>OX422217.1:423198899-424496042 GCA_949130495.1 Sambucus nigra
ATAATTTTCTAAATTTTTCAATTTTTTAAGAACAAACTCGTCGACATCTTCCAAATATCTTTAATACACTATCATTGTTGATGCATCTTGACTTACCCATGACTTTCCCATTCCTTTCCTTAAGTTTTTGAAAAAAAGTAACCATTATTTCATTGTGAAACACTATTATGTATATTTTTAGATAAAGACAATCGAATTATGCAATAAGCCTCCAAATCAATCTAACTCCACTTATCTTCCTTCATGGTGTTGGGTTTCTTTATAAGGATTGTAGCAATCCCTCTTTGACAAGCATGACCACATCTCTTACTTGACATAGGGAATAATTTTTATCACCATCAAATTTTTTATCTTCACACTTTATATTAGAAGCCATAATAAAAGACCCTAAATAGAAATGTAATATGCAATACCAATCTATTGTGGGAAAGTTCATTTATGACAAGGGCTCCATGAAAAATGAATCGATCACATCAAAATACGGACACCCAAATAAATAGAATGAAAATGATGAGTTAACGCAAATATAATAGCAATGGCGATTAGAGCCTACATTGCAAAGCATGACTTTTGTGGTGCTTTTAACACAACCCCTTATCATGTGTATTATAGACAATTATAGCATAAGCAACATAGTTGACTAAATTACACACATTGATATTTAGGTTTTATGATTATTTTCTATAAAGGGATCATTACATGTTCAACAAAAAAACTTTATATAACAGCATAGATGTTGGGTTCCTAAAGGGTTTATTAGTATAAGTTGTCTATTTTTGCAGGTGGTATAATGATCACAAACTTGTTAACTCTAACCCAATGAGTGTTAAGATGACCTTCCAATGTGATTGGATGAAATATGAAACTCAGCATGGAAGGCGTAATTTTTAATGAGTTTCCAATATTTCAATCAATTGCATTAAAAGATCATGTTAACCCTCATGAAAGAGGGTTAACAAACTTGGAATATAATATGCCCGCTTTATTTGTGTTTTTTTCCTAACTTGAGCGAGGATAATGTCCTTCTTACCATTACTCAACCCTAAGAGTGGACTAAAACATAATAAGCATCAAATATGAAAAGATTCTTGATATGATACAGCTTGCATATTCATCACATAAGGGATCTCCGGTTGTAATTTAACCATAGATTTATATTAGTAATTTGAACTAAAAACGTATGTAAGAGGAGCATTTATAATTGTCCATCCTATTTTTAAAAAATTTCATATTCCATCACTCCTTTTCTTTCTCAAGATCTTCAAGTGAAGACAAGTTAGTGACCGAATGCAACAATTAAAGATCGAGAGTTGAGATCATCGCTACAATCATCACAAAAGGTACATGGTTTTGATTTTGTGTAGTCAATTTATTCAAGGGAGTGTTTGAAAAAAAAAAATGTTTTCAAAATTTATTAAATAAAAATTCATTTTCTGGCATCTCATTAGAACAAGTTTAGTAGGGTCATTTGAATGAGGTCAATCGATCTCTATTGTTCGAGTGAGATTCAAATGAATCATTTCCCTCCCTTTGCTAGAATGTTGTTTGATTTCTTATTTCTTTTTTGTTCAAATGATATTGGATACTTTATTCGCATGCGATGTACTTCATTCAAATAGGCTAGTGAAATTTTGTTTTTAACTTGATTTCAAATGCAATCTTGAAACTTATCCCTTAGAGATTTATCCCTATATATAGAGACACGAGCGACAATATTAATCAAGCCTTTTAGGAATTTTTTTGTGATCAAACTCTTTTATTTTTGGAATATAATCCCCTTAGATGATTTGAGATCATTTTATCAAATCATAAAGAGCACAATCCGTGTTTATATCCTTATGTAGTTAATTATTCACTATTAAAGATAGGAACACAATTTCGTAAGTCTAATTGGGGGAAACTGAGGCAAGTGGAGATTCCTGTGGAACATTATTATATCTTTATCTTTATCTTTATCTATTGATAATAATGATTGAAGACACAATCGCACCACTTAGTGGAGTCTAAGTTTTGTACGTCTGCCCTTCTCATTTTTGTAATACCTAGTTGTAATAGTGATAAAATATAGGTTTTGTTCGACAAGAATTTTTCCACATCTCCTATCTTTTGATTTTTGATTTGTGATTTGTCATTTTTTTTGTTTTGATTTATCTTCAATATCTTTCATGTGTAGGTTCAACTAATTTATCAAGATAAAATTTGCACTAAATAAAATTTGGCCTCTGTATGTGACTTCGTTTACGATTTCTTCGTATAATCGAACCACTCTATCCATTAAAACTATATCAGAGCTTATTTCCATAAGTTATTTAGATGAATACTGGTGGTTATATGGATAACTCGAACCACAGTACGAATTTTTTGATGGCTCTAATTATACGTATTGAAATTATCAAATGAGATCGTCTTTAAAATCGATCCACGAGCGCATCTGTCTTACAATCGAAAGGGGGTGGAATTCTCTCACTGATTAATGAAAATATCATTAGTCTTTAATCTAGTTTTAATTTTGACTGAAGATGAATTTAGATGGAGTAACTTTAAATCTCGTGGCTTAATGATATTTTTTGTGTTATCATTTTCGATGAATTTTCTCATATCAAAACGTGTACTACATCTAAGGATTGGGATATCCTCCATCTCACTCACGAGAGTACCAATGATGTTAAAGCGTATAAGCTTCAAAACCTTACCACATAATTTAAGACTATTAGCATGCTTTGATCTAAATGTTTTGATAAATTTTATGCATGTTTGTCTAATATTGTGAACTCTAGTTCTAATTTGGATGAGGAAATTATAGAAATTTGGGTAGTTAAGAAAACTCTTATGTCTTTCCCATCTTATTTTAGTGCGACAATCATGGTCCTTAACTCTTTGGGAGTTTTAAACACATTTAGGCCAGAAGACAAAATAAAAAGGAAAAACGAATTTATTGAAAAGCTTAATAAAGAAAAATAGGAGGATTCTGACTCCAATTTTGAATTCTATCTAGATGATCTTGCCCTATTTGCTTACTAATTTAAACGTTTATTAAATTGAAAAATCAAAATTATTACAAAATGGAAAATAAAAGTTTTGAGAAAGACAAAAAATTTCTAGAATGTTTTTGGGAATAATGAAATGACATATGTAGGAGAGTACCCTAGGAAAGATGATTCAGAGAGATGCCGTGAGTGTGAGGGGAAAGGTTACAAAGCCCATGAGTCCCCCACTAGGGTTAAAAGATATGGAAAAGACAAAGGTGCTTATAATGCCACTCTAAGCGATAGTGATGTTGAGTTGGTGGATTCCAAAGATGAATAACTTCATGGATTTAACTTCGTCACATTCATTGAGAGTCACATTAGCACTTCATGTATGTCTCATGCCGATGAGGATGTTTCTAAACGTGACAACCTCGATAATGTGTCAAACCATTTTGGAGAGAGCGAGGGTGATGATTTGAGTGAGGGATAATGTGACCTCCAGCATTCTTACTCCGAAATTTACTCCGAGTCATTAAAAACAATAACGAAAAAATATTAAACTTTGGCACCTAGCGTGTTGTGTTTAGATAAGGAGTTAAAGGTTTCATGACAGAGTGATACCTTGGTTAGGATCTCTTTGAATGAACGATTAGTTTTAGTGTGTATGGAAATAAATGACTTTCCCAACAAAGTGGTTAGTCTTAGGAGAGATTTTCAAGAATCATTACAGACTCGTGAGACACTTGAAGCCCATATTTCCTAACTCAAGAAAAATCATGAATGTACCCGAGAGGTCAAAGTTACTTTAGAGGACACATCTATGAAGGTTGGAAAGATGTTTCAAGGCCCCACGTTAAGTTTTGAAGAGAGTCATGGGATAGTTTATGATGGTGCATCCACTTCTAATATCGCATCTGAACCAGTTCCCAAGTTTATGATGGATTCGTATAGGCCTCGACCTAACCCCCCAAGGAGAACTCATCCTATGTGTTTTAACTAAGTTAAACTAAAAAAAATCAATGTTTGTACCCTTTGGAAATGAAGAGGTCACCTAAGAGAGTTTGGTACAATCTAGGAAGAGTCTCTTACACACACATGGTCCCAAACACCACTATTTTGACCTTTCTAGTCTCAAAGAGAAAGTTCAGTTTCTAGTAACTACTTTCAATTGCTTAATGAAATAATTTCATAGTATATATACGCCTTTTAAGAACAATTCAAATATAATGACTAGAGCCAAAAATTATGTAAGAGTAAGTTTTATGATTGCTCGTATTTTATTTTATTCTGGTTTAGCGTTTTCCATTACACAAACACATCACAACCACAACTTCTCGATACTAGAAGACTTTGTTGAAGACCCTAAATATTGGAAATTTGGTCATCTCAGCAATCATGGAAGAAGTATGTGATCGTGAGTGGTAAAAGGTTTTCGAATATTTTCTAGGATTAGTTATATTTTATGAGGCTATTTCTATATAAAGAAACCTAAATTTTTATAAGAAAATTACCGGATAAAATAACGCTTCATTTGAACGAAGCTAACTATCATTCGAACGAGATGCTAACGAGGTATTTTGCACGTTACTCTAAAATCTCGTTAGAAGGCCAAGTTCGAAGTCGTTCAAATGGGATGCAGGTGTCGTTCAAATGACCTTCCTTTTTGTTCAAACGATCGGTCATAGTTTTGTTTTTTAATGAATATCCTTCCCATATATTTTGTTTTTATTCTTTTTTATCAAACCTTCTTATTAAAAGGTTGAACGAGATCAAATATCTAAAGAACTCCTTTTTGAAAACCAATTTTTTTTAACCTTCCTTTTTGTTCAAATGACCTGTCACAGTTATGTTTTTTAATGAATATCCTTCCCATATCTTTTGTTTTTATTCTTTTTTATCAAACCTTCTTATTAAAAGGTTGAACGAGATCAAATATCTCAAGAACTCCTTTTTGAAGACCAAGGTTAGACCACTACCTATTAACGACTCTGGAGATAAGTCCTATATGTTGAAGTATTGAAGATCTGCACGTCTAGCTTAGTGTAGTTAAGTGTCTTGAAAGTCATTTGTATCTAAAGACTTTCGATAGTGCTGAATTAAAATATTTTACCCTATTTAGGGATTTTTCCTCATCTTGTTGTTTTTGCATGTTTGGACAAAAAATTACAAATCTGTATTTCGACGCAACTCACATGCACACCATAATCAATTGAAGTCCATTAGTTCGTTCACACTCTCAGATTGGTATCAGAGCTGGTTACACCAAAATTCTCTGTGATCCTTTTTTTCGCAAATTTTTTTTTATATAATTTTTAAAAAAAAATTGTTGATCTTTAAAAAAATGGAATTTGATGGATAATTTGTATAACTGAATGCCCATATTTGATGGTTCTAATTATTCTTACTGAAAAGCTCGGATGAAGTCTACATTAAAATTAATTATTGAAAGTGTGTAGCTAGTTTGTGAAAGAGTGAGGACACCACCCGCTATAACTGTAGCTAATGTCGTCGACCCTAAACATGTCTCTTCATGAACAGAGGATGACTTCAAATGGAGTAACTTTAAATCTCACAATTTGAGTGTCATCTCGGTAGCCATCACGCTTGACGCGTTTCACTGCATTATGATGTGCACCACGTCTAAAGAAGCTTGCTATATCCTCCAATTCACTCCCGAGGGTACCAGCGCTGTTAAAGCTTCTAAGATAGAAAATCTCACTACAAAGTTTAAAACTATTACCATGATAGAGTCTGAGTTTTTAATGAGTTTTATGCACATTTATGGAACATAGTTAATTCTAGTTTTAATTTAGGTGAGAGAATACCTGAGATGTGCAAAGTTAAGAAAATTTTGAGATCTCTCTCAGCCCGTTTTATTGCTACGGTTACCGTGTTAAATTCATTAGGGATATTAGATATTTTTAGGTTAGAAGATCTTGTAGGAGATCTTCAAATGTATGAGATAGATATGTTCCCTAAAACTGTTAAGCATAAGGAAAAGGGAATTGTGCTAAAATCCCAATCTAAAAAGAGAGAGGAAGTGTCGTCGGATTCTGAGTACGATATTGAGTTAGACGACTTATCCCTTTTTGCTAAAAAATTTAAATAGTTTCTTAAACTTAAAAATCAAAATGCTTTAAAAGAAAATAGTTTTTTTATGAAAATTAAAATTATAAATCAGGCAAGAAAAAATTTGAAAAAGAAAAGAAAAATTTCCCAAAGAAAGACGAGGTGAGATGTTATGAGTGTGAGGGAAAGGGTCATAAATCTCATGAGTGCTCGACTAGGTTAAATAGACAAGTCAAAGTCAAAGCTTCCTTAAATGCCACACTAAGAGATGGAGAGGTTGAGTCTGTGAGTTCGGGGGATGAATCACCGTATAGATGTAACTTGACCGCATTCATGTCCAATCATGTTAGTACATAGGGTGATCCTCAAATAGATGAGGAAGCTACTAAACATAGACATATCGATAGTGAGTCTAGTCATTCCAATGTCAGTGAGGGAGAGGATGTTTCAAGTGAAAGCGAGAGTGACCTTCAGTGTGCCTACACAAATATTTATGTTGAGTCCTTTAAAATGAATAACTACAAAGGTTTAGCCATGAGAGTTTTAACATTATAGAAAGAGGTGAGAGAGGCAAGAAAGAGTGAGTCCTTGATGAGAGAAGCTTTAGGAAAGAGAATTTATTTAGTAGGGAGAAAATAAGGACTTAACCAACAAGTTGGCAAGTCTTATGAGAGATCTCCAAGCATCTATGGAGACTCGTGAGAAACTTAAAGCCCCTGTATCCCAACTCAATAAAGATCTCAAATGTGCTCAGGAGGTTAAGGTAACTATCGAAGAATGTAGGTAAGATGCTCCTCGTTCCTGCTTTAGGTTTTGTTGATAGGCACAAATTAGGTTATGAGGGCGTATCCACTTATCATACCGTACCGAAAGTGGTTTCTAAATTTATGGTCAATCCTTATGGACCTCAATCTAAACCACAAAGGTGAGTTCAACCTAAGAAAGAGAACCAAGGTAGACCCAAACTTGTCTATGTTTACACTTTTTACAAAAGAATAGGTCACTTTATTGATTTTTTTTATAAATTAGGTAGAACTAGGCATACATATATTCCCGCACACCCCTTTAGCAACTTTTCTAGTCTTAGAGATAAAGTTGAGTTTATAGTCGCGGTTTCGCATATCTTTATGGAAGAATTTCGACATATGTATTTGTCGTTTGAGAACACTTACAATGCTCCGACTAGAGTCAATAATGATAAGGGAAAAAAAGATGTTACCTCCACTTGGGTACCTAATCAAGACATAAAAGCCTTTATCCTGCATGTTTCTCTCAAGGTTCAAAATACTTCCCAATGATTTTTGATAATGGGTGTTCTAGGCACATGAATAGTGACATCTCATTTTATACCCACCCTGAGGATCACAAGGATAGTAAAGTAACTTTTAGAGATGGGAGTATGTCTAGTATTTTAGGGCGAGGTTGTGTGGAGATACCTAAATTCCCTAAACTAGACAGTGTGTTGTACGTAAAAGAGTTGAAAGAGAATGTAATTAGAATAAGCCAACTGTGCGACGAAAACTTTGCAATAAAGTTTGACGGCTCCGAATATAATATTTATGACCAGTCCGATTAAATTTTACTACAAGGTGTGAGAATTGAAGATAATTGTTATGGGATTATGCCGAAGGCATGTTTTGTGTGCAATAGTGCCACAGTCTCCATTATGGATCTTTGGCACCAACGACTAGGTCATGTGAATTTTAGAGATCTTGAGAGATTAGTTAAAAATTACCTAGTTCCTGGCTTACCATCACTTAGGAAACCAACTTCCCCAATTTCTGGACCTTATCAATAAGGAAAATTATTCGAAGTCCCCATCGGAAATTTAATACCATTATCACCTCTCGTATTTTGGAGTTGATTCACATGGATCTTATAGGTCCTACTCGCTAGAAGAATTTAGCTTGTAAGAGATATATTATCGTGATGGTTGATGGCTTTTCTAGATATTCTATCATAGGATTCCTTAGAGAAAATTCCTATGCAGTTGAGTTCTTTACAACCAAATGTCATGTCCTACAAAACCAATATAGTGGAACTGTTAATCATAGGCATAGTGACAATGATATTGAATTTAAAGAAGCCAAAGGGGATATATATTATGATAGAGTGGACATCATACATGATTTGACGGTCGTTCACACTCCTCAATAAAATGAGATTGTCGAGAGGAAAACTAGACAATACTAAAGATGGCTAGATCCATGCTGCTTGGGAGAAATGTGTCTAGGCATTTTTGGGCAGAGGCGGTGAGAGCCGCATGCCATATGGTGAATAGGGTATATGTAATTATTGTTAGAGAAGTAGACTAAAACCATGCTTAATGTAATATATTTAGTTATGGATTTATTGTTATAATAAAATCAGTTATTCCTATTTTAATGAGAATCATCTATGGACATAATGTTTACAGTATTTTATATATTGCTGATGTCTTTTATTCTACCTAGTAGGTGTTCTAATGTGTAGAGTACGAATTACACAAATAGGATCAAATCACCAGTTCTTTTGGAAGATAAGTTTCATCATTCATAGTCTTAGATGGAACTTGACACACCATCAATAGGACTATAGCACAATATTTTAGTAGGTCTATCTTGATTACAGGAAAATGTATAGTTTCAACTTAATCTGTTATTATACTTTGTGTGTATTGAACGGGACCAATTTCGGGTCATTGTTTTTATACTGATTCTATAAGACATTGTATACCTTGTGATTATTAAGTTTACTTAAGGCTCTTAATCCCGATATGATTGATGGACACAAGCACTAGTTATTTATTACTTTGTCTTATCGGGTGAGACTCATTATTGGATAAATAAGCTTGATAAATTGGGTAATTGTGATTAATCTACGATGAAAGTCTTTTATGGATGGCATCCACGTATCGGTATAGAGACTGGTGATACCCCCTTGAGATACTTATAAGTTTTATATGTGCCAAACCCTGCAGGTGGATTATGTTAATCCGCCACTAAAAATAAGTTAAGTTGAACCACTCAAGGACTTAAAGAAGTTAATCAAATAAGTTATCAGTAATTTATTTTATTAATGGGTATTTGTAACCTTAACGTGGGGAGAATTAGGTAATTAATAATGAGGAGCTCAAAATATAATTTTGAGTTAAGAAGTGGAGTTGCAATTATAATTATTTAGTGATATTAATTATAATTCAGGGACTGAGATTAGGATCCGGGAAGGATTAGGTTTTCTCATGTCTATTAGGAGCCACATCCTTGTCTCTCGTCAGGGTTCTTACTGTAGCCTAGTCGTCACTCTTGGATACTCAAAAGACCCGAGTTCATACTTGTGAGAAAGAGAGGCAACAAAGAAGAAAGAGGAGATAAGAAGGTGGTAATGAAATAGGAGCCCACCCTCTACTCGTGGATGTCCATATCGGGAATACGGTAGAAGATCATGAGGTGAATCGAGACATCATATATTCTGTACGTGATAAAATGAGATCAAATCAAAGAGATGTCCCAGGTAAATCCTAAAATTTCCTTGTATATGTGTAGTTTTTTTATAGTTCGATCTATACGTGTTTTCAATACGCCCTTGGAATTTCGCTAAAACAATAACTGGGATTTTTAAAACCGACTCTAAATAGTTTGGTCATTGTTTTAATCTTTATAAAGTATTCAAATTCAATAGTATTCTACAGAAGAAAGAAACTATACTTAAAGCCCAGTAATTTTACTGAATTAACCTAGACCCCCTGAAGATTCAGTAACTACAAATTTTCCCCATGAAAACTTCTAAGTAATATAACTTATATTTCACTCCTAAACCTCAACTTTGTATCAAATTAATCATTTAGACTAACAAACATAATTCATAATTTCTACCCTTAAACCTTTCTAAAATTATAAAACTATCCATATACTTTATGAAAACTGTACTTTTAAGGCTATAAATGTAATTACAAGACTAGCCAAGGACCAAGCATCAAAGCTATATTGATTTCAGTAAACCCCTTGTCCGCCTAGTGCACCACATCAACACAAGAAGTTAAAAAGCATATGTGTATAGCATGCGGAGTTACATTTACCAACCTCGAAAACTTCATACAAACAAGTCAAATCTGCCACCCCATTCCACCAATCGAATTCCCTGAGTATGTACTATAAATACCCCACCATTTCAATAGTTAAGACACACCTCAAACTTTAGTTCAAAAACTCAAAATTTTACTCAAACTAGGTACACCATGATTTTATGAGTTATTTTCAGTTCGTTTAATTCCAATTACTTTTATTGTAGTTAGTATACTTAGAACAATAATAATATGCAAGCTTTTACAAGTAGAAACTTTGTAGAATAGAAAAAATGTGAAATTACACCATTAAAGCTTGAGCTTCAATGGTGAAGTTTGATATAAAGATCCAACCTTTGATTTGAAGATAAGTATAACTTCATTAAAACCTAAAGAACCCGAGTGTAATGATCAAAAGCCATGAATGTTTCTATTAAGCTCAAATCAATTGATAGTGTGTTTTGAACTAGAAAATTGAAAATTTGAAATTCTCCATGTATAAGCCATCTCAACCTTTGAAATCAAAACCAAACTACTCCTATATATAACAAAAAACAAACCATGTTCATAAAAATCCTTGCCATATCCTGAAAGTCCACAAATGTTAAGTCAAAATTTCAGAAAAACACACAGTTTTAGAACTTGAGATATATTGCA
This sequence comes from Sambucus nigra, assembly GCA_949130495.1. NCBI lineage: Eukaryota > Viridiplantae > Streptophyta > Magnoliopsida > Dipsacales > Adoxaceae > Sambucus > Sambucus nigra. The sequence goes on from OX422217.1 coordinate 423,209,637, forward strand.
TCTTAATCTACAAAACTTATATATTTAGATTCCTTATGAAAAATTAGGCTTGGTTTATTTAGAAATCATCTCAAATGATTTAGAAATGAAGGAGTTATTCAAGGTCAAAGATAAAAAACCGTAAAGTCAACTGTCGAGGGGAAGAAGATGAACTTTTGGACCAATAACATCGACCCAGCGCGTGAAGGCACTTGGCCAATCAGAAATTTCTAAATTTTTTCTAATATTTCATTTTATTTTTCTGGTTAAAATGATATAAGGTAAGTCCATATTTTTATCTCAAGTCCAGTATTTTAAAGTCCCAAAATATTTACAATTAAACCTCCAAAACTTTAAAAGATACAATTTTAGTACAAACTGACTGACCTAATTCCAAATACCTACATATCCAAACATTATATACAAAAAATCAAGTACCAACTCCTCCCGATATCCTCTTATGATATATAAAGCCGACCAATATACATAGCACATTATAATACCGTCGTACTACATATTTTATTACATATCATCGGTATTTGAATTTATCATCGATATTTGCATTTGACTATGGATCGATTCTAACCATTCTCATCTAATAACTGGTATCATGTTACTTATTGATTTAGTTACCCCTGCACTTTTGTGCCATTATATTATAAGCATCATTATTAAATAGGAAGTAGATCGACGTATTATCCTACAGAACTTTCTACTTGGCCTAATGGTTTCAGATGATTGAGAGCTTGGATTTATTGCTACATATGTATGAGTGCTACTTTAGTAGTGTGCCTAGATGGTTACTTTTCCTCAAAAGTTTTGGGTTGATTATTATTATTTTATTTTGGTTTTACTGATGGCTTAATTATTTCTATACCCATTAGTGAACTGGTAAGTATGACATTATTAGTTCAAGAATCCTTGATTTTATTTACATGATCCTTAATGAACTGCTAACGAACCTTGTTTTCTTAATGATCTGGTAACTATGGGATATTAGTACAAGAACCTTAATGTTCTTTATAAACTAATAAGTATTGGATTATCAAATTTACTTCTTTAGCATTGCTAAAACACTGATTCTATACACACTCTAACTCTTATATATATATATTTGTTATAGAACCGGTAGAACCGACTTAGCTTATATTTTCTAATTCGTTTTTTCTCCAGATGAACCCAAAGAAAGAGGATACTATCTCTTCCCTATTAGAAATAGATACCGATCACCTATATGCATATGTGACTGTGTGGGCATAGAATAAGCCGGATGGGAGAAAAGAGTGGAGCTTTTCAATTTTCTACATTATAGTTTGTTCTAAAAAAATGTAGTTCACCCCTGCAGTGGTACAACCATATGTAAAACTACTTAATAATGGATAAAGTTATGTTATTACTCCATAACTTTAATTCATTGCTTTATGTGTACTTCTTATTGAATCATACCAAAAAGAAGGGTGTGACAAGTTGGTATCAGAGCACGTTTTAAATTTAAACATATCGTTAGGTTAGCTTTCTATGCGGGAAAGGAAATAAGATATTAGTTATTTTATTTTTTTGTAACTTCTTTTATTACTATTATTATATAGTACCTCCATTTTTCATCATGGATACGTGGGACACGTTCTTATTCAATGTAGACATTGAACCAAACAACCACTGGGAAACCAGAGTTAGAGAAGTGGCATTAACGAAATTAAGAAAAATGATTCGCGCGGTCAAGGAGGACTGGGTAGGCGCGAGTAGTGATGTTAAAAGACTAGTTCTGACAAATAGAGTTCTGGGTGATATGCAAGTCATGAGAAAAATGGTGATTATGTGAATGATCCAATAATTTTTCAAGAAGCCATAAATCTTGCACTTTCAAATGAGCTGCCAACTACACCAATGTACCCGATGCCCCCATCCAACGGTGAAGTACATATTGACTATTCTCCTGGTACTACTGATGACTCAACTGATTGTTCGGATCATGGATATTATTTTATCAGTCGAGAGTTTAGCACTAGTGGTGAAGCCATTGTCCGTACTTAAATAATCCAAAGTTAGAAGTTGTCTCTTAGTATATTCAAATATTGTAGATAGTGTGTTATACTACGACTTATGAGATAAACTAACTACCATAGACGCACTAATATAGGTTGTGATATATAATGCCAATGTATCATATATCTTATCATGTGTAATATAATAATCTTATGGCATATTTTTGTTTATGATTTTTATTATTCAAACTATTCAATTATAGTTTAGGATGGTTAGCACTTGAATTCCCTCCACTAGAACTCAAACTGAACAGAATCAAACTAAAGGAATCATGCGATGTCTTCAGGAACATAACCCGACAATAACAAACAACTTGTTCTACTCTTGAGGATATCTATTAAGAAATTCATAGGATGAATGCTCTTAAGGAATTCTTGAGGCAATGACATTCATCTTTTCTTGGAAATCCAGGTGCGAATGAAGCTAAGGGATACGTCATATTATGAAAATTCTGAATGGAGTAGGTATAGCTACTAATCTTCGAGTAACTTTAGCAGCATATATATTTGAATGTGAAGCTGGTTTCTGGTTGCAAGCAGTATCATGTAACCATAATGTTGTTAATTTTACTTAGGAGAAATTTGAGGTAATTTTCTTCAAAAATTATTTTCCTGAGGCTGAGAAAGATCAACGCGCTGTTGATTTATTAAAATTATAACAAGCCAATCTATCGGTAGCCCGATACAAGGCCAAGTTTTCTGAATTGTCTGGTTAATGCCTTTAATATATAAATACTAAGGTAAATAAGTGCAAGACGTTTGAAAGAGGATTACATCTAAGAGTTAAGAATTCAATCGCCCCTTTAAAAATTCGTGAGTATTCTCAACCTATTGACATTGCGGTAATTATGGAATGTAATTCTTCTGTTGTAATACGATTTTCTCCCTATATTTCCGAAACAATCATGTTGTTAGAACTCCATATCATTCTAGACCCTACCCTTATTCAAACTCGAGTGGATAAAATTATTCCCATATTCTCACAACATAACACGTTCAGCAATCAATTGTCATGAGTAGGCCATATTTGACCACAGTGTCCTAAGTTAAAATCTGTTTCAATCTGTCTTGGACCCATCGATACTATGCTAATGTGTATGACTTATGTATTTTGTGGCATGTTTGTGGACGTTTATTCCTATATATATGTGCCTCATTTTCACTTATATATTTTGCATATATTATATAGTGTATTATGTTGTTTTTTTTAAAAATAGTTGGTGTTTGTTGGCCTTTGAGATGATCATTACACATGCTTGATTTAGATCTTTTTGTGATGATATATTTTCTTCTTCATGATACTTTTCACTTCATGTTTATTGTTCCTATTTCTTTGTATATTTGTCTATTTCGATAAAAACAATAGGGAGAGCAAATTAAAATGGAGTTTTTTTATGAGTTTGAATTTTGGGGGAGTATTTATTTATTTTTATATTTTTTCAAACTCGATGCTTCCCGAAGGTATATGTTTGTTATCTCATGTGTGTAGGTAACTATTTGCAAAATTCAATAACACACGGATGGAGACAACAATTGGAAAAGGGAAGAAGATGAAGTTTGAATACAAAGAAACTTATGCCATTCCGTTCTAGGGTTGAGAAGGGAGTTAGTATCTATGTATTGTAATAGGAGAGTTTGATTTTAATTTGATGTTCGAAGTATTTGTTTGTTTTGTACCGGCATAACCAAAGGGGGAGATTTCTAAGAATAATTTTTCTGTCAATTGTTCATAGCATAACATTAGGCTAGTTTGGCGTTTCCCATTACAAATTGTCATGTATTGTCAAGACGAACCGAATGAAAGCATCTCCAAGTTTGAATACTTCCCGACATCCCATAAGGTATAAAATGATTTAGAGTTAGAATTAATTCATAGAATTATATTTGGGATGCTTATTTTTCATCAAAACGACGAACATGCTTTTTACTGTTCGAAAAATTTGTTTTTAGAAGACCTGTAGGGGAGCTTTGAAAAAATATATTTTTTTAATTTATAGATTGTTCAAATGACATCTAATGTCATTAGATCCCTGATCAAAAGACATCTAATGTCGTTAGATGCTGTCGTTCAAACGACATTTTTTGTCGTTCAAACGACATGCAGTTCTCGTTAGAAAGACCCCGCCGACTCAAGTTTTTTGTAAATACTTGTTCGTGATTCAATTTGTTTAATACTTTTGATGAATATGTTACTACATATCTGGTGCAAAATTTCTTCAAGTTTTGTGTTCCAAAACACTGTTTTAATTCACAAAAAGGCATCCTTGAATATTACTCTTGTGAATTAGTTTAGAACCCAAGAAAGTTTTATATCTCTTGCATACACCTTGTGGAGAGGCACTCCATGGCTAATTTGTGATACCTGCGGGGATTCATTGCTGAAGATGAAGAATGAGGTTATTTCGTAGGACTGTAATTCTTGTAGGTTTTCTGCGGATGATTCATTGTTGTATTTCTGTAAGTGTGTTGTAGGTTGCAATTTGCAAACATTTATTGAAATAATAGGTTACCCTTGCGGGGGATTTTTACTCAATCCTTAGTCTTTGTTGGATGCATGATTTGTTTTATCTATTTTATCACATAGATGCATGCTTAGGATAAATAAGACAAGATCTGTCTAAAATCGGTTTTGTACGCTTTGGACTTTAAATTGATTAAAACCTCCAAAAAGAGATTTTTGTGATTTTAAGAAAAGTACCTTTTGGGATTATTTTTCCTTCTCATTTTATTTTATTTTTCTAGATAAAAATTATGAAGATAAGGCCATGTTTGGATTAGCCTAGCCTAAGTTATGGAAAAATGAGGTTTTAATTTAAGAATATTTTTCCAAAATTACAATCTGACCCCTCCTAACTTTTTTAACTTATGAATTTGATCCCCAAATTTTGTCTATGAATACTTCAAAGTATTTTAAGAAAAAAAGGTCTCTTGTACCAAAGTTCAAAAATAATCTTAAGTCTTGTATTTTAAAGTCCCAAAATATTTATAATTAAACCCCCGTAACTTTAAAAGATACAATTTTAGTACAAACTAACTGACCCAATCCTAAATATTTACGTACCCAAACATTGTATATAGAAAATCAAGTACCTGCCCTTGTCGTTATTCTCTTATGATATAAAAAGCCGACCGATATACCGAGCAAGTAGGTTTTTCCTACCTTTTCAATAGTAAACTTTGCGTATTTGGCATACTGCTATTGATATCACTATGAGATAGATCCTATTTACTCTTAGTATTCGCATATTATAATACTTACATACTATATATTTTATTACATATCATAGGTATTTGAATTTATCATCGATATTTGAATTTGGCTATGGATCAATTTTCACCCTTCTCATCTAATAGCTGGTAGCATGTTCTTTATTGATTCAGTTAACCCTTTACTTTTGTGACATTATATTATAAGCATCAGTATTAACAAGGGTTGTGTATGGTTCGGGTTGGTTTGTTTCCATTATAGAACCAGAACCAGAACCAAAATGGTTCGGTTCTCTAGTTTTGGAACCAGAACTGAACCGAAATATATATAGAACCGAACCGAACCAACGGTTCTCGGTTTGCTTTGGGTCGGTTCATGATTCCTGTTCATTTGTGATTAAATTAAAGTTTAAACCATGAAATTTCCATTCAAGTGTGCAATTAAATAGAATAAATAAATTAAATGAAATTAACTTGAATATCCCAACATTCAAGAATAAAATACATGAAATTAACTGGAATATTTGGACAACTTAGTGATTAACGCATTATCCGAAATACATATTATCCAATACAACATTCAAATGAATTGAAAGAGCTGATCTGAAATACATATTAAATTCGAAATACAAAATCCAGAATTCATAATAAATTTCATCCACTCAAAAAGAGATTTTTCCTTCCAAATTTCCAATTGAAGTTGTCTTCTTTCGTTCCACTCGGTGAAGCATTTCTGCAAAAAAAGGAAAAAAAATGAAAACTGTTAACAATTATAATATGAACTTATGCTAACAGTTATAATATGAGCTTATGCTAACAGTTAAAAATGAAAGGATTTCTGCAAATTTCCAATTGAAGTCATACTAACATATGCTAACATTTATAATATGACTTATAACTGTTATACTAACTTATGCTAACATTTATAATATGACTTATAACTGTTATACTAACTTATGCTAACATACTACTATTATAACTTAAAAAGAGACTTATAACTGTTAACAACACTAATATTATACTAACTTATGCTAAGATACGAATGCTAACATACTAATACATACTAACAGTTAAAATATGAAACTACTATTATACTAATTTATGCTAACAGTTAAAATACTATACTAACAGTTAAAATATGGAACTACTATTATACAAACAGTTAAAATATTATACTAACAGTTAGCATAATAGTAGTTCTGACAATTAGTATTACTAATATTTTGTAATCACAAATGAATAAATATGAAATAAATGGTAGCAGTAAACAACACTTTTTTCTACGAAAAAAATGTATCAGTAATGATTCGTCTCTAACATTTTTTTTCCTCACTAAATCTGCTAAATCAGTTATGGTAGCAGTAAAACATTTTTTAGTTTACTCTCAGTAAACTAGTAAATGAAAACTGGACAAGACGTTTGATTTAGCAGTAGCAGTAGCAGTAGACATTTGAAACGAAATCCGTAAACAAAATCAGTTTGAAACTAAATCAGTAAACGAAATCTTTACCGAAATCAGTAAATGAAACCAAACGAAATGTTTCAAACTGGAAAAGACGAAATCAGTAAACGAATGAATGAAATAAAATCAGTAAATGAGTTACCTTCACTGGAGAAGACGAAGTGACTGGAGAAGACGAGAAAGAGAGAGAGAGAAAGACAAAACCCTATTTTTTGAGTTTGACAGCTGCTCCTGTTATGAATGAAATGAACCCTACATTACATTTACTTATATTAGCTGCTAAAGGACTAAAATGTTTGGGTCTAACTTCGATTCTAAATACTGATTTTAGGTTCGAGTTTTTAGTTCAGTGTTATAGTTTGGTGTTCGGTTCGGTTCGGTTTGGTTTACATACTAAATCGAGAACCAAACCGACTGCATCATTTTTTTTGTTACCAGAACCAACCCATAACTATAAAAACCTAACCCAACCCAAATCATAGAGGTCGATTTGGTTCGGTTCTTCGAGTTTACGGTTTCAATACACAACCCTAGTATTAACTTGGAGGTAGACTTACGTGTTATCCCACGTAACTTTGTACTTGACCTAATGGTCTTATATGATTGAGAGCCTGGATTTATTTCTGCATACGTATGAGTGCCTTTTTAATAATGTATCTAACAGGTTACTTTTCCCCAAAGTTTTGGGTTGATTATTATTATTACTTTTGTTTTACAGATGGCTTCATTATTCTTATCCCCCTTAGTGAATTGGTAATTATATGATTATTAGTTCAAGAATCCTTGATTTTCTTTATATGATTCTTAATGAACAGGTAACGAACTTTGTTTTCTTAATGAACTATTAAGTATGGGATTATTAGTTCAAGAACCTTAATGTTCTTTATAAACTGATAAGTATGGGATTATCGTCTTTACTTCTTTAATGTTGCAAAAACACTGATTCGATACGCACTCCAACTCTCATCTATACATATACATTTGTTATATAACTGGTATAACATGCTTAGCATATTTGTGCTAAATTTTTTTTTCTCTAGATGAAACTCGAGAAAGAGGATAATATCTCTTTCCTATTAGAGACAGATACCAGTCACCTGTTTGCGTATGAGAATGTGTGGGTAGATAATAAGCCAAAGGGGAGTAAGGAGTGGCACTTTTCGATTTTCACATTATAGGTTGCACTAAAAAAATTTAACTCACCCATGCGGTGGTACAACCCTATGTAAAACTAGTTAATAACGAATAAATTTATGTTAATCTTCCTTAACTTTAATTCATTGCTTTATGTGAACTTCTTATTTATTCATACCAAAAAGCAGGGTATGACTGTATACCTTCGTCCATACACGTTTCAAATGCATTATGAGTTATGGAGAGGGAAGAGGACCAATCTATCATTTTTTATGTCTTTAGGAGTACTTACTACATCTTGCGAGATAGAGAGCACTTAGGAATGTTTGACTCCCTGAGCGATGCGGGAATATTTTTAGGATATTCTTCGACTAGTAGGGCTTATAGGGTTTTTAACCTTGCTATCTCTATGGCTATGGAGTCAATAAATGTTATGATTATAAATGACGATCCATTGGTGTTTGTCACTCCTAGCCCCCAGTGTGAGGATGATGCACCCCTAGTGACGATACCATCCTTCCTCATACTACTACGGTGGATGCCATTTATGATTTAGGGGAGACACCATCTTGGGTTCATAAAAGTCATGACCCTTCTATATACACCCCATTCTATTACCCCCTAAACTCTCCTTAGGTCCATAGCACCTCCCTTCATCACTACAAACCCAGGTCATACCCCGAGTACTGACCTAGAAGCCATCGGGCACTCCCTGGCTCCATTTGACCAAAAGTCAAAATCTTCAGCTCGATTGAGATTGAATGAATCTTTAAAGGTCACTAAAACGCCTTTCCAATGGTCTATCCCGTGCGCGATTCCGACCTACCATGCGGACGAACGACCCAACGAACGACCTAATTTCCCCGTAACTCAATCAGGAGGCCACCGGGCACTCCTGGGCTCTGTTTGACCTAAGTCAACTCTTCAACTTGATCGAGACTGAATGAATCTTCAAAGGACACTGGAACCCCTTTCCAACGGTCTGCTTCGTGCACGATTTTAACTTACGGTACGGAAGAACGATCCATTTTACTCCGAGAGGTCACCGAATGCTTCCAGGGCCTGGTTGACCAAAGTTAACTCCCCGAACTAGATCAAACTCTTTGTAAGTATAAGTACATCTCCTAAAATTTCCAACGGTCCACCCCGTACGCGATTCAGACTTACCATGCGGACGAACGATCCGTTTGCGTCCGACGTTTTCCCGTCCAATGGATCGATGAATGCTTCCGAGCCATATTTGATCTAAATTCAACTCCCAAACCCGGGAGAGGTACAAATGACTTTCGAAGGTCTCTGAATTACCTTTCCAACGGTCTACCCCGTGCTTGACTCTGATCAACGATTTTCGTTATGCGGTCGATTTTCCAAAAAGGCCTGAAAGACACTACCAAACGGCAAGTCCCAGACCCTGCCTATCGGCAGTGTTCCTAAACGCACCTGCCGAACGGAAGGAATAGGGCTATTACGATCGGCAATTCCCTGGGCCTATAAAAAGAAGGCCTGACCTCACTTGCAAGGGAGAGCCCAGATCTGACAGATATCACTCTCAGCAGATCCAGAAAACCTCTCTCGAAGTCAGCGTGATTTCCACACCCAAATCCCTTTCTAACCTTCAATTTTCATCATCCTTTTCACCAAACCTGGTGAATTCGCTACCCTCCATCATCATCCAAGTCTAAGGGTTTCTCTCCAACATTCAAGATCAAGCTCAAGATCTTCAAGAAGGTCCAATTTTCTCAATTTTCTCCTTAAATTCTCATAAATTCGTAATATCTTGTTTTATTACTTAGAAGTTTTATTATCTCATCTCATACATCCTAATATACTTTTTATTTAGTATTATTGCACATCTCTTATTTTTCATATAAATAAAAATCCAAAAAATAAAAAAAAGAGGGTTTGCTCATAAATTCCAAACGGGAGTTCTCATACTTTTCTTACACTTTTCTCACAACTCAAACGCTTTTTCTACACACACACACACACACACACACACACAATTAAGGTAATCCCCAGTTGGATTTATGGGATAAACCCCACCCCTCATTTTGTATGCGAACTACGTGGACTTTGATGCCTCTATAGGCTACGTAGGCGTTTCGGGGTAAAACCCGAGACTCGAGTCCTATTTTTTACTTTTTCTCTCATTTTCTATTTTCTCTAAACTCCATTGTCTTATACTATATATATACATATATTTGTTCTTAGGGGCGTATCATTACGTATGCGTTATCGTTCCCTCATAATGATTAACGTAAGGATGATCGCCTAAATCCTATTTCCTAATACTTTTATACCTCCCTACGGATGACTCGCTTTACCTCTTCCATGGTACAAGTCGATGCTTTCTATCTCCACTATATATACACATGCACACATATCACGGGGAAAATAAAGGAAAATAACAAAAATCCATGAGAGGCCTAAAGGGAGGAATGGGTGCCTAACACCTTCCCATTTCGTAACTTAGCCTCCGGACCCTTCTCGAATCATTTTTGTTTCGTATGCACCAGTATGTCTTTGAATTCTGTCCTTCAGGATAGCTTCCTCTTTTCTTTTGTCTGTTTTGAGTAAAATAGACTGGCGACTATAATCTTTCTACATTTTCCACCTCACCTCAAATGACGCCGACCGAAGCGCTCCCGAGAGGGATGCGCGAGACCATAAGGATCCTCACTCTCACGCTGCCCCCCCACACACCGCGGTGATGATCGGGGATGGCTACAATGGCGACTCCGCTGGGGATAAATATGTTTATTTTGAGGGCGATACTCTATTTACATGGATGTTATGTTTGTTTATATTATCCCCCTATTTGCATGTTCCCCTTTTCCATGAGTATCCCGTACTTATGCTTCTATTCACACACTTGTAGAAAATTCTCCATGCACACTTCACACCACGTGCACCTAGGGTCACATATATTTACATATTGAACGCATCACCCATTCATACTTGGTGTACCATTGGTACTTGCACTTTGCTCCCTGTTTGGCATAATCAGAAAGACATTCTCATAAGATACTAATAAGAGGATCATGCATGATTCACACGACATCACCAAAGAGCATTGTTATTGATGAATTTTTTACCCAGTAACTGGAGGGTCACTTCGTGATGGGCGCTGTTCTGGTAGGGCGCAGTTAGCCTAAGCCATATGACTCTCACCTTCCATTGACCAAGTACAATCGACGTATATCGAATGGTTCCCCCGCATCGTACCTCTTGACCGAAGTCATAACGGGAGGTATATCACAGGGAATTAGTTCACATACACTGAGTATATCGAATTCGCTCTCACACGTACCATCACCATGACGTATATAGTGAGGAAATTTCACGTACACTCAGGTATATCAAATGCCTTTTCCACACGTATCGATTTCCCGCAAGAGCAAGACATATATCGTGGAAGTCAAGCCAAAGAGGGGAACCCTGTCCGATTCACCCAACCAAATGCATACCCGCATATAGGTGTCAAGCCTAGGACACACATGTTAGATTCCCGATTTCATCCTGAAACTCTGTCGAAATTTCAGGTCGACCTGCCGCCCGAATTCTCGCGCATTTTTAAAAACAGGACCCTGTCCGTGAGCCTTGTCACAAGTCCAGCCATAGCTTTGCACATATTACAAACCCAATTTTTTTAGGCTCGGGTTCCGTCCGACATTTCATTTTGCATTTAGGAGAATTAATACAAGTGAAAACATAATAATTATAATAATCGTGCTGAGACCGTCTCCAAGGGGAAAATTCTCCTTTTTCTTTATCAAAAATCCAAAAACATTTTTCCTTTCTCTATTAAAAATCTAAAAACATTTTGTCTTTCCATCTCGAAAAAAAAATGTCAAAAATATTTTTCCTTTTTTTTTCCTCAAAAATAAATCCCATTTTACGCCTTCTTAAGTCGATCACAGACCCTCAGCCTGGCTCCTTATTGGCTTCAGTCTTCAATCAAGTCACCCCGGAGTTCCATCCATTCCCCTATTACTCCTTCCAAGTTCGGAATCCATCCGCTTTCCATTGAGAACACATATCAAGTACCTGTTGTGCAGCCGGATCTAACGGCAGTTCTAGCTCAGCTAACATCCAAATTGAGGTCCGAGAAATGCAACGAAACCAGGTTCCTGTCCCTCAAGAAAAGGCCCTATTCCCTCGTTCCATGGATCCTCTCGAGCCCATTTGGGTTCCCAAAGAGTATCAGCATGCTCCACGTGCCCCTCCTGTCAATGGGACGCCGCCTGCCTAGCTTCCTATGCCAAACCTTGCCCAATATGGGGCTAACTTGCCTATGATCATTGATCCGAAGGAAGAAGAGATGAACAAAGTCAAAGAGGATCTCAAGATGCTCACCAAGAAGTTCGACCAAGTCAGAATCTCAGGAAATTACATGGACTACACCCACATGTCTCCTTATCCTAAAGTGAGGTTACTCGAGAAGTTCAAGATGCCAAATATCAAGAAATTCGTAGGAAGTGGACCCCCATTGTTCATCTCCGAAGGTTTCACCATTCCATGACTCTACTAGGGGCTTCTGAAGAAGTGATGGTCCAATTGTTTTAGCAAACTCTGAAGGATAGTGCCCTCCGATGGTTTTTGTCTCTCGAAGAATCCAGAATTCATAGCTGGGAGGATGTAGCCCGGGAATAATGTGATATTACAAATACAATGAAGAGCTTGAGGGCACCCGCTGTGATTTAGAGCTGCTCAAACAGAACCCTGGAGAATCAGTCAGTAACTTCATCTCCCAATGGAGGGAAAAAGCAGCAACTATGACAAATCGACTTTCCGAGGAAGAACAAGTCAGCATAGTGAAGAAGAACTTCTTACCCCATGTCCAAGCAATGATGGGAGGACAATAATATCCCCATTTTTGTGCTCAGAAAAGCAGGAGTAGAGATCGAGGAAGGTCTTGCCAAAACAGAAGTTGACCCAAAGAAGGTGTCTGAACAGTTCACCTCAAGAAAATATGACAAACCTGCCAGTGATACAGTCTCAACCATCAATAACATATCTAAATGAACTGCATCATGGGCACCCGAAAGCCGCCATGTCCCAGTCCAAAAGGAATACACTGAGCTCCATGCTCCCCTCTCCAAAGTCTATCAAGACCTGCTAAGCCGAAACCTTATCAAACCTTTGGATCCTCATCCATTGCCAAATCTGAAAGTGCATAGGCCCCCAATAATTAAATCATTTAAAATCTTATAAAAAATTATTTCCTTTTGGATATGTAGAAGCGAATATGATGGTTCAACTAAACAACAAATTCACAAATTTTAATTTCATTTTCAAAGTTAAAATGAAATACAACTTAAAGTGAAATATGGTAAAACACACACACAATTTTGATTTCAGTTAAACACCATTAATCCAAGTCCTAGAAAATTTGCCTAAGTCATATTTTTCATTTAATCAAATTAGGCCAAACCAAATTTTAACACATCAAATTAAAGACTTGAATTAACTACACATTACCCAATATTTAATTTAGCACCAAATTAAATATTTAGTGATTAAAACCAAATTTTATCTTGAATTACTTAAGCATGCGTTCTAGGTGAGTTTCCACAAGATAAAATAAATAATAAAACCTCTACGCCGCGATGTACGAGGAAAAACCCACAACGGGAAAAAACCTCGGACGGCCGTAACCTCAAATCCACTAAGTACGAAATTTTAAAATACAAGCAAGATGACTTACAACACTCGACTCGATCCCTCTCAAGCCCCTACGCATCTTCTTGTATCAACCTCTGCCTAACGAATAACGACGGAGCTCCACCGCGGTCTCGGAATCCACCGATCGAACTTTATATGGTCACCGCCACCCGAACAAGGAGCCTTTCTGCAAGTGGGTAAATCAACGCAAACTTCTTCTTCTTTGTGGGATGTAGAAGCAAACCCAAACCTCTCTTCAAACGGTAGAGATGAAAAACCCGTGCCAAACACACCAAGCAATGATATATAGATTGGAACTTGGAATAAACTAAACTTTGGGTGAAACCAAGTGTTTAAAAGAATTTTTCTAGAAGAATTAAACACTAAAAAATAATTAACTTTTTCCCTTTGAATAATGGTCTCAAACTCTCTCTTAGAGGTTGTAGGATATAAAAAAGTTGAGTTGAAAAACTTGATTCCCGTACTTAGATATTCAAGAAAAGAGTTAGTGGAAAAAGTAGTGGGAATGAGGGAAAAACTGCCAAAAAACTGTTCCCGCCAAAACTCGTTCGAACGAGATTTTCGTTCGAACGAAGTCTTATTCGAACGAGGCTTCTAACGAGGTTCGAGTGTGAACTCATTAGAAATCTCGTTGGAAATTTCGTTCGAACATCAAGTTCGTTCGAACGATATTCTAGTGGCCTAAGGGGAACTTCGTTGGCAAACTCGTTCGAACGACATTGTGGTTCGAACGACAATATCGTTCGTACGACACTTTGAACGAACTTCCAGAAAGTTTGAAAAATTCAATTCTTAGCCTATAAACCATATAAACTTGATTTTAATGTTTTAATAAAATCTTTCTGAAATTAAACAACAATTTTAAATAAATATACACCCAATATAAAATGTTCCAAGCTCCTATATATATATATTAAAATGCATTCATACCTTAGGAGCAATGGAACCATGTTGATGACGTAGAAACAAGGAACTTTAAACTCGACATTTTGATGAATCTTTAAACTTGGCCACCACGTCTTCAACAAACACGTCATAGGCTTGAAGGATGATCAATTAACTCTATCCTATGAGTCAAATATTTTTCTTTCCCGGAATTGAGCCAAAACTACAAAGGAATCAATAGGAAATTTGTGTCCTTACAAATCTCTCCCTTTGGCTATTCCGGGACAAAAATAAAAACAAAAATCCTAAAGGGCCGTCAAACTCTACTAGATTAATAAAAAGTCCCAACCTAAATAAAAATACAATGCTTGGCTCAAACAACCCGAAGGATCAAAATCTTTGCCGGATGAAAGTTGCCACTTAGAATATAGTTCCTGCACACTTAAGCAAACACATTAAATGCATAGGGAATATCAAAATATTAAATTTAATTAAATAATTACTCCCCCAAAATTAATTCTCCCCTTTATCAAACAAATGACCAACTTAGAAAGACGTCTCCCCCTAAGATAAATCTCCCCCAAACTAAGATACAATTATAATAGGAATAGATACCATTTCTCCCTCTATCATTCTCCCCCTTTTTGTTTAGGAATAGACATAGTCTAAAGAATCAAAACATTAACTTATCTTCCCAATTAAAGCATAGACACCCTTTAAACTAAGCAAGGGATAAATAAAATGGGATAACAAGCTAAAAACCTGCAATTGCACATAAAGTGATGAGAGCATTAAAGCACATAGGCAACAAAGTCATAACTAATCCAATAAATACTAATGGATACCAACTAAGATGCAAGAAACAGATACCCATATGATACATAAGTATTAAGCATGTGATATCAACAAAGAATGCAACAAGATGGATACCAATTGAGAATTAAAGCATATATGAACTAGAAAGCAAGGCAAAGACTAAACAAAAATATCATATATATGTATACATAATATATACCAAATAAACTCAAGTACACATATATAGATATAAACACACAAATGACACAAAATAAGCTAAGTTTTTCACACTCGTATGGCAAAAATGTGTCATATGGAAACGGAAGTGTTGGGGTGTGAACTAGTAACGATTAAATTTAGACCCAATCACTTAAAACATGTTCACAGAGTTCTCAATTGATTGCAAACTTCATCACGTTTGAATATAACCTCATGTGACAATATAGATTGAACTCAATGAACAACATACACAATGCATACAAGCCTAAATTGATGATTCTACAAACCAATAGAGTCATGACATTGAAAGTAAACCTAGGATAAACGGACATTGTGCAAACCGTTAATATACCATCCAATCTACATCAATAAGCATATATATTATTCTTTTGACTGAATAAATCAACTAAACATAGGCCTTGGAAATTGTTTTTCCTTTTAATGCCATATCTTCTTTTAGGCCTTTGGACCACGTATTTCTTTTAGGTCCAAACAAACGATGTCTTACTATTCGCAAAGGATAATAAATACTTTCGGAGCCCTTCCCTTTGCACATTTTTTATATCTCACACAAATCTCTCGTGCAACTGATTTTGACATGCACTAGTCCTCCTAGGTCACAAATATGTAGATGACAAGATTGGTACGAGAACACCTCACAAAGCTCAAATATACATATGAAGTTAAATTTCAAAAGAGCTCATGCATATGTGAATAGAGGAATGTAAAAATAGAATCCATTATATCAGCAAAAAATCCAACTACTTCATGTCAGCATGGTAAAGAACATAATAAGGATTGACAATCTAAACCAAAAGTTCGAGCCACAATGAGAGCGTAAAAGATGGGATTCTAACACAAGTGTATGCCACATAAAGTGTGTCAAACTAAAATACACACAAAAATAAAAATATTTTTGAGTTTTTTTTTAAATTTTAAACCAAAAATAAAAATATATACTCAAAAGATAAACAAAAATCATTTGAATTTTTCATTAAACTTAAATTACCAAGAGATAAAAACCCAAATGATAAACAAAAATCTTTTTGTATTTTTCATTTAATGCAAACAAACGAAATATAATACAAAAGATAAACAACTCATGATTTCTAACATTAGATATGAAATAAAGAAATGACTAGAAAATGACTAAACACACATACAATTAGCATGGGTGATATAACATGAAGCACAAAGCTAAAGTATGAAAAAAAAAACTAACACATTCAACCTTTATATTTTGCAAGGGAGGAAGCATGTGAAAGTAAATGAGAATAAAAAATCCTATCTTGTAAAGCTACCAAGTTGGATCTCCTAACCCAAACTAGTGACGAATGACGAATGAAGATCTCGAGGTGTAAGAATCTTGGCTACCTCGGTTGACTTACGTTTGAATTTTCTAGAAAAATTTTTAAGATCAAAATAATAATTCTTAAGATGACCTTTTCGATCACAATGTGCACAAGAAAAAGTATGTCAAAAATTGGTACCTAAGGATTGATTTCTAAAGGCTTTCCTAGGTGATTCTCTTAAAATACTGGTTTTGGCTTTATGAGTAGGTTCATTACAAGGATCGAAGCCTAAACCACAAGTGTCATTTTTAATTTGGACTGTTCCTAAAATTTTATCTAGTTTCTCCGAACGACACTCCAAATCAAATTTGACTTTCTTAGAGTCTTGAAATTTAGTCTTTAATTCTAAGATATTATACTCTAATAAAACATTTTTCTCTTCAAATGCGAGAAGCTCCTTTTTCATTGACTCCATTAAACCTTTAAGGCTATCTCTCACACCTTCTACATATTCAAGCTTCTCTCGAAGAGTCCTCTCACGTGTCCTAAGGTCTTCTACCAACATACTATCATCAATGACCTTGACACGCCCTTTTAAACTTGCTTCTAACTTCAAATTTTCTCTTTTTAATTTAATTGATTCTTCATATAATTTTTGAAAATCATTTTGAAGTTCACTCACATTAACCTCTTCTTCATTTTCACTCTCTCTTTCTTCTTCACTCTCACTACCATCAAAAGCAAGGGAATCATAAACTATGACCTTGGAAGTGTCATATGTTAAAGTTTCATCAATAGACGAGTTCTCACTATCAATCACATGACTAGCCATAAAAGTCACAAAGTTGGGCTTAATAGGGGAATCGGGTCCCTCTTCATTATCACTATCACTAAGGGTTGCATTAAAAGAAACTGGTTTCTTACTCTCTCTCTTTTGTTTAGTGGGGCAGTCAAAATCCCTATATCCATACCCTTCATAACCAAAAAATTTATCCGACTCGTCCCTATTAACATTTTTATTAGAAGGTTTAAGGGTCTTCTCGGCTTTGTCATGCCTAGATTTATCAAATTTCTTAAAATCATTTTTAAATTTATCTTTGTTCAATTTAAGAAATTTTCAAAATTTCTAGCAAACATATCCATGTCTTTCGAGTCACTATCACTTTCACACTCTACTACTTATTTGTCCTCTTTTCGGGCTTTTAAAGCAATGCCCTTTTCTATTTTCTTTGCAGTTTTAGAGGGAAACATGTCCAGTTCATAGGTTTGTAAATCACCTATGAGCTCTTCTAATTTCGTATAGGCTAAAGTAGGTAAATAATTTAAAATGGTCACTTTTGGAATAAATCTATCGGGTAGGGACCTTAATATTTTCTTTACTACTCGGTCGTTGGGTATTTTCTCTCCCAAGTTAAAAGATGAATAAACAATATTGGAAAGTCTAGCATAAAATTCATCAAAAGTTTCTTTTTCGTTCATTTTGATGGCTTCAAATTTAGTGGTGAGGTTTTGGAGTTTTGAAGCTTTAACGACACTTGTACCTCCATGAGTTAATTGTAAAATATCCCACGCTTCTTTAGCGGTCTCACACGTCATAATGTGACGGAATTCATCCGGTGTGACAGCGCTAAACGAGGCGTTTAAATCTCGGAAATTAAAATTTGATAATTTAAATTCATTCTAACTCCACCTATTGGCCGATTTGGGAACACGTTCATTATCTACTAAAAGATTTGGTGGAGACCACCCGTTAAATACAGATAACCAAACCCTCTCGTTGATAGATTTAAGTGTTGATTTGATTCTCACTTTTCAGTACGCGAAATTAGAACCATCAAAAATAAGAAATTTTATTAATGGGGAAAATTCCATTTTAGCCAAAAAAAAAAATTTAAAGGATCTTAACGAAGTAAATTATCACTTTGGCTCTGATACCAATTTGAAAGTGTGTAAGCCCCCAATTATTAAATCATTTTAAATCTTATCAAAAATTATTTCCTTTTAGATATGAGGAAGAGAATATGATGGTTCAACTAAACAACAAATTCACAAATTTTAATTTCTTTTTCAAAGTTAAAATTAAACACCACTTAAACTGAAATATGATGGAACACACACACAATTTTGATTTCACTTAAACACCATTAATCCAAGTCCTAGCAAAATTTGCCTAAGTCATATTTTTCGTTTAATCAAATTAGGCCAAACCAAATTTTAACACATTAAATTAAAGACCTGAATTAACTACACATGACCCAATATTTAATTTAGCACCAAATTAAATATGTAGTGATTAAAACCTAATTTTATCTCTAATTACTTAAGCATGCGTTCTAGGTGAGTTTGCACAAGATAAAATAAACAATGAAACCACTACGCCGCGATGTACGAGGAAAAACCAACATTGAAAAAAAACCTCGGACATCCCTAGCCTCAAATCCTCTAAGTACAGAATTTACAAATACAAGCAAGATGACTTACAACACTCGACTCGATCCCTCTCAAGCCCCTACGCATCTTCTTGTATCAACCTCAGCCTAACGAATAACCACGGAGCTCCACCGCGGTCTCGGAATCCACCGATTGGACTTTATATGGTCACCGCCACCCGAACAAGTAGCCTTTCTCCAAGTGGGTAAATCACGCAAACTTCTTCTTCTTTATGAGATGTAGAAGCAAACCCAAACCTCTCTTCAATCGGTAGAGACGAAAAACCGATGCCAAACACTCCAGGTAATGATATAAAGATTGGAACTTGGAATAAACTAAAGTTTGGGTTTAACCAAGTGTTTAAAAGAATTGTTCTAGAAGAATTAAATACTCAAAAACAATGAACTTTTTCCCTTTGAATAATGCTCTCAAACTATTTCTTAGAGGTTGTAGGATATGAAAAAGTTGAGTTAGAAAACTTGATTCCCGTACTTAGATATTCAGGAAAAGAGTTAGTGGAAAAAGTAGTGGGAATGAGGGAAAAACTACTCAAAACTGCAAAAAAACTATTCCCGCCAAAACTCGTTCGAACGAGATTTTCATTCGAACGAAGTCTCATTCGAATGAGGCTTCTAACGAGGTTCCAGTGTGAACTTGTTAGAAATCTCGTTGGAAATTTAGTTCGAACATAAAGTTCGTTCGAACGACACTTCGAACGACATTCCAGTGGCCTAAGGAGAACTTCGTTGGCAAACTCGTTCGAATGACATTGTGGTTCAAACGACAATCTCGTTCGGACGACACTTCGAATGAACTTCCAGAAAGTTTGAAAATTTTGATTTTTAGCCTAGAAACTTTGTAAACTTGACTTTAAAGTTTTAATAAAATCTTTCTTAAATTAAACAACAGTTTTAAATAAACGTACACCCAAATATAAAATGTTCCAAGCTCCTATATATATTAAAATGCATTCATACCTTAGGAGCAATGGAACCATGTTGATGACGTAGAAGCAAGGAACCTTAAACTCGACATTTTGATGAATCTTTAAACTTGGCCGCTACATCTTCAACAAACACATCATAGGATTGAAGGATGATCAATTAACTCTATCCTATGACTCAAATGTTTTTGTTCGGAATTGATCCAAAACAACAAAGGACTCAATTGGAAATTTGTGTTATTACAAATCTCTCCCTTTGGCAATTCCGGGACAAAAATAAAAACAAAAATCCTAAAGGGCCGTCAAGATCTACTAGATTAATAAAAAGTCCCTCCCTAAATAAAAATACAATGCTTGACTCAAACAACCCGAAGGATCAAAATCTTTGCCGGATGAAAGTTGCCACTTAGAATATAGTTCCTGCACACTTAAGCAAACACATTAAACGCATAGGGAATATGAAAATATTAAATTTAATTAAATAATTACTCCCCCAAAATTAATTCTCCCCTTTATCAAACAAATGACCAACTTAGAAAGACGTCTCCCCCTAAGATAAATCTCTCCCAAACTAAGATACGATTATAATAGGAATAGATAGCATTTTTCCTTCTATCATTCTCCCCCTTTTTGTTCATGAATAGACAAAGGCTAAATAATCAAAACATTAACTTATCTTCCCAATTAAAGCGTAGACACCCTCTAAACTAAGCAAGGGATAAATAAAATGGGATAAAATGCTAAAAACCTGCAATTGCGCATAAAGTGACGAGAGCATTAAAGCACATAGGCAACAAAATCATAACTAATCCAACAAATACTAATGGATACCAACTAAGATGCAAGAAATAGATACCAATATGATACATAAGTATTAAACATGTGATATCAACAAATAATGCAACAATATGGATACCTATTATGAATTAAAGCATATATGAACTAGAAAGCAAGGCAAAGACTAAACAAAAATATCATATATATGTATACATAATATTTACCAAATAGACTCAAGTACACATATATAGATATAAACGCACAAATGACACAAAATAAGCTAAGTTTTTCAAACTCGTATGGCAAAAATGTGTCATATGGAAACAGAAGTGTTGCGGTATGAACTAGTAACGAGTAAATTTAGACCCAATCACTTAAAAATGTTCACGGAGTTCTCAATTGATTGCAAAATTCATCACATTTGAATATAACCTCATGTGACAATATAGATTGAACTCAATGAACAAACATATACAATGCATATAAGCATAGCATGTTAATGATTCTACAAACCAATAGAGTCATGACATTAAAAGTACAACTAGGATAAACGGACATTGTGCAAACCGTTGATATACCATCCAATCTCCCTCAATAAGCATATATATTATTCTTTTGACTGAATAAATCAACTAAACATAGGCCTTGGCAATTATTTTTCCTATTAATGCCATATCTTCTTTTAGGCGTTTGGACCACGTATTTCTTTTAGGTCCAAACAAAAGGTGGCTTACTATTCGCAAAGAATAATAAATACTTTCGGAGCCCTTCCCTGTGCATATTTTGATACATCATTTTTTATATCTCACGCAAATCTCTCGTGCAATGTATTTGGACATGCACAAGTCCTCCTAGGTCACAAATATGTAGATGGCAAGATTGGTAGGAGAACACCTCACAAAGCTCAAATATACATATGAAGTTAAATTTCAAAAGAGCTCGTGCATGTGTGAATAGAGGCATATAAAAATAGAATCCATTATATCAACACAAAATCCAACTACTTCATGTAATCATAGTAAAGAACATAATAAGGATTAACAATCCAAACCAAAAGTTCTAGCCACTTGAGAGCGTAAAAGATGGGATTCTAACACAAGTGTATGCCACATAAAGTGTGTCAAACTAAAATACACACAAAAATAAAAATCTTTTTGTGTTTTTTTTTTGAAATTTTATTCCAAAAATAAAAATATATACTCAAAAGATAAACAAAAATCATTTGAATTTTTCATTAATCTTAAATTACCAAGACATAAAAACCCAAATGATAGACAAAAATCTTTTTGTATTTTTCATTTAATCCAAACAAACGAAATATAATACAAAAGATAAATAAGTCATGATTTCAAGCATTAGTTATGAAATAAAGCAATGACTAGAAAATGACTAAACACACATACAATTAGCATGGGTGATATAACATGAAGCACAAAGCTAAAGTATGCAAAGAAAACTAACACATTCAGCCTTTAGATTTTGCACGGGAGGAAGCATGTGAAAGTAAATGAGAATAAAAAATCCTATCTTGTAAAGCTACCAAGTCGAATCTCCTAACCCAAACTAGTGATGAATGATGATCTCAGGGTGTAAGAATGTTGGCTACCTCGGTTGCCTTACGTTGGAATTTTCTAGAAAATTTTTTAAGATCAAAACAATATTTCTTCAGATGACCTTTTCGACCACAATGTGCACAAGAAAAAGTACGTCGAAAATTGGTACCTAAGGATTGATCTCTAAAGGATTTCCTAGGTGATTCTATTAAAATATTAGTTTTGGCTTTATGAGTAGGTTAATTACAAGGATCGAAGCCTAAACCACAAGTGTCATTTTTAATTTGGACCGTTCCTAAAATTTTATCTAGTTTCTCCGAACGACACTTCAAATCAAATTTGACTTTCTTAGAGTCTTTTAATTTATTCTTTAATTCTAAGATATTAGACTCTAATAAAACATTTTTCTCTTCAAATGCGGGAATCTCCTTTTTCATTGACTCCATTAAACCTCTAAGGCTATCTCTCTCGCCTTCTACATATTCAAGCTTCTCTCGAAGAGTCCTCTCACGTGTCCTAAGGTCTTTTACCAACATACTATCATCAATGACCTGACACGCCCTTTCAAACTTTCTTCTAACTTCAAATTTTCTCTTTTTAATTTAATTGATTCTTCATATAATTCTTGAAAATCATTTTGAAGTTCACTCACATTAACCTCTTCTTCATTTTCACTCTCTCTTTCTTCTTCACTCTCACTACCATCAAAAGCAAGGGAATCATAAACTATGACCTTGGAAGTGTCGTGTGTTAAAGTTTCATCAATAGACGAGTTCTCACTATCACTCACATGACTCTCCATAAAAGCCACAAAGTTGGGCTTAGTAGGGGAATCGGGTCCCTCTTCATTATCACTATCACTAAGGGTTGCATTAAAAGAAACTGATTTCTTACCCTCTCTCCTTAGTTTAGTGGGGCATTCAAAATCCCTATGGCCATACCCTTCACAACCAGAACATTTATCCGACTCGTCCCTATTAACATTTTCATTAGAAGGTTTAGGGGTCTTCTCGGCTTTGTCATGCCTAGATTTATCAAATTTCTTAAAATCCTTTTTAAATTTATCTTTGTTCAATTTAAGAAATTTTCAAAATTTTCTAGCAAGCATAGCCATGTCTTCCGAGTCACTATCACTTTCACACTCTACTACTTGTTTTTCCTCTTTTCGGGCTTTTAAAGCGACGCCATTTTCTATTTTCTTTTCAATTTTAGAGGGAAACATGTCCAGTTCATAGGTTTGTAAATCACCTACGAGCTATTCTAATTTCGTAGAGGCTAAAGTTGGTAAATAATTTAAAATGGTCACTTTTGGTATAAATCCATCGGGTAGGGACTTAATATTTTCTTTACTACTCGGTCGTCGGGTATTTTCTCTCCCAAGTTAAAAGATGAATTAACAATATCGGGAAGTCTAGCATAAAATTCGTCAATTTTTTTTTCCCTTTCATTTTGATGGTTTCAAATTTAGTGGTGAGGTTTTGGAGTTTTGAAGCTTTAACGACACTTGTACCTTCATCAGTGAGTTGTAAAATATCCCAAGCTTCTTTAGCTGTCTCACGCGTCATAATGCGATGGAATTCATCCGGTGTGACTGCGCTAAACAAGGCGTTTAAACCTCGGGCATTAAAATTTGATAATTTAAATTCATTCTCACTCCACCTATTGGACGGTTTGGGAACACGTTCATTATCTACTAAAAGAGTTGGTGGAGACCACCTGTTAACTAAGGATAACCAAACCCTCTCGTCGATAGATTTAAGTGCCGATTTCATTTGCGCTTTTGAGTACGCGTAACTAGAACCATCAAAAATAGGAAATTTTGAAAATGGGAAAAATTCCATTTTAGCCAAAAAAAATTAAAGGATCTTAACGAAGAAAATTATCGCTTTGGCTCTGATACCAATTTGAAAGTGCGTAGGCCCCCAATTATTAAATCATTTAAAATCTTATCAAAAAATATTTCCTTTTAGATATGCGGAAGAGAATATGATGGTTCAACTAAACAACAAATTCACAAATTTTAATTTCTTTTTCAAAGTTAAAATTAAACATAACTTGAAGTGAAATATGATGGAACACACACACAATATTGATTTCACGTACACACCATTAATCTAAGTCCTAGAAAATTTGCCTAAGTCATATTTTTCATTTAATCAAATTAGGCCAAACCAAATTTTAACACATTAAATTAAAGACTTGAATTAACTACATATTACCCTATATTTAATTTAGCACCAAATTAAATATGTAGTGATTAAAACCAAATTTTATCTTGAATTACTTAAGCATGCGCTCTAGGTGAGTTTGCACAAGATAAAATAAACAATGAAACCACTACGCCGCGATGTACAAGGAAAAACCCATAACGGGAAAAAACCTCGGACGGCCCTAGCCTCAAATCCACTAAGTACGAAATTTACAAATACAAGCAAGATGACTTCCAACACTCGACTCTATCCCTCTCAAGCCCCAACACGTCTTCTTGTATCAACCTATGCCTAGCGAATAACCATGGAGCTCCACCACGGTCTCGGAATCCACCGATCGAACTTTATATGGTCACCGCCACCCGAACAAGGAGCCATTCTCCAAGTGGGTAAATCAACGCAAACTTCTTCTTCTTTGTGGGATGTAGAAGCAAACCCAAACCTCTCTTCAAACGGTAGAGATGAAAAACCGGTGCCAAACACTCCAAGCAATGATATATAGATTGGAACTTGGAATAAACTAAACTTTGTGTGAAACCAAGTGTTTAAAAGAATTTTTCTAGAAGAATTAAACACTCAAAAACAATGAACTTTTTCCCTTTGAATAATGCTCTCAAACTCTCTTTTAGAGGTTGTAGGATATGAAAAAAGTTGTGTTGGAAAACTTGATTCCCGTACTTATATATTCAGGAAAAGAGTTAGTGGAAAAAGTAGTGGGAATGAGGGAAAAAACTGCTCAAAACTGCCAAAAAACTGTTCCCGCCAAAACTCGTTCGAACGAGATTTTCGTTCGAACGAGGCTTCTAATGAGGTTCCTGTGTGAACTCGTTAGAAATCTCATTGGAAATTTTGTTCGAACATCAAGTTCATTCGAACGACACTTCGAACGACATTCCAGTGGCCTAAGGGGAACTTCGTTGGCAAACTCGTTCGAACGACATTGTGGTTCGAACGACAATCTCGTTCGAACGACACTTCGAACGAACTTCCAGAAAGTTTGAAAATTTTGATTTTTAGCCTACAAACTTTATAAACTTTATTTTAATGTTTTAATAAAATCTTTCTGAAATTAAACAATAGTTTTAAATAAACGTACACCCAATATAAAATGTTCGAAGATCCTATATATATATTAAAATGCATTCATACCTTAGGAGCAATGGAACCATGTTGATGACGTAGAAACGATCCACTTTAAACACAGCATTTTGATGAATATTTAAACTTGGCCGCTACGTCTTCAACAAACACGTCATAGGCTTGAAGGATGATCAACTAACTCTATCTTATGACTCAAACATTTTTGTTCGAAATTGAGCCAAAACTACAAAGGACTCAATTAGAAATTTGTGTCCTTACAAAATCCACTCCTAATAAACTTCAAGGAAGATGCCCATTGCGCCTTTCACCAAACTTCTGGCCATACCACCGACCAATGCTTTCACCTCCAAAACATGATCCAACGTCTATTTTCCCGGGGTACCGTAGCCCCACCAGCCAATCCTAGGATAAACACTACTCACAACCCACTTTCAAATCATACCAATGCCATCTTCTTCAAAGAGAACCCAGTATTTGATTCCTTAACTCAAATCACACCCATATACTCTCATAAACCTCTCCAAATTTGCCCATATTTCCTCATACACCCTGCTAGCCTCACTGATCAGGCACTGTCACTCCTTACCAGAGCATGCATCACTGTCCGTATCCATTCTAAAAATGGAAGTATGGAATTATCAGAAGTTTTAAACCAACTCCTAGAGCTCGGGCTGAAATTGCCCTCACAGATGGTCATTGATTGCTAAAGGTTAAATACGTTGTTCTTAGAAGCATGAAAATGGGCTTGAGAGTCAGATAGTTGGGTAGTACCGACTGATGAAGTCAGCCTGGATGATGTCATCCAGATCATGGAAGAATTCTTCATGCAGACCAATAACATTTGCAGTATCACCAAGTTATTTGATGCTTTAAAGCTACAGGGGCGCCTGGTCCCTTCACCCTTACACATCCCCACAGAATGGGATGACCGGTATGAAGAAGTCATTGAAGTTATGGAATGCATTGACTTTGCATGGAAAGACAAAATTGTTTCCACCAGATAGCGGGAAGAATTCAAAGATTTGAATGAAGAGCAAGCTTCAGAGAGAACTGGCCCGGTAACCGACATATATGGAATGATATCATTTGAAGAACTCCTCGAAACAAGGTGGCAGAATAATCGAAGATCGACAAGGAAATGGGATTCATGTTTTTCCCTCCTTTAGTAAATCAAATGACCAGATCAGGGAGGCATTACCAGATTCCAAGCTCACTACCAGCTAATGACAAAGGGAAGGGTGTTAAAAACCTTCCTATGCCATAGATGACCCTCAAGGAGAGTAAGATCCTCGATTAACTAAAGAAAAATCAAGCTACCATCACTCTATGGAGGCTTTTCATGTCTTTTCAGTTGCACAGAACTGCTTTGATCAAGTTGCTCACCAGACTCACAGTTCATTCATCTACCACACCAGAAGAAACGATAAATTTGGTCGGATCCTTAACCTCTACCCGAATGTTATCCTTTTTCGAAGAGGAAATCCCAAAGATTGGGCCAAACTACAATCATGCACTCAACATCTCTGTCAAATTGATGGGGAAGGTTGTACCACTCTCTCTTGTCGATAATGGATCCACTTTGAATGTCTGCCCACTGAGAACCTTCAAATGTTTAGGACTGAAAGAAAGCGACCTTGCTCCATCTTCCGCTGTTGTGCGTGCCTACGATAATACCCGTCGGGAGGTGATGGGATCCATAAAGCTTGCAATAGGGTTGGCCCTATAAACCCTATCGTCGAATTCCAAGTTATTGATATCCCAACCTGTTTTAACCTGTTACTAGGACGACCTTGGATCCACAGTATTAAGGGCGTGTCTTCCTCACTGCATCAAAAATTATAGTTCTTCGCCGACGGACGGGTCATTACCATATTGGGCGACGATGACAATGCCGAGGGTGTAAGTACCAGCAGTCCGATCCTTGAGATACAACACGGGTCAAATGAAATGCTCCTATTAGGATTTCGAGTTAAACCACTTCTACTCCCAACAGGGGACAACTTCAAAGAAAGGGTTTGTCCAGAATACGACTCTTATGGCAACGTCAATGTGATTCAGATGTTCAAAAACATGCACTTCATGCCCAGACTGGGGCTAGGACAGAGACAACAAGGGATACATGAGCCGATTGAACTAAGAAGGCTTTCCATCCTTGTGGTTTTGGGTATCAACCGTCAGAACAAGAGCTCAAAATGATCCGCCAGTCTCGACCAAAGAGAAGACTAGACTGCGTTCAGACTATCCCAAGTGACTCCTTGAATGGACGATTCATCAAAGAGGGCGAAGACTTCCCCTTTTACGGCTTTCCTGAACCATGGTATGACCATACAGATAAGAAGATGAAGTCTGGAATGGAGATCTTCTTCCAAGACAGCTACCCATGGGTCGAGAGTTACCAACACCATGAACAATCGCTCATCAAAGATGCCAAAGAGACTGAGGAAAGTGACTCCAAAGATCCCTTCAACTTATAGACACTGGGGCTGGCACTCTCTATGGTTCATTCAGGCACTACATCACTAGATCCATCCCACCTGATTAAAGCTGCTGATACACCTCTCCTCAACTGGCATTTTACGCCAGTTCTACCTGCTAAAATCTCCCCTAATCCTAATGTTTACCCCTTTTCTTCTTCTGTTGTCTATCCTTGTTCAAATGTAATCGAGTCCTCTTTTGACGAGGTTCTCAATGCTGTTTTACCTATCAATGAAATAAATAAAGATTTTGAGTATCTTATTGTGCCTTACATTAACTGTATGGATTCTAATTAAACTTTTGATGATGATGATTTTGCAAATGAACAATTCTTAACTGATCTAAATAAGGTTAATAATAAACAACATAACTGCGTTCAAGTTAATAAATAAGAGACTGTTATTATAAACCTCGGTTCTAGTAGCCAACTGCGCGAGATTAGGATAGGGACTACCCTTAACGAGCATAAGCGTGCACAACTTGAAGAATTACTAAACGAATTCGTGGATTTCTTCGCATGGTCCTACAACGATATGCCCGACATTGATCCTGAAATAGCTCAGCATGAGATTCCCACTCTCCCAGATTACAAGTCCGTAAAATAATAGTTGAGAAAACTCTTCACCGAATGGTCACTCAAGGTCAAAGAAGAGGTGGTCAAATAGTTGAACGTAGGCTTCATTCGTGTGATTGAATATCCCACGTGGCTAGTCAACATAGTGCCCGTACTAAAATTAGGAGAAAAAGTTTGGATGTGTGTAGACTATCGGGATTTGAACAAATCCTCTCCAAAGGATGATTATCCGTTACCCAATATCGACATGATCGTGGAAAACACAACCAGTCATGCTCTCAAGTCATTCATCGAAGGGTTTGCTGGATACAACCAAATCAAAATGCACCTAGACCACCAAGAAAAAACCTCATTCACCACCCCATGGCGAACCTTTTTCTACACCGTTATGCCATTTCGTCTCAAGAATGCTGGGGCTACCTACCAGAGGGCTGCCACAACCATCATGCACGATCTTATTCATAAAGAAGTTGAGAGGGTCATGTTCCTTCTCTCCGAAAGTTTTTCGAACGACTGTGACAGTATCAGATGAGACTCAATCCATATAAATGCGTATTCAGTGTTACAAAGGGAAAACTCTTAGGATTCATGGTCAGTGAGAAGGGGATAGAAGCAGATCCCACCAAGCTAAAATCCATACTCGAGATGCCACCTCCTCGAACAGAGAAAGAAGTCTGAGGTTTCCTTGGGAAATTGCAATACATCAGCCGGTTCATCAGCCAGCTAACCTCCATTTGCGAACCTATCTTCAAACTCCTCCGAAAGGATTCAACTAAAGTTTGGAACAAGGCATGTCAAGAAGCTTTTGATCGAATCAAATAATATCTGACCCAACCCCCGGTACTCATGCCACCACAGCCTGGTCTCCCCTTGCTACTATACCTAACCATAACTGACACTTCAGTCGGGGCTTTGCTAGCCCAATACCTTGAAGATTCCCGTAAAGAAAGAGCCATCTATTATTCCAGTCACAAATTGGTCGGGTATGAGGTTAACTGCACTACTTTGGAAAAGGCATGTGTCGCTCTTGTCTGGGTCACCCAAAAGCTGCGGCACTACATGCTCTCCTTCCCCATCAAACTTGTATCTCGAATGGACCCCATCAAATACCTGCTTGAGAAACCCACCATGTCCAGCCGAATGGCTCGATGGTTGATGCTTCTAGACGAGTTCGATATTGTGTACGTCACGTAGAAACCAATGAAAGGAAGAGCCATCTCTGACTACCTCACTGATTACCCCATAGAAGAAGCTGATGTGTAGGTCTCTGAATTCCCAAATGAAAACATCCTTTGCGCCTCTCAGGACATCCCTCGATGGCAAATGTTCTTTGACGGCGCTGCATACAAAAAAGGATATGGCATTGGGATACTTCTGATCGCCCCAGATGACTCCCACACTCCCATTGCCATCAAGCTAGATTTCCCCTGCACCAATAACATGACTGAATACGAGGCATGCACAGTAGGTCTCAAGGTTGCTCTCGAGAAAGGTAGTCAATGCCTACGGTGATTCCGCCCTCATCATCGATCAAGTGCTCAGAAAATGGAGAGTCACGGATAAAAAGCTCCAACCCTTCCATGCCCACTTAGAATAACTAGCCTCCTAATTCCAGGATATCACCTTCCATTACCTACCCTGATCAAAGAATGACCGAGCCGATGCTCTCGCTACCTTGGCCTCCATGGTCGACATGCCCGAAGGAATAACTATAACCCCCTTCATAGTTCAAAATAAGGACAAACCAACCCACTGCTACCATATTGAGCTCGTCACCACAAAAGATCCCGAGATAGCCAATTGTTGGTACTATGATATTTGACGCCTCCTTAAGCATGGTAGGTATCTCGAGGGTTCCAACAAGAAAGATCGAGCAACCCTCTGAAGACTGATTGCCCAGTACATCATCTGTCACAAAGCACTGCTCAAAAGAAACTTCGATGGAACTAATCTGCACTGTATCACAGGGGCTGACATTGAAAAGATAATGCAAAAGATCTAGAGTGGGGAATGTGTACCTCACATGAACGGTCACATACTTGCCAAGAAGATCATTTGATAAGGTTACTACTGGACCACCATGACCCAAGATTGCACCGCCTATGTCCGGAGATGCCCCAAATGCAAATAATTCTCCAACCTTCAGCATCTGCCTCCACGTGAATTATACAACATGACCTCTCCCTGACTGTTCTCCACCTGGGGCATCGACATCATAGGGAAGGTTACACCGAAGGCTTCCAATGGGCATGAGTTCATCCTAGTTTCCATTGATTACTTCACCAAATGGGTCGAAGAGGAGTCCTACGTAGTGCTGAACACTAAGAAAGTGACCAAATTTATCAAGAAAAACATCATCTGCTAATATGGGGTCCCACACGAGCTTGTGTCAGATAACGGGTCACATTTCGAGGTAGAAGTCACAGAGTTGGTAAATGAGTATGGGATTCCGATACATAAATCTTCTCCCTACCAACCTCATACCAACGGTGCATTTGAAGCCGCCAATAAGAACCTCAAAGCCATCATTAACAAGATGACCTAAAGCTGTCGGGATTGGGCAGACCGGATCCCATACGCCCTCAAGGGCTACCAAACCTAAATTCAAACCTCTACTGGAGCTACCCCTTACTCTCTAGTCTACGACATGGAAGCAGTCCTACCCGTGGAGTTGGAAATACCCTCTCTATGCGTCATTCTTGAAAGCAAGGTCAGTGAAGAAGACTGGTGCCAAAGCCGTCTTGACGAGCTGACCCTCCTAGACGAAAGGAGATTGAAAGCTCTATACCACATACAAGGCTACCATCGCCAAATATCACGATCATTCAATAAGAGAGTCAAGGACCGCGGTGTCTGATAAGGGGACCTATCCCTCAAAGAAATCATAAAACCCATCTGGAACCCCATAGGGAAATTCAAGCCTAATTGGAGTGGACCCTACATTATCAAGAAGATCTTGTCAAGTGGTGCCGCCATGCTCACCGACTTAGATGGGGAGGATATGGCTCATCCAGTCAACCTAGACTGTCTCAAGAAATTCTACCCCTAGTTCGAAATCTAAGTGCGCTACGACTCTTCTCATCTCCCTAGAAAAAAAAATCTCTTCATTTCCCCTTACCCAGAACTACGTGGGCCTGATCCTCTACAAAAAACAATTTTAAACAAAATTAAAACTTTTCAAAAAACCCGAGAGGTACGTAGGCAGCTCATACACCTTACATGAGCACGGACCTTTCTTTTTCACAAAATACTATTCTTTTCTTATCTCCGAGAATAACAGTCCAACATGTATTTGAACAAAAGGATTATGTATGCCTTAGAGATCGGTATAGATAATTCAAACAACACAAAATTCATCGAAAGGCACAGCTAGATGATCAGAAACTTATTTATTTCACTAATAAGAAATTTTGGTACAGATTACATAAAGGAACGAATAACTCCCTTCCCACCTACCTTCCTAAAAAAGCCAAAATAAAATCCCCACATTTATTCCCCATTACAAAAAAACCATCCTACCCACAACTACCAGAGGAGCTCGCTCCGTCATCATCATCTACATCCTGGGGTCCCCAAGTTTCCCCTGCATGAATAGAGTGTCGCAGACACTCCATGGACCGATAAGCTCGAACCAACTTCAAATAAACAACAACACCTCCCTCCATGGTGTCAAAAGAAATAAACAACCGTTGTCTAGTCTCCACTGTCAAGATCTTGCTAACTACTTTCCTCACAACCACTTCATATAATCCCCACGCCAAACTCTCCCAATAGACTGAGAAAGATGGGTCGACGGACATAGAGTTTGGAGAGTTTGTCATCCTTCTCAGAGTGGAACAGACTGAGAAGGATGGGTCGTCACCTCTCTATGCCAAACTCTCCTAACAAAATCACAAGGATGCCAAAATCTCCCAAGATTCTCCCACATAGAGCCAAGCCACAGGCGCAAATAGAAATTCAGCGTCTGAGGTGGCACGACTTGTGCCCAGCCAAATTGGCGCAGAAGATGCCAAGGGAAATAGAAAGAGGTTTGTCTGAGACCAACCAGCCGCACATACGGGTATAATCCTAGCTCTAGAATAGGCAGCAACTGTCCCCACCAAGGCAGTGACCAATAAAGATTCCGAGCCCCATGCTCCACAAGCCAATTCTCCCAGCTCTCAATATCCAGGCCAACGCTAAAGAAGTGATGCAAAAAGAAGTTGGGTACAACTGACAAAGGATATTCTGGAAGAGTCACCAGGCGGAGTCTTTCAGATAACCATATGAACAGCATCACGGGGCTACCCCGCTGGAAGTCAGAACGACCTTCTCGCTAGGCATCCAGACCATTCAGGGTCTCCGCCAGTATTACCGCCGCAGGATTACGATGATATGACATCCGTGAAGTAATGGCTGCAAGTTATGGATCCACCTGCAATTCCCTAGTCACCAATAATAATTTTAATACTGATCCCAGAGCAACGGATCCAGCATAGCCAGCATCGCCTACTTCCCGCAGATGTACGGACTGTAATACCACCGGGAGGGAGATCATTCCTCCAGTAACCAGTGATCTAGCAACCGAAGGCGAAATGCGAAGAAGCCCAGCCAGTAAATCCCTGGGAGAATGGGAAAATTCGAGTAAAGCCGCAACAACACTGGGATTTACCCCAGCATGATAGAAAATTCCTCGTAGGTAGGATAAACTTCATCCAACCCAAAACGGAATACATGGTCTTCGGGGTGCCAAAATTGTACCGTCGCCATCAGCAGATTCCACTCAATGGGCCGATTGCACCACAAAGAGACTCGACGCATGTTGAGAGCATCGTAGTTGACATTATAAGAGCACATCGCTTCCAAGGCTTCGAGGTAGTTAGCAAACTCAATGCTACCAGGGAGAGCCATCTTACAAAGACTAAGAAATAGTAGACAAGTGAAGGTGTGATGGAAACACTCCACCCTTCCCCTTTTTATACTTGAGAACCCTCACAAGAGACACAATCCCTGCATAAATCGGAGGGAATCCTACCCCACAAGGTATAAAAGGCTGAAGATTGCACAAATCAAAAGCTTTGAATTGATGGGACTGGATTTGACTGCCGATAGGCAGAACAAGGTGCTTACCGATCGCAACCCCCTATTTTTGGAAAATTTCCTTTTTCATTTTTTATCAAAATCAGAAAAGCCCAATAAAAATAAATTGATATTCTCAATAGAATTTCAAAAATCCTTTTCCACGCTTATAAAATTTCTCATTTTTAACCTTCCTTTAAAATCCCAAAAATATCTCTTTTTACGGTCTCAGGAACAAAGTAAAAAGCGCATGTGCAGGCATTCATTAACTATTAACAAAGATAATAAAGAATTCCCACTGCATTGCATATATATATTTTCTGTGTTACATCAATGTTACAGGAAATAAAAGAAAATAAAAAACAACGGGACTCAGCCCGAACCCACATTCTCTATCTCTCTCTCACCTACCCTTCACCCCACTCTCTAAGAGCTACCACCCCTGCGGCGCGCCCTCTTTCCCCTATGGCGAAATGACGAACCACCACTACTCGAGCCAGATTCCTCCCTGGATGAAGCAGACGGCACCAAGCAAGAAGGAATTGGGACCGCATCCCGAACGCGGGTAGTCGTCGATGAGATCCAGTCTCTAATATCCCTCGGCCAAGTGGTCGACACCCAAACTTGCTGCAGGTAAAAGGCAGAATCAGTATAAAAAAAGGATCAAAAGTCTTAAAGTCCGTACCACTGCCGAATGGCACCCTCTGAATCGTGACGACCGACAACCCCTTAAAATTTTGTACAGAAATTCCCAAAAAATACCATAAAATCCTGAAAAATCCTCAGAAAATTCCTAAAAATCTTGAAAAGGATTTAGAACATTTTTACCAAGAAAATTTCACAATCCCTCAACCAGAACCCCCATTTCCCCAGAGAAACTCCAGAAAGACATCTTCAAAGTCTCCATAGG
Organism: Sambucus nigra; assembly: GCA_949130495.1. Lineage (NCBI taxonomy): Eukaryota > Viridiplantae > Streptophyta > Magnoliopsida > Dipsacales > Adoxaceae > Sambucus > Sambucus nigra. Next base: position 423,244,371 of record OX422217.1, read on the forward strand.
ACACTCTACTTTTTCCCCAGCTCATTCCCCAGTGGAACCCAAAATCCAATATTCATCCTCTCTTAGGTCAAAATTGACATCGGTCTTGGATCGTTACCATAGTTAGGTCAGAATTGATCTCGATCCTCGGTCTTCACCTCTCTTAGGTCAGAATTGACATCGGTCTTGGATCGTCACCATAGTTAGGTTAGAATTGACCTCGGTCCTCATTCGTCACCTCTCTTAGGTCAGAATTGACCTCGATCTTGGATCGTCACCATAGTTAGATCAGAATTGACCTTGGTCCTCGATCGTCACCTCTCTTGGGTCAGAATTGACCTCGGTCTTGGATCGTCACCTCTCTTAGGTAATAATTGACCTCAGTCCTCGATCGTCACCTCTCTTAGGTCAGAATTGACCTCATTCTTGGATCGTCACCATAGTTAGGTAAAAATTTACCTCGGTCCTTCGTCGTCATCTCTCCTAGGTCAGAATTGACCTGGGTCTTAGATCGTCACCAAAGTTAGGTCAGAATTAACCTCGGTCCTCGATCGTCACCTCTCTTAGATCAAAATTGACCTTGTTCTTAGATCATCACCGTAGTTAGTCCATAATTGACCTCAATCCTCGTTCGTCACCATAGTTAGGTCAGAATTGACCTCGGTCCTAGATTGTCACCATAGTTAGGTCAGAATTGACCTCGATCGTCACCTCTTTTAGGTCAGAATTGACCTCGGTCCTCGATCTTGGATCGTCACCATAAGTTCGCAGAATTGACTTTACCTGCAGAATTGGTACCTCAATGTTTAAGACCGCAGAATTGGCTTTGACCCGTAGAATTGGTCATCCTCGCATCCCTTAGGACCTCAGAATCGACCTTTACCCTCTGAATTGGTCATCTTCCCTCAAAAGCATCATGTAGTGTCTATTCGACGGCTATCATTTGTTCCAAACTCACCCATCGAGGGACGCTGTAGACACCCCATTCTGTACCCCCTAAACTCTCCTTAGGTCCATAGCACCTCCCTTTATCACTACAAACCCAGGTCATACCCCGAGTACTAACCTAGAAGCTATCGGGTACTCCCAGGCTCCGTTTGACCAAAATTTAAAGTCTTCAGCTCAATCGAGAATGAATGAATCTTTGAAGGGAACTAAAACCCCTTTCCAACGGTCCATCCCGTGCGCGATTCCAACTTACCATGCGGACGAACAACCCAATTTCCCCAGAACTCAATCAAGAGACCACCGGGTGCTCCCGGGATCCGTTTGACCTAAGTCAACTCTTCAACTCAATAGATACTGAATGAATCTTCAAAGGGCATTGAAACCCCTTTCCAACGGTCCGCTCCATGCGTGATTCCGACTTACGTTACGGATGAACCATCCGTTTTACTCCGAGAGGTCACCAAATGCTTCGAGGGCCCGGTTGACCAAAGTCAACTCCTGAATAAGATCAAACTCTTTGGAATGTTGAATTAAATCTCCTAAAATTTCCAACGGTCTGCCCCATGCATGATTTGGACTTACCATGCGGGTGAACGATCCGTTTGCGTCTGACGTTTTCCCGTCCAATGGACTGACGAATGCTTTCGAGCCATATTTGACCCAAAGTCAACTCCCGAACTCAGGAGAGATCCAAGGACTTTTGAAGGTCTCTGAATTACCCTTCTAACGGTCTTCCTCGTGTGCGACTATGATTAATGGTTTGCATTCTACGACCAATTTACCAAAAAGGCCTGAAAGACACTGCCGAACGGCAGGTCCAAGACCCTACCTATCGGCAGTATGCGTAAACGCACCTACCAAATGAAAGGAAAATGGATATCCCAATAGGCAATGTCATGGGCCTATAAAAAGGAGGCCTGACCTCACTTACAAGGGAGAGCCCAGATCTGATAGATATCACTCTCAGCAGATCCAGAAAACCTCTCTCGAAGTCAGCGCGATTTCCATACCCAAATCCCTTTCAAACCTTCACTTTTCATCACCCTTTTCACCAAACTTGATGAATTCCCTACCCTCCATCATCATCCAAGTCTAAGGGTTGCTCTCCAACATTCAAGATCAAGTTCAAGATCTTCTAAAAGGTCCAATTTTTTCAATTTTCTCCTTAAATTCTCATAAATTCGCAATATCTTATTTTATTACTTAGCACTTTTATTATCTCATCTCATACATCCTAATATACTTTTTATTTAGTATTATTGCACATCTCTTATTTTCATATAAATAAAAACCCAAAAAACAAGAAAAATAGGGTTTGCTCATAAATTCCAAACGGGAGTTCTCATACTTTTCTTACACTTTTCTCATAACTCAAACATTTTTTCTACATACACACACACACACAAATAAGATAATCCCCGGTTGGATTTATGGGATAAACCCCACCCCTCGTTTTGTATGCGAACTACGTTGACTTTAATGCCTCTATAGGCTACGTAGGCATTTTGGGGTAAAACCCGAGACTCGAGTCCTATTTTTTTACTTTTTCTCTCATTTTCTATTTTCTCTAAACTCCATTCTCTTATACTATATATATACATATATTAGTTCTTAGGGGCGTATCATTCCGTATGCGTTATCGTTCCCTCGTAACAATTAACATAAGGATGATCGCCTAAATCCTATTTTTAATACTTTTATACCTTCCTACGGATGACTCGCTTTACCTCTTCCATGGTACAAGTCGATGATTCCTATCTCCACTATATATACACATGCAGAAATATCATGGGGAAAATAAAGGAAAGTAACAAAAATCCATGGGGGACCGAAAGGGCGAAATGGGTGCCTAACAACTTCCCATTTCGTAACTTAGCCTCCGGACCCTTCTGGAATCATTTTGGTTTCGTATGCACCAGTATGTCTTTGGATGCTGTCCTTCGGGATGGCTTCCTCTTTTCTTTTGTCTGTTTTGAGTAAAATAGACTGGCGACTCCAATCTCTCTACATTTTTCACCTCACCTGAAATGACATCGGCCGAAGCGCTCCCGAGAGGGACGCGCGGGACCATAAGGATCCTCACTCTCACGCTGCCCCCCCCCCCCCCCCACACCGTGGCGAGGATTGAGGATGGCCACACCTTCCGCTATAATTGGTGATCCTACATTAAGTGTTAAGACTCGTGCTCAACTAAAAAATTTGGTTAGCTATCTATGTTACACCTCTTTAATCGATCCCAAAAATGTGAAAAAATCACTTAAAGATTTCAGTTTAACTAGAATGATGTCTAGGAGTTAGTGCCCCGACTTGGAGAGTCTAATGTGATAGGTACTAAGTGGGGTTATAAGAGTAAAATAGCAGAGAATGGTACCATATTTCTTAATAAGGCTAGGTTGGCCGCTCAAGGCTACACACAGAACAAGGGTGTAGACTTTGATAAGACATTTGCTCCTATTATCAGGCTTGAGACTTTTCACTTACTACTCAGCATAGGATGTTATTTTCACATCAAGTTATATCAGATGGATGTCAAGAGTGCCTTTTTGAATGGTATTCTCTAGGAGGAGGCTTAAGTGGAAAAACCAAAAGGGTTAGAAGTCCCTATGCACCCGGGACACGTCTATTCTCTTAAAAAGGCCTTGTATGGTTTGAAGAAAGTACCCTGTACTTGGTACGAGATGCTCGCTTTTTATCACTTAGCTCGTGGATTCAATATGGGGGAGTGTATAAGACGTTATTTGTGATGAGATCAAGTGATTCTATCTTAGTTGCCTAATTTATGTGGACGACATAGTATTTATCCATGTGCTCTCGCCATGCTCACACTTTTAAGGAGGATATGAAGAGTGAGTTTGTGATGAGCATGGTTAGTGAGATTAGGTTTTTTCGAGGTCTTCAAGTTCATTAGCACGAGGATGGGATATTCATATCTCAATCTAAATATTCAAGAGACCTTGAGAAAAAGTTAGTTCTAAACTCCTCTAAGCACTCATGCACCCCTATAAGTACATCAATAAAGCTTAGCAAAGATGATTTAGGCAAGGACATAGAGAAAACCCTTTATCGGATTATAATAGGTAGTCTCCTCTACTAGATATTTAGTCACACTTATATTACCTATAGTGTTGGAGTTTGTGCGAGATACCATGCGTCCCCGAAAGAATCACACTTACCCGCACTTAAATATATCATCAAATATATGAGTGTAACTCTTTCATAAGGTATTTAGTATTCCTTTGATACTAATGATCGTTTGTTCGCCTATTCATAAGTCAATTGGTCGGGGATGTAGATGGTTATAGGATCATTTTGGGTGGGTGTTTCTATTTTGGGACTTCTCTTGTCTCTATTTGAGCAAGAAGGAAAACTCCATCTCCCATGACAAAGGCTGAGTATATTACCAAAGGTAGTTATTGGATGAAAATATTATGGATGAAGCAAATGTTGGAGGATTATGGAATTTCACAAGTCATGATGAAAATTTCTTGTGATTATACAAGTGCGATTCATATTGTCCGTAATCTAGTCCAACATTCGTAACCAAAGCACATTAGGATATTCAAGCACTATATACAATACCTAGTTGAGGAGAAGGTCGTGTCCTTGACCTTTGTGAGCACCTATTATTAGTTAGCCGACATATTTATGAACCTTTAGATGCACCCTCATTTGAGGATGGGAAATCTTTAGGTATTTTCATTATTGACTAAGTTCGGGTACTCTATCTAGTGTAGGATGCTTTTCATGATTATGTCACATATTCCCATTACTAGATTGTATTATCATTATTTTACCATTGTATCTATATTTTTTCACTTTGATATATTTAAAAAAATCCAAAAAGAGTTTTATTTTTTTGAAAAATACAAAAATAATTTTAGTTTTCAAGAAAAGATGAAAAAGGCGAAAATATTTTATTTTGACAAAATTTTTGAAAAAGACAAAACGAGTTTTGTATTTTTCGTCACCATATATGGATGAACATTTAAGATTTTTGGATCACCAATTCATTCCATATTTTCACGTGATTTTTGCATAATTTTTTAAGACATGACGTCATTTCTATAGTGTGCTTAATAACGCGTGGAGTCATTATGTTGATATTTGATGATTACTTTCTACATGTTTTACTCCTAGTCTCCTTTAATGCACATGAGCACAAACTTTTTTTAACATTGCACTTATTTGTCACTTGTCGAACACGGTGTTCTCGTCTTAATTTTTCTTTTATAATGAACTAAATATAAAATCGAGATATAAAGTTGTGCAGGTAAGAACCATTGCCCAGATTACCTTTATTTTTCTAAAAAATTGGTTAAATGTTAAGCAAAGGAAGGGGACTAAGAAAGATAAAACGTCCTTGCGTTAAAAACCATCATTTGCATAAAAGAGAATAAAAAGATTAAAGGCACATAAAAACAAAAGTGCCCGACCAGTATTTGATACATTGATTCTTCGCTACATATGAGCATAAATTTCTTTGCAAATAATTTAGAGTTTATTTTTAGTTATGTGAGATTTTGATGGAGTTAAAGTAGAAGATCAATGGGTTTGACCAAACTAAAATTTATCGAAAAACATTACAAAGTTTGGTGTCATTGGTGTGAGAATCATTTATATTCATGGCGTGTTTATTCAGTCAAGTCAATTTCACTTGAGTTCACATTTTCTTATACCTACGGTAGACTTTGAGCTCTTTCGTTAGAATTGTATTAAAACTTCATGCACACATTTTATGAAAATACTTGTTGATCTACCTATGAATTGTTTCGCCACACAACATTTCGCATTCATGGGTCGAATATTTTAGTGTTATTCCATGGTGTGTTGTATTTGTATATTTATACATTTCTTATTTTAAAGATAAAATATTTGCACAAATTGTTGGTTGGTTTATGCCTTTGAGATTATCATTACCCCTGCTTTATTGATTATACTTGTGATGGTATCTTACTTCTCCGTGTGATGCTTAATTTTATTATTTAGTGTCGACTCCTTTGTCTATTACAAATAAAAATGGGGAGAACGAATTGAGGGAGAGTTTTTAATTATGGTTTAAACACTATGCACTACAGTATCTGTGTGTGCCTCATGTGTGTAGGATGTTATTCTTGGATGATGATCGTTTGGACCCACACAAGTTGAATACAAAGTTGGCAAAAAATAAAGATCTAGTTCCATTTCGAAGACGCACAAATTCTATGTTCCATTTATTTTGTATTTTGGGAGGGTAATTAATTGTACTGAGTCGATAGGATTTAATTTGTCTTAGGTTTGTGGTTTGCACCGAAATAGCCAAAGGGGGAGATTTGTAAGAGCAAGTTTCATTATCGCTCATAATTACTTTATTTTGGTTTGGTGTATTTCGTTACACAAAATGTCACCATCACAGATTCTCAATACTCACAGACTTTGTTGGAGAACCTAGAGATTTAGAAGATTTGGTCTTATCAATAATCATTAAAGAAGTATGTGATCACGAGTGGTAAAAGGTTTTCGAATAGTTTTTGGGATTATTTATATTTTATGCGGCTATTTTTAAAAAAACAAACATAATTTTTTATAAGAAAAATTTCCGGGAAATAATGCTTCGTTCTAACAACCATGACTGTCGTTCGAATGATATGCTTATGAGTTATTTCTCACGTTCCTCTGGAATCTCGTTAGAAGGCCTAGTTCGAATTCGTTCGAAAGAGATGCATATGTTGTTCGAACGACTTGCATTTTCGTTCAAATGACCAGGCGCAATTTTATTAATTTTTAATGAATATCTTTCCCATATCTTTTATGTTTATCCTTTTTGTGAAACCTCCTTATAAGAAGGCTGAAAGGTATCAGATTTCTCAAGAACTCATTTTTTAATAACAAAAACATCTTTTGAGTTATCTTTTGTGATCAAACACCTTATATCGTATTCCTCATCCTCAGGAATTATTCAAGATCTCCTTTATCAATCACAAAAGGATTTCTTTCTGAGTTACCTGTGTAGAGAATTCTCTTTACTACTCAGATTGTGGACTGAGGTTTCACTGCTGCGGAAGAACACGAGGTTGAATCGGTGAATACTGAGGGTAGACCACTAACTCTAGATGTCTCTAGAGCTGAGTCGTATCTGTTGAAGTTTTGAAGATCTGCACGTCTAACTTAATGTAGCTAAATGTCTTGTAAGTAATTTGTATCTAAAAACTTTCAATAGTGTTGAATGAAAAGGTTTTGACCTTTATAGGGATTTTTCCTCATCTTGTTGTTTTTGCATGTTTGGACTAAAAATTGCAAATCTATATTTGGACTCAACTCGCATGCACACCATAATTAATTGAAGATTAAAATTAGAATTGTGTGTGTTTGGATATAATTATATAAATTGATCCGTTAGTTTGTGCGCACTCTCAAATTATAAGGGCAAGAAAAAGGTTACCACGTCTTGGGTACCTAAAAATGATAAAAAAAAAATATTGTTCATGTTCCTCTTAAGGTTCGACATGATTCTTAGTGATATTTTAATAGTGGGTTCTCTATGAACATAACCGGTGATAAGTTATATTTTATCAACTTTATGGATCGTAAAGAAGGAAATGTCACGTTTGGGGATGAGATTTGGTCTAGCATATTAGGACGAGGTTTTGTGGAGATTCTCAGTTTTCCTAAGATAGAACACATATTGTATATTAAAGGTTTGAAGGATAGCGTAATAAGCATAAGATAATTTTACGATGCTAACATTTTAGTAAAGTTTTTCAGGCCAGAGTGTATAATTTATGATCAATCTGGTGAACTTTTTCTACGAAGTGTGAGGACTATTGACAACATTTATGGTATATTTTCCTAGGTCCTTTAATGTGCAATAATTATAAGATCTCTACCATGGATTACAAGTTCTCTCCATTTCTCTCTCTATAATTTGAATCTGGTATAATAACAGTAATTAAATGATGATCAATCCCCTGAGAAGATGAAGCGAAAAGCCTTTTATAGTGTTGGGGGTGTGCGATGTCACCCCCAACATACAACCTGCGTGCATGAGGTAGGTGAGCTAATGGGAGAGTGACAACTACATATCACATGTGTAATCCATGATGATGAAATATTCCTCTCATGTGGGGATTATTTTCTGTAACTATTTTGGCCATGTGTTCCATCATTGCCCAGACCATATGTTCCACACGAGTCATTGGTGTTAGCTCTATGAGGTGTCGGCTTGGCCAACACTGCTGGTGCATCTCTTAATAAGGATAAGGCCGATACTGATGTCTACTTCTTGACTAGTATGGTCAAATATGGATCTCTCATCCTGGTGAGGGTGTTGGATGCCGATAAAAGATAGGGTCGATACACGATGAGGCTATAATCTCAGTCCAGCAGTGATCTTTATGAATGATGATGAATTTTATTGGGAGGGTGTCTCAGAGGCCGAGACCATTTAATTAGAGCCACTAGTGTGGGGTAAATAACAACACAAGTATGAGGTAAACTATGAAAGGGGGTATGTTTCTTGGTTCAATCTTGCCTAAACGAGGTCATACTTATGTATATCAACCACCCCTAGACTTTTGTCTTTAATGCTAATGGGAGGCTAAGGTGTAAAGTTATCTGTCATTCTATAATTAGATTTCCCCACAGTGTTAGAGTATATCTAGGTGATTTGAGTGGACTAGCGCACTGTTAAAGGTGTTATATCATCATCTGGCAAAAATGTCGTTTCAACGTCCTAATTATACACCTCTCACTATATGGTTGGTATGTCGTGTTGTTTATGTAGTGGCGGTGACATGTGTGTCTTTGGGACATGCACCCCAGTGATTTCATTTGGTAATCGCACGCCACTTAATCTGGTTTAAATACCAGATTTCTTCATTTTCTCTCCTTCTTTCATTTTTCCATTTTTCAGCAATTGCAACCAAAGTCTCTCTCTCTCTCTCTCTCTCTCTCTCTCTCTCTCTCTCTCTCCCCACCATTTCTTCCACTTTCCAGAATGATTCCTCTGTTTTTCTCCTTCTTCTCTATCATTCCTCTAGTTCAAGTAACTTCCTTTCTTCCATTCTAATTAATATATTGTCGTTTTCTTTTCTAGTTTATCATCTCCATCTTTCCCAGTAGCATTTCTTGGTTTTCCGACCACCTTTTTTTGGTGGTTCTACAGTTAAATTGGGGTTTTAAGAGTTTCACTTAGGTTACATTTGGTTTTATAGTTGGTAATTTGGAAAATTTAGGGCCTTTAAGTATTGGTTTATCCATGCGGTGAGCTTTTCGACATAGCTTGTCAGTGAGGTTTGTTGACTAGTTTAAGTAAAAACCATTTAACTTCTTTTATAATATCTTTAAGTCAACTGTGGTCAAATGCCACTTTATTTTTCCATGTACCGAAGATTATACCAACTAAGAGAGGATTTTCCCATCTCAAGGAGAGAATATTACGGTAGATCCATAAGGCCATGTCCGAGGCTAAGAAAAAAGGCCGAAGCTAAGTCCAGACTACCATTAAACCATGTACTCTTATTTGTTGATCATCCACCTCTACTCTTAACTTAACCCACCTTAGCTGAGCCTAGGGTTGTAATCACCATTAGTGATTCCATACTGGTGTCTTCTTCAGGTGGTTCTTTATCTACTCCTTTGTCCAAGGGTTATAACCCTTCTCATATGACTAACTCTTTTGAAGAGGCCATGAAAGTCCTCAACTCTTGTCTGGACGAGAGTGGAGCAACTGAGTCCAATAACCAAGGTCATCCCACAATGTCAAATAATTAACCAGATGGTCATCAGCCTGAGGAATTGGATATTTATGACAATGAGTCAAAAATTGAGGTGGCATGCCACGTTCCACCAATAGAGAAATCTCTCTCGGCCTCGACAAAGGTCGAGTTTGCAAGTTGAGACCCACGTAGTCAGGATCATGTCGATGAAGAGGAGGATGAGGATGAGGAAGAAGACGAACTTGATACAACCTATGCCTCATCCATCCCGATTGAAAGCCGAGAAATTGATATTTACTTTGGAGGCACCTGTGTGGTGTGAAATATTCAATTAGGATGAGAGTCCCCTCTGAGGACGAGAAGGATTTTAGTAGCTAGGTTGAGGGGGAAGTTACTGTTCATGAGAATATGTTTAAGATAGGATTTTGTCTATCGATTCATCCTAATAAAATGGCCATCCTTGCTTATATTGGCCTTTCCCTACCTAATTAACCCCTAATGCTTAGAGGACACTTCTTAGGGATATTCAGCTCTTAAGGATAGCGTATGGGAATGATCTTCTAGTAGATAACTTTCAATCCTGTAATATAAATTCCACAACGAAGGTCGTTCCATGCTACTTCCATTTTGTGGCTCGACGCTCCAATAATATAATTGTTCACATAAACTAGACCTCCAACCACTATTGGAAGTATCGGCATTTCTTCGTATTGAGTGACTCGAAGTTCGATAATTATGTCCTTTCTGGCATCGATGAGATGAGTGTCCCTCAGTATTGGGGCAGTGTTTCCATATCAGCCAAGCAACACCTCGGTATCAGCATAGATGTCAAGACGACCATTGACCTTATACACACCTCAGGAAAAGATGAGTTCCTTGTCATCTTTAAGGTTCTAATGGATCTTGAGTTGCTCGCCGAAACAGGGTTGGGGGTTGACCCCCTTACTAAATTTCATAAGTTTCAAAACTTTCTTAACTTTACTATCATCTTCTTTTTTTCTAATTAGGCCGATATTCATTTATTTGATTCATTTTCAGACCATCCAGAAGGTGTATCAGATGAAATATGGGCAATGAAGGCTCCAATTACAGGGAATATTCTTGTTCGAGTCTAAAAAAACCCCACTACTCCAACACACGCTCAGCAGAAGAATATAACTGCAAGTCCCACGGTTTCCGAAGAATCTAAAAAAGGAAGGAGGTGACGAAGGGTACTTCCACAAACCCTCCCCCCAATTAAAGAAGAAGAAGGATGCCTCCCGATGGATGACTAAGAACCCCATAATCCCAATTACTAATGACACAGCGGTAGTTGCTTGTATTTCTTAACTGAGCATGATAGCCGATTCTTCGCTCAACAGTCAAAAGAGGGCCTAAAAGGCCATTGCTATGATTGTCCCAGAATGTGACAATCGATATTTTGATGCCCAGTACCCCTCTCGGGTCATAAATTTGTCTCTGTACTGGACTACTCAAATAACAATTTGTACATTTTTTTTTGCTATGTAATATTTTTCATTCAAGTGTTGTGGTGTCTTTACTAATTCATATTCTCATCTTGCAGTCTGTGATCACCCTCCTAAACTTTCCTTTGTGGGTAAGTGAGGTTGACTAAAGGGTTAAGCAGTCAAGAATGCCCTGTCTGAGAATAATAATTTAAAGGAGCGGAGGAAAATCAAGAATAACTACGAGATGAAGGCTACTGAGTAGAGAGAAACACCAAGAGTGGTTGTGGATTGTGAGGGTAAACCTTAAGGCAAAAATTAATTATTTGAATGAGAAGCTGGAGGAGCTGGCTAAGGCCGAGGAAGACAAAATAAAGGCATTGGTTGAGAAGGTTGTCTCGAACTTTAAAGAGTCTGATGAATTTGTAGACTATGTTATCTAGTACTTAAAGAAGGGCAATAAAAATAAGATCCAAATGGGTACTTCTTTTGTGAAGGAACCATCGTCCAATATTCCTTTTTTAAATAAGAATTCTTTCTCCATCGTTTGGTCTCTAAAATTGACATATACCATCTCTGCCACTGCCTCTTTTTGGACACACGAGGGCATTTCGGCGACTTCATTGACTTCATCATTATCATTCATGACCCAGGTGAATTCTTTTACAAAGTCAGTTAATTCCTACCCCTTGATTTCACTCCTCAGCTGGTAACTGATGTTAAACTCACCTAACGTAACTGGACATGACACTAACCAACCTGATTTTTTGGGTTTATGAATGACTTGCCTCATATGAGTGTCGATAAGAAGTACCATCGTATGTGCCTGAAAATATGGATTCATTTTCCTTAAGGCATTTATCAAGGAATATGCCATATTTTCCATCTTTTGATAGTTCAGTTCCTCCCCCCCCCCCAAGGCCTTACTATTGAAGTACACAAGCTTCTGATTTCCATCATCATCTCGAACTCTAGCTGCACTGATTGTTGACTCTGAGATGGTCAAGTATAAAAATAGATTATCTCCTTGCACGGGACGAGAGAGTGGCGTAAGGGAGCCTAAATAAACCTTCAACTACTAAAAGGTCTTTTCATATTACTCATCTCAAATGAAATACTTTCTTGAGATTTTTAAGAATGAAAAATACTTGTTGGTCTCCCATGAGACAAAACGATTAAGGGCAGGTACTCATCCCATCAATCTATACACATCCTTAATGGTCTTCATGTCAATTAGTGCTTTAGTCTGCCTCAATCCCCCTTTGATTTATAATAAAGCCAAGAAATTTTGTTACTCGGACCCCAAAGACACTTTGTTGTATTCAACTTCATCTTGTACTTATCCATTGTGTCAAAAGTTTATTCAATGTTGGCCATGTGCATCTCAGCTTTTAAGTTTTTTCTCAACATATCATTTGCATATACCTCCACGGTCTTCCCGATCTGATCTTTGAACATCTTATTAACTAACCTCTAGTAGGTCGCCCTTGCTTTGTTCAGGCTAAAAGGCATTACTTTGTAGTAGTAGGCTCCTTTATTAGTGATAAATGAAGTTTTCTTAACATCCTCTTTATACATGGAGATCTAATTATACTCGTAATAAGAGTCTATAAAACTCACAACCTCATGTCCGGTTATGTCATCATCCATTTGGTCGATCCGAGGTAAGGGAAAGCAGTCTTTTGGGAAGGCTTTATTAAGGTCCATGAAATCCACACACATCCTCCACTTCGCATTTCGTTTTCTCACAATGATGATATTAGAGAGCCAGTTCAGGTACTGAACCTATCTAATGAAGTATGTTATCTTCACCTTCTTGACCTCGTCTTGGATTACCTTATATCTATCTCTGGCAAATGTTCGACACTTTTATTTTATCGACTTAGTATTCTCATCAATATTAAGCCGATGGCAAATAATTTTGGGGTCAATCCTCTATATATCCCCATGGCTCCATGCAAATATGCTCTACCTTTATTTCATGAACTTCATCAATTCCTTCTTCACTTCATCTCTAAGGGAAGAATCTATTTGAATAGTTTTTTCTAGCTCTTCCTCGTTGTGGATGATGGATTCTACCTCCTCTATGGGTTTCCCCTTTTTTATCTTTCTCTCGTTCCTTGTATGAAGGGTGTCAATGTTATATGATTTCATATTTCTCTTATGAGCCTCTTTTTCCTTGGCTGAGGTGATGTAACATTCCCAAGATTCCACTTGGTCACTTTGTACTTCCCCTACTCCACAGGGAGTCGAGAATTTCATCATCTAGTGCACAGTGGGTGGCACGACCTTGAACTCTATCAGATCGACTCTTCCTAAAATAATGTTGTAGGCCGAGAAAATATGCTCGTCCATCATAAAGGAGTTAACTTTTCTAGTTAGGCACCTCAGCCAAGTCCCCAAACAATCCATTTCGTAGACTCCTAGAGGACGGACCTTTTATCCACTGAATCTTATCAAGGGTTGACCATACGGGACCAGTTTATTTCTAGCTCAACTTGAGGAGTTTTAAATGGTCCCAGAACATTACATCAATCGAGATGATCCCATCGACTAGAATACGTGCCACGTCATAGTCGTGGACCCGTATACTGATGATAAGAGGATCATCATCTGGGGCAGTATTCCTTGGAAAGCTAGTCTTGATAATCCTACAACTAAACTATTCATGTCAACCTTTTAATCTTTCTTAGCTTTGCTTAAGTCACGATGGAGTTAACCTCAAACCTTTTGGGGGTTGCCTTCGATTCAACCACATTAGCCTTTCTATCTGTCGGATCGGTGCCCACACCAGGTAATCTTCTTCATATCATCTTGACATCAAAATAGATCATGCACAATGCTCCCTTTGGTGTAAGGATTTTTATAGGAAGGTTTGGATAGTCATCACCACTATTATCAAACTGTTCTCTTTTTTTGTTTTCCTACACTTCCTTTCTTAGATTGTTATCCCTTCTTTCATTGCATCTCTTTATTCCTTACCTTTTTCCACCACGCTGTCCACATACGTTCTGGGCTTCACCCTTTTTAATAATTTCTCTATATCATCTTTGAGGGTGAAGCATTTGTCTGTCTTATGGTCGTGGCCTGGTGGAACTTACACCACTTTTTTTTATCTCTCTTGTAGGGAGGATACTTAAGATTTTCAGGACATTTGAACTCCCTATCATTCTTAATCTCTTTTAGGATCAAATTCAGGCTTACAGTTAGTGGGTTATATATTGGCAAATTTATTATCATTTGACCTTTTCTTCCCTTATTTATCTTTTCTTTGTTCGAAATTTCCATTACCAGTTTCCTTTATGTTCCTCTCTTGACTTCAATGGCCTCTTTCGCATTCATGATTTTCCTAGCCGTAGCTAGAAGTTCTATCATAGTTTTTGGAGGATCTTCTAAGAGGTTCTACAGGAGTTTTCCTGGTTGCAGTATGCTGATAAGGACTTTCACTGTAATGCTCTCATCATAGTCTTCCACCTTCAATTTCTCCTTATTAAAGAGATAGATATACTCCCTCAGAGGTTCGTTTTTCCTTTCTTAACATTCAAGAGATGTGTTAAACGCTTTGGTGGCTTCATGCTGAAATAGAAATTATGAATAAACTTATTTTTTGATTGTTTAAAATTAAATATAGAACCTCTCGGCAGGCTAATGTACCTACCATTCATGCTCCACACCTTTAAGAGTACTTGAGAAATCTTGACACTTCGTCTCGTTAAGTCTTGAATAAATGTCGATTGTCGACTAACACATATCAATGTGATCTACAAGATTCTTATTCTCGTTATACCTTGATGTTATGATTGGTGGTTTACCAAAATTTGTACATATCAATGTGACGTACAGGATTTTTACTCACATGGGGATGATTTTGCTAGAACGTTTTTGGCCACGTGTTCCATAATTACCTATATCACATGTTGCATGTACATTGTTGGTGTTGGATATGAGGTCTCGGCTTGGACTAGACTGTTGGTACATCTCTTAATAAGGATGAGGCTGAGATTGACATCTGATTCCTCACTAGTATGGCTGAAGATGGATCTCTCAGATTGGTGAGGGTGTGTGAGGTCGACACATGATAGGGACGATATATGATGAGGATGTAATCTAAGTCCAATAGTGACCTTTATGAATGGTGATAAGATTCGTTTGGAAAGTGTTTGGGGGGCTAAGACAATTTAATTAGAGCCATTGCTATGGGGTCCATAATAGTACAAGCCTGATGTAAACTGTGAAGAGCCATGTTGTTAAGTTGAGTCTCGTCTAGATGAGGTCATACTTATATATATCAACCATCACTTAGAAAAGAAACTTCCTTGGGTTGTGATCCTTGCCAACAAGGGAAATAAGATAAGAGTCTCCATAGGAATTTGAATACCATTACCATCTCCTGTGTTTTAGAGTCAATAAACATAGACGCGTACGAACAGTATTGGTGGTAAGAAGAATATTCTAGTGATGGTTAATGACTGTTGATGTATAAATTCGGGTTCGACAATGTTGGAATAATATTAGCTTAAGTTACCCAATATTTATAATCACAGATAATCCTGATAAACTATGGAAATAAAGGAAGTGTAAAGAGACACAAAAGTTTTATGTGTTTCAGTCCAAATAAGGTACGCACATCGATGGGGGTAATGCCATAATATTTTTGGGGTTTAGTACAACTTGCTCAGTTGCACTTTATAGGGTTAAAATGAAGTGGTTCTATCTCCCACCTAACAGAAGTAGTAGTCTATTTATACTAGCTAGAAGTTAAAGAGATGGACTACCTTTATACACTAGGTACTTACATCTTTACATGATAATAGGCAGCTGGATATTTATTCACGTGCCTATGCGTGGTGAGTGTTGAATATCCCACGTATGTTTGTTCACCTTACTAATTGTTCACCATCATGGACGTGGTCAGCTAGACGGTTAACCAAGAGATATATGAGTCGACCAAGCTTATTCTCTACTTGAGGCTTCAGTACTAATGTTGACAGGTTTCACTAATTTACTGGTCCATGTGGCCTAATTATTTTAGGCTATAACAAACGCCCCTAATACTTTTTTCTTTATGGGGTAATGAAAGAATGGATTATTCTTCTTAAAAATATGCTCGGTGCCCTGGAAATGTGTTGGCCGCCTGCCGACCTCAAGGACTTGTGAATTTTAATCTGTCCCACTTAAGCAATGTCAATTTTATAAATAGTTAGAAAAATAGTGAACCGTCTAAGGGTATGCTGGTCTTTCGGACATCTAGGTAAATACGACGCTATCGATATCTGAAATGTTGGTACATTTAATCATTTCAAATGTGAAGCTTAAAGGACGTCATAACACATATAAAAGGTCACTCCCCCCTTAATATCATCTCATCTTGAATTTCAAACTCCCTCTCTTATTGTTGAGCTTTTCATTCATTGTTAAAAATAGAATTGCGATTGGGTATTTGTATTCAGTGTAAGAATATTTTCCTTTTTGAGTTTTTACAATGGTGTATATTATGGAGGAGAGTTCTATGGGGGAGTTTAGAACATAACGTAGGATACATGAGTGGGTAGTAACTGAACTGGTCATCGGTCCATATGACTTGTGTGCTTTAGATTAAGATCACTAGCTTCTGACCATTTTTATAACAGAGTGTGGAGTAACTTTCCTTCCCAATCGTTTGTTTCTTGATTTTTTTCAATATTTTGATGTGGTCACAACCCAAGTGCAACCAAATACGTGGATAGTAGTAAATGGGGTCAATCTCTAATGATTTGTTTGGAACCCATATTGGCATAGCAGACTTAATTTGTTGATGTAGCCGGGGGACCACTATTAACAACATATACCATTTGAAGACAAGATATTCCAACAGGACGTTTGAGTTTAATTTTCCTGACTCCAGTAAAGATTATTGGGTTTATGGTTTAATTGTTAAGAACCGACAATTTTTTGCTCTTCCTAAGGGTTAAGTATACGCTGGTCCACGTTTCCCTCAAGAAGGGCATGCCATAGGCCGGGAATTATATTATTTGAGTATTTTTTGCATTATTGTTTTCAATTTATTCATCTAACGATTGGTATTATTGTTTATTTCGCAGTGTAAGAGGGTAGTTTTGATTAGATGGAGGCGTAACCCATTTTGAGTACAGTAATGATAAGTTAACTGATAACACTATTGATTAACTACAAGACACGCAATCACAACTTGGTGAATATAGGCTCAGTTTGATCTCATAAATTGCTCGTGTATAACTCAGAGGATAATAACGAACTCGTAAGTAACACATTTAGAGGGATAGATAAGTAAGCATCTTAGATACACCTTGGCAGGCAGCCAAACACCCCAACCACCCTCAAAGATCTCTGTCAAATATTAAAAGCATCGTAATAAATGGGAATGGTGGGTGAGTGAACTCTCTGGTTTGTAATAAATCTCTCTCTCTGCTGTATATTCTTCTCTCTAGCAATAACTTCTGAACTCTCAAAAAGAACATCCTTTCCCTAGAGGTGGTTGGGGCCTTTAAATAGCCCACATACCACTCTCGAGGTAACTCAATCATTAATAGCTGTGAAAGACATCCCTCATACTTTATGTCACAAACATTAAATGCCTGATGCACTAGTTAGCTCCACGTCATAAACATTAAATGTCAAGACATGCCTTTTGCCTAACCACTGTGTGTCAGGGGGCTTTCGTCACAGAGGTTGCATACCAATCGTCTGACAACCCCAAATACCATAGTGGTTTACTCAAGTGCAGATTTGGCATTGCCTAGCTCGCTAGTGACATCACATAAAGTAGATGTGACATTAAGTAGAGGGTTGTTTGGTTCACAACACACGCCTGATGGGACTCAAGGCTACTCTGCCCAAGGTTCCACGGTCAAAGTCTTTTGGTGTTTTACCAGATGTATCTAAGGTGGTCAGGAAAATCCCCAACGGTTCCTCACTTCTCAATCCTCCAAACCACGTCCCTCCAAAGTTCCCACGGTGAGGTCGTTCGATAGAGCATGAAAGCTCTCCCAGGCCCTGCCAAGCCTGGTCTCTCACGAGTATCGTTCGACCTTACATTGAATGCCATTATAATCGCTACATTATTACAATTGTTATAGCTCATAGTCAATATAAAATATACAATATGACTAAGTAACACAACAAGCGACCACGTTAAGCTGCCATGCTTGAGCTGCCACGCTGAGCTGCCTCGCTATCTTAATCCCAAACACTATCGTTAATCGGGGAATTATCTCTAATATCAAGATTACCTTCAAGCCCGCTCCACACGCAGAGATAAGGAAGAAAGACATTCCACCTAAATCTGAGGTTCATTTTGTTGATTTTAAGCTTGTGTGGTCCATTTAATAAAGACTTGGTGAGGATCATCCTCGCTCAGCTTCAGTACTTTTAAGGTCTCTGTAAGGAGACAAATTTATAATTGAGTCTTATGTAGTGTTGGCTCAATTCTGAACAAAAACATTTGAATCATAGGATAGTGTTTTTGTGTATCCATTAAGCCTACGACGTGTTTGTTGAAGACGTTGCGGCCAAATTTGTAAAGCTTCATCATTGTCGAGTTTCAAGTGCCATGTTTCTACGTCAACGCCAATTGATTCCATAGTCTCCAAAAGGTATGAATGCATTTATATATATATATATATAGGGAGACTTGGAATAATTTGATAATCGGTGTAACTTTATTTTAAAATGAATTTTATTTTCAGAAAGCTACTTTAGAACTTTGAATAAAAAGTTTTTGGGATTAAATCAAAAAATGTTTATTCTGACATTTTGTTCGAAATTATCGTTCGAAGGAGAATGTCTTTCGAACGAGAATTTTGTTCGAATGAGTTTGCCAACGACTTTTCCCTTTTGTCCACTGGAACATCGTTATATGGTCGTTCGAATGAGATTCTTGTTCGAATGAAAATCTCGTTCGAACGAGATTTCTGGGCGGGAAAATTTTTGGCAGTTTTAACCAATTTTCCACTACTTTGTCCCACTATCTTTTGACTATTTTAAACCAACTTCGGGACATATTTTTTCTAAGAGTTTTGCAACATCCTTGAGAAACTTTTGAGAGAAAATCTTTCAAACAAAAGTACATGTTTTAACCCTGTTTTCATGTGTCAAATTTATTTAGAAAATCCTTTTATACACATGTGTTTACACCCATATCTACCACAAGAAGGATAAGTTTGGATTTTGCTTCTATTTCCCATAAAAGAAGAAGTTTGGTTTTTGCTGTGGCGTTCTCATACAGTGAAAGGCACCGTGTGTGGTTGACGGGTTCCAAAAGCTTCATTGGTGGATTCCAAGGTTTTGGTGGATTTCGAGATTGTCGATTAAGCAAAGGTTGGTACAAGAAGACGCATCAGGAACTGAAAGGGAGTTGAGTCGAGGTGAGTAAGCCGTTTGTCTTGTACTTGTAAAAATTTCGTACTTAGTGGAATGAAGGCTAAGGTCGTCCGAGGTTTTTCCCGTTTGGGTTTTCCTCGTACATCGCGGCGCAGTGGTTGTGAATTTATTTTATCTTCCATATCACCTAGAATTCATGCTTACGATTATAAAGATAAAATATGGTTTAATTCACTTCTTTTGTTTAATTTGGTGCTAACATTAATTTGGGTGAAATTTGGATCAATTTACTTCTAGTCATTAATATAAATTGGTAAAATTTGCTTTGACCTAAATTGAAAATTGAAGTAATTAATGTTAGGCAAATTTCTAGGACTTGGGTTAAATTAATTTGGTTTAAGTGAATTTAAAGGGTGTGTGTTTAATCTAACTTCACTTTGAGTTTAGTTTATTTTTTAATTTGAAAGAAATTAAAATTTGTCATTTGTGTGTGTTATGTTGAACCATCTTTATTCCGCACTTAAAAGGGGATTCTAAATTGAGAATTTAAAATTGGGGGTCTACATTTCCTTCAAGTGGTATCATATCTGGAGCGCTAATTTATTGTGTTAAGGTCCTTCTACATACTTTTGGTTAAAAATGGAATTTTCCCCATTTTCAAAATTTCCTGTTTTCAATGGTTCCAATTATGCGTATTGGAAAGCGTGCATGAAATCGACACTAAAATCTATTGATGAGAGAGTTTGGTTGTCTGTTGTTAATGGGTGGTCCCCGCTACACATTTGGTAGTAAATGAGCGTGTTCCCAAACCCGTTGATAGATGGAGTGAGAACGAATTTAAACTTTCTAATTTTAATTCCCGAGGTCTAAATGCCTTGTTTAGCGTGGTCACACTAGATGAATTCCAACGTATCATGACGTGTGAAACCGCTAAGGAAGCTTGGGATATATTACAAATCACTCACGAGGTAACTAGTGTTGTTAAAGCTTCTAAACTCCAAAACCTCACCACTCAATTTGAAACCATCAAATTGAATGAAAAAAAAACATTTGATGAATTTTATGCTAGACTTTCTGATATAGTTAATTCATATTTTAATTTAGGAGAGAAAATACCAGACGACCGAGTAGTAAAGAAAATTTTAAGGTCCCTACCTGAGAGATATATCCCCAAAGTGACTATTCTAAATTCTTTACCCACCTTGAACTCTACCAAATTTATGAACTAGATATGTTCCCATCCAAAAATGAAAAGAAAATTGATAAGGGCCTTGCTTTGAAAGCCAGAAAAGAGGAAAAACATGTTGTGAATAATGAGAGTGATAGTGACTCGGAGCACATGGATATGTTTTCTAGGAAGTTTCATAAATTTCTTAAATTTAACTAAGATAAATTTAAAAATGATTTTAACAAATTTGAAAATTCTAAGCATGACAAAGCCGAAAAGATCCCTAAAACTTTTAATGAAAATTTAAATAAGAACGAGTCTAATAGGTGTTACAGTTGTGAATGTTATGGACATAGGGATTTTGAATGCCCCACTAAACTAAGGAAAGAAGGTAAACAACCAATTTCATATAATGCTACCCTTAGTGATAGTGATAAGGTAGTGGGACCCGCTTCCCCCATTGAGCGCAACTTTGTCGCGTTCATAGCAAGTCATGTGAGCACCGATAATGAATCTTACCATGAAGATATATAGACATGACACCTCAGAGGCCAAAGTTTATGATTCCTTATTTCTTATGGATGTGAGAGTGAAGAAGAGAGAGAGAGTGAAAATGAAGACGAGGTTGATGTGAGTGAACTTCAAATTTCTTTTCAAGAATTATATGAAGAATCTATTAAATTAAAAAGAACAAATTTGAAGTTAAAAGCTAGTTTAAAAGAGCGTGACAAGGTCATTGATGAGAGTGCGTTAGTTGATGACCTTAGGACACGAGAGAGAGCTCTTCCTGAGAAGATGGAATATATAGAAGGCGAGAGAGATAGCCTTAGAGGGTTAATAGAATCAATGAAAAAGGAGCTTCTTATGTTTGAAGAGAGAAATGGTTTGCTTGAGTCTAGGATTCTAGAACTTGAGAAAAAAGTGAGAGACTCAAGTAGAGTCAAATTTTATTTGGAGAGTCGTTCAGAGAAATTAGATAAAATCTTAGGAACGATCCAAATTAAAAATGACACTTGTGGTTTAGGCTTCGATTCTTATAACGATTCCACTAATAAAGCCAAAACCAATATTTTAGGAGAATCCTCTAGGAACAATGTTATAGATCATTCGTTAGGTAAGTCTTTTCACCGAGTCTTTAGGTGCTCACATTGTGATCGAAAAGGTCATCTTAGGAAATTTTGTTTTGATCTTAAACGAGGTCCTAGAAAATCCAACCGTAAGGCAAATGAGGTAACTAAGATTCCTGCACCCCGAGATCGTCATTCATCATTAGTTTGGGTTAGGAGATCCGACTTGGTAGCTTTACAAGATAGGATTTTTCATTCTCATTTACTTTCACACGATACCTCCTTTGCTAAATCTAAAGGTTGAATGTGTTAGTTATTTGAATACTTTAGTTTTTGTGCTTCATGCTATATTATCATGCTAATTGTATGCTTGTTTAGTCATTTTCTAGTCATTGCTTTAGTTCATATCTCATGCAAGAAATTATGACTTGTTCATCTTTTGTATTATATTTATTTTAGTTTGCACAAAATGAAAAATACAAAAAGGTTTTTGTTTGTCATTTGTGTTTTATTTTATGAGTTATTTAGGCTTAATAAAAATTACAAATGTTTTATGTTTGTCATTTGAGTAAATATTTTTGTTTGGTTGGTTAAAAATTTCAAAAACTCAAAAATATTTTATTTGTGTATTTTAGTTTGACACACCTTATGTGGCATATACTTATGTTAGAATTCTTTTCTATTCTCTTCCATGTGGCTAGAACTTTTGGTTAAGATTATCAATCCTTAAAATGTTCTTTGTCAAGCATGCATGGAAGAGTTAGATTTTGTGTTGCTTAATGGATTCTATTTTCATATGCCTCAATTCACACATGCACAAGCTCATTTGAAATTTAAATGTCACATGTATATTTGAGCTTTATGAGGTGTTCTCCTACCAATCTAGTCATCTACATGTTTTATGATGTAGGAGGACTTGTGCATGTTAAATTCATTGCACGTGAGATTTGTTTGATATAAAAAAATGGGTTATATGAATGTGCACGGGGAAAGGCTCCGAAAGAAAATTTATCCTTTGCGAGTAAGCCACCGTTTATAATGGACCTAAACGAAATACGTGGTCCAAAGGCCTAAACCAAAATGGCATTAAAAGAAGAAGAATTTGCCAAGGCCTATTTTATTAAATTGATATAGTCATTCCATAACTATATGCATATTTTGAGGGAGTTTGGATGGTTTATCAACGGTTTTGCACAATGTCTGTTTATCCTAGTTGCGTTTGCATTGTCATAACTCTATTGGTTTGTAGAATCATCACAACTCTAGGCGTGTATGCATTGTGTATGTTTGTTCATTGAGTTCAAACTATATTGTCACATGAGGCTATATCTAAATGTGATAAAGTTTTGCAATCAAATGAGAACTCCGTGAACATATTTTAAGTGATTGGGTTGAAATTTAATTATTACTAGTTCACACCCCTACACTTTCGTTTTCCACATGTATTTGGGCACATTTTTGCCATACGAGTGTAACAAAAAATAATGTTTTTTTGTGTCATGTTTGGTGTTTATTCCTATATATGTGTGTGTGTGTGTGTTAGTGAAATTAATTATGAATACAAATATATGGTTTTTTTGCCTTGCTTGCTAGTCCATATATGCTTTTAATTCATAATTGGTATCTATCTTGTTGCATATATTGTTTGATATCATATGCTTAGTAACTTATTTGTCAAATTGTTATCGTTTTCGTTCGCATCATAGTTAGCATCCATTATTCTTGCTTAAACTATTTATTATTATTGTTGTCCATATTCTTTCATGTTCTTATCATCTTATGCATCATCGTGTTTATTAGTTCTTTTATCCTTTGTCTATTCCTGAACAAGAAGGGGGAGAATGATAGGGGGAGAAATGGTATCTAATCCTATTATAATCATATCTTAGTTTAGGAGATCTATCTTAGGGGGAGAACGCTATCTTCTTAGGTTGATCATATTTGGTAAAAGGGAAGAATTAATTTAGGGGGAGTATTTATTTTAATTGCATTTAAACTTTTAATATTACCTATGCGTTTAATGTTTTGCTTAAGTGTGCAGGAATTATTCTAACGACAATTTCCATCGGCAAAGATAGTAATCATCTTTGGGTTTTCGACTCAATCTTGTAATTTTATTTGGTGAGATGTTTCTGAGTCTAGTAGATCTTGACGGCCCTTTAGGATTTTTGTTTTCGTTTTTGCCCCGGAATAGCCAAAGGAGGAGATTTGTAAGGACACAAATTTCCAATTGAGTCTTATGTAATGTTGGCTCAATTCTAGACAAAAACATTTGAATCATAGGATAGTGTTCTTGTGTATCCTTCAAGCCTATGACGTGTTTGTTGAAGACGTAGAGGCCAGATTTGTAAAGCTTCATCATTGCAGAGTTTCAAGTGCTATGTTCTTATGTCAGCGACAATTGATTCCATAGTCTCCAAAAGGTATGAATACGTTTATATATATATATATATATATATATATATATATATATATATATATATATATATATATATATATATATATATATATATATATATATATATAGGGACACTTGGAATAATTTTATAATGGGTGTAAC
This sequence comes from Sambucus nigra, assembly GCA_949130495.1. Taxonomy (NCBI): domain Eukaryota; kingdom Viridiplantae; phylum Streptophyta; class Magnoliopsida; order Dipsacales; family Adoxaceae; genus Sambucus; species Sambucus nigra. The sequence goes on from OX422217.1 coordinate 423,268,568, forward strand.
TTTATTTTAAAATGAATTTTATTTTCAGAATGCTACTTTAGAACTTCGAATAAAAAGTTTTTGGGCTTAAATCAAGAAATGCTTATTCTGACATTTCGTTCGAAATTGTCGTTCGAACGAGAATTTTGTTCGAACGAGTTTGCCAACAACTTTTCCCTTTTGGCCACTGGAACATCGTTATATGGTCGTTCGAACGAGATTCTCGTTCGAATGAAAATCTCGTTCGAACGAGATTTCTGGGCGGCAAAATTTTGGCTGTTTTAACCAATTTTCCACTACTTTGTCCCACTATCTTTTGACTATTTTAAACTGAATTCGGGACAGATTTTTTCTAAGACTTTTGCAACATCTTTGAGAACCTTTTGAGATTAAATTCTTTCAAACAAAAGTCCCTGTTTTCATGTGTTAAATTTATTTAGAAAATCCTTTTATACACATGTGTTTACACCCATAAATTGCTTTGTTTATAATTCCAAGTGTCTCTTAATATATATAATATTTACTTGGAGTTGTTTGGCACCACTGGTTCATATCTACTACAAGAAGGAGAAGTTTGGATTTTGATTCTATTTCCCATAAAATAAGAGGTTTGGTTTTTCTTGCGGCTTTCTCATACGGTGAAAGGCACCGTGTGTGGTTGACAGGTTCAAAAAACTTCATTGGTGGATTCCAAGGTTTCGGTAGATTCTGGGATTATCGACTAAGCAGAGCTGATACAAGAAGACACGTCAGGGACTTGAAGGGAGTCGAGTCGAGTTGAGTAAGTCATTTGTCTTGTACTTCTAAAAATTCCATACTTAGTGGACTTAAGGCTAGGAACGTCCGAGGTTTTTCCCAGTTGGGTTTTCCTCGTACATCGCGGCGCTGTGGTTGTGAATTTATTTTATCTTGCATATCACCTAGAAGGCATGCTTAGGATTAAAAAGATAAAATATGGTTTAATTAACTTCTTTTGTTTAATTTGGTGCGAAAATTAATTTGTGTTAAATTTGAATTAATTTACCTTTAGTCATTAATATAATTTGGTAAAATTTGGTTTGACCTAAATTCCAAATTGAATTAATTAATGTCATGAAAATTTCTAGGACTTGGGCTAAATTAATTTGGTTTAAGTGAATTTAAAGTATGTGTGTTTAATCAAATTTCACTTTGAGTTTAGTTTATTTTTTAATTTGAAAGAAATTAAAATTTGTCATTTGTGTGTGTTATGTTGAACCATCTTTATTTCGCGGTTAAAAGGGGATTCTAAATTGAGAATTTAAAATTGGGGGTCTACATTTCCTTCAGTCTCAGAGATCGATTACCTTATTTATTGCTCGGCCAACAAAAGACATTCATGTAACCCCCATAGACATATAAGAGCTGACCTCATCTTCTTCAGTTACTGGATTCGAGTCTTCCTCCTAGTTGGAAATGAATATAACTGTTGGAGGTACTTCATCCTATTCAAATCTCTAGACATTAATCTTGTGCGGACTGTTATTGCCTCCCCAAAAGACATCGTAAAAAGAAAGATCCCCAATATCGTTGTTGATGCCAAGTATCCTTCACTGATCGAGAATAATAATGTTGAGGAGGGAGGTTCTTGGTGCCCTGTAGTGGTCATGCCTAATGAGGTTAAAACCTAGTAACCTCAGTTGAAGTGGTTGAAGAAAATACCTACCAGTTTCTTGGAGTTTCCAGGACCAATTTTCTATTAGTGTTACTTCTGTTTTAGTGAACCCTCGGCTTCCTAGGGGTTTGATAGCTTTGGGGGTCCTTCCTACCGATGAATATGATTATGCTGCCCTTTCTATGGCTTGACTTTTGGAGAGGGTGAATCATAATTTGTCCTTGGTAACTATCTTACCACTTTATTTTGTTTTATTTCATATGTTTATGCCTTAATTATGTGGTTTACTGACTTCCTTACCGTTGTTATATTATTCAGTTCTTAGTTAACTATGATCAAATTTTGAGGATAAATGATTAGGTGAGGGAGTCATCAACTGATGTTAAAGTTGACTTTCATGGTTTGAAGGACTCTATGGATGACACCAAAAGGACACATGTGAATGACCAATAAAAGTGGAAAGTAATTATGGAGAAGGCAGAAAAAGAGAAGAGTCATTATATGAAGGTCACCGAGCAAGCTATTAAGAAGTCGAACAAGACTAAGAAGAATATGAAGCACCTTATACTCTTAACTTACTTGAGTTTACATTGTATAAGTGGTCATCTAGTTTGGAAATTGTGACAACATTTGAGTCCCATACCCTAGATACCAAAAAACCTTAGATTCTACACATGATGCCTCAATTGATTCATTTAAAGGTAAATTCTCAACCACACACACACACACACTAGGATTGCATACATAATATATATATTGCATTAATTGCTCGTGTGAGTTAATTCCCTTTTAAAATAAGTTTTTACTAATTTGGGGATTTTTTAAACAATTTTTAAATGATTTTCTACATAATAAAAGTTGGGTTTTAAAAATATTTGGGGTCATTTTCTGATAATTGGATTTAACTAAACTTTCCTGAATGTTTAGTTGGATAGAATCCGAAAGCGCTTGAGACCTGAGGGTGTGTGTGTAATTAGTTTTAAAACATGCGTTTATGGTTTCATCGGAGCCTTACACTTGTCAATGTTACAACGAATTGATTTGTGTTTTCTGTTAGACACAGAATCAGTACACAATCTCAGCCCTTAGATTAATTTAATCAACATACTGCATGCATTTTATCCCAATCCATGTGAACCCTCTTTAGACCAATCAAAAAATATTTAATCCATCACTGTTATTAAACCATTGGATAAGAGTCAACTGCCAAAGACTAAATCTCAGCCATTAGATTAGAGCTGATGTTCTCGATCCTTCCTTTCTCAGTATAAAAGGAGACTGAGCCTCGGCATTTTGGTACTTTTTCCAGTTCGTCAAACTGAGAGAAAGGAGAAGAGCGAGGGAAGAAAAAGTGAGAAAAGCCAGAGAGAGAAAATAAATCCTAATCTCGTTTCCAGCCCTAAACTCCTTTTAAATCCAAAATCAGTTTACAACCTAAACTAAACCTGAGTGTTTGAGAGTTATTTTGGAGATGATTTGAAGGCTGTTCGTGGGTTGAATCCTCTGAGTTTGAGATCTTCTAACCAACTTAGACATTTTAAGTTTGATATTTATTTCTTTTCATATAAATTATAGATATTGCTATTTTATGTCATATATCACTTAGATTTGTATTATTTCGTTTCTCATCTTGAGAAATCGTATTTGTTGATTATTTTTCTGTAAATTTTGTTCACAACTCAAGAATCAACAAATTCATTTTTTGTTTCTAGTTCTTATGAAACAATACTTATGATCTAGTTGGAATCACAATTGGTGATTTACAATTTCAAAAGTATTTTCAAAACCCTCTGAAATTGTTTAAGACCTTGGACGTCTTCTGAGCAAGGTAACCTTGGATTTTGGGATAGTTTTAAAGATCAAGAAAGTCTTTTGTTTCTAAAGAAGAGAGAAATTGAAAACCCTAATCATTTAGATCTTTCTGTAATTTGATAGGACTTGTTTGTATAAATAAGTGTGCTTGTGAGCATGCATGTGTTAGAACACTGTCACAAACACTTGTCACTCTACAACATAAGAAGTGTTGGCTAAAAGATCTTGAAACATCAAGAGTCGACGTAAAGCTGGAACAAAGTGTTGAGAAGTTAGCAAGCCGAGAAAGCCACAACAACATCAGAACTGCAAAGAAGTTTGAATCAAACCAGTGGGTACATATTCTAAACTTGTATAGGTCTGTTTTGTTTGCATGTGTGTTAAATAGCTTGTAACTTGTATATTTTGTTTTAGTGAATTTTTTTTTTTGACTTAGAAGTGACCGTGGATGTTTCCTCAGTTGGGTGAGGTTTTATCGTGTTAAAAACTGCATGTACTTAATCTGCCTACATCTCCTCATCTCACTCTTGTTGGTGTGTTGATTTAACTTGCTTTAAATTGTTTTAGTTTTTTTTTTTCAAAACTAGTTACATAATCTTGAACATATCTCATACATATTTTTATTAAACACATCTTTTGGTTAATCTGTTTGATTTAAAGAAAAAAATTCCCTAAAAAATAGTTCGGAGTTACTTAGATAGTTTAATCTTGTATTAAACGACTTAAGTGACAACTTTTCAATTAGTATCAGAGCTTGGGAAATTTTCTTTAAAGATCTTGTGTTTCTGAAATTGTTTTCTTAAAATCAAATAATGAACGAGAAATATGAAAGATTTGGTAACTTTTCCAGACCCCCTCTCTTTGATGGAAACAACTTTCCTTACTGGAAAGTAAGGATGGTTGCTTTCATACAAGGAACCTTGGGAGATGATGTCTGGGACATTGTTGAAAATCGATATACTTATCCTACAAAACCAGCCACTGAAGGAAGCAGTGAGAGGATTAAGAAAGTATTAAGTGAATTCACTCAAGAAGAGAAGCAAGCCTCTCTGAACAATAACAAAGGCAAGAATGCCATTTTATGTCTATAAATGAACATGGGTTCAAAAGGATCTCATCTTGTACCACTTCTAAGGAAGCTTGGGATACACTGGTTACTACACATGAAGGTGACACTAGAGTTAAAGCTGCGAAAACTCAGATGCTTATCTAACATTATAACTCTTTAATCATGTCAGACTCTGAATCATTTGATGACTTTTACATGAATTTGACTGACATTGTGACCAAATTAAATTCTAATGGGATAACGTATGATAGAAATGAAATTGTCACGAAAATTCTAAGGTAATTTCCATAGAAATTTAATAATAAAAGATATGCTATTGAGGAAATGAGTGATCAAAATCTCACTCCTGAATTACTCAGTAGTAAACTGAGAACTGTGGAAATGGAACTAGAATTCAAGAAATAATTAACCCAGTCCCATAGGAAACAAACTAGTTCCAATTTGAGTTTTACTTCTAAACTGATAAAACCTGAGCTTAGTATTCCTAATAATGATTCTTATTCTGATGAGGACTGTGATATAGATAGTTTGGATAATCAGATTGCCTTGATGTCAAAGAAGTTTAAGAAGATTGTGAAATTTAAAAATAAAATGGAAAGCAGACAAGGCAAGACAAATTATCCAACTCAGTCTAATCACAAACCTCATGAGAAAGGTCAATACAAACATCACAAGGACATTCATACGAGACCTAACAAAGATTTTAAGAATATTGAATGTTTTGGAAGTGGAAAATTGGGTCATATAACACAAGATTGTAGAGTTAACTTGAACACGAGTAATAAACATACTAGGGCCAACATTTGCAATACATGGGATAATTCAAGTGATTCTAATAATGAGGAATCTATAATGATGATATGCCTGTGCCTGAGTTTGATAATGATGATAGTAGTTCTACTTCTGTCGGTATGAATCATACTGCTACTGGTTTAGATGCTTTAATTTCTGAGAACATTGCTAGTTCTACAGCGGGGTGTGTGAGTCAAAGGGAAAGCGATAATGACGATGTCAATGTGCGTGTGAGTTCAAGAATTGAATCCTTAGGGGTCACTTCACACACTACACTTAGTGATTTAGACACTGAAGACCTCCCTGATGTTCTCACACTTTATGCCAAAACTCTCAAGAAAAGCTCTAGACTAGAGAGGATAGTGAAAGACCTCACTAAGAAACTAAAAGACCTAAGTCTAATGGTTAAACTTAACGCTGAAGAGTATACTACCCAATGTCTAACTCATGAAAATGAAGTCAAAATTTTTTATCAAAAATTGAAAATTTTGATTGAAACAAATGAAACTCTCGAGAAAAAATATAAAGGGACATTATTAGAATTGGAACAAGCTAAAGAAAAGACAACAACTGTTTTAAAAAAGATTACTAAGTTTGAAAATAATTCCAATTGTTTTTGAAGATTTTGTTGTTGATTCAAAAACCAATTCTAACGATCGAACTGGAATAGGATTTTGCCGAAATTCAAAGACACAAATTTAAAACTTTGAATCAATCAAGTTTGTGTCAGGTGGCAAAAGACCTATGGAAACTTGTCCAGATTTTCAACCCCTAAATGGTGAGTTTGATAAAAAAATAACAAAAGTTGGATATTGGGGAATCAAGTCACTCTAAGTGTGATAGTCTACCTAAGTCTAAATACGTCTGCCCTCCATTTAGGAAGAGCGATTCTGCATTCTAAACTATACTCCCTAGGAATAAGGTTCAACGTCAAAATCCCATGAAACCTATGTTTAGAGACTTTCCTAAGGAGATACCCTCTTCAAGCAATCTGTATTACTCTTACTGTGACATATACGGACATTATTTCGAAGGTTGCTACTCTAGACGTTTAATTAATCATGTCTTTAATACTCCTTTATACCAAAACTTTAACTACTCTAGGAGAAGCCGTAACAATTATGTTCTGCTTAGACAACCAGACAAAAACTCTAACTATAGAAAGAGAAAGACCAGACCTAAAAGATCATTTACAAGAATAATTTCTAGGCACTTTTCTAAACCAAATGCTCATATCCTCCATAAAACTCAAATGCATGCGCAAAATATTTTTCAACAAAAATCTAATGCTTGCAAATTTTATAAAATGAGAGCAAACATGCGCAAAATAAAAACAAGAGTTATTTGGGATAGAAAAGATGAGCTATTGCCCCAGATGAAGTGTAACATTGTGATTATTGCTTTAAAAGCTAAACACACCCCTTCTGGTTGGTATTTAGGCTCTGGGTGTTGAAAACATATGACTGGGGATGATACAAAAATTTTAAATTAAACCATCTTTACTGGAGGAAAAGTAAGTTTTGGTGATGGTGTATCATCTCAGATCATTGGTAAAGGAACACTCCAAGAAGAAGGATTGCCTGTGCTTGAAAATTTTCTTCTAGTGAAATGTCTTAAGGCGAATATACTTAGTATTTCGCAATTTTGTGACTCAAATCATACTATCACTTTTTCAAAGAATAATTGCAAGATTTTCAATAAAAAAGGTGAGTGCATAATTACAGGACTCAGGACTCCCGATAATTGTTATACTGTCCATAACAGTACTGAAGTCTGTAATATTTCCAGAATGGATGACAATGAAATATGGCATAATAGGATGGGTCACATAAATTACGATAGCCTTAGTAGATTGTCGTCACAAGAAATAGTTAGAGGAATTCTAAAGATCAAACCTATCTCTAACATTGTCTGTGGATCATGTCAGGAAGGAAAAATTGTTAAGGCACCTCGTAAGAAAGTTAAAGATATCCTTACCTCTAAACCCTTGGAGCTTGTTAGGACATAATTCTCATGTCCGTTATCTTATAGTTTTGTATGCCACACGTCGTTACATTTGGCACGTCCCTACACGATCGCATATGATGGGCTCAATCCGAATTTTGGGAATCAATCATGCATTATCTCCATTAATCTGCCTCAACGACTTCACGTTCCATGTTTTTAGGCTCGTAATACAAGTGGTACGCAAGAGAAGTCAAAAAAGTGCAACAAGGCTTGATAGGGATGTTCAAGGGTAAATTGGTAATTTTATAGCCACCGTCCGGAGTACCGGTCAACTAGAAAGTTGAAGAGCTTGCCGCAATAAAGATACTGGAAGAAACGGTACCTCAATCCGAGCTACGGTGAACAAGTTATGGCCCGTTGAAAATGGAGATATTTACATTGAAAATATTGGGAATTTTTCTAAGTGTTTAGCCCCTGTTCCTAGCGAGTTTCCCCGAACCCAGCCCGAACCGGTTCGGGGGGGCGAACTGATTCGCAGGGTACCAGAACCGGTTCGGGGTACCTGTACGCTGGATAGAATTTTAGGTTTTAAGAACGTGGATCTCTTCATCTGTTTTCCTATAAATACTAACTTCGGGGGAGTTGTTTTGCAAGACTTCCATACATGATTTTCAGAGCACAAAAACTCTAAGTCTTCACCTATTGAGCCCAATACTTTAGGTTTTTTGTTTCACACAAATTTCCAAACACTTGTGAATCACTTTACAACCCAGGAACGCAGTTTTGCTGTTCATACCCTTGTGGAGAAGACCGTTCTTCTTCTTCATTGCAGCCCTCCTGGAAAGGGACATTTCCAGCCGTCGACTACAGAATCCGACACCTGAGGGTAATTCTTAGTCACTTGTATTTTCATTGTAATCCGAAATTGTACAGTTACAATATTATAATGAAAATAAATGGTTTTGCCCCTTTGGGGGATTTTTCCTCACAAGCATGTGTTTGAATGTTCTTGCTTAGTTCATTATCTTATTCAATCACATACTGTTGCATGTTTAGGGTTTGTTTGGGTTAAAAGGTGTTTAATATATAAGTTTATCATTTGAACGCGAGCACATATGTTCTCAAATTGGTATCAGAGCGGGTTACGTTAATCTATCGCGTATTCCTATTTTTCGCAAAATTTTTCTAACATATCAATTTTCAAAAAAAAAAATTAATTTTTGAAAAAGTGCGTGTTCAAATGGAGAAGTTATATAATAAAATGCCTATTTTTGATGGGACAAATTATGCTTATTGGAAAGCCCGAATGAGGTCGGCTTTAAAAGCCATAGATGAAAGGGTTTGGATTTTAGTTGAAAGAAGGTGGACTCCTCCCTCCGTGACTGTTGATAATGTGATCAACTTGAAACTTGTCACTTCTTGGACTGAAGAAGAATTTAAATGGTCATCTTTTAATTCTAAGGGTCTAAGTGCTATTTCTGGTTCTGTCACACCTGATGAGTTCAAACGCATAATGACGTGCACCACGTCAAAAGAGGCATGGGATGTTTTACAACTCACCCATGAAGGAACTAATGCTGTGAAAGAATCTAAGTTGCAAAATTTGACAACTCAATTTGAAACCATCACCATGCATGAATCTGAATGCTTTGATGAATTTTATGCTAGACTTTCTGACATTGTGAATACTAGCTTTAATCTTGGTGAACATATTCCTAATGCTAGAGTTGTTAAAAATATTCTTCGTTCTTTGCCTAAGCGTTTTATCCCTAAAGTCACTGTGCTAAATTCTATGGGTAATTTAAATACGCTAAAATTGGAAGAACTTGTAGGAGATTTGCAAACTTATGAAATTGATATGTTCCCTAAAACTTCTAAATCTAAAGATAAGGTAATTGCACTTAATGCTCAAGAGAGAAGGAGTGAAGGGTCAACTAGAAAGAGGGTAGAGCCATCTATAAAGAGAGAGACTGACACGTCAGATTCTGAGTGTGATTTTGACTTAGATGATTTGGCTCTTTTTGCAAAAAATTTTAAGAGGATTCTCAAATTTAAGAAAAATGGCAATTTTAAAGATAAAAAGAAATTTGAAAAAAATAAGTTTGAAAAGAAAAATGAAAAAGACTCCAAAAATCCTCCTAAGAAAGAAAGTGAGAGATGCTTTGAGTGCGATGGTAGGGATCATAGAGCTTTTGAGTGTGCCACTCGTCTGAATAGAGAGAAAGGGAAAGTTGTCCTTAATTCTACTCTTAGCGACGACAGTGAGGTCGAGACGGTGGATTCAGGAGATGAGTCACCGCATGAGTGTAACTTCACCGCATTCATGGCCAGTCAAGTGATCACTCCTAGTTCTCTTCACGACGATGAAGATGATGCTACACAGGGACACCTCGATAGTGAGATCGATGTGAGTGAGGGGGAGGATGACTGAAGTGAGAGCGAAAGTGATATTCAACGCGCCTACGCTGAGTTATATTCTGAGTCTTTTAAAACTAAAAAACGTAACAAAGCGCTAGTTCTTAAGATCACCGGCTTAGAGGAAGATTTAAGAAAGGTGAGAGAAAGAGAGTCCTCCACCTTCACCGCCCTGAGAGAGAGAGAATCTTCCTGTGTCGAGAAAGAGAGTTCGTTTAGAGAGAGAGAGAGAGTGTTTTAGAGAAAGAGAGAGGGGATTTGACTAAACAAGTGTCTAGTCTTACGAGTCAGCTCCATTCCTCCATGGAGACTCGAAAGAAACTTAAAGCCCTTGTTGCCCAGCTGACTCATGATCTTGAGAAATCATGGGAAGTCAAGGTACAAATCGAGGACAGATCTGGGAAGATGGGAAAGATGCTCCTCGTCCCCGCTTTAGGTTTTGGTGATCGGCAAGGATTTGGTTATGATGGTGCCTCCACATCCCAAATTGCACCTGGACCAGTTCCTGAGTTTACTACGACTCCTTATGGCCACCGTCAAAAACCTCGAAGGAGAGTTCGACCAAGAAAGGCAAACCAAGGTCCGCCTTTGACTGTGTCCTTTTGTACTTATTGCAAAAGAAAAGGCCACCTTAGGAAGTTTTGCTATAACATGGGTCGGACACGACGTACTAATGCTCCACCACGTCATACTGATGAGTTTTTGAGTCTGAGAGAGAAACTTGAGTTCTTAGCTGCCACGTCCCAGAGTTTAATGGAAGAATTCCGACGGATGTCTTTGCCGTTAGTGAATGCTTCTCACATTCCAGTTAAAACCAACAACAACAAAGGCAAACAAAAGGTCATCCCGACTTGGGTACCTAAGAAAGATAAAAAGGCTTTTGTTGTTCTTGTTGCTCTAAAAGCACATAATACCTCACAGTGGTATTTTGATAGTGGGTTCTCCAGACACATGACAAGTGATGCCTAATTTTTTACGACTCTTTAGGACTATCTGGATGACAGAGTCACCTTTGGAGATGGGAGCAAGTCTAGCATTATAGGATGAGGTACTGTCGAGTTACCTGGATTTCCTAAGCTAGAAAATGTTTTGTACGTCAAAGGTTTGAAAGCAAACCTTTTCAGCATTAGCCATCTTTGCAACGCTGACTTTGCAGTAAAGTTTGACCGGGATACTTGTAAAGTCTATAATCAAGCAGGTAAACTATTAGTGCAAGGGGTAAGGACAAAGGATAACTGCTATGGGACTGAGCCCACGTCCTCACTTGTCTGCAACAGCGCCACGATCACTCCTATGGATCTGTGGCACCAACGTCTAGGTCACGTGAACGTTCAAGATCTCAATCGCTTAGCTAAAAAGGACCTAGTACGTGGCTTACCATCTCTTGGAAAGTCAACTTCGACCGTTTGTGGACCCTGTCAGTTGGGAAAAAAATTCGTAGTCCTCATAGGAAGTTGCATTCCATTACTACCTCTCGTGTTCTTGAGTTGATTCACATGGATCTTATGGGTCCCACTCGTACTGAGAGTCTAGGTGGTAAGAGGTACATCCTCGTGATGGTAGATGATTTCTCCAGGTACTCCATTGTAAGTTTTCTGAGAGAGAAATCCGATGCTGTAGAGTTTTTAACGACCAAGTGCCGTGTCCTATAAAATCAACACGGAGTCACTATGAACAGAATACGTAGTGACAATGGCACTGAATTTAAGGAAGCAAAGGTGGATTTGTATTGTGATAGCCTTGGGATCAAACATGAGTTTTCTGCTGTGAAGACTCCTCAGCAAAATGGGATTGTTGAGAGAAAGAATAGAACAATCCAGGAAATAGCTAGATCTATGCTTCTAGGTCGTAAGATTTCTAGGAGATTTTGGGCAGAGGCAGTGTCTACTTCATGCCACACGGTGAATAGGGTTTATTTGCATCCACACACACTTCATACTCCTTATGAGTTGTGGACTGTCAAGAAGCCCAACCTGGCATATTTCCATGTTTTTGGGAGTAAATGCTACATCCTACGGGATAGAGAGCAATTTGGAAAGTTCGACTCTCGGAGCGACGAGGGAATATTTCTAGGATATTCATCGACTAGCAGAGCGTACCGGGTTTTTAACCTGAAGAGCTCTAAGGTTATGGAATCAATAAATGTCACAGTGCAAGATGACGGACCTTCGACGATTATTGATCCTAACCTTCAGTGTGAGGATGAGGATTGTTCTGACAGTGATTTACCTGTTCTTCTCTCACACTCTGTGGACCCTACTCTTGTGGTAAGGGACACACCTGCTTAGGTTCGCAAGAGTCATGACCCGTCTGCCATTGTTGGCGATCCCACTCTTGGGGTCAAGACTCGTGCTCAGCTAGAGAACGTTGTTAGCCATCTTTGCTACACGTCCAAAGTCGAGCCCAAGAACCATAAAGAAGCACTCAAGGATGAACACTGGATATCTGCTATGCAGGATGAGTTGCTTCAATTTAAAAAGAACAATAAAAATCCACCGGGTACCTATCACATTAGTCTCACTAGGTCGGGGAACTTGTCCCCCGACCTAGTGAGACTAATGTGATAGGTACCCGGTGGATTTTTAAGAATAAAATGGATGAAAATGGTACCATAATCCGAAACAAAGCTAGGTTGGTCGCTCAATGCTACACACAGATAGAGGGTGTAGACTTTGGGGAGACATTTGCTCCTATTGCGAGGCTTGAGTCTGTCCGCCTACCACTCTCCATCGCATGTCATCCTCGCTTCAAGTTATATCAGATGGATGTCAAGAGTGCCTTTCTAAATGTTATTCTACAGGAGGAGGTTTACGTAGAACAACCAAAAGGGTTTGAAGACCCTCAACACCCGGAGCACGTCTACTATCTGAGGAAAGCCTTGTATGGTTTGAAGCAAGCACCCCGTGCTTGGTACGAGAGGCTTACTTCCTATCTCTTAGCCCGTGGATTCAAGAGAGGGGGATTTGATATGACGTTGTTCGTCAGGAGAGATGACGGTGCAATTTTGGTTGCCCAAGTCTATGCGGACGACATAGTCTTTGGATCCACGTGCTCTCAACATGCTCATCACTTGGAAGAGGAGATGAAAAGTGAGTTTGAGATGAGCATGGTTGGTTGGCTTACTTACTTCCTTGGTCTCCAGGTTCGTCAGCTAGAGGATGGGATATTCATCTCCCAATCCAAGTATGCTAGAGACCTAGTGAAGAAATTTGGTTTAGACTCCGCTAAGCATGCACGTACACTTATGAGTACCACGACCAAGCTTAGTAAGGACACTTCAGGCAAGGACGTAGAGCAAACCTTGTATTGGAGTATGGTTGGTAGTCTTCTCTACTTGACTGCCAGTCATCCCGATATAGCCTTTAGTGTTGGAGTCTGTGCACGATATCAGGCGTCCCCGAAAGAGTCTCATTTACTTGCTCTAAAACGTATTATTAAATACGTGAGTGGGACTCTCTCATACGGTATTTGGTATTCCTTTGATACTAATGACCGTTTGTCTGCCTATTCAGATGCTGATTGGGCCGGGGATGTAAATGGTTGTAGGAGCACTTCTGGAGGGTTTTTCTATTTTGGGTCTGCTCTTGTCTCCTGGATGAGCAAGAAGCAAAATTCCATCTCTTTGTCCACTGCGGAGGCTGAGTACATAGCCGCCGGGAGTTGTTGCACGCAACTCTTGTGGATGAAGCAAATGCTAGAGGATTATGGGATTTCACAGGACACCATGACCATTTCCTGTGATAACACGAGCGCGATACACATATCCCGCAATCCAGTCCAGCATTCACGCACAAAGCACATTAGGATACGTGAGCACTTTATACGACAGCTAGTTGAAGAGAAAGTCGTATCCTTGAGTTTTGTTCCTACCGACCGTCAGTTAGCCGATATTTTCACGAAACCTTTAGATGCCCTTAGATTTGAGAGTCTTCGAAAGTCTTTGGAGATTTGCACAGTTGAGTGAGGGGTTGGTCCATGTCTAGAATAGGATGCTTTTTCATGTTCATATTATATGCTTCTTATTGCTAGTTTATTTTATATGTATCATTTTTCTGTTGTACAGTTATTTATTTATTCTTTTGAAAAATCCAAAAAGATTTTTGTTTTTGTATATAAAAATTTTGAGAAAAATCCAAAAAGATTTTTGTATTTTTGCCCTTTTTTATGGATGAACTTTATGATAGCCAAGTCACAAATTCATTCCACTTATCCATGTGACTGTTTGATAGAGATTTGAGATGCTACATTATTTCATCCATGTGCTTTGCATTGATTGGAGTCCTTGAGATGTAATTAGTGATATTTTCCTACATGTTTGACTCCTATCTCCTTTATTTCACACATGCACGACTGTATTTGATTATTGTACTTGTCTATCACATGTTGGCTTGAGTGTTTTCATCTCAATTCTGTCTATACAACTTACAATATGCGATAAAACTTGACAAGATTGGAATGCATTTAAAAACCGTTTTTGTGAGACTGAGTGTTTGTTTAAGAACGGGGAGGGGTTGCGAAAGATAATTATCACTTCTTTGCGCAAAAGCCACCATTCAAAAAGACCTAAAAAATGGAGGAATTTTATTATCCGGGGTCCAAAGAGGTTAAAAGAGCCCGAAAAAAATTTAAAGGCAATAAAAAGCAATTCATGCCAAATATGGGCCACTTAGGTTTCATCATCAATTCTCCAAATTTTGAGAATTTAGAAAGCCTCTATTAAAAATACAAATCTGAGGGAGTTTGGTTGGAGAATATAAACGGGTTTGCACTTCCTTGAAAGTCCTGAAAAAGCATGAAATAGTTTTGGACGTTATGGGTGTAGAAATCATTTTTAGCTTTGATTTGTTGATTTGATTGAGTCAATGTCTTATATTTCCATTTTTTTACACCAAAGGAAGACTTTGAGTTCATTCGTTAGGAGTATCCCATATTCATCGTGCACATATGTCATGTTTGTATGCATTGATTTTCCTATCGAATTTGATCACACCCATTCATCTCCTTCATCATCGACTTGGTTGTCCTGTGTTTATTCATGGTGTGATTTTGTTTTTAAAAAAAAATATTGAAAAATTCAAAAAATAGTTGTGTATTTCCTTGTGACACCCCGTCATTGCTTGTTTGAATTATTTCTCTCATTTGTCTATTTGGGGACATCATAAAAAGGGGGAGAATGAATTATCTTATTATGGGGGAGTTTTTGATCTTTTGAGTTTTCTCATAAATTGCTATATATATTTATCTCATTTCAAACTCGATACGTCACTTGGTATTTGCTTTGTCTCATGTGTGTAGGTACTACATTGATGATCAGTTACACACCCTAATGAGAAAAGCGTTGAAGATTCCTGAAGAGTTGAAGAACAAATGATGAAGTCTTATTCAATTGTACCTTTTCAGTTTTGGGTTCATGGAAGGGTAGATTTGTATAGGCAATTTCATATTTGATAATTCGGATTTTTTATGTATGTACTGGCATAGACATAGGGGGAGATTTGTTAGGACATAATTCTCATGTCCGTTATCTTATAGTTTTGTATGTCATACGCCGTTACATTTGGCACATCCCTACATGATCTCATATGACGGCCTTAATCCGAATTTCGAGAATCAAGCATGCATTATCTCCATTAATCTGCCTCAACGACTTCACGTTCCATGTTTTTAGGCTCGTAATACAAGTAGTACGCAAGAGAAGTCAAAAAAGTGCAACAAGGCTTGATAGGGATGTTCAAGGGTAAATTGGTAATTTTATAGCCACCGTCCGCAGTACCGGTCAACTAGAAAGTTGAAGAGCTTGCCGCAATAAAGATACTGGAAGAAACGGTACCTCAATCCGAGCTACGGTGAACAAGTTATGGCCCGTTGAAAATGGAGATATTTACATTGAAAATATTAGGAATTTTTCTAAGTGTTTAGTCCCTGTTCCCAGCGAGTTTCCCCGAACCCAGCCCGAACCGATTCTGGGGGGCGAACCGGTTCGCAGGGTACCAGAACTGGTTCGGGGTACTTGTACACTGGATAGAATTTTAGGTTTTAAGAACGTGGATCTCTTCATCTGTTTTCCTATAAATACCAACTTCGGGGGAGTTGTTTTGCAAGACTTCCATACATGATTTCCAGAGCACAAAAACTCTAAGTCTTCACCTATTGAGCCCAAGACTTTAGGTTTTTTGTTTCACACAAATTTCCAAACACTTGTGAATCACTTTGCAACCCAGGAACGCAGTTTTCCTGTTCATACCCTTGTGGAGAAGACCGTTCTTCTTCTTCATTGCAGCCCTCCTGGAAAGGGACATTTCCAGCCGTCGACTACAGAATCCGACACCTGAGGGTAATTCTTAGTCACTTGTATTTTCATTGTAATCCGAAATTGTACAGTTACAATATTATAATGAAAATAAATGGTTTTGCCCCTTTGGGGGATTTTTCCTCACAAGCATGTGTTTGAATGTTCTTGCTTAGTTCATTATCTTATTCAATCACATATTGTTGCATGTTTAGGGTTTGTTTGGGTTAAAAGGTGTTTAATATATAAGTTTATCATTTGAACGCGAGCACATACGTTCTCAGAGCTCATCCATATGGACCTAATGGGTCCTTCTCGTACTGTTAGTCTCTATGGACACAATTACATTCTAGTTATGGTAGATGACTTCACCAGGTTTACTTGGGTGGCCTTCTTAAAACAAAAGTCAGAAACTTTTAGAACCTTTTTGAAAATCTTACTTCGTATTGAAAATGAGAAGGACACTCAAGTAAATAGAATTCGTAGTGATAGATGAGGAGAATTCATAGATACAGGTTTTATAGAGTATTATGACTATAATGGTTACAAACATGAATTTAGTGCTCCTAAGACTCCTCAACAAAATGAAAATGCTGAGCAAAAGAATCGTACCCTTCAAGATATGGCACGTGTTATGATTTATGCCAAGTGTTTACCTAAATATTTTTGGGTAGAATCAATTCGTACTGCGTGTCACATTATTAATAGGGTCTATCTTAGGAAAAATTCTAAACAAACTCCTTACGAACTATGGTATGGGAAGAAGCCCAATCTTAAATACCTTTGAACTTTTAGTAGTACATGTTACGTCTGTAAAGATAGAGAACTCTTATCCAAATTTGAGACTCGTGGAGATAAATCTATCTTCCTAGGATATTCTCCCGATAGTAGAGCATATCGTGTCTACAATGTTCGCAACAAAGACTTTAATGGAATCCATAAACGTTATTGTAAGTGACAATAGTATTGAGATTAATTCTGGAGAATCAAGTATTGTGGAAGAGTCTGAAATTGTTTGAGAAAATGACTATCCAGAAATAGATGATTTTTTACCAATTGAGAATCCTGAAGTACCTAACTAGGTTTTTAAAGATCATCCCATAGATAACGTTGTTGGTAACCCTTGTGAGCTTGTACGTACAAGATCTCAATTAAGAAACTATGCTCATTATACATGTTTTGTTTCCCTTGTGGAAGCAAAGAATGTCAATGAGGCATTGAATGACCCACAATGGATTTCTGCCATGCAGAAAGAACTTCTTCAATTTGTCATTCATCATGTTTGGTATCTTGTAACTAGGCTTGATCATAAAAAGGTTATTGGCACACGTTGGCTATTTAAAAATAAAACTGATGAAAGTGGGATAATCATTAGAAGCAAATCAAGATTAGTGGTTCAAGGATATTCTCAAATTGAAGGAATAGATTTGAATGAGACATTTGCTCCAGTTACTCATCTAGAATTTGTTCGTCTTATCTTTGCCATAGCCTGTTACTTGCACTTTACGCTTTACCAAATGGATGTAAAATCATCCTTTCTTAATGGAATCTTGACTGAAGAGACCTATGTTGAACAACCTAAAGGGTTTATTGACCCTTATTACCCAAATCATGTTTATCGTCTTAAAAAGGCTTTGTATGGTTTGAAACATGCGCCAAGAGCCTGGTATGAACGTATTTCCAACTTTCTCTTAGATAAAGGTTTTAAGAGAGGCGAAAATGGTCAAACTCTATTCGTCAAACATTTTGACAAAGATGTTATTATAGCTCAAGTATATGTCGACGATATCATTTTTGGATCAACTTCCCCTTCATAAGTTAAATCATTTTCTGAAATTATTCATAAAGAATTTCAAATGTCTCTTATGGGGGAGTTGCAATCTTAGGTCTTCAAGTCAAACAACATTTAAAAGGTTTATTTGTTTCGCAATCGAAATATGCTTTAGGGATTGTTAAAAAATTCGGGCTCGAAAGTGCTAAAGAAGCTCTAACTCCCATGAGTACTACGGTCAAATTATCTAAAGATGAGAGTGAAAAATCCATAGATCCTACTCTATATCATAGTATGATAGGAAGCTTACTATACCTTACAGCCTCGCATCCTAATATTATGTACGCAGTTTGCGTGTGTGCCCGTTATCAAAATAATCCTAAAGAGAGCCACTTAGTATGTGCAAAAAGAATCATTATATACATAAAAGGCACTCTAAATTTGGGACTTTGGTACACCAATGACACTCCGAGTACTATAATAGGATACACTGATGCCGACTGGGCAGGGTGTTCTCACGATAGTAAGAGAACATCAGGAGCGTGTTACTGTATCACTAACAATTTGGTAGGATGGAGTAGTAAGAAACAAAACTGCACTTCATTATCTACAGCTAAAACTACAAGAAAAAAGCCTTTTTATGACATTTTTTAAGTGTCATAAAACGAATTTTATGACGCTTTATTTTTTTAATAAAAAACGTCATAACTTTGGGTGTCATAATTGATACCCATAAAAAGTGTCATATTAGGTAACAATTATATATGATTTTTTTTTCAAAAGCGTCATATATGGTACAAAAAAGGTCATAATATAATATATAAGATGTCATACTTGATTTAAAAAGCGTCATGATATACAGTTTTCAAAATTTTAAAAAGGTCATATAAGAAATTTCATCACATGAGGGTTTAATATAAACAATCATAAATTAAACATATAATAAAAAAAATAATAACCAGTATTAATGTCATAGTTGACAAATAAATCTGAACACATCAAAATTTACAAGAACACAAAAACAGTCTAGAATTTTTTTGTATTTGAAGTAAGTACACCTAAAATGCACCAAATCAAGCCATTTGTCCATATAAAAAAAATAGTGGGACATGAATAAATATACCCACCATCTAGATTAAATATCCACAAAAAAATAATGACCTACTACATGTATCATAGCTAGATCTATCCACTATGTACATCATTCAAAAAAAAATCTCCAAAAAAATTTATATAAAAAATCACTCATAAATGCTTCAGTCTTCCTTTGGCTTTCGCAAAATTGTGTCGGCACCTCAAAAGCTCCAAATCATATAATATAAGCCTGAATGAGCTTACATCATGGACTTGCTTCTTCAAAGCATCCTACAATAAAGCAAATTATTAAGAGTATTGTTAAATCATATTCTTTTAAATCCTCTTATGTAGTATATGTCCAAATTTATAACGATTATATAAAAAATTATGTTTAGTTAACTTTTGAAAAAAAACTCATAATTTTTTCACCAACTTCCTTGGTTGCATTGTCTTAATATTCTCTATTTCTCGATTGTCGAGCGATTATCCACATCAGATACCTATCATGCTCATCAAATGCATCTCCATGTATCTTTTTTCCCAATTATTAAATAAAATATAAGAAATTAAGCACACAACATAAAATCTCCACAATAAATTGATTATGGTTGTATACTCTACAAATAATATAAAAATTCAATCACATGCCTCTAATCTAGCAATGATATGCCTTTCAGATTCCTCTAATTAAATTCCCCTGCATAAGTTCAAAACACATATAAATCTCTAGTGCAATGCAAAACACAACATATAAATTCCAGTTTTCCAAAGTATTACGTTGTGCATAATGTAAGTCGAAAATATTTTTATATAATAGAAATAATTATAAACAATTTAAAAAAAATTGGCAGAGTTTCCATTGTTTATAGAACTATCCGCCCTGTTTAAGAAATAAATAAAAAACTTCAACAATATTCAAAGAGACCAAATTTCTCAAACATGAACTAAGAATGAAAACAAGAGTGAGATTGTCAAATTTGTATGAAAATTAAACTTACAAAGATAAGATTTTCTGAACAAGAAGGATAAGCCTTATGCCTCTGACTTGAATCCTCAATTCTTTCATATATTATGAAGAATAATTGGAGATTAGGAATATTATACATACACACATTTATTATGTTGTTGCGTTATAAACTACTAAAACCCATAATCCTGTATCTTCCCTTAATACCTAATTTTGAGCCACCAAATAAGCCCTAAATAGCACTCGGATTGGTTTAACTTTCCCCCATCTCAACTTAAGATGTTTAAAATGCCTAAATGAGTTCTTAAATCACTCCAGAATGTGCTCAAACAATGTCTACCACAAATTACACACTTTTGTTATGCTAATCATGAGATAATAACAATTCACGTAACATGCAAAATAATTATCTACTAATACACACATTAAGTATAATCGAATCACATAATCATGAACAATCATATTTAAGAAATCTATTTATATAATTTATTTATTTTAAATTCACCAATTTAAATGATATAAAAATACGGGGTGTTACATTTCCCTCTCCACTAAAATAAGTGTCTCTCTTAAAGAAACTCTCAAGGAGGACTTGCTCTCTATCGACTCTCTTAACTCCTTCTCTAAACCTAAAACCCTAAGGGAAAAACTTTTATTTTTATTTTTCACTTTAAAGGACTCAGCATAAATAGGTTGAAGGTCACTCTCTCCCTCACTTTATATGGAATGACTAGACACATAGTCATCTCCCTCACTTTATACAGAAGGACTAGGTACATAGTTCAAAACGTCATCTCCCTCACTTTGTACAAAATGACTAGACACACAGTCGAGGTCATCATGTTTAGAAACTTCCTTATTAACGTGAGGTGTACTCGATTGTCACACCCCGCGTAATTCTGATCTAGCATCGACCGCCACCAAAACTATGACAGGCATGAATTAAATAAAATATCATTCTTAGCATGAGACAAATATGAGACATGATTAAATCAATCCACAAGATAAATAATTGAATCAATCCCAAATGATAATAACAACTGAGCGATAAGAGATCCGTCACATGCTAAAACTCTGAATAAATCCAATCTCTAATAATGATTTAATTAAAAACTGAGTAATAATCAACTGAGAATAATCCAACTAAAATCCTCTAATAACTTTGGAACCGAATGGCCCAATAAAACCCAAATGAAGTCTCATAATGAAATACGACTGAAAAGAAAGTCTAACTAAATAAAGCAATAAAATGAATAAACTCCAGTTGCACCTCCAAGTGATATTCAATAAATCGTATGCAGCTACTCCAGCACTAATACCTAAAAATATTAGTCAACGCACTAGGTCAGAACCCTAAGCATGAATACACACTACTCCCCTCAAATAGGATCCGTGAATCCAGCCAATAGCATTATATGCAATAAATATCACAATAGAGTATTTTTATTACGAATGTAATTAAACGCGGGAAAGATAAATTACTAACCACCCCCAAAGATCTGATAAAAACACACCAATATCATTTTAATTATCCCATAGACCAAAAGAATTAATTTAATTAAATTAACCCAAAATTACTATTGTTCTCACTTTTTATTATGGCGGTCATCCTGCCCCGGGTGGTAATCCACCAAAGTGTCACACTTCCCCTTGTCAATAGCCCGGCGAATTCATTTAAACTTTCGATCCCCCATGATATGACAAGGTTCCACACACGACACGACATAAACGGCCCAAGCTGGCCCATTTAAACTGTCGATTCCTGACACATTATGTCGCCAGAAATTTTAATACCCATTTTTTATCTTAGGTATTAATTCTCATCTTCTCAATTTATTAAGTTCTCAAATTACCCCACCTTTTTATCAATGTGAGATCCTCAAAATACTCCTTAGTCCCATACCTAAGGGTCCCCAAAGTACATATACGTCCTATCCTACGTATAAGATGAATTTTCAACCTATACTTGTCCTAGTCTCATTCCTAGGATAGCGTGACGAAGATAAAACATTAAACATCTTCCCCACCCCGAAATATTAAATCCACATGAACCTACACTAACTAGTCCAATATCTAGCAAGCATAAATTTTGACCACGGCTTACTCACTAGTCTCATACCTAGTAAGCCTCCTATAATCAAGGTGAGCGACACACTATGCAAAATCCCCTCACCCCCATGATGGCAAAAGTGAATCAAACAATTCACACAATATCACAAATCATAATCACAACATGTCACTTTAATCACAAATGTCATAATTCAATTGAATTCCATTAATAATATTGTTGTTGTTTTCACCATAATTATTTTCGTCCAATACTTGTTAATTTATTTAACATGCGATATTATTCAATATGATATAATCATTCTCTTTTATAAATATTCTAATTTTTATAAGTGTGTTCACATCCCACATAACATATAAATAATCCCATAACTTCTACATGCGAGCTTACACCCCCAAAAGTCATAAAAACTCAAATAATCTAACTTACACACCCAAGGGCTCAAGGATTATATCATATTAAAAAGTTTCAACAAAACAACCCCAAAATATAGTGTCCATTTTCTCTAATTAAGTTGCGAATTGATTTTAGTCAAAAACACGTGATTAAGGATTTAAGCGACACTTAAAACGCATAATACAAAAGGAAAGGAATAGAGTATTCATGCCTGAAATTAGTCGGATAAAAATTTGAATAGATGGTTGGATTCCTCCTGAAATATTGGGGAAGAAGTTTTCTTGGATCCTCTTGAGAAAACACCAATTGAATCTTCAATTCTAGAGTTAAAACTTGTTAAAAGTTGGGGCTAAGGGTTGGAGATGAAAGGAAATATGTTTGGAGAACCTTACTGGCGAAACGTTTGAGAGAAAAGTGTTTTTAAAAGTCCTGGCCCCGTATCAGTTTTCGTATTTAAAGCGTTTAAGAGTTAGAATACAATTATGACTCTAATTAATCCGCCGCCTCACCTGTCGCTCGAACGACTGACACATGTCATTCAAACAACATGCGATGTTGTTCGAACGACATACTGTGTCATTTGAGTGGCCCAAAAAGATTTAATACTCTGCCTTTACAGTTAGAATAATTTTTATTAACCTAACAAAAACGTACCTACTTGTTAAAACATACTAAAAATTATTCTATCATTCTATTATAACTCCGATTTAATTCCGGTTGAAAATTTACTACTCAAATAATCAACATGTTTAATTATCAAAAAACATTAAATCCAAAATTTTATTTTTCTCTAATATTCCAATTAATTAATTAAATTAATTAATAAAAACATGGGTGTTACATTGATGTACTAACATGACTGACCATGAACGTGGTGAAGTTATGTCCATGCGGCGATTCATCCTTAAAATCCACCGACTTGACATCGCTATCACTAAGAGTGGAATTAAAGGCATCTTTACCCTTTCCCATTCTCTTTAACGTCGTACCATAGTCGTGAGATTTTTTACCTTTACCCTCGCATTCATAGCATCTATCCTCATCTTTTTAGGTTAATATCCTCTTACTTTTTCAAAATTTTTCTTTCCTAATTTAAATTTTTATCCTTCTCAAAACTTTTGTTTTGTTTGGAAGTATTTTCTTTTTAAAGTTTGATAATTTTTTTAAATTGTTTTCCAAAAAGTGCAAGATCATGGAGATCATAATCACACTGGGAGTTAGAAGAATCCTCCTCTTTCCTTTTAGATTGAACTTTTAAAGAAATTCCCTTTTGAGGGGGTTAATAGTTTTGGGAAACATGTTGATCTCATAAGTTTGAAGGTCTCCTATGGGTTCTTCTAACCTAAGCATGTCTAAAATTCCCAATGAATTAAGAACAGTAACCTTAGGAATAAAATGGAATGGAAGGGATCTCCAAATCATTTTCACTATGCGTGTCTCAGGAATTCTCTCACCCAAATTATAACTAGAGTTAACGATATCACACGATTGTGAATAAAATTCATCAAATGATTTAGACTTTAGCATATTAATGGTCTCAAATTTTGTGATGAGATTTTATCACTTAAAATCTTTGAAAGCATTGGTACCCTCATGAGTGAGCTGGAGGGTATCCCAAGATTCTTTAAATGTGGTGGACATTACAATGCAGCGGAACTCGTCAGGGATGATGTCTTCAGAAATGGCACTTAAACTGCATGAGTTAAAATCACAACATTTTAGTTCATTTTCCATCCAAGTGGTAACTGTTTTAGGACTTATGACATAGCCATTAGTCACAGTGGGTGGTGTTCGCCCTCTTTCACAAATAAGCCAGACACGCTGATCAATCGTTTTTAAACCCGACCTTATTCGAGGTTTCCAATAAGCATAATTAGACTCATTGAAAACAAGTTTCCTATTATACAAATTATTCATTTGAACCCAAATTTAAGATAAAAAAACTTAGTGTAATCGACTATGATACTAATGTGAGAAACCGAGTTAATATGGATAGTTCGTATATTATGTTACACACACAAGAATTAATTTTTAATCCAAATTTTATCTTAATTAGAATAAGTTGTGCATACAAGATAAAGTCCAATTTAAATATATCTAAATCAAAAAATCAAACCAAACATGAGAAGAAGAATATGAGAAAAAAATCCCTTTCATACAAAACCTAGATTTTAGCATTGCATCAGAAATTGATAGACTCGATGACATAGATACTACTTAGATCTCCACTAATTATAATGCATAAGTATTCATTTCTTCTACAGATACTGAACATTCCAACACTATCCACGGGAAGAGGCCTTCTCTCGGTATCCATCGATAAGCCTCAAGATTTAAGAATCTTTCTTCATCAGCAATAGAGCCTCGTCTCTACAAATCGGCAGTATAGTAAACTCTACAAGGGCTTAAAGTAATCTTTGTTAAATTGTTTTTGACAAAAATTAACAAATCATAAGTGGGATGTATGATTTGGAAAAGAAAAGTATTTTAAAGAAATAAAAAGATAGAAACTTTTGGCATAGGTATTACAAAATATTTTCGCCCAATGATCTATGTAAACAGGTCAAAAGAATCCTTTTTTTTATTGAAAAACACAATTTTCGAGGCGAGAGTTTCGTTTGAAAAAAATGATTCTCATTCGAACGAAAAAAACTAGTTTTGTTCTCACGAGGTTAAGCTCGTTCCAATGACAAGCTTATCTCGTTCGATAGTCCTTCCGATGACCTTCCAACGAGAGTGGTTCGGTTAAACAGAGCCCATCTCATTAGATTCTTGTTAGAATCCCATTCTAAAAAAAAAGGAATTTCTTTCTAACAAGATCTACATCTCGTTCTAACGAGGTTAAAAATTAAAAAATTATTTTCAAATATCGTTTTATAAAAAAATTCCTCAAGAAAAAACAAACATCCCAGAATACAATTCAACTAGAAAACCAAAACCACAAGATTGTATACCTCCATAAAATCTTCGTTATGATTTAAATGGCTTGAATCTCAAAGACATTACTCTTTCACTCACTTGTCTTCAAATGAAAATGGAGGCAAATAGGGATGTAGTTTTCGGTTAATAGCAACGGTATGTAACAGGATACACCAAAATAACTAATCCATGTGCAATTATAAAATCTTGCTCTTACATGTTGATGAGTGCATTATTTTGTATTAATTATTGTTAAATCTAGGCCTTGTTAGGCCCATTGTATCATAAATAATGAGCTTTTAGAGTCTTTTTGGTAAATAAAAAGAAAAATGCAAGTTTGAAATAAAAATGAAATTTTGGTAACCCGAGGGGATGAAATCACAATTTTCAAAATTTTATGGGAGTAAAAATAATTTTTAAATGTTTACCTGGGAGAAATAAATTCTCTCTGAAATTTGGTTGAATTCCGAATTAAAATTAGCAATTATGAATTTCAGAGGATAAAATACAATGAGGGCTAATTCTGCATTTTTCTAAATATTTATGATCCTAAATTTAAATTAATTATTTTTATTTGCATTTTTACAGGTACACCAAAAATTTGGACAACAAAGGAATCGATATGCAAAAATTGTTAGGATACGTCGCGACATGACACGATACAATTGACACAACTGTACTAAATGTTTTTTTATAAAATCGCTTGAGTGTCTGTTGAGGTCGTGCCATAGGTTTTCGGAAAGGTCTAATCACAACTTTAAAGTTCAGAAGAAAATGAGATTTTGACATTTTTGGGGTTGAAATGCGATTAAAGTGAATAGTGCCAAAAATTGGGGATAATTATTATAAAACAAAACTTCTCAACTATCTCCAACTCTTCCCAAGACTCCATGAGATAATCATCAACTCAGATACAACCAATCAAATAGAGTTTCATTCCAACTCAAACACCTCATCCCTTGCCCTATAAATAGTACCTTAGGCTTTTTAATTTGGAAGGAGAAAATTTAGAGAGCTTAAAATGTTGTTTTTGGTTCTTTTATTTTGAGAGTATTTTTACTGAGGGCCAAGAATTATTTTGTGGGATAAGCTTTGTCAAGACCAATTATAAGACTCGGTTATTTCTGTAAGTTTGTTTCATTAATGAGAATTATATCCATTCTTGCATTTATATTTTGTCTTCAATTATGTTAGCTTAATTTCTTTAATAAGACTAGGTGAACTTTATTATGTTTGATTAATATTGTGTGTAGTTTAAATCCGTCTTTATTTCTCGACATGTTCAAAATGTTTTTAAAAATTTGGTATTCATTTAAAACGATATGAAAGTGTGTTTTAAACCTTCGGCTTTGTTTGGGAAAAAAATTATTTTTTATTTTATGTATGAGTGCTTTTTGATGGGTTATACTTTTATTAAATTAATTGATAGCTCATGCTTAAAGACTATACTTTACAATTTAAAAGTGAACTTTTTAAGGGAATAGGGATTTTATCGGTCTAAATTTAAATACGTTAAATTTTATTGTGCACTTAGCCGTGTTATTTTTTGAATTAAATACGATGAGAGTCGGTTTAATTTGAGTTATAAAAGTAAGAATGACGAGTTTAAATTATTACATAATATTAGTTGAATGTGATAAATGGATCTGACGTCCTAGTTCTCACGCTCACATTATTATACCTTTCATAGTTGCATTTTTTTTATTTGTGTTAACTTAGTTTAAAATTACATCTCCTCTTTAAACCCATTTAGTCTAGTTGGAAAGTTACATTTATTTTGAAAAAAATTAACAAATCTCTGTGGGTTCGATAAATACTTACACTCGTTATTCTATAATAGATCATTCAATTGCGCTATTTTATAAAATTGACAAACAAGTTTTTGACGTCGTTGTCGGGGATTTAACAATTTTTAAAAAAAAAAGTTTGGATTTCGCACTAGTTTTTTTTTTTTTACTTTTTGCATTTTTGTTAAAAAAAAACTTAAGAAAAAAAAATAGCAACTAATATTTTTTGTATTTTAACTTAGTTAAAAAAAATCAGATTAATTTTGTTTTAGTAAAGAGTAGTTTTAGTACTACTTTATCCCAAAAATATATAAAAATTTGAAAAAAATCCAAAATAAAAAAAATTCAAAATTTTCAAAATCATTCATTAATTAGTGCAATTTTTTTTTCAAAAGATAATTTTTTCATTTCTAGAAAATAAAAAAATCAAAAAATAAAATTTATTTCGTAAGTGTGCTTTGCTTTTTTTGTGTCAAATACACCACCAGTGCGTGTGTCGTGTTAATTTTTTTTCACTCTTTCTTTCTTTATTTTTTTATGTGTCGCACTTTACATTTGGTGTAGTTTCTTTCGTGTTTTTTTCAAAAGCACATTAAAAAAAGGCAAAAGTGAAGAACAGTTCGAAAAAATGTGCAACGGTGACCGACCGTGAAGAAAACTTGTGCAATCCTCCCACGAGCACAAGGAACTCTCGAGGACGGCTGAAACGTTGGCGATGTTTTCCTCTGATCGACATCAATATAAACTTCATCCCGACATAAACAAGTGACCGTAAAAAAATTCACGCTGGAGATACTTTTTTGTGATCTCCTACATGTTTTAATTTCGCACTTAAATTAGCATGTTTCATAAATTGACTTAAGAGAAAAACCCGTGTGAATGATAAGGTGGGGATTTCACCACCCTTCCTTGGCGTGAAAATCACCAATCAACCTAGAATTTTCATATATCGAGCCATCACATTCAATTTAAAATCAAGTAGACGTTGCCTTTGGATATCACATAGCTCATAGGATACCTCTTAACGAGGCTAGAATTAAATGTTACTCCAACACGGACTTGTCAAATCGGTCCCTTTCGGGTTGCATTGCATTCTGTGCGCTTGAGGGAATTCAATGATGCGGGATATACCGGAGTTATTGCCTTGGGCCTTACTTCGAGGCTCTTGCTAGTGACGGGGGACTTAATGGTGGATCCCCAGTTGGCTGCGATAACATCATGGTTGTCTTACCTTCGCAGTCCTACGGCGATAATACTAGCGGAGAATCTGAATGGTCTTTATGATTGGAGGGAAGGTCCTTCTGATTTTTTGAGGGGGAGATGGTATTGTTGTTCGTGTGGATGGCTGAGAGTGACCATCTGGCGGTTCCACTTGAGTATCCTTTTGTCAGGCATGCCAAATTTCTTTGCTCGATACTTTATCAGTTTCATCCCATCTGTAGAGAACTGTGTCAATTGGTTCGTGGGGCACAGATCTCGGTGCCTTCATTGGTCGGTGCCATGGTAGGGGGAATTACAGCATGTTCATGAGCTGGGAGAAGATCGGTATGCGTGATTAGTGGGCCTGCGATAGACTTCGTTCTATTTCCCTTGGTGGATTCTGCATCAAGTTGGATGGGAGAAAATAGTGTCTTCTCCCACACCAGACTACTTTCCAGTGGAAAACTTGAATGAATCCATTCGCATGAGATTAGGTTCTCTATGGGACAGTCGTCGGTCGTCGACTGGTTCATCTCAATCTATAGGAGGGGTCTAGAATGTGTTCGGGGATAATCTGAAATGGTTGTGGAATCGAGTAGTGGCAAAGATCCGGGAGAAAGATATCGGCCAGAGGTGGTTCGTTCATCTTGACACCATGGACAGGGGGTAGTGGTTTTTTCAGGTTGGTCAGACATACCGCTCCATGGAGCATATTCGTAACATCAACTAGGCAGACAAAGTTTGGGGACCTCCAGGGGCTGATGATAATGGGGTTGGGTCTTTTGGAAGTTGTAGGTTTTTATGAAGCTGTGATTATTTATATATGAAGCTTTTGGTGATTTTGATGTTTTTGTATTTGGGATTTGAGAATAATTTTGTAAAGTTTGGTTAGCCTTGTTTAGAGATAGTTTGGTCAGCAGAGAGGGGTGGTTGATTTGACTCCTTTCACTGATACTTCGTGTAATGGTACCGACCTTCCTTATTTGAAAAAAAAATATTTTGATCATATTGTTGTGCCTTTTGATGAGTTTTATATTTGAGTTATGTAACACCCCGTAATTCTGAGGACTTAGAATTTAATTATTTTCGGGAGAAATAGAACTTAATTAATTTGGAGGATTCAAATTTATGAATTGGAGAATTTATTTAAGTCGGAGGAATTATTTAAATTGGGGAATTAACATTTAATTAATTCGGAGAATCTTTAGATTTTGCATGTGTCGCATTTTGAGGTTTAAATTAGAGAATATTATAAAGTATTTCAGATGTTAATTCTGAGTGCATAGTTGAGTCCTGATAGGTCAAGATAGTAAAAAATGTGTACTTGGGGTGGTAAATGGGTCACGGGGTATTTTTATACATGATCGGGCTCACACAGAAGTATTTGGGCTATTTTAATTAGACCCGTAAGAGGAAAAACGGGATTAACACTTTATAACCTAACAGTAAGAGTTGGGGGCATCCATAACTCATTTTAGAATACCAAAATATATAGAGGGGAGAAAATGGATCATTTGAGGAGCTTTTGGAGAGCCAATTTGGAGGAAGATTTGGGTGCTTGTGTTAAACCTATCGTCTTCATCAAAGGATTCAGAATCTACGAATATATAAGGCAAGTGGTTAAATTGCTTCAATGTAAATTGGTGATATTCAATTCATATCATAGTAGGTGTTATACAAGTGATTTTTGGGTTAGGTTAAAACAAATTTGGTTTTTATTTGGGGAAGTTACGAATCAAGTTTTTGGGACTGTTTTGATAAGGCCTAATGAATTCTATGCTGTGAAGAAATTATAAGTTAATTAGAGAAATTTACTAATTGCAAGTTGGGGAACAATCGTATGTATTCATATCTTTATTATCAATTGAAGATAGAAATTGGGAATTAAGATATTGGAACTTGTTTTGATTCGTAAGAATTATTGTGTAAATTCTGGATAAAAAAGCTTCACGGAAGCTGTTAATGGCGATTTTGTCCGCTCTGCCCTTTAGAAAATGGCGTTTTCTAACTTTTGTTCTCCAATACGTTTTTTCCAAAATGGCCCCAAAATGGTATTTTAAAAATCTAGACAGATTGAGTAAATTGAAAACCTCAAATTAATAATTGTGCAAAATTTATTGAGGAGAATTTTGAATAATTAATTGAGGATATTGTAGTATGGACCAAGGGGGTATATGGATATTTTGGCTGAGTGACGCCCTGATAATAGATTAATTAATGGGGGATTAATTAATTAAAGCTTATAGATGGAATAATTTATTATAGGATAATATAATAAATTGTTAAATATTATTTAATTAGGAGTGTTCTCTTTATAATGGAATTTTGAGGAGTACGTTTTAAGAGATGGAAATTCGGGCTAGGTGAGCGAGTCCGGGTACATTGGTTGTGTGACACCAGGGAGATATCAAATTAATGAATTAGTATATTAATTAAAATAGAGTCGGACCATAGACTCGGGGATATAATAAGTTAATTAATGGGCATATTAATTAGAATAGAGTCGGACCATAGATTTGGGGAGATATTAAGTTAATTAATGGACATATTAATTAAATTAGAATCAGACCATAGACTCAGGTAGATATTAAATTAATTAATGGGTAAATTAATAAAATTAGAGTCGGACCATAGACACGGTAATATGTTGGCTAGTGTTACGGACTTTGTACACGGTAAAGTTGGGATTAAAAAAAAAAATATATATATATATATATATATATATATTGTATGCTCATAAATACTGGTGGCTAGGTTTTATTTATAATTAAATTCTCTAGTGCTATCGGGGGAGGTTGGGCGATGTGGGTGAATCCCCTACCTTGAGGAGTAGGGCGAGTATATCCCCATGTCATTGCGTCCATATAGAGGTGGGCATCGAGATGATTGTCTTCACACTCGGGGGAATTGTGACACCCCTCCTAATTAAATATCGGGCGATCACTCCTTTATTAAATTAAATCAAGGTAAAAAGTTGGTTCATTCTCAGCATCACTGTCGATAAAAATAATTTTTCCAATTTAACACCCTAAATAATTAAGCTAAGTGTCAAAAACATTTTTCATACGAACTTACAAATTTTAATGAAAGAAAAGATTTTTATTAATTCAAAACAACATTTCTACAATAGAGAATCACACCACGAAATTTAAATAAAACCATACATTCACCAAACGAATGTCAATAATATAAAACTAAAATCATAAACCATCCTGAAACAAATCCCATAAACAATACCGGAATAACTGAAATATAAAAATCCCCAACAATAAATGAAATGATGAAAAGGGCGACACGTGCCCCATAAATGAGAGTAATAAGAGTGGAGTCAATGTCGGAAGCCGTCTACTCAAGGGACCTGCAACTCCCACCTAAGCTGCAGCTCGTTCTTCTCAAAGAATCCTAAGCAAGACGCCCCTGTGGCTGGGCACCTGAAAATATACATATATATACAGAGAAGAGAGAGAGAAAAGGAAACAGGTCAGGGCCCGAAAGTGTGTTTGATTTTAAAATACGTTAAGCAAGTATTTAAATTGATACAGGCCAATGCAACATCATATTAGTTTGTCTCTCTCTTGAGAAATACTCACCTCTCTTCTAATGTGAACTCCTATCGTACTAACCTTCCCAATGGTTCGTTTATCTTAACTTACACATATGTTTTCAAAACTGAACAATGACAATGTTATAAAAAGGTTACTTTCAATTTGTAGTATTCCTCTCGTTTTAGCTCCATTAAATTATAAGATTTCCCCGTGCCTTTTCATATTTTCACAAAACAAGTATTTAATAATTTGAGTCAACAACCATGTTCTACTTATCAAATCACAGTAGGCAGTTCAAAGTTTATAACCTCATATATATATTAACTACTCGAATAAAATATATATATATAATGGCACCCCAACTAAACTATGGTGCGGGCATACTCTGCTATCCAATCCCTTTATCGCTCACATAAAGGGAAATACAAGTTCGGAATCACTCTCGAACTGTATTAACATATACAAAACAACGTTGAGGCGAAGCATAGATTCCAAGTCCGAGAGGTCAGTACATACCCACACGTCTCTTAGGACCGTCCGACTATCAATTTAATAGCCCGTACCTAGGATCTCTATCTTCTAGGGTACGATTCAATATCCCCATAAAGCAACACAGGATACGATCGTCCCAGCGCGGTAACCTCAGGAATAGTAAGTAGCGCGGGTACGTTTTTCACATGTATATAATATATGTACACACATTCATATAAATATACCAATTTCATCATATTAATATAGGTCACTCTCATTACCCATAATTACAACCTTTGTCCTAAATTTCACCTTATTAGTATAACGTATAAGGTTTCGCCTCTAACCTTAATTCGAAGGGGTTTTCTCACTAGTTATGGGACACTCGTGGGTTCTATCCATCCAAGTAATATATTCAGTAGGTAGACGTCTATTCACTAACGTAGGTATTCGTTGAAATCTCTCATTTGAAATACGTAGTTCGTCGTTCCTTAATTAACTATTCCTTAAACCCAATTATCATTTCATAATAAAGTTCTCAACACTTAATCATATGTCCTACTGGTCTCTCTTATATCCCAAAACATTTTATTTGAAATACCCAAGAATTCTTTCATGATAAATTAATTCAACTAATTAAACAAGGGAAATAATAGGCTGCCAGGAAGGGTCGATCGATCGACTACTGGGGTTCGATCGATCGATTCTATAGGGTCGATCGATCGATCAAACAGGTATTTCGATTTCTGCAGAAGTGCAGTTACGGGTTTAACTAATATTCTTCATTCAAATCCATAATTTCCAACACTAATCGTCCCAAAACTTATACTACCATCATGGTAATATATTTCCAGATGTTTCTAACGTTAAGCATGCATATAACCATCATTAAACATGATTAAACAACCTAAAATCTCATCTAATCATCAAGAACCCTAAGTTTTATTAATCTTTTGTTCTAATCAGTTTTCTCCAGAATTTTCTTCTACAATAACATCAAAAATTCGTGGGTTTATCATCTACATTACATAAGACTTCCAGGATATAATTTTAATCTTGTCTACATGTAAATTCCTATCACAAAGTGGGGTTTTCTTCCATAAATTATACTCCTAATCATTCCTACACTAACATGATTATTGCACCAACGAAAATACGCAAGTTAAACACTTGCCTGGAATTTCAGAGGTCTGGTTTCCTGCTGATATTGGTGTGGTTGCGTTCTCCTCCTCGCGATCTACGCGTTGGTGGTGACGGTGGTGCAAAAGGTGGTGTTTTTGGCCTTGAATCACCTAGCAAGGTCTCTCCTCTCTTCTCCACTAGCCGTCTTAGGGTTCTGAATGATCTAACCCTAAAAGGATGACTTAAATGGCTGCTAAGGATGGCTGAAATTCGTGGGTTTAATTACCCTAGTTTGTAAAATGACCAAAACGCCCTCCCGGGTCACTAATTAAGCCTAAAAACATCCCGAGACCCAAACTAAACCCCCGGGTACACTTTTCTGACTATCTCGACCCTTCCGGACGCGTTGGCGCACTCAAAACGACCATACGGACAACTCATAAAATATTTACTTTTATATCTCAATAATTAGTCCCGACGCGACACGGGCGCGTCCCGACTAAAATTACCAAAATTGTCATTTTCATTCACTCGTGACATTTACCATATATTACTATGCTCCTAAGTAATATTCAACAATTTCATATTATTACTAACTCACGTCACGTTGATAATTATAACATAATTAATTTTCGGATTTTTTTTTAAAAATAAATCCCCAAATTAATTATAGCATAAAAATACGGGGTATTACATACTTCCCCCCTAATAACGGAATTTCATCCCGAAATTCGGAAAATAAGGCATACCTGGTAAAAACAACTCTGGATATTTCTCACGCATATCTGCCTCACGCTCCCAAGTGGATTCCTCCACATTATGATGTTCCCACTGGACCCGCACGAGTGGAACTATCTTCGACCTCAATCTCCTCTCACTGTAGTCTAGAATAGCCACCGGTCTCTCCTCGTAAGAGCTATCCGACTGCAAGTCGATTTCATCTATCGCAATGTGAGTATGGGCCATATAATCCCGAAGGTATCGTCTCAACGACGAGATGTGGAATACATCGTGGATGCGATGTAAATGTTCTGGCAAACCCAGCCTGTATGCTAGTGGCCCAATTATCTCGATGATGGGAAATGGTCCTACGTACCTCGGAGTCAACTTTCCCTTCTTCCCGAACCTCATCACTCCTTTCATAGGAGATACACGTAACAACACTTGATCTCCCACAATAAACTCCCGGAAGAATCGTTTCGCATCGGCGTAGCTCTTCTGTCTGTCTTGGGCTACCCGAATATGACTCCTAATTATCTCAATCCTCGCGGAGGTCTCCTAGATCACTTCTGGTCCTAATAACTTGTTCTCCCCCACCTCGAGCCAACAGGTTGGAGAGCGACAAGGTCTGCCGTACAAAGCCTCAAATGGAGCCATGCCAATCGTAAACTGATAGGAGTTATTATAAGCAAACTCGACCAGTGGAAGATGTGGCTCCCAACCTCCCCCGAAATCGAGGATACACATGCGTAGCATATCTTCCAACATCTGATTAGTACGCTCTGTCTGTCCATCTGTTTGTGGGTGGTAAGTTGAACTCAGTCTCAACTCTGTACCCATAGCCTCCTGAAAGCTTTCCCAGAAACGCGACACAAAAATCTTGTCTCTATCTGACACAATATTCAGGGGCACCCCATGTAATCTGACAATCTCAGCGATGAACAACTGGGCATACTGACCCATGGTATAATCTATCCTTACTGGCAGAAAATGAGCCACCTTGGTCAGACGGTCTACAATCACCCAGATAGAATCGTGGCCTCGCTGTGATGTAGGCAACCCTGTAATGAAGTCCATGGAAATACTTTCCCACTTCCACGCAGGTACTTCCAACGGCTGAATTAATCCCGACGGTTTCTGGTGGTCCACCTTCACCAGCTGGCAAGTAGAACATTTGGACACAAATTCAGCGATGTCCTTCTTCATCCCACTCCACCAGTACTGACGTCTCATATCCTGGTACATCTTATCGCCTCCTGGATGTACTGTAAATCGGGACCCATGAGAATGAGTCATTACCTCATGACGTAGCTCTGCTCCTTCTGGAACCACTAGTCTCCCATTAAACCGCAACCCTCCATCCGAACTAACAGAATAGGACTCAGCACCCTCGGCTAGAAGTCGTACAATCTGCTCCTGACAAAACGGATCTGTGGTCTGTGCCTGTATCACCCTCGTAACAATCTCGGGTGTGACGGTCATCACGGATATGAAAGAACGTGCTACCGCGTCCTAGTGACCCAACTCCTTCCATTTTGCTTTCCAGATGTCCGCTACATCGTCAACAGGTCTACGACTCAACGCATCAGCAACTACGTTGGCTTTCCCCGGATGATACTGTATATCGAACTGGTAATCTTTCACAAACTCTAACCATCTGCGCTGACGCATATTTAGCTCTCGCTGAGTGAACAGGTACTGCAGTGACTTATGGTCTGTGAACAAACGGAATTTCTCGCCCAATAAATAGTGCCTCCAAATTCTCAATATAAAGACGACCGCCGCTAACTCCAGGTCGTGGGTGGGGTAATTCTTCTCATGCGGCTTAAGCTTGCGGGAAGCAAAAGCTATAGCCTTCTCTTCCTGCTGAAGTACTCCCCCAAGTCCTCGTAAGGACGCATCTGTGTAAACCATGTACTCTACACCCGGCTTTGGTAAAGCAAGGACTGGTGCCGAAGTAAGCTTGTCCTTCAGCTCGTCGAAAGCCAACTGACAAGCGTCATCCCAAACATATGGTACCCCCTTGCGAGTCAGATTCGTCAATGGACCCGCTATTTTGGAGAATCCCCGAATGAACCTCCTGTAGTATCCGGCTAACCCCAAGAAACTACGTACTTCCGTCGGTGTCGAGGGCTTCCCCCACTCCCTCACCGCTGACACCTTGCTCGGGTCAACTGCTATCCCCTGCTCAGAAACAACATGGCCCAAGAATTGTACCTCTCGCAACCAGAATCCACACTTCTCGTACTTAGCATACAACTGATGCTCTCGTAGGGTCTGGAGAACCTGCCTCAAGTGTTCGGCATGCTCCTCCTCGGAGTGTGAATATATCAAGATATCATCTATGAAGACGATGACGAACTGATCCAAGAACTCTCTGAACACTCGGTTCATCAAGTCCATGAAAACGGCTGGGGCATTTGTGAGTCCGAACGGCATCACCCTGAACTCATAGGACCCATATCTCGACAAGAAGGCAGTCTTCGAAACATCCTGCTCTCTAATCCGTAACTGATGGTACCCCGACCTCAGATCTATCTTCGAAAAGAAAGTTGCTCCCCTTAACTGGTCGAACAGATCATCGATTCGAGGCAACGGATACTTGTTCCGTATCGTGACCTTGTTCAACTCCCGGTAGTCCACACACAATCTCAGTGAGCCATCTCTCTTCTTCACAAATAAGACTGGAGCGCCCCACGGTGAGGTACTCCTACGAATGAAACCCTGACCTAATAGCTGCTCAATCTGATCTCGTAGCTCTCGCATCTCTGCCGGAGCCATACGGTACGGTGCGCGTGCTATAGGTCTCGTATCCGACAATAAGTCTATAACGAAGTCTATCTCACGACTGGGCGGTAGGCCTGGTATCTCCTGAAACACATCGGAATACTCCTTAACAACTGGGATCGAATCCAAAGGAATCACAACCTCCTTAGAGGTATCCTCCTCAATGTAATATAAATGAGCGGTCGAACCTCCCTCTGGGCGAGGCATCGCCACTATAAAAATCTCTTGCCCCGGAATGGCAAAAACAATGCTCCCACCGAAGCAATCAATCATGGCTCTATAAGATGCGAGCCAATCCATACCAATAATCACGTCATGCTCGTGCATGTCTAAGACTAGCATGTCTGCAGGCAATACCAAGCCACCAATCTCTACCCCTACTCCCCGGCATATAAAGAATATAAGCGACCCACTCCCCAATGGTGAGTCGACACACGTCACGGTGCTCTTTGCTGTGGCTAACAATCCTAAGGACTTCGCAAAATGCGTAGCTATAAAACAGTGCGTTGCCCCCGTATCAAACAAAACTTTACCCATAGTACCATGGATAGGAAACATACCCTCAATCGCGGGTGGTGCCTGTGGAGCTGCTGCCTGGTGGACGTTATAGACACGTCCGTACTGCAATTGCCCCTGCTGCATTGGAGCTGCTGGAATGGCTGGTAGGGCTGGCATCTGGGCTAGGGCTGGAAGGGCAGGTGGAAAGAGTGGTCTCTGCGGCTCAGTACGGGCTCCCTGCTGCTGTGGGGCCCTATCGCCCTCTGGGCAATCCTGACGCTTATGGCCGTGCTTGCCACACACAAAACACCGGCCTCTGAAATTACCTCCCCTCTGTCCCTGCTGACCACGGCCCTGCTGGCCGTTACCTCCACGCCATTGGCCCTGTTGGCCCTGATGTGCACGCTGTTGGCCTTGCTGGCCCTGCTGTTGACCCTGCGGTCGGTGTTGGCCCTGCTGGCCCTGCTGATTAGGCTGACCCTGATGGCCCTGCCTGAATCCCCCGAATCCCTACCTAGAATCACCTGAACGGAATCGCTTAGCAGGGTCCCCCTGATGGGAACTCTGCTCGTGCTGACGAGTCTGTCCCTGAGTCGGTGCCCCACTGGCACTATTACCCCCGGTCCTGCCCTGCTGGCTGGACTCTCCTGCTCTCTTGCTTCCCTGAACATGGAAGCGGTGATCCTGGCAATGTAGTAGTGCTGCATTGAGTATGTCAGTGAAAGTACTCATGGATAGATTCCCAATAAGGTGCTGACGGATCCTCCAAGCTAACCCGTCGACGAACAGCAAAATTTTCTTGCTCTCAGTGGGTGCCTCATCCGGCACAATAGTGAGAAGTCTCGTGAACTCCTCCTCATACTCGGCTACAATAAGGTTCTCCTGCTTCAGATTTAGCAATTTCCTCCTCATCTCAGTCCGCACTGCGGGTGGAAAGTACTTGCGGTCAAACCGCTCCCAGAACATCTGAATAGGGATCGTGTCCCTCTCCTCCAAAGTAGTAGTGGACTCCCACCACTGTAATGCGGCTCCCACCAGTTTAAAAGAGGCCAATAGCTGCTTCTGCACTTCGGTGCACTCATACATACGGAGGTGCCGCTGGATGTCCTTCTTCCATTGGCTGACAGTAATAATATCGGAGCTACCAGAAAACTCAGGGGGATGTGCTTTTTGAGAAGCATCCCGAACCCTCTCCCATGCAGATGGAAGCTGTGCTGGTACTGGCGCCACTGCCTGGACCTGTGGTGGAGCCTGCTGAATCACCGCTATCGCGGCATTTACCGCCTGAGCAACGATGGCGGCTACCTCATTCGCATTCATAGTGCCTGGTGCCGGAACTGCTGGCTGGTCGGCTTGGGCACGCCTATCTTTTGGAGCACGTCTCGGAGGCATCTGAAACGTGAACAAGTTTAATAGTCTACAGTTATCAACAAATCTCGACTAGCTGAAGACTTAAACGTAAAAGCAAGAATACAACAGTCCTAAAAATAGGGCTCTATGGCAAGTAACGTTAAGCTGAAAGCGAAATAAGCCGTACAGATCCTATGGACACTAGAACCTGATGCTCTGATACCACCTGTGACACCCCTCCTAATTAAATATCGGGCGATCACTCCTTTATTAAATTAAATCAAGGTAAAAAGTTGGTTCATTCTCAGCATCACTGTCGATAAAAATAATTTTTCCAATTTAACACCCTAAATAATTAAGCTAAGTGTCAAAAACATTTTTCATACGAACTTCCAAATTTTAATTAAAGAAAAGATTTTTATTAATTCAAAACAACATTTCTACAATAGAGAATCACACCACGAAATTTAAATAAAACCATACATTCACCAAACGAATGTCAATAATATAAAACTAAAATCATAAACCATCCTGAAACAAATCCCATAAACAATACCGGAATAACTGAAATATAAAAATCCCCAACAATAAATGAAATGATGAAAAGGGCGACACGTGCCCCATAAATGAGAGTAATAAGAGTGGAGTCAATGTCGGAAGCCGTCTACTCAAGGGACCTGCAACTCCCACCTAAGCTGCAGCTCGTTCTTCTCAAAGAATCCTAAACAAGACGCCCCTGTGGCTGGGCACCTGAAAATATACATATATATACAGAGAAGAGAGAGAGAAAAGGAAACAGGTCAGGGCCCGAAAGTGTGTTTGATTTTAAAATACGTTAAGCAAGTATTTAAATTGATACAGGCCAATGCAACATCATATTAGTTCGTCTCTCTCTTGAGAAATACTCACCTCTCTTCTAATGTGCACTCCTATCGTACTAACCTTCCCAATTGTTCGTTTATCTTAACTTACACATATGTTTTCAAAACTGAACGATGACAATGTTATAAAAAGGTTACTTTCAATTTGTAGTATTCCTCTCGTTTTAGCTCCATTAAATTATAAGATTTCCCCGTGCCTTTTCATATTTTCACAAAACAAGTATTTAATAATTTGAGTCAACAACCATGTTCTACTTATCAAATCACAGTAGGCAGTTCAAAGTTTATAACCTCATATATATATTA
Organism: Sambucus nigra; assembly: GCA_949130495.1. Classification (NCBI taxonomy): domain Eukaryota; kingdom Viridiplantae; phylum Streptophyta; class Magnoliopsida; order Dipsacales; family Adoxaceae; genus Sambucus; species Sambucus nigra. The sequence goes on from OX422217.1 coordinate 423,308,369, forward strand.
ACTACTCGAATAAAATATATATATATATAATGGCACCCTAACTAAACTATGGTGCGGGCATACTCTGCTATCCAATCCCCGTATCGCTCACATAAAGGGAAATACTAGTTCGGAATCACTCTCGAACTGTATTAACATATACAAAACAACGTTGAGGCGAAGCATAGATTCCAAGTCCGAGAGGTCAGTACATACCCACACGTCTCTTAGGACCGTCCGACTATCAATTTAATAGCCCCTACCTAGGATCTCTATCTTCTAGGGTACGATTCAATATCCCCATAAAGCAACACAGGATACGATCGTCCCAGCGCGGTAACCTCAGGGATAGTAAGTAGCGTGGGTACGTTTTTCACATGTATATAATATATGTACACACATTCATATAAATATACCAATTTCATCATATTAATATAGGTCACTCTCATTACCCATAATTACAACCTTTGTCCTAAATTTCACCTTATTAGTATAACGTATAAGGTTTCGCCTCTAACCTTAATTCGAAGGGGTTTTCTCACTAGTTATGGGACACTCGTGGGTTCTATCCATCCAAGTAATATATTCAGTAGGTAGACGTCTATTCACTAACGCAGGTATTCTTTGAAATCTCTCATTTGAAATACGTAGTTCGTTGTTCCTTAATTAACTATTCCTTAAACCCAATTATCATTTAATAATAAAGTTCTCAATACTTAATCATATGTCCTACTGGTCTCTCTTATATCCCAAAACATTTTATTTGAAATACCCAAGAATTCTTTCATGATAAATTAATTCAACTAATTAAACAAGGGAAATAATAGGCTGCCAGGAAGGGTCGATCGATCGACTACTGGGGTTCGATCGATCGATTCTATAGGGTCGATCGATCGATCAAACAGGTATTTCGATTTCTGCAGAAGTGCAGTTACGGGTTTAACTAATATTCTTCATTCAAATCCATAATTTCCAACACTAATCGTCCCAAAACTTATACTACCATCATGGTAATATATTTCCATATGTTTCTAACGTTAAGCATGCATATAACCATCATTAAACATGATTAAACAACCTAAAATCTCATCTAATCATCAAGAACCCTAAGTTTTATTAATCTTTTGTTCTAATCAGTTTTCTCCAGAATTTTCTTCTACAATAACATCAAAAATTCGTGGGTTTATCACCTACATTACATAAGACTTCCAGGATATAATTTTAATCTTGTCTACATGCAAATTCCTATCACAAAGTGGGGTTTTCTTCCATAAATTATACTCCTAATCATTCCTACACTAACATGATTATTGCACCAACGAAAATACGCAAGTTAAACACTTGCCTGGAATTTCAGAGGTCTGGTTTCCTACTGATATTGGTGTGGTTGCGTTCTCCTCCTCGCGATCTACGCGTTGGTGGTGACGGTGGTGCAAAAGGTGGTGTTTTTGGCCTTGAATCACCTAGCAAGGTCTCTCCTCTCTTCTCCACTAGCCGTCTTAGGGTTTTGAATGATCTAACCCTAAAAGGCTGACTTAAATGGCTGCTAAGGATGGCTGAAATTCGTGGGTTTAATTACCCTAGTTTGTAAAATGACCAAAACGCCCTCCCGGGTCACTAATTAAGCCTAAAAACATCCCGAGACCCAAACTAAACCCCCGGGTACACTTTTCTGACTATCTCGACCCTTCCGGACGCGTTGGTGCCCTCAAAATGACCATACGGATAACTCATAAAATATTTACTTTTATATCTCAATAATTAGTCCCGACGCGACACGGGCGCGTCCCGACTAAAATTACCAAAATTGTCATTTTCATTCACTCGTGACATTTACCATATATTACTATGCTCCTAAGTAATATTCAACAATTTCATATTATTACTAACTCACGTCACGTTAATAATTATAACATAATTAATTTCCGGATTTTTTTTTTAAAATAAATCCCCAAATTAATTATAGCATAAAAATACGGGGTATTACAGGAATATGACCGCCTCCAATACGTTTATATATCTATGTTCTGATTCGGCAGTGGCTAGCTATCTCGGAAATCCAGGTGGGACTCAGTAGACCTGGGATTATATCTCTTTAGAGAATGCATCCGGTGATGTATTACTCGAAAGAATGGTTTTAAGTATATTCAATATATGTATAATTGTGGAATATAGTTCTACGTATATATTGGAGTAGATAATTATATACGGGTAATTAAATACATGAAGAGAATTTGTATTACTTATATAACTAGTGAATATTATATGGCTTTTAAGACATTGATTAATTAAGTTGATGCGATAAATAACTTACGAAGTTAATATACAAATTACTCGGGTTAAAGTAGAGTCCAAGGAGTTTCATGACAAGGCTAGTTAGACGGGGTTGTGTAACTAGGAGGTCAGGAAGAAAGCGTTAGGTGTGCACTTTAGAGGAGGGGTGAGATGTATCTCAAGGGAGTGCGACACTAACTTAAACATGAAGAGCATTCATACATTTGAATTATTTCATTTTAATTCACTTGCAAAATATTTTCAAAAGGACTTTGGGCTCTGACCCATACTTGCAAAAATATTTTCCAAACCTTTTAGGTATCTAGCCACAGGGATGCCAGACTTGAAGATCTGTTCCAGGGATGCGTAGTTGCAACAGGTGTGGATGTTGCACGATTTGGACATAGACGCTTCAGTCATTTCATTCCTAGAGTAGGATGCATCTTGGTATTTCTTTCGAGCATGTTTCCCCAGGTATTTTCATTTCAATCGGACTTTGTACTGGTTACTATTCTTCGTTGGATTATATTAGTGGATGTTGGTTTTCTGCCATTGGTTTATTCGGTCGGTCATTTATTGATTTATTCAGTATTACTTTAGATTCATGGTTTGTGTGAATGGTTTGTATTGATATTTATTTGGTTGTTTTTATTAAATAAAAAGATTAAAATTTTAACATCAACTTTTGATTACTAGGTGTTTAGTAAATTTTAAAAAGTTTTCGACAGTGATGCTAAGAATGAACCAGATGAGATTCCTATTTTAATTTGATATAGGACTGATCACCCGGTATTTTATTGGACGAGGTGTCACAGATGGTATCAGAGCATCAGTTTCTAGTGTCCTTAGGATCTGTGCGGGTTTTTACGTTTCAGCGTAGCACTCTTTTATGTAGAACCTTATTGTAGGATTGTTGTATTCCTTTACATACGTGAATTTACGTTCTCTTGCGATTAAGTGTAGTTTATGTGATTTATATACGAGTTCGTTTGGGCTTTGTACACCGAACATTCTTTGGGATGACCAACGAGGGTCGTAAGAGGATTACAGGAGGAGAGGCTCTGCAGAAGACTTGGAGTATTCTTGAAATGGTGATCGTGTTAGGAGTCACCATAATTGTTGTTCAGACAAGTGATGATAGAATAATCACTCGAGAGCGATAGTCTTCCAAAGCATTGTTGTAGATAACGGTGGTGCAATTTTAGACTCGCCCAGCGTAGTCAGCATGGGGTGGGGAAATTCGGAAGGACCCTTTTGGAAGGGCCATCTATAAGGATTTTAGTGGAAGAGGGTGTGATAAGCCAATGGAAGGATATAACCCAAAGGAAATTGTGTAGGGTGGCATGGAGCGACACCCAAGACTAAATTTTAGGCAAAATTTTTGGCTCAACGGGGCGGTGTTGTAGTAGTAGGAGTTAGTCACCACAATCGTGGAGAGATACCATGAATAATAAGGAATTTGGGGTGCGGTTTGACCACTAATCTTCTTATCATCAGTTTAACTAGAGAGGCAAAGGATATTTCAATACTTGTTTTAAAAATCAAGGGGCCACAAAGTGGTCGGTCATAAAGAAGATCTGACGTGTATAGAGAACATAATACCCGACAAAGGGGTACGAATAATCAAGAAGGTCCGTAAGTTAATGATGGAATCACAATTTATATACAAGCATGGATGAGAAATCTGACTAGGATGACTAGTGCTATAGTCGTCAAGGTCGTATAGTTACGATTTGAGATCAATACTTCTGTGAGAAGGAAGACAAGAGAGGTGGAGAATTTGACCGAAAGATAAGATTGTATTTAGCGGTGCAAGTGAGGCAACACAAGGGGGGATACCCAGTCAAAGAACCCATTTATATGATTTTTATTAGTGAAATTCCTACCGAGTGACGGTGGGTTCAATTAGGGTCGTTGAGGCCAGCAAAAAGTCCCATTGGGACAATAGGGGTAGAAATTAGGGTAAAGTCTACCAACTACACGATAAGGATAACCCCAACATGGCTAGTGAGGCTAGAGACAGGGGATTGACATAGGGAAGTGTCTTATGTGTGGAAATTAGGACCACAACAATTGATTATGTCCACAGTGACTCAGGGGATAGGAGCGGGATACCTAGTAGGGACAACAGTTAGGAAGTTTTTGGTTTGGTTTGGATGAGAATATTATATTCAGGAACCATTTGGGCCGCCGGTGTGTAGGAAAGTAGAAATATGAGTTTTTATCCTCTTATAGATGGGAGGAATTATGTGTGACATGAATGGTCATAGTATTCTGGCTAACACTATATTCGCGTGGGAGATGAGTTATATATTTACCACGGAGTAATGGGTATCTCTTTAGTTTTATCTGTAGTGGAGCGGGTGTAAACATTTAGAGGGTGTATTTTACAAGGGTAACTCATTTTGAGAGGTGTTATGAGAGTATGCTTTTTTCGGGATACGGACTGGTTAGCGATGGGTAAGCGATGGTGGTCGGTTACAACAAGACTATTGTATTCGTGGTTCTAGGGCATGATGCATACTCTTTTGTGATGAATCACCTGAAAGAGGGTCAAGCTCGCGTATATATTATTCATTAAATAGACTCGAGAGGGTAAAGTGGTCTAGGGATATTGGATCCCGGTGCGTAGGAACCTTTACGAATGTTATTCCAGGAATATCGGGTTTAGCATGGAGAGGAGAGATTTAGCTCATTGTTGTTTATATGCTGATAACTTAGTGATAGTGATAACATTGTATCATGTAATGCCTTAAGAGACATCAGCAGAGGTGATTTGATTTATGTGTTAGGAGACCAAATTTGTGATATCTTAGTATGTGTTTATCTTAGTGTGTGTTATGGACACACGGATTTCGATGATCGACAATGCTAGGAATAGTGCATTGGGAAACGTTCTTTTGAGCTTAGTTGCGGAATGTTATACGCATAGACCTTAATAAACTTTGAAAGTAGTGAGACGTTGTGGGATGCGAGTGAATCGGTTTTAAATGTTAAATTATTAGACGTGTGGAGAAAAAACTTTAAAATGAGAGATATTTCGATATAGGGCCAATGGAGCCAGGGTGTGCTGTGACAAAAGCACAAAGAGAACTTATGTACCACAAGTTAATAGGTGGGGTATTATCGAGAAGAATTAAATTGTAAATTATGGGGTAATCGAGAATACCTATATTATATAGTCATGCCGAGAGTGCAGAGCTGAGTTTAGGATAAGTATTGTTATGTACTAGACGTTAGCGATATTATTCTGTGATGTTTGCATTACTGGAAAGACTTCCACTTTTGAGAGTTATGAGGGTAGAGTGGAATATTTTCCAAGTTTCGATTGGTTAGTGATGGTTTGGATCTATAGGGGATAGTTATAGTAAGAATTCGTGTTTGTTGTACCAGGTATGGATTATTTTTGCTAGGTATCACCTAAGATAGGGTCTAGCTTATATATACGAGTATGTATGTTAAATGTGGCATGATAGGCTTATGATGATATTACTATGTTGTTAATTAGATCTCGGGGAGTAGGGACGTTTACTAATGTGATTCAGGGTGGATAGACTTATTTGTGAGCGGGGAGTTATAGCTCGGGATTAATTTTGCACAAGGAAGGTAGTGATAGTAAGGACACGATATTTATGTGTTGTATTTTGTAGCATAAGAGTGGGCGTGTATACTTTTATGCCAAGAGGTGGGTATTTGAGGGTACGTACTATGGACTGGGGGCTGAACGGATCTCATCGACCGATAATGTTAGGAAGTAGTGTATCGAGGGGGTCCCTTGATTAGATTTCGCATTGCGAGACGTCTCACACATGAAGCTTAGAACAATGTTGGAAGTGGGGAGTTGTTTGGCCATTTGTACATGGGTTGGGTACCTCGATTATTTTACATGTATGTGGTTAAGACTGCAATTTGGAAGTTATATTATGGATTAAGGCTAGTATAGCCGGGTAACAATTATGCGATTAAGCATGGGTACAGGGTGTATGGGCACCTTGGTTAACTAAATTTGTTTTAGCATAGTTCAAGATAAGACGTGGGAGAGATATGTGTGGCCATCTTAGAGGGATGGGATTTGAGAGATATTCATACCTTTGAGCACTAAGCTTATCTTAATTTCGAGGACGAAATTCTTTTGTAAGGAGGGAAATATGTAACACCCCGTAATTCTGAGGAGTTAGAATTTTTTTGTTTTAGGGAGAAATGGAAGTTAATTAATTTGGAGAATTAAAATTTATGAATTGGAGAATTTATTTAAGTCGTAGGAATTATTTAAATTATTGAATTGACATTTAATTAATTCGGAGCATCTTTAGATTTTGCATGTGTCGCATTTTGAGGTTTAAATTAGAAAATGTTATAAAGTATTTCAGATGTTAATTCTGAGTGCATAGTTGAGTCCTGATAGGTCGAGATAGTCGAAAAAGTGTACTCGGGGTGGTAAATGGGTCACGGGGTATTTTTATACATGATCGAGCTCACACGGGAGTATGTGGGCTATTTTAATTAGGACCATAAGAGGAAAAACGGGATTAACACTTTATAACCTAAAAGTGAGAGTTGGGGGCAGCCATAACTCATTTAAGAATACCTAAATATGTAGAAGGGAGAAAAGGGATAATTTGAGGAGCTTTTGGAGAGCCAATTTGGAGGAAGATTTTGGTGCTTGTGTTAAACCTATCATCTTCATCAAAGGATTCAGACTCTACGAATTTATAAGGCAAGTGGTTAAATTGCTTCAATGTAAATTGGTGGTATTCAATTCATATCATAGTAGGTGTTATACAAATGATTTTTGGATTAGGTTAAAAAAAATTGGTTTTTATTTGGGGAAGTTACGAATCAAGTTTTTGGGACTGTTTTGATAAGGCCTAATGAATTCTATGCTGTGAAGAAATTATAAGTTAATTAGAGAAATTTACTGATTGCAAGTTGGGGAACAATCGTATGTATTCATATCTTTATTATCAATTGGAGATAGAAATTGGAAATTATGATATTGGGACTTGTTTTGAGTCGTAAGAATTATTGTGTAAATTCTGGATAAAAAAGATTCACGAAAGCTGTTAATGGAGATTCTGTCCTCTTTGCCCTCTAAAAAATGGCGTTTTCTAACTTTTGTTCTCTAATACGTTTTTTCCAAAACGGTCTCAAAATGCCCCAAAACGGTTATTTAAAAATCTGGGCAGATTGAGTAAATTGAAAACCTCGCATTAATAATTGTGCAAAATTTATTGAGAAGAATTTTGAATAATTAATTGGAGATATTGTATTATGGACCAAGGGGTGTTCGGATATTTTGGTTGAGTGACGCCATGATAATAGATTAATTAATGGGGGATTAATTAATTAAAGCTTATAGCTGGAATAATTTATTATAGGATGATATAATAAATTGTTAAATATTATTTAATTAGGAGCGTTCTCTTTATAATGGAATTTTGAGGAGTACGTTCTAAGAGATGAAAATTCGAGGCAGGTGAGCGAGTCCGGGTAGATTGATTGTGTGACACCAGGGAGATATCAAATTAATTAATGAGTATATTAATTAAAATAGAGTCGGACCATAGACTCGGGGAGATAATAAGTTAATTAATGGGCATATTAATTAAAATAGAGTTGGACCACAGATTCGGGGAGATATTGAGTTAATTAATGGTCATATTAATAAAATTAGAGTCGGATCATAGACTCGGGTAGATATTAAATTAATTAATGGGTAAATTAATTAAATTAGAGTCGAACCATAGACTCGGGAATATGTTGGCTTGTGTTACGGACTTTGTACACGGTAAAGCCGAGACTAAAATATATATATATATATATATATATATATATATATATATATATATATATATATATATATATTGTGTGAGCTCATAAATACTGGTGGCTAGGTATTTATTTAGAATTATATGCTCTAGTGCTATCGGGGGAGGTTGCGCAATGTGGGTGAATCCCCTAGCTTGAGGAGTAGGGCGAGTATATCCCTAGGTCATGGAGTCCAAATAGAGGTGGGCATCGAGATGATTGTCTTCACACTCGGGGTAATATGACCGCCTCCAATACGTCTAGATTTTTATGTTCTGATTCGGCGGTGGCTAGCTGTCTCAAAAATCCAGGTGGGACTGAGTAGACCTGGGATGATATAACTTTAGAGAATGCATCCGGTGAGGTATTACTCGAAAGGATGATTTTAATTATATTCAACATACGTATAATTGTGGAATATAGTTCTACATATATAATGGAGTAGATAATTATATACGGGTAATTAAATACATGAAGAGAATTTGTATAAATTATATAACTAGTGAATGTTATTTGGATTTTAAGAAATTGATTAAATAAGTTAATGCGATAAATAACTTACGAAGTCAATATACAAATTACTCGAGTTCAAGTAGAGTTCAAGGAGTTTCATGACAAGGCTAGTTAGACGGGGTTGTGTAACTATGAGGGTAAGGAAGAAAGCAGTAGGTGTGCACTTTAGAGGAGGGGTGAGATGTATCTCAAGGGAATGCGACACTAACTTAAATATGAAGAGCATTCATATATTTTAATTGTTGCATTTTAATTCACTTGTAAAATATCTTCAAAAGGACTTTGGGCTTTGATCCTTACTTGCAGAAATAGTTTCAAAACCTTTTAGGAATCTAACCACAGGGACGCCAAACTTGAAGATCTGTTCCAGGGATGCGTAGCTGCCACAGGTGTGGATGTTACAGGATTTGAACATAGACGCTTCAGTCATTTCATTCATAGTGTAGGATGCAACTTGGTATTTCTTTCGAGCATGTTGACCCAGCTATTTTCATTTAAGTCGGATTTTATACTGGTAACTATTCTTTGTTGGATTATATTAGTGGATGTTGGTTTTCTGTCGATGGTTTATTCGGTCGGTCATTTATTGATTTATTCAGTATTGCTTTTCATGATTTTTGTGAATGGTTCGTATTGATATTTTTGTGGTTGTTGTTCTTAACTAAAAAGATTAAAATTTTGACATCAGCTTTTGAATACTAGGTGGTTAGTAAGTTTTAAAAAGTTTTTAACAGTGATGCTAAGAATGAACCAGATGAGATTCCTATTTTAATTTGATACAGGACTGATCACCCGGTATTTTATTGGGAGAGGTGTCACAAGTTATCCATACTAATTGCTTAGGCATACATAATCATTATTTTCATGTACATGATAAAATGAACTGCCATTCTCGGAGGTTAGAAAAGAATAGAATTTTGTGAAAAAGAAGGGAACTGTGAGGCACGGTTCTTGCCCATGTAAGGTGCATGAGATGACATTAAGTAGATACACCTGTTAAAACACCAAAAGACCTTGACCGTGGAACCTTTGGCTGGGCAGCCTTAAGTTCCATCGGGTGCTGAGTTGTGAACCAAACAATCCTCTACTTAATGTCACATCTACTTTAGGTGATGTCACTAGCAAGCTAGGCAATGTCAAATCTGCACTTGAGTAAACCACCATGGTATTTACTGTTGTCAGACAGTTGGTGAGCCACCTCTGTGACGGTAGCCCCCTGACACACAGTGATTAGGCAAAAGGCATGTCTTGGTACTTAATGTTTGTGACGTGGAGTTGACTAGTCCATCAAGCATTTAATGTTTGTGACATAAATTATAAGGGTTGTCTTTCACAATTATTAATGACTGAGTTATCTCGGGAGTGGTGTAGGGGCTATTTAAGGACCCTAACCACCTCTGAGGAGAGGGGTTCCTTTGAGAGTTCATAAGTTATTGCTAGAGAGAAAATATACATCAGAGGGAGAGATTTATTACAAACCAGAGTTCACTCACCCACCATTGTTATTTATTACGAAGATTTTAATACTTGACAGAGATCTTTTATGGGTGGTTGGGGTGGTTGACTGCCTGCTAAGGTGTATTTAGGATGATTACTTCTCTCACCCTCCGAACGAGTTACTTCTGAGTTCATTATTATCTTTTGAGTTATACACAAGTGATTTATGAGTTCAAACTGAGTTTATCTTCACTAAGTTGTGATTGCGTGTCTTGTAGGTAATCAATAGTATTGTTAATTAACTTATCATTACTATACTCAAAAGGGGTTACGCCTCCGTCTTATCTAAACTACCCTCTTACAATAAGTAAATGTCTTTATATTTAATTGCTTAATATGATAGCTGAGCTTTTTTTAGATAGTTGAGTATTTGCACAAAATAACTCAGTTATAGCTGATAAATTTAAGATTTGTATATAACTCGATAATTTATTTTATAAAATATCAGAATTGGATGGTTTCCATATGTGTGTGGTTCACTTTGGTATAAACATTGGATCTACCTTTGTTTGCAAAAATAAAAAAGAATGCTCTTAAATTATTTCCCCATTATTTTGTTATTGATTCTATTTTTTGTCTCTTTCATAAGCTTTTTCGGGATTATTTTTATTTCTTTCTTTTATAGTTGGTCTATAGATATCTAATTTGGGGTAAACTTGAGATTTTTCTCAATTGATTTTTATTGTGATTATACATATTATAGGCGGGTTAAGGAGTTGGGACTCCAAAGTTTACATATTTATTATTTCAATGATTTATCACCACTAACTCCAAAACACCACAAAATACGCCTCATTTCTCCCTAACACCACAATTTGAAACCCCATTATATAAACCAAAATTAAAAATTGACTCATTTTCCCCTCCTCTCTCTCTCTCTATATATATATATATATATATACTAGGGTGTACCCGTGCCGATGGCACGATTTTAAAACAAAATTGTCAATTGTGAAATCTCAATAAAATGTCTACAAAATTTTATGGAGTGTAAAAAAAACATTACACATGGTGTTAATGAAAAAACATGCATCGAGCTGATAATGCGCTATGTAGTTGCACCTATATCATGTCAGTCGGGGGTTAATGACAATATATAATAAAAGTCATCAACAATATTGTAGGATTATGAACCCACCCAATTTGCAATTGTATTGCAATATTTTTTATCTTAAATTATTTCATAGTAGATTAAAATGTGTGTTGCAATCTCCAATGGAGTTTGACGAACTCTCTAGTGTTCTCCAATTATTGTGCCATTTCAGAATTTTATTTTATATGATACGGGGGAGAACGTTCTCCATCAGATAAAGGTGTAGTGTACCAAAGAGATTGTTGGTCCAGTGAAAAAATGTGTGTTGCGTCCAATGCAATACAAAATTGCAATTTAATCAATACCAGAGTTTAAAGAATACACAACTATAATAAAAGTTATATTTTCTCTCAAACTTTATATAGATATAAAATTCCAAACTAAATACCACCGGAGGTACACAACACAAAACAATATTCATAGTTCAAAAAATAAATGCCTAGATTGTTGCAAGTAGATACATATTTATACACCTATATAAACACTCGGTTTACAGCCATATAAACACCCAATTTTCTACACGGGCAATAACACAAAACCCACGTGGGTATTAATTCTAGGTCACCAATTTTTTGTGTGTAACATTGGTCTCTCCTTTTTTCAAGACACTTGTATAATGAGAAAAACTCTCATTTATCTCAAGTTTTTATCGTTGTAAATACCTGGTGAGGAAGAATAATATTCCAAACTTGCTTCTTTAATAATTGACAAATGTAAATAAGAACAAAAAACTCTAAAATTAATTAATTTAAACTCTCATTTATCTCAATTATACAAATCGTTTTTACATTGTCTTCAATATAACTAATAACGTAATAATAAAAAGTAGTTACTTAGTTCGAGTTCTTGCTCATAATTCCTTGTCCAATTGGGAGTGTTCTATTCTTTTTTTATAATTTATCTATTTCATGTGATGCATAAACGATTCAAAAAATGGGCTTATGCCACCTAGTGGTGAGCATATGGGTGTTCTTTAGTAAAAAGGAGAAATGATAGCATGTTGTGTGCTACTGCGTGGCTGCAGAATACACTGCTCTAAGCATAAAGAAGAGAACCCAATTAGATACAAAACAAATGCGTATGTAGAATAAGAGACAATTGCTCCATAGTTTCCAAGAACAAACGTCACTTTAACCATTCATATAGTTGAGAGATGCAACTTCGACCTGTATATAACAAATACAACTCTAACAATTAGGAGTTGATTAAGCATTCATATAGATTAAGATAATATAAAATTCGGAAAAGTATTATCATAATGGGGTAAAATTACAAAGACACTACCCAAATATCAAACAATAATAATAACAATGGGGTTCAATCATTGCATTTGAATGAGTAATATAAAAACTAAAAAGAAAAAAAGAAACTTCACTGTAACTATCCGCCCTTTTGTATCCTGCTATCCACCCAAACTTATCATTAAGTTGGGGTTTCGTATGCCCAGAATAAGTTTAAAATAGCACAAAAATCTCACATACCCAAAAATTTCAAGCAGTCAAACACATCCAATAATATCTAAAATGTTGCAAACAAATTGAAGAATTAGAATGGGAACAAAAGGGATAGAAATATGGCATACCCAATAATAAGATTAAAAATACTGAAAATGATGCAAAATTTAAAAGAAACAAAAGGAGAACATGCCCAGAAAATAAATAAATGTATCTCTTGCTTTTCTCTGCCCCTAATTTATACAGAGCTCTTAAAGGAACAAAATGAGAACATACCCAAAAATTAAATAAATGGATATCTTGGTTTTTTCTACCCACTAACTCTCTAGAAAGGCACATACCGTGGAGATATCCTAATTGTTAGACAGAGAAACCCGATATATCATCTTTCAAACACAGAAATCAAATGTGAGCAGAAACCCGATATATCATCTTTAAAACACAGAAATCAAATGTGAGCACCCATCTCGTACAATCTACATCCTTGCTACAAATCAAATGTGAGCACCCCATATATCATCTTTAGAAAATAGAAAACTGAACATGTAAACGCACATAAATCTAAGATTTTGACAAAAATAAACACACGTAAATCTAAGATTTGGGAAAGTGGTGACAAAACTGAAGATTGTGCTCTTCTAAACCGGTAAATACCTCCGGTGAAAACTCGAACTCAAAGCTATCTGTCAAATATTGATTTCTTCCTTGTGAATGGATTCAGATTGGGCAGCCGTTGAAGATGCGTTACCAGTCTGTTAAATCTCCGAGCTATCTCCGGCACCATGTTTCACCATCTCCAGACCCATCTCCGGCCCCTACTATTTTTTTCTACAAATTAGCTCTGTTTGTAAGTTGGGAGGTTGGGTGTTCTGATTTTAGGAGAGAGAGAGAGAGAGAGAGAGAGGAGGAGGAGGTGTTCTGATTTTAGGAGTTTCCATCTCTTGTTTGTAGTTGGGAGGTTAGGTGCCATCGAGCCTTGTGCTGATTAGGCGTGTTCTACACTGTAAAGCACCTACTTTTTTTTCTTGAGCCTTGTGTTGTAATTTGGCAGAGCCTTGTGCTGATTGGGCGTGTTCTACGTTGTTATATGACGTGGCCCCTTTAATATATAGATACAAAAACTTGTTTATATAGGTTTTATCTCCAACTTATATGACGTGGCAAAACCCCCTCCTCCTTTATTATATAGATATATATATATATATATATATATATATATATATATATATATATATATTCTTTTCTTTTTGCTCCCTTTTGTCTCTCTACTAACTCAAACCAAATCTTTATTCAAACCATCCAAATATAGCCTAATGTGTATTCCAAAACTCTCTACTTATGTATTTATGTTCATGCCTAATCTATACCTGCATAAAACCCATTAGAACTCCCACTAGTAATAAAAAAAATAAAAAACCCTAATTTACGTTTATTCTGACCCTTATTTTTTGTTGAAACTGAACCCTAAACATAAAAAAATATATGCATTGGATTCCAAGATCTCCCATCACCGGAGAATGTGAATTTTCGTGGCCAACTCAGGTTGTGTATTTCATGCTCACGGTTATAGCAGAACGTCCAATATGCAAAACCAACGGCCTACTTTGACCTTGGTTTACAACATTCCACGGCCTTGAGTGGTCGTGGATATTGTTCTCCATTTTAAATGCATGTTCCCAAATCTATTCATATCTCGATCCGTTTTAACATGTTAATTCCAAACAAGTATTGGACATCATAAATGGAGATAAAGGGTAGAAAACAAAAATAGGAAAGAATTGCAGTCAAAGATGTAGAGGATGAGGTGTTAGGTGATGATGTGGATGGTGATGAGGTGGTTGGTGAGGGTATGGTAAGTTAGGAGGAGATGGTTGGTGAGGGTGAGGTGGGTGAGGATGTAGTTGTTGATAATGAGGTAGTAGAATGTGTGGCGCCGGTGGTTGGTGAGGGGGTTATTGGTGAGTATTGGTGAGGGGGTTGTTAGTGAGGAGGCAGTTGATGAACGTGCTATAACACCACGTATTTTTTAGGATAAATAATTTATCTAATTTGGAGAATTTATTTAAATTGGAAGATTCAATTTATTTGGAGAATTGAGATCTAAATTAATTCGGATTATTTCTTTTAAGAATACATGTGTCGTAATTTGAGGTTGAAATTTGAGATTTCAATTAAGTAACTCCGATGATGATTCTGAGTGTACGGTTGAGTCTAGAAGGGTTGAGATAGTCAAAATAGAGTACCCGGGGGTAGTAATTGGGTCTAGGGACATATTTAGGCATAACCGAGCCCACACGAGACTGTTTGAGCCATTTTAATTAAGCCCATTAGTCTAAAAATGGGATTAGTCCTATAAAGGCTAATTAAGGGAGTGAGGGACAACCATAAATCAACGAGAGAAAATTGGGGTAAATCTGCAGATGAAGTTTGGGAGAGCAAATTGGGGATATTTTGGGAGCCAAATCAATAGGAGGAGTGTGTTCTTTGTCAAATATCCATTTACATCAAAGGAATCGGACCCTACGAATTCATCCAGGAAAGTAGTCAAACTTTCTTTCATTTAATTTGTAGTATTGTAATTCATATCAAGGTGGGTGTAAACCATATTTATTTTGGGATAGATTACTATCGCAAAATTCATTTTGGGACGGGATCTCGTATGAAAACGGGTTTTGGGAAAATCAAACAGGTTGGGTAAATTACAAGTGAAATTGATGTGAATGTCTGAATGGGTGTCAAATTTAATATGAGATACCATGATCTGTAGTGGTTGTAAATTAATTTAGACGAGATATTTGAATTGGTGAATAAAATCCTGTGAAATACCCAAACCTAGAAATTTGTAATCTTTAATGGAAATCGTTAATGTTGTGAAGCTATGATGACGAGTAAAATTGGTTTTAAGGTTAGATATATGATGAAGATAATTAAAGAAGGTTAGAAATTGAGGATTTAAACCATGGAAATTCATAAATGGCAGAACAGGAGGGCGAAGGAGATGAATGGCTCGATTGATCGATCGACCAGGGAGTCGATCGATCGACTACGAAGGATTTTTAGCAGTGCAACCTTTTTTTTATTTAGACTTAATTCTTCAGGGGGACATTTTATGGGTATTGATTAGTGATATTTAAATTATAACTTGGTACCTAGGACTTTGGGAAGAAGGTATTAAGGACGTTTAAATTATATAAGGGTGCAAAGCTTATGGGAGAAATTTCGGGAGATAAATTCATATATAATTATTTATGGACCGAGTGAATGTGTCCACACATTGTAGTTGGGTGACACTACAAATTTAAATTAATTAAGATGGAGTAAATTAAAGGACGAGTTGGGTTATAGGCTCGGATATTTTAGGATAGTGCTACGGGAGATAGCCACAGAGTAAACGGTTTAATTTAATATTGATGTATATAATAACTTATCGAACATTGGATTTTATAAAGGGTGTTTTACCTAATAGTGGTACTTGGTGTAATAAATTTTAAAGGATGGAGATACAGACCGAAGGAGTGAGTCGAGGTATTATAGTAGGGTAATACAACTTGAATGGAACATTACATAAGTATGTGATTAATTTAATAACTAGTCGGGATAGGGACTCGGATACTTTGGGATAGTACCACGTTAGGTACGGATTACCCAATTTTTATTTTTAATTTTGTATATGTATGGTGAGGGTGATAGTACCTATATGGGAGTGTGAATTATAATTTCGAAGTTATTTAAATTTAGAAATATTATGTTGAATTCTCAGGAGTATTCGATGAGATGTATTGCGTTGAATAACTGGTAGGTAGGATATTCTACTGTTATACGCTACGTATAGGATATATAATATAGGTCGTGCGTATACTTACTAATAAAATAATATATAGGTTCTGTGAATGCCTATTGTATGATCTCTTATGTTTATGCATCATACCGTGCTACATGTTATCACAGAGATTTTCGCATCGGGACAGTCTTATTCTGATGAGCCCATTTGGGATAATATTGAATTGTACCCCAGAACATAGAACCTTGGTACAACCTTTCTGTGAGTGATAGTGCAGACGGTCATATGGGTGAGTAGGTATGTGCATCTCCCTTTTGACATGGAACTATGATTCGCCTCCAATATGTGTGATTGTTATTTATGGTTCGAGAGAGATAAAGAACCAATGGTCCTTGTTTAGTACGTGATGTACCGTGCCTTGATAGCAGAGTATGCTAGCACCGCAGATTAGCATGCGGGTGCCATATTAGTATTCTAGGGTATGCTCGTGCCTGAAGGCACGACGATATTCGAAAATTAAAGAAAATGCGGGCATTAAAAAAATGAAAGTTTCTTTAAAGATAAATGGATAATAAGCATTCAACAACTTATAATATCATTTACACAAAGTAGTGTAGCATTAGACCAATAAGAAGTTATTATCATACAACACAAAATTGAAATTTTAACTTAGAAATCCTACAATAAATTGATACTATTTCTTCCACCATTTGCATCACCAACATTCGCTACTATTCATCAAACTATAGCATTTTCATCACCAACATTATCAAATCCCAACCACCTAGCAGCATTTTCTTCACCAAAACCTGCATCACAATATCTTTATAATGTGTTGGTTGGTCAAACTACAACATTTACGTCGCCAAAATTAAACATTCAAACTACAACATTTGCATCACCAACATTAGACCACTTTGTTGGCTGCTTACACACACTATCGGGTCCCGACCACCTAGCTGCTTACACACATTATCTGATCAATAAAAAAAACTCAAAGACACTACCGAATAATTGAATCAAATTAGTTAACAAAAATTTGAATCATATGCATAACTAAATCAAATTGGTTTATGTCTGTTAAAATACACAAAAGAATGTCTAGAAATAAAACGATTAGTAAATCCAGCACAAAAACAGAGGAGTGTTATGTACATTATAAAAAAATAATCACAATAATACACCACCAATAATATACATAAACATATGTTTAAAAACAAATATAACAGATGTCATTGAAATTTTCTCAGAATAATTCAAACTATGAAGTTCAACATGATGTGGACCTAAATAACATTACGATTATGGCCATTCATTTTCTCCGTGAACTAAGACAATGCTACTGTTTCAAATATAATGAAACCTCAATCTGAATCTTAAACCAAATTCTGGAGTTAATCTTTAACTATTAATGTTAATATTAAACCAAATAAAGATACACAACGCAGTGTCTAATAAGTAAAACAATGGCAATGCAGATTCTAGAGTTAATCATAAGTGAATTATTATAATAACAATCGAAGTACCATATAACTCATTATCAAAGGAATGAAATAAAATTTCATTTCATTCAGGTGGATAAAGTTCATCAATAATGATAGAGATGCATAAATTTCAAAGTATACAAAGATTTTGGCTTTACACCAAAACAGAGCTAAGATATGACAATAGAGAAGAGCAGTGTGACAACCCGCCTACTAAAATAATAGGTGGCCATCCCAATACTCTAATAATCACAGGAATCATAGATGGTCCATTCTCAGCATCACTGTCGATTAAAATAATAGTACTAGATAACCACCAATCATTTTAGAAAATGGACTGTCAATTTAAAATTTTGTAAATAAAAGAAAAACACTTAGACAATCCCATTTGCAAAAACTGTGGATATCAAAAATCAACGAGTAACGGAAAGACGATATGATAAATAATCACCGAATAAGCAGTTGGTGAACAAACTAATACAAATAGTTACACCGAGTATTATATTTCAATTATTACAATATAATAAATGAATGCAAAGCGTAGGCAACATGCCCGAATAAATAACTGAACATAACTAGAGTACAAAAGATAGACGCATCTATAACAAATATCCTACAACATCCGCAATATGCTATAGCTCCATGACAACTCGAAAGGAAATGTAAATTCGGGTGTCCTTGCGGTAGAGCACCTGTATGGCAAGGAGTATATGCAAAAACAAAGAAATATAGACGGGTCAGGGCCCGGTTTGATATGATTACCATGTGACTAAAATGCATGACAGTTAAGTGCGTAATTCTCTCACAATTAACAATAATATTTCTCACCTCTCAATCTAAAGGCACAACCTAGCGCAATATCAATGAAAATGATCTAGTTAACCCAAGTACTAAGGACTAACTTCTCCCCAGTCTCAACACTATGCCCTATTCGTGCGTGGGGTGTCTCGCGAAGAAAAATCCAAACAAGGAACCCCCCGATACACTACTAATAGGCAAGGTTGATCGTCGAAATCCACTAAAACCTCAACACGAAATCAAGATATACATTCGAGATCCATTAAACCCTCAACACGAAATCAAGATATACATATTCATCTAATTATGTACACATAACAATTTCATCTTTATCTAAAGGCACAGTTCCTAATTTCTTTAGGAGTTACATATATGGCAATTCATTTTATCAAATGTTTGCCAATTTAATCTCATTTCAGAACTTTCTTTACCAATTTTATTTCCTTTCTTCCATCCAGGGAAAAAAATACATATTTAAAGCAAGTTTTATTATCATAAAAATGCTTTACTTTTTCTTTTCATAACTTTCCATTTTCCTTCTTCCATCCGGAAAATGTATTTAACGTCCTATTTCCCTTCTTCCATCCGAAAAATGTAATTTAAAGCCATTTCATTATCATAAAATACTTTAATAACAATATTGTCCCACATTATTATCCATAGTTATATATCATATTATATAACGCAATCTAAGACTGACCGCCCAGGTTTCCCCACTGTGCGCGCCCCTAAATGGCTATCATCTTCCAGGGCCTATCACCAAGACAACCTGGGATCCTAAAGAAACGTCGGGAAGCGGCCATATGCCTGCGGGAAAGTCATGACCACACCCAGAATTACCTCACCAACGCAGAAAACATACAATAATCGCTCATATGGCCTAGGACTATATCCACCCTGCATTCATTAGCCAGGGGGCTTCACCATACGCACGCAACTTCCCTTATGATAGTGATTTAGAGAGGTGTGTATCCATAAATTAACATTTATGAAAAATCATTTTTCCATTTTAAAATCATGCACTTTTACATTCTCAAAAACCATTTATAATTATCCATTAAGTACCAAGTTTTAGAATATGTATTTCTTTTTCATTAAGTCATATTTTATTAATGACCTAAGACCCGAAGTGCCATTATCTTCAAACTAGCCTCCAAGAGTTCAACACAATATCCTAAGCCATCAAAGTGAGTCTCCCTAAATAATTTTGTGCCAAAAGTCTCAACATTAACATTTTTACCTTCTATAAACTTTTAGGTTAACTTCCTATATCATTCAGATATTAACCTACACAAACTAGCCCTCGGGGTAAGCCCAATTATCCCATTTTATCCTAGGACATTAGTCTACCCAAAACAACCCTCCAAGACTCCCCATTACTTCCCAAAGGAAGGTTCCTACACCTCGAACCTAAAAGAAAAGGAATAAAAACTAATCTTGAAAGAGATCCTAAAAATGTAGGCATTCCGAATCGATTCGCCCTGCCCGAATCGATTCGGTCTTGAAAACGAATCGATTCGGAAGGGCCGAATCTATTTGATCAAGAATACCCTGACATTATGCATAATCCCGAATCGATTCGTGTGGTCTGAATCGATTCGGTCAAACTAGACCTGACACTTTCCCACTTATCGAATTGATTCACTAAGGGCGAATCGATTCGGCTCTACAGAATTTTCCCAATTTGGGCTACGGGTTTAAGAACCCTAAAATCCCAAAAACCCAAATATATCAATTTCCTTCAACAACAACAACAAATAACTCTCCCAAATTACTTCAACACTACTAATAACTAACATATATTCCTCAAGTCAAATTTAAATTAAGATCAAAGGGTTAAACACCAAAAATTCTCAAAACCCATAAATGGTTTAAATCTCCAAAAACTAACTATACATGCAAATTATCACATTAAATCAATATCTACCAAGTAAGAAACTTGCCTCAAGTTTGTAGTCTCGGATCCTCCTCTGGTAGCAACGGATTTCAGCCTCAAATCTTCATTTTCCTCTCTTTCTCAGCATTTCTCCCAACTTTATCGTCTCTCTCTCTCTCTCTCTTGGCTTCTAACATAATATTGAGAAAATAAAGGGGTGGGGGAGACTTATACAGGTTCTAAACATTAATTCCCCTCTTTTAACTGCTAATACACCATTAAAATGACTCGTAACCACATAATTGATTCATAACCTATCAAAAGTGCCCGAAACTCAAAAATACAACTTGGCACTTATTTCGACTATCTCGACTATTCTAAAAACAGACGCACCCCCTATTTTGGCATTCGGAATAACGTGAACTATTTTTGTGTTCCAAATTCATTTTATTTCATTAATTATGACCAAATTTAAATATAGGTCATAACCTTCGTTTTACATATAACGACGCAATAAAACCCAATATAATGCTATTCACCTTCTCATAATGGTAAATAGACAAAACATAGTAAATATTATCCCTTAATATCACGGAAAATAATATTTACTCCAACTTCCCCTATTTTACAAAATTAACCCATTAGGTAAAATAATATAAAATAGTCGCTCAAAAGCCTGGGTTGTTACATACTCCCCCCCTTAGAAGGGAATTTTTCCCTCAAAATTCAGGCGTACCCCATAACCATATAAAAGGGTAAATTATACTAAACTATCGTTCCATCATTCTTAGTAAACCCCTCGGCAGTGAGGCGTACCCATTGGACTCGGACTAAGGTCATCACTTTTCGATCTTAGTCTACATTCTTCGTGCTCTAACATAGCACCAAATCGTTCCTCGTGAACTATTGATCTCACCCCTCTACAACGGAAGATGATACCTACATATCTCGGCACAAGTTTCCTTTCTTCCCGAATCACTTTATACCCTTGCCAGGGAATAACTACACTAACATATTATCGCTCACCCCAACACTACTCACTTCTATTCGCATTGGCATTGCCCTTAAAAACATGCGGCTCAATGAGCCCAATCATTAAAGAAATATTCTCGGACCACTCCAAGCCCAAGGAATATATCGTCCACTGGTTCCATTCCAACGAACAATCCATTTACTCAGCCGGCTACACTAGGCCACACACAAGGCACCATACTTATAGAAAATGACCCGAACTATTGTGCAGGACTTCAATCCATAAAAGCTACTACTCCAATCCTTTCTTTAAGTCAAACCCACCTATTCAAGGTATGGCTTTCGGCATTTGGTTAATTTTATCCATTCATTCATCCACTTACGGGTGGTAAGATATACCCCATATCCATACGGTTCCCATTTCTTCCTGGAAACTTTATCAAAACTTTGACACAAGGATTTAGTCTCGGTTCAACGCTATTCGGATAGGCACCTCACACAGTTCCATAACTTCTCCATAAAGAGCTGGGCGTACTTCTCTGTAATTAGTCCGCCCATTTTCATAGTAAAAGTGGCGATTTGATCAAATGATCAACAATTTCCTCAAATAAGATCATGACCATTTCGGTGCCGACAATCTAATGAAAATGTCCACGAATAT
The DNA here is from genome assembly GCA_949130495.1 of Sambucus nigra. Lineage (NCBI taxonomy): Eukaryota > Viridiplantae > Streptophyta > Magnoliopsida > Dipsacales > Adoxaceae > Sambucus > Sambucus nigra. Next base: position 423,330,559 of record OX422217.1, read on the forward strand.
ACCCTTCCTCGTTCCACCACTAGTCTCTTCACACTAGTAGGTGAACTAGTTAATCCGGACATGAATGCTCTTGATACAAAGTCCTCCTAGTTAGGCTCGTCCTACTTGGCTTTCCATGCCTTCACTAATCTCTCCGACGGGTTTTCTACTCGGCCCATCCATTACTCCCTTCGCACTTCCTTAGCGAAAGGGAATATCCAATTGATAGTCCTTTACTAACTCCAACTTGTTGCTCGTGAAAAGACCAATTTCCTCCAAAGGAAGTAGTGCCTCAATTTCTTTAAGGCGAATACTACTGCTACGAACTTTAAATTAAGCGGGGGATAATGCTTCTCGCGAGGTTCAAGTTTGTGAGACGCATAAATAATGGATCCATACTCCAGTATTAATATTTCCCGTTCCTGGCAGAGACTCATTCGTTACATCCACTCTCGATCATAACAACACGTGCGCCGAAGTAAAAGTCAGCTCATCCTTCAACTCCCCAAAAGATAGGCTACCGACGTAACGCTCTATCTAAGAGATACCTCACCTTATCTGTCCTGAACATTTTGAATCACTCGAGATCCCATACTCCTTTGTTCTAGGGACCTAATCCTACTTAGAGTTAGCTCACAAACCTATTGCGGTCAACGCCCTACCGCCTTCCTAAAATAATGTCGCATGCCCTAATGGCCTAGTGTCCTAATAATCCTAAAGTCAATCTATATCCTAATCAAGTCATATAAATATTATTCTAATTATATCCCTAGTGTCCAAGACCTTTCTCGACTTTCGACATTCGCTCGGTTTCATGCGTGGGATGTCTCGCCGAAGCGAAATCCAAATAAGGAACCCTCCCGTTACACTACTACCTCGCATCATCGGTCGTCGAGACGTAATGGTCAAAGACACATGATCGGGACCACTAAAAGTCTAACTCGTAACCCTACTAATGCACTTCTACTTCTATGTCTTACCATCTCAATTAACTGAAAATTTAACTAATCCGGCATTTACTTTCTGTAAGATGCCACAAATGCTTTATCCCATAATACATACATACATCTCTTTAAATGGCCTTCTCATTAAGGCATAACCATAAGTCTCAATTCGACTTTCTTATCCAAGTCTCCCCCACATAGATCAGAGGGAAGGACTATTACAGTACTCATATCTCGCACTTTAACTCAACCCTTAATCACTCATTTACGTGATTCTCGGCTAAACCTTCTAACCTAGCACATTAACAATAAAATAAAATAAAAGAAGAAAGAATAGAATCTCTCCACTCCCAACGTCGTTAAGGTTCATGCGTGGAGCCTCTCACAAAGCGAAATCCAAACAAGGAACCCCTCATATACATTACTACATAACTTTGTTGGTCGTGGAGATAAGGCAACATCATACACAAACAAAGCAAGCAAACAATCAAATAAAACAAGTAATGAAAACTACCTACATACCGTAAACCACCTCTATAAAGTCTCAATCCTATACCTAGGTGAGATATTATAGAACAACTAGTTCCACTTTGAAACTAGACATAGGATAGCCTCGCGATTTATTCGCTTGCTATCGCACCAACCAATCCAAGGATATTCCCACTCATATACTACATATAATACGAGTGACACATACCACACATATCCTTCTAAAATATCATCACTCGCCATTAGCGAATGAAGGAAAATATAGAACTTCCCTATTATGGAAGTCATATAGATACACTCACTATAATAATATCAATACTACCATAAGCTCGATTTTACACACCCGAATCTATGGTTAATACTATACTACACCATCTTATCATAAGGAATGCTCCACCCTCACCTAAGGTGCAACTCCCACCAACATTCTTGCCAATCTCTTTGGCCACTACCAATGGTTCCTAGACACATTATTTTAGTCTTATCCGAACCGAACCACTTCCATTTCTAACTACCAGACAATTACCCACATGGTTCCCTTAACTTCTTCAATAATGAGAACATCCTACTAGCCTCCCCGTCTTTAGTTCAATGAGTCTTCCCCGGGTGTATGTCCACCAATGGGGTCTCATGAACACAACTTCTCTAGAAGTGTTAGTAACACTTACTTGTGGGCCTATCATCTCCACTGAAAGGATCTCTCTCTTCCTTGTACCAACCTTATTTCGGTGCACAGTTTCCTTAATCGTATCACCCTTTATTCACGGTCGGCCTCTGACCGAACCTCACGTGAATACATGAGAATCTACTTTATCATCATTTCTGATATCCCAGAGAAACTCTCTGTTGAGGATGCCTACAGGGTTTCTCTATGGTAAAAACATCCGTTCCACCAAAATATGGCGACTATCATTCCCTCCCTTTCAATATTACTCCTACTGGTGAAGGATTTTCCTCCATTCTTCGCACCTGGGAACTTCTATACCCCTCTCTAGGCCAAAACTCCCGGGCCTTATGTTCTCACCGAATGAGATTACACTTCCTCCATCCGACCAAACTTCAACAAGTGGTCCTCGTCAAAGACCTCTCACTCCAACTTAATGTCGCCATAAATCCCAATCTTAGTACCACCTCCTTGTTGCAGCGATAACTGGGAAACTATATCTACTGTACTTTGTAGTCACGGTAGCAATATAAGATAACGCTACGGAGGGAGAGACCTCCAAAGAGGCCCTCATCCTCGACTACAGCTTATAGTTCTTAGTAATCCCGTCTCCTGACGCCTTCATAACGTCCTTCCCTGATGACCTTCCTCATACTACTTGCGAATCTCACACGAATGCGCAAAAGATTTTCGGGGTTCTCGTATCACAGCAGGAGAACGAAATATCACAAGAGAAATCAATTATCTTAATCTTAAGGCTCTATATCAAATCAAAAGAAACACAGAAGGCGTAATACGTCCGTACAGATTCCTAAGGACTCTAGAACCTAATGCTCTGATACCGTCTGTGACAACCCGCCTACTAAAATAATAGGTGGCTAGCCCAATACTCTAATAATCACAGGAATCATAGATGGTCCATTCTCAGCATCACTGTAGATTAAAATAATAGTACGAGATAACCACCAATCATTTTAGAAAATGGACTGTCAATTTAAAATTTTGTAAATAAAAGAAAAACACTTAGACAATCCCATTTGCAAAAACGGTGGATATCAAAAATCAACGAGTAATGAAAAGATAATATGATAAATAATCACCGAATAAGCTGTCGGTGAACACACCAATACAAATAGTTACACCGATTATTATAATTAAATTATTACAATATAATAAATGAATGCAAAGCGTGGGCAACACGCCCGAATAAATAACTGAACATAACTAGAGTACAAAAGATAGAGGCGTCTATAACAAATATCCTACAACATCCGCAATGTGCTATAGCTCCATGACAACTGGAAAGGAAATGTAAATTCGGGTGTCCTTGCGGGAGAGCACCTATACGGCAAGGAGTATATGCAAAAACAAAGAAATATAGATGGGTCAGGGCCCGGTTTGATATTATTACCATGTGACTAAAATGCATGATAGTTAAGTGCGTAATTCTCTCACAATTAACAATAATATTTCTCACCTCTCAATCTAAAGGCATAACCTAGCGCAATATCAATGAAAATGCTCTAGTTAACCCAAGTACTAAGGGCTAACTTCTCCCCAGTCTCAACACTATGCCCTATTCGTGTGTGGGGTGTCTCGCGAAGCAAAATCCAAACAAGGAACCCCCCGATACACTACTAATAGGCAAGGTTGATCGTCGAGATCCATTAAACCCTCAGCACAAAATCAAGATATACATATTCATCTAATTATGTACACATAACAATTTCATCTTTATCTAAACGCACAGTTCCTAATTTCTTTAGGAATTGCATATATGGAAATTCATTTTATCAAATTTTTACTAATTTAATCTCATTTCAGAACTTTCTTTACCAATTTTATTTCCTTTCTTCCATCTAGGGGAAAAAATACATATTTAAAGCAAGTTTTATTATCATAAAAATACTTTACCTTCTCTTTTCATAACTTTCCATTTTCCTTCTTCCATCCGGAAAATGTATTTAACGTCCCATTTCATTTCTTCCATCCGAGAAATGTAATTTAAAGCCATTTCATTATCATAAAATGCTTTAATAACAATAATGTCCCACATTATTATCCATAGTTATATATCATATTATATAACGCAATCTAAGATAGCCCGTCCGGGTTTCCCCACTGTGCGCGCCCCTAAATGGCTATCATCTCCTAGGGCCTATCACCAAGACAACCTCGGATCCTAACGAAACGTCGGTAAGAGTCCATATGCCTGCGGGAGATCATGACCACACCTAGAATCACCTCACCAGCACAGAAAACATACAATAATCACTCATATGGCCTAGGATTATATCCACCCTACATTCATTCTCCAGGGGGCTTCACCATACGCACGCAACTTCCCTTATGATAGCGATTTAGAGAGGTGTGTATCCATAAATTAACATTTATGAAAAATCATTTTTCCATTTTCAAATCATTCACTTTTACATTCTCAAAAACCATTTATACTTAGCCATTAAGTACCAAGTTTTAGAATATGTATTTCATTCTCATTAAGTCATATTTTATTAATGACCTAAGACCCGAAGTGCCATTATCCTCAAACTAGCCTCCAAGAGTTCAACACAATATCCTAAGCCATCAAAGTGAGTCTCCCTCAATAATTGTCTTCCAAAAGTCTCAACATTAACATTTTTACCTTCTATAAACTTTTAGGTTAACTTCTTATATCATTCGGATATTAACCTACACAAGCTAACCCTCGGGGTAAGCCCAATTATCCCATTTTATCCTAGGACATTAGTGTACCCAAAACAACCCTCTAGGACTCCCCATTACTTCCCAAAGGAAGGTTCCTACACCTCGAACCTAAAAGAAAAGGGATAAAAACTAAACTGGAAAGAGATCCTAAAAATGCAGGCATTCCGAATCGATTCGCCCTGGCCGAATCGATTCGATCTTGAAAACGAATCGATTCGGAAGGGCCAAATCGATTCGATCAAGAAGACCCTGACATTATGCATAACCCCGAATCGATTCGCGTGGTCCGAATCGATTCAGTCAAACCAGACCTGACACTTTCCCACTTGCCCAATCGATTCGCTAAGGGCAAATCGATTCGGCTCTGCAGAATTTGCCAAATTTGGGCTACGGGTTTAAGAACCCTAAAATCCCAAAAACCCAAATCTCTCAATTTCCTTCAACAACAACAACAAATAACTCTCCCAAATTGCTTCAACACTACTAATAACTAACATGTATTCCTCAAATCAAATTTAAATCAAGATCAAAGGGTTAAACACCAAAAATTCCCAAAACCCATAAATGGTTTAAATCTCCAAAAACTAACTATACATGCAAATTATCACATTAAATCAATATCTAAAAAGTAAGAACCTTGCCTCAAGTTTGTAGTCTCGGATCCTCCTCCGGTAGTGATGATGCTAAAATCTAGCACCACCAGATTAGTGATGATGAGCTCAAACTGTAAGCACCATGGCAGCCATAGATATATAAGTGTTTGTGTAAAAGGAGGTGAGTATAAGATGAATAAGTTAATGATGTATAGTGGTTCAGCCAATTTGGCCTACATCCACTGTGAGTGTGTGATCCATTAAGTATGGGCACTAATGGCCTTGGATACAATGCACATAAGCCACTCTCTCTCTCTACTGTGTATACAATCAGAGTTTTAGCTAGGGTTTTCAATTATTGATCGATCCCTTCGTAAGGTTGTTGGTGACAAGTATATATAAGTCTCGGGGGTGTAGTGTACCCCCCAAGTATGCATGGTGCATGTGAATGATGATCTAGCCAATCCCCTGTTGACACCTGTAGATGCCACCTGTGAATAATGAAGACACAATATTCCCTCATGTGAGAGGGTGATATTGTTATAAAGGTCTTCCACATGCCATGTGAGCCTCATGCGCACTGTTCCACGCATCTCCCAAACCACGCATCGTGATGATGTCACCCTCGGCCTATGATATGAGGCCGAGGGCAAAGTTCCCTCTGGCAGAAAGTCTGGCCTAATTTAGGCCTTGTACTGTCGTACCCTCAGAGGGTCGTCTAGACCATGATGAGGGGTCGGCCCCTTGAAGGGTCGTCTTGACCATGATGAGGGGTTGGCCCCTTGAAGGGTTATCTGGACCATGATGAGGGGTCGGCCCCTTGAAGGGTCGTCTGATCCTGATGAAGGGTCGGCCCCCTAGAGGGTCGTCTGGGCCTGATGAAGGGTCATCCCCTTTAACAGTCACGAGACCATCTTGGGCTCGTCTTGGTGGAGGGAGCCCTCGGCCTGGACGAGGGTATATATGGGTATATCAATCACCCCCCAGCCCTTAGCCATAGATGTTATTGAGATGGCTGAGGGAGAGTGTTGCTTTCGAGACAAGTGTATGGTCTGTTTGATGAGTTCCACCTGTCAAGATGATGTGACACTTAGGCAGATACTCATTGTTGTTCTAATTTCCAAGGCGTGGCGGCTACACACCTGGCCTGGGACCTGGTGCCCTAATGATGCCTTCCTCATGGGTTGTGTTTTGCCTTGGTTAATGGGCCCACTCATAACTATGTTATTTAAACAATTTTTAAAGTTTTATTCCCCTTCTTCTTCTTTCTTCGCGCCTGAACTCTCTCTCTCTCTCTCTCTCTAGCTTCTCACCAGCTTTCTAGCCATTTATTCAATTTCGACGTTTTGAGTTTGGCAGACCTGCTATTTCTTCCCAGGTAACCCCTTTGCCCTAGTGCCCTCTTTATCTTCATTTATGTTTGCTTTCTTATTTTAGGCTCGTAGGGTTAGATTTTCCTTAGGCTGTTTCATAACTTTTCTGGCATATTCTCCGGTGGCCTGTTCTTGAATGTTCTTGATAAAAACCCTTTAATTCTTTGGTTTTGATCAAAAAGTCCAACCTGGTCAATTGTGAGATTGTTTGTAGTTGGCTTAGCAAAATTCTTCTAAGTGTAAGGTCTTCCCCTTAATGCTTAGGAGGCTTTACAGTTTAGTCGAGGAATTTCCATCCCTGAGAGAGAAGTTCTTCGTACAGATTAGGCGAATAGAGGAAGAGGAGGAGAGAAGACGAGGGGCCGACCCTAACTGGGTATGACCCATTTTTCACATTCCTCTAGCAATAATAAATCCATCTGAGTCTTGTGGGTCGTCTTGTCGTCCAAACGAGAGTTACTCAGGAGAGATGGATGAGAGAGCCTCGTCACCAACAACTGTAGGCACTTCTGGGAGGAATAAACGTCTGATCTTAGCCCAGGCCGACAGGACGAGGGTGTGGTCCCTTCCGAGGCTGTCCCCGTGACAACTTTATCCCCCCACGCTTTCCAGATGGTTTTACCTCATGGGCCTCTGCCAGGTGATGAGGCCGAGGCCGAGGGAGAGAGGACTGAGGATGATGGTGAGGACTCAGATGTTGACCCAGTTGACACCTCCCATGTCTCTTCCTATATTTCCTCGGTCAGGTATTGTGACCTCTTGCTTTGGAGGCATACATTTGGTGTGCCCCAACATAAGTATAAGGTTCCCCCTCTGAGTCTGAGAGGGTCTTTGAGGGTGAAGAGGGAGAGGTCGCAGTACACGAATAGATGTTTAAGGTCGGTGTCAGGTTCCCTCTACACCCTGCCGTTGTAAATATCTTATCATCCCTCGGCGTTGCCCCTTCTCAACTTCCTCCCAACTCTTGGAGGACGATCCTTGGCTACGTCTCCCTATGGAAGAATGCCTTCACTGACAAGCCTTCCTCCGACGTGTTTTTGGCCTGTTATAACATCACTTCCTCATCCAAACAACCTGGGTACTATCACCTGGGGGTGAGGAGGTCTGATAAAAAGCTTCTCCATGTGGCACAAATCTCCAACCACTATTGGAAGAAGAGATTCTTCTTCGTCTATGGATAATGGGAATTTTCCACCAAGGCTCAACCTTTGGTCGATGGCCCGAGGGTCCCAAGAAGATGGTCTAACCCCTAGATGAAGTCCAGGTCAGATCCCGGACTTAGTCTCGATGGGAAAGACATAGTTGATTATCTGAGAGAATGAGGGAAAGGGGGTGAACTTGCAAAGTTTGAAGATCTGATGACCCCTCGGTTCCTCAAGGAAGCTGGTCTGAGGGTCGGCCCCCTGACAGTGCTATGTGAGTTATATTATTTTTGCCCAATCTTTTCTCTTTTCAAGTGTTTCATCTTTACCTCTGCATTTTTTTGACGTGTCGTCTTCTTTTCAGGTCGTCCTACAGGTATATCTGACCATCTTTGGGAAATGACTGCCCCGAGCTTACTATCTGGTCTGGGCAAGAAGAAAGGCAAGGAGCCTCAGTAAGATCCGAGGAAGATAAAGATCGTGGGGCCGACGCATGTTGAGCCGACTTTCGACAGGCAAAAGAGGAAAGATCCAGAAGTCTCGGTCGACCCTCGGCCAGATTCTAGGACGAGGGCAAGGGTGGAGGTGTCTGAGGGGACCGTCTCTTCTTCCAGTATGGGGGCCTTCTGGTCCCAAAACCTGGCATTTTTTAAGGCCGAGCCATCTTCTCTGATTATCAACCTCAGGGCGGCCAAGGCGTCTATATTTTCTGCCCCCTCGACTGCCGACTATGAGTTTTTATCCAAAATGCCCCCGGCGAAGGTGTATGACTATGGTCTGCACACTCTGGCTCAGGTACTTATTCATACTTTTTCTTAATTGAATTTTTCACCAACTGTTTCCTCGGCCTCTTAATGACTGTTTATTATTTTTCTGTGCAGTCTGTCTGTGCCTTTACTTCGATCACCAAGTGGAGGGCTGAAAATCAACAAAAATTTCATGAGGCCGAGAGGGAAATTCAGCATGAGGCTGATCTGCAGATGGAGCTGGAGACTGTAAAGGCTGAACTGGAGAGTGCCAGGACCGAACATGCCAGGGTCTTGGATGAGCTGACAAGGCAGCATGATGCAGACTTGCAGGCCGAGGACGCGCTTATAAAAGAGAAGGACGAGGCCTTGATCAACTTGGGGGTTCAGTTCAAGACCGATCTTGAGGTGGTTGTGAAGAAAGCCGAGGACGATGCTCTGAAGGACTACAAACTCTCGGATGAGTTTCAAGGCTTCGATTTTGAATACTTAGAGACGGGGATTAGGACGGCCTGCCGGTGGGTTGTCCTTAAGTTTGCTGACGCAGTATCTTCTGTCCGCCCCTGTATCGAAGTAGTCCAACTGGATGACCCCCTGATTGCTGAGGCTTTGGCACAGGTGGAGTCTTAAGTGAACGTTGAGGGTATCGGCACGTCTGACGATCAGCCTATCATGGTCATTGAGGAGACTTCTCATATCGACGTTGAGGCCCTGCCCTCTGATGCTGCTGAATAGGGTGGCTGTTTGTAGCCAACACCCTCTTTATGTACCCCATGAATGTACTTAATTTTTATAGGACACTTTTGTAATATTTCATTTATAATATCATCTCTCTTGTTGTCTTCCATACTCGTCTCTTGTGTGATTTGTATTGTGAATTTTTATATTAATAACATCACTAACCCCGCCCTCGCCTTTCTTGAGGGTGAATGAGGGGTCGTCCCCAACATTCACCCTCGTTATAGCCGAGGATGGCCTCTACCAATTTTAATTGATAAAGTTGATAAGGACCTCCCTCGTCCTTATTGAGGGCAAAGGTGGGGTCGTCCCCACCATTGACCCTCATTATAGCCGAGGGTTGATTTTACCAAATTAATGGTTTTTAAGTCCTCCCTCGTCTTTCTAGAGGGCAAGGGTGGGGTCGTCCCCACCATTGACCCTCATTATAGCCAAGGGTTGATTTTACCAAATTGATGGTTTTCAAGTCCTCCCTCGTCTTTCTTGAGGGCAAAGGTTGGGTCGTCCCCACCATTGACCCTCAATATAGCCGAGGGTTGGTTTTACCAAATTGATGGTTTTCAAGTCCTCCCTCGTCTTTCTTGAGGGCAAAGGAGGGGTCGTCCCTACCATTGACCCTCATTATAGCCGAGGGTTGGTATTAAAAGATGATCCCAACCTTACTAGAACTGACAGACGCAATATGAGGGGAAACACATATTTCTCATTTCTCATTATCATTCCAAGTGCTCTGTTGGAGCAACACCCATTACAATTGTGGTCCGATAGGACATTACAACAGTACTGATGGTATCTTTTCAAATGATCTGCATTCCATGGGTTGGAAAAGGGTTCCCCCTCTAGGTTTTCTAGCCTATAGGTCCCAGGGACAACTTCATCGATGACCCTATACGGGCCATGCCAATTTGGATGGAGCTTGTTGGGCTTCTGCCAAGCCTTTTTGAGGACCAAGTCCCCCACTGCAATTGGTCTCTGCTTCACCCTCTGATTGTAAAACCTTGCAGTCCTCTGCTGGTAGGCGGCTTGCCTTATCTCGGCGTCTTCCCTCCTTTCCTCAATCAGGTCTAAGTCAAGTCTCCTCTCTTCTATATTCCTCTGGGGGTCGTACATTTGGACCCTATGAGTAGGAAACCCAATCTCAGTGGGGATGACGGCTTCTGCACCATAAGCCAGCATGAACGGGGTTTCTCCGGTAGAGGTATTTGTCGTCGTCTTATAAGCCCACAATACAGCATATAACTCCTCAACCCATCTTCATTTTGCCTCTTTAAGTCTCTTCTTGATCCTATCAAGGATCGTCCTTTTTGTAACTTTTGTTTGCCCATTAGCCTGAGGTCGACCTGGGGTAGAGAAAAATTATTTGATGCTCACCCTTTCACAGTACTTCTCTAGAGATGTATTCTGAATTGAGTCCCGTTATCCGAGATGAGGGTGTTGGGGAGATCATATCTGCGTATAATGTTTTTCCAGATAAACTGGAAGGTCTTCTGCTCGGTAATCGTGACCATCGGCTCTGCCTCCACCCATTTTGAAAAATAGTCAATGGCCACGATGAGGAACCGGTAGTTATTGATGGCCCTGGGCAAGGGGCCTACTCGGTCGATCCCCCACATTGCAAATGGCCATGGGGATGTAATGGAGGTAAGAGGCTGATGGGGCTGGTGAGGGATGGTGGAAAATCTTTGACATTTATCACACTTTTTTACATACGCTGTAGCATCTTTCCCCATGGTCGGCCACCAATACCCCTGGGTGACCACCCTCTTTACCAGAGATCTGCCCCCAATGTGGATTGAACATGACCCCTCATGCACATCTTGCAAAATTCATGGGACTTCATAGGGGTGCACCCACCTAAGTAATGGGAGCAAGAACCCCTTTTTGTACAAGGTGTCTCCGATGACGGTGAATTTTGCAGCTCTGTATCTTAACTTCTTCCTTTCTTGCCTTGCTTTTGGCATCTCCCCCTCTTTAATGTATCTGATCAAGGGGTCCATCCATGAAGCTTCCTTAGAAACATTTAAGCAAGTGCTAAGTGTTCCCTCAGCACCTTCAATAGCTGGTTGAAGCAAAATTTCCACTAGACTGTCCTCCTGATATCTGTTCTAGTTGCTGAGGCCAGCCTGGCAAGTGCATCAGCTCGGCCATTGTCATGCCTAGGTATCCTTTTCAATTTAACTTCTCTTAAGCTCTTCAGTAATGATCTTACTTTCTCAAGGTACTTGTCCATCCTCTCATCCTTGGCCCCGTAGGCTCCTAATATCTGATTCACTACTAGCCTCGAATCACTATGGACTAAAATCTGGCTGACACTAAGAGACTTGGCCAAGGAGAGGCCTGCTATTAAGGCCTCATATTCGGACTCGTTGTTGGAGGCTTTAAAGTTGAACCTCAGGGCGTACTCAATGTGTGTGCCATCGAGTGCTGATACTATCAGTCCGGCCCCACTTTCGCTGTCACAGGAGGACCCGTCGACGAAGAGGCTCCACACGGTTTGTTCTTCTGAGAAACTTCCCTCGGTGAGTGACCCCTATCTAAAGAGATATCTTCCCTTTGCATTTTCGGCCACTTTTCCTCTAGCAGTGCTCGTCTTAGCCTTGTCTGCGAGTGTGTCGGTGAGTATGCCTTGTAAGGTATCTGTCTTCCTGAGGCTCTCATCTTCAGCCTCATCATCTTCTCAAGTAAATTAAGCCATGAAATCTGCCAATGCTTGCCCCTTGATGGCCTTCCTAGGTTGATACACAGTGTCAAACTCCCCCAACTATATAGCCCAGGCGATTAACCTACCTGATTTTTCTGGCTTGTGTAGGACCTGCCTAAGAGGAGAGTTAGTGAGGATGACCATTGTATGGGACTGGAAGTATGGCTTCATCTTTCTTGATGCATGGATCAAGGCATAGTCTAACTTCTCCATCCTTGGGTATCTTTGCTCTGCTCCCTGGAGTGCCTTACTGTTGAAATACACAGGCTTATGTACCCCATCTTCGTCTCTGACGATTGCTATGCTAATGGCTGATTCTGAGATGATTAGGTACACATATAGCCATTCACCCTGTACTGGCCGTGATAACAGCAAGGGAGACCCTAAGTATGTATTTAACTCCTTGAAGGCATCATCACACTCTTCACTCCATTCGAAGGCCTTTCTGAGAATTTTGAAGAATGGCAAGCACCTATCTGTGGCTCTAGACACGAACCTATTCAGAGCAGCCACTCGTCCCGCGAGCCTCTGAACATCTTTAATGGTCTTGAGGGTCTTCATATCTATAAGGGACTTTATCTTTTCAGGGTTGGTCTCGATGCCTCTTTGGTTGACAACGAACCCCAAGAACTTCCCTGCTCAAACCCCGAAGACACACTTGGTCGGGTTGAGCTTCATTTGGTACTTGTCCATCGTATTAAAAGTCCTCTCAATGTCAGCTACATGATCCTCTGCCTTCAAGATTTTGGTCAGCATGTCATCTACATAGACCTCCATAGATTTCCCAATATGGTCTTAAAGCATTTTATAAACAAGGCGCTGATACGTTGCCCCTGCGTTCTTTAGGCCAAAGGGCATGACCCTATAACAGTATGTCCCCTTGTCGGTAATGAAGGTTATTTTCTTCGAGTCTTCAAGGTCCATGAAGATCTGGTTTTACCCTGAGTAGGCATCCATAAAGCTCATGAGCTCATGGCCTGCGGTAGCGTCTACCATCTGGTCAATGCGGGGGAGAGGGAAGCTGTCTTTGGGATAATGCTTGTTGAGGTCAGTGAAGTCCACACACATTCTCCACTTCCCGTTGGCCTTTGGGACAATGATTGCATTGGACAGCCATTCAGGGTAGATGACCTCTCTGATAAACTCGGCATATTCTAATATTTTGACCTGATCCCTTATGACCTCATACTTTTCTCTAGAGTAAATTCTCCTCTTCTGCTTTACTGACTTTGCACCCTCTACCACGTTGAGCTTGTGGCACATGATTTCGGGGTTAATCCCCGGCATATCTGTATGACTCCACGCAAAGACGCTCTGTCTTCTCCTCAACAGTTTAATGAGGTCTTCCTTAATATTTGGCTTCACAGACTTGCCGACTTGGACGGTTTTTTCCGAGTCATACTCATTGAGGATGATGGATTCTACCTCCTCCGCGACCTCTCCTTTCTTCAGTTTTTTCTCATCCCTAGGGTCAAGGGTGTCAATATTGTAAGTGGTTGTTGTCCTCTATGTTCCTCTATTTCCTCGGCGGAGTTGAAATAACATTCACTTGCTGTAGTCTGGTCTCCATGGACTTCCTCTACCTCGTAAGGGGTTGAAAATTTAATCATCTGATGGACCATATACGGCACAGCTTCAAACCCCTTGAGGGCTACCCGCCCCAGTATGATGTTGTAGGCCGAAAAAACATGTTCATCCATCACAAAGAAGCTGACCTTCTTGGTAAGCCATCTCGGGAACTCGTCCCCCATCCTGACATCGGCCTCATACACTCCAAGGGGATGAACCTTTTCCCCACTGAACCCAATCAATGGATGATGGTATGGGACGAGTCTAGCACGGCTAAGTCCTAAGGCTTTGAAGCATTGCCAAAACATCACATCTGCAGAGCTACCCCCGTCGACCAGGATCCTCGGCACCTCACGCCCGTGCACCCTGGTAGTGATGACGAGAGGGTCTTCATGTGGGGCTAAGAGGCCTTTGAAGTCCATTCTTGAGAATCCCACTATCAGAGTGTCCATATTGACCTTCTTCCTCTTTTCTGACTTTGCTTCTAGGGAGGTTGAGTGCATAGTTTTTATCACTTCCTTGGCCTCAGCTACATGGGCCTTCCTGTCAGCGACCTCTAACCGTCCTCCTGCTAGACCCCCGGAGATCATTCCCACTCCGAGTGAGATCATATTAAGCCTCTTGACAGGGCCTTGGTCGTCTCTCGATGGGAGGTAAGGGTCGTCCTCATCGTCAGAAGGGTCGTCCCCTCTTTTTTGAGGATCTTCTCTACAAGCATCGCCTCGCTTCTTTCGAGGTTCATCCCCTCGGCCCCTCTTGAAGGAACCTTTGTCAACGTACTCCCTAAGCTTCCCTTCTTTTAGCATCTTCTCAATCTCATCCTTCAGAGAAAAGAATTTTTCTTTCACGTGGCCATGGTCTTGGTGAAATTCACACCACAATTTCTTGTTCCTCTTGTTGGGGGCTGCCCTCAACTTCTCAGGCCACTTCAGGGACCGGTCACTCTTTATCTCATTGATAATATGTTCACAGCTGACCGTTAGAGGGGTGTAATCAGCGAACTTGTCATCCGTAGACCTCTTCTTCCCCTCTTTGTTCTTCATATGGTACTTACCGCCACTAGTGCCTCCTTTTTCATCTTTATATTTTGCAGCCATCGCCTCTTCGACGTTCATCACCTTTCCTGCTGTCGACAGCAATTCAGCCATCATCCTCGAAGGGTCTTCAGCAAGCTTCCATAGCAGCTTCCCCTTATGGAGTCCACCAATAAGGGTGGTCATGGATATGCTCTCCTTATAGTCTTCCACTTCTAACTTTTCTTTGTTAAACCTGGCTATGTAGTCTCTTAGATTCTCATTCTTCCCCTGCTTAACATAGAGCAGGTGCGTGGTCTTCTTCTGTGGCCTCACCCCAAAGCAAAAGTTGTGGATGAACCGGTGTGCCAACTGCTTAAAGCTTTCAATGGAGTTTTTTGGAAGAGACATATACTAGACGTGTGCAGCCCCAGTCAAAGTGCCGAAAAAGGCACGGCACCTCATCTCATCTGAGATAGAGTATATGTCTGTCACTGACTGGTACATCTCTATATGGTGAACAGGGTTGGTACTCCCGTCGTACCTTGGGGTGACCACAGGTGGCTTGAACTTGGATGGCATGGGGAAGTTGACTATCTTCTCCATAAAGGGTGAGCCTATAGAGTATCCTCTCTGAAGAGGGTCCCGGTATATCACTGATATTATCCTCCAGTTGTTGGATCGAGTCATTCCAGGGCCTCGTAGGGTCGGCCTGGATGATGTTATCCCCTACCGCCTCTTTGAGGTGGACAGAGGGTTCTACTGCAACAGGCATGTGTCAGCTGTTTACTTCCCCTTAACCATCGTCTCGTCCTTGGGGTCGGCCCCCGTGGGGTCGGCCATCTGCTGCCTCCCTTCTGGACCTTGAAGCACTCCTTGATCTGGACAATTTTTCTCGCAGGTCATTTACTGGGCCGAGCCTCTCAAGGGCCGACCCCCTGCTCAGGCGATCAAAAGTAGAACCTCTCGGGCGATCGTCAGGATTTTGCCTTCCGCACTTCCCTCCGCTCTCTTGGAGAGGTCGCACAGTATTGTTAGAGACCTCATACGGCTCCCAGCATTCTATGGGTGCATCATCTCCCTCCATATCATCATACCTATCCTCAGGGCAAGGGTTTCCTTGCCTCCCCGAGCGTAGACGCCGGGGGTCAGCAACATCCCTCCGTCGCTGTGGGGGTGGAAAGTCTTTGCGCGGTGCCTGGGGTGGTCCCCTGGCCTTCTGCTGCCCAGGAGCCGCTGTCGGAGTAATAATCTCAAGTGAGACCCCTGGTGGTCTTAGTATGTTCTGACTTAGAGCTGTGAACTGCTCCTGTATGATCCGCTGGCTTGCTGCCAAAGACTTCAAGGCTGCCGCCACATCAGGCATCTCCGACTGAGGTGGTGACTGGCTGGAACTGGGTCCTACTCCACTATCCGGTGGAGAAATTGGTGGTGGTGGCATCTCCGGTGCCATGTGTTTGAGCTATGAAGAGCTGAACTGAAGAAGATTGATAATCTTGAGGACCTTAATGGGTCTCTTTCAATGGTGAAATATCTCCTCACAGGGGGGGAACTGGTTCACCACCAGAGTGCCCAGCGAGGTCAAGCTATACAAAGGAAGAGATGTCTTCTCGTTCCCACAGACGGCACCAAACTGATGATGCGAAAATCTAGCACCACCAGATTAGTGATGATGAGCTCAAACTGTAAGCACCATGGCAGCCATAGATGTATAAGTGTTTGTGTAGAAGGAGATGAGTATAAGAGGAATAAGTCAATGATGTATAGTGGTTCAGCCAATTTGGCCTACATCCACTGTGAGTGTGTGATCCATTAAGTATGTGCACTAATGGCCTTAGATACAATGCACATAAGCCACTCTCTCTCTCTACTGTGTATACAAGCAGAGTTTCAGCTAGGGTTTTCAATTATCGATCGATCCCTTCGTAGGGTTGTAGGTGACAAGTATATATAGGTCTTGGGGAGTGTAGTGTACCCCCCCCAAGTATGCATGATGCATGTGAATGATGATCTAGCCAATCCCCTGTTGACACCTGTAGATGCCACCTGTGAATAATGATGACATATTATTCCCTCACATGAGGGGGTGATATTGTTATAACGGTCTTACACGTGCCATGTGAGCCTCACGCGCACTGTTCCACGCATCTCCCAAACCACACGCCGTGATGATGTCACCCTCGGCCTATGATATGAGGCCGAGGGAAAAGTTCCCTCTGGCAACGAGTCTGGCCTAATTTAGGCCTCGTGCTGTTGTACCCTTGGAGGTTCGTGTAGACCATGATGAGGGGTCGGCCCCTTGAAGGGTCGTCTGGACCATGATGATGGGTCGGCCTCTTGAAGGTTCGTCTGGACCATGATGAGGGATCGGCCCCTTGAAGGGTCGCCTGAGCCTGATGAAGGGTCAGCCCCCTGGAGGGTCGTCTGGGCCTGATGAAGGGTCGGCCCCTTGAAGAGTCACAAGACCATCTTGGGCTCGTCTTGGTTGAGGGTTCCCTCGGCTTGGTCGAGGGTATATATGGGTATATCATGTAGCAATGAATTTCAGCCTCTAATCTCCATTTTCGTCTCTTTCTCACCATTTCTCCCAACTTTCTCTTCTCTCTCTCTCTCTCTCTCTCTCTCTCTCTCTCTCTCTCTCTCTCTCTCTCGGCTTCTAACATAAGATTGAGAAAATAAAGGGGTGGGGGAGACTTATACGGGTTCTAAACATTAATTCCTCTCTTTTAATTTCTAATACACAATTAAAATGACTCGTAACCACCTAATCGAGTCACAACCTATCAAAAGTGCCCGAAACTCAAAAATACAACTTGGCACTTATTTCGACTATCTCGACTATTCTAAAAACAACCGCACCCCCTATTTTGGCATTCAGAATAACGTGAACAATTTTTTTGTTCCAAATTCATTTTATTTCATTAATTATGCCCAAATTTAAATATAGGTCATAAATGTTGTTTTATATATAACAACGCAATAAAACACAATATAATGCTATTCACCTTTCCATAACGGAAAATAGACAAAACATAGTAAATATTATCCCTTAATATCACGGGAAATAATATTTACTCCAACTTCCCCTATTTTACAAAATTAGCCCATTAGGAAAAATAATATAAAATAGTCGCTCAAAATCCTGGGTTGTTACAAGCATATCCAGTATACGATTCTAAACAGAGCTAAGACATGATAGTGGATAGAGTTTATGCATAATTATATATCTAATAGCTTTAACAAATACCCAAAACATAATAAATCATACCTAAAAGTTTGTCTCAAAGGGAATATGGAACATCGAGGCCACTACTGCTATAAAAACGCAGATTTCTCAGATGTAAAAATGCAGATTTCTCAGATGCGTCATCCAAATGGGATGGAACATTGCTTGCAGGCCACTACTGCACGGACAAAGAGAGAATAGTAAAACTTTATGTAGAACAGAAACAAACACAAAATAAAAATGAACTATTAACACTACAAATGAACTATATAAAGGATAATAAAAATATCGTTGTGATGAATAATAAAGGTTGTGTATCATATGGTCCATTAGTTAAATCATTTACTTCCTTTGTTACCTGATGTTGTTCTATCATAGGATCTGAATTCAAGCTCAGTGATAATTTTAAACTGGGTGCATTCTGAAGCTAGAGTAAGTACCCTGTTGAGTCAGGCAACACTAAAATGGTATGCAATTGTTATACGCGTTCATCTAGTATATGTGCTTCAATCTAAGTTGTTCCTTAAGGGGGTTTCGTAGATCCCATTGTTTGGGAAAATTCAAGACATTGTTTTAGTTTTGTGCACTCTCCGGGATATTAAGTGTCTAATAAAATATGAACTATAAATAAAATCGAATAAAAAATTGAGTATATATGTGTTTGGGTGTAGTATATATATATAATTTATATGGTATATAAAACAATCTAAGTAACAGTTCTAAGTTAACCAAAATAGTGTTCCGAGTAAGCTTACCCCGGAGTACTGCTTACATGGCCCATAACTGTGCCATATACCGTACCATGCACTAAAGATATCCAGGTTCTCGATTAAATTGGTACATATTGTGAGGCTTGGAAGTGAACTGGGATCTCAAGGAGTGTTGTAGTTCATTGATATCTAGACCCAAAAGTGGAGGCTCGATCCAAAGTCATCCGTAAGGCGCTACTTTATGTCACCCTATGCCCCGAGTTAGCTTTAGTCTTCTCGATTCTTCTCGCAATCCAATGATTTGTGTCGAGCTGTGAAGGAGCAATTTATATGTCACCACCTCCTAAGGTCCCAAACCACATGAGAAAAGCTATGTCGCTTTAATCCACTTTAGAGAATTTTATTAGAATAGTACAGGTATTCGAACAACTTATATTCCTAACAGTGTCCTGATTCGATGTAAATGAATACTGAACCATCTGCAAATTATTATCAACGTGTATCCCGCACCAACACCACGACCGTGTGCAACATAGCCCTTTGCTTAAATTTCTTGCATTATGTGAGTCAGATTTTTGAATCTACTTGAGAAATCTTCCTTCGAATCTTGGATTGTCGTTGAATCTTCTGGCTTCTTTGATAGCCACAATCCTAGTGTATGTCTTTTGCTTCTAAATATTTCTACGTCATATTAAGCACCGAAAGATTACATCCTCGTCGATCGCCTACGAAGCACCCGTGCCTTATTTTACCGAATCGCCGAATACACACCCCGCACCTTAACCGCACTCATGCTTCATAGCGATCGACAATCACCATGCATAGTTCATGTGAGCTCTTTCCCAAACCGATGAACGGCATTTGATTCACATTTGATGTCAAAGTTTGAGTTGCGAGAATAATTTTAGTATCTTAAGACGCTTCAAATTCCCAATTTGAGGAAGAATTAATCACAAACATTAGAAAAATAATTCCTGGATAAAGAAATAACAATACAAACATTAGAAAAATCATTCATGGATAAAGAAATAACAATACAAACATTAGAAAAATCGATTGAAAATATCACAGTGCTAAAAGATGCCCACATTTGATAATATCACCATGGCAAATATCAGAATACCACACTGCCATTCTGATATGTTCTAAATATTTTGATGGAAACTCCACTCCCACTACTAGTGTCGCATATAATGGGTATTTCATTCCAAACATAAGACACATTGGGAGTTGAACCTTACCGTTTAAAACACGTTAAGAACCCGAACATGACTTTTGAACCCACACCTATTTCTGTGATGACAGCATAGTTGGCACAAATTAATTAGTAAATGTTATACTTGTACAATACATAATCTGGTAACTGAAGTTTTGACATCAAATAATTAATTCAAAGCACACCTCGAGGGAACCGTAGCCAGAAGAACTTCCTTTATTTAAAGGTTTCCAGTCACTTACTATTGAAGAGTTATCTGCATTCTTCACAATATGAAAATGAGAAAAATAATTAACCAAAGAAATAATACAATATAATAGTGAGTTCATTCCATTTCTATGATATTCTAGGTTGAAAACAATCACATAAATAACAAACAGTACTCCATCAATGCATCCTCTTTCAAAATTACCTCGTGGATATGATCCTCCTAAATACAAAAAAATGACTATATTAATGAATTGAATTGAAGTAGGATAACATTATGCAACTTCAATCAGAATGATGTTGTAAATAGTGAAAGTGTTTATGAGCATTAAAGACTAAACATAAGGAAATTTCAGTTCAAGATCCAAAACCTTAAACACTTCAAACTTAAGTGGAACCCAAGTCACCATGAATTTGAAACTAACAATTAAGCACTACAACCCATACATCCATCTAAAATAGAGAACGTATAGGTTCCAAGGCACCAACAATAGCTTGATATCACTTATTTTTTGTTCTTACTAAATAGATACCTACAAAACTTTATTTAATGTAAGAAAAACACCATAAACCTTATAAGTATACTATAATTCATTTAAAATACAATAAACCTAATAAGAAAAACATATACTTTAATTAACAAAATGTGACCTTGGAAATGGGCATGTTAGAAAAGTAGCCTGATAAGAATACTTTTACTAAAACCATAAAATTGAGTAAAACTACAACCCTAGAACTCTCGAGAAAATCAAAACCGAAGGTCCTAAAACTTAATAAAAGCATGTCAAACAAATAGAAGAAACACTAAAAGCATCTCAGAATCAAAAACTTAAAACCTAAACAAAAAACCTACAAACAAAAACCTAAACCCCTAAAATTCAGAAAGTAAGATCCCTAAACTCTCTATAATAAATGATAAAATCCAAGATTCCCAACCTAAGAAGAAGAAAAATCGAACTCAACGTACTAAACTATAAAGCCAGATTTTAAAACCCAAATTTTTGAACAACAAAAAACAATAATATTTATACCAAGAACCATGATCATCGATGCAAAATCTTAATCCAACAGCAGATGGTGAGAGAGAGTATACTTGAAATCTCTAAAAAGCTAGAGAAGATAAAATAATGCGTTCGAAGAAGAAGAAAGAGGTTGAAAGAGGTTGTAAAAATAAGATATGTAAAATACCATCTCAAACCAAAAATTAAATGCAAAAACACACTGCATTCGTAAACAAAAAATGTAGACGAAATTACATATATATAAACATGTGCCTACTGTATGAGGAATTGTAAAGGAATTAAATAGAAATTGGGGTTGGGTGCGTTTCGAAAAAGTGAAATACAATTCAAGAATTCATTTGTAAAGTTCGAGTATGAATCTCATTTCCCTTGTATAAATGTCAATTTATTATATCGTTTCCACAATTGAACACAACAAATAATAGCAATCAAACATAAATTAAAAACATTAAAGAGACAAGTATGTGGAGAGGGAAACATAAATTAAAACAAAAACAACCTTAATTTCAAACAGAGGTCTATTTTATGCCTCTTATTTAAATCCAATTGTGTAAATATCTCCATTATCAACATGAAAAAAATAGTTCATATAGATCCAATACGTGTGTTTATCAATCCCACTTGTATTGTGTATACGGATTCATCAAATTGAACATCTTCAATGCCTATAAAGAAATATGAAAGTAGAGATGAATTGTAGTATATGAAAAAATAACAAATAATCGAAATGAGAATTACCAAATTGCGAGTTTTGCCAAAAAATGGAACACAAGACTTTTGGAAAAAAGTAATACCTGAAATCGTATGAGTTTTTGAGGCCACGACTATTTGCTTCCTAGCTGCCACATGCAAAAACGATCAGGACAGAACTCGGATAAATTACAAAGCAATAAAAATGTCTGAATAGAAAATGTCAAAATGTATAACTGCAATGTGGATAATGCTAAGAAAATTTCTAATGGTTTTATAGGAATGTGGGATATTTGATATGTCTTCTTATTTTTGTTGCTTGAGTAAGGTATAGAAATGTACTCCTCCAGATCTCTTGGAGCAGAGGGAGGAAATTTTCTCGCATGTGAAACATACGCCCAAATAAACACAAATAACAATCCACATTAGGTACCATAAGATGATTTTGCATCATAATGGAATAAAGGCGATATTTATAGCGAAAACATTAACTTAGTTTAGTAACTGTAGTATGCAAGTATTCTTGAGCAATAGAGTACATACCGATTAAATGCCAATATTCTTGATCGAGTATAGACAGTATTCTTGATCGATGTCAGTATTCTTAAATGAAAGCATCCAATAGAAAGGCATAAAAATAATAGAGTGCATACCATGAATGCTACTAAATGGAAACTTTCTCGAAAATATCAGTTAGACGTGGTCGGGGTGCCCTGCACAAAACCATATTTAATTATATCAACATTGTAATATCAACATGAATGAATTTGCAAATCGTTAATTTCCCTTATAAAACACATAAAACATAACATTGCATGAGCTAAAACATATTGTAACACGTAAAACACGTAAAACTTGTTATATTGCAATACAAAGAAAAATAGCAATAAGATATGATTTAATGCAATACAAAGAAAATAAGCGATTAAATATCTAACATATCATTAATGATCTCGTTCATCAAATAAAGAGCATTGGAAGATTACCTGATCCGAGGAAAAAAACATTCAAAAAATATCAAAAGAAGTGTTACTTAAAAAGAGATGTCATGAAACTCATGTGTATCATGGTTTGGAGGGTCCAATCCCCAAAATGTGTGTTTAAATTTGTATAAATGTTGATTAGACATAATCAAACACATATTATGCAAGTTGATCAGGGGTGGCAGATCACCGTTTGAGGCTTGGGAAAGCAATTCCGCATAGAGGCTTAAATTTAAATAATTGATAGTAAGATTAATTATAAATTTGTCGGGCAAGGACACACAACAACATATAAGTAAAAAAATAAATAAAAGAAGAGGGAAATGGATGGTATGTCAAGAATGGGGAAACCAAGGATGAAAAAAACTCTAAATAAACTATTGATGAAACCTAACAAATAATACCTAAAGATATTACAACTCAAAAATATAAAACTCAAAAATAATGTCAAAAAACCTTGATTGAGCTTGATTACAACTCATAAAACCCACATTTGAGTTATTGTATTGTATAAATCTTGATTACAGCTCATAAAACCCTAGATTTGAATGTCAAAAACACATACCTTTGCTTGTGACTCATGTTCACACTTCAAAATCACAAATCGATTTTGTATTACAAAAAAAATTAGATCTACAAACAAAACATTATAATGTGAAAAAATGAAGTTCCCAGATGCATGTGTGCATGTGTGCATGTGTGTGTGTGTGTATGTGTAGAGAGACTACCAAAAGTTAGCAGAGGTGGGGCGGTGGTGGAGGCGGGGGCAGATAGGGCTAGGGGGACGGGGCTAGGGTTTGGGAGAGAATGAGGGGGAAGGGGAGAGCCGAATAAATAGAGACGGAGGTAGGGTTTGGGATTAAGAGGTTTTCCCTTCATTTTCCATGTCACAATTCTAAGTGGTGACATGGCAAAACCTCACACCCTTAGATTGCCCCAAAAAATTTGATCCCAACCGTTAAATCATTTTACTATTCAAACACCCCTATCTCTTAATATATAGATATGTATGATGTTCACATGGAATTGTCATTATCACTTAACTCATCTACATGGTTAAGAAGGGTCTAAGATCCTAGAATATATAGTGGAACTACATATATAATATTTAGTAAAAACAGAACATCATAACTTTAACACAGTAGAAACTTTATTTATGCAACTGGAAACCTCACGGATCAATTCAAAAAGGAATTTTATCATAACTAAATTATAGGTTCAGTATCATGGAAGTTTCGTTCATTCAAAACATAAATTAAATCAATCAAAAGGTATACAAATAAAAAAAATGTATAAATTAGTGTTGAACACTAACAAAGCTTTAGATAATAACTAACTAACTTACCCTAAAAATGTATATAAATTAGCGTTGAAAATGAATTAGCAATAAAGTGAATAAGCATCAACATTATAAAAACTAAACAATCAAAACTTGACCAACATATATATCAAATCCAAAAAAGAATTCACAATTATATAAAGAATCTTCATATTGAGCAACATAATAACCACCAACATTTTCAAACCAAAAAATCCAATATAACAATGCAATTTTGCTAGAGAAATTAACAAATGGATAATGGAATGGAAAAGTAGTTAGTAAACACACCTGAAGCACATTAGTTAACCAAATATCTGAGCACCTATAAAACATAGGAGGCATATCAAGTCATCATCAAGATAAATAAAACCCAAAGAAGCTTAGTAGAGGAATGAAGATTACATTAGTGTTTCCCAGATTTTCTACCCCAAAACTAAGATTAAATTCCTTTAAAATGGTATATTAAATCAAAAACACCATTTTTGAACTTAACACCACCCAAAAATAAGTAAAGTTCATGTGTAAAATCCAGTTGTACTTACAATACAATGATATAATTAGTTCATCACAGCAAAAATATCAACTATTGAAAACCTAAAAACCCAAATCTCAGTTTAAAAATCCAAAAACCATGATTTAAACCCCAAAAAAGGTATACAAAGGTCGAAATGATTGTGTTCACAACATGGATATCTATAAGGTTTGTGAGAGGATGGGGAGGGGCGGAGAGGAGAGGAAGTGTGAGGCTGAGAGGAGGTAGGGGCGGCCCAGAACGGAGGGGGCGGTTTAGTGAGCGAGGGAGAATGAGGAGAGGATTAGGATTTGGGGGAAAGATTGTATGACTTGAGTGGGAATGAATGAGGATGCGTATGGTTTGAGGTCAATGCGTGTTTACCCCCAATTTTCCATGTCATAAGGGTCTCCTTGTGACATGGCACAATATAAGACCCTTAGATCTGATCAGGAGAACAATCTACGCCCGTTAGATCGTGTTACTATATAAACACCCCTCTCCCATATTATATAGATTATATAGATACATACAGTTAGGTCCTTAAAGAATATAACTAAGAACAACCAACATTATTGATAAAAATGCAAGTATTTATATTGCCATAATTTGATTAATCCACAATAATAAAATAAATTCACAAACAAAAATGCAAGTATTTATATTGTGCACCTGCCTTGTGAAGTAATCTGCACAATAAAGCAATGTAATATGTCCTGCAACCTACCATCAAAAGTAATACACTATTCAGTGGAGGAAAAGTTAATATGCTTATAAACCCGAGATTTCCCAAATCCATAACCCTAAAAAATCTCAAAACATACCAAAAACTAATCAAATAGTAACAAACATGTAAAACTAAAAAATAATGTCAACAAACCTAGATTGAGCTTGATTACAACTCATAAAACCCACATTTGAGTTATTGTATTGAAGAAACCTTGATTACAGCTCATAAAACCCTAGATCTGAATGTAAAAAACACATGTGGCTCATATTCACACTTCAAAATCCCAAAAATATTAGATCTGCAAACAAAACATTATAAATGTGAAAAAATTAAGCTCCTAGATCTGTGTATGTATGTGTATGTGTAGAGAGACTACCTGAAGTTAATAAAGCTAGAAGTGTAAGGCAGACGGTTGAAGCGTAGGACAGCAATGGAGGCGGCGACAGATAGGGTTAGGAGGATGGAGCTAGGGTTTGGGATTAAGGGGTAAGGCAGCGTGGGGAGGGGAGAGAATGAGGGGGGAGGGTTTGGGATAAAGGTACGGCGACGTAGGGAGAGATGCGGCGGCGAAGTGAGAGATGCGGCAACTGGAGCTGAGGCGGGGGAGAAAGCACGGGAGAAGGTTTTGTGTGAATGTTTTGTTTGAGTAGGCTTTGTTTGGGGTGCTGATGAGGAATGGGAGAAAGGGAGAAAATGGGACGTATTTTTTAGGAAGGTTTCTTCATTTGCCATGTCACAATGATGAGTGGTGACATGGGAAAACCTCACACCTTTAGATCACCCAAAAAAAATCGATCCGAACCGTTAAATCATTGGCACTATTCAAACACCCCTCTCTCTTATTAAATAGATATATAATAGAATGATAAATATATATAGTTATGATTTATTTTATTATGTGTGCTTAGTAGATAATGTACCGAGACTTATTAGCAGAGTATGCTTGCACCGCAGGTCTCAGTCTAGGGGTGTTGTATTGGTATATATATAACTAATGGGATAAATATATAAATATACTTGTAACCTATTCTACTGTGAGTGCTAGTAGATGAGAAAGTTAGTAATATCTAAAATAACCTAAGTATGTGTAACTTAATCTTTAAGTGGGAAATCCATAACTGGCTAAAAGACATGAAAAATTCGATAACGCATTGTATGGACAATATAAGCGGGCAAAAAGGAATTTGTATGGCGGAAACAAATGGGTTCAAACTAGTTAGACGTGGTAGCATATATAGGGAGGTTATAAGGCAAGCGTTAGGTGTGCACATTAGATGAGGGGTGAATTATGCCTCAAGAGAGTGCGACACTAGCTTAAATATGAAAAGTGTGCACGCATATTTAATTATTTCAAATTTAACTGCTTGCTAAATATTTTCAAAAAAAATTACTCGGGCTCTGACCCGTGTCAAAATCTTTTCCAAAACATTTTAGGTGTCCAGCTACAGGGATGCCCAGTTTGAGGATTTTATCCAGGGATGTGCAGCTGCAGCTCATGTGGAAGTTGCAGGACCTTATTATAGATGCTTCGTTCATTTACTCCTAGTGTAGGAACTTTTCCTCGGTACTCATTTGGGCATATTGCCCTCAGATTTTGTATTTTGTTTATTTATTGGACTTTATGTATCCAGGTTATTGCTTCAGGGACTATTGTATATTACTGTTGAACCGATAGTTGATTCAGTTATCTTTATTTATGTTATTCATTTATGTTGGATTCAGTTATCAATTTATGTGGATGGTTTAATTATTATTTGATGTTCATATGATGTCAATTAAAGAAAGATAAAATTTGGCACCAATCTAATTAAATTACTAGGTGGTTAGTAACTTTAAAAAAATTTCATTAGTGATGCTAAGAATGAGCCATATGATACCAACTTTTTATTTTGATTACGGGTTGGCCACCTGGTATTTTAGTAAGCGGGGTGTCACACGTGCTAGGGGGAATAGTAACTCTAGCCAATCAAGAGGTTCATTTGCATCTTTATCTTATGATTATGACACATACCTAAAGGGGTATCTTCTTCGGCCTAGGTTGAAAACAAAAAAAAGCAAGGAAGAAACTAAAAAGATCCGATGCATAATCGTTATAGGGGTCCTCTCCTAATAACCCCGAGTTGTTAAAGAATTTTTCTAACCATGTGTCATACGGTATTTGGAACAGTGATGAAGAACGAGGTATGATGAAGTGTGTATACAATTATAAAAACTTCGTTGAGTGGAATATAAATAAAGAGGACGAGCGGGTGGTGAATATGGTAAAGGCTTCTGGATTATAGCCTTTAATGAAAAAAAACTCCTATCGATTTATTGATCATGTCCTTGTATGTGCATTCACTGAACACTGGCAATCCGAAACTAATGCATTTCATATGTCGTTTGGTTAAATGACCATTACAGTGAATGATGTTGTTCATTTATTGGGGATAGAAGTTGAGGGGGATAATGTGTATGGGGTAATTCTTAAGACGCCTGAAGATAGGGCTACATCAATTAAGAAGTTTGCTAAGTTGATTGGGTCTTCTGTGAAAGATGTTGAGGAGGAGTGAAAGTCTTTTCATACGGTACGGTTTGATTGGTTGAGAAAATTGTGAAAGGATAGGGTTAAGGCTTTGGCTGAGAATGCAAAGGCAAAAAACATCGATCGATGTGCCCAGAACTATCTTATATTCATGATTAGGTGTCTTATTTTCCCGGACAAGTCA
Organism: Sambucus nigra; assembly: GCA_949130495.1. Lineage (NCBI taxonomy): Eukaryota > Viridiplantae > Streptophyta > Magnoliopsida > Dipsacales > Adoxaceae > Sambucus > Sambucus nigra. The sequence goes on from OX422217.1 coordinate 423,358,540, forward strand.
AGAACCCGAATTTGAATATATTTGTGGCCATCCCGAAATCTTCCTCTCTCCGACGCTTTGAGGGAAGAGGGAGGATAAAGGTCTTACGCCCCTCGCTAATCCGGGGGGTTCTTCGACCGTCGTCGATTTTAGGGTGATGTAAAAAGATAGAGTCGCCAGCCTATGTTTCACAAAACAGGCAAAAGAAAATGTCGACGCCTCGAGAGAGCAGCATCAAAGAAAAACTAATGCTTGCGAAACCAATAGTTCAAAGGTTCGGGGGTTAATTTACAAAATGGAAAGGTGTTAGGCACCCATCCCGCCCTTTCAGTCTCTCATGGGCTTATGTTACTATTTTTCTTAATTTCTTTATGAAGTGTGTGTGCGTGTATAAATAAGTGGAGATCGAAATCGCTCGAATCACATCATGGAAAAGATGGAGTGAGGTCATCCATAGGAATGTTCCGAAAATAATAATTAAAAAAAATATGATATGTGCGCTCATCGAAATAGTGAGCATTATGATGAAACGGTAATATGTGTTCGATAAGATGAAAATACAAATCTCAAGTATGATATATATGAATAATATAGGGAAAAATAGGAAAAAGATTAAAATAGGAAAATAGGACTTGAGTCTCGAGTTTTAGCTCGATATGCCTACGTAGCCTATAAAGGCATCAAGGTCCACGTAGTTCGCATGTGGCACAAGAGTGGGTTTATCCCATAGATTCAAACGGGAGTTTATTATATGTGTGTGTGTGTGTAGAAAATATATTTTTAGTTTTGAGAAAATGTGGTGAAAATCCCGTTGGAATTTATAGGAGTAACACTATTTTTCCTGTTTTGTTTTTTTTTATAAAAAATATATTATGTGCAATATAACTAATAAAGGATTAAAGATTAAAATGTGTACGATCTAAAGTAAAAGATAAATTAAGAATTTATATAACTAATGCGAACATGAAGAAATTTAAAGAGAGAGAAGAATGTTTGGAACTTGTTTAGAGACGTGGAGATTGATCTTGATTGATGATGAGCTTCCTTATAAGTGAATGAAGAATGTAGGAGGATTTTTGTTAAGTTGGGTGTGAAAGTGATGGGAATGAAAGGTGGAGAAAGGTTTCAAATAAGGAAACCTCACGCTGACTTAAGAAGAATGTTGTTGAGATCAATGAAGATGATGCTTCTGAGGTGCCCTGAAGGTGAGCTCATTATCTCTCTATATAGGGTAGGGGGACTACCGATCGAAATTTACCTTGTCCTACCTATCGGCAGGTAACCCTAGACACACTACCGATAGGCAGGGAAATGGACTTGCCAATTAGTAGTCTCGTGTGGATTTTCTAGAAAAATGATCGTAAAACGCAATCTGTAAATCGCTCACGGGTAGTAGTGGAAAAATGTGGCCCAAATAATAAAACAATCCATATTAGCCCACTCATTTAAATATGGGGGCCATATTTAAAAGCTATGAGTTAAATATGGGCACCATATTTCAAAGCTATGAGTTAAATATGGGCTCATATTTGAAAGCTAGGAATCAAATATAGAGCCCAATTTTAAAAGATACAAATCAAATATAATACTCATTTTTAAAAGTTGAGAGTAAAATATGAGTTTTTTTACATATACCTCAAATTGTAATAATTACTTTAGTAGAAAAATAATGGGTTGGCCCAACCCATATTTGATCTATCCATATTTGGCCCGGCCCACATTTAACCCAACCTATATTTGGCCCAACCCACATTTAGCCCAACCCATATTTGACCTGCCCAAATTAGGCCTAGCCCATAATTTTTCCAGTGCTACTCACGGGGCACATCTTTAGGTAATTTACAAACCTTTGAGGATCCTTTGGGTCAATCCCGGGTCTGGGAGTTGACTTTGGGTCAAACGGGGCTCGAAAATGCCCATCGATCATTTGGACAGAAGATCGTCGGATGACAATGGATCGTTTATCCAAAATGGTAAGTCCCAATTGTTCACAAGGTGTACCATTGGAAAGTTTGTGCAATGTACTTAGATGTTCCAAAGAGATTCGCTCGATTTGGAGAATTAACTTTGGTCAAACGGGGCCCGAAATTGCCCGATGACCCTTCGAAGTAAAACGGTTCATTAGCCCATATAGTAAGGCTAATTTTCACTCGAGGTGGACCGTTGGAAAGGATATTCAGTTCCCTTAGAAGATTTATTCAATCTCGTTAGAGCTGATAAGTTGACTTTGGCCAAATGAAGTCCGGGAGCGCCCGATGGCCTCTAGATCAACTTTTTGGGAAAAACGGATCATTCATCCTAAAAATTATGCCGTTTAGCACACGAGATGGACCATTAAAAAGGGGTTTCAATGACCTTCATAGATTCATTGAGCTTTTTCTCTGACGGTGAAATTTATTGGGGGTCAAATTGGGGCTTGGGACCGCCCGGTGGCCTCCAAATCGATTTTCGATGGTAAAATGGTTCATTCGTTCGAATTGTTATGCCGTTTTGCGCATGGGGTGAATTTTTAGAAATATAATTCATAGACCTTCAAAGATTCATGAGATTTATCTCTGATGATGGAGTTTATCGGAGTCAAACGGGGCTCAGGAGCGCCCAATGCCCTTTAGATCGGTACTCGAAGTATAACCTAGGATTTGCAGTGTATTGGGGAGGTGCTAGGGACCTAAGGAGAGACTTAAAGGATACTAGAATGTGGTGTCTACAATATTACATGCAATCATTGAATAATTTGGAAGAATTAAAGAACAAGAACTGGGGAGGTGCCCTCTTATCCCACATATACTGCCAATTGGGGATCGCATCCAGGGTTGACATACGCCAAGTTGTTGGATATCTCCCTCTTTTAGTGGTAATGTGTACATATATTATTTATCCTAATATATTCTAATTTATCATATTCTTTTTATAATGTTTATCCTATTTGAAAATATTAACGGATACGCAGGCTTGGATCCACGGTCACTCCGATTTGAAGCGAAGTGTTCGTAAGTCTGATGATACGATGGTTGTGCCCTGAATTTGTAGGTGGAATGCACAAATTGTATTGGATGGCTCGAAAGAGCAATTTCTTGCTATGAGGGAGACTTTGGATGATTTAAAAGTTCACGATCTGGGTATCACTATTAATTTTTACTTAGATGATATATTTTAGTTAAGTGTACTGTTTATAATCATGTTATAGTTAAGTTTAGTATTTACCTACATGATGATTTAAAATATAGGTTGTATGGAATCCATATAAGGAAAATGTTGAGTCTTATCCATTACAAAAAAATAGTGGTTCACCAGTATTCTCATATGTTATGACGTGGTCGAGCCATACTATCCTGAACGCGTGCTTCGTCAAGTCGTCCGGGTCCAAACTATTACATGCCTTCCCATGCGTCCAATTAAAAAAGAGAGGGGTAAGACACAACCTAGGTATAAGGTAGATTATGACAATGATAAATGGTACGAGGAGAACTTGGTTAACCATGTCCTCAACGCTACTAAAAGATATACACCCATACGCAACTACCCTTGGGAATGTGTTTACGGATACTTAGCGGGGTATAACAAGCGATCCCATCTCGTAGTCTATAATCCTATTCATAGAAAGGGAAACCCAAAAGTGGATGCTACTGAAAAAATGGTATGATACCTCACTTCAACATTTAAGTTTTGGTAACATGTATTCGTAGTATTAATTACAATCATTGTGGCAGCATTGTAATTTATCTATTGGAATAGGTGCTTAGATATCCAAGTGATGATCCCTCCGCTGAAGATGATCAAGTGCTCTTTGATGCTTCTCGGGTAGCATTTTATGCCATCTTAGAAGCTAAAGGCACTTGTGCTAGAAAAGAAAAACGTAAGGAGAGTGACGAATCGGACCCAGAGAGACGAACGGAATGTCGGTTCGATCTTAACAAGAGATGTCCCTACCACTTCAAGAACAATCCCTATAAAATAAGACAACAAAGGAAGAAATATAATAATCCATGTTGGTTGTTTGTATCTTTAATTATTAAACACTTTGTGGTTAGCTGGTTGTTTGCTTTGTACCTTTAATAACATTGTGGTTGGTTAGTTGTTAAAAAATGTGGTTTTTTATCAAAACATTTATATTAAACATTTATCCTAACTGTTATGCATGTTTTATTACTAAATATTTATCCTATATTTTTTATTTGTAAATATTTATCATGATCATTCATCACGCAAGTATTTATTAGTAAACATTTATCCTAACTGTTATGTATGTTTTATGACCAACTAAGACCCTTGGAAATTACATTAAATTAACTGGATAATTACCATGACCTATTAGGATCGTAGGGAGTCTACCACAGCCATCCTCCACCGTGGGATGCGACACCACGGCCATAGAAGACCATAATTAACCCTTGGAAATTCTCCTAAATTCACTGGAAGATTTCATGACCAACTATAATCGTGGGGAGTCTCCCACAGCCATCATCCACCATATAGTGCAATCCCACGGTCATGGCAGACCATAATAAACCCTCGCAAATTTTTCTAAATTCACTGCATGAGTTCCACGACTAAGTACGATCGTGGGGTGTCTCCCATGGTTAAGTAGGATCGTAGGGAGTCTAACACGGTCAGAGACAACCATAGGAAACCTATGATTTCCATGACCAAGTAGGACGGTGGGGAGTCTCCCATGGCCAAGGAATACCGTAGGAATACTAACACAGATAGAGACAGCCGTAGAAACCCTTTAAAACTTATAAAAATTCACTACAATATTTCCACGACTAAGTAAGACCGTGGGGAGTCTCCCATGGACAAGTAGGTTCGTTGTATACCCTTTAAAACTTATGCAAATTCACTGTATGCTTTCCACAACCAAGTACGATCATAGTGAGTCTCTCAAGGCCAAGTAGGACCGTAGTAAACCCTTGGCAATTTTTTCAAATTCACTGCATGATTTCCACGACCAAGTAAGATCGTGGGGAGTCACCCACGGCCAAGTAGGACCATGGGTAGCCTACCACGGCCATAGAAAATCGTAGGAAACCCTTAGGAATTTTTGCAAATTCACTGCATTCTTTTCATGACCAAGTAGGATCGTGGGGAGTCTCCCACGGCCAAGTAGGATCATAGTAAACCACTGGAAATTTTCGCAAATCATTTGCATGATTTTTACAACCTAGTAGGACCATGGGAGTCACTCACGGTTAAGTAGGATCATGAGTAGTCTACCACAACCAGAGAAAACCGTAGGAAACCCTTTAAAACTTTTGCAAATTCACTAGATGATTTACACGACCAAGTAGGACCATAGGGAGTCTCCCACTACCAAGTAGGATTGTGGGAAGTCTTCCATGGTTATCTAATATCGTAGTAAACCCTTAGAAAGTTTTGCAAATTTACTAGATGATTTCCACGACCATGTAGGAGCATGGGAAGTCTCCCACGGCCAAGTAGGACCGTATGGAGTCTACCACAACCAGAGAAGACCGTACAGGGGTTAAATGTATCATTTCCAATATTCGTATAAAAAATAATTAAAAGTGTTAGATATAATCTATCCTTAACCGTGTTAACCATTCATATCCAGCATAATTAAAAGTGTTATATATAGTATATCCAACATTCATATCCGATATTCATATAAAACATGATTATTCAACCTTTATATCCAACATGATTAATTTTAACTTTTCAACATTCATATCCAACATGTAAATAAAAAGAGAAATTTAACTTTTCACCATTTCATATCCAACATGATTGTTTGTAATAATCATTCACAAAAATACACTAGCCAAGCAACCAATTGCTTTACATATAATGTTATAAAAAAATTACAATTGCACACTGATCAATCATGACTTAGTCAAATCAACTTCTTCATCTGATTCAATCAAAACCGGTTCATCCCTTGTACCTACATCTTTCGAGCATGATCCCTAGAATATTAATAACCGTTGTTTGAATAAATCTTCCCAGCTTGTGCATCGAACGATGCCTTTGACTTCCAATTTGATGCAATTGGGGGGGTGGGATAAAACTGGGTGCACTTCATAGTCACCCAATGACAATTAGATATGTTCAATAAGTAAACAATATCGTTATCCTCCTAAATGGGGTTTGGACCCTCATCAAACGTCATAAAAGTTAGGCATTGGAGCTTCGATATTAAGACTACCATTATTTTCATCGCATTCGTTGCTAGATATCCAAACTTCGGCATCATGAACGAATGACCCATCGTAACGGAATGCTTGAAAATGTTCAATCTACTTTCATACTCGTCGATGGTGTATGATGTTATGATAAAAGCATAGAATTCCTTGTCCCGACGTAGTTCTGTTAACATTTTACTACGTATACATGAGAATGATTATGAGATTCTCCAATACCCACCCCCCGCGCCAAGGTGGTGAAACCACAATTACCATCCGATCTTACTTCATATATGTCCTCCATAAAAAAAATTGGAAGAATTTATCTACGTTCTTCATATTTAGCTTCTTGTAGATGGACCACAAATCTGATTTCTTAGTTGTATAAGGTGGCCTCACATCTAACTTCTTTCCACGAAGTTCACTCATATTTGGAGGATCATTTTCCCACGCACATGGGAGTCTCTTAGTAGATGTATTTTTCTTCAAGACCTTTGGTCTCCCCTTGGCCTTAACTGAAGTGGGGTCCATTAATGGTGTGCAATATGGTTTGAGCAATCTCCATTAGTTTTTCTTGCATTATTTATCGTTTGGCTTCCCCCGCTTCATTCCATCTCTTCTTTAGTAAAATTATCTCGGGTGTATAATTAAGATCATGATACATTGAGACATCGGAGACTATTGCAAGACTCTTCCAATGACCGTTTAATTCCCATATTGGAATGGCATCACCCATCTTCTCCCATCCGACCAATTCACAAGTGCGTGAAAGGCCATAGATTGTACGGATTTTGTGCGCGCATGCAATGTCCGTTAATTAAGTGTTACCTATAAATCCAAATAAAATCGTCCACATAAAATCTATCTCCCCTAGAATCAAATCAAGAGAAAGGTGGGAGGATCGTCCACATATCTCTCATAGCAATGCTTCGTTATGCATATGCTTTGTTGATTATAAAGACTTTCCAAATTCCAATCTAATTTGAATATCTTGAAATTCAAGTAGTGCATCCATCCCTTTCCATATCGTGACAAATGTCCCCTTAGAGCTAAGCAAATACTTTTTCAACTATGCATGGGTTCCCTCAACCCTATTAGTGATGTTGTTCCCGCGATGTTAAATCTTATTCGTCCATGGATGGTCATACATAAAACGGTACAACAACTAAGTATTTTTAAGGTATGAAATCATTCAAAGACATTTTTGCTTCCAAGTTGAAAGAAAGAATGACCATGCTCTATCATATTATGCGTGAGTTTCGAACTCGACCACACCAATCGATCTAGACATAAAGGACTTTTTATCCCGATCTTTTAATCCATCTTTTAAACAAGCTGCTTCAATATTCTTCTGCACATGGAATAAACATAATAGAAGCTTCGCACTCGAAAATATTTGTCTCACGACATTTATGCATGACATTATTCTATTGGACACGATGACCTCGGGCAAATCTTCTAGATCATAGAGAGATATCTATTGTTTCAATGCCCATTGAAAATTGACCTCCTTATCACACTTCAAAAATGCAAATGCAATACAAAATTATTGACCTGTAGAGGTAACCCCAACCGTCTCGAACAAAGGAATGTTTTATCTATTTGTTTTGTAAGTGCCATCAATCACCATAATAGAAGGGAAGAAATTGGCAAGTAATACAAAGGTCGGATGTGCAAAAAATATGTCTTCAATGGTGTCATTTTGCTCATGACGCGAATGCCAATGTACGTAATGTTTTTAGGAAAGCAAATGCATGAGTTATTACATTGCGTTCCGCGTGGCATGCTCCCTAACTCTCATCTTGTGTTTCGCGTTGTACACGGTTCTTAACGAGGAGAAATTTTAAGGAGTCCTTTGTTTCAATGTGTGTATTACCTCCTTTAGATGAATATTATTTGAAACCATCTCCTTTATCACATACCATTCCTCTTCGCTTAGCCGTTCGGCATATGGGTGGCTAACTAAAGAATTGGAGACCTCATGATTATCTAAACCATACATAACTTTTACACGCCACTTACCATCTTCCATCGGGACACCCTTAAGTTTAAATGGACAATCACACTATTATACCCCGTAATTTTAATGACTTTTATTATGAGATTAATTAAAAGTTAATGGTCTAAATAAATGGGGATTAATTAGAATTAATTACAAAAAATTAATTGGGATTAATCCGGATTAAATATTACTAGAGATTAAAGTAATATATGATTTTGAATATTACTTAGTGATATAAAAGTAATATGTGAAAATAATACTTATTGTCGAGAGCTACAAATACGACAATAATGAAAAATAAGTCGGGACGCGCTTATGAGTCGTGTCGGGACTAAAGTAGGGAAATAAATGAGATTTATTTTTACGTCATTCGGATGATGATTTCGAGTGCGTCGTTGAGTCCGAAAGGGTAGAGATAGGCAGAAAGGTCTACGCGGGAATTTGTTTTTGGTCTGGGGTCAATTGGAAGATGAAAAGACACTCCAAAAGGGCATTTTAGTCATTTTGCTTGGGAGATGAATACTACCTACATTTTTTGTCTTTTAGATAACCTTGGAGACTTATTATATATGTGATTTTAGATGTACACATTTCATGAAAACACAAAGTGAGGTCATTTGAAAGAGAGTGAAAAGCCTTAGAGAGAAAGTGAAAGGTTATCTTAAGGAGAGGACGAGTTGCTTGGAAAGGAAGAGTCATCTAAGGAAAATTACGAGGACAACCACCATCTCTACACCTTGAACCACCACCAGATTTTCGCCAAAAAAAGGAAGAGGAGGTGCCAAACACTTGTCTTCATTAAAGGTTCAGACCTACACATAAGGCAAGTGTAATTCTTACTTTATTTTCGTGCTTATATTATCCACGTTAGAATAGGATTTCTTCTTGGATTGATGAACTTATGAATTCGGGAATAAAATGATTGATAAATCAAGTTTAATGGATAGGCAAATTCATGTAGTTGGAGATTTATACATGTAAAGATTATGAACCTAAAAATGGATATACATGTAGAGACTATGAACATGAAAATGGATATACATGTAGAAACAATGAACATGAAAATTGATAGATTTTACATGTAGAGGATTTATGTATTTATTGATGATATGAAAATGATGTCAGGTATTACATGTAGATGAATTCTACTCAATGTGAATATGAAATTTTGATGATTTAGTTATGAAATGATAATTCTAAATTCTGGGATTTTAAGAGGTATAAAAATGGAGGATTTAGATCAATTGGAATTTTAAGGATTTAATGGGTTTGATGATAATACCCTTATGAACACATGAATTTGATGTTATTATTATGTGAAAATCACCATTGAACATGTTAGAACACTGTTATCAAATATGGGTTTGGGAAGAATATAATCCAGAATGGTTTGGGTGTAAGAACTTGAAAAAAAATGCAGAAAACTGAGGTTGAAGACGAACTGGAATGACGTTGTTCTCGTTCAAACGAGACATGTTATTCTTCAAACGAGATGCCATCTCATTTGAACGAGATTTTTAGGTTTCTAAAGAGATTCAAGAATTCCTGTTTTAGCCCAGAACAGTTTAAAATTTTGTATTTTTTAGCCCATGGTAGGCTCTGAATAATTTTGGTACATCAACAAGGAGTGAGGGACTTAGGTTAGTGATGATGTTGGAAATAGCACCACACTTCAAGGTGTTTGTAAGCTCAATTCAATGTTAACAATGGCAGCATAAGAGTACATACACATATAGTAGAAGGAGGTGAGGATAAGGGGATTCACACCGGAATATAAGTGGTTCAGCCAATCTCGCCTACGTCCACTGTGCAAATGTATGATGTGTATCACTATGAGGGCTCTAATGGCCATGGATACAATCTATCAAGCTTTCTCTTTCTACTGTGTGTTTGAACAGAGTTTCAGCTAGGGTTGCTAATTTTGGATCCCTTGCAGAGTAGAGGATGACCTCTATATATAGTACTTAGGGGGTGTAATGTACCCCCTATGCATACAATGAGCATGTGTGTGTTGATCTAGCCAATATGATGAAGACATCTGTCACTATCACAGGTAGAGAATGATGATAAAATATTCCCCCCACGTGAGGGGAATGATTTGTTATAACTGAATTGTGTCCACGTGTCCTTATCCACACAAATGTCAATAAGAGCTCGGCCTCGATGCTTAGTCCTGACCTCGGCCTGGTAGAGGCCGAGGCTGGTAAGGTCCAATTATCCATATAATCCGAGATGCGTCACTAAGGTCTCGGCTTAAGTGAAGCCGAGGTAAGGAGTTAGAGTCGGCCTGGGCTGAGGTTAAGCTGGCATGTGCGTGGAACATCGGTTGATTTACGGATGAGGTCGACCTTTTGTGGAAGTATGGCTCCTCGCGACCTCGGCCTACTCCTGGCCGAGGTTGTCATTCCCAGGTGAACTGAAGAGCTGCTGACCCTTACGATACATGCAGTGTCCCCTCGATGAGTTTTTGGTGGTAGTGTCGGCTAGGGCCGAAATTGCAATGGTCGAGGTCTATTCTCATGGAACCAAGCCATTCCCAACCTCGGCAATTTCTTAGCTGGGGATGTAGTTTCTGAGCCGAGGCGACACTTGGGGCATATCAATCACCCCCCAGCCCTTAGTTACATGTGAGAGCAGGTGACTGGGGGATCTCTACACCACCGAGGTCTTTCTCCTATGTGTCAATGTTCATTTGACACTTGTCCATTGCTGAAGTGTGGCTTGCCTGGTAAGCATGTGTTGTCAACCGTCCTTTTGGGCTCCCAAGGCAATGATGGGCCTTGGGAATTATGCCCCCATATTTAAGGGTTTAAACCCCCATTTTCTCTCTTTCTTCTCCACTTCTCTCATTTCTGGCGTGATTCATTTCTGCAGCTTTCTCTCTCTAGAAAGCTTTGGTTCGAGGTATTTTGGTTGGTGATTCCTCGCAGTCTCTTCATTTCCTCCTACTATTTCTTCTTCAGGTATCCTCTGCCATCCTTTTCTCTTCATTTTCCCTATTTTCCCCTTATTTTTATGTTTTTCGGTGAGTTTGGGAGTTTTCTGGCGAGGTCTCCATATTTTCAGGCGAACTGTTCTTAGTGTTCTTCATAGTAGGCCTTTAGATTTTTGTATTTTGATCCTTAGTTGAATCATTCCATTAGCCAGTCTTGTTTGTAGTTTTAGGAGAGTTACAAGTGTAGGGTCGTCGGCCTCTGATGCTCAGACCCCTTTACCAACTTTTAGAGGAGTTCCCTTCTCTGAGGGAGAAGACTCTAGAGAAAATTAGGCAGATAGAAAGAGCACAGGAGGAGTCTCGTAGGTCACAGGAATTCCCCCTCAGACCTATCTTTCCACCTCCTCTGAAGGAAGTATACCCTGAACCATTGGAACCAGTTATCCCAGCAAAGGTCCCTGCTTAACCCATACCGATGTATGAGTCTGAGTCTTCCACATCAGACCCTATATTTGTGGATTCCTTCCAAGAGGCCATGGACTTCACAAATCAACAAGATCAGGCCCCTAATCAAGCCGAGGTCTCTAGTCGGGCCTCATCCCATAAAAATTCAAGCACATCGCCCTCTTCCTCAGAGGTTGAGATTGTTGCACCGAGTGTGGTTATTCCACCAATACTTGATGCCATTCCTTTGTCGGATGTCACCGGGGCTGAGTTCGCTCAGAGGTTCCCAAGTAATCCCTCGACGTCTACCCAGGCCAACGTTGAGTTAGGCAATGACGATGACATCGAGAGTGATGTCAACGTCTTTGAGGCGACCGAGATTGAGAGTTCAGTTACTAAGGTAGACCTTCTTTGCTTCAGATATCTATACTCCATCAACCCTTCCATAAAGCTTAGGAGACCTCTGAGGGAAGAAAGGGCTTATCATGGCCGAGATGGTGAGGTCTACTTATATGAGCAGATGTTCAAGTTAGGGTTTCGTTTGCCCATCCATCCCATCATTAGGTCTATCCTAGCTTACATCAATTTAGCCCCTTCCCAATTATCACCTAATGCTTGAAGGGTCATAACTGGGGCCATAGTCCTATGGAGGATTGTTCACCACTCAGACCTTCCAGTCCAGGTCTTTGTAGGATGTTACGTCCCTTCATCTGCTAAAAATCATCCGAGTTACTATCATTTTGTAGCTCGAAAGCCTGAGAAGAAGATGCTCCAGATAACTCAGACTTCTAACCATAACTGGAAGCCTCGATATTCTTTTGCTTCAGGGCTATGGGAATTTGGTCCATGTGCTCCCTCTTCCCTGCTAGAGCCGAGGATGACCCTAAGATGGGGTAAGGTAACGATATCTGCCAAGGCCGACCCTGGTCTGAGTCTGCAAAACCTTCAGAAGGTCAAGGGCCTTCAGGACCAGGGGATGCATGGTCTGCTCGTTAAGTTTGAACATCTGATGACCCCCCACTACCTCTTTGAGATTGGTTTGGGTGTAGTCCTCTTACAGAGCTTGGTAAGTGTTTTTATTCAAGTTATACATCTGAGTTTATGCATGTCTGACTCACTAACTCAGACCTTTCAATTTTGCAGAGCGTCCAAAGGTCATATCAGACGAACTCTGAGAAATGGCAGCACCGAGTCTGACTAAGCTTGCTAAGAAGGCTGGTCTGAACGCTCCTCCTCCATCTCCCTCAACCTCGAAGGCTCAGGCCCCTAAGAAGAGAGATTCTACCGAACATGCCCCTGAGGATCAGAGGTAGAAGAAAAAAGGTGGGGACTCTGCCATCCCAATCTCCTCTGCTGATGCGTTGGCTGCTCGTATAGAGCAACTAAAAATCAATGACAGTATCATAGGCCACAGTCTGCAGGCACTAGATTCCATCGGCTCTGCCATGACCGAGGATGATAAACATTTTTATCGATCGATGGACACACCTCTTCTGGTTGAATTTGGACTCCACAGGTCTATTTAGGTATGACCTCAGATTTTAGTATTATACTCAAAGTGTAGTCTCTGATTTGGCTTTTGACTCATATACACGATCACATAATTTGTAGGGCCTGGCCTCCATGCATCATCTCTCCAACTGGACTCTGAGGAATTTACCCCTCATCCAGAAGGGTCAAGAGGCCGAGAAGGTGCAAAGCACTCTGAACGTCAAAATAGACCGCCTGAAGTCTGAGCTTAATGAGTCTGAGAAGAAGGTGGAGGGGCTGGAGAAATAAATCTCCAAACTTAAAAAGGATCATGCTTTGGCTCTGAAGGATAAGGACGATGTCCTCCTGCAAAAGGTCGACTCTGCGGTGAAGCCAGCTCTTAACGATGCCTCTGAGGGGATATTAGCTGATTATAAGGCCTCTGATGAATTCGTGAGCTTCGGATTTGAGTATCTTGAAAGAGGTATTAAAGCTACTATCAAATGGGAGGCCGTCAAGGAGAAGGAGGCTAGAAGTTTGAAGGCCTCTGATTTCATAGGTCTCAGCTTTGCTAACCCTCGGCTTGCCCAAGCCCTTCGAGAGGTTGAAGAGGAGGTCAAAGCCCGCACAAAGACTGCCACACTAGACAATACAAAGATAGAGGCAGCTGACCGCATAGGAGATGAGGTCGAGGTGACCAATGTCGGCCAAGAGAATCAGGCCGAGGATACTAGCACTCTCCCTTCGAATCCCTAGGCTCAATTGTGAAGCTCTCCTTTTGTAACCCTTGATTGGATGTAACCTCTGAGGAACATTGTCAACTTATATTTTTGAATTATAACCTGATAGCAACCTCTGAGGAGGCTTTTTACTTCATTTGCTTTGCTTGTTGAATGTTTCTTTGCCATGCGATGTTTTAGCTCTGAAGTCTTGTTGCAATGATGTCTATTTAAACTGAATTAATAGTTTTACCTCAGACCTTGTCACCACTTAATGGTGTTATAAGGGTCTGAGGTCATCACTTAAGATGTTATCCTCATAATTAATCTCACCAAATTAATGATGTTAAGGGTCTGAGGTCATCACCTAAGATGTTATCCTCATAATTAATCACACCAAATTAATGATGTTAAGGGTCTGAGGTCATCCAAGCATGGTGTCTGGCCTCAGACCTTATCACCGCTTAATGGTGTTATAAGGCTTTGAGGTCATCACCTAAGATGTTATCCTCATAATTAATCTCACCAAATTAATGATGTTAAGGGTCTGAGGTCATCCAAGCATGGTGTCTGACCTCAGACCCTGTCACCACTTAATGGTGTTATAAGGGTCTGAGGTCATCACCTAAGATGCTATCCTCATAATTAATCTCACCAAATTAATGATGTTAAGGGTCTGAGGTCATCCAAGCATGGTGTCTGACCTCAGACCTTGTCACCATAATGGTGTTATAAGGGTCTGAGGTCATCCAAGCATGGTGTCTGACCTCATACCTTGTCACCACTTAATGGTGTTATAAGGGTCTGAGGCCATCACCTAAGATGTTATACTCATAATTAATCTCACCAAATTAATGATATTAAGGGTATGATGTCATCCAAGCATGGTGTTTGACCTCAGACCTTGTCACCACAATGGTGTTATAAGGGTCTGAGGCCATCCAATCATGGTGTCTGACCTCAGACCTTGTCACCACTTAATGGTGTTATAAGGGTCTGAGGTCATCACCTAAGATGTTATCCTCATAATTAATCTCACCAAATTAATGATGTTAAGGGTATGAGGTCATCCAAGCATGGTGTTTGACCTCAGACATTGTCACCACAATGGTGTTATAAGGGTCTGAGGTCATCACCTAAGATGTTATCCTCATAATTAATCTCACCAAAATACTGATGTTAAGGGTCTGAGGTCATCCAAACATGGTGTCTGACCTCAGACCTTGTCACCATTTAATGGTGTTATAAGGGTCTGAGGTCATCACCTAAGATGTTATCCTCAGAATTAATCTCACCAAATTAATGATGTTAAGGGTCTGAGGTCATCCAAGCATGGTGTCTGACCTCAGACCTTGTCACCACTTAATGGTGTTATAAGGGTCTGAGGTCATCACCTAAGATGTTATCCTCATAATTAATCTCACCAAATTAATGATGTTAAGGGTCTGAGGTCATCCAAGCATGGTGTCTGACCTCATAACTTGTCACCAGATTGGTGTTATAAGTGTAAGGACATTTTTGTCCATGAGCATTTTATATGTCGTACGCCGTTACACCGTTGAGAATATTTTAGAATCATACGCTCATCAACGAAATCCGAATATCAAAGACAGAAAAGGAATCAGGGAACAGACCGGAACGATCCGTCCCGGATAAAAGAACCGATCCGGTTCCTCCTGACCGATCCGCCTAAAGAGACCGGACCGATCCGCCTGCTGAGATGAGGCCAGTGTACCCCAGATCCATAGCGAACCGATGAAGCTAAAAAGTCGAACCGATCCGATGCCAACCGGATTGATCCGCCTTCAAAAAGGAACCGATCCAATGTCACCGGACCGATCCGCCTAAAGAGACCGGACCGATCCGACGAGGATAATTTCAAACAGATCGTGTTCAGATCGTGTTCAGATCATGTTTCGAATTTTAGGGCTCAAGTTATCCTATTTAATCCCACTACGGGAAGTGGTTTTTCCAAGACTTCTATAAACGATTTTTAGAGTAGAGAAAGACCCAAGTCTTCACCTATTGAGTACCAATACTCTAGGTATTTTGATTCACACAAAATCCATACATTTGTGAATCCTTTTGGTAACCCAGGAACGCAGTTTAGCAGTTCAACCCTTGTGGAGGAGACCGTTCTTCTTCTCCATTGCAGCCCTACTGGGAAGGGATAATTCCAGCCGCGACTACAGAATCCGATACCTGAGGGTAATTCTTAGTCAACTTGTATTTTCATTGTAATCCGATTGTAAGCCGTTTTCTTACAAATTATAGTGAAAATAAATGGTTTTGCCCCTGTGGGGGATTTTTCCTGAATTATGTGTGTTTGAATAACTCTTGCATGATTTCATATTGTTTCAATCACACCTAGTTACATGTTTAGGGTTTGTTTGGGTTAAAAGGTGTTTTAAATATAATTTGATCATTTGAACGCGATCACAGACGTCTTCAAATTGGTATCAGAGCAGGTTACGCTAATCTATCGCGTATTCCTTTTTTCGCAAAATTTTTCTAAGATATCAATTTTCTGAAAAAATTGATTTTCGAAAAAGTGTGTGTTCAAATGGAGAAGTCATATTATAAAATGCCTGTTTTTTACGGGACAAATTATGTTTATTGGAAAGCCCGTATGAGGTCGGCTTTAAAATCCATTGATGAACGTGTCTGGATTTTGGTTGAACGAGGGTGGACTCCTCCCACCGTGACTGTTGATAATGTGACCAACATGAAACCTGACATTTCTTGGACTGATGAAGAAATTAAATGGTCATCTTTTAATTCTAAGGGTCTAAGTGCTATTTTTGGGTCTGTCACACCTGATGAGTTCAAACGCATAATGACGTGTACCACGTCAAAAGAGGCATGGGATGTTTTACAACTCACCCATGAAGGAACTAATGCTGTGAAAGAGTCTAAGTTGCAAAACTTGACAACTCAATTTGAAACAATCACCATGCATGATTCTGAATGCTTTGATGAATTTTATGCTAGACTTTCTGACATTGTGAATATTAGTTTTAATCTTGGTGAACATATTCCGAATGCTAGAGTTGTTAAAAAGATTCTTCGTTCTTTGCCTAAGCGTTTTATCCCTAAAGTCACTGTGCTAAATTCTATGGGTAATTTAAATACACTAAAATTGGAAGAACTTGTAGGAGATTTGCAAACTTATGAAATTGATATGTTCCCTAAAAATGCTAAATCTAAAGATAAGGGAATTTCTCTTAAAGCCCAAGAGAAAAGGAGTGAGGGGTCAGCTAGAAAGAGGGTAGAGTCATCTAGAAAGAGAGAGACTGACACGTCAGATTCTGAGTGCGATTTTGACTTAGATGATTTGGCTCTTTTCGCAAAAAAATTCAAGAGGATTCTCAAATTTAAGAAAAATGGCAATTTTAAAGATAAAAAGAAATTTGAGAAAAATAAGTTTGAAAAGAAAAATGAAAAAGTTTCCAAAAATCCTCCTCTGAAAGAAAGTGAGAGATGTTTTGAGTGTGATGGTAGGGGTCATAAAGCTTTTGAGTGTGCCAATCGTCTGAATAGAGAGAAAGAGAAAGATGTTCTTAATGCTACCCTTAGTGACGACAGTGAGGTCGAGATGGTGGATTCTGGAGATGAGTCGCCGCATGAGTGTAACTTCACCGCATTCATGGCCAGCCAAGTGAGCACTCCTAGTTCTCCTCACGACGTTGAGGATGATGCTTCACAGGGATACCTCGACAGTGAGATCGATGTGAGTGAAGGGGAGGATGACACAAGTGAGAGCGAGAGTGATATGCAACGCGCCTACGCTGAGTTATATTCTGAGTCTTTTAAAACTAAAAAGCGTAATAAAGCGTTAGTTCTTAAGATCACCTGCTTAGAGGAAGATTTAAAGAAAGCGAAAGAAAGAGAGTTCTCCACCTGCACCGCCCTGAGAGAGAGAGATTCTACATGTGTCGAGAATGAGAATTTGTTTAGAGAGAGAGTGTGTGTTTTAGAGAAAGAGAGAGGGGACTTGATTAAGCAAGTGGCTAGTCTTACGAGTCAGCTCCATTCCTCCGTGGAGACTTAGAAGAAACTTGAAGCCCTTGTTGCCCAGCTGACTCATGATCTTGAGAAAGCACGGGAAGTCAAGGTACAAATCGAGGACAGATCTGGGAAGATGGGAAAGATGCTCCTCGGCCCCGCTTTAGGTTTTGGTGATCGTCAAGGAATTGGTTATGATGGTGCCTCCACGTCCCAAATTGCACCTGGACCAGTTCCTGAGATTACTACAACTCCTTATGGTCACCGTCAAAAACCTCGAAGGAGAGTTCGACCAAGAAAAGCAAACTAAGGTCCGCCTTTGACTGTGCTCTTTTGTACTTATTGTAAAAGAAAAGGCCACATTAGGGAATCTTGCTGTAGTATGGGTCGAACACGACGTACTACTGCTCCACCACGTCATACTGATAAATTTTCTAGTCTGAGAGAGCGAGTTGAGTTCTTATCTGCCACGACTCAGAGTTTGATGAAAGAATTCCGACGGATGTCTTCGCCGTTAGTGAATGTTTCTCACATTCTAGCTAAAATCAACAACAACAAAGGCAAATAAAAGGTCATCTCTGCTTGGGTGCCTAAGAAAGATAAAAAGGCCTTTGTTGTTCATGTTGCTCTCAAAGCACATAATACCTCATAGTGGTATTTTGATAGTGGGTGCTCCAGACATATGACAGGCAATGCCTCATTTTTTACGACTCTTGAGGATTATTAGGATGGCAGAGTCACCTTTGGAGATGGGAGAAAGTCTAGCATTATAGGACGTGGTACTATCGAGTTACCTGGATTTCCTAAGCTAGAAAATGTTTTGTACGTCAAAGGTTTGAAAGCAAACCTTCTCAGCATAAGCCAGCTGTGCGACACTGACCTGGCAGTAAAGTTTGACCAAGACGCGTGTAAAGTCTACAATCAAGCCGGTAAGCTTTTGATGCAAGGTGTGAGGACCGAGGATAATTGCTATGGGACTGAGCCCACATCCTCACTTGTCTGCAACAGCGCCACGGTCACTCCTATGGATCTGTGGCACCAATGTCTAGGTCACGTGAACTTTAGAGATCTCAATCGCTTAGCTAAAAATGACCTAGTACGTGGCTTACCATCTCTTGGAAAGTCAACTTCGACCATTTGTGGACCCTGTCAGTTGGGAAAACAAATCCATAGTCCCCATAGGAAGTTACATTCCATTACCACCTCTCGTGTTCTTGAGTTGATTCACATGGATCATATGGGTCCCACTCGTACTGAGAGTCTAGGTGGTAAGAGGTACATCCTCGTGATGGTAGATGATTTCTCCAGGTGCTCCATTGTAGATTTTCTGAGAGAGAAATCCGATGCTGTAGAATTTTTAACGACCAAGTGCCGTGTCCTGCAAAATCAACACGGTGTCACTATTAACAGAATACGTAGTGACAACGGCACGGAATTCACAGAAGCAAAGGTAGACCTTTACTGTGATAGCCTCGGGATCAAACATGAGTTTTTTGCTGTGAGAACTCCTCAGCAAAATGGGACTGTTGAGAGAAAGAATAGAACAATCTAAGAGATGGCTAGATCTATGCTTCTAGGTCGTAAAGTTTCTAGGAGATTTTGGGCAGAGGCAGTGTCTACTGCATGCCACACGGTGAATAGGGTGTATCTGTGTCCACACACACTTCACACTCCTTATGAGTTGTGGACTGGCAAGAAGCCCAACCTGGCATATTTTCGTGTTTTTGGGAGTAAATGCTACATCCTACGGGATAGAGAGCAATTAGGAAAGTTCGACTCCCGGAGCGACGAGGGAATATTTCTAGGATATTCATCGAATAGCAGAGCATACCGGGTTTTTAACCTGAAGAGCTCTAGGGTTATGGAATCAATAAACGTTACCGTGCATGATGACGAACCTCCGACGGTTATTGATCCTAACCTTCAGTGTGAGGATGAGGACTGTTCTGACAGTGACTTACCTGTTCCTCTCTCACACTCTGTGGACCCTACTCATGTATTAGGGGACACACCTGCTTGGGTTCGCAAGAGTCATGACCCATCTGCCATTGTTGGCGATCCCACTCTAGGGGTCAAGACTCGTGCTCAGCTAGAGAACGTTGTTAGCCATCTTTGCTACACGTCCAAAGTCGAGCCCAAGAACCACAAAGAAGCACTCAAGGATGAACATTGGATATCTGCTATGCAGGATGAGTTCCTTCAGTTTAAAAAGAATGATGTCTGGGAACTTGTCCCCCGACCTAGTGAGATTAATGTAATAGGTACCCGGTGGATTTTTAAGAACAAAATGGATGAAAATGGTACCATAATCCGTAATAAGGCTAGGTTGGTCGCTCAAGGCTACACACAGATAGAGGGTGTAGACTTTGGGGAGACATTTGCTCCTGTTGCGAGGCTTGAGTCCGTCCGTCTTCTGCTCGCCATCGCATGTCATCTCCGCTTTAAGGTATATCAGATGGATGTCAAGAGTGCCTTTCTGAATGGCATTCTACAGGAGGAGGTTTATGTGGAACAACCAAAAGGGTTTGAAGACCCTCAGCACCCTGAGCACGTCTACTATCTGAGGAAAGCCTTGTATGGTTTGAAGCAAGCACCCCATGCTTGGTACGAGAGGCTTACTTCCTATATCTTAGCTCGTGGCTTCAAGAGAGGGGGAGTAGATATGACGTTGTTCGTCAGGAGAGATGACGGTGCTATTTTGGTTGCCCAGGTCTATGTGGACGACATAGTCTTTGGATCCACATGCTCCCAGCATGCTCATCACTTTGAAGAGGAGATGAAAAGTGAGTTTGAAATGAGCATGGTTGGTGAGCTTACATTCTTCCTTGGTCTCCAGGTTCGTCAGCTAGAGGATGGGATGTTCATCTCCCAATCCAAGTATGCTAGAGACCTAGTGAAGAAATTTGGTTTAGACTCCGCTAAGCATGCCCGTACACCTATGAGTACCACTACCAAGCTTAGTAAGGACACTTCAAGCAAGGACGTAGAGAAAACCTTATATCGGAGTATGATAGGTAGTCTTCTCTACTTGACTGCCAGTCGTCCTGACATCGCCTTTAGTGTTGGAGTCTGTGCGCGATATCAGGCATCCCCAAAAGAGTCACATTTACTTGCTCTAAAACGTATTATTAAATACATAAGTGGGACTCTCTCATACGTGATTTGGTATTCCTTTGATACCGATGACCGTTTGTCCGCCTATTCGGATGCCGATTGGGATGGGGATGTAGATGGATGTAGGAGCACTTCTGGTGGGTGTTTTTATTTTGGTTCTTCTCTTATCTCCTAGCTGAGCAAGAAGCAAAATTCCATCTCTTTGTCCACTGCGGAGGCTGAGTACATAGCCGCCGGGAATTATTGCGCACAACTCTTGTGGATGAAGCAAATGCTGGAGGATTATAGGATATCACAGGACACCATGACTATTTCCTGTGATAACACGAGCACGATACACATATCCCGCAATCCAGTTCAGCATTCGCGCACAAAACACATCAGGATACGTGAGCACTTTATACGTCAGTTAGTTGAAGAGAAAGTCGTATCCCTGAGTTTTGTTCCCACCGACCGTCAGTGAGCCGATATTTTCACGAAACCTTTAGATGCCCTTAGATTTGAGAGTCTTAGGAAATCTTTAGGGATTTGCACAGTTGACTGAGGGGTTGGTCTATGTCTAGAATAGGATGCTCCTTCATGTTCATATCATATGCTTCCTATTGCTAGTCTTTTTTATATGTACCATTGCTTAGTTGTACAGCTTTGTTTTATTCTTGTTGCTTTTTATATTTCTTTTGAAAAAAATACAAAAAGATTTTCCTTTAAGAAAAATTTTGAGAAAAAGCACAAAAAGATTTTTTTTTATAATTTTTTTTGAAAAAGGCCAAAAAGATTTTTCTATTTTTGCACCTTTTATGGATGAGCATTTAAGTTAGCCAAGTCACAACTTCATTCCATATATCCATGTGACTGTTTGATAGAGATTTGAGAAGCTACATCATTTCATCCATGTGCTTTACATTGGTTGGAGTCTTTGAGATGTAATTAGTGATATCTTCCTACATGTTTGACTCCTATATCCTTTATTGCACACATGCACGGCTATATTTGATTATTGCACTTATCTATCTCATGTTGGCTTGCGTGTTTTCATCTCAATCCTGTCTATACAATGTACAATATGCGATAAAACTTGACAAGATTGGAATGCATGTAAAAACCGTTTTGGTGAGACTGTGTGTTTTTGTATAACGGGGAGGGGCTGCGAAAGGTAATCATATATCCTTTGCGCAAAAGTCACCATTAAAAAAAAAGACCTAAAAAATGGAGGAATTTTAATATCCGAGGTCCTAAGAGGTTAAAAGAGCCCAAAAAAAAAATTTTAAGGCAATAAAAAGCTATACATGCCAAATATGGGCCACTTAGGTTTCACCATCAATTCTCCAAAGTTTGAGAATTTAGAATGCCTCTATTCAAAATAATATCTGAGGGAGTTTGGTTGGAGCATATAAACGGGTTTGCACTTCCTTGAAAGTCCTGAAAAAGCATAAAATCATTTTGGACGTTATTGGTGTGAAAATCATTTTGAGCTTTGATTTGTTGATTTGATTGAGTCAATATCTTATAAAGTCATTGTTTTACACCAAAGGAAGCATTTGAGTTCATTCGCTAGGAATATCCAATATTCATCGTGCACATATGTCATGTTTGTATGCATTGATTTTCCTATCGAATTTTATCACACCACTTCATTTACGCTATCATTGACTTGGTTACTTTGTGTTCATTCATGGTGTGATATTTTCCGTGTGACCCCCGCTCTTGCTTATTTGATTTATTTCTCTCATTTATCTATTTGGTGACATCATAAAAAGGGGGAGAATGAATTATCTTATTATGGGGGAGTTTTGAAAGTTTTGAGTTTGTTCATAAATTGGTATATATGTTTATCTCACTTCAAACTCGATATGTCACGTGGTATTTTGCTTTTTCTCATGTGTGTAGGTACTACATGGATTATCATTGTATTGCATACCTTGATGAGAAAAGCGTTGAGATTCCTGAAGATTTGAAGATCAATCGATGCAGTCTTATTCACTTGTACTCTTTCAGTTTTGGGTTCATGGAAGGGTAGATTTGTATAGGCAATTTTTTATGATTGATAATTCGGATGTTTGTTTTTATGTATGTACCGGCATAGACATAGGGGGAGATTTGTAAGGACATTTTTGTCCATGAGCATTTTATATGTCATACGCCGTTACACCGTTGAGAATATTTCAGAATCATACGCTCATCAACGGAATCCGAATATCAAAGGCAGAAAAGGAATCAGGGAATAGACCGGACCGATCTGTCCCAGATAAAAGAACCGATCCGGTTCCTCCGGACCGATCCGCCTAAAGAGACCGGACCGATCCGCCTGCTGAGGTGAGGCCAGTGTACCCCGGATCCATAGCGAACCGATGAAGCTAAAAAGTCGAACCGATCCGATGCCAACCGGATTGATCCGCCTTCAAAAAGGAACCGATCCGATGTCACCGGACCGATCCGCCTAAAGAGACCGGACCGATCCGACGAGGATAATTTCAAACAGATCATGTTCCGAATTTTAGGGCTCAAGTTATCCTATTTAATCCCACTACGGGAAGTGGTTTTTCCAAGACTTCTATACACGATTTTCAGAGTAGAGAAAGCCCCAAGTCTTCACCTATTGAGTACCAATACTCTAGGTATTTTGATTCACACAAAATCCATACATTTGTGAATCCTTTTGGTAACCCAGGAACGCAGTTTTGCAGTTCAACCCTTGTGGAGGAGACCGTTCTTCTTCTCCATTGCAGCCCTACTGGAAAGGGATAATTCCAGCCGCGACTACAGAATTCGATACCTGAGGGTAATTCTTAATCAACTTGTATTTTCATTGTAATCCGATTGTAAGCCGTTTTCTTACAAATTATAGTGAAAATAAATGGTTTTGCCCCTGTGGGGGATTTTTCCTCAATTATGTGTGTTTGAATAACTCTTGCATGATTTCATATTGTTTCAATCACACCTAGTTGCATGTTTAGGGTTTGTTTGGGTTAAAAGGTGTTTTAAATATAATTTGATCATTTGAACGCGATCACACACGTCTTCAATAAGGGTCTGAGGTCATCACCTAAGCTGTTATCCTCATAATTTATCTCACAAAATTAATAATGTTAAAGGTCTGAGGTCATCCAAGCATTGTGTCTGACCTCAGACCTTATCACCACTTAATGGTGTTATAAGGGTCTGAGGTCATCACCTAAGATGTTATCCTCATAATTTCTACCATTAGAGCACAATGACGCAAGAATCGACATGGGAACTGATCTCTTATTAATAATCTCTTCATAAGATGGTACATTTACATAACTTCCTGTGACATCATATGTAATACTTCTGCAGATGATCAGCATTCCAGGGATTGGCAAAATGTTCCCCTTCTAGGTTTTCTAGCATGTAGGTCCCGGGTACAACCTCTTCTATCACTTTGTAGGGACCATGCCAGTTTGGGTGGAGTTTGTTTATTTTATGTAAGGTCTTCTTCAGTACCAAGTCTCCCACAGCAATGGGTCTATACTTCACCCTCTGATTGTAAAATTTTGCTGCTCTTTGCTGGTAAGCTGCTTGTCTAATTTCTGCATCTTCCCTTCTTTCTTCGATCAGATATAGGTCTAGTCTCCTCTCTTCCCTATTTTCATCAAGGTCATAGGTCTGAACCCTATGAGTTGGGAGCCCCACCTCTACTGGTATGACGGCCTCTGAGCTGTGTGCCAGCATGAATGGGGTTTCTCCCATTGGTGTCCTTGTCGTGGTTCTATAGGCCTATAACACAGCGTAAACCTCTTCAGTCCATCTCCCATTCACTTCTTCTAACCTCTTATTGATTCCATCGAGGATTGTCCTGTTTGTGACTTCTGTCTGACCATTTGCTTGACTTCGGCCAGGAGATGAGAAGAACTGCTTTATCCCCACTCTTTCGCAATACTTTTCTAAAGAGGAGTTCTTAAACTGGGTTCCATTATCCGAGATGAGTGTGTTTGGGAGGCCATGTATGCATATGATGTTCTTCCAAATAAATTGGAAGGTCTTCTGTTCTGTGATCGTTATCATCGGCTCTACCTCCACCCACTTTGAGAAGTAGTCAATGGCAACTATCAGAAATCGGTAATTATTGGCAGCTCTTGGTAGGGGTCCTACTAAGTCGATTCCCCATACTGCAAATGGCCATGGAGAGGTGACTGAAGTCATAGGTTGATGAGGTTGATGAGGAATAGTGGAGAATCTCTGACATTTATCGCACCTCTTCACGTGGACTGCAGCATCTTTGGCCAAGGTTAGCCACCAATATTCATGTGTAACAATCCTCTTGGCCAAGGGTCTCCCCCTATGTAACTGGACCAAGAACCCTCATGAACTTTCTGTAAGACGCGGGGGACTTCGGTGGGATGTACACACCTAAGGAGGGGCAATAGAAATCCCTTCTTATAAAGAACGTCTCCTATTATGGAAAATTTTGCAGCCCTGTATCTTAGTTTACTTCTTTCTAGCTTTGATTTCGGTAGCTCTCCCTCTTTGATATATCTGATAAGGGGGTACATCCATGAGTCTCCTAGGTTCAAATTATGACAAGGGTTACAGACCTCTTCTTCCTCAATGGTCGCTTTTGCTAAGACCTCGACCGGAATTGTCCTTCTGATGTCTGTCTTCATCGCCGAGGCCAACCTAGACAATGCATCTGCGTGGCTATTATTTTGTCGGGGTACTCTCTTCAAAATATTCTAACATTATTCTCACTCTCTTTAGATACTTAGCCATTCTCTCATCTTTGGCCTCGTAGACTCCCAATACATGATTGACAACTAACCTTGAATCGCTATGAAGTAGGAGTCATCTTACACCTAGAGTCTTTGTCAATGAGAGGCCTGCTATCATGGCCTCATATTCTGACTCGTTGTTAGATGCCTTGAAGCTGAATCTCAGAGCGTATTCAATGTTGGCACCATCTGGGGCTGAAAGAATCAGCCCTGCACCGCTTCCATTATTACAGGAAGAACAATCAACGAAGAGATTCCAAATGTCTGTATTCGATGAGAATGCCCCTTCTGTCATGATTCCTTATTTGAAGAGGTATCGGTCCTCCTCGTTCTCTGCTCCTTATCCTCTTGGATACGACCTCTTCCTAGTTTCGGAAGACGTTTGGTGCAACCTCTTCTAGTTCTTGGGAGACCTTGCTATTTGACCCTTCAGCATCCTCTAGGTCATTCTCTGCCTCGGCCTCTTCCCATGTGAACTCAGCAACAAAGTCCACGAGAGCCTGCCCTTTGATGGCTGCCCTAGGTTGATAAGTAAGGTCATACTCTCCCAACTCAATGGCCCAGGTCATCAATCTTCCAGACTTCTCAGGTTTATGGAGGACCTGTCTTAGTGGGGAATCGGTAAGAACGACCATGGAATGGGCTTGGAAGTAGGGCTTCATCTTTCTTGAAGCACGTATCAGGGCGTAGGCTAACTTTTCTATATGAGGGTAATTTTGCTCAGACCCTTGAAGGGCCTTGCTGTTGAAATACATAGGCCTTTGGATTCCCACATCTTCCCGTACTATGGCTGCACTTATGGCCGATTCAGAGACTGGTAGATAAATATACAATCTCTCCCCTACTACAGGCCGAGATAATAACAAGGGAGACCCAAGCTAAGACTTGAGTTGGTTAAAAGCTTCTTCGCACTCTTTGTCCCACTAGAAGGCCTTTCTAAGCACTTTAAAGAATGAAAGACACTTGTCTGTTGCTCCGGAAACAAACCTATTGAGCGTGGCCACTCTCCCAGTGAGTCTTTGGACGTCCTTGATACTCCTCGGCGTCTTCATATCAAGCAAAGACTTGATTTTCTCTGGGTTGGCTTCGATTCCTCTTTGATTGATGATAAATCTAAGAAACTTCCCAGCTCCTACCCCGAAGACACACTTCGCTGGGTTGATTTTCATTCTGTACAAGTCCATAGTATCAAAGGTCTTTTCAAGGTCTGCTACGTGAGTGCAGGCCTTTAAGCTCTTTGTCAGCATATCGTCTACATACACCTCCATGGTATTGCCTATTTGGTCTTCGAACATCTTGTTCACCAGACGTTGATATGTCTCCCCTATATTTTTTTAGACCGAAGGGCATCACCTTGTAGCAGTACGTCCCTTTATCGATAATGAAGGTTGTCTTCTCTGAGTCTTCTTCATCTATGAAGATCTGGTTGTAGCCTGAATACGCATCCATAAAGCTCATGAGTTTGTGACCTGCAGTAGCATCTACCATCTAATCTATTCGAGGTAAGGGATAGCTATCTTTTGGGCAAGACCGGTTCAGGTCAGTGAAATCAACGCACATTCTCCATTTTCCATTGGCTTTGGGTACGATGACTGCATTTGACAACCACTCCGGGTATATGACTTCTCTTATAAACTCAGCCTCTTCCAATTTTTTGACCTCTTCTCGGATGACATCATACTTCTCCCTAGAGTAAACTCTTCGTCTTTTCTTGATTGGCCTGGCATCTTTGGTCAGGTTGATCTTGTGACTCATAACCTCAGAGTTGATGCCGGGCATGTCTGCGTGACTCCAAGCGAAGACACTATGCCTCTTCCTTAGGAAGTTTATCATCTCTTCCTTGATTTTTGTCTTTAGGGCTTTGCCGACCTGTATAGTTTTTTTCGGTTCGTCCTCATTGAGGACGATGGATTCTACCTCTTCCGTGGCCTCTCCCTTCTTCAATTTTGTTTCATCTCTTGGGTCCAACGTATCCATGCTATAGGTTATGGTTTCTCTCTTATAGGCCTCTCTCTCTTCGGCCGAGTTGAAGTAACATTCTCGTGCACTTCCCCTACCCCATAGGGGGTCGAGAATTTTAGCATCTGGTGGACCGTCGATGGCACAACTTCAAACTCCTTAAGGGCCACTCTTACTATGATGAGGTTATAGGCCGAGAAGACGTTTTCATCCATCACGAAAAAATTTATCTTCCGGGTCAACCTCCTAGGCTATTTATCACCCATCCGTATGTCCATCTCATATATGCCCAATTGGTGAACCTTTTCGCCGCTGAAGCCCATTAAAGGATGATGATAGGGTATCAGTCTAGCTCTGCTAAGATCTAGGCTCTTGAAGCAGGGCCAAAACATCACGTTTGCTGAACTCCCTCCGTCCACGAGGATCCTCTGCACCTTGCATCCATGCACTCTTGTTATTACCAAAGGGTCATCGTGGGGGGGGGGGGGGCAAGATACCTTTAAAGTCGAGTCGGAAGAACCCAACTATAAGGGTGTCCATGTCCACCTTCTTTCTCTTCTGCACTGTATTGGAAGATGTTAGGTTGACAACCTCAAGTTTGGCCATTGACTTGGCCTCTGCCACATGAGCCTTCCTGTCAGCCACTTTAGAGCCGCCTCCCGCGAATCCTCCGCATATGGTGTCAACACCAAAGGAGATCATGCCAACCCTCTTCATCGGTGTGTTGTCATCTTTCGGGGGAAGGTCCGGATCATCTTCATCATCACCTTTTGAATCATTGTTTCTTCTAGCTGGAGCCTCATCACGGCATCTGTCGTTTCTCCTCTTCTTAGGGTCATCTCTCCCCCTTTAGGAGCCTTACCATCAATGTACTTCCTCAACTTTTCGGACTTTCACATCTTTTCAATCTCATCCTTCAAGGCGAAGCATCTGTCTGTAACATGGCCATGGTCCTGGTGGAACTCACACCATAAGTTTTTGTTCCTCTTATGTGGAGGGGCTCAGTCTCTCTGGCCATCTCAGAGCCCTGTCATTCTTGATCTGGTTGAGGATATACTCACAGCTCATAGTCAGAGGAGTATAGTGAGCGAACTTGTCATCGGCTAACCTCTTCTTTCCATCTTTCTTTCTTTGGGACTTCCCGCCACTAGCGCGGTTCTCATCCTCATACTTAGCGGCCATTACCTCTTCGGCATTCATGATTTTCCCCGCAGTTTCCAGTAGCTCTGCCATAGACCTGGGAGGGTCTTTCGCGATTTTTCACAACAGCTTCCCTTTTTTAAGACCTCCTATGAGGGCGGTCATGGCTATGTTCTCTTCGTAATCTTTAACCTCAAGTTTTTCTTTATTGAACCTGGCGATGTAGTCTCTTAGGCTCTCATCCTTGCCTTGCTTGACATACTGAAGGTGAGTGGTCTTCTTTTGAGGTCTTACCCCAAAGCAGAAGTTGTGAATGAATCGTTCAGCCAAGCCCTTGAAGTTCTCAATTTAATTCTTCGAAAGAGAAGTAAACCAGCTGTATGCTGCTCCTGTCAAAGTCCCAGAGAAGGCCCTACACTTCATCTCATCAGGTATCGAGTAGATGTCCGTCGCCGATTGATACATCTCAATGTAATGTACAGGGTTGGTGCTACCATCATACTTGGGAGACACCACGGGTGGTTTGAACTTAGCAGGGGTCGGGAAGCTTACTATCTTAGCTACGAATGGAGAGCCTTCTATGTAACCCTTTTGCAATGGATCCCTACTTTTGATGAGGTCTCCTATGTTCTCCTTAAGACGTTGGATAGAGTCATTCCATGGTCTCCTACCATCGTCCTGGCCGAGGTTATCCCCAGCCACCTCCAACGGATGGACTGAGGGTTCCCCAGCCGCAGCACAACGTCTGTTGTTGACCTCTTCCTGATCTCTGCCTCTTCCCTCACGGGGTCATCCATGGTGAGGCCAACCTTGACCGTCTCCTCTCTGCGAGCCAGCTGCACTTCTCGACCTTGATAACCTCTGTTTTAGGTCATTTACTGGGCGCAACCTCTCAAAGGCTGACCCCCTACTCAATTGATCAAAAGTTGATCCTCGCTGTTGGGCCTCTTCACCTCTTCTGCCGCCACAACCTCGACTCTGCTGAAGAGGATGTACCGTATTATTCGAAACCTCATATGGCTCCCAACATTCTTTCGGGGCCTCTTCCGCCTCGAGAACGTCATACCTATCCTCCGGACAAGGGTTTCCTTGCCTCCCCAGGCGTTAGCGCCTAGGGTCAGAAACGTCCATCCTCCGCTGGGGGGCAGGTTGGTCCTTCATGGGTGCCTGGGGTGGTCCCCTGGCGACAGGATGAGGCTGGACAGTTGCCGGAGTGATCATTTTCGATGAAATCCCAGGTGGCCTCATCATAGTTTGGTTGAGCTGTGCAAACTTCTCCTGCATAGCTTGTTGCGTTGCAGCCAAAGACTTTAAGACTGCAGCCACCTCTGCCATTTCGGACTGAGGTGGTGCCTGGCTGGAGCTAGGCCCTCCCCCACCAGGCGGCGGAAGAGGCGGTGGTAATTCTGGTGCCATGTGTTGATTAATAAGGAGCTTAAGTAGCAGGTGATCTTAATACCTTAAAGGACCTCTTTCAATGGTGAAGTAGCTCCACGCAAGGGTTGGTGCCTGGTTCACCACCAGAGTCTCCGGTGAGGTTAAGCTGAAGAAGTGGAAGATACAGCTTCTCTCTTCCCACAGACGGTGCCAAAATGATGATGCTGGAAATAGCACCACCCTTCAAGGTGTTTGTAAGCTCAATTCAATGTTAACAATGGCAGCATAAGAGTACATACACACATAGTAGAAGGAGGTGAGGATAAGGGGATACACACCGGAATATAAGTGGTTCAACCAATCTGACCTACGTCCACTATGCAAATGTATGATGTGTATCACTGTATGAGGGATCTAATGGCTATGGATACAATCTCTTAAACTTTCTCTCTCTACTGTGTGTTTGAACAGAGTTTCATCTAGGGTTGCCAATTTTGGATCCCTTGCAGAGTAGAGGATGACCTTTATATATAGTACCTGGGGGGTGTGATGTACCCCCTATGCATGCAATGAGCATATGTGTGTTGATATAGCCAATCTGATGAAGACATCTGTCACTGTCACAGGTAGAGAATGATGATAAAATATTCCCCCCACGTGAGGGGAATGCTTTGTTATAACTGAATTATGTCCACGTGTCCTTATCCACACATATGTCAATAAGAGCTCGGCCTCGATGCTTAGTCCTGACCTCGGTCTGGTAGAGGCCGAGGTTGGTAAGGTCCAACTATCCATATAATCCGAGATGAGTCACTAAGGTCTCGGCTTAAGTGAAGCCGAGGTAAGGAGTTAGAGTCGTCCTGGGCTGAGGTTAAGATGGCATGTGCATGGAACATTGGCTGATTTACTGATGAGGTCGACCTTTTGTGGAAGTATGGCTCCTCGCGACCTCGGCCTACTCCTGGCCGAGGTTGTCATTCCCAGGTGAACTGAAGAGCTGCTGACCCTTATGATACATGCAGTGTCCCCTTGATGAGTTTGGTGGTAGTGTCGGTTAGGGTCGACATTGCAATGGCCGAGGTCTGTTCTCACGGAACCAAGGCATTCCCAACCTCGACAATTTCTTGGCCGAGGATGTAGTTTCTAAGACGAGGCGACACTTGGGGCATATCAGTTAATGTTGGAAAATTATATGAAATTGAGGAATAAAATTATGTGAGAGATATCTACATAATAATATTACGATTAAGAGAGAAATAACTGTTATAACCAAGTACGGGTTAATATTGGTGATATATATATATATATATATATATATATATATATATATATACGGGTACTTGGGATAATGTGAGTGATAAATACATAATAAATATACGATGATAATTGTAATTAACAAGTACGGGTGGTATTCGAAAAATACGACGGGTACTTGGGGTAGGATGAAATCCTAATATAATATTGGTCGAGTGCGTACCGAATTTTATATAGGTTGATGTGTATACCTATTACTTGTTTAATTTATATGTATGGCATACATAGCCTACTTGAGACGGGAGGCTTATGTGTAAGAGGATAGTCATATCCTGATGATCCTTAAGGGGGATCTTTGACTCGTTGCCTCAGAACATAGGACTTAAGTTGGATTGACATTAGTAAGAACAATGGTATTGAACGGTCTTTTGGGTGCGTAGGTATGTGCGTAGTCCAAAGGTTTAGGACTGTGTTCGCCTCTACTGTTTGTGATTTGTTAATTATGGTTCGTGGGACATACCGAACCTATGGTCGTTTATACAATGAGGAGATGTACTGGGACATGATAGTAGAGTACGCATGCACCGCAGCTGAGCCTCGGGGTGCAATTTAGTATATATATATATAATATAGTGAATGTGTATATATACTTGTGATAGTGTTTACTGTGTGAAATTAAGTATACATGAAAAAAATAATGGAATCTGAAAGAATTAAGTAGGTGAATACTTAATTCTATTGAATTTAAAAAGAGCTTATCCATGTTATAGAGAAATTGGATATATATGTATTACCTGTATTGCGTGAGAAATACGTGGGAAAGATATGGGCTATGGTTATTTGGCACTGATATGAACTAGTTAGCATGGGAATAGTAACTAGTATGATTTTAAGGTACGTTAGGTGTGCACTCTAGATGAGAGGTGAGGATCTCAAGAGAGAGTCCGATAATCTAACATGTATATAATAATTGTTAAATATAACATTTATTCACTTGCTGTTTTCTAAACTATTTTTACAATCGGGCTCTGGCCCGTTTTCTTGCATATTCTCTCCTCTCTTGTGTCTCCTATATTTGGTGTCCAACCGCATGGACACTAACCATAGAGGATTCAGATTTTTGACGATCTATGGATGCTATGGAGTCTTGGACTTTATTTAGACTCTTTCATATTCGATGATTCATACTCTGTAGTCGATATTTCATTTATGGCATGTCACCTAAGAGGATTCTAGTTATTTCTTCTCAATCTTAGAAAAATTAATTTTCTTATGTCGTTTTGGTACATTTAATTTGATGGGATTATTGTATTGAGATATTTAAACTGGAGAATTTTATTCCAGTTTCATTTAATTTAGCTTTGATATTACCGAGTTATTATTCATTATGTGAATGGATTGTATTAAATGGTTTATGGAAATTTATTTATTTTAAAACTTGCATACTTTAACACCTGCTTAATTGGATATTAGGTGATTAATTTTTTTTTCGACAGTGATGCTAAGAATGAACCAACTGTAAATTCTTTTTTAATTGGGTATAGGACTGATCACCGGGTATTTAATTAAGCGGGGTGGTATAGGTGGTATCAGAGCATCAGGTTCTAGAGTGTTTTAGGATCTGAATGGTTTATTATGCTTTCAGCTTAGCGTTCTTTGATAGAGAGCCATATCATTTGGACTGTTGTATCCTTATTTGCATATATACGATCTTAAGATATTCTTTGAAATTTAAATTGAATACTGATAAAATATTTCTCTCATTCCATAAGCCTCCTCGATGTGCACCTCAGCCTTCCATAGCTCAGGGTACAATGAATGTTGCAGAAGTTGCTGCCATTGTTACTCAGGCACTCAACGCAGTTTTAGCTGTTGTTCAACAGGCTCTAGCACAGGCACCAGTTATGCCAATCGTACCAGGGCAGGTGTTTTTTACTGCTTGGGAACGTGTTAGGGATGCTTTTCAGAAGGCACATCCACCCAAGTTTCAGGGAGGTTTTGATGTCGTGAATGTTAGCCAATGGAAGAAGGACATCCAGAGGCACTTGCGAATGTTTGAATGCATGGAGGTTCAGCGTCAGATACTAGATACATTTAATCTAGTCGGGGAAGCTCTACAGTGGTGGAAATCTATTACCACCGCCGAGGAGATAGAGACTATGACTATCCAGGACTTCTGGGTGCAGTTTGTCCATAAATACTTTCCCTCTACCATTCAGACTAAGATAAGGTGAAAATTAATCGACCTAACCCGGGAAGGGAGGACAATGGCAGAATATGAAGAGGAATTTACTTGTTTGACTAATTTGGTACCAGGAGAGGTGTCTACTGAAGAAAAGAGAATTTAAATGTTCACAAATGGCCTGAATTGGAAGATTCGCCAGCACTTATCGGGCAATCTTTCATTGCATACTTATGCAGATGTTCTTAATGCTACAATGCTTCACTGCTAGGATAACCGCTTACATGCTAAGGGTGGCAAGCAGGGGATTGAGTCGAGCCAGCAGGGCAAGAAGGGGGGGGGGGGCAATTCTAGCAGGACACAACCAGGTCAGAGTCAGCAGCGCTAGGGAGAGCACAGGTTCCAATCGAGGGACTATGCAAAACGTTTATGATTTTGAGGATTTCATTTTGGTAAAGGGGGTAACAGGTAGGGCTGCATGGTCAGCAGCAGGGCTAGCAGGGCCAAGGGAGAGGTGGTAATGTCCAGAAGGGACAAAATGGGGGGATGTTTACTAGCAGATGTTTCGTGTGTGGCAAGACTGGCCACAAGAGACGGGATTGTCCTGATAAGTGAAAATTTCCTCAGCAGGGAGCTCGTTAGGAGCCACATAGACTAGTATTTCCCCCATCTACTCTCCCAGTAATAGCTCAGGCTCCAGCATTGCCTGTCATTCCAGCAACGCTCCAGTACAGTAAGGACAGTACGGACGTGTGTATAATGTCCATCAGGCAGCGGTTCAGCAGCCACCGCCCGTGATTGAGGGTATATTTTCTATCTATGGGGATATGGGGTGCATTCTATTTGACCCAGGGGACTTACATTCGTTTGTAGACACTATATTTTCATAGGCCACATGGTTACTAGACTTGGCCGACAGCACTATTACTTCTGTAGACTCACCGATGGGTAGTGGGACTCCTATTTTCTTTATATGTCGTAGAGTGAGTATAGATATTTTGAGTCTGATTTTACCGACAGATTTACTTGTAATGGACATGTCTGCGTATGATGTAATTATCTCCATAGATTGGCTTGTTGCATATAGGTCCGTGATTGATTGTTATAGCCGGTGTATTATTTTTGTTATTTCTGAACATGAGATGTTCATAGTGGTGATGCATCGTTCTGAGGGAGGGTCATCTACTCATATTTATTATATAGAGGAGGAGACCTCTACAAGAGTAGTAGTATCCGTTAATTCGATACCGATAGTTAGTGAGTTTGAGGATGTATTTCAGGAGATACCGAGATTACCTCCCAGCAGGGAGATTGAGTTTGTGATTGATTTAGCATCGAGCCCTCAGCCTATTGGTCGTAGCTTACCGTATGGCTCCAGCAGAGATGAGGGAGATCTAGGACCAAATAAAATAGCTTTTGGAGCAGGGGTTTATCCGCAGGATTACGTCGCCTTGGGGTGCCTCAGTGTTGTTTGTAAAGAAGAGAGATGGTTCTTTACGGTTGTGCGTGGATTATCGGGAGCTTAATAAAATCACGATACGGAACAAGTATTCGTTGCCTAGAATTGATGACTTGTTTGATTAGCTGAGAGGAGCAGCCTACTTCTCGAAGATAGACTTAAGGTCTGGTTATTATCAGCTGCGTATCAGGGAGCAGGATATTTTAAAGACTTATTTCTTGACCAGATATGGATCGTATGAGTTTTGAGTTATGACGTTTGGGCTGACTAATGTGCCAGAAGTATTCATAGACTTGATGAATAGGGTATTCAGAGAGTTCTTAGACCATTTTATCATTGTTTTCATAGATGACATCCTGATTTATTCTCAAACTGAGAAGGAGCATGTCGAGCATTTGCGACGGGTCCTAAGACACTACATGAGCATCAACTGTATGTAAAATATGAGAAGTGTGGGTTTTGGCTTCGTGTCTAAAATGGCAATATCAGTGGATCCTAGCAAGGTATCAGCAGTGAGAGAGTGGGGACAGGCCATGACATCGACAAAAGTGCAAAGTTTCTTGGGATTGACCGATTATTATAGACGTTTTATCCGGGGTTTCTTAAAGATTATGGGTCCGATGATAAATCTAACCCGTAAGGGAGTACCATTTATTTGGGATGATGCGTGACAGTTGGCATTTGACGATCTGAAAGATAAGTTGACTTCAGCACCCGTACTATCACTGCCCAAGCCAGGAGTGAAGTACTTGGTTTACACTGACGCGTCATCACAGGGGCTTGGTGAAGTATTACAGTAGGAAGATAAGGCTATAGATTATGCCTCTAGAAAATTTAAACCTCATGAGAAGAATTACCCCACCCACGACTTGGAGCTTGCGGCAGTCGTGTTTGCTCTTCGGATATGGAGACATTATTTATTGGGGGCAAAATTTTGCCTATTCACAGATCATAACTCACTTCAGTATTTGTTCACTCAGCGGGAGTTGAATATGCGTCACCATAGTGGCTTGAGTGCATAAAGGATTATCAGTTTGAGATACATTACCACTCGGGGATGGCTAACGTGGTAGCAGACACGTTGAGCCGAAGGCCGGTAGGTGAGTTGGCCATGGTGTGGAAGGCAAAATGGAAGGAACTCGGAGATCAGGATGTAGTTGCCCGATCATTTATGTTAGTCATGACTGTTACACCTCAGATTATGATAAGGGTAGTTCAGACTCAGGCAACAGATTCGTTTTATCAGGAGAAAATTTTACAACTTTTAATCGCGGGACTCAGTGACTTTCAATAGGGGCTTGCGCTTCAACGATAGATTGATTCTTTCAAAAGGTGTGGATTTGCGGCATACGGTGATGATAAAGTCGCATGGAACCAGATTTGCGGTACATCCCGATGGGGATAAGATATACCAAGACTTGCGA
The DNA here is from genome assembly GCA_949130495.1 of Sambucus nigra. NCBI lineage: Eukaryota > Viridiplantae > Streptophyta > Magnoliopsida > Dipsacales > Adoxaceae > Sambucus > Sambucus nigra. Next base: position 423,394,870 of record OX422217.1, read on the forward strand.
TGAAAGTATTGGTGGAGCGGGATGAAAAGAGACATTGTTGAGTTTGTCTCTAAGTATGCCACTTATCAGTTAGTGAAAGTGGACCATCAGAAACCTGTTGGGTTTCTTCAACCAATAGAGATCTCGATGTGGAAATGGGAGAGCATTTCCATAGACTTCATAACAGGGTTACCTACTTCTTAGAGGGGTCACGATTCCATATGGGTAATTATGGATCTATTGACTAAGGTAGCTCACTTTTTGTCAGTTCAGACTGATTACTCTACGGGACAGTGTACCCATATTTTTATAGCCGAGATCGTGAGGTTACATAGGGGTGCTTCTTAATATTGTGTCCGATCGAAATAAGATTTTTGTATCCCAATTTTAGGAGAGTTTTCATGAGGCCATGGGTACTGAGGTGCATTTGACTACGGCCTATCACCCGCAGACCGATGGACAGACAAAACGTACAAATCAGATGTTAGAAGATAAGTTACGTATGTGTATCCTGGACTTTAGGGGAGTTTGGGAGCAGTACCTTCCATTAGTAGAGTTTACTTATAATAACTCCTATCAGTTCACCATCAGTATGGATCCATTTGAGGCACTAGTAATACCCCGTATTTTTATGATATTTATTTATGGGATTAATTGAATTAAATGTGTATTAATTGGAAATTAATCCGGATAAAAATACTAGCGAGATGCGAGTTGGTATTTAATTTGAATGAGTATATATGGCTATATATGAATATGGAAATTATGAAATTTGTCGTGAGATTGAAATACGACAATTTGGAATTTTGTTGAGACGCGTGTGACAGTCGCGTCAAGAATATTATTATTTAATTAAAAAGTGAATTTTAATTCTATTAACCTTATGGTCGTTTTGAGTGCACCAACGCGTCCGGAAGGGTTGAAATAGTCAGAAAACACTAGCCGGGGGTTTAGTTTGGGTCCCGGGGCATTTTTAGGTCATGCCGGCAACGTATAAGGGTAGTTTGGTAATTTTGGATTTTTGGGAATTAAAACCTACGAAAATTAGGAATTAAAATCTGACTTAACCTTTGCCCACTAAACCCACTAACTACACCTTATGACCTAATGGGCTACGGGGGTTATTAGAATTAGTTCCAAGAGTTTCCTAAGGCAAACCCTAGCCACCATTGTCACCTTGGAGAAGAAGAGCTTGTACAGAGAGAGAGGATAAATTCTGCAGAGAGAGAGAGAACAATTCAATCTTCAACATCAAATTCAGAGATATATCATAGGCAAGTGGTTTAATTACGTTAATTGCATTGAATGTTTCTTCCATGCTTAGACATTTCTGAAAATTTCATTGTTTTGGGGAGATTGATGAAAACCCATTAAATTGGAATTAGATACTTACATTTTCATGAGGAATCACATGTAGAATTGTATTTAGGTGATTATTCTGATGATAATATATCTTATATGAAACAAAAAATGGATTTAATTATGACCATTGAGGATCTTACAAATTTCTAGGGTTCATGTTCTTGAGATTGGGAAAAATGTAGAGACTTGATAATTGGGTGATGATTAGGATGAATTAACCCCATAAACATGTTATTATATGACCTAAGTATGTTTAGGAATGATTAGAAACCTTGAACAATTGTTGGATTGATGTTTTAATGTGATTAGAGGTGAAGAAAAGTTGGAAAAACGAATTTGGGAAAATCTGGGCTCGAAACTGGCCTCTCGTTAGAAGACCTGCCCAGGTCGTTCGAACGAGCTTCTAACGAGTTGACAGTTTGACTTCTAATGAGAGGGATGTTCGTTCGATGACTTTCGTTCGAACGAGATCTCTTTAGAAGGCCCACTTCGTTCGAACGAACTCTCGTTCGAACAGCCTCGTTCGAACGAGACTTCTAACGAGCTGACAGTTTAGGCTTTTTGGCCTGTTTTGATTCCGCATGTCCCGTAACCTTGTTTAATTGTAGAGATACCATTCCCTTGATGATAAATTGATATAGTTGGGACATTTGGGATATTTTGGGGAGTAAAACCTAGAAGTGAAATTCGAATTGAATGGAAATTGTGGAATAGGACGTGAGTGACTATTACGATGCGAGAATTATTAACGGCTTAAATAATTGAATTAATCGTGAACTTATGAATTGTGCAACATTATAAGTCGGTACGAGAATAACAAGTGTACCACAAATAAATATGGTAATATCTAAGATGTGTGCATGCTTAGTATATATGATTTGATGTGTTTGACATACCTACCATACTTGCTATCACGGGAGGTTCACGTTCGCTTAGGGCCCTCTAATCCTTGTGTTGCCCGGATTTAGATTGGTACCTCGAGAACATAGGTCAGAGAAGGACTTATTGGGATGTTAATAAGTCTGCTGATCGTGGGAGCGTAGGTATGTGCGTGACCCATGTGATGTGATTGTGTTCGCCTCCATTGTTTGTGAATTGCTATTATCTGAGAACGATTCCTGAGAGATTCGAAATGCGTGATCCTTATGTACGTGATGTACCGGGATGGATAGCAGAGTATGTGTGCACCGCAGCTTAGTCTCGGGTGCTTGTATTGTATATTTATGGCGTGGCTAATATACACTTAAATTAATGAGAACTTCCATGTTGGTATTGTGAGTATAAATATAGAAACGCTTTGAGTAACTATAAAGGGGTAATCTGTAATGAATTGTATTGATAATAATCGAGAATCCGAGTTTAAGTAAAGCTCTCCATTTAGTTGATAACGCTAGAATACATAATGAGAATCGAGTAGTAAGGGGTAGAACTTATTACGGTTTGGTTAGATTTATATGTTACTTAAATGGGTACGGTACGTTAGGAGTGCACAAATTAGTCGAGAGGTGAGTATTTCATGTGAGTGCACGTCCTAACATGTATTTTGCATTCATTGTTTTAATGTTATTAAAGCACTTGCTATTTTTAAAATACTCTCCACTGTCGGGCCCTGACCCGTTTGCTTTCAAATCCACTTTTTGTAAAAACCATTTTAGGTGCCCAGCCACAAGGACACCATGCATAGGACTTTCATTCAGGTGACGAGCTGTAGCTGCTTGTGGAAGTTACAGGACTTTTCTAGTAGACGCTTCATCTATCTTGACTCTATATTCAGCTTCCATCAGTTGTAGGGCACGTCGCCCATTTCTATTAGAAACATTTCCTATTTCAGATTTTTAGACTTTTGGCATGTAATTAATTCAGGTTACATTATTTTATTTAGTTCAGTTGTGGGATTGTTGTGAGGAGTTTTCCTCCGGACTTATTATTACTTTGTTTGTTATTCTATTGCTTCGTTATGGTGAATGGTTGTTATTCTTTCACTATCCTCTTATTGCATGTTAATTAGAGTTAACTTAAAATTTGGCAACTCACTTTTTAAATACTAGGTGGTTAGTAATCATTAAAATGTTTTCGACAGTGATGCTATTAACTGGACCAACTTGGCATTTTGTATTAATTTAATAAAGGAGTAGCTACCCGGTATTTAATTAGTCGGGGTGTCACAGGTGGTATCAGAGCATCAGGTTCTAGTGTCCTTTAGGATCTATACGGCTTATTATGTTTCCGCTGAGCTTTCTTTGATGTAGAGCCCTATATTTTAGGACTGTTGTATTCTTTTGTATATGCTACGTTCTTCAGCTATTTCAAGTTTATAACTGCAAACTTATAAACTTTATTCTTATTGCAGATGCCTCCACGACGTGCACAACGGGTTCCCAGGGATGCAATGCCAGAACCACAGCCCGCACCATTTCAGGGCACGATGAATGCCGCCGAGGTTGCAGCCATTGTGACCCAGGCGGTAAATGCCGCACTAGCCGTAGTTCAGTAGGCACCACCTTAGGCACCAGTAGACGCGCCAGTTCAGGCACATGCATTCCCGTCTGCTTGGGAACGTGTACGTGATGCTTTTCAGAAAGCACACCCACCGGAGTTCGCAGGTAGCTCCGATGTTGTGGTTTCGAGTCAGTGGAGGAAGGACATTCAGCGGCACCTGAGGATGTATGAATGCACCGATGTCCAGAAGCATATACTAGCTACCTTTAAGCTAGTGGGGTCTGCACTGCAGTGGTGGGAGTCTATTACCACCATGGAGGAGAGAGATACTCTCACGATCCAGGAGTTTTGGGTGCAGTTTGACCGCAAGTATTTTCCGTTAGCTGTTCACACGGAAATGAAGAGGAAGTTGATGAATCTCAGGAAGGAAGGTAAGACTGTGGCCGAGTATGAGGACGAATTCACCAATCTGTTGAATATTGTTCCGGATGAGATACCGACAGAAGAAAAGAAGATACAGAAATTTACAGATGGGTTGACATGGAGGATCCGTCAGCATTTGCTGGGGAATCTATCATTGGCCACTTACTCTGATGTGGTTAACGCTGCACTGTTACATTTCCAGGATCACCACTTTCACATGGCTGAGGGCAAGAGATCGGGAGAGTCCAGCCATCAGGGCAGGACTGGAGGACATGGTGCCAGTGGGGCATAATCCGTTCAGGGGCAGAGACAGGGTGACCAGGGTTCCCAGCAGGGGGATCACAAGAGGTTCAGATCGGGAAATTTCAGGCAGGGACAAGGAGGTTTTCGGCAGGGCCATCAGGGTCCGAACGGCCATCAGAACCAGTAGGGTCAGAATGGTCCACATCATTTTCAGCAGGGCCAACAGGGCCAGGGGAGGAACGGTAACGGCCACCAGGGCCGGGGGAAGCAGGGACAGAGAGGGGGGAACTTCCTGGGGAAGTGTTACGTTTGCGGAAAGACTGGCAATAAATGCCAGGATTGTCCGGATAGGGGCAGGGCCCCGCCGCAGAAGCAGGGTGCTCGATAGGAGCCTCAGATACCTATGTTTCCCGCCGCCCTCCCGGCACCACCACAGATGGCAGCATTACCACCCATTCTAGCGGTCCCAGTGCAGCAGGGGCAGCAGCAGTATGGGAGAGTATATCAGCTTCAGCAGGCCGCAGCCCCACAGGAGCCACCAGCCATTGAGGGTATGTTCTCTATTCAGGGGACTATGGGGCGTATTTTGTTTGACACAGGGGCTACACACTGTTTTATTGCTATGAGATTTGCACGCACCATTGGGTTGTTAGACACCGCCGAGAGTACGGTTACTTGTGTAGATTCGCCGTTGAGTAGGGGTTCCCTGATTTCACGTGTATGTAGAGGCGTGGGTATAGAGATCGGGAGGTTTACTTTACCTGCGGATATGTTAGTATTATATATGACCGAGTATGATGCCATTATTGGCATGGATTGGCTAGTTGCGTACCGAGCCATGATTGACTGTTTCAGTAGGAGTATTATCTTTACCATTCCCGAGCAGGAGATGTTTTTAGTGGCGATGCCTCGTCCTGATGGAGGATCGTCCATTCATTTGTACTATATAGAGGAGGAGACCTCAAAGTAAGTGGTGATACCACTTGATTAGATTCCGGTTGTTCGAGAGTTTGCCGACGTATTTTAGGATATACCTGGATTACCTTCGAGTAGAGAGATAGACTTTGTGATCGACTTGACGCCAGGCACTCGGCCTATTGCCCGCGCACCTTACCGTATGGCTCCAGCTGAGATGAGGGAGTTACGTGATTAGATTGAGCAGTTGTTGGGTCAGGGGTTTATACGGAGGAGTACCTCGCCGTGGGGTGACCCTGTGTTGTTCGTGAAGAAGAGGGATGGATCGTTGAGGTTGTGTGTGGATTACCGGGAGTTGAATAAAGTCACGATACGGAATAAGTATCCGTTGCCCCGAATCGATGACTTATTCGACCAGTTGAGGGGAGCTTCTTTCTTCTCAAAGATTAATTTGCGGTCGGGATACCATCAATTGCGTATCAGGGAGGAGGACATCTCGAAGACTGCATTCTTAACGAGATATAGCTCCTACGAGTTTCGGGTTATGCCTTTTGGTTTGACCAATGCTCCAGCCGTGTTTATGGACTTGATGAATAGGGTGTTCAGAGATTTCCTAGATCAGTTCGTCATTGTCTTCATTGATGATATTCTGATTTACTCCCAAACAGAGGAGGAGCACGCCGAGCATTTGAGGCAGGTTTTGCAGACGCTACGTCCGAACGAGCTGTATGCAAAGTATGAAAAGTGTGGGTTTTGGCTGAAGGAGGTTCAGCTTTTGGGGCATATTATTTCCGACCGGGGGATATCTGTTGATCCGGGGAAGGTATCCGCGGTGAGGGAGTGGGGACAGCCCACGACACCAACGGAGATCCGTAGTTTCTTGGGACTGGCAGGATACTACAGGAGGTTTATTCGGGGATTTTCGAAGATAGCAGGTCCTTTGACACATCTGACTCGTAAAGGTGTGCCGTTCATTTGGAGTGATGCCTGTCAGTTGTCATTTGATGAGTTGAAGGACAAATTGACCTCAGCACCTGTGTTAGCATTGCTGAGACCGGGAGTTGAGTACCTAGTATACACCGATGCGTCCTTGCAAGGACTTGGAGGTGTATTGCAGCAGGAGATTCAGGCCATAGCTTATGCTTCCCGTAAGCTAAAGCCTCACGAGAAGAATTACCCCACTCATGACTTGGAGTTGGCGGTAGTTGTATTTGCCCTTCGGATTTGGAGACATTACCTTTTGGGGGAGAAGTTTCGATTGTTCACGGACCACAAATCCCTACAGTACCTATTCACGCAGAAGGAGTTGAATATGCGGCAGCGAAGGTGGCTTGAGTTTGTGAAGGACTATCAGTTCGATATCCAATATCACCCGGGGAAGGCTAACATGGTAGCAGACGCATTGAGCCGTAGGCCAGTAGAAGAGGTGGCAGGGGTGTGGAAGGCAAAGTGGAAGGAGTTGGGACACCAGGATGCAGTGGCCCGATCATTCATGTCGGTGATGACTGTTACACCACAGATTGTCACAAGAGTGGTAAAGGCACAAGCAGATGACTCGTTCTGTCAGGAGCAGATAGTTTGATTATTAGCAGAGGGAGCCGAGTCCTATACCATTAGCTCAGATGGGGGATTACGTTTCAACGGTAGACAGGTAGTTCCGGAAGGGGAGGAATTGTGACACGAGGTGATGGCAGAGTCGCACGGCTCACGGTTCACGGTACATCCCGGTGGGGACAAAATGTACCAAGACATGAGACGACAGTATTGGTGGAGCGGGATGAAGAGAGATATTTCCGTGTTTGTTTCTAAATGCGCCACTTGTCAGCTAGTAAAAGTGGATCATCAGAGATCGGCAGGACTTCTACAACCATTAGAGGCCCCGATGTGGATGTGGGAGATCATATCCATGGATTTTATCACCGGGTTGCCTACGTCACAGAGGGGCCACGACTCCGTTTGGGTGATTGTGGACAGGTTGACCAAAGTCGCTCATTTTCTACCCGTAAGGACATACTACACTACGGGACAGTATGCCCAGCTCTTTATTGCAGAGATAGTGAGACTTCACGGTGTGCCCCTAAATATCGTGTCTGACCGAGACAAGATATTTGTTTCACGGTTTTGGGAAAGTTTTCAGGAGGCCATGGGCACAGAATTGCGGTTGAGTACGGCGTATCACCCGCAGACCGATGGGAAAACCGAGCGTACAAATCAGATGTTAGAGGATATGTTACGTATGTGCATCATTGATTTCGGGGGTGGATGGGAGCAGTATCTTCCACTGGTGGAGTTTGCTTACAACAACTCCTACCAGTTCACCATTGGCATGGCTCCATTTGAGGCGTTGTACGGTAGACCTTGTCGTTCCCCAGCATGTTGGTTGGAAGTGGGGGACAACAAACTACTTGGGCCGGAAGTAATTCAAGATACTTCGGTGAGGATAGAGCTGATACGGAGTCGCATTCGGGTAGCTCAGGACAGGCAGAAGAGATATGCTGATGCGAAGAGGTCCTTCAGGGAATTTGAAGTGGGGGACCAGGTTTTGCTCAGAGTATCTCCTGTGAAGGGGATTATGCGTTTCGGGAAGAAAGGGAAGTTGGCACCGAGATATGTGGGACCATTTCCTATCATCGAGCGGATTGGGTCTGTTGCATATAGACTCGGGTTATCGGAGCATTTGCATCGGAATCATAATGTGTTTCATATTTTCTCGCTAAGGAAATATCTTAGAGACGATTTAGCTCATTCTCTCATTGCTTTGGAGGACATCGATCTTCAGCCTGATAGCTCCTACGAGGAGGGGCCGATTGCTATTTTGGACCGAAGTGAGCGGAAACTGCGGTCAAAGATAGTTCCGTTAGTGCGTGTTCAGTGGCGACATCATAATGTCGAGGAGTCCACATGGGAGCGCGAGGAGGAGATGCGCGAACGTTATCCAGAATTGTTCTTACCAGGTACTTTCTAGTTTGGAATTTCAGGACGAAATTCTGTTATTAGGGGGGAAGTATGTAATACCCCGTATTTTTATGATATTTATTTATGGGATTAATTGAATTAAATGTGTATTAATTGGAAATTAATCCGGATAAAAATACTAGCGAGATGCGAGTTGGAATTTAATTTGAATGAGTATATATAGCTATATATGAATATGGAAATTATGAAATTTTTCGTGAGATTGAAATACGGCAATTTGGAATTTTGTTGAGATGCGTGTGACAGTCGCGTCAAGAATATTATTATTTAATTAAAAAGTGAATTTTAATTCTATTAACCGTATGGTCGTTTTGAGTGCGCCAACGCGTCCGGAAGGGTCGAAATAGTCAGAAAACACTATCCGGGGGTTTAGTTTGGGTCCCGGGGCATTTTTAGGTCATGTCGGCAACGTATAAGGGTAGTTTGGTAATTTTGGATTTTTGGGAATTAAAACCTACGAAAATTAGGAATTAAAATCTGACTTAACCTTTGCCCACTAAACCCACTAACTACACCTTATGACCTAATGGGCTATGGGGGGTTATTAGAATTAGTTCCAAGAGTTTCCTAAGGCAAACCCTAGCCACCATTGTCACCTTGGAGAAGAAGAGCTTGTAGAGAGAGAGAGAGAGAGAGAGAGAGAGAGGATAAATTCTACAGAGAGAGAGAGAACAATTCAATCTTCAACATCAAAATCAGAGATATATCAGAGGCAAGTGCTTTAGTTACGTTAATTTCATTGAATGTTTCTTCCATGCTTAGACATTTCTGAAAATTTCATTGTTTTAGGGAGATTGATGAAAACCCATTAAATTGGAATTAGATACTTAAATTTTGATGAGGAATCGCATGTAGAATTGTATTTAGGTGATTATTCTGATGATAATATATCTTATATGAAACAAAAACGGATTTAATTATGACCATTGAGGATCTTACAAATTTCTAGGGTTCATGTTCTTGAGATTGGGAAAAAATGTAGAGACTTGATAATTGGGTGATGATTAGGATGAATTAACCCCATAAACATGTTACTATATGACCTAAGTATGTTTAGGAATGATTATAAACCTTGAACAATTGTTGGATTGATGTTTGAATGTGATTAGAGTTGAAGAAAAGTTTGAAAAACGAATTTGGGAAAATCTGGGCTCGAAACTGGCTTCTCGTTAGAAGACCTGCCCAGGTCGTTCGAACGAGCTTCTAACGAGTTGACAGTTTGACTTCTAACGAGAGAGATGTTCGTTCGATGACTTTCGTTCGAACGAGATCTCGTTATAAGGCCCACTTCGTTCGAACGAACTCTCATTCGAACAGCCTCATTCGAACGAGACATCTAACGAGCTGACAGTTTAGGCTTTTTGGCCTGTTTTGATTCTGCATGTCCCGTAACCTTGTTTAATTGTAGATATACCATTCCCTTGATGATCAATTGATATAGTTGGGACATTTGGGATATTTTGGGGAGTAAAACCTAGAAGTGCAATTCGAATTGAATGGAAATTGTGGAATAGGACGTGAGTGACTATTACGATGCGAGAATTATTAACGGCTTAAATAATTGAATTAATCGGGAACTTATGAATTGTGCAACATTATAATTCGGTAGGAGAATAAGAAGTGTACCACAAATAAATATGGTAATAGCTAAGATGTGTGCATGCTTAGTATATATGATTTGATGTGTATGACATACCTACCATACTTGCTATCACGGGAGGTTCAAGTTCGCTTAGGGCCCTCTAATCCTTGTGTTGCCTGGATTTAGATTGGTACCTCAAGAACATAGGTCAGAGAAGGACTTATTGGGATGTTAATAAGTCTGCTGATCGTGGGAGCGTAGGTATGTGCGTGACCCATGTGATGTGACTGTGTTCGCTTCCATTGTTTGTGAATTTCTATTATCTGAGAACGATTCTTGAGAGATTCGAAATGTGTGATCCTTATGTACGTGATGTACCGGGATGGATAGCAGAGTATGTGTGCACCGCAGCTTAGTCTCGGGTGCTTGTATTGTATATTTATGGCGTGGCTAATATACACTTAAATTAATGAGAATTTCCATGTTGGTATTGTGAGTATAAATATAGAAACGCTTTGAGTAACTATAAAGGGGTAATCTGTAATGAATTGTATTGCTAATAATCGAGAATCCGAGTTTAAGTAAAGCTCTCCATTTAGTTGATAACGCTAGAATACATAATGAGAATCGAGTAGTAAGGGGTAGAACTTATTACGCTTTGGTTAGATTTATATGTTACTTAAATGGGTACGGTACGTTAGGAGTGCACAAATTAGTCGAGAGGTGAGTATTTCATGTGAGTGCACGTCCTAACATGTATTTTTCATTCGTTGTTTTAATCTTATTAAAGCACTTGATATTTTTAAAATACTCTCCACTGTCGGGCCCTGACCCGTTTGCTTTCAAATCCACTTTTTGTAAAAACCATTTTAGGTGCCCAGCCACAAGGACACCATGCATAGGACTTTCATTCAGGTGACGAGCTGTAGATGCTTGTGGAAGTTACAAGACTTTGCTAGTAGACGCTTCATCTATCTTGACTCTATATTCAGCTTCCATCAGTTGTAGGGCACGTCGCCCATTTCTATTAGAAACATTTCCTATTTCAGATTTTTAGACTTTTGGCATGTAATTAATTCAGGTTACATTATTTTATTTAGTTCAGTTGTGGGATTGTTGTGAGGAGTTTTCCTCCGGACTTATTATTACTTTGTTGGTTATTCTATTGCTTCGTTATGGTGAATGGTTTTTATTCTTTCATTATCCTCTTATTGCATGTTAATCAGAGTTAACTTAAAATTTGGAAACTCACTTTTTAAATACTAGGTGGTTAGTAATCATTAAAATGTTTTCGACAGTGATGCTATTAACTGGACCAACTTGGCATTTTGTATTAATTTAATAAAGGATTAGCTACCCGGTATTTAATTAGTCGGGGTGTCACAGCACTTTATGGTAGACCTTGTCGTTCTCCTACATGTTGGTTAGAAGTGAAGGACAACAAGCTACTTGGGCCAGAGGTAATTCAAGACACGTTTTCCAGGATTAAAATGATTCGGAGACGTATTCGGGTAGCCCAAAATAGAAAAAAAAGCTACGCCAATGCGAAATGGTTCTTTCGAAAATTCAGTGTGGGGGACCAAGTGTTATTGCGGGTATCTCATATGAAGGGGATCATGAGATTTGGAAAGATGGGTAAGTTGGTGCCCAGATATGTAGAACCATTTCCTATAATTAAGAGAGTTGGATCGGTTTCTTATAGATTGGGGTTGACGGAGCACTTGCATAGGATACATGATGTGTTCCATATTTCTTCGCTGAAGAGATATCTCCGAGATGAGTTGGCTCACACTCATGTTGCATAAGAGGAGATTGATTTGTTGCCAGATAGTTCTTACGAGAAGAGACCGGTAGCGATCTTGGACCATAGCGAGAGATGGATGACATCGAAACTAGTTCCGTTGGTGCTTGTCCAGTGGGAACACCATAACATTGAGGAGTCTACTTGGTAGCGCGAGGATGAGATGCGCGACAAATACCCGGAGTTATTTTTACTAGGTATGATTTTATTTGTTTAATTTCGGGATGAAATTCCGTTATAAGGGGGGAAGTATGTAATCCCCATAACTTTAATGACTTTTAATATGAGATTAATTAAAAGTTAATGGGCTAAATAAATGGGGATTAATTGGAATTAATTACGAAAATTAATTGGGATTAATCCGGATTAAATATTACTAGAGATTAAAGTAATATATGTTTTTGAATATATGATTTTGAATATTACTTAGTGATATAAAAGTAATATATTAAAATAATACTTATTTTCGGGAGCTACAAATACGACAATAATGTAAATGAAGTCAGTACGCGCTTATGAGTCGTGTCGGGACTAAAGTTGGGAAATAAAATGAGATTTATTTTTACGTCACTCGGATGATGATTTCGAGTGCGCCGTTGAGTCCGGAAGGGTCAAAATCGGCAGAAAAGTCTACCCAGAAATTTATTTTGGGTCTCGGGTCAATTGGAAGATGAAAAGACACCTCGAAAGGGCATTTTAGTCATTTTGCTTGGGAGATGAATATTACCTACGTTTTTTGTCTTTTAGATAACCTTGGAGACTTATTATTTATGTGAGTTTAGATGTACGTAAGATTCATTTCATCAAAACACAAAGTGAGAGAGTGAAAAGCCTTAGAGAGAAAGTGAAAGGTTATCTTGAGGAGAGGAAAAGTTGCTTGGAAAGGAAGAGTCATCTAGGGAAAATTATGGAGACAACCACCATCTCTACACCTTTCACCACCACCGAATTTTTTCTAAAAAAAAGGAAGAGAAGGTGCCAAACACTTGTCTTCATCAAAGGTTCAGACCTACACATAAGGCACGTGTAATTCTTGTTTTATTTTGGTGCTTATATTATCCATGTTAGAATAGGATTTCTTTTTGGATTGATGAACTTATGAATTTGGGATTAAAATGATTGATAAATCAAGTTTATTGGATAGGTAAATTCATGTAGTAGGATACTTATACATGTAGAGACTATGAACATGAAAATGGATATATATGTAGAGACTATGAACATGAAAATGGATAGGTTTTACATGTAGGGGATTTATATGTTTATTGATTATATGAAAATGATGTTAGGTATTACATGTAGATGAATTCTCATGTTGACTATGGAAATTTGATGATTTAGTTATGAAATGATAATTCTAAATTCTGGGTTTTTAAGAGGTATAAAAATGGAGGATTTAGATAAATTGGAATTTTAAGGATTTAATGGGTTTGATGATAATACCCTTATGAACACATGAATTTCATGTCATTTTTATGTGAAAATCACCCTTGAATATGTTATAACACTGTTAGCAAATATGGGTTTTGGGTAGAATATGATCCAGAAGGGTTTGGGTATAAGAACTTGAAGAAAAACGCAGAAAACTGAGATTAAAGACGAACTAGAATGGCGTTGTTCTCGTTCGAAAGAGACATGCTATCATTCGAACGAGATGCCATCTTGTTTGAACGAGATTTCTAGGTTTCTGACGAGATTCCAAAATTCATGTTTTAGCCCAGAACAGTTTGGAAAATTGTATTTTTAACTCACGATAGGTTCTGAATAATTTTGGTATATTAACAAGGAGTGAGGGACTTGGGTTAATGTTGGAAATATGAAATTGAGGAATAAAATTATGTGAGAGATATGTACATAATAATATTACGATTAAGAGAGAAATAATTGTCATGGCCAAGTACGGGTTGATATTGGTGATATATATATATATGGGTACTTAGGATTATGTGAGTGATAACTACATAATAAATATACAATGATAATTATGATTAACAAGTACGAGTGGTATTTTAAAGATACGACGGGTACTTGGGGTAGGACGAAATCCTAATATAATATTGGTTGAGTGCGTACCGAATTTTATATAGGTTGATGTGTATACATATTACTTGTTTAATTTATGTGTATGACATACGTAGCCTACTTTCTATCGACGGGAGGTTTATGTGTAAGAGGACAGTCATAACCTGATGAGCCTTAAGGGGGTTCTTTGAATTTTTGCCTCAGAACATAGGGCTTAGGTTGGATTGCCATTAGTGAGAATAATGGTATTGAATGGTCTTTTGGGTGCGTAGGTATGTGCATAGCCCAACGACTTAGGATTAAGTTTGCCTCAACTATTTGTGATTTTTTTAATTATGGTTTGGGGGATATACCGAACCTATGGTCCTTTATACAGTGACGAGATGTACTGGGACATGATAGCTGAGTACGCATGCAGCGCAGCTGAGCCTCGGGGTGCAGTTTAGTATATATATAATAGAGTGACTGTGTATATATACTTGTGATAGTGTTTAGTGTGTGAAATTAAGCAGACATGAAAAAAATAATAGAGTCTGAAAAGAATTAAGTAGGTGAATACTTAATTATATTGAATTTAAAAAGGGCTTATCCATGTTATAGAGAAATTGAATATATATGTATACATGTATTGCGAGACAAATACGTAGGAAAGACATGGGCTATGGTTAGTTGGCACTGATATGAACTAGTTAGCATGGGAATAGTAACTAGTATGATTTTAAGGTGCGTTAGGTGTGCACTCTGGATGAGAGGTGAGGATCTCAAGAGAGAGTCGGATAATCTAACATGTATATAATAAATGTTGAATATAGCATTTATTCACTTGTTGTTTTCTAAACTATTTTTACAATCGGGCACTGACCTGTTTTCTTGCATATTCTCTTCTCTCTTGTATCTCCTATATCAGGTGTCCAGCCACAGGGACGCCAACCATAGAGGATTGAGATTTTTGACGAGCTAGGGATGCTATGGAGTCTTGGACTTTATTTAGATGCTTTCATATTCATTGATTCATACTCTATAGTTGATATTTTATTTAGGGCATGCCACCCAAGAGAATTCTAGTCATTTCTTCTCTATCTTAGACAAATTAATTTTCTTATGTCGGTTTTAGTACATTTAATTTTGATGGGATTATTGTATTGAGATATTTAAACTGGAGAGTTTTATTCCAATTGCATTTAATTCAGTTTTGATATTGCCCAGTTATTATTCATTGTGTGAATGGATTGTGTTAAATGGTTTATGAAAATTTATTTATATTAAAACTTGTATATTTTAACACATGCTTAATTGGATATTAGGTGATTAAAAATATTTTCGACAGTGATGCTAAGAATGAACCAACTGTAAATTCTGTTTTAATTGGGTATAGGACCGATCACCCGATATTTAATTAAGCAGGGGTGATACACACACTTGTGGGTGCTAATATTATTTTTTCTCTTCTTTTCTGTTTCAACCTCCTTATCCCGTCTGTGCAATGAGCTTCTTTCACATCCAAGAATTATAAGTGGTTTACTTCCTAGTTTCTATTTCTCGGATTTAAGTATAATCACGATAACATTCATTTTTAAACCAATCATCTGGCACTATTCTACCATTTTACTTTGACTCACGAATACTTGTGAAAATTGAAAATAAATAATTAGTTATTGTGGTGTATATGACTAAATTCTTAAACTTAAAAATGATGAAGAAAAAGACCAACCTCTTCGGTAGAAATTTCGAAGGTATAATCTTGACAAATGGCACGCAAAGAAGTTCTCTTATCCATACATACATCCTACATTGAAGAATATATTTAATACTAATAACACAATTTTCAACATTCACCGGATATCTTAGGAATTTCATGGAAAATTACCATGGATATAGTCAAGTCTGAAAATTTATCCCGTAAGGAAGGACCGATTGTTTTATGTCCTTCTGCAGTAGATTGCTCAAAATTAGATTGCTCGTGCGTGGGTTCTGCACTCGTAAACCCCTCAAGTAGTGTGGTACTCGATGATGATCCGTCAATCCATGTCGCACTAGCACTTGGTATGACAAGGTTATCAATTTCCCCCCAATCAATTGAGCTTAATATTGAGTCATCTAGCTGTAATGTTAGATAAATATAAACAATTAATATTTATAAATTAAGTCAACCCAAAGGTAAACTGTGAATAAGGCTATCCCGGCCAAGATAAGATGTGAAATCCATATATTCACGGCCAAGGTAAACTTTGAATAAGGTTACCACGACTTACATTAATTGTGAAATCCTTCTATTCACGGCCAAGATATGCCGTGAATAAGGACACCACGGCCATGATAAGCCGTGAGAACCATGACCAAGTTTATTCGTGTCTTGTAACGTACCACGGCTAATGTAGACCGTGAGATGCCATCTTCTCCGATTACGCAAATCGTGGGACACCATAACAACTATTTTTTTCAATCTTTTTGTATGCTTCTTTTCTTACATTTCTTGGTGTGTAATGATTAAATACAATGTATGTAAATATTTAGTTTCTCAAATGAGTCCAATGTGAGAGTGCAATCTAAACTTTGAGCATCCTTTGTGTCTTTGAATTTTTTATCATTCATGGTCATTCTTGTTATTAAGGTGTAAAAAATGCATAAAACAACCCCACAAACTTTTTTCAAACACAACATGTATGATGGAAACAAGGTTGGATTGAAAAACACAAAGTTGAGTTTTGAGGGTTTGAGCCGTGAAAATTTGTTTCACGGTTTGAGGTTTAAGTTTTTTGGGTGTTGAAGAGTTAGAGGCTAATTTTTTTTAAAATATATTAAAAGGGCATTTTAGGCTTTTTAATAAGATTAAAAATATTAAATTTGTGGTGTTTGAACTTTGATGATTGAAAAAATATTTTTTTATTTTGTGATATTTTGGAATTTATTTTGGGTGGGAATATCACCACCCTTGTTTTTTGTACTAGGTCACTTTCTGTGAAAGAGACGGACTATGTGGGAATGAGTTGGATCAGTATCGATTTTCCCCTCTTGGTTCATACTTGCTTGAAGGTTTGATATTCAAAATTATAATTGGTTTGTCATTCATATACATTTACGCTCATATAATTATTCTTATTATTTGTAGGTCTACGGTCTTCTTTATAGAGATAATATGCCACTCTTTATTTTTTCAACAAAATATTTTTTTTCATTATGCTATGGTTTTGTTAGTATCTCTATAACTGAGTATTTTATGACTAAAATTTATTCGTGTAATGGTTTTTTGAAAGTTTCTCTATTTATATACACTGAATTTAGGACATGAGTGTCACTTGAGTTTTATTTGTCAGGGAGATTGAGAAGAATATAATTGATGAAGAAAGAGATGGAATAGTTCTTGAGTTAGAGAGAGAACTTTGCTTCAGTTCGTTTGGGCTAAGTTGCTTATAGTTCTCTATAAAAGGTTTATAATGAGGAGGGTCTGCAGGCAATTTATGAGTGCCTTGGGGTGACATGCCTCCCTATTGGTGAGTTTTGTACAAAAATTACACTTTTTATAGTTTCACAAATGTCTTTAAAATTCAATATCTTATATCAGGACTTTGATTCTAATATTTGGGATATTTACGCAGATGATCCGGAGACAAGGCCGGATAGGTGGGGCCGGTCTTTAGAATTTAAGGGTTCGAGGCGAATTCTTGTATTGGGGGCTCATATTTAATAAGAATTTTTTTTATTAATTTGTAAATTGTAGGATTTTATTAACAAGAAAAAGATGTCAACTTATTTTTCGAGAATTTCGGCAAGTTTAAATGCTTGTCCGTTCAGTTTTCAACTAATTGTTTTGGGGACAATTAAAAAATAACACTATAAATATATATACACATAATATTTTGGATCCCCTAAAATGCATCGAAAAATCCGGGGCCCGAGGCAGCCGCCTCCTTGGCCTCCCCTCAAAATCGTCCGTACGGATAGCGAGAAATGTTTGGCATAGGTAACCACCGTTAACAATAAGGGTGTTTTTGTTTAGACCCACATATTCCTTTTATGTCCCCATAAATCCTTAAGAGTTGTTCATTATTTTAAAAAGACCTTTATACCCATTTTAGAAACCCCCATAGAATTTGTGAAGATCCACTTGAAGGGGCGGCATTGTTTATAGTCGACAACGTGGATAGGACACAGTGGCGGACCCAGGAATTTATCGCGGTGTGGGCGAAACACATACGGAAAAAAAAACGCGACGTATAATCAAAATTAACATATATAGATAGTCAAATTGTCTTGCACAATTGCATTACAAAGATCAAATTACATAAGATTTCTACAATAAAACTCTTCGGGTCCTCATTTTTTGGAAACGTTGAATGATATCTTCATTGTTAACGTCGGACACTATTTCCCTCTCAATGTATGCCACCAAACAGTCATTCATCATCTCATCTCCCATTTGATTGCGCAACGAAGTTTTAATGATTTTCATCGCAGAAAATACTCTCTCTACCGTCGCGGTTGCAACAGGTAGGAGTAATGCCAACTTCACAAGAAAATAAACCAATGGATATGTGCGATGCTTGTTCAATTGACGCATCTTTATAGCAAGCCCGCCAATCCCATTAACTCTAACAAATTGTTCATCGGATCGCACATCCACAATATAGTTATCAAGCTGATGCCCAATAATCATTAATTCTTGACAAGAAAAGTTCGATGGATAGAACTCAGCAAATCGAAGCAACTTTATCTTATCATATGCGGAGAATGAATCGCTTGGATCAAGAGAATACAGACATACTAACAACTCTGTATTCACCTCATTAAAACGATTATTCAACTCTTGAAGTTGAAAATCTATCACCGCATAAAATATTTCAACACGATAATGATGAAGATTTGTGGCTTCTTCTGGGTTGCGACGTGATCTTCCTATAACAACAAACAATTCTTCCATCTTTGGCACAGGAATCTCATACTTTACACAAAATAAAGAAACCTCACCCAACAACGACTCCCATCCATCTTCTCTCATTTGTTGTAGTTGTTGCTTAGTTATTTTCACAAGATTCATGACATTCACAATATCTTGGTCCTTTCTTTGTAAAGCTTGTGACAAGTCATTTGCAACACTCAAAATAGTTTTCATCAAATACAAATGAAAAACAAATTCAAAGCATTGCATAAGTACCATGAGGTTCATCTCTTGAGCTCTATGCTTTCGATCTTTTGCATCTTCTTCAATAATGAAAAGAACATCCTTCACTGAGGAGAACAAGAAAAGCAAATTCACAAGTGTGCCATAATGCGAGCCCTAACGTGTCTCACCTGCTCGCTTCATTGCTAATTCTTGATTCAATCCCTGTCCTGTCAAAATATCTCCATCGCATATCCCTATTGTAATCTTCTCAAATTGTTTCTCACGAAGAATGTCTCTTCGTTTGCATGAGGCTCCAACAATATTTGTGAGTAGTGTGACAATTTCAAGGAATGTTGCAATTTTTGTATGATGTTCTGAAACAGCAACAAGGGTTAATTGAAGTTGATGAGCAAAACAATGAACATAATAAGCAGATTCATTCTCACTTAAAATCAAACTTTTAAGCCCATTGAATTCTCCTCGCATATTGCTAGCTCCATCATAGCCTTGCCCACGTATACGTGAAGTACATAATCCATTTTTGCATAAAAGTGCCTCGATTGCTGCCTTAAGTGACAAAGCAGAAGTATCACTAACATGTACAAGGCCAAGAAAACGCTCCATAATATACCCCTTTTCATCCACGAAACGCAAGACAACAGCCATTTGCTCTTTCACTGATATGTCACGAGACTCGTCCACTAAGATAGAGAAATAATAATCTCCAAGTTCTCTAAGGATAACCTTTGTAGTCTCAACTGCAATTGAGTTAATAATATCCTTTTGAATTTTAGGCGATGTTATCATGTGATTTTGGGGAGCTTGCCTTAGTACAACTTTCTTGATTTGTGGATTGTGATCAGCAAGAAATTGTAAGAGCTCAAGAAAGTTCCCCTTATTTAGTGATTTATCAGACTCATCGTGACCACGGAATCCCAACCCTTGATGCAAAAGAAACCTAATACAATCAATTGATGCAGTCAAACGAACAAGATAATCCTCTTGTGTTTGGCTAGATTACTTAGCCAAAGAAAATTCAATGTGTTGTTTTTGTTTCATAAGATCCTCACCGGCTCTTACACACTTGTTGTGTGTACTAGTTGGATCTCCAACATGCACATTAAACCTGTCTTTCTTTCTCCAATTCTTAAAACCCTCCCCAACAAAGGAATCAAGACCACTTTGCTCCGCTTTGAAAAGGTAACAATACAAACAATATGCCATATCTTTGTCTATACTGTACTCAAGCCAATTAGGGTGATCATTGAACCATAAAGGCCTAAATCTACGTTTCTCATTAGCACAAAGACGCCAAGGAAAGTCGTAATTTTTAGGTTGAAAAGGACCTTTTGCCAAGTAGTAACACCGCACCGCGTTTCTTTCATTAACATCATACTCTTGTATGGGTTTTCTCAACCCGGGATCAGCCGGGTACTCATCCAACCTAACCTCAACATTGGGTTGGGGTAGAGGAGGGGGTGGCGAGGGGGCCGATGGTGTAGGTGGCGGTTGACTTGAACTTTCTTCGTGGATCTTTTTGAAATACTTCAACGTTATTGCCTAAATCTGAAACATTATATCAAATTATATTTTTAGTTACTAGTTAAAATTAAAGTTTAATAGTTTCACCAAAAAATTCAGCAACAATAACAATCAGCAATTAATTTCAGCATACTAATTTTAGCAACAATAATAAAAACTAAAAAAAATCAGCAGTTAATTTCAGCAATAATAACAAAAAATAAAAAATTCAGCAATAATAACAAGAACTAAAAAAAATCAACAACTAATTTCAGCATATTAATTTCAACAATAATAACAAAAAGTAAAAAATTCACCAACACTAACAATAACTAAAAAAAATTCAGCAGTTTATTTCAGCAATAATAACAAAAAAAAAAATCAACAATAATAACAAGAACTAAAAAAATCAACAACTAATTTCTGCATATTAATTTCAACAATAAAACCACAAAAAGTTCAGCAACTAAACTCAGCAACTAAAAAAAGTTCAGCAACTAAAAAAAGTTCAGCAACTAAAAAAAGTTTCACCAAAAAAATCAGCAACTAATTTCTGCATATAAATTCAGCAACTAAACTAATTTCAACTAAAAACTTCATCAACTAAAAAAAAAAACTAAACTAATTTCAAATAACAACTAAAAAAAAATATTCAACTTTAAAATAGCAATACCTGCCAGGGGAGAGAGGAGAGGAAAGCCTAGGAGGAGCAGCCCGGGCAGGCAGGGGGGTAGCGGTGGGCGGCGGCGGGAGTCCTGCTGCTGTGCTTGGCTGGGCCGGCGGCACGCAGGGGAGATGAGAGAAGGGGAGGGAGAGGGAGAGGGAGAGGAGAGAAGGGAAGGGCGGCTGAAAGAGAGAGGTGAGAATAGTATAGGTTAGATTTAAGTTCTTTTCACTTTATTATATTTATATATTTGCCCCAAAAACTTTATTTTCTGTTAACCCCTTATATTCGAAACTTACACATGGGTCCAGAACTTTTTTTTATACCATACTCAGCATGAATTTTTGGAATTCTTATGGGTGCGGCCGCACCCCTTCGGGATGGGGTGGGTCCGCCCCTGATAGGACATCAAAATACTAAGTGTCCCAAAATGCAGAAGAAATTTAAAAACTCAAATCTTTGCCATGAAGTATGAACAATACAGAAAATCCTCAACCAAACACACATACTTCTTCACACTACAGTTTGAAGCGTATTCAAATTATTAACATATACCCTTTTTTACAATATACCCATTTTCTAATAGATTTCCATCTTGACATCTTAATTTATTTCCCCATAAAACCAAAAACATCTCTAGATCCCTATGACATCAAAATACATTGCTTGTTAAAGTTGAAAAAATTAAGTTAAATTTAATAATCCGTATAATACATACATCCTTCACCATTTCGGTTCCACCACCTGTAAAATTAACACCGTCGCTACCATCCAAGATTTCTAATGGGGGTTACAAATGGAACACTGAGAGTGAGAAAATTCCCAGATCGCAAGTGGTGGAGTTCACAACCACTCTCCAAATCATTTTCGGTGACCAACTCACGCCAGTTTGAAGCCGTAGCCAACAGTCTCTGTTGCAATTTTATTGAAATGGTTGGTGACGACTGCTAGAGAAATTAGGCAACCTCGGAGATGGTTTGTTGAAGCTGCAACAATGGAAACCTTATAGTGGTTTAGACGGGGAAGGAGATGGAAAATTTTGGAGGAAGTCCAAATAGGGGATAGTTGTCTGAAGATGGTTTCTTAGAAATGTCAGCTTTGTATTTCTGTTCAACAAACCCCATCGCATGGGTTTTATAAATAGGTTTAAACCCATTTTGTGGGCTTATTAAAAAAGGGGGTTGTAAAGTAAAATCATGGGTTTAAACAAAAACACCCTAACAATAATCATCACTCCAATGGTGCAAAGGAAGACAAAGAATATTATGATAGAAAAAACTTAAAGAAGGATTTGCAATACCCGCATCCCTCATCCTTAACCTCACCTCCCTGAGGATGCTGAGCAAGGAAGAAAATTGCACTATCTAGAAATCATTGATATTTCTTCTACACTGAAGAACACACACGCAAGAACCATGATTATAAGAACAAAATCTCAAAATGAACTGATGCTTATTTTTTGTGATTTGATAAAAGGAGGGAAAAAAATGATTTTTAAGAGTGTAATACCTATCACGTCCTCCCAAAACCTAATAGATTCCCCATCCCTAACCTTAAACTATACGCATTGATTAAAAAAGAAACAGACCTCTCGAAATGAAGGTTCAATGGCTTCTAAAGTTCCCCTCTTACCCACATCGGAGTCCCATCTTTTCTCACAAACCCTGTAGATGCTCAAAATTACCGAGTACTGAATGGAATATTTATCTAGTGAAATTTTCCATAAACATTTGCCAGGCTTGTTCTTTGTTAATAATTTCCCTATACCAGACATAATTCTGCCTCCACTATTGGACCACTTATCTTCCACACAACTATCCTCATCTCTCACGATTTGAAGCCATGTGTGGAAAGAGATTGCCTAAAGAAGCACCGCACACCAAGTTCTTCCAAAAACAAATTCTGCTCCCCACCCCCAACACACACACGCAAACATAACACAAGTTTGCTAAAACCATCCCACCGTTGGCCAATAAATTTCCGAAGCCCCAGCCCATGGAGACCCCTGTTATCAGCAACTCTCTATCCATGGCTCGGGGCACCATTCTAGCCACAAATTTATGTCTCCACACGAGATTTTTCTAGAGATCAAACCTGAAAAGCCATTTCCCAGTATCGCCTTCTCATAAAGTCTCAAATCCTTAACTCATAAACACCCTTGCTTGATGGGACTAGAGCACCCCTTCAACCCCATAAGATAGTTTTTTAAATCCCTCATCCTTACTTCTCTCCACAGAAGATTTGCCCGTACATTTATGTCAAAATAAATCTACATTGTTATGTAAATTTCCTAGCTTTGATACACGATGATGGTGTATTAGTACTTGTTATGTCGAAGTTGTGTGAGCACTATAGATTTGACAAGTGTTTTGATTTGTTTAATATGTCAGGGTATTAATTGTATGATCACCTTTTGCTCTTCTTTAATATATTGACATAAACATGTATGTGGCATGTAATATATTAGACTCTCATGTGACATTTTGTTTAACACTTGAAAATGATGCCATCTGATACCAGGAAGTTAATTCATAAACATTAAGGTTTCACTCTCTCATTCTCATTCAATCATCATAATACTAGTTGGATACAATAGTTGGATACAGAATGAGAGATTCATAGATTTATACAAGTGACTATGTAGGCCAGGATCGCCAGACTAATATACATAACTTCCTTTAAGTTTAACCTATGAGAATATTTCGAAGGGAATATCCTTTATTCTAATTGGAAAAAAAAGAAAAGATAACAAATGACAAAGGATCTCTCCTCACTTGAGAAAGATAGCCTTTATCGTAGGGGAACTAATCTAAGAAGCATGGTAATCCTAAAGACATGACATATCCATATTGAATACATTATTAAAAGCAGCTTATATGTCACATCTAACAAGGTTTATATATTGTGTTTAGGGGTTAAATATATATTCATTTTGAGTATTGTTTGTATGTAGTTGGATACAGACATTAAACTTAGTATTATGAGGCTTAGTATTAAAATAAAAATTTGGAAAATGTAAGATTTATATTCAAATGCCTAGAGTTTGTTAAGGTAAGCAGATTCTTTGAGTTGTTTGCTTTGCCTATAGATTATGACCATATGCTTATGATGAGTCTAGATAGCCAAAGTGAACAATAAATTTATTAAATAAATTATTCTGCAAAATATTCAGATACGATCTGTTAAGAAGACCACCTTAATAAATATGGTTAGGGTCTATCAAAGTTCCTTGGTGCTCATGGTGTCTTGTTAGTATTCCCCCCCCCCCCCCACCCCCACCCCCACCCCCACCACCCACCCACACACACATAATAAGTCAATTGGATATTAAATGTGTTAATGTGATCTCTTTTTAATTATTTTTGCAGAGGATGTGCCGTTCACGCCTTTATTATTGCTAAAATTATTACCATGTCTGCGACTTACCCAATGGACTTGGCATGAGGCAGACTCACTGTACAGGTAATGTTGTGTGTCGTTTTGAGGACTAAGTATCTAAGAGGCATGAATTTCTACAAACTAATGACAGAAGGAATGATAATTCAAGCTAAGGATTATATCACAAAAAAAATTGGGATATAGATTATTTTAATGAATGTTTCACGTGAGAGAATTTGTAATAAGTATGTGCTTATAATTAATGATTAAATTCTTAACTTCCTGATACCAAATGATACTTTACAATATGAAAATCAGTTACACTGATAAGAAAAATCAAACTAAATATACATTGCAGTAAATAAGCCATAAGAAAATCAGTTACAATGACTTTGCACTATGATGACTTCTTTTTCTTTATCTTAATTTTTGCAGACCAATAAGTCTCCTTTTTAATACAGGGGAATGTTTCATGCTTTATCATTTGTGTTTTCTCAGTAGGGCCTACAGGCTTTATACAATGGTTGGCTTCCTTCTATCATTGGTGTTGTAAGAGCAACCCTTATGCACACGGTAAAGGGGTATATTTATGTTATGCACAGGGTAAAAGGGTATATTTGTGTTTTCTGGAAATCTGGAATTTTTTAAGCAATATGATAATCGTACATATGCTAATTCGAATTTGTGTTATGATATTAAAAACGAAATTGCTTCTACAGTCCTTATCTTGTGAAAACTGTCCCATTATTGTTCAACCCCTTTTCGTGTTATAAGAACGTTAATATGCCGTTAACATGATTTCATTGTTTCAAGTTGTGTAAACATTCTGGAAAACACGTTTATTAATCATGATAAGAAAACGAATCTGTTTTTAAGATTAATTAAGAGAAAATTGCGATTTGGCGCAAAATAGATTCCGGGATTTTTTTTTTTTTTGCCGCAGTGAATAGTGTTTTTCGAAATTTTTGGTGTCCGATTGACTTGAAACTCGGTAGGTTGACTGGAAACGAGCCAACGATCGAATTGATATTAAGGGCCTCAAAACCCCGTTTTTGCCATTTCAGAAAATAATCTCGGGGCTTATAAATCTTTGTAGAAAATTGATATTAACGTTCCGCAAAAAGTTTTGGTTTTCTGGCATGTTTTACTTCGATTCTATGGTGAAAACTCAATTTTGCCATTTTTGGCAAAATTCATGTATTTTATGTTTGTACTATACCTGGACAATTCTGTTTTTGAGGCATTTAAGCTACTATTGGTATCTTTGTAATTATTGATAGATTACGTATTATAGTTAATATTAAGGCATGATTAACTATATTTAAGTTGAGACATGTAAACAATTATTCATTTGAGTTAAGTCAAAGGCCAAACACAGGTTGGGACTGCATGTACGAATAATATACTTACATTCATTAAAGACTTATTCTAATGTCAGTTATAAAATTGGATTGAGGCGCAACACATACTGATATTTGAATTGAACAACATTAGAACTAGTTTTTGTAAAAACAGAATAGTTGACATTAAGTCCATTAATCATGGTATTAAATGTTTAGGCAACAAACACAGATGCCAAAATTATGGGACCATGATAAATGAATTATAGGGTGATATATCTTTACAAATTTGAACATTATGTGATGATTAACACAGATTCCGTGATATTCAGATTGTAAATGAAATATGCCAAAATTTTTAGTCAACAATTCAATATTCGACCCTTGCAATTTTTTTTGTGTGTGAAAAATTAATTTGTGAACATTTTTATTAATTGCAGTTCCCCTTAACCTATATTCGCAAGCTCAGTCCTATTCCAAATTTGATGGAACTATTTTTTCTGAATGGAATGAGCAAATCGAGTTCAGCCTAGGGGTTCTCGACCTGGACATGGCAATTATGTGTGATGAACCCGCTGCTATTACTGATGCCAGTAGCGAGGATGAAATTGCTGTCCATGAAGCATGGTCTCGATCCAATAGGCTGGCCCTTATGATTATGCGAATGTGCGTTGCTGCTAGCATTAAGACCTCCCTACCTGAAACTACGAAAGCGAAAGAGTATTTGAACAACATTCAGGAACGCTTTCGCACTACTAATAAATCCCTTGCTAGGAAACTAATGGCTGACCTGACCACTATGAGGTTCGATGGTACTCGAATCATGAATGAGCACATTATAGAAATGACCAATATGGCTGCTAGACTTAGAGTTTTGGGCATGACAGTGGATGAGTCTTTTCTCGTCCAATTCGTCCTAAACTCCCTACCTCCTGAGTATGGGCCTTTCTAAATCAATTACAACACTATAAAAGATAAGTGGAATGTAAATGATTTGCAAAGCATGTTGGTACAGGAGGAAGGAAGGCTCAAGAAATAGAATGGCCATGTGACTAAGGGACAGGTGGAAAACCTTACAGTCAAAGGAGCTGGTTTTAAGAAGAAGTTCGGCAAGGGCATTAAGAAAGGTCCTGGGCCGTCTCATCAAGCTGAACCATCAACTGCTGCTGTGAAGAAGGAAAAGAACGACAAGTGTCACTTCTGTAAAAAGAAGGGCCATTTCCAGAGGGATTGTCATAAACGAAAGGCCCGGTTCGAGAAAATGGGTAAGCCCTTTATTTATGTTTGTTTCGAATCAAACTTTATTAACGCTCCTTCTAACACTTGGTGGATTGATTCTGGTTCTATGTGTCATGTTTCTAATTCGATGCAGGGCTTCATTTCGTTCCGCAAAACAAATCCAAATGAGCATTTTCTCTACATGGGCAATAAGGCAAAGGCTAAAATAGAAGCTGTTGGAGTCTTTCTCCTGATTTTAAGCACTGGATTTATTTTAGATTTGCAAGAAACTTTTTATGTTCCCACAGTTTCTAGGAATTTAATTTCTGTTTCCAAACTCACTTTAGATTGTTTTGCAATTGAATTTAAGAACAATGGTTTTGGTTTGATTAAAAATTCTAATAATGTTGGTTCTGAATTTTTATTAGATGGTTTATATCGATTGAATCTTGAAAAGAATTTTTCTGAAACCCTTGTGACCCTGCATCCTAATATTGGTAATGATGAAAAATCTGCTTATTTGTGGCATAAAAGATTAGGGCACATATCCAGGCCGAGAATTGTAAGGCTCATTAAAGATGGAATACTCCATAACCTGGATTGGTCCAATTATGATGTATGTGTGGACTGTATTAAAGGAAAACATATCAAACATACAAAGAAAGGAGCCACAAGAAGCACTCAGCTACTTGAAATAATACGTACAGACATATGTGGACCTTTTGATATTCCATCCAATGGTGGAGAAAAATACTTGATCACCTTTATAGATGATTTTTCACGCTATTGCATTTTATACATGTTGCATGATAAATCTCAGTTTGTGAACGTCCTTGAAATATACATTAATGAGGTTGAGGGGCAACTAGGCAAAAAGGTAAAAATTATTAGATCTGATAGAGGTGGTGAATATTATGGCAGATATGACGAGTCAGGGCAACGCCCTGGCCCATTTGCTAAACTCCTTGAAAAATTAGGTATTTGCACCCAATACACAATGCCAGGATCACCTTGGTAGAATGGTGTAGCTTAAAGGCGTAATCGTACCCTTATAGAAATGGTAAGAAGTATGATAAGTAGGACCCAATTGCCTACATTTTTGTGGACACATGCATTAAAAACCAATGTACACATCTTAAATAGGGTTCCTAGTAAGTCAGTTTCAAAAAACCCTTTTGAACTTTGGAAAGGATGGAAACCCGATTTAAGGTATTTACGTGTGTGGGGCTGCCCAGCGAAAGCTAGAATCTATAACCCTCATGAAAAGAAATTGGATCCTAGGACATTATCTTGTCATTTCATCGGGTATCCAGAAAAGTCGAAGGGATATAGATTCTACTGTCCAAATCATACAACTAGAATCATAGAAACTGAAAATGCTAAATTCATTGAAGAAGGTGAAGTAAGTGGGAGTATAAAAGAAAGGGAGGTAATCATTCAAGAAGTCAGGGTACAAATTCCTATACCCAGAGTTCATAACATACATGTTGTTCCTAATGTAGTTGTTGAACCGGTCATTGACCCAATCAATAATAATGAACAACAAGTGAATGATCAACCAACTGAACAATCACATAATGAGACTATGACTGGTGAAACTTTTGAAGCACCACAGGAAGTGCCATTAAGAAGATCTCAAAGAGAAAGGAGACCGAAAATTTCGGATGATTATGTGGTATACCTTCAAGAGACCGAATTTAACATAGGGGATATTAATGATCCACTTTCTTATGAAAAAGCTATAAATAATGATGATTTCGATAAATGGATTGATGCCATGAATGAAGAAATAAAATATATGAATGACAATAAAGTTTGGGAGTTGGTCGAATTGCCAGAAGGACAAAAACGAGTTGGGTGCAAGTGGATCTTTAAGACCAAACTTGACTCAAAAAGCAATATCGAACGACATAAAGCTAGACTTGTTGCCAAAGGTTTTAATCAACGAGAAGGCATTGATTATAATGAGACCTTCTCTCCAGTTTCAAAGAAGGACTCATTAAGAATCATATTAGCGTTGGTGGCTCATTATGATTTGGAGTTGCACCAAATGGACGTAAAAAATAGTTTTTCTAAATGGGAGTTTAGAAAAAGAAGTCTACATGGCACAGCCACAAGGCTTCATAAAGGAAGGAAAGGAAAACATGGTATGTATGTTGAATAAGTCAATATATGGTCTAAAGCAAGCTTCTCGTCAATGGTACATTAAGTTTCACTGTACCATTACATCCTTTGGGTTTAAGGAAAACACTGTTGATCGGTGCATATACCTGAATATCAGTGGGAGTAAGTACTATATGTTGATGACTTACTTATCGCCAGCAGTGATCTTGGTTTATTAAGTGAAACCAAGAAGTACCTTTTTAAAAACTTTGAATTGAAAGATTTAGGTGAGGCATCCTTCATGATCGGGATAAAAATATCTCGGGATAGATCACGAGGAATGTTAGGATTATCTCAGAAAGCTTACATTAACAAAGTTTTATAAAAATTTAGCATGCAAAGTTACAATCCCATTAATGTTCTACTTCATAAAGGGGATAAGTTCAGTGTAATACCCCGTAATTTTAATGACTTTTAAAATGGGTTATATTTTAAATTAATGGATTAATAGGATCTTATTATAAATTAATTCATTTGGGTTTTATCCGAATTGTGGATATTAAAATGGATGATTCTGAATATTACTTAAAGATATTTTGGTAATATATAAATGTGATGTCATTGATATGACGGTATGATAGAAATTCGGTAATTTGAATTTTTAGTCAGACGTAGTATGGGACGTGTCGGGGCTAATTTATTAAATTAAAAAGGAAATTTATTTTCTATCAACCTTGTAGTCATTTTGACTGCGTCGTTGAGTCCGGAAGGTTCGAAATAGTTAGAAAAGTCTATTTGGATGTTGGATTTGGGTCACGGGTCATTTGGAAATGAAAAGACAACCCAAAAGGGCATTTTGGTTATTTTTACAAGGGGGATGAATAGTGATTTCGGGTTTTGTCTTATTATAAGTATTTAGAGATTAGTGTATGTAGGTTCATTTCATCTCTTCTACACAAAATTGAAAAGTCATCTTCTTAGAGAGAGTGGAAGGTTGCTTGGAAAGAAAAAGAAGTTTGCTTGGGAAGGAGGAGAGCCAAAGGTCAAAGGTCACCACCACCATCACCACCTGTGTTATTCAACTCCAAAGGGTCAGATCTTCATTAGAGGCAAGTGTTTGATATTTGCAATTTAAGTTCGTATATTGTCCATGTTAGGATAGTTATAAAAAGAGATGATTTTCATGCTTGGAAGATGAAAGGATATAGTTGTTAATGGATTTTTGGAATCTAAAAATATATAGGACTTAAACTCATGTTGTAGGTAGTTAGTAATCCAATAAATATTCATCAATCTGTGGAAGAAATTCTGAAAATAATTTAGTGTTCTTGAAGATAATATGTTGATAATTTTCAGGAAAAAGAGGCAAAAACGAGTGGAATGAGAAGAGCTAATTTGGAAGGTTTAGATCTTCTTTTTTAGTGCATTTGGATAAGATTTAAGAAAAACTCAAAACACATACCTGACTCAATGTTTCATGTAGAATCCAAATCTGAAGTCGGATTGATGATTTGAATAATTTTTGGATCTGATTTTTCTGAGTATTTAAAATATGAGAATTCATGATGTTGTTTCTTATCCCAAAACTTTTGTAGATCTTCGGTGATTATTAATTGGATATTATGGGACTTAGAGAAGATCAGTAAGCCCTAGTTAAGATTTGAATTAATTTGATTGGGATTTAATTGATTAGAATTATGATAATTAAAGTTAAAGAGATTTCGGTTGCTAGATTCATGTGTTGGATTCTAATCTGTTTGTATGAGGATTAAGGAAAGTTCAAGTAGGGGAGATTTAATATAACACCTGGGTAGCCTTAGGGTTACAATTTAAACATCAAGGACTGAGTTTAAGCTCATTATTGATTTCGCAAGGGCTGAGTGTAGTAAAATAGCTTAGTGGTATTGCTCCTGGATAGAGATGGGAGTTTAGAACACATTTGGTTGAAAGAGGGGATGAGGTTATTCCGATCGCATATTTGAAGTTGACGAACCTCCTCGATCGACAAAGTTAAGTAGTAGTGTATTGGAGGGGTTTCTTGTTTGGATTTCGCTTTGCGAGATGCTCCGCGCATGAACCTTTACGACGTCGGGAGTGGAGAGATGTTATAGGATGCGAGGATAATTAAATTATAAAGTAAAGATATGACATTTTAATACGTGGGATTTAAAGAGATATAATGCTATGTAAGGGAATAATCTAAGGTTAATGTGAGTACCTTGTTGTTAATATACTATAGGTATGATAATACCTATTTGATTGATTAATGATTATGTGTATGACATACCTAGCTTACTTACTATCGGTGGGAGGTCTGCGCGTGAGGGCAGTCATATCCTGATGAATCCATGGGATCTTTGATTTGTCGCTCGAGAACATAGGTCTATGAAAGACTTATTGGGGAGTTGATAAGTCCGCTGACTATGGGTACGTAGGTATGTGCGTGACCCATGGGTATGAGAACTATGTTCGCCTCTAATGATTGTGTTGTTATTTGTGGTTCGAGGAATCTTAACGAACCTTTAGTCCTTTATTCGGCGACAAGCGATATTGGGACATGATAGCAGAGTAATGCATTGCACCACAGCTGTGACTCGGGGTGCCGTATTATATATGAATATATATATATAATGGATTAAATGAATGATTGGATTTATTGTGGTTAAATCTATCTACGGTGATAATTGTAGATAACGGTGAATAGAGAAAGATAATTGAATTAAGTTAATGAATGTTTATTGAAAAACTTAATTCATATTAATGAGAAATGATTCATGTTAATGAGAAACGATGAGAAATGTAAATGAATAATAATGTGACGTATGGTATGGAACATACGGGGATTATGATATTGGGATGGAATTATAATATGGAGACTAGAAAAGAGGAACAATTAACTAGGAGGTTAATAGGAAACGTTAAGTGTGCACTCTAGTTGAGAGGTGAGAATGGCAAGTGAGAGTTGGGTCTAACATGTACATAATAAAAGATTTATTGCACTTGTTAAATACTTGTTGTTTTAAAAATCATTTTCACAATCGGGATCTGACCCATTTCCTTGCATATTTTCTTTTCTATTGTATCTTCTATATCAGGTGTCCAGCAACAGGGACGCCAACCTTAGAGGATTATGACAGGCTATGGATTTATGGAGTTTTGCTTAGACGCCTATCTTCATTTGATTCTCAGTATTCTCTTAGTTGGGGCATGTCACCCAAATGATTCAGTTATCATTTTCTATCGGAGTCAAATACTATTGTATTCGTGTCATTTTAATACAGTTGTTATTGATGGGATTACTGTAATGGATTAATACTATTCCAACAGCATTTAAATTCTTTTGTGTTATCTATTCAGTTAAGTGTTGTAGAATAAAATGTATTGTGTTATTCTTAAACTGGAAATGGATTTTGTTGAATTAAAATTTGGAAAGTTTTTTTAACACCAACTTAATTGAGTATTGGGTGAGTTGTAAATGTTTTCGACATTGATGCTAAGAATGAGCCAACTGTATATTCTGTTTTAATTTGGTATGGGGCTGGTCACCAGGTATTTAATTAGGCGGGGTGTTACAGGTGGTATCAGAGCATCAGGTTCTAGTGTCCTTTAGGAACTGTACGGCTTATTGTGTTTTCAGCTTAGCGTTCTTTGATGTAGAACCCTATGTTTAGGATTGTTGATTTCTTTGGTAAAATCACGTATATGTTAGTGAAGCTTATTGCGTTTGAACGGGTTCGTACGAGAAGTATGGCAGATGAGGGCCATTGGATGGATAGCGGAGATCGTACTTAGGAGGTTATGAAGTATGTTCGAGTATGATGACCATAGTCGAGGTCACCCCTATTATGGAAAAATTGAGGAGAGTCATCAGTAGAAGTTCTTGAAATGCGGGAGTTTTGTGTGTTACCTAGCGAAGGAAATATATTCAAAGGCTTGGGCATATAGTGGAGTGTGGTTAACTAGAACTGAAAATTTGGGGGTAAAATTTTTCTTGACTCATTGGAGAAAAGTTATAATTGTGGGATTCAACAACCACCACCCACGAATGAGGGTATGTTTTCTATCTAAGGAATTATGAGGCGTATATTGATTTTTGTAGCGATTAATATTGTGTGGGCAAAAAGGATTGCTAAACTTAGCCTATAGCACTGTTATTTACGTAGACTCACCAAGGGGTGTGGGACACCTATGTTTTACATGTTATCACGTGGGTTTGATTTTTATCGCGGAATTACTTACTTTGGGCATGTCCGGGCATGATATGACTATCGGCATGCATTGACTTGTGGTATAGGAGAGCGTATGTAATACAACTATAGCTAGCATCTTGTCTTTTATAAGAGAGTATATGAGTAGACTTTATTCGAATTAATAAAACCTGTAGAGAGGTTATAAACTATTGACTAAAGACCTGAGGAGTTTCGATGACCGACTACTTTAGGTAGTAGTGTATCGGGGGGGTTCCTTGTTTGGATTTCGCTTGCGAGACACCCCACGCATGAAACTAATAACCGCTGGGAGTCGAAATAAGATAGGTCTTTAGGATATGAGTTTATAACCTTTGCTATTATAATGAAAGTTGTACGATGGGGTGTCTGGGCGCCCTGGAAGATTGGATTGTAGTATTTTTCATAATTGTGAAAAAGGTGAGTAGTTGAGGCTTCAGGATTTATTTGTTCACTACGAGAGGATCATTTATTTTTCCCAAAGTTTGTCACGAGGACGGTATAGGGAAGATTGGGTAAAGTTTATATTCGATTCAGTTGGAACTATATGGTGAGGCTTGGCGTATAACATCGATAGGGACTTTCGTTAATGTACTGTATGGGCGGTACGTCTTAGATTTCTTGCGATGTGAGATTTATACTCGGAGTTGACCTTACCGGTATGACTTATATTCTTGAATTTCGGGACGAAATTCTGTTATTAGGGGGGGAGTATGTAATACCCCGTAATTTTAATGACTTTTAAAATGGGTTATATTTTAAATTAATGGATTAATTGGATCTTATTATAAATTAATTCATTTGGGTTTTATCCGAATTGTGGATATTAAAATGGATGATTCTGAATATTACTTAAAGATATTTAGGTAATATATGAATGTGATATAAATTCGGTAATTTGAATTTTTAGTCAGACGCCGTATGGGACGTGTCGGGGCTAATTTATTAAATTAAAAAGGAAATTTATTTTCTATCAACCTTGTAGTCATTTTGACTGCGTCGTTGAGTCCGGAAGGTTTGAAATAGTTAGAAAAGTCTAGTTGGATGTTGGATTTGGGTCTCAGGTCATTTGGAAATGAAAAGACAACCCAAAAGGGCATTTTGGTTATTTTTACAAGGGGGATAAATAGTGATTTCGGGTTTTGTCTTATTATAAGTATTTGGAGATTAGTGTATGTAGGTTCATTTCATCTCTTCTACACAAAATTGAAAAGTCATCTTCTTAGAGAGAGTGGAAGGTTGCTTGGAAAGAAAAAGAAGTTTGCTTGGGAAGCAGGAGAACCAAAGGTCAAAGGTCACCACCACCATCACCACCTGTGTTATTCAACTCCAAAGGGTCAGATCTTCATTAGAGGCAAGTGTTTGATATTTGCAATTTAAGTTCGTATATTGTCCATGTTAGGATAGTTATAAAAAGAGATGATTTTCATGCTTGGAAGATGAAAGGATATAGTTGTTAATTGATTTTTGGAATCTAAAAATATATAGGACTTAAACTCATGTTGTAGGTAGTTAGTAATCCAATAAATATTCATCAATCTGTGGAAGAAATTCTGAAAATAATTTAGTGTTCTTGAAGATAATATGTTGATAATTTTCAGGAAAAATAGGCAAAAACGAGTGGAATGAGAAGAGCTAATTTGGAAGGTTTAGATCTTCTTTTTTAGTGCATTTGGATGAGATTTAAGAAAAACTCAAAACACATACCTGACTCAATGTTTCGTGTAGAATCCAAATCTGAAGTCGGATTGATGATTTGAATAATTTTTGGATCTGATTTTTCTGAGTATTTAAAATATGAGAATTCATGATGTTGTTTCTTTTTAATGTTGGTTCTTATCCCAAAACTTTTGTAGATCTTCGGTGATTATTAATTGGATATTATGGGACTTAGAGAAGATCAGTAAGCCCTAGTTAAGATTTGAATTAATTTGATTGGGATTTAATTGATTAGAATTATGATAATTAAAGTTAAAGAGATTTCGGTTGCTAGATTCATGTGTTGGATTCTAATTTGTTTGTATGAGGATTAAGGATTGTTCAAGTAGGGGAGATTTAATATAACACCTGGGTAGCCTTAGGGTTACAATTTAAACATCAAGGACTGAGTTTAAGCTCATTATTGATTTCGCAAGGGCTGAGTGTAGTACAAGAGCTTAGTGGTATGGCTCCTGGATAGAGATGGGAGTTTAGAACACATTTGGTTGAAAGAGGGGATGAGGTTATTCCGATCGCATATTTGAAGTTAACGAACCTCCTCGATCGACAAAGTTAAGTAGTAGTGTATTGGAGGGGTTCCTTGTTTGGATTTCGCTTTGCGAGACGCTCCGCGCATGAACCTTTACGACGTCGGGAGTGGAGAGATGTTATAGGATGCGAGGATAATTAAATTATGAAGTAAAGATATGACATTTTAATACGTGGGGTTTAAAGAGATATAATGCTACGTAAGGGAATAATCTAAGGTTAATGTGAGTACCTTGTTGTTAGTATACTATAGGTATGATAATACCTATTTGATTGATTAATGATTATGTGTATGACATACCTAGCTTACTTACTATCGGTGGGAGGTTTGCGCGTGAGGGCGGTCATATCCTGATGAATCCATGGGATCTTTGATTTGTCGCTCAAGAACATAGGTCTATGAAAGACTTATCGGGGAGTTGATAAGTCCGCTGACTATGGGTACGTAGGTATGTGTGTGACCCATGGGTATGAGAACTTTATTCGCCTCCAATGATTGTGTTGTTGTTTGTGGTTCGAGGAATCTTAACGAACCTTTAGTCCCTTATTCGGCGATAAGAGATATTGGGACATGATAGCAGAGTAATGCATTGCACCGCAGCTGTGACTCGGGGTGCCGTATTATATATGAATATATATATAATGGATTAAATGAATGATTGGATTTATTGTGGTTAAATCTATCTACGGTGATAATTGTAGATAACGGTGAATAGAGAAAGATAATTGAATTAAGTTAATGAATGTTTATTGAAAAACTTAATTCATATTAATGAGAAATGATTCATGTTAATGAGAAACGATGAGAAATGTAAATGAATAATAATGTGACGTGTGGTATGGGACATACGGGGATTATGATATTGGGATGGAATTATAATATGGAGACTAGAAAAGAGGAACCATTAACTAGGAGGTTAATAGGAAACGTTAAGTGTGCACTCTAGTTGAGAGGTGAGAATGGCAAGTGAGAATTGGGTCTAACATGTACATAATAAAAGATTTATTGCACTTGTTAAATACTTGCTGTTTTAAAAATCATTTTCACAATCGGGCTCTGACCCGTTTCCTTGCATATTTTCTTTTATATTGTATCTTCTATATCAGGTGTCCAGCAACAGGGACGCCAACCTTAGAGGATTATGACAGGCTATGGATTTATGGAGTTTTGCTTAGACGCCTATCTTCATTTGATTCTCAGTATTCTCTTAGTTGGGGCATGTCTCCCAAATGATTCAGTTATCATTTTCTATCGGAGTCAAATACTATTGTATTCATGTCTTTTTAATACAGTTGTTATTGATGGGATTACTGTAATGGATTAATACTATTCCAACTGCATTTAAATTCTTTTGTGTTATCTATTCAGTTAAGTGTTGTAGAATAAAATGTATTGTGTTATTCTTAAACTGGAAATGGATTTTGTTGAATTAAAATTTGGAAAGTTTTTTTAACACCAGCTTAATTGAGTATTGGGTGAGTTGTAAATGTTTTCGACAGTGATGCTAAGAATGAGCCAACTGTATATTCTGTTTTAATTTGGTATGGGGTTGGCCACCCGGTATTTAATTAGGCGGGGTGTTACATTCAGCTTAAGTCAATGACCCTGAAGTGATTTAGAAAGGGGGCACATGAAAGGCATGCCTTATGCTTCGCTCGTAGGGAGCTTGTTGTATGAACAAGTCTACACTAGACCGGATATCAATTTTTCCATTGGGATGCTAGGCAGATATCAAAGCAATCCAGGGATTCACCATTGGAAATCTGCAAAGAAAGTACTTAGGTACCTGCAAGGGACCAAGGATTGCATGCTCACATATCGGAAGACTGGTCACCTTGAGGTGATTGGTTATTCAGACTCAGATTTTGGGGGATGCCTTGACAGTAGGAAGAGCACTTAGGGTTATGTCTTCCTTATGGCTGGAGGAGCCGTTTTATGGGAAAGTGCTAAGCAAAACTTCATTGCATCATCTACTATGGAGGCTGAGTACGTAGCTTGTTTCGAAGCTACAAATCATGGATTATGGTTGTGAAACTTTAATTCAGGACTTAGAATTATGGGGTCAATATCTAAGCCGTTGAAAATTTATTGTGATAATGTCGCAGCAGTCTTCTTCTCGAAGAACTATAGGTATACTAAGGCTGCTAAGCATATTGAGATGAAATACCTATCAGTTAAAGAAGAAGTTCAGAAACAAAGAGTGTCAATTGATCACATTAGTACGCGTGATAACATAGCAGATCCTCTTACGAAATGACTATCTCCTAAGACCTTTATGGAACATGTCAAAGAGATGGGTCTCAATTAGTTAGATTATGATTGCTATTTTGGCTTAGTTGTTTGACACTATTACTTGAATTCAATAAAAGTGTTTCTGATTTCTATTATTTCTGTCTTTTGTGAATGCATGTATATAATTATGAATTATTTATTGACAGAAATAGTCCTTATTCAAAAGGACATTATGAGGCCATTATGATACCCAATATTAAAGGTTGGTTGAATGAAATATTGGTGTTATGGTAAATGGAAGGAACCATGCTCTTGAATAGCATGGAACCTCCATGACTCGCATCCGTGAATCATTTGATTTAGCAAAATTTATCAATGATTGTGCACCTTATGATACCTAATTTAATTATACGAATTATTAAGACCAAGTGGGAGACTGTTGAAAATTGATGTGATGAAATTAATTATTCAATTTTAATTGTATTAAATTCTGAATTTCCCATTTATGTGGTTTTAATAAATGTCAGATAATTAATTAGGAATGTGATAAATAAAGATATTAAAAGATTTGGGTAAACCTTATCCGTTAGTCACATGATGGTTAGTGGCATTAGTGGGAGACTTGAAAAGAGTCCCACCACCACTAGGATTCCGGCCCCTTCCCCTTATAAATAGAGACTTCTACACCATCTAGAGTCATCTCAATACACACTATTTCTAAGGAGGGAGAGAAAATCCGAAATTCATTTTTCTCATATTCCGAGCTGTTCAAGAAAGGAGCATTCAAGTCATTTTAATCCGTTCAACAACAATGGACAAATGTCAGTTTTTAAATCGTAGTTATAAGAAATTTTCGGTTCTGTGATTGCATGAAGATAAACATCCTGGATTCATGTCAAAACCGTTTTATTCATGATGCAACCTTATGATTCATATTCGAATTTATGATTAACAAAACAGTATTAGTTAACAGAGTGCGTATTAGATTTCTCGGTATTCGACAGAGATTTACATTCCGCAAATAAGGTAATCCTCAAACCCATATGTGCTATGTGTATATATAATGTCAAATTTTCTTTCATTGCTATCAGAGCCATCGTAGTTATTTGATCGCTTGAAGAATTATCGGATCTTAATTTTGCACAAAAACTCCATTAATAGCCATTTAAATTCGTTTTAAAAATCAGCGGGTATTAATCCAAAAATTTTGCATGAATATGTTTCTGCACATGTGAGGAGTATGCACATTAAGTTTCGTCGCATTCCGTTAAGTAGTTTAAGAGAAAATTAAAAAATTAGTTTTGTTCTAATTTTTTCCGAATTTTTTTGGCCAACTTTGAGGGAAAAAATAGTAGCATTAACTACGATGAAAAATTAATATTTTTGCATATTATTGTTCCTTGTCGCAAGGGTTTTCCAACCATCTATCATATGCCTTTTTTGGGCTTAAAACGAATGATATATAGCTCTCCAAAGTTGGCCTCATGAAACTCGTTTTCTGGAAAAAAAATCTTATTGAAGAAGATGATGAACAGTGTTTTAAAAAAATATATTTAATTTTAAATTAAATAAACGGAGGCCTTAATGATGAAATAAATTTTTGTAAAAAATATTTTTGGAATCAGTAGGGCAAAACCTATTTTTCCATATTGTCAAAATATTTTTTACTGTTTATGCAAAAAAAAAGTTAATCAAAGTGCATTTTTGGACACTTTAATAATATCTAATAAATACTGAAAAATCCCAGAAAATTATAGAAAATTTTTCTGACTTAGTGGATGAAAAATTAGACCCTTTTTGAGCATTTTTAATATTTTGGAAAATTTTATGCACCTTCAGTGGTTCATTTAATTCAGTATTTAATTGCATTTAAATATTTTTATTTATGATTATTGCCTCCAAAACTTGCGTAGTTCACACAATGATCATGTTGACCCTGCTTGCTCCCTAAGTTGGTGAGTTTGGCAATAATTGTCCATTTAAAGGCCTAGGTTATGTGTTTTGCATGATTAAATGGACAATTTTACAAAATTGATAGTTAAATGAACTTGTGTGCCTGTTTTATTATTGTTTTAAGGTCGTACCTATGTATATGTGCAATCAGACATACCCCGTCCGGCTTTCAGTAGATATTATGTATAGGCTTCTTCTCTTATTTGATGTAAT
This sequence comes from Sambucus nigra, assembly GCA_949130495.1. Taxonomy (NCBI): domain Eukaryota; kingdom Viridiplantae; phylum Streptophyta; class Magnoliopsida; order Dipsacales; family Adoxaceae; genus Sambucus; species Sambucus nigra. The sequence continues at coordinate 423,434,809 of OX422217.1, forward strand.
GGTGAGATTGAGAGGTTGTTAAATCCAATTGTAAGGGGATGATTTCTGATTGTAGGAATTACCTTAACACAAGCTCTAAACTCTTAATTTAGGACCTATGTGACATTCTGCGCATTTTTTTTTGTTATTTGACTCAAAATTGGTTATCATAACATTATATCTGCTATGATTTTAAATTATGATAAATATATATTCATTTTGAGTATTGTTTGTATGTCGTTGGATACAGACATTAAACTTAGTATTATGAGGCTTAGCATTAAAATAAAATTTTGGAAAATGTAAAATTTATATTCAAATGCGTAGAGTTTGTTCAGGTAAGCAGATTCTTTGAGTTGTTTGCTTTGCCTATAGATTATGACCATATGCTTGTGACGAGTCTAGATAGACAAAGTTAACAATAAATTTATTAAATAAATTATTCTGCAAAATATTCAGATACGATCTGTTCAGACAACCTTAATAAATATGGTTAGGGTCTATCAAAGTTCCTTGGTGCTCATGGTGTCTTGTTAGTATTCCCCCCTTAACACCCCCCCCCCCCCCCCCCCCCCATAATAAGTCAATTCGGTATTAAATGTGTTAATGTGATCCCTTTTTAATTAAATCCAATACTCTCCATCATGTACTGATCTATAGAACCAACCCTAAACATCATCGGCGTCTCTAAACCTTGAGGATTTAACACACCAACAATTGAAATTACAGATTTGAGGTTTCATGGTTTTAAACGACCGTGTTCACAAATTTGATCCAATAGCCCACGTTAATTAACATTGACTACTGTGTATCTAATATCATTCAAATTCCAACAGTACCAAATTATGTAACCTTGTCAATTGAATTCCTTTCCTACACAATTTATCCAATTTTATTCGAGCCCACCTCTTCATGTGAACCCATACCAAAAATAAATTTGGTTTACACCCACCACGATATGAATCGCAATATCGCAATTTAAATGAAAGAAAGTTTAACTACTTGCCTAAATAATTCGTAGGGTCTGATTTCCTTTAGTGTAGATGAAGATTTGACGAAGAACACACACCCCTCTTCTTGGTTTGGCTCCTAAAAGCTCTAGTAATTTCTCCCTCTTTTCTCCTTTGCAAAACTAGGGTTTTATCATTGAGTTGTGTCTGCCAAAAACTCCTCAACTTAGGTTTTATATCACTAATCCCGAAATTAAACCTACGAGCCAAGTCCAAATGACCCGAACACCCCTGTGTGAACCCGATTATGCCTAAAAATGCCCCAAGATCCAATTACTACGTCGAGTCACTTTACTAAAATTCTCCGTGCACTCATAATCGTCATTCGAGTCACTTTACTAAAATTCTCCAATCTCGACCTCAAATTACAACACATGTAATTTTTCAAAATAACCCGAATTAATTAAATCACAATTCACTAATTTAATTAAATCCTCCAGATAAACTAATTCCTATCTCACCAAATTAATTAAATTCCATATCCTCATAAATATGGGGTGTTACATACCAAACCCAAATGGTACATAATTATAAATCTTTCTTATTTATTTATAAGGTTCCATAATCAATATCTCTAATGTATAAATCTAGTACAATCTAAGCAAAGGAAAGACAATCACATAAGTTTAATATCCAACGGAGTATATCCTCAATCACACACACATAGATGGGCTATTCACAAGCTTGACATAAAAGTATAAAAGCCTATCCCTATCGCATTTGGGGATCACTCATGCAAACCTCATATTTTTTTATATATTATTTAAATTTTGGAAACTAATTATGTGGCTTGATATGACATGTTATGTCACTATTTGTAATTATATGTGTTACATTATTCGTATTTTAAAAAATTCGATTTAATACATGGTAAAACATCAACTAGATATTTGATTGTAATTATGTATTATGGGCGACTATGGAATGGTCAGAAATTTGGTATAGAGGGTTTTGTTGTTTGGATTATCCCTCGGATTCGGGTTCCAGTGATCATGAAGTAGTTTCATATAATGTCATGTCGCACAAAATTAATAAATGAATAAATAGTTGACTTTTGGACTAATATCGATTAAATTTATAAAAAGTAACGAAATAAATTAATAATTGATTTATTTTATGTTTTGGGTTGCTATTGGGGTAGGTACAATGTCCATTTTAGTCTATAAGTATGGGTTTTAGGACCATTAGGATAATATAGGACTTGTGTAAGGACTTAGGCTTATTGTATATATTTTGGGCCCTTTTTTATGAGTCCCATATTTGGATGTAACCTACTTTCATTGGATTAAAGGTTTTAAGAGGTCAGTATGGTTTTTTCATCTATATTTCACATTTAGAGAGACCCCCTAAGAGCTAGAGAGAAGGGACTTCAAGAGAGGAGGAGAATTTAGAGGTTTTGGCATAATTTCTTCACAATTATATTTGAGGAATGTTTATTTAGAAATATATTTTAATTGCTTTTGTACAATACTCATTGGATTCTAAACATAATCTTATTAAAATCTAGATTACATTCATCTAATTGATTTTTTTTGCAATTGGGTTAATATTAATAATTTAACCTAAATAATATGTATACACTTGAGTGGATTAATGAAGAAACCATTGAATTATAACTTGAATATCAATATATAGACTAAATTAGTGTAAATTTCATTTAAATTTGTTGATTTATAGAAAACCTTAAGTAAGTTAATACTTGAGTACATTTTTTAAGAAGAGATTCTTAATTTAGGATCATAAGTTGTTAGGTTTTGATCATAAAGGATTTAGATATCATAATAGGGTGTTCTTGAAGTTTTACAACCTTGGGGTAAGTCATCCATGGAGGATTAGGATTGGCAAGTTTATAATTTAGGGCTGGAAGTTGAAGAAATCGTAAATTGAAAAATTTGGATTGTAGACTCCGTGAACACAGTTCATTATTTTCGTGCAAACATAATCCATTCTCATGGCTAGGATTTAGTCCATGCATATACTTGTGAAGGAGGGTAGTGTGACTGGGGTCTGATAAAAGATTGAAATAGGTGAAGTGTGACCCACTCCAATGGACTCGGCCTCTAAGGTATTCAAGGTCTCAAGCAGCAGTTGGGAGTAAAAAGCTTCGTTTTCTGGTAAAAATATAGTAAATGCTATGGACCTACCCCTGCAAATATGAAACTTCAGATATAATTACATTAACTTGGATAAGAGTAACCTTCTGAGAATAATGGTTGGTAATGATGGGAGTAAAGAGACAAGAACTCATCACTTAGAGAGAGAACATGGAGATAATGCTAGGTGGTCCGGTGCGATTTTAACAGAGTAATAATAGGACTTGAGTTTTTTGATCTCCTTTTGACCTTGCTGACAGGTTCTATTTATACTTGGACACTAAGGATGATTTGGCACTTTTAGGCGCGAAAAATGATTAGGAAAATGTAAGGGACAAGGTTTGCAATGCACCTTTTGTCCCTACTTGGTTTGCATCCTCCTGTGCCATCTGACAGACACCTGGTGTAAACCAAAGTGAAAAAGAAAATATGTCTCCTAATGGTGATAAAAATATGATTTGGTAAATATCTTTTTCAACAGTAACTTGTTGTACAAACTTTTATAAACTTGAGAGTGGCCTTTAGGGCCACCCCCACTAAAATCATTTTGTAATTGTTATTTTCTTGTGAGCAGCCCTTTGACTACTCACTGTAGTTATTACTAAGTGTGAGCTGTATAAGTTCTTGAGTGACTCCTAGGGGTCTCTCTACTAGTATTCTCTCTATCTTAAAGTGCTATGTGGTTGAGTCTTTCTCAATAAACCTTGTCTCTTAGCCACCAAGCCAAAACTCTCAGAAGATCCCAGCTGGCCTATTCGGGTCCTGCTTACTCAACTAGGCTACCTGTACACGTAAATAAATATTAGTATTTATGAAGAAATATTAACTTTGTTTATGATCAAGGGGCCTCCTCTGGTGTTTTATACCCCTTCGCTGCAAAATAGTATTTAGATTTGAGCTTTTGGTAGAAGGGCCTCCTGCTGTGGGCTCCCTTGCTCAAATAACTTTTTTAACTCGGTGTTGGCAGAGGGGTCCCTTACTGTGGACTCCCTCTCCCAAATAACATTTGAACTTGTGTTGGAAGATGGGTCCCTATTGTGGACTCCCTCGCCCAAATAACATTTGAGCTTGACCTTGGCAGAGGGGGTCCCTCGCTATGGACTCCTTCGCTCAAATAACATTTGAACTTGTGTTGGTTGAGTGGTCCCTTAGTGTGGACTCCCTCACCCAAATAATATTTGAATGTTTGCTAGCAGAGGAGTCCTTCACTATGAACCCCCTCGTCCAAATAACATTTGAACGTGATGTTGGCAGAGGGGTCCCTCGTTGTGGACTCCCTCGCCCAAATAGAAATTTAGGTGACTTTGGTAGAGGGGTCCCTGTAATACCCCGTATTTTTACGCATAACTATTTTTATGGAAAATGGGAATTAATTAAATTTAAGGGAGAAAATTTAAATTGAAATTTATCCGATTTTATGATAATAATCACTAATGGTATGAGAGTTAGTAATTATTGAAATAATGGTATGGTCGGGAATGGGATACACAGCAGTTATGTTGTAAATATTTGGGACGCGTATGAGTGGTGTTAATTGTACATATTTGCGGGGTTAAAAGATAATTTATTTTTGTATAACTCGGACGACTGTTTTGAGTGCGCCAGAGTGTCCGGAAGGGTCGAAATAGTCAGAAAACACTATTCAAATATGTTATTTAGAGTCCGGGACTTTTTAACCCAAAACGGCACCCAAGAGGGGTATTTTGGTCTTTAGGAATTTTAAGGTAATTAAATGGACGAAAATTGGGTTAATTAAAAAGGCATTAAGGGTCAGTGGCTGTCAATTTCAACCTACGTGAGAAGAGAGGGAAAGAGAGAGAGAAACAAGGAAGAAGAAGGAGACTCCATTGGAGACTTAGCCAAGAATTCAACATTTCACAACAAAAAGCACACTAACGCGTAGATCGTGTCAGGAGGATCATTCCTATACCAACTTTAACCCGCAAATCAAAAGTTCATTTTTAAGTCAAGTGATTATCTTGCTCTTCTCTTAGCAATTATTACTCTTGTTAACCTATATTGATGTTTTAGAACAACAAATACCAATTTGGGTTTTCCTATGATGAAATCGTGTAGAATATTTAGAAAAATCTGATGGGGGTTTGCATGTAGAGGATTTTCCCCTTAGCAGAAATGTGAAAGTTGATGAACTAGATGAAAATCACGAATTAAAATGGAGTTTTATGAACAAATATATTATGGGTTCATGTTAATAGGGTTTGTGGTAACGTTTGGGAATTTATTGAAATTACATGATGATTAGAATGATTTGACCTACAAAATTATGTTATTATGTGTTCTAAGATGTCTTAGGATAGTGGGAAACATTGTATTTGGGTTGGAGTTAATTTAGGTTGAATTTTGAATGGTGAAAATTAGGAAAAACGAAGTTGAGAGACGAACTGAGCAACTTCGGAACTTTCGTTAGAAGTCCAGCCCAGGTCGTTCGAACGACCTCGTTCGAACGAGACTTCTAACTAGATTTCGGTAGCCCTTCTAACGAGTTTGGGGGTTCGTTTGAAGTACATTCGTTCGAACGAGATTTCTGGATCTTCTAACGAGATTCCTGAATGTCCTTTTGAAGCCCGAATTTTGTTTAGAACTTCCCGTAGTCTTATTCAAGCGAGTGTTAAACCAGTATGATCGTTGAGAGACTTATATTGATAATTATAGTGAGAGGAGAATATGTCGATCCTTAGAAGGTATAAAATTCATAAAATTGAGGAGGTGAGAAAATACAAGGTTGGGTATGCACGAATAAAGTACGGGTTATAATAAGAGTTAATATACGTACTGCAAACACTAGATTGTGGGAAAGCTAATGAATTATATAAGTGGTGTGCATGCTTATTATTCAAAATATTAGGTGTATAACATACCTAGCTACTGGTTATCGAACGGAGGTTAACGCGTTGTGGACAACCGAATCTTATGTGCCTTCGGGGATTTAAAGTTGTACCACTAGAGCATGAAACCTAGGTACGGGCTATCTATGAGAATGATAGTGATGAAGGTCGTATGGGTGCGTAAGTATCTGCATAGCCCATCGGCTTGGGACTATGTTCGCCTCCAATATGTGTTTATATTTCTATTAGTTCTCGAGAGATTGAACTTGTTGTCCTCTATGCGTGAGCTTTGCAAATGGACTAGATAGCCGAGTATGCGTAGTACTAATGGGTTCTTAACCAAGGGTATAATATTGCTATACTTATATAATTTGATATGTATACATAAAGCGAATAAAGTGTGTATACCGGAAATCATATTTGTTGCCTTTTGCTGTTGTCAATATTGTTATTTTTACACTTATGGTATTATCAGTTGGGCATTTAGATTATGAGAATAGCCTAAAGAAATCTTAATTCTATATTGAAATTATAAGTACGTCAGTTTTTACGTTATTTAGAGAGACTTTTAAACTTCATATTATACACTTAGTAGTCAGTCAGGGTATCATGACTAGTACGGGTAGTTAGGCTCGTTAGACGTGCACACTGGATTGAGGGGCGAGTATCTTAAGTGAGTACGCTAAGTTAACTTGATTAATAATTGTGCTCATTTAATCAATTTAAGCACTTGCTATTTTTAAACTGTGTTCAACTCGGGCTCTGACCCGTTTTTTGTCTATCTTTCTACTGTTCCATTATTTTAGGTGCCCAGCCATAGGGACACCAACCTTAGGAGACTCTATTAAGTTGTCGTGTTGTAGCTGTTGTAGAAGCTGTAGGATCATTGCTAGTAGATGATTTAGTCTATCCGTCCTTCTTCAGTTATTCATCTTGCTTGGACATGTCGTCCTTACTCATGCTTACTTTCAGAGATTTAGTCGTTTTAAACTCTCTTTGGGATTTGGTTTCTTCCATTTGATTTATTATATGGGATTGTATTTGGAGATGTTTACTCCAACCATTTATTTTACTTCAGTTGGACTGTACTTATGTTACTGTGATGCATGGTGTTTATTGATATTCTTTCGATAGTAGTTAATGACAACATAAAATTTGGACATCAACCTTTTTAAAATACTAGGTGGTTGGTTTTATTAAATTTAAAATTTGAGTTCTCGGCAGTGATGCATTATCTGAACCAACTTGATATTCTGAAATTGATTAATTAAGGACTGATCACCCGGTAATTAATTAGGCGGGGTGTCACAGGTGATATCAGAGCATCAATTTCTAGCGTCCTTAGGATCTGTACGGCTTATTATGTTTTCGCGTAGCCTCCTTTGATATAGAGCCCTATATTTTAGGATTGTTGTACTCTTTATATGTTTTACGCTCTTCCGCTAATTTGAGAATATAACTATAGACTTATGAAACTCTTCTCTCTTTTCAGTGCCTCCAAACCGTGCACAAAGAGTTCCTAGGGAATCCTAACCAGAGGCTAAGCCTGTACCGGCTGAGGGTATGATGAATGCCGCTGAAGTGGCAGCTATTGTGGCTCAGGCGGTCAACGCTGCTTTGGCCGTAGCATAACAGGCACCACCTCAGGCACCAGTGGTGGCTCCAGTTTAGGCCCAGGTTTTCCCGTTTGCTGGGGAGCATTTTAGAGATGCCTTCCAGAAGGCACATCCTCCGGATTTTTCAGGGACCTCCGATGTAGTCGTAGCAAGCCAATGGAAAAAGGACATCCAAAGGCATTTGAGGATGCACGAGTGCATGGAAGTATAGAGTAAGATTTTGGCCACATTCAAACTAGTGGGGGTAGCACTGTAGTGGTGGGAGTCCATCACCACTGCTGAGGAGAGAGATACACTTAGTATTCGAGACTTTTGGGTGCGGTTCGACTGCAAGTATTTTCCTTCACCTGTCCAGACAGAGATGAGTCAAAAGTTAGAAAATTTGAAGCAGGAGAGAAGGACCGTGGCAGAATACAAGGCAGAGTTTACCAATCTGCTTAACATTTTGCCGAGTGAGATTCCGACCGAAGAGAAGAAGATTCAACGCTTCATGGATGGGTTGACATGGGGGATCCGCCAGCATTTAATAGGAAATCTCTCCCTGGACACCTATTCAGATGTGGTCAACGCATCACTACTCCACTGCCAGGACCACTGCTTCCACTTGTCTCAGGTTAAGAAGGCGGGAGATCCCAGCCAGCAAGGCAGGGCAGGAGGAAATGGTGCCGATGGGGCACAGACGGTTCAGGGCCAGCATAGGCACGGTTATCAGGGCTCCCAACAAGGTGATCCTAAGAGGTTTAGGTCAGGAGGTTTTAGATATGGACAGGGAGGCTTTCGACATAGCCACCAGGGCCAACACGGCCAGCAAGGCCATCAACAGGTTCAGCAGGGCCAAAATGGCCAAGGGAGGGGTGGTAACAGCCATCAGGGACGGGGAAAACAGCAGGGATAGAGGGGAGGACCTTTCCCAAGGAGATGTTTCACGTGTGGCAACACTGGCCACAAATGCCAGGACTTCCCTCAGAATGGTAGGGGCCAGCAGCAGCAGGGTGTCCGTCAGGAACCCCAGAGACCATTATTTCCTACAGCCCTCCAGCACCTCCACAGATGGCAGCATTGCCACCCATCCCAGTCGCCCCAGTTCAGCAAGGGCAACTTCAGTATGGACGAGTTTACAACCTGCACCAGGCCGTAGTCCCGCAGGACCCACCAGCGATTGAGGGTATATTTTCTATCCAAGGAACTTTGGGGCGCATTTTATTTGATACGGAAGCCACACACTGCTTTATTGACACAGGGTTTGCACGTACTACGGGATTAATTAATACCGCAGAGGGTATGACCACTTGTATGGATATTCCGTTGAGTAGGGGTTCCGTTATTTCTTTTATTTGTCGAGGGGTAAGTATAGAGATTGGGAGGCTTATCTTACCCACTGACATGCTCATATTAGACATGTCCGAGTATGACGCGATTGTGGGTATGGATTGGCTTGTCAGGTATAGGGCCATGATTGACTGTTATAGTAAGAGTATAGTTTTTTCCATACCCGGGCAGGAGATGTTTCTGGTGGCGATGCCCCGCTCTGAGGGAGGATCGTCCACTCATTTATACTATATAGAGGAGGAGACCTCTACGGAGGTGGTGGTACCGCTTGATTCGATTCCTGTAGTTAGAGAGTTCTCCGATATGTTTCAGGAGATTTTGGGGTTACCACCGAGTAGAGAGATAGACTTCTTCATTGATTTAGCGCCAGATACTCGATCGATAGCTCGCGTACCTTACCGTATGGCTCCAGCAGAGATGAGGGAGTTGCGTGACCAAATTGAGCAGTTATTGGGGAAGGGGTTTATCCGTCGGAGTACTTCGCCGTGGGGTGCTCCCGTATTGTTAGTTAAGAAGAGGTATGGATCGTTACGATTATGTGTTGATTACCAGGAGTTGAATAAAGTCACGATACGAAATAAATATCCGTTGCCTCGAATCGATGACTTATTTGACCAGTTGAGAGGAGCGGCTTTCTTCTCAAAGATTAATTTGAGATCGAGGTACCATCAGCTACGTATCAGGGAGCAGGATGTGTCGAAGACTGCTTTCCTGACGAGATATGGTTCCTATGAATTCAGGGTTATGCCCTTCGGGCTAACCAATACCCCAACCGTGTTTATGGACTTGATGAACAGAGTGTTCAGAGAATTCTTGGACCAGTTGGTCATCGTATTCATAGATAACATTCTGGTTTACTCACAAACCGAGGAGGACCATGTCGAGCACTTGAGGCAAGTTTTACAGACACTGCGCCAACATCAATTGTACGCAAAATACGAGAAATGTGGATTTTGGGTGAAGGAGGTGCAGTTTTTGGGGAATATCATCTCCGATAGAGGGATATCCGTGGATCCAGGGAAGGTGTCAGCGGTGAGGGAGTGGGGACAGCCCACGACACCGACCGAGATACACAGTTTCTTAGGTTTAGCCGGATACTACAGGAGATTCATTCGAGGGTTTTCAAAGATAGCGGGTCAGTGGACGCACTTAACTCGCAAAGGGGTGCCATTTATCTGGAGTGACGCCTGTCAACTAGCGTTCGATGAGTTGAAAGATAAGTTAATATCAGCACCAGTGTTAGCATTACCCAGGCCGGGAGTGGAATATCTGTTCTACACTGATGCGTCTTTATTAAGACTTGGAGGTGTACTTCAGTAGGAAGATCAGGCTATATCTTATGCTTCCCGTAAGCTTAATCCCCACGAGAGGAATTACCCCACCCACGACTTGGAGTTAGCAGCAGTCGTGTTCGCACTTCGAATTTGGAGACACTACCTCCTAGGGGAGAAATTTCGCTTATTCACGGACCAAAAATCACTACAATACCTTGTAATACCCCATATTTTTATAAGCTTTTAAATTATGGGATTAATTAAATTCAATTGAGATAAATTAATTTAATTTTAATCCGAAATGTTGTTTTAAATATTTACTAGCGTGACGAGAGTTAGTAATCATTGGAAATTTGTTATTTGTTGAATATTACTGGATGAGTATAGTAATATATGAGATTTGTTTTTGTAATATTGTCACGTGTGAATAAAATGACAATTGTGGAAATTTAAGTCGGGACGCGCCTGTGTCGTGTCGGGACTAAATGTGGATAAATAAAAGTGAATATTTTATAAGTCGTTTGTATGGCCGTTTTGAGTATGCCAACGCGTCCGGAAGGGTCGAGATAGTCAGAAAAGTGTACTCGGGGTTTTAGTTTGGGTCTCGAGGCATTTTTAGGCCTAAGTGGTACCCCGGGAGGGCATTTTGGACATTTCACAATTATGGGTAATTAAACCCACGAAAATCAAAAACTTATATCATCCATTTAGGTTAGTCAACTAGGGTTAGAAAACTCAAACACAATTGACGCCCATAGGAGAGGGAAGAAGAAAGCTTCCAAGGCAATCCAAGGCCCCAAAAGTCATCCGTTTGCACCGCCACCACCACCAACGCGTAGATCGCGCGACGGGCTACGCCACCATACCAAAAACATCAAAAATCAAAACATCAAAAATCCCAGGCAAGTGTTTATCTTGCTTATTTCGTTGGTGCAATTTCCATATTAGTTTAGGAATGATTAGGGATGAAATAGATGGAAGAAAACCCAAATTGTGATAGGAATTTGCATGTAGTAAAGACTTAAACCTTATTCTGGAAATCTTTTGTGATGTAAAGTAATAATCCATGAAATTTTGGTGTAATTAAGAAAGAAATTCCGGGGTAAAACAAATTAGAACCATGATTTAGAGATTTTTAGGGTTCTTGAGTTTTAAATGAATTTCGGCATGATTAATCCATGTTTAGTGACGTAAATTGACATGCTTTACGTAGGATGTGTATCATATCATGTTAGGATGTTAGTAGGACAAGATTTTGGATGTTTGGGAATGTAAAACTTGAAATTGTATGAGAATAGGTGCTAGAACCCGTAACTGCAATTCTGCAGAAATTGCAATACCTTCTTGATCGATCGATCGAGCCTAGAGCCTCGATCGATCGAAGGTTCGATCGATCGAGCCCCAAACCTCGATCGATCGACCCCTCCTGGTAGACTCCTATTTCCCTTTCTAAATTAGTTAAGTTCAATTTATTGTGAAATAATTCTAGGGCATTCTTAATAAAATGTTTTGGGAGATAGGGAAGACCAGTAGGACATGTAAATAAATTTTGTGACCCTTGATGTCGGGCTAAGATTGTATTTTGGGATAATTACATAAGGGTCGGTGAATTTATGATTTAAAGAGAGAGACAAGTAAGAGAGTTACTTTGGGACAAATGTGTATACTTGCTGAATTTTATAATTTAGAGAATAAAGCCATGAGGTACGTTGGAATAATACCGAATCAAGGTTAGAAACGAACCGTTATAAGTGTTTACTAAAATATGATAATATGGATAAAAGTCGTAACTATGGGATTTGAGAATATACTTAATATGGATATGGTAATATTAGTATAGTTATATGATTGTGTATGCATAAACAATCTAAGTGTGAAAATCATGCCCACGCTACTTGCTATCCCTGAGGTTACCGCGCTGGGACAAGTCTTATCTCGATGGGACCGTTATGGGGGATATTGACTTGTACCCTAGAAGATAGATATCCTTGGTACAGGCTATCGCTGTGATAGTTCAGACGGTCCTAAGAGACGCAGGCATGTGCCATCCTCTTAGAGACTTGGAATCTATACTTCGCCTCAATTTTGTTTGTGTATGTGTTAATACAATTCGAGAGTGATTCCGATTGTATTCCCCTTAATATGAGTGATATGGGGTTTTGAATAGTAGAGTATGCCCGCACCATAGTTTTTATTTGGGCTGCTGTTATGATATATATATTTTACGAATAGTATATATATATATGAAATTCTGAAATTTGGAACTACCTACTGTGAATTGATATGTAGGACATGGTTGATGACTCAAATTGTAAATACTTGTTTTGAGAAAGTATAAAATGACGCTGGAAAAACTTTATTGATTAATAAAGTTAAAATGAGAACTTTGGTTATTAATTGAAATGTTCTTTTCAAACAATTATATCGATAAATTTTGAATCCTGCGAATAACCTAAGATAAGTTAAATCATTGGGGAAAGATAGCGTGATATATGATGAGATAAACCATTTGGAGGGTTAGTGCGATAGGAGTGCACATTAGAAGAGAGGTGAGAATTTCTCAAGAGAGTGTCGCACTAATATGTTGTTGCATTGGCCTGTATCAATTTAAATACTTACTAAACGATTTTTTTTAAATCATACACACTATCGGGCTCTGACCCGTTTCTTCTCTCTCTCTCTCTCTCTCTCTCTCTCTCTCTCTCTCTCTCTCTCTCTCTTGTATATATATGTATGCATCACAGGTGCCCAGCCACAGGGGCGTCTTGCTTAGGATCCCTTGGAAGGAACGCGCTGCAGCTTAGGTGGGAGTTGCAGGTCTCTTGATTAGACAACTTCGTTCATTCGAATCCACTCTTAGTACTTTCATTTAGTTGGGCATGTGCATCTCTTCCCATTATTCCGTTGTTATTGAACATTTGTATTTCACCTATTTCCAGTTCTATTACAATGGGATTTATTCAGTTTGGAAGTGTGACTTTAGATTTCGTATGTTGACACGAATGTTTTAAATTATTTGGATTATGTTGCAGAATTGATGTGGTGTGATTATTAATTTTTGAATGTTGTTAATAAAATAAATAAATAATCTTTCTTTAAATAAAATTTGGAAAGTTATGTATGAAAATGGTTTTGACACTTAGCTTAATTAATTAGGGTGTTAAATTGGAAAAATTTATTTTTATCGACAGTGATGCTGAGAATGAACCAACTGTTCACCTTGATTTAATTTAATAATGGAGTGATCGCCCGGTATTTAATTAGGCGGGGTGTCACAGGTGGTATCAGTGCATCAGGTTCTAGTGTCCTTAGGATCTGTACGGCTTATTATGCTTTCAGCGTTGCTTTGTTTGTTATAGAGCCCTATGTTTAGGATTGTCGATTCCTTTGACGAGATTTCGTTCTCCTGCTAAAATGTGTATATATTAGTGAATTCTAATTTCGTTCGGATGTGTGCGTATACCGAGCGATGACGGATGTCAGAAGAGGACCGTTAAGCGTACATCAGGAGGCAGGGCTCAGTTAAGATTATGAAATATATCCGAGGATGATGACCGTAGTCGAGGTCACCTCCATTATGGCACGAGAAACCACGATTAGAAAGGCGACTAAGGTGTAGCAATGATTTTCAAATGATGTTATAGTCAAATGAGGTGCGAGGGTAAACTCACCCAACGTATTACAAAAATGTGTAGAGACTGTCAGTGGGAAATTTTAGAAACACGAAAATTGTATGTGTTTACCAAAGGAGGTAAAGTATCCAAATGCTTAAATATAGGACGGAGTGTGGCAAACTGAAAGTGAAAATTTAGAGAAAATTTTCTTGGCTTTCGGGACGAAATTGTAATGGATGGAGTCAACCACCAATTTTAGAAATGGAATGCTATGCCAATAGGAGAACCTTAGGTACAGTGTTGACCGTATGTTCTTTCCTCAACTGTTCAGGATGAGAAGCAAACGTGGTTCTGAACTCATCGCAGGAGGGCATGACAGAAGTCCAATTATGGATATGAATCCTAATCGTTAGCAAATTTTGTATCGAAAGAGGTAGATACTAGTGGAGGAAACGACTCCAAGTGGGAGACCAACTCGTAATAATAATCTATAATACTCGAGGAGGAAATTCTGATGGACGGATGATTCAGAGGTTGACAATATTGCATTTTGTCAATATAGATGATAACGCTTCCTTGTGGGGGAAGTTAAAGGAATCGAAGAATTTAGTCGAGAATAAAACTGAATACAACGGTGGTGGTATAGCACCACAAAAGGATGTAGATGCACATCAGGAAAACCATTTAAATGATTCAGATAGTTGAATTCTTACCAAGTGATGGTAAATTCAGTAAGTACTATTATAGATAGTAACATGATCTTTATGACCTAAATAACTAAGGGAACAATTGGGATGGTTAACAGGAATCGAGTCTACTAAAGTCCGAGAGGAGGAAAAATCCTAACCTGGTTATAGGACAGGTAGTAAGTGGATTATGTGTTGAGGTATTTTGTGCGGAGTGAGATCGCTCGCGATAATATGTTCCAAAGTGAGAAAAAGGAAATACGGTGCCTAGTAAAAGGCAACGATTAAAGAAATTTTGTTTGGTTTGAGTAGACGTGTTACGTCCGGAAACCATTTGCACAGTCAAGACGATTGACAAGGTAGAAGTGTAAGTTGTATCCTCAAAGGATGAGGCGTGTTTATGTGACACGAGCGAGTCACTATATTTTGTTCCTTGCTAGATTAGCATGTGTGACGAGCTTAATGCTTATCATTTTAAACGTATTATTATTATGTGAATATTTTTCCCTAGTGTAGCGGGATTTTTTTTCTTTAGTGCTATCCGCGGAGGATAAATGAGTATATTAACAGCGTTTTATACTTTATTGAGGTTACTCGTTGTAGTGATGTGATACACGAGTATGATATTATCTTTGTTAAAATATTATAGAAATGGTTAGTACGATACTGGGCAATTATTGCAAGACAATCGGAGTGGTTGCATTAGTGCAACATGTTTTATGTTTGTTTTGGCGAGGCTTTACCTGTGAGAAGGTTGGACTCACACTTATATTATCTATCCTAGAGACTTTGGAGGAGATAGTGGGCTCGAGATATTCGATGCCAATGTATGTATAGACTTTATCAGTATAATTCCGTATGTATCGGGATTTACCGTTGAGCGAAAAGATTTGACTCAGTATTATGTTTAGCACTCCGGACTTAGTGATAGGAAGATTGCATTGTTATATTTATCCTTTAGAGATGTGGGAATTAATATTCATACCCCTATTATTAGGGAAAGGAATTTTGAAAATTCCGATTGTATGTATTCGAGGTTTATGGGATGCTATTACCACCAACCTATACTGAACAATAGTGAAATTAGTGAAACGTTCTTTGTTAAGCATAATTACGGGAGAAATTGTAACTTTTCTGTCATGAGACGGAATAAAGGGGTATATGAAATGGACGAAGGACCTAACGGATCTCGATAATCGACAATACTAGGCAGTAGTGTATCGGGAGGGTTCGTTGTTTGGATTTCGCTTTGCGAGATATCCCACGCATGAAACTTAGCGTAAGGTTGGAAATAGGGAAACGTTTGGTCACTATTCCATGAGTTCGGTACCCTGGTCAAATTGGGATCAAGTAATTAGGTATGTAAGTTGGAAGTTAAATTTTGTCTTAAAGCTATTCGAAGCCAGATCTCGTGGTAAGAAAGCATTGAAAGTTACCCCACGAGTTGAGGGGTGGAGTGATGATAAGGAGAATTTAAGGATTTTGATCTCTAGGGTGATTGAGAGTACCCAAATGTCGTAACTGCGTTCAAATCACGAGGCGAATAAAGAGTTAAAATGATTTTTAGCATGGATTATCTGGAAAGAACTTTATTATACAAAAGAGTTACTGATTTATTTTGGTTGTTGTACCTATTTGGGAAAATTGTTATACTTATCTAAAGAGGGTTGAGAATTATTATTCCTCTTTTATCGTCAGGGAATTTGAATGCCCTATTCCTTCTATTTCGTTGAATTTAGTGCGTTCTACGGATGAGTCGCACGCCGTTCGCTCTTTTAGGGCGGTCGGGGTGTTGCAAGAATGTGGACATCTCGATTAATTGCAGTTAAAATCGTTCGAGTCGAAGGGGCGTGGTCATGGACATGTGTCATATATGTTTGTGGCACTAATTAAACGAAGTGAAAGTGATAGAGTGGATTAAACGTCACATGAGGGGCGATAATCCATACATAGGTGTGTAATTAGAATATCACACCCAAATTTGAATTGGAAGACTGTTAGAAGTCATTTAAGAAGAGTATTCCTTGAATGGAGCAGAATTAAATGATTATGAAGAACACTCGGAGCGGAGTTGTTAGTAGGCAAGTATGAGAGCGACTTGCACATACAAAGGGTGATGATGTTGGTATGGTATAGGAGATCCAGAAGTGCGCTTCGTGGAGAGAAGATCACGGGTGGAACTTTCGGCATAATACAAGGAAGGAAGGGGAGTATTACGTGTCACTTAATGTGAGACATTTCAAGGAAAAATCGATGTTTAGCGGGACATAGTGAGTAGTCTCTACATGTACCGCCCATAGGTAAGGTTTGGTTGAAAGAGGAGAATCAACCAAAGAATTTTGTGTTTATCGACAATTCCTGAAATTGGAAGAGGTCGGTAAAGCCGGTAAAGTTCTTGGATGAGTTGCCATCGTCAAAACAAGATCGAGGGTTCATCCCGAACATGTGAATTAAGCCGCTGAGAAGGAAGTGATTGATATTCCTTTGGGATCGTTTATAATATTAACTAGTATGCCCCGACTTCCTTTGAAAGGAAGTGTCGCACCAGTACATGGTCCGACGCAGTATAAATTTCCGAATCAGGATGAGATTGGTGAATCCCACCTTTGATATGGAATTTCAGGAACCAACAAAGATAAGGTTTCGTTTCGAGTAGGATGTATCACCCTTAGCCAGGGAATAGGCGCATGGCGATTAAGGATTTGGGGAGCTACATGAAGGAGGTTTTAGAATCTTGATACGATAATTTCAGGAATGCTCTGTAGAAGTACTCGTACCTGTTTGTCGCGTACAAGGTACTTATAAAGGTTTTGTTATGGAAGAACCTCAACTATTCTCCTTCCGTATGTTTAGGGAGAGTAGATAATCAGAGTTTTTGGATCGGTCGAAAGAACATCCGATAAATGTGGTAGAATTCCACGACTGTTTTAGGCGAACAAGAGTGATCAAATGTTCGTATAACTTTCTCAGAATGGGAGTTTTGTATATGAATAAATCCGAGTATTTGTCATGTAGTGAGGTGCGGCCTCCTAATGATAGGGAGATAATGAAATTTATAACGTATAGGCGTGACCTATGCGAATGTTGTCGGTTGGGAGCACAATGTGAAGTGTCTCCAATGAGAATGTAAAGCAATGTTGCTGTGAAGAAAGGGCTATAGTGATTGAGCCGTAATGTGTAGTTAGTTTGTGTACGGAAAAGGATATCCAAAATGGTGCTACCTAGTAGGCCTTATTTTTCGAATTTCGGGACGAAATTCCGTTATTAGGGGGGAAGTATGTAATACCCCATATTTTTATAAGCTTTTAAATTATGGGATTAATTAAATTCAATTGAGATAAATTAATTTAATTTTAATCCGAATTGTTGTTTTAAATATTTACTAGCGTGACGAGAGTTAGTAATCATTGGAAATTTGTTATTTGTTGAATATTACTGGATGAGTATAGTAATATATGAGATTTATTTTTATAATATTATCACGTGTGAGTAAAATGACAATTGTGGAAATTTAAGTTGGGACGCGCCTGTGTCGTGTCGGGACGCGCCTGTGTCGTGTCGGGACTAAATGTGGATAAATAAAAGTGAATATTTTATAAGTCGTTCGTATGGTCATTTTGAGTACGCCAACGCATCCGGAAGGGTTGAGATAGTCAGAAAAGTATACCCGGGGGTTTAGTTTGGGTGTCGGGGCATTTTTAGGCCTAAGTGGTACCCCGGGAGGGCATTTTGGACATTTCACAATTATGGGTAATTAAACCCACGAAAATCAAAAACTTATATCAGCCATTTAGGTTAGTCAGCTAGGGTTAGAAAACTCAAACACAAGTGACGGCCATAGGAGAGGGAAGAAGAAAGCTTCCAAGGCAATCCAAGGCCCCAAAAGTCATCCGTTTGCACCGCCACCACCACCAACGCGTAGATCGCGCGACGGGCTACGCCACCATACCAAAAACATCTGCAAATCAGAACATCAAAAATCCCAGGCAATTTTTTATCTTGCTTATTTCGTTGGTGCAATTTTCATATTAGTTTAGGAATGATTAGGGATGAAATAGATGGAAGAAAACCCAAATTGTGATAGGAATTTGCATGTAGTAAAGACTTAAACCTTATTCTGGAAATCTTTTTTGATGTAAAGGAATAATCCACGAAATTTTGGTGTAATTAAGAAAGAAATTCCGGGGTAAAACAGATTAGAACCATGATTTAGAGATTTTTAGGGTTCTTGAGTTTTAAGTGAAATTCAGCATGATTAATCCATGTTTAGTGACGTAAATTGACATGCTTTACGTAGGATGTGTATCATATCATGTTAGTAGGACAAGATTTTGGACCTTTGGGAATGTAAAACTTGAAATTGGATGAGAATAGGTGTTAGAACCCGTAACTGCAATTCTGCAGAAATCGCAATACCTGCTTGATCGATCGATCGAGCCCCAGACCTCGATCGATCGACCCCTCCTGGCAGACTCCTATTTCCCTTTCTAAATTTGTTAAGTTCAATTTATTGTGAAATAATTCTAGGGTATCCTTAATAAAATGTTTTGGGAGATAGGGAAGACCAGTAGGACATGTAAATAAATTTTGGGACCCTTGATGTCGGGCTAAGATTGTATTTTGGGATAATTACATAAGGGTCGGTGAATTTATGAATTAAAGAGAGAGACAAGTAAGAGAGTTACTTTGGGACAAATGTGTATACCTACTGAATTTTATAATTTAGAGAATAAAGCCATGAGAGTTGTGTGGTACGTTGGAATAATACCGAATCAAGGTTAGAAACGAACCGTTATAAGTGTTTACTAAAATATGATAATATGGATAAAAGTCGTAACTATGGGATTTGAGAATATACTTAATATGGATATGGTAATATTAGTATAATTATATGATTGTGTATGCATAAACTATCTATGTGTGAAAATCATGCCCACGCTACTTGCTATCCCTGAGGTTACCGCGCTGGGACAAGTCTTATCTCGATGGGACCTTTATGGGGGATATTGACTTGTACCCTAGAAGATAGATATCCTTGGTACAGGATATCGCTGTGATAGTTCAGACGGTCCTAAGAGGCGCAGACATGTGCCATCCTCTTAGAGACTTGGAATCGATACTTCGCCTCAATTTTGTTTGTGTATGTGTTAATACAATTCGAGAGTGATTGCGATTGTATTCCCCTTAATATGAGTGATATGGGGTTTTGGATAGTAGAGTATGCCCGCACCATAGTTTTTATTTGGGGTGCTGTTATGATAAATATATTTTACGAATAGTATATATATATATATATATATATATATATGAAATTCAGAAATTCGGAACTACCTACTGTGAATTGATATGTAGGACATGGTTGATGACTCAAATTGTAAATACTTATTTTGAGAAAGTATAAAATGACATTAGAAAAACTTTATTGATTAATAAAGTTAAAATGAGAACTTTGGTTATTAATTGAAATATTCTTTTCAAACAATTGTATCGATAAATTTTGAATCCCGCGAATAACCTAAGATAAGTTAAATCATTGGGGAAAGATAGCGTGATATATGATGAGATAAACCATTTGGAGGGTTAGTGCGATAGGAGTGCACATTAGAAGAGAGGTGAGAATTTCTCAAGGGAGTGCCGCATTAATATGTTGTTGCATTGGCCTGTATCAATTTAAATACTTGCTAAACGAATTTTTTTTAAATCATACACACTATCGGGCTCTGACCCGTTTCTTTTTCTCTCTTTCTCTTGTATATATATGTATGTATCACAGGTGCCCATCCACAGGGGCGTCTTGCTTAGGATCCCTTGGAAGGAACGCGCTGCAGCTTAGGTGGGAGTTGCAGGTCTCTTGATTAGACAACTTCGTTCATTCGGATCCACTCTTAGTACTTTCATTTAGTTTGGCATGTGTAGCTCTTCCCATTATTCCGTTGTTATTGAACATTTGTATTTCACCTATTTCCAGTTCTGTTACTATGGGATTTATTCAGTTTGGATGTGTGACTTTAGATTTCGTATGTTGACATTCGATTGACGAATGTTTTAAATTATTTGGATTATGTTGCAGAATTGATGTGGTGTGATTATTACTTTTTGAATGTTAATAAAATAAATAAATAATCTTTCTTTAAATAAAATTTGGAAAGTTATGTATGAAAATGGTTTTGACACTTAGCTTAATTAATTAGGGTGTTAAATTGGAAAAATTTATTTTTATCGACAGTGATGCTGAGAATGAACCAACTGTTCACCTTGATTTAATTTAATAAAGGAGTGATCGCCCGGTATTTAATTAGGCGGGGTGTCACATACCTCTTCACGCAGAAGGAGTTAAATATGCGTCAACGTCAGTGGCTTGAGTTCGTGAAGGATTACAAATTTGATATCCAATACCACACGGGGAAGGCTAATGTGGTAGCAGACGCGTTGAGCCGAAGGCCGGTTGGTGAGGTGGCCGAGGTGTGGAAAGCAAAATGGAAAGAGTTAGGGAACCAGGATGCAGTGGCTCGATCGTTTATGTCTGTAATGACGGTTATGCCCCAGATTATTACGGGAGTAGTACAGGCTCAGGCAGATGATCCGTTCTGCCAAAGCCAGATAGTGAAGCTGTTTTTCGAGGGGCTGAGTCTTACACTGTGGGTTCAGACGGGGGACTACGTTTCAATGGGAGATTGGTTGTTCCCGAGGATGAAAATCTACGACACAAGGTGATGAAGGAGTCGCACGGTTCTCGATTTGCAGTTCATCCCGGCGGGGACAAGATGTACTAGGACATACGTAGACAGTACTAGTGGAGTGGAATGAAGAACGATATTGCTGAGTTCGTCTCGAAATGTGCCACTTGTCAGCTGATAAAGGTGGACCACCAGAGACCGGCGAGACTTCTACAGTCATTAGAGGTTCTTATGTGAAAATGGGAGAGCATTTCCATGAATTTCATCACGGGATTACCTACATCGCAGAGGGGTCATGATTCGATATGGGTGATAGTGGATCAGTTGACCAAAGTAGCCCACTCTCTACCAGTCAAGATAGACTACACTGCGAGACAGTATACCCATTTATTCATAGCAAAGATAGTTAGACTCCACGGAGTGCCTCTCAATATCGTGTCTGACAGAGACAATGTGTTCGTTTATCGATTTTGGGAGTGTTTTCAAGAGGCATTGAGTACGAAGTTGCGACTGAGCATAACCTATAACCCGCAGATGGATGGTCAGACATAGCTGACAAATCAGATATTGGAGGACATGTTACGGATGTGCATCATTGATTTTGGCAGAAGTTAGGAGTAGTACCTTCCACTGGTGGAGTTTGCCTATAACAACTCCTACCAGTTTACTATCGGTGTGGATCCATTCTAAGCCCTATATGAAAGACCTTGTCGCTCACCAGCATGTTGGCTAGAGGTGGGGGACAACAAGTTACTGGGTCCGGAGATAATTCAGAATATTTCAGCAAAGATAGAGTTGATACGGAGCCGTCTTCGAGTTGCTCAGGATCGGCAGAAGAGTTATGCTAATGCAAAACGTTATTTTCGGGAGTTCTACATTGGGGATCAGGTATTACTTCGGGCGTCTCCTATGAAGGGAGTTATGCACTTTGGGAAGAAGGGAAAGTTGGCACCTAGGTATGTAGGGCCATTCCCCATCATTGAGAGGATTGGGCCAGTTGCGTATAGACTTGGATTACGGGAGTACTTGCATAGAGTCCATGACGTGTTTCATATCTCTTCGCTGAGGATATTTCTTTGAGACGATTTAGCTTATACTCATATTGCATTGGAGGAGATAGACTTACAACCTGATATCTCATACGAGGAAGGACCGGTTGCTATCCTGGATCGTAGTGAGAGGAAGTTGTGGTCGAAACTAGTACCACTAGTACGTGTTCAGTGGCGGCACCATAATGTTGAGGAATCAACTTGGGAGCACGAGGATGACATGCGTGAATGTTATCCAGAGTTATTCTTTCCAGGTATATATATTCTTTTTCAAATTTCGGGACGAAATTCTGTTAATAGGGGGGAAATATGTAATACCCCGTATTTTTACGCATACCTATTTTTATGGAAAATGGGGATTAATTAAATTTAAGGGAGAAAATTTAAATTGAAATTTATCTGATTTTATGATAAGAATCACTAACGGGATGAGAGTTAGTAATTATTGAAATAATGGTATGGCCGGGAATGAGATACACGGCAGTTATATTATAAATATTTGGGATGCGTATGAGTCACATTAATTGTACATATTTGGGGGGTTAAAATATAATTTATTTTTGTATAACTCGAACGACTGTTTTGAGAGCGCCAGAGTGTCTGTAAGGGTCAAAATAGTCAGAAAACACTATTCGGGTATGTTATTTGGAGTCCGAAACTTTTTAACCCAAAACGGCACCCCGGAGGGGTATTTTGGTCTTTAGGAATTTTAAGGTAATTAAATGGACGAAAATTGGGTCAATTAAAAAGGCATTAAGGGTTAGTGGCTGTTAGTTTCAACCTACGTGAGAAGAGAGGGAAAGAGAGAGAGAACCAAGGAAGAAGAAGGAGACTCCATTGGAGCCTTAGCCAAGAATTTAACCTTTCACAACAAAAAGCACACCAATGCGTAGATCGTGTCAGAAGGATCGTTCCTATACCAATTTCAACCCGCAAATCAAAAGTTCATTTTTAAGTCAAGTGATTATCTTGCTATTCTCTTAGCAATTATTACTCTTGTTAACCTATATTGAGGTTTTAGAACAACAAATACCAATTTGGGTTTTCTTGTGATGAAATCGTGTAGAATATTTAGAAAAATATGATGGGGGTTTGCATGTAGAGGATTTCCCCCTTAGTAGAAATGTGCAAGTTGATGAACTATATGTAAATCACGAATTAAAATGGAGTTTTATGAAAAAATAAATTCCGGGTTCACGTTAATAGGGTTTGTGGTAACGTTTGGGAATTTATTGAAATTACATTATGATTAGAATGATTTGACCTCCAAAATTATGTTATTATGTGTTCTAAGATAACTTAGGATAGTAGGAAACATTGTATTTGGGTTGGAGTGAATTTAGGTTGAATTTTGAGTGGTGAAAATTGGGAAAAATGAAGTTGAGAGACGAACTGGGCAACTTCGAAACTTTCATTAGAAGTCCAGCCCAGGTCGTTCGAACGACCTCGTTCGAACGAGACTTCTAACGAGATTCCAGTAGACCTTATAATGAGTTTGGGGGTTCGTTCGAAGTACCTTCGTTCGAACGACCTCGTTCGAACGAGAATCCTGGGTCTTCTAACGAGATTCCAGAATGGCCTTTTTAAGCCCGAATTTTGTTTAGAACTTCCCGTAGTCTTATTCAAGTGAGTGTTAAACCAGTATGATCGTTGAGAGACTTATATTGATAGTTATAGTGAGAGGAAAATATGTCCCCTTGGAAGGTATAAAATTCATAAAATTGAGGAGGTGCGAAAATACAAGGTAGGGTATACACGAATAAAGTATGGGTTATAATAAGAGTTAATATACGTACTGCAAACACTAGATTATGGGAAAGCTAATGAATTTATAAAAGTGGTGTGCATGCTTATTGTTTAAAATATTATGTGTATAACATACCTAGCTACTGGCTATAGAACGGAGGTTAACGCGTTATGGACAACCGAATCTTGTGTGCCTTAGGGGGATTTAGAGTTATACCACTAGAGCATGGAACCTAGGTATGGGCTATTCGTGAGAATGATAGTGATGACGGTCGTATGTGTGCGTAGGTATGTGCATAGCCCATCGATTTGGGACTATGTTCTCCTCCAATATGTGTTTATGTTTATATTAGTTCTCGAGAGATTGAACCTGTTGTCCTCTATGCGTGAGCTTTGCAAATGGACTAGATAGCCGAGTATGCGTAGTACTAGTGGGTTCTTAACCAAGGGTGTA
Source organism: Sambucus nigra (assembly GCA_949130495.1). NCBI lineage: Eukaryota > Viridiplantae > Streptophyta > Magnoliopsida > Dipsacales > Adoxaceae > Sambucus > Sambucus nigra. Next base: position 423,459,182 of record OX422217.1, read on the forward strand.
ATATTTCTATACTTATATAATTTGATATGTATACATAAATCGAATAAGGTGTGTATACCGAAAATCATGTTTGTTGCCTTTTGCTGTTGTCAATATTGTTATTTGTACACTTATGGTATTATCAGTTGGGCATTTAGATTATGAGAATAACCTAAAGAAATCCTAATTCTATATTGAAATTATAAGTACGTCGGTTTTTACGTTATTTAGAGAGACTTTTAAATTTCATATTATACACTTAGTAGTCAGTCAGGGTATCATGACTAGTACGGGTAGTTAGGCTCGTTAGACGTGCACACTAAATTGAGGGGCGAGTATCTCAAGTGAGTACGCTAAGTTAACTTGATTAATAATTGTGCTAATTGAATCAATTTAAGCACTTGCTATTTTTAAACTGTGTTCAACTCGGGCTCTGACCCGTTTTTTTGTCTATCTTTCTACCGTTCCATTATTTTAGGTGCCCAGCCACAGGGACACCAACCTTAGGAGACTCTATTCAGTTGTCGTGTTGTAGCTGTTGTGGAAGATGCATGATCATTGCTAGTAGACGATTCACTCTATCTGTCCTTCTTCAGTTATTCATCTTGCTTGGACATGTCATCCTTAGCCATGCTTACTTTCAGAGATTTAGTCGTTTTAAACTCTCTTTTGGATTTGGTTTCTTCCATTTGATTTATTGTATGGGATTGTATTTGGAGATGTTTACTCCAACCATTTATTTTACTTCAGTTGGACTATACTTATGTTACTGTGATGCATGGTGTTTATTGATATTCTTTCGATAGTAGTTAATGACAAGATAAAATTTGGACATCAACCTTTTTAAAATACTAGGTGGTTAGTTTTATTAAATTTAAAATTTGAGTTCTCGGCAGTGATGCATTATCTGAACCAACTTGATATTCTGAAATTGATTAATTAAGGATTGATCACCCGGTAATTAATTAGGTGGGGTGTCCCAGGACTCCATTGCCTAATTCTTTATTTTCATTAACATTGGTAGTGGGGGGAGTCCCTCGCCTAATTCCTGATTTCCATTAACATTGGCAGCGGGGGGGGGGGGGGGGGAGGGGTGGTTCCTTTCCTAATTTTACATTTCAACTGGCATTAGCGGAGGGGTCCCTTGCTTTTGGACTCCCTCGCCTAAATAATATTTTAACTTGCATTGGCAAAGGGGATCCCTCACCATCAATTGTTTTTTTATGTGATCTTAGCATAGGGGTCCCTCGTGGTGGACTCCCTCATCTTCAAACTGTTTCTTGTGTTGGTCTTGGCAGAGGGGCCACTCGAAGTGGACTTCCTTGCCATAATCTATTTCTTATATCAATCTTTACAAAGGGTGCCACTCGTGGTTGATCCCCTCGCCTCGAGTCATTTTATATATCATCAAGCTTGGGAAGACGGGCCACTCAAGGTGGATCCCCTCGCCCTAGGCTATTTACTGTCAATATTGCAATCTTGTGCAGGTGGAGCCACTCTAAGTGGATCCCCTCGCCACGAGCTATTTTATGCCAATCTTGCAATATTGGGCAAGTGGAGCCACTCTAAGTGGATCCCTTCGCCCGGGCTATTTTGTGTCAATCTTGAAATCTTGGGAAGGTGGAGCCATGCTAAAATATTGGAGTTGCTCTATGAGCCACTCCTTACTGCTTTAGGGTCCCTCACAGAGCACCCCCTCGATAGCTTAGGATTCCTATTAGAGAACCCTCTCTAGTGACTTGGGACCATTTAAGTGGTACCTAGGGGTGTGCAAAAAAACCGACCGAACCGAAAATCGAACCGAACCGAACCGGCCCGAACTGAACCAAAACCGGCAGTTTTTTTTAGCCCGGTTCGGGTTGCGGTTTAAGGATTGAAAAAACTGACAATATCGGTTCGATTGTCGGTTTAGACAAAGAAAAAACCGATTCGAACCGAACCGAACCGACATCAATATTATATATTAAAAAACCCTTAAATATCTTTTATTTTTATATCCAAACACCATTAACCAACCTCCAAAACCGACCAAAACCGAAAATCGACCTATAAAAAATCGACCAAAACTGAAAATCGGTTAAAACCGAACCGAAACCGAACCAAACCGAAACCGAACCGAAATCGATGTGAACCGAAACTGGCGGTTTTTTTCATCGTCGGTTCGGTTTTGGTCTGATTTTTTCCAAAACCGAACCGATCGGTTCGGTCTGAATTGCGGTCCAAAACCGAACCGAACCGACCCGTGCACACCCCTAGTGGCACCCTCTTTAAAATATTTGAGTTGCTTTGGGGTTCCTCGTAGAGAACCCCCACGATAGCTTGGTACCCACTTCACTTGGCCTTCACATTTCTTAGCACCTCATTCACTATCACCCACTTCTATTGGCACTCACATCTCTTGGAGCCTTTTCTCTTGGAACCTCATTAACTGGCACCCACTTTTCTTGGCACCTCTACGTCGGGTAGCTTGAAGGCTTTCTCGTGAAACCTTCTTACCTCTTTATATTTCATCACTTCACCCTTATGAAATTAAAGGATTGTTCATGTACCCCTCTACATTAGCCCCCTCGTACATAAGTCTCTTATTTTGCGAGAGAGTTGTGTACGCACAATCTGATGAATATTTTCATATTTGTTACTTTTGTTGAGCATAACAACCTAAACATTGTTTCACTTTCATCCTTATGTTTTGAGGTTCTCATATGTACCATATGGTACTTAGGGTAAAATTCGCAACTCGTACTTTGTTGTTTCTGGACCCCTTTACATTATCCCCCTCATGCAGAAGTGTCTTGTAGTGTCAAGATACTTCTGCACATCATAATCAAGATTTCACTTTTTATTCACTTGCTTGAGGACTTCTTAACATTAGCCCCCTCGTGCAAAAGTGTCTTGTAGTGTCGAGAGACTTGTGCACAAAATATCAACTACTTTATTATCATCATAATCAAAATTTCACTCTTTTTTCACTTGCTTGAGTACTTCTCAATATTACCCCCCTCATGCATAAGTGTCTTGTAGTGTTAAGAGACTTGTGCATGAAATATCGACTACTTTATTTTCAAAATTTCACTATTTGTTCACTTGCTTGAGGACTTTTCAACATTAGCCCCCTCATGCAGAAGTGTTTTGTAGTGTCGAGATACTTGTGCACAAAATATCAATTACTTTATTATCATCATAATCAAAATTTCACTCTTTGCTCACTTGCTTGAGGACCTCAATATTAGCCCCCTCGTGTAGAATTGTTTTATAGTGTCAAGAGACTTGTTCACAAAATATCGACTGCTTTATTTTCAAAATTTCACTCTTTGTTCACTTGCTTGAGGACTTCTTAACATTAGCCCCCTCGTGCAGAATACATGTTAATACTATGAGCGCTCTGGTGCCCTTGGAGCCCTAGGTACTAAACTGTCCCACCTTTTTATTTATACTTGGCACTTGCTCGTTCGCACAACCCGATTCTTCATTTTCAGGCTAATACTATGAGCGGTCATATGCCCTTGAAGCTCGATGTACTAAATTATCGTACCTTTTATTTATACTGGGCACTTTCTCGTTTGCACAAACCCGATTATTCATTTTCAGGTTAATACTGTGAGCGATCATATGCCCTTGGAGTCTAAGGTCCTAAACCGTCATACCTTTTATTTATTTTATTCATACATGGCACTTGCTCGTATACTTAACCCGTTTCTTTATTTTCAGGTTAATATTATGAGCACTCCGATGCCCTTGGAGCCTTTGGTACTAAATTGTCATTTATTTATACTTGACACTTGCTCGTTTGCAAAATCCTGATTTTTTATTTGCAGGTTAATACTGTGAGTGATCCTATGCCCTCGGAGCTTGAGGTAGTCAACTGACATACCTTTTATTTATACTTGGCACTTGCTCGTTCGCACAATCCTAATTCTTTATTTCAGGTTAATATTGTGAGTGCTCATATGCCCTTAGAGCCTTAGGTACTAAACTGTCGTACCTCTTATTTATTTTGTTCATACGTGGCACTTGATCGTCTACTTAACCTATTTCTTTGTTTTACGTTAATATTATGAGTGCTCAGGTTCCCTTAGGGCCTTAGGTACTAAACTGTCGTACCTTTTTTATTTATTATCGACATTTGCTCGTCTGCTTGATCTATTTCTTTATTTTCAGGTTAATACTGTGAGCGCTCCGATGCCCTTGGAGCCTAAGGTGCTAAACTGGCATACCTTTTGTTTATTATTGGCATTTGCTCATCTACTTAACTTGTTTCTTTGTTTTCAGGTTAATACTGTGAGTTCTTTTATGCCCTTGGAGCTTGAGGCACTAAACTGTCATACCCTTGATTTATTCTTAGCATTTTTTCGTCTACTTAACCTGTTTCTTTATTTTTCAGGTTAATACTGTGAGCGCTCATATGCCCTTGGAGCCTAAGGTACTAAACTGTTGTACCTTTTTTTATATTTCATTCATACTTGGGACTTGCTCGTCTACTAAACCTGTTTCTTTATTCTCAGGTTGATATTATGAGCGCTTCGGTGCCCTTGGATCCTTATGTACAAAATTATCGTACCTTTATTACTATTTTATTCATACCTGGCACTTGCTCGTCTACTCAACCTGTTTCTTTGTTCTCAGGTTGATACTATGAATGCTCTAGTACCCTTAGAGTCTTAGGTACTAAACTGTCATACCTTTATTACTATTTTATTCATAGTTGGCACTTGCTCGACTACTTAACCCATTTCTTTATTCTCAGGTTGATACTATGAGCGCTACGATGCCCTTAGAGCCATAGGTACTAAAATGTTATACCTTTCATGTTCTTATATTTATACTTTTACAAATACTTTTTTTTGTGTTCTCACACCTATTGTCTTATTTTATTAGGTGGAGAAATAATAACAAGTAATAATGCACTAGGAGGCACCATGGCCTATATAGAATAACTTGACGGTTCATACGCATTAAACTTTGTTAAGAAGGTATAGTTGATACCTCATACTTTATGCTATTAGATTTTATCTTTCAAGGTGAGTAAGAATGCTCATGAAACATGTTGGAGTTGACCTTACTTAAACGAAATCAACTTGAGACTTGAAAGTTTTATCAAATCTTCGTATATTTGCTTGTTAGCCCCGCTACTCAAATCCAAGCATGCAAGATAATAAACTTTCCACTAAAGCAACTATGATCTTTTAGCTGCGCAACATAACTTTCTGAAATGTATATTAACAATGAACATTTCAAAGAGTTAATATGACTAAAAATAATGATCGTGGTATAATAATAGATACTTTCAAAGTCATTTGTACTTTGAACAAATTGGGAAAACATGCTCGAGTGGAGAAATACGAGATTTTTTTCTTTCTTTGGATAATGAATTACTCTTATTCAAACTATTAAAGATTAATGAAATGTGAAATCAATCACATGAACTATTCTAAGTAAACAAGTTTGGGGATTTTAGGATTATCAATCAACACTTGAATATTCTTAAATCAAACTTTGTTAAAACACGTAAGTATGTGAGTTATGAATTTGTATAAGACTATTCTTGTGAACTCAATCATAGAAACTTGGTTGCAAATTCAAGCAAATAATTCAAATTATTCACATGAATATTTCGAGTAATATGCGAGACATGTGCATAATATGTCTACATGTGTTAGTGAAACAAGGCTTCTCAGAAAACATGAAAATAAAAGTTTGAGTAGGGTAACTACTTTTGACCCCTGTTAAATTTTTCTAAAAGTAACTTTTATACTTTAAACGAGCCATGTCTCGCGAGTAGGTATCATAATTGTATTCTCGTTATTTATTAAACAAAAACTATTACTTATCAATTTATACTTGGGTTACTTGTTATTTGTGTAGGTTGCCTTTTTGAAACCTTTGCCTTACTCGACACAAAGGAAATCCCCTTTTGTGCATCTTTGGGAACATGCCATCCTTTTTCTTTTCTTTTATATCAAATAGAGGAAGAAAAACGCTTCTTATATTAGACTTTGGTTGGAAATTCGAGCGAGTCTACCCTATATTTTCCACAAGTTACTATCAACTCTCTCTCTTTCTCCCCCTCTCGGTATAACACAAAAATCCATTGTGGATCAACTCGGAAGGCTTTGGAGTGAAGTTTCAAGCTACAAAAACCCACGGTACAGTCCCTCCTCTACCCCGGTTCCTCGTCTTATTTTTCTTGAATTTTTTTTAACGTCATTCAAATGGGTTATTCAGACGTGAGGTGATCAGACCCGATTGGATCATTGTTGAGTTTGCTCAACAGATTACTATCTGATATGCCTCTGTTCAAATGATGTTGTGGCTTACACGAACAGTAGTGGCCAAATGATTTTGACGAAACCGGTGATTATTGTGAAGGCTAGCCTATCATGCCGTTGATTTTGGTTTTGCTAGTGTGATTCAATGGAATGAGATAAATATTTTTTTAAAACGAGGTGTCGGCATCATCTTTTGAAGACGAACAACTCAGCTGGGTTTCTGTGTTTGAAGAGATGAGGTAGCGGCTCATAATTTAGTGAGGATTTAGTTAGTGTTGTTAACTTTCTTTCTTTTTTAGCTTTTTAGTTTTCCCTTTTTTCAGTTAGTGTTAAAAATGAGGGACACCAAGTAAAACTTTGGTGGTTGATGAATGATCAAATGAAGTACTTTAGCCTTTATTTTGTGAAATCAAGTCGGAGTTTGGTATGTGATTTCGAGCAACCAGTCTCGAGACTGCATTTCTTGGTGTATTGCGTATTTTTGATGATGGATTTCTGATTTTGAGCAGCAACTATTCGATAAAATTCCCATGAACTCACTTCCTATGGGGGTACGAAAATCAATCCGAGCAATTGTATTTTACTCGAGATGGTTCTAAACCATTTTCATTTGAGAAAATCACTAAATAGTTTGATTTGAGTCTCATGACATTTTAGTTCTAGAAAATTGCAGAAAGACAATTGTCAAGCACATAGTTTATATTTTTTTTTGCACTTAACATTTTTTAGGTTGTTGCGAGCGGCCAGTATGCAAGTCAAGATTAATAGATTGCATTTGCAAGCCATACGCTGGACGAAATTTCTAAGAAACTACACATTTATTTCTGGTATATGTAATTCCTCACAATTGAAGTTTTGGATCAAGTGCGACATGTGATACATGTTGAGTAGGTAAAATTATTGGGCTTCTCGTGTATACAAATGTCGAGCAGCCATATGGGTTAGAGTTTTCAAGTGCTTTTTCATGCCCCCCTCCCTTTTATATATAAATCTAAGAAATTCTTTCCTCTTGTACCTTCACTATGTGTTTAAGAGAAATGGATCCCCAACAAAGTCGCCAAATGTAGGAGGGTAGTGTGATTGGGGTCTGACAAGATATTGAAACGGGTGAGACATGTCCCACTTCAATGTACTTTCCCTCTAAGATCTTCAAGGTCTTAAGAAGCAGTTGGGAGTGAAAAACTTCCTTTTATGGTAAAAATAGAGTAAATGCTATGGATCTTTCGTGAAAATATGAAACTTCACAAAAAATTATAGTAACTTGGAGAAGAAGAACCTCCTAAGAATGATTGCTATAATGATAGGTGAAGAGACAAGCACTCAACACTTAGAGAGAGAGTAGATAGAGAATACCAGGTGGTTTGGTATGATTTTGACAGAGTAATAGTAGGACTTGAGTTTTCTGATCTCCTTTTGGCCTTACCCACGGGCCTATACTTGGACACTAGAGCTGATTTGACACTTTTAGGTGCCAAAAATGAGAGGGAAACTTAGAGGGACAAGGTCTACAATGTACCTTGTGTCCCTACTTGGTCTGCAGCCGCATGTCCCCTCTAACAGACGACACCTAGTGTAAACCAAAGTCAAAAGTCAAATATGTCTCCTAATGGTGACAAAACATATGATTTGGTAAATATCTTTTTGAAGGGTAACTTATTGTACAAACTTTTGTGAACTTGAGAATGGCCATAAGGGCCACCCCCTCTAAAATAATTTTGTAAAAGTGATTTTTTTGTGAGCATCCCTTTAACGACTCACCACAGTTATAACTAAGTGTGAGTTGTGTAAGTGCTTGAGTGACTGCTAGGGATCTCTCTACTAGTATTCTCCCTATCTTAACGTGCTAACTGGTTGAGTCTTGCTCAACATACTTTATCTCTCAGCCACTAAGCTAAAACTCCTATAAGATCCCAACTGGCCTATTCGAGCCACGCTTGCTCAACTAGGTTACATATACACATAAATAAATATTAGGACTTGTGAACAAATATTGACTTTGTTTATGATTGAGGGGCCTCCTCTGGTGTCTTGGACCCCCTCACTGCAAAGTAGCATTTAGATTTGAGCTTTTGGCAAAGGGGCCTCCTGGTGTGGGCTCATTTGCTCATAATAACATTTTTAACTTCGTGTTGGTAGAGAGGTCCCTTACTGTGGATTCTCTCTCCCAAATAATATTTGAACTTGTATTGACAGAGGAGTCCCTTACTGTGGACTCCCTCGCCCAAATAACATTTGAACTTGATCTTAGTATAGGGGATCCCTCCTTTTGGACTCCCTCGCCCCAATAACATTTAAACTTGTGTTGGCAGAGGGCTCCCTTACCGTGGACTCCTTCACCTAAATAACATTTGAACTCGTGTTGGCAGAGGGGTCCCTTACTATGGACCCCCTCGTCCAAATAACATTTGACCTTAATGTTAGCAGAGGGGTCCCTCGCTAGTGGACTCCCTCGCCTAATTCTTTATTTGCATTAGCATTAGCAGTGGAGAGGAGTGCCTAGCCTAATTCCTTATTTCCATTAAGGTTGGCAGTTGGGGGGAGTCCTTCGGCTAATTTTACATTTCAACTCGCATTGGCAGAGGGGTCCCTTGCTTGTGGACTCCCTCGCCTAAATTATATTTCAACTTGCATTGGCAGAGGGGCTCCCTCGCCATCAATTGTTATTTGATGTGATCTTGGCAGAGGGGGTCCCTCGTGGTGGACTCCCTCGTTATCTAACAATTACTTGTGTTGGTCTTGGTAGAGGGGAAGTGGACCCCTTCGCCATAAGCTATTTCTTGTATTGATCTTGGAAGAGGGTGCCACTCCTGGTGGACCCCCTCTCCCCGAGTCATTTTCTGTAGAATCAAACTTGGGAAGAAGGGCCACTCAAGGTGGATCCCCTTGCCCTCGACTATTTTTTGTCAATCTTGCATTCTTGGGTAGGTGGAGCCACTCTAAGTGGGTCCCCTCACCCCGCGCTATTTTATGTTAATCTTGCAATCTTGGCCAGGTGGAGCCACTCTAAGTGGATCCCCTCGCCTCGAGCTATTTTATGTCAATATTGCAATCTTGGATCGGTGGAGCCACTCTAAGATATTCGCGTTGCTCTATGAGCATCTCCTTGATGCTTTGGGGTCCCTCATAGAGAACCCCCCTCGATATCTTGGGATTCCTTTTAAAGCACCCTTTCTAGTGACTTGGGCCCATTTTAGTGGCACCCTATCTAAAATATTGGAGTTGCTCTATGAGCAGCCCCTTGCTTCTTTGGGGTTCCGCGTAGATCACCCCCACGATAGCTTGGTACCCACTTCACTTAGCCCTCACTTATCTTTACACCTATTCTCTTAGAACCTCATTCACTGGCACCCACTACTCTTGGGACCAACTTTTCTTGGCACCTCTACGTCAGGTATATTGAGGGGTTTCTCGTGAAACATGCTTACCTCTTTATATTTGATCACTTCACCCTTAGGTAATTAAGGGGTTTCTCATGTACCCCTATATAAGTTGGTAGAAATATAATTGTAGATTTTTGAATTATGGATGCGGGGGTGTTTGTTTTATTTGTTTTTGGATATTTATTGAATTTATTATGAATATTTTACCAACACTTTGCAAGGGTGTATTTCTAGGTTGATGATTTTGCGTTTGGACTTTGTGTTGTGTTAGGTTGGTTAGGGTTTTAATTGGGGAGTTATTTTTGAATTACAATATGAGATGTTAAGGTATTAATTTGACAATAGATGGGATTTATATATAGTTGTTGGATCTTGAGTATAGGGTCGAGTACGAAAATAAATTATTAGATATATAGATGTCTAGTGATTATGTTGATCACTTGATAGTTGAGAATGTGATTATAAATAGTTGAGTAAGGTATTAATTATATTATGATAATACTGGTAAAGGTTGAGGATGTGAGAAACCTAGACTTAGAGAGCCTTTAGAGTTCGGGATAGTGTTATATATAACAGATTTTAGTTATCTTGAGTATTTTCTAACATTAATTATAGATTTTATGTATGACCTTGATGATTAGGGTTTATATTTATTTGTTTGGCCTGATTGAGTAGGTTTGTACTTGTTGAATTACCTTGTGTATTATGTGCAATGTATCGGGTATGAGTCATCGTGGGATACATACTAAAGGGGATATCCTTAGAGGGCGCTGGCGACTCCGATTACATAGGTGCCCTGATGCGAGAGATCGTTTTGCCCTTAGTCATCTTACCCCAAATATTATGTGCCGAAAGTACCCATTGTATCTTTCGAAGATGTATATGGTGGGATCCTTTCATATAAATTTAGTGGATGGGGTATATGATTGGTGTGAAGGCATAATGATTATTCTGTAGTAGATGCTTTGATGGTTTGAGGTGTGGGAGAGCTTTTAACTATGCCTAGTACGCGCTATCGATCCCCGAAGGCAGTAAGAATAGGCCTTCGTTATGTGAAGGCTAGCGAGTAGACCATTTATGATGCACAAGGTACGAACCGTACTTATGTGCATGTAGACGTATAGATTGTATTTCTTAATATTTTCATATACTTGAGATGTATAGGACTTTTAATGATGGCACTTTTTCCTAGATTCAGTGGAGATAAATAATATGTAATCATGGGATTCACTTGGGCTTAGGTTTAGACACATGAGATATCTAGAGTTGTTTGGGTTAGGTTAAACGTAGAAATAACTATAAGACGAGAGGAAGATGCGTAGTGATATCGTAGCCCAAATTCAATTACAATCTTATTCTATATAAACTTGTTGTTTACATTATTGTTATATATAATTTTTACAGGTCTCAGGTTGTTGTTGCTGCCGTAGACTTGGCGTGACTTTATTGGAAGTTATATGGTATCAGAGTTGGTAGTGTCTTAGTCAATAATTTTTTACTTATTTAGATTAGTTGTTCAGTTTTAGTTTTTCATTTATATTGAGAATGAATCCAATTTTTGTATTCCCCTTTTTATTGTATTAGACGTGATCAATCTATTTTTTAATTTAATTGGGGGTGTCATGCGTGATAGTTATAGTTATGGGTCATCCCTATCCTATAACATCAAAGTCACTACAAGGGGACATCATTATGCCTTCCCAGCTATCATATAACATCCATGACTATATGAATAAAACCACCCTCCTTTATCCACTCTCGGGACATGAGTAAGTTAGAAGTTAGATTCGGGTAAAAGGATTAAGGTTAACCCTTTGCTATCACTCGAGTACCAGCGCGATCAACGTCATGCATGCTCTATCAAAATCCTTCTTAGTACGCCCCCATGAGAACATATACGCCCATGGTATACTTAATATAAAAGTCATTACACAAAAATTCTGTCTACTCATGGATTACTAAAAGTATCAAAAGTATTTGAATAATTTTCTCAAATTAATTCAGAATAATTTATCAAACTATGTATAAGCCATTCGAACGAAACACTAAATCATTTGAACGAAAATCTTATTTCATTCAAACCAAAATAATCCAATTAGAATGAAAAAACCCATCTCTTCAAAATGAACCACATGAGAAACCTGCTTTAATATTAATAAAGGCCTGATGAATCGATGTTTAAATTAGACGGGGTGTCATAGTGGTATCAGAGCATCAGGCTCTATTATACTTAGGATCTCTATGGCTTACTACGGATTCAGCGCATCGTCATTTCGTTATAGAGGCCTATTGTTAGGACTATTGTTTATTCTTTACATAATTACGATATCGTTCTTCTGGTATTGGAATTTTGTATAAACTATGTACTTATACAATTTAAATTCTTATTTCAGAATGCCTCCGAGGAGAGCGAACCAAAAAGGCAGCAGCCCGAGATGAGGTTAGGGAGGACCCTCAGGACCAGCAGGTATCCCCACCACCACCGGAGATGATATCTGCTACTTAGGTGGCGGTGATAGTGTCACAGGCCGTTGAGACAGCTATGAGGGCCATGGCAGCCCATTTTCCTCAGCCTTAGGCACAATAGCCTGTAGAACCTGTTGTTTAAGCCCATCCAGGGCGACCCACTTGGCACAGCATCAGGGAAACCTTCCAGAAGGGCCATCCGCCCGAGTTTCAGGATGGTACGGATGTAGTGACGACGTGCCAATGGAAGAAGAACATTCAGAGCCATCTGCACATGTTAGATTGTAGCGAGGTCCAGAAACAAATGTTGGCTACCTTCAGGTTAGCGGGAACAACCCTTCAGTGGTGGGAGTTAGTGAGCACTGCTGAGGAGAGAGACTCGATGACCATTTGAGAGCTCTGGGTACAGTTTGACCGTAAGTACTTCCCACCTACAGTTGAGTCAGACATAAGGAAGAGGTTTGGGGAGGTATGTCAGGGTGACCGATCAGTAGCTGACTACGAGGAGGAGTTCACTCGCCTGACTAATTTTGTGCCAGACAAGGTGAGCAATGAGGAGAGGAGGAAGTCTCGATTCATGGATGATTTGGCCTAGAGGATGAGGCAACATTTGATCGGGAACCCTGCATTGATGACTTACACTGATGTTGTCAATGCCGCACTAGTACACTGCCAGGACTATCCTTTCCATGCTAAGGGGAGTAAGAGAGGAGCAGAGACTAGCCATCCAGGAAATACAGGGGGGAGTGGTAATAGTGGGGCACCACCTCAACAGCAGGTAGCGAGCCAGCAGGGGCAGAGCTCCTGACACGGGAACTTCGCCAAAAAATTTAGACATGGTGGGTTCACGTCAGATAGGTAGGGCCAGTAGGGTCCTCAGCAGTAGCAGTTTCCTCAGGGTTGTTAGGGTCAGGGGAACCAGGGGGAGGCCAACAGGGCCAGGGGTAGAGACAGTTCCAGGGGAAGTGTTTTACTTGTGGCCAGCAGGGTCACAAGAGTCGGGCGTGCCCACAGTGAGATAGGCCTCAACGGCAGGGTGCACACCAAGGGCAGCAGGCTCCTTTAGCTCCAGCCCCACAACAACAGCAGGGTCAGATGCATTATGGACATGTGTACAACGCCCGAGATGTAGTCGAGCCTCCACCACCTCCAGCACCGCCTGTAGTCGAGGGTACGTTTTCTATTCACGGGTTTGAGGGTAGGATTATGTTTGATACTGGGGCATGTTATTCATTTATTAAGACTAGATTTGCACGAGCCGCTGGATTATTAGAGACAAGCGGTAGTCTTCTTATGTGTGTTGAGTCACCTATGGGTAGTGGGTCTTTGATACACTTGATTTGTAGAGGAGTTGATATATTGATTGGGAGACTAAGTCTAGAGGCATCCCTCCTGGTGTTAGACATGGGGGGATATGACATGATTCTAGGTATGGATTGGTTAGCAAGCTACCGAGCATTGGTAGATTACTATGAGAGGACGATTGCATTTTTTATTCCGGGGCAATAGATGTTCCTAGTGCGATGCCTCTTCCCAAGGGAGGATCACACACTCATTTATACTACATTGAGGAGGAGACCTTACAGGAGGTAGTTGTTCCCTTAAATTCGATTCCTGTAGTAAGGGATTTCTAGGATGTGTTCCAAGAGATACCGAGGTTGCCACCGAGCCGAGAAATAGAGTTTGTCATCGACTTAGCACCGGAGATGAGGCCATTTGCTAGAGAACCATATCGCATGGCTCCTTCAGTGACGCGGGAGCTAAGAGAGAAAATTCAGCAACTCTTGGGGAAGTGTTTCATTCGGTGGAGTACATCGCCCTGGGGTGCTCCGGTATTGTTTGTGAAGAAAAGGGATGGTTCACTTCGCCTGTGCGTGGATTACAGAGAGATGAATAAGGTAACAATACAGAACAAGTATCTGTTACCTAGGATTGACGACCTATTTGATCAGTTAAGAGGGGTTGTGTCTTCTCTAAGATCGATTTGAGGTCAGGCTATCACCAGTTATGTATTCGGGACGAAGATGCTCCTAAAACGCTTTCCTGTTGTGGTATGGATCTTATGAGTTCAGGGTGATGCCATTCGGGCTCACTAATGCACCTGTACTGTTCATGTATCTCATGAACCAAGTATTCCGGGAGTTTCTAGATCATTTTGTGATAGTATTCATCGATGACATCCGAGTTTACTCACGGACGGAGGAGGATCATACGGAGCATTTACGGATGGTTCTACAGACGTTACAGGACCACCGGTTGTATGCCAAATTTAGTAAGTGTGGGCTTTGTCTTTGGGAGGTAAAGTGTCTTGGTCACATTGTGTCCGATGGGGGAATAACTGTTGATCCGAGTAAGGTATCGACGGTGAGGGAGTGGGGGCAGCCCACGACACCGACCGAGATTCACAGCTTCTTAGGATTGGCTGGATATTATCGCTATTTCATTAAGGGGTTCTCAAATATTGTTGGGCCTTTGACGAATCTGATTCGTAAGGGGGTACCATTCATGTGGAGTGACTAGTGTCAGTTGGCGTTTAACGAGCTGAAGGATATATTGACATCAACATCGGTACTTGCATTGCCTAGGAGTGGGGTGGAGTATCAGGTCTACACAGATGCATCCTTATAGGGACTTGGAGGGGTGTTGCCCCAGGAGGAGAGGGCGATAGCTTATGCGTCTCGAAAGCTGAATCCTCATGAAAAGAATTATCCCACCCACGACCTAGAGTTGACAGCGGTCATTTTTGCATTGAGGATATGGAGACACTACTTGTTGGGAGAGCAGTTCACTTTGTTCACGGATCACAAGTCACTTCAGTATCTCTTCACACAAAAGGATCTGAATATGAGTCAGAGGCGGTGGCTAGAATTCGTGAAGGATTACCAGTTTGATATACAGTATCATCCTGGTAAGGCTAACGTGGTGGCAGACGCGTTGAAACGACGACCTACTGAGGATTTAGATGAGGTGTGGAAAGCAAAGTGGAGTGAGCTCCAGCAGTAGGATAAGGTGGCCAGGGTGTACATGGCAGTTACGTCTATCACTCCCGAGATAGTTATACGGGTAGTGAGGCCTCAGGCAGAGGTCCAGTTCTGTGAGGATAGGGTGCGGAAGTTACTAGCTGAGGGTGAAGAGTCTTACTCAATCAGCTCGGAGGGAGGCCTGCGCTTTAATAGGAGATTGGTAGTGATCTAGGATGAGGAGTTGAAGTAGGCAGTGATGATCGAGTCTCACTGTTCCAGGTTTGCGGTACATCTCGGTGGAGATAAGATGTTTCAGGACATGAGGAGATAGTACTGGTGGGCTGGCATGAAGAGATACATAGCAGAGTTTGTCTCAAAGTGTGTTACTTGTCTGCTGGTGAAAGTTGACCATCAGAGACCTTCGGGGATGTTACAGCCACTTGAGATTCCTAAGTGGAAGTGGGAGTGCATCTCGATAGATTTTATTACTGGGCTACCTACTTCGAAATGGGGTCACGATTAGATATGGGTGATAGTGGATCGGTTGATCAAGGTGGCTCACTTCTTTCCAATTCGCACCGACGATAACATGATGCAGTACGCGCAGCTATTCTTTTCGGAGATTGTTAAGTTAAACGAAGTCCCGATTAATATTTTATCTAATAGAGACAGTTTTTTTGTCGCATTTTTGCCAGATCTTTCAAGAGGCTATGGGCACAGACTTATGGTTTAGTACGGCTGTTGATACAAAAATTAGTCAGCTGACATGGACCAATTGTATGGAGACACGCGTCATCCAACATGGCACAAGATCAGGTACCGAGCTACTCAATCTACCGATCTACTTAGCGTATTAAGCTACTCAGCATACCGAGCAACTTATTAGGAAGACCAAACGACCATACAGATTCAATGTTCCTTGTATTACAATCATTCCTTACCATGTACAGATGTATATGCCTATTCGATAACGACATATTATCTATTCACATTGACAACCCAAAGTCTATAAATACATTATAATACCCTCATGGTAAGGTAAGCCAACCAGGCAAACATAATTGAGATCAAGGCAAGACACCCCATAATATAAAACAGTAGACGTAGGCCATTTCATTAAGGTTGAACCACTTTAAAAATATCTTGTTTTATTTCTTTACTCATATTTATCTGTGATTAATTAATTAGATCAAATCGAGTTTTTTACATCAACAGATTGGCGCCATCTGTGGGAAACGACTATACATAGCGTTTTTCACCAAAAAACTTATCATAAATGGCTGATATCCCAGAATCTAGCAATACGAATAATTAAGGGAATCTTCCTAACCCTTTCGTCCCTCCAAATGCAAATGATATCACTGGAATTTTGGCAAGCTTAGCTAGAGGACAAACGGCTATGCAAGAAAATATGCGACAGTTCATTCAGACTGTTCAAAATGGAGCATCTGCCTAGTCAGGCCAACGAAGCGTTCAAAGAAGCATGCATCCGCCATCTTCACGACAACCACGATCTATGTCACGATCCAAACATACTGAAGTCAATTATTCCAGAAACTTAAGTGATCCATCTTATCATCCTAGTGCAACTTCCCTTATAAGAATTTTGGATTCATAAGAAAACATCACTCTAATGCCAGAAAGACCAAGTGCTCTGGAAAGGTTGAGCAGAGCCTCACCCTTCGACCGTTTGGTTCCCAGGAGGAATAGAAATCCTCCTCGGTCTACGTCGAGAAATTCTCAACGACCAAATGATTTAAGGGAGGGCTTGGCCAAATCACATCCAAACCCAAGACCTGCAGCTCGAAGAGAAAGATCCCAAGAGAAAAATTCTGCACGATTTGTTGCTTGGGCAGACACAAATAAATCAGGGGCTGGAAATGATGCATGGAAAGGATCTATTCAGAGATTAAAACGCATGTTAGGACATATGGCCAAGGCCAAGAAACCTCTCCAAAGAACCTTTATTAAGGGATTTCCATTTGTACAAGCGATTATGGATTTTCCAACAGCAGCCAAATTCAAGGCTCCTGTGGTCACACCGAAGTAGGATGGAAAAACCGATCATGCTCTTCATATAGAGCAGTACCAAGCCGCAGCAGATATTTTTGGAGTACCAGATGAAATGAGATGCAGGGCGTTCTCAGGAATCATTACCGGATCTGCTCAAATATGGTATAATAGCCTTCCTCGGGGGAATATTGCAACCTTCCATCAACTGGCAGAGCTCTTTATCGGAAATTTCTGCTTTGGTGCAAAGCCAGTTAAAAGGGTAGCACATTTGTTGAGTGTTTGGAAGAAAGCAATTGAAAGTACTAGGGATTACATCACTCGTTTCAACAACGAAAAACTAGAGGTTATAGACTATGAGGAGAAAACAACCATTACAGCTCTCATGAGTGGTCTTTTGCCGATAAGATGTATCATACCTTGGCCAAGGATTCTCCAAATCCATGGCTGAATTGATGGCAAAAGCAGCCAAAATTACGAATGCCGAGGAAACTATGGCTGCAAAGAAGAATGCTGACGCAAAAGTGGAAGCTAAAGCTGAAGGCAAGTCAGAGAAGAAAGATCACAAGAATAATGGTGGAAGCAAGTAGTCGAAAGGCAAAGAAATATTGCATCACTTAAGGAAGTATACAAATTATACTCCTTTAAAATTGGATATAAACCACGTTTTGGAGGAAATCAATAACAACGAGGAACTGAATTGGCCAGAAAAGCTAAGGACAACCCCCGAAAGGAGGGATAAATCCAAGTATTGCGAGTTCCATAAAGATTATGGACATATGACCAAGCAATGTGTAGCTCTCCAAAATGAGATAAAAGCACTCATTAGACGAGGAAAACTGAACAAGTTTGTTAATTGTTAAAACGATGGAAAGACCAACAACAGAGCTCAACAGAGGTCTAAGTCTCCTTACTGACCAGAGAAGATAAGAAAAGAGACCATGAAGATGATCCTGAAGAGGATCCCGATCTCCCAAAAAGGCCAAGATAACCTGAGCGCGAGGTATTTTCAATTCATTTCGGTTAATTTGATTGTGACATGATTACAGGTGGAGACGCGGGAGGGGGTGATCATACCGCTGAAAGGAAAGCTTACCTCAATGAGGCTAAAGCTTGTTCCTATATACAACGCATAAATCTGGCAAAAAAAGATCCCCCAAGGAAGGTCAACAAAGATAAGATGGTCATTGGTTATTCTAAAAATGATCTTGAAGGCGTTTTATATCCTCATGATGATCCTTTGGTGATCAAAATGAGAATGAAGGATGTAATCATTTCGAGAGTATTGGTGGATAATGGTAGCTTGACAAACATCATGTTTTACCCTTGTTTCGATAGTTTGAACTTAAAACTTGGTCAGTTAGAGTCGTATCATAGGCCTCTCATTGGGTTTTCTGGAGAAAAAGTTTATCCACTTGGAGCGATCAAGTTAGATATAATGATTGGTACCTAGCTAGCTAGCAGAACAGAGAAGGTGCACTTCTTCGTGATGGATAAGAACGTCCAGTCAGCGTACAATATAATTATGGGGAGAGTAGGCCTGAAAAAGTGTGAAGTAGTTCCATCTACTATACACCGGTGTTTAAAGTTCTTGACCAACATTGTGTTTGGAATTATAAAGGGAGATCAAAAGGTAGCTCGGGAATGCTACTACTCATCTGCCAAGCAAGAGGAATTGGAGGGTGATAGGAAGAAAACAACCACTTATCAAGTGGATGAATTTGATGAGTCTGAGATTGAAACCTTAGACCCAAGAGATGAAACAGAACTCGTTAAAGGCCAAGTCATGAAGGCAATAGGAAGTATTATTTTGGATGACGAGCAGCCAGAAAGAACAACTCAGATTGATGCTTCACTTGATCCAGTATTGAAGCAAGAGCTGATGGCGTATTTAAAGCACAGAAAACAGGTATTTGCGTGGAGTCACGAGGATATGCCGGTGATAGACCCAACTTTCTTATGTCATGATCTTAATATCAACAAGGAGATCAAACCAGTGAAGCAAAGGAGAAGAGTCTTTTGTCCGGAGAAGAACTGGGCTATCCAAGAATAAGTGAAAAAGTTGCAAAAAGATTTTTTTATCGAAGAAGTGAAATATCCAGATTGCTTGGCTAACGTTGTGATGGTCAAGAATAATAATAATAAATGGATATTGTGTGTGGAATTCATAGATCTGAATAAAGTTTACCCAAAAGATCACTTTCCTCTGCCCAGAATAGATCAGCTACTGGATGCAACCTTAGGGCATGAGCTGTTAAGCTTCATGGATGCCTATTCGGGATATAATCAAATTAAAATGAAGCCAGAAGACAGGGAAAGTACCTATTTCATTACCCCTCGAGGAACATATTATTACAATGTTATGCCTTTTTGTCTTAAAAATGCAGGTGCTACATATCAGCGGCTGGTTAACAAGGTGTTTGCACAGAAGATTGGCAAAAATATGAAGGTATACATTGACGACATGTTGACTAAAAGCACGAAAGTTACGGACCATATAGATGATTTAAGAAAAACATTTGATCAACTGGAGAAGTAACAGATGAAGTTGAACCCGACCAAGTGCGTTTTTGGCGTACAAGAAGGCATGTTCCTCGGATACATTATGAATAAAAGGGGTATCGAAGCAAATCCTGACAAGATAAAATCCTTGCTAGAGTTACAATCTCCAACCACCAAGAAGGAAGTGCGGAGCCTTACGGGGCGTGTTGCAGCTCTCAATAGATTCATCTCTTGAGCAACTGATAGATGTCGTCCATTCTTCAAGGTACTCAGAAAGACCTTTGCGTGGAATGACGAATGTGAGAAGGTGTTCTTAGAGTTGAAGATATATTTGGGGACACCTCCTTAATTGTCCAGGCCAGTAGAAGGAGAAAAACTATACTTGTACTTCGTTGTCTCAGAGAGTGCAGTTAGTTCGTCTTTGATAAGAATAGAAAACAGAGTGCAAAAACCTGTTTATTATACTAGCAAGGCATTCATAGGAGCAGAAACCAGGTATCCTAAACTAGAGAAGTTGGCATTGGCATTGATTGAAGCAAGCAGGAGAATGAAACCATATTTTCAAACCCATACAATAGTGGTATATACTGACATGCCACTCAGACAGGCTTTACATGAGCCAAAAAAGTCTGGAAGACTAATGTATTGGGCAGCGGAGTTAGGGGAATATGGCATTATCTATGAACTATAGTCCTCGCTAAAAGGATAGGCAGTGGTAGATTTCATCGCTGAATTTACGTACCTAGATATCTCCGATCAACAAGGGGCCAATATGGAGAAACTTAAGGATGCCAAAGGGTCTACTGAAAATACCTCCGATCAACTCCCAACAACAGAATTGACAGAAGGGGTGGTAACCAATCAACCAGAATCCTCTAGTAAAGTGCAGGAGTTGAAAAAGAAGTATAAAGAAAGGAAGGATAAAATATTCCATCAAGGGATTCTGTCAGAAAAAGGGTTTGATGATAATATTCCTATATGGAATTTATATATTGATGGTTCTTCATGTGTAACAGGTTGCGGCTGGAATTATTCTAAAAAATCCCAGATGGGATAGATATTGAATATGCTCTGCGTTTCCAATTCCAAGCTTCTAATAACGAAGCTGAGTATGAAGCCGTGATTATGGGCCTCAACTTAGCTAAATCATTGAATGCAGAGCAAGTTGTGGTGTTCAGTGATTCGTAATTAGTGGTGAATAAGATGCTAAGTCTTTACGTGGTAAAAGGAGAGTTCATGTTAAGATACTTAACCAAGGCTCTGGAGATCGTGGCCAATTTGGCATTTATTCAGGTGGTCAGAATACCTGGACTAGATAACGCAAGGGACGGTGCACTTTCTCGGTCAGCCTTAGCTACTCGTACCGAGCTACGAAGAACAATCCCCATTGAAGTACTTACAAGCATAAGTATTGATGAAGACCTGATGGTGAATTTTATCGCCTTGGATATGGGACCATCTTGGATGGATCCCATCAGGGCCTATATTAAAGAAGGTATTTTACGAGCCAACCTACTTACAGGCAAAAGGTTGAAGTACAAGGTTGCAAGATATGTTTTGAATAATTGAGTTCTGTACAGGAGAGGTTTGATAATTGGTTTGTAGAGGTGTGTTCATCTCGCAGAAGTCAAGGACCTCATAAAGGAAATTCATGAAGGATTTTGTGGGGCTCATGTAGCCGGAAGAACTCTACTATAGAGAGTGAATACGCAAGGATACTACTGGTCAACAATGCGCATTGATTGCACGACTTATGCTACAAAATGTGATAAGTGTCAGTGATTTTCTACCATACGAAGAACTCCTCAAGCGTTTCTCACCCCAATCACTTCACCCTGTCCATTCGTTATGTGGGGCATAGATTTAGTTGGGCCTTTGCCAACTACAAGAAGACGATTCAAATATTTAGTGGTAACCGTCGATTACTTCACAAAATGGGTGAAAGCCGAACCGCTCATCGATATGGCATATGAAAGGGTCTATCAATTCATTTGGAAGAATATTATTTGCAGATATGGTCTGCTCCATGCCTTTATTACTGATCATGGTACCCAGTTTGACAATGAGGAGTTTGCAGCGTACTGTCTACAGTCCAACATTCAAAAAGTCCATTCTACTCCAGGTCATCCCCAAAGTAATGGTCAAACAGAGGTGACGAACAAAACTCTATTGAATGGGTTGAAGAAGTGATTAGATGATGCTAAAGGGAATTGGATCAATGAGTTGAACTCAGTGTTATGGGCTTACCGAACAACTCCCCGAACAGCAAGTGGGGAATCCCCTTATATGTTGGCTTTGGGGAGTGAAGCAGTGATACCCTTTTGAGCTAGGATTACCTACTCATAGGGTGCTTAACTTCAATTCTCCAGTGAGTGATTTGATGCGTCGCTTGGATTTGGACATGCTCGAAGAAGTTAGAGTGGATACAGCGATCCGCAATGCACCTATCAGCAACAAACTGCCATGTTCTATAATAAAAGGGCCAAGAAATATGATCTAAAGGAAGGTGATTACGTGCTCAAGAAGGTAATTCAAAAGCACAATAACTTGGAGGCCAATTGGCATGGGCCCTATCGTATCACAACAGTTTTTCGACCTAGCACTTACAGAATAGAAACTCTTGAAGGGGAACAATTCAAAAATGCCTGGAATGCAGAGAACCTGCGAAAATACTATCAGTAATGTAACAGCCTATGTACTCAGTTGTTTCAATATGAATGAAAACTGTTGGAACACGAGGCCCCCAATTTTTTAGATCTTATTACAAAAAGTAATTTTCATTTTCCTTTTAAAGATGCAGACGCTAGATGGTTTAATTAAACAAGTACATAAACACCAAATTTTAATTTCTTTCAAATTAAAATTAAATAAAGTTCAAAGGGAAATTAACTTAGACAACAAATACATTTTTCACTTAAACCAATTTATAACCCAAGTCCTAGAGATTTGTCTAGGTTATATTTTCAATATTACCAAATTAGGTCAAACTAATTTTAACAAGTTAAATGAAGACTTCAATTAAATTAACATATACCCAAATTTAAATTAGCACCAAATAAAATAAGTAGTGATTTAAATCAGATTTTATCTTTTTACCTAAGCATACATCTAAGGTGATTTTGCAAAACATAAAATAAACAAATAAACCACTATGTCGCGATGTACGAGGAAAAATTCACAACGGGAAAAAATCTCGGACGGCCCTATCCTTAAGTCCACTAAGTATGGTTTTACAATTACAAGACATATGACTTACTTCCTCGACTCGACTCATTTCAAGCCTTGGCGCGTCTTCTTGTAAACACCTCCGCCTAGTCGACAATTCCGGAACTCCACCGGAACCTTGGAATCACCAATGAGACTTTAGGAACACCGTCAACCACACATGGTGCCTTTCACCATGTGAGAATGCCGTAGCAAAATCAACGAACTTCTTCTTTATGGGATGTAGAAGCAAACCGAAACTTCTCTTCTTCAAGGTGTGGAGATAAACCGGTGCCAAATGCTCCAAGCAAGATATTTATATGGAAACTTAGAATAAACAAACTATGGGTGTAACACAAGTGTTTAAAAGATTTTTCTTGAAGAAATGAACACTAAAAATATGAATTTTTTCTTGGAAAATTGAACTCACTAAACTCTCTCTAGGAGATGGAATAATATGAAAAAGTTAACTCAAAATAGTTGGTTTCCGCACTTGATAAGTCTGTCAAAAGTTAGTGGGGAAAAGTAATGAGAAAAGTGGGAAAAACTACTTAAAACTGCCAAATAAACTGTTCCCTCCAAATCTCATTCGAACGAGATTTTCCGTTCGAACGAATTCTCGTTCGAACGACCCTTCTAACGATGTTCCAGTGTATAAAATCTAAAGTCGTTAGTAAACTCGTCAGAATTCTCGTTCGAACAACATTCTCATTCGAACGATGTTCCAGTGGCCAAATAGGGAACTCGTTGGCAAACCTCGTTCGAACGACATTCTCGTTCGAACGACAATATCGAACGAAAAACCAGAAAGATTAAATTTCGTTTTTTAGCCCAAAAACTTTGTTTTAAAGTTTTAAAGATGCTTTCTGAAAATAAACAACAGTTTAAAAAAAACTTACACCCAATACTAATTGTTCCAAGCTCCTATATAAATATGTACTGCATTCATACCTTAGGAGTAAACGGAACAAATGTTGTTGACGTAGAAACGAGGCACAATAAACTCAGAATTTTGATGAAGCTTTAAACTTGGCCGCAACGTCTTTAACTTTAGTATGGCATAGGCTTGAAGGATGGTCAAGAACTCTATCCTATGACTCAAACGTTTTTGTCCGGAATTGAGCCAAAATTACAAAAGACTCAATTAGAAATTTGTGTCCTTACAAATATCCCCTTTTGGCTATTCCGGGATAAAAATCAACAAAAATCTTATAGGGCCGTCAAGCTCTACTAGACATAGAAAAAATGTCCCACCCAAAATAAAATTACATAGCTTGACTCAAACAACCCAAGGATCTATATCTTTGCGACGATGAAAGTTCGACGATGAAAGTTGCCTTTTAGAAGAATTCCTGCACACTTAAGCAAACTATCAAATGCATAGGGAATATCAGAATATTAAATGAAATTAAATTAATTACTCCCCCTAAATTAATTCTCCCCTTTATGAACTATGTTCAACCTAAGAAGATAGTGCTCCCCCTAAGTTAAATCTCCTAAACTTAGATAAGATTACAATAAGATTAGATACCATTTCTCCCCCTATCATTCTCCCCCTTTTTTTTTCAGGAATAGACAAAGGATAACAAACTAATTTAAACATGATAAAGCTTAGAGTGATAAGAACAAGAAATCATATGGGCAACAAAAGCAAAACTAATCCACGCAAAGAGAAAAAGATACCAACTAAGATGCAAGAAAATGATACCAATATGTTACAGAAAGTATTAAGCATGTGATGTCAACAAAGAATGCAACAAGATAGATACCAATCATGAAGTAAAAACATAGATGGACTAGAAAGCAAGGCAAAGACAAATAAAACAAACAAAATCAAATATATGTATACACAATATATACCTAATAGACTCAAGTACACATATATAAACACCAAAATGACACACACCAAATATAATGAGTCTTCCATACTCGTATGACAAAAATGTGTCATATGGAAAAGAAAGTGTAGGGGTGTGAACTAGTAACAATTAAATTTAGACCCAAACACTTAAAACATGTTCACGGAGTTCTCAATTGATTGAAAACATCATCACATTTGAATATAACCTCATGTGACAATATAAATTG
Organism: Sambucus nigra; assembly: GCA_949130495.1. Classification (NCBI taxonomy): domain Eukaryota; kingdom Viridiplantae; phylum Streptophyta; class Magnoliopsida; order Dipsacales; family Adoxaceae; genus Sambucus; species Sambucus nigra. The sequence continues at coordinate 423,484,040 of OX422217.1, forward strand.
AACTCAATGAATAAACATACACAATGCATACAAGCCTAGAGTTTTGATAATTCTAGAAATCAATAGAGTCATGACATTGAAAGTACAACTAGGATAAATGGACATTGTGCAAACCGTTGATATACCATCCAATCTCCCTCAATAAGGATATAATTTTTGAATGAATATATCAATTAAACATAGGCCATGGAAATTACTTTTCTTTTTAGTGGCATATTTTATTTTTATGCCTTTGGACCACGTATTTCTTTTAGGTCCAAGCAAATGGTGGCTTACTATTCGCAAAGGATAATAATTCCTTTCGGAGCCCTTCCCCATGCACCATTATATATATCATTTTTATATCTCACAAATCTCACGTGCAACGGATTTTGACATGCACTTGTCCTCTTAGGTCACAAATATGTAGATGACAAGTTTGGTAGGAGAACACCTCACAATACTCAAGTATAATATGTGACGATTACATTTCAAAAGAGCTCGTGCATGTGTGAATAGAGGCATATACAAATAGAACTCATTATATCAACACAAAATCCAACTACTCCATGTAAGCATGGTAAAGAACATAATAAGGATTGATAATCTAACAAAAGTTCGAGCCACATGGAAGCGAGAAAGAAGGGATTCTAACACAAGTGTATGCCACATAGAGTGTGTCAAACTAAAATAACACAATAAAAATCTTTTTGAGTTTTTGAAAATTTTTAACCAAAAATAAAATATATGTACTCAAAAGACAAATAAAAATCATTTGTATTTTTCATTAATCTTGAATTACTAAAAAGGTAAAACAAAAATGATTAACAAAAATCTTTTTGTATTTTTCATTTAATGCAAACTAAAATGAAAGAAGTATAATACAAAAGATAAACAAAAAATCATTGTTCTAGCATGTGATTAAGCATGGAGCATAGACTAGAAAATGATTAAGAATGATACAATTAGCATGGAAATATAGCAAGTAGTACAAAAGCTAAAGTATGCAAATAAAACTAACACATTCAACCTTTATATTTTGCAAGGGAGGAAGCATGTGAAAGTAAATGAGAATAAAAAATCCTATCTTGTAAAGCTACCAAGTCGGATCTCCTAACCCAAACTAATGAAGATTGACGATTTCGGTGTGTAGGAATCTTGGCTACCTCATTTGCCTTACGTAGGGTTTTACTAGGACCTCCTTTAAGATCAAAACAAAATTTCCTAAGATTACCTTTTTGTCCACAATGTGAGCACTTAAAGGCTCGGCGAAAAGGTTTGCCTAAGGAATGATCTCTAAAGGCATTCCTATGTGATTCTCCTAAATTATAGGTTTTGGCTTTACGAGTTGATTCATTAAAAGTATCGAAGCCTAAACCACAAGTGTCATTTTTTATTTGGATCGTGCCAAAGATTTTATCTAGTTTTTCGGACCTACACTCCAAATAAAATTTGACTTAACTAGAGTCTTTTAATTTATTTTCTAATTCTAAAATTTAAGACTCTAACAAAACATTACTCTCTTCAAACTCGAGAAGCTCCTTTTTCATTGACTCCTTTAAACCCTTAAGGCTATCTCTCTCGCCTTCTATATATTCAAGCTTCTCACGTAGAGCTCTCTCACGTGTCCTAAGGTCTTCAACCAACACACTATCATTAACGACCTTGACACGCTCTCTTAAACTAGCTTCTAACTTAAAATTAGCTCCTTTTAATTTAATAGATTCTGCATAAAGTTCTTGAAAAGCATGTTGAAGTTCACTCAGATCAACCTCTTCTTCATTTTCACCCTCTCTTTCTTCTCCACTCTCACTACCATAAAAACCAAGAGAATCATAAACTTTGACCTTGGAAGTGTCATGTGTTAGAATTTCATCAATAGAAGATTGCGCAGTATCACTCACTTGACTAGCCATATCATCCACAAAGTTGGGCTCAGTGGGGGAAATGGGTCCCTTTTCAATATCACTATCATTAAGGGTTGCATTAAAAGAAATTGGTTGCTTACCCTCTCTCCTTAGTTTAATGGTACACTCTTTTGCCCTATGGCCATACCCTTCACAACCATAACACCTATTTGACTCGTCCCTATTTAAGTTTTCATTAATAGTTTTAGGGATCTTCTCGGCTTTGTCATGCGTAGATTTTTTAAATTTCTTAAAATCATTTTTAAATTTATCTTTGGTAAATTTAAGAAATTTTTGAAACTTTCTTGCAAATATAGCCATATTTTCCGAGTCTCTATCACTTTCACTCTCTTTTACTTGTTTTTCCTCCTTTCGGGCTTTCAAAGCAACGCCCTTCTCAATTTTTTTTCGATTTTAGAGGGAAACATGTCTAATTCATAGGTTTTGTAAATCACCTTCGAGCTCTTCTAATTTCGTAGAGGCTAAAGTGGGTAAAGAATTTAAAACGGTCACTTTTGGAATAAATCTATCCGGTAGGGACCTTAAAATTTTCTTTACAACACGGTTGTCGGGTATTTTCTCTCCCAAATTAAAATATGAATTAACAATATCGGAAAGTCTAGCATAAAATTCATCAAAAGTTTCTTTCTCATTCATTTTGATGGTTTCAAATTAAGTGGTGAGGTTTTGGAGTTTCGATGCTTTAACGACACTAGTACCTTCATGAGTGAGTTGTAAAATATCCCAATCTTCTTTAGCGGTTTCACACGTCATAATACGACGGAATTCATCCGGTGTGACAGTGATAAATAGGGCATTTAAACCTCGGAAATTAAAATTAGATAGTTTAAATTCATTTTCACCCCATCTATCGGCGGGTTTGGGAACATGCTCATTATCTACTAAATGTGTAGGTGGAGACCATCCGTTAACAACAGATAATCAAACTCTCTCGTCGATAGATTTTAGTGCCGATTTCATCCGCGCGTTTCAATACGCGTAGTTAGTAGAACCATCAAAAATAGGAAATTTTGAAAATGGAGAAAATTCCATTTTAGCCAAAAATATTTAAAAGGATCTTAACGAAATAATTTATCGTTTTGGCTCTGATACCACTTGTTGGAACACGAGGCCCCCGATTTTTTAGATCTTATTACAAAAAATAATTTTCAATTTCCTTTTAAAGATGCGGAAGCTAGATGGTTCAATTAAACAAGTACATAAACACCAACTTTTAATTTCTTTCAAATTAAAATTAAACAAAGTTCAAAGTGAAATTAACTTAGACAACAAATATATTTTTCACTTAAACCAATTTAACCTAAGTCCTAGAGATTTTTCTAAGTCATATTTTCAATATTACAAACTTAGGTCAAACCAATTTTAACAATTTAAATGAAGACTTCATTTAAATTAACATATACCCAAATTTAAATTAGCACCAAATTAAATAAGTAGTGATTTAAACCAGATTTTATCTTTTTACCTAAGCATACCTCTAAGGTGATTTTGCAAAAGATAAAATAAACAAATAAAACACTACGTCGCGATGTACGAGGAAAAACCCACAACGGGAAAAACCTCGGACGACCCTAGCCTTATGTCCACTAAGTATGGTTTTACAATTACAAGACAAATGACTTACTTCCTCGACTCGACTCATTTCAATCCTTAACGCCTCTTCTTGTAAACACCTCCGCCTAGTCGACAATACCGAAACTCCACCGGAACCTTGGAATCACCAATGAGACTTTAGGAACACCGTCAACCACACATGGTTCCTTTCACCATGTGAGAATTTCATAGAAAAACCAACGAACTTCTTCTTTATGGGATGTAGAAGCAAACCCAAACTTCTCTTCTTCAAGGTGTAGAGATAAACCGGTGCCAAACGCTCCAAGCAAGATATTTATATGTAAACTTAGAATAAACAAACTATGGGTGTAACACAAGTGTTTAAAAGATTTTTCTTGAAGAAATGAACACTAAAAACATGAAATTTTTCTTGGAAAATTGAACTCACTAAACTCTCTCTAGGAGATGGAATAATATGAAATAGTTAACTCAAAATAGTTGGTTCCCGCACTTGATAAGTCTGTCAAAAGTTAGTGGGGAAAAGTAATTGGAAAAGTGGGAAAAACTGCTTAAAACTGCCAAATAAACTGTTCCCGCCAAATCTCATTCGAACGAGATTTTTCGTTCGAACGAAGTCTCGTTCGAACGACCCTTCTAACGATGTTCCAGTGTATGAAATCTAAAGTTGTTAGTAAACTTGTCAGAATTCTCGTTCGAACAGCATTCTCTTTCGAACGATGTTCCAGTGGCCAAACAGGGAACTCGTTGGCAAACCTTGTTTGGACGACATTGTCGTTCGAACGATAATATCGACCGAAAAACCAGAAAGATTAAATTTTGATTTTTAGCCCAGAAACTTAGTTTTAAAGTTTTAAAGAGACTTTCTGAAAATAAACAACAGTTTAAATAAAACTTACACCCAATACTAATTGTTCCAAGCTCCTATATAAATATGTATTGCATTCGTACCTTAGGAGTAAACGGAACAAATGTTGTTGACGTAGAAACGAGGCACAATAAACTCGGCATTTTGATGAAGCTTTAAACTTGTCCGCTACGTCTTTAACTTTAGTATGTCATAGGCTTGAAGGATGGTCAAGAACTCTATCCTATGACTCAAACGTTTTCTGTCCGGAGTTGAGCCAAAATTATAAAAGACTCAATTAGAAATTTGTGTCCTTACAAATCTCCCCCTTTGGCTATTCCGGGACAAAAACCAACAAAAATCTTAAAGGGCCGTCAAGCTCTACTAGACATAGAAAAAATGACCCACCTAAAATAAAATTACATAGCTTGACTCAAACAACCTAAGGATCAATATCTTTGCCGGTGATGAAAGTTGGACGATGAAAGTTGCCTTTTAGAAGAATTCTTGCACACTTAAGCAAACTATCAAATGCATAGGGAATATCAAAATATTAAATGCAATTAAATTAATTACTCCCCCTAAATTAATTCTCCCCTTTATGAACTATGATCAACCTAAGAAGATAATGGTCCCCCTAAGTTAAATCTCCTAAACTTAGATAGGATTACAATAGGATTAGATACCATTTCTCCTCCTATCATTTTCCCCCTTTTTGTTCAGGAATAGATAAAGGATAACAAACTAATTTAAACATGATAAAGCTTATAGTGATAAGAACATGAAATCGTATGGGCAACAAAAGCAAAACTAATCCATGCAAAAAGAAAAGGATACCAACTAAGATGCAAGAAAATGATACCAATATGTTACAGAAAGTATTAATCATGTGATTTCAACAAAGAATGCAACAAGATAAATACCAATCATGAAGTAAAAGCATAGATTGACTAGAAAGCAAGGCACGGACAAATAAAACAAACAATATCAAATATATGTATACACAATATATACCTAATAGACTCAAGTACACATATATAGATATAAACACCAAAATGACACACACAAAATATAATCTGAGTCTTCCATACTCGTACGGTAAAAATGTGTCATATGGAAACGAAAGTGTAGGGGTGTGAACTAGTAACAATTAAATTTAGACCCAAACACTTAAAACATGTTCACGGAGTTCTCAATTGATTGAAAACATCATCACATTTGAATATAACCTCATGTGACAATATAAATTGAACTCAATGAATAAACATACACAATGCATACAAGCCTAGAGTTTTGATGATTCTAAAAATCAATAGAGTCATGACATTGAAAGTACAACTAGGATAAATGGACATTGTGCAAACCGTTGATATACCATCCAATCTCCCTCAATAAGGATATAATTTTTGAATGAATATATCAATTAAACATAGGCCGTGGAAATTACTTTTCTTTTTAGTGGCATATTTTATTTTTAGACCTTTGGACCACGTATTTCTTTTAGGTCCAAGCAAATGGTGGCTTACTATTCGCAAAGGATAATAATTCCTTTCGGAGCCCTTCCCCATGCACCATTATATATATCATTTTTATATCTCACAAATCTCACGTGCAACGGATTTTGATATGCACTTGTCCTCTTAGGTCACAAATATGTAGATGACAAGTTTGGTAGGAGAACACCTCACAAAGCTCAAGTATAATATGTGACGATTACATTTCAAAAGAGCTCGTGCATGTGTGAATAGAGGCATATACAAATAGAACTCATTATATCAACACAAAATCCAACTACTCCATGTAAGCATGGTAAAGAACATAATAAGGATTAACAACCTAAACCAAAAGTTCTAGCCACATGGAAGCGAGAAAGAAGGGATTCTAACACAAGTGTATGCCACATAGAGTGTGTCAAACTAAAATAACACAAAAAAAAATCTTTTTGAGTTTTTGAAAATTTTTAACAAGAAATAAAATATATGTACTCAAAAGACGAACAAAAATCATTTGTATTTTTCATTAATCTTAAATTACTAAAAAGGTAAAACACAAATGATAAACAAAAATCTTTTTGTAATTTTCATTTAATGAAAACTAAAATGAAAGAAGTATAATACAAACGATAAACAAAAAATCATTATTCTAGCATGTAATTAAGCATGGAGCATAGACTAGAAAATGATTAAGAACCATACAATTAGCATGAAAATATAGTAAGTAGTACAAAAGATAAAGTATGCAAATAAAACTAACACATTCAACCTTTATATTTTGCAAAGGAGTAAGCATGTGAAAGTGAATGAGAATAAAAAATCATATCTTGTAAAGCTACCAAGTCGGATATCCTAACCCAAACTAATGAAGAATGACGATCTCGGGGTGTAGGAATCTTGGTTGCCTCGGTTGCCTTACGTAGGGATTTACGAGGACCTCATTTAAGATCAAAACAACATTTCCTAAGATTACCTTTTTTACCACAATGTGAGCACTTAAAGACTCGGTGAAAAGGTTTACCTAAGGAATGATCTCTAAAGGCTTTCCTACGTGATTCTCCTAAAACATTGGCTTTGGCTTTATGAGTTGATTCATTACAAGTATCGAAGTTTAAACCACAAGTGCCATTTTTGATTTGGACCGTGCCTAAGCTTTTATCTAGTTTTTCGGACCTACACTCCAAATAAAATTTGTCTTAACTAGAGTCTTTTAATTTATTTTCTAATTCTAAAAGTTTAGAGTCTAACAAAACATTACTCTCTTCAAACTCGAGAAGCTCCTTTTTCATTGACTCCATTAAACCCTTAAGGCTATCTCTCTCGCCTTCTATATATTCAAGCTTCTCACGTAGATCTCTCTCACGTGTCGTAAGGTCTTCAACCAACACACTATCATCAACGACCTTGACACGCTCTCTTAAACTAGCTTCTAACTTAAAATTTGGTCTTTTTAATGTAATAGATTCCTCATAAAGTTCTTGAAAAACATTTTGAAGTTCACTCACATCAACCTCTTCTTCATTTTCACTCTCTCTTTCTTCTCCACTCTCACTACCATAAAAAACAAGAGAATCATACACTTTGACCTTGAAAGTGTCATGTGTTAAAATTTCATCAATAGAAGATTGCTCACTATCACGCACATGACTAGCCATAAAAGCCACAAAGTTGGGCTCAGTGGGGGAAATGGGTCCCTCTTCATTATCACTATCATTAAGGGTTGCATTAAAAGAAATTGGTTGCTTACCCTCTCTCCTTAGTTTAGTGGTACACTCTTCTGCCCTATGGCCATACCCTTCACAACCATAACACCTATTTGACTCGTCCCTATTTAAGTTTTCATTAATAGTTTTAGGGATCTTCTCGGCTTTGTCATGCGTTGATTTTTCAAATTTCTCAAAATCATTTTTAAATTTATCTTTGTTAAATTTAAGAAATTTTTGAAACTTTCTAGCAAACATAGCCATATTTTCCGAGTCACTATCACTTTCACTCTCAACTACTTATTTTTCCTCCTTTCGGGCTTTCAAAGCAACGCCCTTCTCAATTTTCTTTTCGATTTTAGAGGCAAACATCTAGTTCATAGGTTTGTAAATCACCTACGAGCTCTTCTAATTTCGTAGAGGCTAAAGTGGGTAAAGAATTTAAAACGGTCACTTTTGGAATAAATCTATCGGGTAAGGACCTTAAAATTTTCTTTACAACATGGTTGTCGGGTATTTTCTCTCCCAAATTAAAAGATGAATTAACAATATCGAAATGTCTAGCATAAAATTCATCCAAAGTTTCTTTCTCATTCATTTTGATGGTTTCAAATTGAGTAGTGAGGTTTTGGAGTTTCGATGCTTTAACGACACTAGTTCCTTCATGAGTGAGCTATAAAATTTTCCAAGCTTCTTTAGCGTTTTCACACGTCATAATGCGACAGAATTCATTCGGTGTGACAGCGCTAAACAGGGAATTTAAACCTCGGGAATTAAAATTAGATAGTTTAAATTCATTCTCACTCCATCTATCGGCGGGTTTGGGAACACGCTCATTGTCTGCTAAATGTGTAGGTGGAGACCACTCGCTAACAAAAGATAACTAAACTCTCTCGTCGATAGATTTTAGTGCCAATTTCATCCGCGCCTCCCAATACGCGTAGTTAGAACAATCGAAAATAGGAAATTTTGAAAATGGGAAAAATTCTATTTTATCCAAAAATATTTAAAAGGATCTTAACGAAATAATTTATCGTTTTGGCTCTGATACCACTTGTTGGAACACGAGGCCCCCGATTTTTTAGATCTTATTACAAAAAATAATTTTCAATTTCCTTTTAAAGATGCGGAAGCTAGATGGTTCAATTAAACAAGTACATAAACACCAACTTTTAATTTCTTTCAAATTAAAATTAAACAAAGTTCAAAGTGAAATTAACTTAGACAACAAATATATTTTTCACTTAAACCAATTTAACCTAAGTCCTAGAGATTTTCCTAAGTCATATTTTCAATATTACCAAATTAGATCAAGCCAATTTTAACAATTTAAATGAAGACTTCAATTAAATTAACATATACCCAAATTTAACTTAGCACCAAATTAAATAAGTAGTGATTTAACCAGATTTTATCTTTTTACCTACGTATGCATCTCAGGTGATTTTGCAAAAGATAAAATAAATAAATAAACCACTACGCCGCGATGTACGAGGAAAAACCCACAACAGAAAAAAATCTCGGACGACCCTAGCCTTAAGTCCACTAAGTAGGTTTTACAATTACAAGAAATATGACTTACTTCCTCGACTCGACTCTTTTCAAGCCTTGACGTGTCTTCTTGTTAACACCTCCGCCTAGTCGATAATCCCGGAACTCCGCCGGAACCTTGGAATCACCAATGAGACGTTAGGAACACCGTCAACCACACATGGTGCCTTTCACCATGTGAGAATACCGTAGCAAAACCAACGAACTTCTTTTTTATGGGATGTAGAAGAAAACCCAAACTTCGCTTCTTCAAGGTGTAGAGATAAACCGGTGCCAAACGCTCCAAGCAAGATATTTATATGGAAACTTGGAATAAACAAACTATGGGTGTAACACAAGTGTTTAAAAGATTTTTCTTGAAGAAATGAACACTAAAAAAATGAATTTTTTCATGGAAAATTGAACTCACTAAACTCTCTTTAAGAGATGGAATAATATGAAAAAGTTAACTCAAAATAGTTTGTTCCCGCACTTGATAAGTTTGTCAAACATTAGTGGGGAAAAGTGGGGAAAAGTGGGAAAAACTGCTTGAAACTATCAAATAAACTGTTCCCGCCAAATCTCATTCGAACGAGATTTTTCGTTCGAACGAAGTCTCATTGGAACGACCCTTCTAATGATGTTCTAGTGTTTAAAATCTAAAGTCGTTAGTAAACTTGTCAGAATTATCGTTCGAACAACATTCTCGTTCGAAGGACGATTCGAACGATGTTTAAGTAGCCAAACAGGGAACTCATTGGCAAAACTCGTTCGAGCGACATTCTCGTTCGAAAGACAAACTCTTTCGAACGATAATATCGAACGAAAAACTAGAAAGATTAAATTTTGATTTTTAGCCCAGAAACTTTGTTTTAAATTTTTAAAGAGACTTTCTGAAAATAAACAATAGTTTAGACAAAACTTACACCCAATACTAATTATTCCAAGCTCCTATATAAATATGTACTGCATTCATACCTTAGGAGTAAACGGAAAAAATGTTGTTGACATAGAAATGAGGCACAATAAACTCGGCATTTTATTGAAGCTTTAAACTTGGGCGCTACGTCTTCAACTTTAGTATGTCATAGGCTTGAAGGATGGTCAAGAACTCTTTCCTCTAACTCAAACGTTTTTGTCCGGAATTGAGTTAAAACTACAAAGGACTCAATTAGAAATTTTTTTCCTTACAAAAATGATGATTTCCCATTTCGTTTTTTTTCGGAGTACTAATGCTACAGCATTTGAAAACACACATTTAACTAAGAGTTGGTCGGCATCAGTAACCACCAACTAAAAGTTGGTCGGCATCAGCAGCCACCAACTAAATGTTGGTCGGCATCAACATAAACACCAACAATGTTGGTAAAACAATCGGGCAAGGCAAGTTCTGCTTGATTATTGGTGACCCAAGAGGCATCTAAACTAGGCATGAAGTTGGGTAAAATATCCACTGCCTAGGCACCATGGCAATTATTTACTTAAATAATTATTACAACTAAGCAAGAACATAGGATAAACATTCCATTGCTTAGGCACTTATGGATGATAAGTCATTTTAACTAGACAAACATATGGGGAAAAAGTTCCATTGTCTAGGCAATCAAATCAAAAAAGGGAAAATGCCCATTCAAATCCATACATTAAATGACTGAAAACTAACCTGTTACTATTGTAAGTACAATACTACTATTATTGATCTCATGTTATGAACAAAGACTGACAAAATAAACATCATGCAATCATTTTATTTCCAAAGAAATAAAATTACAAGAAGACAATTTTTCTTCATTTACAACAACAATTACTAACAAAATACAAACAACCTATTCTGTTGGTTTCTTTCCTTCAAATTTTGATACATGATCCATTCCAGCTGGAGGGTCATCTAAAGCATAAGGAGAATTAATAAAATTCAAGTTTTGTAGCATTCTGGTGTTGCTCGAACTTGGTTGATCTTGCAAATGAGGAGGTCAGGATATCTCAAATTCTTCATAAAGACTGTAATCACCAAGGTATTTGGAAATCAAACTGTGAGAAATGGAGCTAACTGGAACCCAATTAACATCTAGCTGAAAAGGTGGTACTGGCAGATTAAATAGACCAGGGTCATACCAATCCCACAGTTCAGTTCATTGTTCAACTTTCATTACAGTTAAGGCATTCATCCACCCCTGTTTGTACCCATCATTGTTTGATTGTTTCAATCTGGCATCGAGATGATATAAGTCTTCATTGTATCCCTCCATCCAGAACTCTCTAGGATGCTTGTGAAACTGATAAGTTAATCTTTCAATATTTTGATGAAGTCTTTTCAGCACACTTTCTTTAGTCTGTGTTGATGTAAAAAACTAGAATTGATCTAATTAATTAATCATAGATAAATACGAATAAAGAGATCAGACAAGAGATTTTTAAAGTGGTTCAGCCTTAATGAAATGGCCCACGTCCACTATCTTGTATTACTCGGTGTCTTGCTTTAATCTCGATTATGCTCGCTTATGATAGCTTACCCTGCCATGAGGGTATTATAATGTATTTATAGACCTTGGGCTACCAGTATGAATAAACAGTATGTCGTTATTAAATAGGAATATACATCTGTACATAGTAAAAATATTCATTGAATATGTCTTGGTCGTTTAATTTTCCCAACTAGTTGCTCGGTATACCGAGTAGCTCGATACACTGAGTAGATCGGCGCTTTAAGTTACTCGGTACATATATTTATGCCATGCTGGATGACACGTGCCTTAACATGACTGGTCCACGTCAGCTGACTAATTTTTGTATCAACAGAAGCCCCCAATGTTTCATAGTTGAGGTTCGATGCGAGAGTGTATAATATAATACTAAAAAGCTGCTCGGGCATATTTCCCATGTCTTGTTTGGTTACAGACCTTCAACACTTGTGAAATTTTCCTCTTAGCATAATAGTTTTGAGCGCGAAGTGGAAAACTTGTAAATATTTTGAATTTTTGGCAAACACTTGGGTACTTGCGTCTTTTTTCGTGATTAGCTGCCGAAAATGCAATCGTCGTCATCTGTGATTATTACTTTTCTCGTTTTCCAAAGCAGCGTATGTATAGGCAGTAAAACCAGATTGTCTTCTACCTTTTGCCATCTAGATTCCCAAACTCTCTCTCTCTTCTCACTTTTCTTCTTACGATCATCTTCTCTGTCATCTGCCTTAGCTGATTTCTTAATTTCTTGTAAGAACTTCTTCCTTCCTTCTTCTTTCTTTGTTTTAGCCATCATGGTTTACCTTATCGAATCGTTGGATAAGTTTAGGGATGATTTTGGGATTCCTTCTTAGGTTATTCTGGAAGAACCTTCTTGCCCTTCTGATTTATTTTCTCTAGCTGAGGGATATTGGTTTCCTTCTATTTTTGTGGTCGAATGTGGCTTTTCTTTCTCGCCTAATCCCCTGTGTTTGGAATTTTGCCAATATTTTGATATTGTTGCTGCAAGAGTAGTTCCAAATACATGGAGGCTAGTTAATGGCGTACATAGATTGAATCAAATTCATGGAACTCATCTAGGGATTCCTAAAATTATGTACTGTTATAAATGGGTCACCACCGACACCACCTTTTATTTAAAAACTAGGTTTTCTAACAGAGCTTTAGTGGTCAATCTCCCTGATGATAATAGGGATTATTTTGAACACGGGGTTGTGATGAAAAATTGGCAACATCCCCCACTAAAGGGGAAATATGTTTATCAAGGTCCCAGATGTCCACTTTATGGCAATGGGATAGGTTGTTTTTTTCTAGATTAACTCTGTTTTTGTTTGATAAAATGTGTCACTGACATTTATTTTTTTATATTGCATTTGATAGCAAGAGAAAATCCCTAAAATAAAGTGATATTAATATAAAAGATTTGAAATTTATCTGGGGTTTTCATCAAGCAATAGCTAGGGAACACGTGAGGTCTGCTTCCTATTTGCTGAGATATAAGAACACCACTTCTTCTTTTATTGCTCAGCCTCTTGCTCCTCCTTTGGTGATTGATCTTGACCAGGCTCCAGCATCTTCTTCAGCTGTTGAAGAATATTCCTCTTATTTGTCTACCTCCATTACTGATTTGATGATGAAGAAGAGGAGAATGCCTGATCTCTTTGCCAAGATTTTCCCTGGTGCTGATGGGACAAAAAAGAGCAAAGAAGATGTCCCAACTAAAGGGACTAAGAAAAAAGATATTACTCCATCTAGGGGAGCAGTCACAACTATCAAGGAAGTCAACAAGAAGCCCCCAATTGCTCCAAAAGAGGCAGCACCTTTGATTAAAAGGGTTGCTGTTGTTCGAGAAGAGACATCACCTTTGATTGAAGCCGTTCCTCTGAGAAGATTGAGAAGGGGTCTTATTGAGAAGACCTTGGATGCTGCTGATCAACATTCAGGGGTAGAGGTACCTTCTTTGAGAGCTAGTTCTTCAGCACTCATTACTCCTGGATTGGCCAAGAAATTGATCTGGTCTGGAACTCTTCCTGACTGTCGAGCTGCTGAGACTTATACTCCTCGGGAGAAGATCACTAACTTGGCTTCCCAACACCTTGCATCAGTAAGTGTCATTATACTTGTCATTTTGATTCTTTGTACAATGTTCATTTTCTGATTTGAGCTTCTCTTCATCTTGCAGTTTTTGGTGTATTTTAATAATATCCTGGAGAAGGATGAGGCTATCAAAGCTATAACTTCTTCCAGTGGAGTAGAAGAAGCCCTTGCTGGGTTGTCAAAATCTTTGGAGGAATCCCGATAGAATTATGAGGATGACAAAGATGCCTAGGAGAATAAAATCAATGCTGCTGAGACAGCTCAACAATAAGTTGTGGAGTCTCCCAAGAGATGATTTTGCTCTGCAGAAATCTGTGGATGCCGCCAAAGAGGCTGATCAAGCTCGGCAGTAAGCTATAAATGCTTCCTAGGAAGTAGAGGAGAAGTTGAAGGTTGTCATTTCCAGCAAGGAAGAAACTGAGGGCAAGCTTGAAGAGGCTGAACGACGTAAGAAAGATCTTGAACAAAAAGTAAAATCTGTTGAAAATATTCTTAGAGAAAATACTTCCTCGAAGAGGGCAAAGAGAAGAGCTGTTGTGAAGAAGTCCTTTAGCTTTGGATGGGAAAAAGGATGGAACAAAGCTATAACTGCTGCCTCTACCTAAATGGAGTATGCAAGTTTGAAGTTCTTTAGGGAAGGATGGGTCGCAGCGTTGAAGGAGCTGAACATTGTTGAGGACTCTGAACTATTTCAGAGACATAATCATGGTCCTCTTCCTGCTATTGAAGAATAAGAAGGGATCTGATGAATCTTCTTTGTTTATAGTAGAACAAACACCTGCTGCCATTATCCCTCAGTCCGTCGAGCAAGTTCAGTAGGCAATAACCTCTACCGAGCAACACTAGCTGCCCATCGAGAAACCAATTCCTTCTTCAAAATCAGCTGGGGATGTTGTTGGGAATAGGGAGAAGGTGTAAAGTTGTTCATAAATTTGTTGCTTTTCTCTGTTTTCCCTTTTGCTTTGTACCTTTGGTTGTACCCTTTTCTCTTATGATTAATAAAATGGACTTTGTTATTTATTCTAAGTTTCTCCTTTATAGCTATGTTGTTATTGATCTGTTTTTACTTTTCCTTGCTAGTTTATTGCTAGGATGGAATTATTGCCAGCTCATGATACATAGTTGATGAAGAAGTGTACTGATTACTTCAAACCTAGTCGTGCAGACTTCACTAAAGCACAAATAATTAATATTCTTGGATCTGATGCCTCTGAGCGAGCAATTGATGCTTACCAATATTTAAAATGTTTACTTGATCGGGTTGTAGCAAATAACGTGGCTTACAATGAGATGATTGAAGATCTTCAAAGAATGATTGAAGAACTTCAACTTCAACTTCAACACAAGGAAGCCACTACTCTTCTGCATGAAGGTTATGAGAAGAAGTACCAATAGTTGAGCGTTGATCGGGGCTATGATAAAAATTTATCTCAGCACATAATAAGAGAAAGAGTGTGACAAAGCTTGAGGTTGAAGATCACAGAAATATTGCCAAGTTGCTGGAGTAAAAAATAATGCTTTGAGAGAAGAATTAAGACAACTAAATTTTGTTTCTTCCTCTTTAGCTCTGGTCCCAGTCAATAATGAAGGTTTTTCCTTTTTGGAGACTGAAAATGCTTCATTAAGAGAAGAATTGGAAGCTTTGAAAAGAGCCAGACCTATATCCTCTTCCTGGGGTAGAGAAAGAGCTGGTCGGAGCCATATCGAAGAGACTAGGACTCAACAGGCTTTAGGAAATCAAGCTTCTCAATTAAAGGCAAAAAACCAAGATTTAGATGAGATGTCCCAAAAAATTCAAACTCTTATCGAGTAACTTTCCAATCAAAGTTTTGCGTTGGAGAATAAATAAAGTTTGGTGAAGAGGTTTCATCAGCATGTTGAACGATTAACTTATCAATTCCACAAGAAGACCAGAGAGTTTTGGATGGGGGGAAACAATGAAACTTTATTTCATCTTGATGCCAGGTTGAAGCAATCAAATAATGAGGGATACAAACAGGGGTGGTTGAATGCACTAACTATGATGAAGGTTGAGGAGGGAACTGAGTTGTGGGATTGGTATGACCTTGGATTACTTGATCTGCCAGTACCTCCTTTCAAAATGGATGTTAGCTGGATTCCAGTTAGCTCTATTCCTCAGTGTTTGATTTTCAAATACCTTGGTGATTACAATCTTCATGAAGGTTTTGAAATATCCCGACCTCCACATCTTCTTGACCGACCAAGTAAAAGCAATAACAGAATGTTGCGAGATTTGAACTTTATCAACTCTTCTTTTGCTTTAGCTGATCCTCCAGCTGGAATGGATCCTGTACCTAAATCTAAAGGAAAAAGACCAATAGAATTGGCTATTTATATTTCGTTAGCGATTGTTTAACGAAGAAAAATCATCTTTTTGTAATTTTGTTTCCTTGGAAATAAATTAATTGTATGATTTTTATCTTGTCAACTTTATGAGATAAACTATAATAATGTTGTACTTGTCAGTCACTAAATATATATATGTATAAATGGACAGTTTGTCCTTTGTTGATTTGATTGCCTAGATAATGGAACTTTTGCCTCATGTGTTTGCCTAGTTGTAGTGACTTATCACCCATAAATGCCTAAGCAATGGAATTTTTATCCCATGTTCTTGCTTAGTTATAGCAATCATTTAAGTAAATAATTGCCCGGGTGCCTAGGAAGTGGATATTTTACCCATCTTGTTGCCTAGTTTAGATGCCACTTGGGTCACCCATAATCAAACAAGCGTTGCCTTGCTCAATTGTTATACCAACATTGTTGGTTATGTTGATTCTGACCAACTTTTAGATGGTGATTGCTGATGTTGACCAACTTTGTTGGTGTTTGTGCTGATGCTGACCAACATTTAGTGTTGAGAAAAAGTTTTTTGTTGATGCAAAGTGAGTTAAATATAGTGCGTAACACTAGTACTCCGAAAAAAAATAACACAAACGAATATGAGGAAATAATCATTTTCATTCATACTGGAACAATGGGGTATATGCACAGTTACATTACTGGTAGTATTTTCTCAAGTGTTCTGCATTCCAAGGATTTTTGAATTCTTCCCCTTCTAGAGTTTCTATTCTGTAGGTACCAGGTCGAACAACAGCTGTGACACGATAAGGCCCATGCCAATTGGCTTCCAACTTATTGTTCTTTTGAATTACTTTCTTGAGCACATAATATCCTTCCTTGAGATCGCACTTCTCGACCCTTTTATTGTAGAACATGGAATTCCTTTGTTGATAAGCTACATTTTGGATTGCTGCTTCTTCTCTGACTTCTTCGAGCATATCCAAGTCCAAACGTCTCATCAAATCACTTATCGGGGAATTGAAATTAAGCATCATATAAGTAGGTAATCGTAATTCAGCAGGTATGACTGCTTGACTCCCAAAAGCCAACATGTAAGGGGACTCCCCAGTTACTGTTCGAGGAGTTGTTCGATAAGCCCATAACATTGAGTGCAACTTGTTGATCCAATTCCCTTTAGTATCATCCAATCTTTTATTCAATCCAGTCAGTATAGTTCTATTTGTCACCTCTGTTTTCCCGTTACTTTAGGTATGACCCGGAGTAGAATGTATCTTTTGAATGTTGGACTCTAGACAATACGCGGTAAAATCCTCATTGTCAAATTGAGTACCGTAATCGGTGATAAAAGCATGTGGCAGACCATATCTGTAAATAATATTCTTCCAGATGAATTGATAGACCCTTTTATAAGCCATATCAATGAGAGGTTCAGCTTCCACCCATTTGGTAAAGTAATCAACAGCTACCACCAAATATTTGAATCGCCCTCTTATAATTGGTAGAGGTCTGAGTAAATCTATTCCCCATATGGAAAATGGCCAAGGTGAAGTGATTGGAGTTAACAGTGCTTAAGGAGTTCTTCATATAGTAGAAAATCACTGACACTTCTCGCATTTCTTGGCATAAGTTGTACAATCAGCGCGTATTGTTGGCCAATAGTACCCCTGCGTGTTTATTCTCTGTAAAGAGTTCTACCTACTACGTGAGTTCCACAAGATCCTTTATGAATTTCCTCGATTAGATCTTTGACTTCAGATGGATGAACACATCTTTGCAGACCATCTTTCACACCTCTTCTGTACAGAACTCCATTCTTTAAGACATATCTGGCAGCCTTAAATATCAACCTCTTGGCTGCAAGTTGGTCGGCTGGTAAAGTTCCTTCTTCGATATAAGCCCTGATGGGATCCATCCAGGAAGGTCCCATATCCAAAGCGATAAAATTCACCATTAAATCTTCATCAATACTTCTGCTCGCAAGTATCTCAATGGGAATTGTTCTTCGTAGCTCGATGCGCGTAGATGAAGCTAACCGAGCAAGTGCATCTGCCCTTGCATTCTCCAGTCTTGGAATTCTAATCACTTGGACAACTATCAAATTGGATACAATCTCCATAGCTTTAGTTAAATACCTCGACATGAACTCCCCTTTTGCTACGTAAAGACTGAGCATCTGATTTACCACTAGTTGAAAATCACTGAACACCATAACTTGCTCTGCATTCAATGATTTAGCTAAGTTAAGGCCCACAATTACAGCTTCATTGTTGGAAGCCTTGAATTGGAAACACAGAGTATATTCTATGTCTATTCCATCTCGACTATTGAGAATAATTCCAGCTCTGCAACCTGTTGCACATGAAGAACCATCAACGTATAAATTCTATATAGGGATATTATTATCAAACCCTTGGTCTGACAAAAACCCTTGATGGAATATCTTGTCCTTCCTTTCGTCATCCCTCAACTTTGGCCTCTTACGAGAAGATTTTGGTTGATCAATTGTCATCCCATTTGATAATTCTGATGTGGGGAGTTGATCGGGGACAGTTTTTGTTGAACCTCTAACACCCTTGAGTTGCTCTGCATTGGCGCCCTATTGATCAGAGATATCTGGATAAGTAAATTTAGTAATGAAATCTGCCACTGCTTGCCCTTTGCGAGAGGATCTTGGCTCGTAGATAATGTCATATTCCCCTAATTCCACTGCCCAATACATCAATCTTCCAGACTTTTTCGACTTATGTAGAGCCTATCTGAGTGGCATGTCAGTATATACCACTATTGTATGGGCTTGAAAATATAGTCTTGTCCTCTTGCTCGCCTCAATCAGTGCCAATGGTAACTTCTCCAGTTTTGGGTACCTTATCTCTGCTCTCTGAATGCCTTGCTCATGTAGTAAACTGGTTTTTGTACTCCGCTTTCTGTTCATATCAAAGCCAAAATGACTGCACTTTCTGAAACAACTAATTACCAATATAATTTTTCTCCCGCCACTGGTCAGGATAATAAAGGAGGTGTCCCCAAGTATTTCTTCAACTCTAAAAATGCCTTCTCACATTTTTCGTTCCACTCAAAGGTCTTTCTGAGCACCTTGAAGAAAGGAAGACATCTATCAGTTGCTCGGGAGATAAATTTGTTGAGAGAAGCAATGCGCCTCGTAAGGCTTTGTACTTCCTTCTTAGTGGTTGGAGATTGTAAATCCAGCTAAGCTTTTATCTTGTCAGGATTTGCTTCAATCCCACTTTGATTCACAATGTACCCAAGGAACATGCCTTCTTGTACGCCATAAATGCACTTGGTCGGATTCAGTTTCATCTGGTACTTCTCCAACTGGTCAAATGTTTTGCTCAAATCAGCTATATGATCAGCAGCTTTCTTGCTTTTGGTCAACATGTCGTTGACGTACACCTCCATATTTTTTCCAATCTGCTCTGCAAACACCTTGTTCAGCAGCCGCTGATATGTAGCACCTGCATTTTTAAGACCAAAAGGCATAAGATTGTAACAATATGTTCCTCGTGGGGTAATGAAATAGGTAGTTTTCCTTTCTTCTAGCTTCATTTTAATTTGACTGTATCCAGAGTAGGCATCCATGAAGCTTAGCAATTCATGCCCCTAAGTTGCATCTACTAGATGATCTATCCTGGGTAGAGGGAAATGATCTTTTGGGCAAGCTTTATTCAGGTCTGTGAAGTCCAGACACATTCTCCATTTGTTGTTCTTCTTCTTTACCATCACAACATTAGCCAGCCAATCAGGATATTTGACGTCTTCGATGAAAGAAGCCTTTTGCAACTTTTCAACTTCCCCTTGAATAGCCCGATTCTTCTCCGAACTAAAGACTCTTCTTTGTTGTTTTACTGGTTTGATCTCTTTGTTGACATTAAGCCCGTGGCATAAGAAGGTTGGGTCTATCCCCGACATATCCTCATGACTCCATGCGAAAGCTTATTTTCTATGCTTCAGAAACGCCACCAGCTCTTGCTTTAATATCGGATCAAGTGAAGCACCAATCTGAGTTGTTCTTTCTGGTTGCTCGTCATCCAGAATAATGCTTTTCGTTGCCTCCATGACTTGGCCTTTAACGAGATTTGTTTCATCTCTTGGTTCTAAGGTTTCAATCTCAGACTCATCAAATTCATCCACTTGATAAGTAGTAGTTTTCTACCTGACATCCTCCAATTCTTCTTGCTCGGAAGAGGAATAGTAGCATTTCCGAGCTACTTTTTGATTACCCTTCACAATTTCAACCCCAAAGTTGATCGGGAACTTTAAACACTGATGTACAGTGGATGGAAATGCTTCAAACTTTTTCAAGCCTACTCTCCCTATGATTATGTAGTAGGCTGATTGGACATTTTTATCCATCATTTAACTTTTCTGATCTGCAAGCAGGCCAGGTACTAATCAACATGTCTAACTTGATTGTTCCAAGCGGAAAAACTTTTTCTCCAGAGAACCCAATGAGGGGCCTATGATATGGCTCCAGCTGACCAAGTTTTAAGTTCAAACTATCGAAGCAAGGGCAGAACATGATGTGTGTCGAGCTGCCATTATCCAAAAGTACTCTTGAGATGATTACATCATTCATTCTCATTTTGATCACTAAAGGATCATGGTGAGGATACAAAATGCCTTCCAGATCATTTTTGGAAAAAGAAATGACTATCTTATCTTTGTTAACCTTTCTCGGGCGATCCTCTTCTGTAAGATTTATCCGTTGTATGTCGTAACAGGCTTGTGCCTCATTGAGGTAAGCTTTCCTCTCAGCGGTATGATCACCCCCTTTTGGATCTCCACATGTAATCATGTTATAATCGAATGAACCAAAACGAATTGAAAATACCTCACGCTCAGGTTGTCTTGTCCTTTTTGGGAGATCAGGGTCATCTCCATGGTTATCTTCATGATCCCTCTTCTTATCGTCTCTTGGTCGACAAGGTGATTTGGACCTCTGCCAAGCCCTGTTGTTAGTCCTCCCACCATTCTGGAGATCAACGTACTTGTTCAACTTTCCTCGTATAACGAGTGCCTCTATCTCATTCTGGAGAGCTACACACTTCTTGGTTGTGTGACCATGATCCTTATGGAACTCGCAATACTTGGACTTGTCCCTTCTTTCGGGGGCTGTCCTTAGTTTTTCTGGCCAATTTAGTTCCTCGCTTCTCTTGATCTCCTCCAGAACGTGGTTTATATCCACCTTTAAGGGAGTATAATTTGCATACTTCCTCAGGTGCTCTAATGTTTCTTTGCCTCTCGACTTCTTTCTCCGATCGTTATGCTCGTGGTCCTTCCTCTCTGATTTACCTTCAGCTTTAATTTCTACCTTTGCCTCAGCATTCTTCTTCGCAACCATAGCTTCTTCTACATTCATAATTTTGGTTGCTTTAGCCATTAATTCAGCCATGGATTTGGGGGGATCCTTGGTCAAGGTGTAGTACAGCTTGTCTGGTAAAAGACCACCCATGAGGGCTGTAATGGGTGTTTTTCCTCGTAATCAATGACTTCCATTTTCTCGTTGTTGAAATGAGTGATATAATCCGTGGTACTTTCTCCTGCCTTTTGCGTTACATTCAACAGATGTGCTACCCTTTTGATTGGCTTTGTACCAAAACAAAAATTTCCTATAAAGAGCTCTGCCAGTTGATGGAAGGTCGTAATCTGCCCCCAAGGAAGGCTGTTGTACCATATCTGAGTGGATCCAATAATGGTTCCTGAGAATGCCCTGCACCTCATTTCATCTGGGACTGCATAAATATTTGTTGCAGCATGGTACTGCTCTATGTGGAGAACATGATCGGTTTTTCCATCGTACTTTGGTGTGATCGCAAGAGCTTTGAACTTTGAGGGTGTGGGAAAATCCACAATTGGTTGTACAAATGGGGATCCTTTGATAAAGGTTCTTTGAAGAGAATTTTTGGCCTTAGCCATCTCCCCTAACCTATCCTCCAATCTTTGAATAGATCCTTTTCAGGCATCATTTCCAACCTATGATTTATTTATGTTTGCACGAGCAACAGATCGCACAGAATTCCCCTCTTGGGATCTTTCTATGCGAGATGCAGACCTGGAATTTGGATGTGATTGGGCTGAGCCTTCCCTTAAATCGTTTGGACATTGAGAATTTCTCAACGTAATTCGAGGAGGATTTTTGTTCCTCCTTGGGCCCAAACGGTCGAAGGGTGAAACTCTGCTCAACCTCTCCAGAGCACTTGTTCGTTCTAGAGTTAAGGTGACATTTTCTTGAGAATCCACAATTCTTATGGGAGAAGTCAAGCCAGGTTGATAGGATGGATCACTTGAATTTCCAGTATGATGAATCTCAGTACGTCTGGATGGTGAAGACGGTGGATGCATGCTTCTCTGAATGCTTCGTTGGCCTGAATGTGCAGATACTCCATTTTGAACAGTCTGGATGAACTGTCACATTGTTTCTTGCATAACCATTTGTCCCCTGGCTAAGCTTGTTAGGATTCTAGTGATCTCGTTAGAATTTGGAGGAGCAGAAGGGTTTGGAGGATTCCAGTCATTGTTCCTGTTGCTAGATTCTGGAATATCTTCCATGTATGATAAGTTTTTAGTGAAGAACGCTAAGTATAGTCATTCCCAGAGACGATGCTAATGTGTTGATGTGAAAAACTAGATTTAATCTAATTAATTAATCACAGATAAATATGAATAAAGAGATTATACAAGAGATTTTTAAAGTGGTTTGACCTTAATTAAATGGCCTACGTCCAGTATTTGTATTACTGAGTGTCTTGATTTAGTCTCGATTATGGTCGCTTATGATAGCTTACCCTGCCATGAGGGTATTACAATGTATTTATAGCCCTTGGTCTACTAGTATGAATAGACAATATTCCATTATTAAATAGGCATATACATCTGTATATAGTAAAAATATTCATTGAATCTGTCTTGGTCGTTTAATCTTCCCAGCTAGTTGCTCGGTATACCGAGTAGATCGGTACGCTTAGTAGCTATGCGCTTTAAGTTTCTAGATACATATATTTATGCCATATTGGATGACACGTGCCTTAACATAACTGGTCCACGTCAAATGACTAATTTTTATATCAACAGTCTACAATGCAAAACTATGATTGGATACCTATTCTGTAAGAGTTCGAATCTTTTGAGACATCTCTACCAGAGCTTGATTTTTTTCTTTCAGTTTAGCAACTTGATTTTCTAAGACTTGTCGAGTTCTAGTCTCTTCAATACTACTCCGACCAACTATTGATCTACCTCGGGAAGTGGATGTAGGTCTCACTCTTTTCAAAGTTTCCAACTCTTCCCTTAATGAAGCATTTTCGCTCTCCAAAAAAGAAAAACCTTCATCAGTAATCGGGACTAGAGCTCTAGAGGAAGAAGAAAACTTTAGTTGTCTCAGTTCTTCTCTTAAAGCAATATTTTCCTCCTCCAGCAAATTGGCAATGTTTCTATGCTCCTCAATTTCAAGTCTCAGCACACTCTATCTTTTATTATGGGCAGAGATAAATTTGTTATAACCCCGATCAACACTCAACTGTTGGTACTTCTTTTCATAACCTTCATTAAGAAGAGCAGTCGATTCCTTGTGTTGCAGTTGAAGTTCTTCAATCATTCCATGGAGATCCTCAATCATTTCGTAGTAAGATACGTTATTCGCCACTTCACGATCAAGTAAACATTTTAAATATTGGTAAGCCTCAATTGCTCGTTCAGAAGCATCAGGATCAAGAATGTCAATTATTTGTGCTTCAGTAAAATCTTCACGACCAACTTTGAAGTGGTCTGTACATTTCTTCATCAACTCTGTATCATGAGCTGACAATAGTTCCATCTTGGCAATAAACTAGCAAGGAAAAGTAAAAATAGATCAACAACATCACAACTATATTGAACAGTAGAGGAGAAATTCAGATAAATAACAAGTCAATTTTATTGATCATATTGGATAAGAGTACAACCAGAGGAACAAAATGAAGAACAAAAAAAATAGGTTAAAACAAAAAGTTGTCGATCAACGTTACACCTTCTCCTTATTCCCCACTACATCCTCAGCTGATTTTGAAAAAGGCGTTGGTTGTTGAAGTTGCTCGGAAGGTATCTGACGTTGGTCAGAAGAAGTAGTTATCTACTGAGCTTGCTCGAAAGATTGAGGGACAGTAGTAGCAGGTGTTTCTTCTACCATCATGAAAGAAGATTCATCAGATCCAGCTTCATCCTCTTCTTATTCTTCAACGGAAGGAGCAGGGTTGTGGACATGTTTCTGAAATAATTTAGAGTCTTCATCAACGTTCAACTCTTTTAACGCTGCAATCCATCCATCCCTGAAGAATTTCAAACTTGCATACTCCATTTGCGCAGAGGTAGCAGTTAGATCTTTGTTCCACCCTTTGTCCCAGACAGAGCTAAAGGACTTCTTCACAGTAGAATTTCTTTTCGTCCTCTCCAAGGAAGTATTTTCCCTAAGAAGATCTTCAACAAATTTTACTTTCTGTTGAAGATCTTTCTTACGTCGTTCAGCCTCTTCAAGCTTGCTGTAAGCTTCCTCCTTGCTGGTAATGGCGACTTTCAATTTCTCGTCTGTCTCTTTGGAAGAGTTAGGTCAACCTCCTTTGCAACATCCACAACTTTTTGTTGAGCTATCTCAGCAGCTTTGATTTTATTCTCCCAAGAAGTTTTGTCATCTTCATATTTCTATCGAGAGTCCACCAAAGATTTTGATAACCCAACAAAGGTTTTTCTACTTCACTGGAAGAGTAAGTAGCTTTGATAGCTTCATACTTCTCTAGGATATTATTCAAATGCACTAAAAACTAAAAGTTGAAGAGAAACTCAAGATTAGAATATGAAAATTGAAAGCATAACTGAAATGACAAGGTATAATGACACTTACTAATACAAGGTGTTGGGCTGCCAAATCAGAGACTTTCCCCCGAGGAGTAGAGGTTTAAGTAGCTTTGTGATCAGGAAGAGTTCCAAACCAAATCAATTTCCTAGCCAAACCAGGAGTAATGAATGTTGGAGGACCAGCCTTCAAGGAAGGTATTTCAACCCCAGCAGCTTGAGTAGCAACATCAACGGTCTTCTCAGCAAGATTCCTTCTCAATCTTCTCAAAGGTGCAGCTTCTTCAATCAAAGGTGCTGCCTATTTTCGAATAACAGCAGCCTCTTCAATCAATGGTGTTGCCTCTTTTTGAACAACAAGAAATTTTTGGTAACTCCCTTAATAGGTGTAATCTCCCCACCAGATGGAGCAACATCCTTTTTGTTAGTCCCTTCAGCTGGGACATCTTCTTTGTTCTTTTTTTCCCTATCAGCACTAGGGAAAATCTTGGTAAAGAGATCAGGCATTCTCCTCTTCTTCATCATCAAATCAGTAATGGAGGTAGACAAATCAGAGGAAGATTCTTTAACGGCTGAAGAAGATGCTGGAGCCTGCTCAAGATCAATCACCAGAAGAGGAGCGGTAGGGCGAGCAATAAAAGAGGAAGTGGTGTTCCTATATCTCAGCAAATAGGAAGCATCTCTCACGTGCTCCCCAGCTGCTGATTGATGCAAACCCTAGATAAATTTCAAATCTTATATATTAATATCACTCTATTTTGGGGATTTTATTTTACTGTTAACTGCAAATTAAAATTGAAGAAAACAAAAGTCAGTGACAAATTTTATCAAACAAAAACAGAGTTAGTTAAAAAATAAAGACACCTATCCCATTGCCATAACGAGGACACCTGAGACCTTGGTACACGTCATTTCCATTTAATGGGGGGTGATGCTAATTTTTCATTACATCCCCATGTTCAAAATAATCCCTATTAGAATAAGGGTGATTGACCACTAGGGCTCTTTTAACAAACCTAGTTTTTAAATAAAAGGTGGTGTCGCTGGTGACCCATTTATAACAAAACATAATTTCAGGATTCCTAAGATGAGTTTCATGAATTTGATTCAGTCTATGTACGCCATTAACTACCCTCCATGTATTTGGAACTACTCTTGCAGGTAGAATATCAAAATATTGGCAAAATTCCAAACACGGGGGATTAGGCGGGAAGGAAAAACCACATTCGGCTACAAAAATAGAGGGAAACCAGTGTCCTTTAGCTAAAGAAAATAAGTCAGAAGGACAAGTAGGTTCCTCCAAACCAACCCAAGAAGGAATTTCAAAATCAACTCTAAACTTATCTAATGACTCAGTAAGGTAAACCATGATAACTGAAGCAACGAAATAAGAAGGAAGGAAGAAATTCTTACAGAAGATTAAGGAAACAGCTAAAGGCAGATGACAAGAAAAAAAATGTTCGTAAGAAGAAAAATGAGAAAACAAGGGTTCTGGAAATAAGATGGCAAAAAGGTAGAAGACAATCGAATTTTACTGCTTTTATATATGTCGCCTCGAAAAACGAGAAAAGTAATGATCACAACTGACGACGGTTGCATTCTCGACAGCTGATCAAGGGAAAAAGACGCAGATACCCAAGCGGTCATCAGAATTCAAAATATTTATAAATTTTCCATTTTGCGCTCAAAACTGTTACGCAAAGTGGAAACATTATACAAGTGTTGAAGGTCTGTAATTAATCAAGACATTAAAAATAGGCCCAAGCAACTTTTTGAGTAAAATGTTCCACACCCTCACATCAAATTTCAGTTGTGAAACATTAGGGGCTTCTGTTGATACAAAAATTAGTCAGCTGACATGGACCAATTATATGGAGACACACGTCATCTAACATGGAACAAGATTAGGCACCGAGCTACTCAATCTACTGAGCTACTTAGTGTACCAAGCTACTCAGCATACCGAGCAACTTATTGGGAAGACCAAATGACCAAACAGATTCAATGTTCCTTATTTTACAATTATTCCTTACCATGTACAGATGCATATGCCTATTCGATGACGACCTATTATCTATTCACATTGACAACCCAAAGGCTATAAATACATTGTAATACCCTCATGGCAGGGTAAGCCAACTAGACAAACATAATTGAGATCAATGCAAGACAACCCGTAATACAAAACAGTGGACATAGGCCATTTCATTAAGGCTAAATCACTTTAAAAATCTCTTGTTTTATTTCTTTACTCATATTTATCTGTGATTAATTAATTAGATCAAATCTAGTTTTTTACATCAACAACGGCGTACCACTCGCAGACTGACGGGCAGACTGAAAGGGTGAATATGATGCTTGAGGATATGCTGAGGATGTGCATCCTAGATTTTGAGGGAGGATAGGAGAGATACCTTCCATTGGTAGAGTTTGCGTATAGCAACTCTTACCAATTTACTATCGGTATGGCACCGTTCGAGGCATTATATGGGAGGCCTTGTTGTTCACCCGCATGTTGGTTAGAGGTGGGGGACAACAAGTAGTTAGGGCCCAAGATGATTCAAGAGACTACTGCCAAGGTTGAGTTGATTCAAGGATGCATTCGAATAGCTCAAGATAGGCAGAAGAGTTATGCAGATGCCGACAGGAGACATGTGGAGTTAGAGGTTGGCGACCAGATGTTAGTCTGAGTATCTCCTATGAAGGGGATTATGAGATTTGGAGAAAAAGGGAAGTTAGGATCGAGATATGTAGGGTCGTTTCTTATTATAGAGAGGGTGGGAACAGTAGCGTATAGACTGGGACTTCCAGAGCATCTTCAGCGGATACACGATGGGTTCCATGTGTCATCACTGAACAAATACAGGAGGTGCGAGAGGGCTTTCTGGGACGTTCCACTTGAGGAGATCGACTTACAGCCAGACGTCTCATATGAGGAGAGGCTCATTGCTATTTTAGATCGTAGTGAGAGTAAACTATGGTCCAAGGTGGTGCCACTAGTGCGAGTTCAGCGGGGACACCACAATATTGATGACTCGACTTGGGAGCGGGAGGATGACATGCGAGAGCAGCATCCGGAGTTATTCACCGCAGGTATGTCCTAATTTCGGGGACGAAATTCCTTTGTAAAGGGGGAGTTTGTAATATCCCGTATTTTTACGTATTTTTATTTTAATTAATTCAAAAATTAATTAGAAAAATATGTTTTGTTTAAATTACGCGAGTGAAGTAATTTAATGTCATTTACTTAATAAATGTGATAATTAAATATTAATCGAGAGATAGATACTAATTAATAATTTGATGAAATATTTAGTGACCCACTAAGCCATTACCAGCACTTAACCAACTAAAGGGCTACGGGAGTTATAGGAGAGGTTAGGAGAAGTTCTCAAAAGAAAAACACAACGTCCATCTTCAACCTTCAACCTTGGGAGAGAAAGAGAGAGACCAACCTTCATCAATTCAACAGCAAATTCAGAGAATAATCCGAGGCAAGTGGTTTAATTACGCTAATTTCAAGAGAATGCTTCTTCCATGCTTAGAAATTGATATATTTGCATTTTATTGGGAGATTTATAAAAACCCATGAAATTGGAGTTATAAATTCAGATTTGATATAGGTTTGCATGTAGATTTGTTATTGGGGGATTGGACTTAAAGAATTATTACTTTTTATGTTACAAAAACGGATTTATTTATGGAAATTGAAGACTTTAAATTTCTAGGGTTCATGTTCATAAGATTTGGGAAAAATTGGGGAGTTATGATAATTAGATGATGTTTAGGAAGATTTGGCCCTATATAAATGTTAAGTTATGACCTATGAATGTTTAGTGTGGATTAGAAACCTTAAAATACTGTTGGGACGATTTTTATATGGGATTAGA
Organism: Sambucus nigra; assembly: GCA_949130495.1. NCBI lineage: Eukaryota > Viridiplantae > Streptophyta > Magnoliopsida > Dipsacales > Adoxaceae > Sambucus > Sambucus nigra. The sequence continues at coordinate 423,512,707 of OX422217.1, forward strand.
GGTGAAGAAAATAGAGAAAAATGAGATAGGAAAATTCTGGGCTCGAAACTGGCATCTCGTTAGAAGACCTGCCCAGGTCGTTCGAACGAGCTTGTTCGAACGAGCTTCTAACGAGGTGACAGTTTGCCTTCTAACGAGTGGGATGTTCGTTCGATGCCTTTCGTTCGAACGAGATCTCGTTAGATGCCCCTTTCGTTCGAACGACCTCGTTCGAACGAGACTTCTAACGAGTTGATAGTTTGGCCTTTTTGGCCTGATTTGATTTCTAGTGTCCCGTAACCTTGTTTAATTGTAGAGATCACATTCCCTTGATGACTAATTGAGATAGTTGGGATATTTGGGATATATTGATGAGTAAAACCTAGAAGTGTGAGTGGAACCAAATAATATTTGTGGATTAGGACGCGGGTGACTAATCACGTTGTGAGAATAATTGATGAATTAAATACATACGAACCGAACATATGAAAGGTGTAAAACTATAAGTTGGTATGAGAATGAGAAGTATACCACTAATAATTATGATAATTACTAAGATGTGTGCATGCTTAGTATATGTATATGATTTTATGTGTATGACATACCTACCATACTTGCTATCACGGGAGGTTTACGTTCGCTTAGGGCCATTTAATCTTTGTGTGCCCGGATTTAGATGGGTACCTCGAGGACATAGTTCAAGAGAATGACTTATTTGTGAGTTAATAAGACAGCTGACTATGGAGCGTAGGTATGTACGTGACCATGGATATGTTGAATTATGTTCGCCTCCATTTTTGTGTGTGGTGCTTATTCTAACAATTCCTGAGAGATTCGGAATTTGTAATCCTTATGTACGTGATGTACCGGGATGGATAGCAGAGTATGTGTGCACCACAGCTTAGCCTCGGGGTTATGATGTGAATAATACGGTTAAATGAAAAGGAATTGTTATGTTTAATTGTGAGTATAATTGTAGTAACGTCTTGATAAAGATAAAAAGGGATAACCTGCTGCGAAATGTTTTGCTAATAATTGAGAATCCGAGTTTAAGTAAGGCTACCTATTTAAGTGATGACGTTGGGAATTTATATTATGAATCGAGTAGAAATGTTAGAGCTTATGTCGGTTTAGTTAGATATGGATATCACGTGTATGGGTACGGTACGTTAGGAGTGCGCAATTAGTCGAGAGGTGAGCATTTCATGTGAGAGCACGTCCTAACATGTATTTTGCATTCATTGTTTTAATGTTATTAAAGCACTTGCTGTTTTTAAAATACTCTCCACTTTCGGGCTCTGACCCGTTTGCTTTCAAATATATTTTTGTAAAAAAAAATCTTTTAGGTGCCCAGCCACAAGGACACCATGCATAGGATTTCCATTCAGGTGACGAGCTGTAGCTGTTGTGGAAGTTACAGGGCCTTGCTAGTAGACGCTTCCTTTGGTTTTTATTCCATATTCAGTTCTATCATTTGTAGGGCATGTCGCCCGTTTCTATTAGAGATATTTTATATTTCAGTTATTCAGATTGTGGATTGTAATTAATTCAGGATTCAGACTTGTTTTATTATTTCAGTTGTGGGATTTTTGTGAGGAGTATTTCCTCCAGACTTGTTATTATTTGTTGGTGATTCTATTGCTTCTTTATGGTGAATGGTTACGTTAATCTTTCGTAATTCTTTTATTGCATGTTAATCAGATTTAATTTAAAATTTGACAACTTACTTTTTAAATACTAGGTGGTTAGTAATCATTAAATGTTTTCGACAGTGATGCTATTAACTGAACCAACTTGGCATTTTGAATTAATTTAATAAAGGAGTAGCTACCCGGTATTTAATTAGTCGGGGTGTCACATGGAGATTTGAAGAGGAAACATATAGATTCATTACCTTCTTCACAAAATCAGACTCTATAGTAATCAAGGCAAGTTGTTTATTGCAAATTAAATTGAAGTTATAATACACCCATGTGTACGGATTGATAAATAATTTGATTGTGAATAAATTCTTGGGAAGAATGATGAATTTAATGCATGTTGAGATAGGATTTCGTGTAGAGGAAATTATACATGTAGAGGACATTGAATTCACATGATATTTCACTTGTTTTTCACGGATTTAAATTTGAATTTGTGGTTTAACCTTTGGGAAGAACATAAAACTAGGGTTTTTAATGATAAAAGTTTTTAATCCATTCTTGACTGAATTATGCAAAGATTTGATGTGTTAGGAACGTTAGAAATCATCCTTATACATGTAGAAATAGTTTTGGGTTATTGGTTGTGAATTTGGTGGACTACATAAGAGTTGAGGTGTATTAATGGAGGCAGACGCATGAAGAAGACGAGCTAGGTCTATCATTGCTCGATCGATCGATCAACCCTTGAATATCGATCAATCAACCAAATCCTCGATCGATCGACCAAAGCTGATATCGAGTTCTTTTGCTTGCTTAAATTCACGTGTTGACCAACAAGGGAGGGGAACCCTAGGAATGATATTATACTTAATTGGGGACTGAATAATGACCAGTAGGTATATTGTTGAGGTCCATTAAGACCATTGGGTGTAGGACTTAGAAAATGGACCTAAAAGAATACACCAATGGAGTCATATATTGGGGGAAATTGGGAATTGAGTTATGGGAAGATCTAACTTTAATTCAATATGTATACCAGTAGGTTAGAGATAATAACTACTGAAATTATATATAAGGGGTAACTAGGGCTCTTTAGAATTATGTGAAGGCTTAAATATAATACAATAGTGGAAGAAGTCGTAAAATAAAAGGTAAGGTGAGTATTAAAGAGAAACATACTGCGTACCAATGCGAATTATTAGGTTGTGTGAATAGCTACTATAGTAAATACTTAGGCAGTGTGAATGTCTAGAGTATAGTGACTATATTGGGGTCGTTGGCTATCCGAACCAATATATGTGCATGTATAATATTTACATCGGGGTCGATGGCTATCCGGACCAATGTAAACTCATATGTGGCGTGAATACCTACTATACTAACTACTTAGGCGGATGCCTAAGGAATACTAACTATATTGGGGTTGATGGTTGTCCGGACCAATATATGAATAACATTTACATTGGGGTCGATGGCTATCCGGACCAATGCAAATGCTAGGATGAATTGGGGTCGATGGCAAAGTCCGAACCAATAAGTCCTTAACGGGTGATAATAGAACTTTATAGCAGAAAATACACTTATGGTATAAATTATTGGTGCAATATATATACATGTAAATAATATACTTAAGTGGAATAGTAGACGATTAGATGGAACACTTACATTCAAGTAAATTAAGTAGTGAGACTTAATGATAAATATGGAAATCTAACATATGGGAAAATGTTACTTAGTAAATAATTAACATATGAGAGATGTTAATTAAATGGGTGTACTGTATGGGCGGTACGGGAACTTAGATGCATACATAAATTCAATGAGATACTTTAGTCTAGTTAGCTTGGGTAGTATAGCTAGGTGGGCTAAGTATAGAACGTTAGGCGTGCACTATCGATGAGGGGTGAGGAAAACTCAAGAGAGAGTGTACGTGGTCCTAACATGTGTAATAAATAATTGATTTTTACTGCGATAAACTGCTTGCTAAATATTTTTAAAACGTTTTGTGTACTAACACTTGCTACAAAAAAATTAAAAACCTTTTAGGTGTCCAGCCACAAGGACGCTAGGCATGACTTCTTTCCAGGGACTCGGAGCTGTAGCACTGTGGATGCTGACAGGACTTATTTGATTAGACAATTCACTCATTATGATCTAGTGTTGGATTCCATTTCTATATTTCATGTACAGACATGTTGTCCAATGACATTCTTCAGTTACTTGGATTTTTTTTATTATGGAGTAGTTGCTTTAGATTTTGGCCGACTGTTAATTCTGTAAACCTTGATTTCATTTATATATTGTGATGGTTGGATTCTATATTATCGTGATTGGTTAATTTAGTTCATTGTAGTTCTTTTATCTGTTATTAAGAAATTTAAAATTTGGTACCAGTATAATTTCACTTAGGTGGTAGGTAATTTAAAAAGTTTTCGACAGTGATGCTAAGAATGAACCACATGAGAAACCTTTTTTAATCTTAATAAAGGCCTGATCAATCGATGTTTGAATTAGATGGGGTGTCACACTTGCACTTACCCATAAGGTAACTAGCACCATTAGGGCTTCTAAACTAAAAAAACTCCCCACCCAGTTTGAGACAAATAAGATGTTAGAAAGTGACACATTTAATGAGTTTTACGTTGGGTTGTCCAATATGGTCAACTCTTCATTTAACTTGGGAGAAAAGATACCTGACAACCGAGTCATAAAGAAAATCTTAAGGTAGTTACCCACTAGATTTGATCCAAAGGTGACCGTTTTAAAGTCTTTGAGTTTTCTTGACTCAACAAAAGTAGAAGAGCTCATAAGTTACCTACATACTTATGAGTTTGACATGTTTACCTCCAAGAAAGTGCCGAAGAAAAGAAAAGGGAACTACTTTGAAAGTTCGAAAAGAGGAAACTAAAGTTTCAGATGATGAATTCAACACCGATTTTGAAAATGTGTCCATGTTGGAAAAGAAGTTAAAGAAGTTTCTTAAGTTCCAAAAGCAATCGAAAGACGCAAAAAGACTTGATAAATTCAATAACAACAAGGCTGATATTGATCCTAAGAACCATAGTGATATTGATAAGAGAGATGAGTCGGATATATGTTATGGTTGTAAGGGTTAGGGCCATTGAAAAATAGAGTGCCCCACTATACTTAAGACGAAGGGTAAGAAATCGATTGCATTTAATGATACCCTTAGTGATAGTGATCTGGAAGAGGGAGATGATTCCCCCATTGAGTGCAAATACACCTCGTTCATGGTTTGTCATGTGAGAGACAACGATAAATCTTCTCATGAAGATCCTTATGTGAATGGAACTTTCGAGGTTATAGTGAGTGAACCCTAAGTGAGTGAGGATGAGAGGAGTGAGGATGAAGAAGTAGAGGAGAGTGAGTTGTAAGTTGCCTTCCAGGAATTGTATGAGGAAACGGTGAAGGTGAAGAAGGAAAACTTGCAGTTTCAAGCTAGGTTGAAAGGACGTGACATAGAAAACAATGATCGTTAATTGAGGATCTTAGGGCATGGGAGAAGACCTATTGGGAGAAACTAGAGTATGTTAAGGGTGAGAGATATATAGTCTTTGTGGTTTTATGGAGGCTATGGAGAAGGAAATTCTAGAGTTTGAGGAGTCTAGGCATTTGCTCAAGTTTAGGATAGGAGAGCTTGAGGAGAGATTGAGATATTCGAGTAAGGTTAAGTTTGATTTGGAGGCTAGATCGGAAAAGTTAAATAGGATGTTATGCACCGTCCAAATCAAAGATGATAGGTGTGAAATTGGCTTCGATGATAGTATTGCTACCATTCCTAAAGCTAACACCATACGTATGAGAGAGCCAACTAATAATGTTAGGAGAGGTCCACATTTAGGTAACATTCCTCGTCGTATCTACACTTACACTCATTGATGTAGGATGGTCACCTCAAATGTTTTTGCTATGACCTAAAAAATTCTTCTAGTAAGTTTAAGAATAAAATCATTTCGGTTCCCAAAACCCCCATGCGTTGTTACACACCTACTTGGCTAGGAAATCGGATGCACGTGATAATCCCCATGATAGATCTTACGAATTATTTTGTTAGCATGTTTGTCATACGCTATTTTTGCTTCATGATATGTCTTTTCTAGTGTTATGACATGTTTATCTTTTGTATTGTATATTTTTTTTATTGAGTCTTGTTGAAAAATACAAAAAGATTTTTGGTTTTTTATATTTTTGAAAAAAATACAAAAATATTTGTCTTTGTGTTAAAAATATTTTTTGAAAAACACAAAAAGATTTTTACTTTTTGTTTGTTGAGTTTACACTTATAATATGGCTTATTGTTGTACTTGGACACCCCCCTTCACTTCATTTTTCCACGTGGATAGGACATTTGGTCATGATTTTGGATGCCTAGACTGATCTTAACCATGTGTTGAATGGGATTGTTTCGAATTGATTTGCGTTTATATTCGATTATGTTTATGACATTGCACACATGCATGAGCTTATTTCAATGTTTGACTTATCATGCACATTTGAGTTTGGTGAGACGTTCTTCTCCCAATCTTGTCATATATGCGCATATTAGACTTAAGGGGAGTTGTGCATGTAAGAATAGTTACTCGTGAGGATATTTAGTGAAATTGAAAAAAATAATGAGTGTGCACGGGAAAGGGTTGCGAGAGGCATGTGAACTAGTCGTGAAATTTACCGTTTAAAAGAGCCCAAGAAAAAATTAAGGCATTAAAAAGAAAATATTTTTTCCAAAAATGGGGTCAATAGGAAATCTCTTAAAAATAGAAAATTAGATCTTGAAAAGAAAAAATGAATTAGAAAAGAGTTATTATTTATGTTTGAGGGAGTTTAGATTGAAGATCAACGGGTTTGCTCAATGAGTACTAGGTTGAAAAGGTCGTGTCATGACTCTATTGTTTAGTAGAATCGTCAAAATTCAAGACTTGTGTGTATGATGTTTGGTTAGTTCATTAAGTTCACATTATAATTGTCACATATGGCTAAAATGTAGTTTGATGATATTTAACAGTCAATTAGAGATTCTTGAATGTATCTTTGTGTTTGAATTTATGATTCATTTTCTTTAGTTATACCTATTCATTCCATTCCATATTTAAGCACATTGATACCGTGTTAATATGTAACTCATGTTTGTTTTTGAATAGGTGTTTTTTTTCTATTTTCGTAATGTCAGTTGTTTATATCAGATGTTTAGCTTTGTAGGTTGTTATTACACTATTTTCTGGGTTAGAATTTAGGATTTTTGTTGTTATTTGAATGACTTTCCAGTGTCGTTTGAACGAATTCCTCATGTCTATCGATGAGTGGATCAAACGAGGTTCGCACGAGTAATTTTCGACGTACAGTGTTTGGTCTTTAAAAGGTCGTTAGATGGGTACCTTCAAACGAGCTTCGCATGAGGGTCTACTATTTTGCATCGTTAGTAGCGAGATATCTTTGGATCAAACGAGACAACTTTTTCGTTAGAACGACATTATTTAGTCGTTCGAACGAACTGAAAATTTTTCAAAATTTTTTAACCAATTTCAGTACCTGTTTGCTACATATACTTATGATATTCTTTTATGGTACTTCTTAATTGATTGTGAGCAATTTTTATGCAGTCGACTTAGATTACTCATGTGTGATTCGTATATTGCATTGTTGGATGATATTTATTTTGGTCACATCATTTGTTATTGTTATTATTTATTCGTGTCACTGATTACTAGAAATGCTTTGTCATATCCTGATTTTTTATTAGTTAGTTACTCATGTTTATATAGTTATGATTCTCATGTTATACTCATGCCAGATATGCGTTTCTATATTTATTTCCCCCCAGTTGTCTATTCCAGACAGAAAGGGGGAGAGATAGATATGTAATGTAGGGGGAGTCTTGAGATTTGAGACTTGATATATTGATTGATTTAATCATATTATTTATATATCATTTATTTCTCCATATTTCATTTGGTATTTGTTTATTTCGTGTGTGTAGTTATGTTTCAGAGATTCAAACTTTCCAGCTACATCACATTCAGACAGCTCATACTTGTCGGTCCTACATATTACAATCAGTGTCCTGTATTCTTTGGGGAGTTTATGGGATGGGACATAAGTCATTCGGCTTGACGACCCATCTTAGAATTTCACTATTGTTTGTTTTGTTTTGTCCCGGAATAGCCAAAGGGGAAGATTTGTGAAGACAAATTTCCAAATAGTGTCAATTTGTATGTTTTCGCATTATTCCGGACAAAAAACACTTTGAGTCATAGGACATATTTTTTATGTCACGATTCCCTTAAGCCTATGATATTGTGTAGAAAACGTGGTGACCAAGCTTCAAAGATAGATCATGCCACATTTTGGTGCACGTTTCTAGTCTTCACATTCACATGGTTTTTCGATATTCTCTCAAGTATGAATGCATAATGGTTTATGGATTTTCGGAATATTTTTATAAGGATGTTGTTTTATTTAAATCGTGTTTTGAGTCGTATGTACATTGGATTTCAGTTTTAGTGGTTCAAACGACTTTACATCTCATTCAAACGACATTATATATCATATAAATGGGATTTCTTTCTTGTTCTAACGAGATGCAGTTTTCGTTCAAACGATATCTTGTTTTCATTCAAATGATGTGTCGCCTCAAAATTTGTGTTTTATTATTTAAGGCATATTTGACTCAGAAAAATGGGGGTACAGAACTGAACATAAAGAAATATGTTTTCTGCAATTGTTTACTAAAGTTTTCAAAAGGCAAAAAATCCTTTGTTGTTTCAAGATCCGAGTTTACATATACTATATGTCATAAAGATCTTGTGTTTGCACCACTGTTTGATTCTTTCTTCATTCGAAGAACTGGTTTCGCACTGTGGACTCCGTACTTGTTAATTGACGGTTGTGTGGCTATATCGGTAGATACCGAGGTACACGTGGACTCGTGTGTTATGGACCTTGCGTAGGTGGACTCCTACGTTGCACTCTGGAGGAACAGTAGAAGAGAAGAAGAGGCGTCAAGGCTTGTGGGGATCGATTCGTTGAGTAAGACTGTATTCTTCCTTTTGCAATTTCCGTATCATTGTGATTGTCCGGCCTAGTACATCCGAGGTTTTTTCCCTTAGTGGTTTCCTCGTACATCGACGGGTCTTGTGAACTTTATTTACTATATCTTCTTAATGTCACTAGTTGCATGCTTAGGGTTAAGAAGATAAAATTAGATTAATTAGAATTTGGTTCACAAAATTGGTGCATATTAATTTTAAGAAAAGTTTGAAAAAAATATCTTTTCCTAAAGCACATGAATATAAGGGAACCCCTACAGCTACCTACCCCATTTCCTCTCTTACATGCTAAGTGAAAATCATCCTTTAGTTCAATCCAAAAGTATACATTCTTTTCTCTATTTTAACTCAACAAAAGGTTTTTTATTCTCTCTATAATTCACTTATACTATCCCATACAATTATCCTTCCATAATCAAGGGTCTCCATGTGTTATAGAAGTGTTATTTTGGACATAAAAGAGGATTACTAGAAGAACTAAAATTCAAAAAGTTTGGAGTTTAATTGATTTTTTTTCCAGCATCTTCTCCAAAGTTATTATCTTGACGACATATAGTTCTACACTATTTTCAAGTTTAAAATCAAGCATTCTAGTTATATGTATACATATGTATGATGTACATGATTATTTATATTTATTATCGCTATATATGAATACATGTTGATAAATATGTGATAAAAATGGTGAAAAGTTTAAATTAAATTAAGTAAAAATTTCAAAATATTTATGGAAGTTATTCCTTATGAAAATCATGTTTAAACTATTTATTTAATGAAAAATGATAAGATGGACCTGGCGAAGAAATATAGCAAGCACATATGGGTTTATTTGGTATCAATCCTTTCATTCATGAATAAAATCATATATAGTAATGGGAAATGCGTTTAATATCTTGGAAATACATTTTAACGAGCCTTGGAATATGAAATAATAATATTGGAAAATCATCATATTAGTCACATAAAATGACTTGACTTTATTTAAAGAAAATTTAAGAAGTTTAAAGATTAAGGGACTAAAAGTAAAAAGTGAAAAGTATTGAGGTTAAAACAATAAATATACTAATATTTATACATAAAATGACCAAGATACAAAATCTAGAATGAAAGTTTGTCAATTTGTAAGAATAGGTCTTGAAATATTAAAAGTACTATTTTTAGGCCAAAAGTATCATTTTATGAAAAGTATGGGTTTAATAGTAATCTTTGCATACATGAGTATTATTTTGAAAATTTGATTAATAATGTGAATAAATAAAATGATAGGAGCTAACAAATTTGAAATATAAATCTTGAAATGGCAAAAGTAATATTTTAGTACAAAAGTGTCATTTTATGTGAAATTATGGTTTATGAGCAAAATTTTCAAACTAAAGGATTCTAGTTAAAATAGTTGGATTTTATGTAGTGGAAATTCAAATTTTGTAAAGAAATGATGAAAAGGATTATTTTTGGCAAATTGTATAAAATACAAGTTTATAAGTGTGCATGAATAGTAAAAAAACACATTAAAGTGTAAAAATGGATGTTTTGAATTCAAAGGTTGAGTTTCACAAGAGATACTAAATAAAGTTGTTTTCAAAAATGAAATATCGAGTTAAAGATAAAATAAAAAATGTACCTTTTGATAAAGTGTGAAACTTGGAAATTAAATGTTAAGACTAGTCTCGTCCTGGGTATTTGGCCTCATCAGCCGTTAAAGGGAAATAAAGGGAAAATTATTAAAATTGGAAAAGAACAAAAGAAATGAAAAATTCTTAAAATGATGTAATAAGTAAAAGTCACTTAGAGGTAATCGGGAAATTGAAGGAGGTCCCTGGGTCCTAGGGTGCAACTTAATAATTAGACTCAAAACCATTGATCACTAGAATATTCCGGCATGGTGGGAGTCAGTGAAGGCTTCATAACAGTTATGGATTGGTACCCCAATTAATCAAGTGAAAAGATGATTTTGAACATGGTACTAACTAATGTAAAGGAAAGTTTATGAAATAATTTGAAAGATATAAAACTATGTTAATGGTTCAATTAATAGGATATGAATGGTATTAAAATAATGATTAAGTGTGAATGGGATCATCGCTCAGGTTACATGGTTAAAATGTCAATTGCATATGACGTTACATTTTGTAGGAGAACACTTAATCAAATAATGGATGATTCCATAATTTCTAACATATACTTTATATGTATAGATATTCTTTGTACTTATTACTCTGCTAGTATTTCTCCTACTGGGCACATGCTCATACCTCACTATTTGCCAACCCCATCCCCTCATGTACTTCAGGAAAAGATAAAGGCAAGGAAAACCTGAGAGCCAAATAAGTATTTATGCGCCAATAGACCTCTATTTAGTATTTACTTCAATTGTGTTATTTAGAATTTTGACTATGATATTTGGAACAATTTTGAAGCATTTTAAATTTGGTTTGCAATAAGACAAGATGATACGGACTTTATTAAATTGTTATGTATTCTATAAAGTTGGAAAAACCATTTTATTTTAAATGTTCTTATAAATTTCATAAGATGACAACATTTCATAACTTAAATTAAGTGGATTCTACGACACAAAAAATGTGAGAGTAATATTTTACTTTAAACGACAAGTTTCTCCAATGAAATCAAAGTATAAAAGATTTTCCTCATTGACTTCCGAAAATAGGGTGTCACAACTTGGTATCAGAGCATAAGTTACGTGTGTGTTAGAGGGTACACTTATGTTTCATTTTTATTTTTGTAATAGTTATCTATATTATATATACTTTAAGGTATTAGTTCATTTTGGTTATGCTAAAGGCATGTGTAACAATTAGTTATTAGAATGGTATTTAATCGTTGGACGTTCTGGTTTGAAGTTGAATGATAATATGTAAAGTGAGTTCGAATTTTACAATTGTTTATGTACACGAGTGAGGCTTCAAGATAAATTAAAAGGAAAATTTTATAGAACAGTTTTTAGGCCAGCGACCCTGTATGGAGCTGAGTGCTGGAAATTAAAGAAAAAACATGAACAAAGTTTCCATGTTAGTGAGATGAGGATGCTCCAGTGGATGATAGGAATTACTAGAAAGGACAAAATCAAAAAATAATATGTGAGAGAAAAGTTAAGAGGATCTCCCATTAGTAATAAATTAAAAGAAAGTAGACTTAGGTGGTACGAACATGTGTTGCGTAGACCAGTAGATGCCCCTATAATAAGAGAAAGATTATTGAAAATGGGAGGAAATTAATAGGAGAGACCTTAAGAAATTAAACTTGAATGATAAAAATACATATAATAGATTAATATGGAAAAGGATAATCCATATAGCTGACCCCCATATAATGGGATTAAGGCAAGGACGATGATGATGATGATGACGATGATGATAACATGTAATACAATAGAATGATTCATGGGGACCCTTGAAAATAAAAAAAATGTTAATATAAGGATCCGATAAGGTAAGTGTGTACAAATATTAATAATTACGTAAGTATATGGTAGTGAACAAATGTTCAATACTTGGAATGAGGTTAGGTATATGACAGAAGAAAAAGAATGTAAGCTTCTAGTCATTCCCACGCAGTGTGTTGAGACATGAGGGTGATCCTTTTAATTATAATAATTATCAGAAAATATTGTTTTGTTCTTAGGTAGAATGATTGAGTTTCATATGATACATATGATAAGTCACTCAATGGTATCTAATGACAAAGAAATTTAATTGGAGTTTAAAAGTGGACTTTCATATTTTTTTTGTCCTTTTCAAAATAAGAATTTAGTTCTTGATGAAAGTGTAATACGGAGATTAATTTAGTATCAAGTATACCCCGTTGTAGAGAGTTTAGTATAAAAAGTCAAGGTACGCATTAACCTATGGAGAAAATTTTGTAAATATTTAAAATAAAAAAAATGATTTGTGGTAAAACAAAATTGTGTCGAGACCTAAGAAAAGGGTTTTAAGAAATTGTAATCGTTAAAGAGAAGAGTTGTGAACACCATATAATGGTTTGACATTTTCAGTAGTGCCTTGATTTATTAGGGAACAATTTAACAAGATATCTTACATTAGAATATACTACTCGTAGGCTAGTTGTAGTTATGGTAATATAACAACACGGGTAAAACCCAAGTGTCGGGTAATCGTACACATTAAGTAAGTAGGGCTTCAGGTATAGATTTTCCCCCTTGAATAGACTTTGCGATGGTTTAAGTTAATTAATATTTATTTATTCTAGTAGAGATATTTGGAGAAAAATATATTATGGTGATATTTATGTATATTGATTTCCCAAGGAAGTAAAGGATGGTTAGTTCATGTTAACACGTAGACATGGCAAGGGAAAAATGGCAGTAACCCTATTAAAATAGTGTCCTACAAAATTTAAATGTATCCTCATCCAATAAAAAAAGTAGTGCTTAATGGGAAAGTGTTATTGGTGTCTTAGGATAATGATTGTAAGTTCAAGTATGAACTCCTAGGATAGCGAGTTAAGACATTAAATTCTAATGGGAGCTAGTGGAGAATTTTAAGTGTTCATTTTATTTTATAGCGTAAATCATTAAAGATAAATGAGTAGATATGATCTCAAAAGCAACTTAATTCTTGTCGATAATGTCCTTTTCTTCTAAACCTTTTTTGTCACCATTCGACTTAGGATGATGGTCTAGGTTGAGGATATTGGTCTGATTGTGAAAATACCTTGGTCGTAGGTAAATGATTTAAATAATAATGTCGTAACGATATACTTACATGGTATCGCAGTGGATAAGACTAGGGTGCATAGTCTATAAGTCACTGTTTAAAGGATAGACATTTGATCCGCAATTTAGTAATGAGGTTTAAAGGATAAAAAAGGTTTATAATGATTGTCTGGTCATTAAAGTCAACATTTCACCTAGAATAAACAATTTAGTAAGAGGGAAAAATCTAGAGTATATAGGGCATTTTTGCTAACTGGTAGATTAAGATTTATGAAGGAATTCATGGAATTCGGTTCGTGATTTGAAAGTTTTCTTGATGACTAAACGATAAAAAGTCATATCATGCACTATCACATATAATGTAGCTCGATTATTAGATAAAATATTAATCCTAAGTCGAGGTCAAAAAGTGAACCGATTAGTTTAAAATTAATAGAGGCTAATTTCACAAAACTTTGGAGCATAGCAAAATTGTATAAAATATTTAAGAAATCAAGAGTGTATGCCAAGGTTAATATGTCAATGAGGATTGAGAAATCAAAGGTAATGTACAGATAGACATTTGATCCGCAAGATTGAGTATGAACTTCAAGTAAAATTATGAAGACTAAATCTTCTTGTGTAATGTTTTGATTTGGCGGACAAAAATTTCCAATATGGGAAGGTTGTAATGCCCATATTTTGTGGAATTACTAAAATCGCGTCATATTTTTAGACTCATTTGATTCGTAAATTATATGGACTTGGACTTATGAGAAATTAATGAAATTAATTTAAATAGATTATAAATTAAAATTATGGTCAAGAAGAAAAAATAAAAAAATGTCACATAGCATGTTATGAGTGTGAAATTAAGTCATGCATTTTTAAAAAAAATTAAAGAAATTTAAACAGGGCGAATTATATAATTACATTTATTTATGTATTATAATATCATAAGGACACAAGAAGGAGATTTAAAGAATAATGATAATAATAATAATATAAAAATGTTGTTTTGCTAAAAAATAACAATGCTCTTAAAATTTTGAAAACCTCCAGAAAGATGTAAAATTTAATTCTGAAGAAATTTTGTGTTTTACATTTTCTAAATAAAAATCATCTAATGCCTGTTTTGGATACTTTTCAATTTGTGTATAACGCCTATTTTATAGGCTATTAAGTGTGCAACTTTGTGGGGTTGTTTTTTCTTTGGCTTCCCTTGGATTTTAAATACTTTTTATCTATATTTGGACCTTTTAGGTAGTAGTTTGTCAACTTTTAATGGGTAGAGGACCATGGTGTAACACCCCGCACTTTTGGGGACAATTAAAATTCATAAGTAAGCGTAATTTGGGAATTTAAGAAATTATCGTGAATAGTAATTTTTGGAGTTTTCAAGGATTGGATGATTTTAGATGGGTGTTATATTTACTTTTGGGATTCAGTAAATAAGTTGGAGTATTTTAGTTATATGTCGCAGCTAGGTAAAGCGACAGAGGATAATATTTTAATGGAAAATCCCGCATTAAGTTGTGTTGGGTTAAATTAGTGATTTGCGGTCAAGTACCTCGGATGGAGATTTCGATTGCGTGGTGAGTCTCGGAGTGGACGAGATAGTCATAATAGAGTATCCGGGGGGTAATAATTGAGTTTTGGGAAATTTTGGATTAATAGGGACTTACAATTGAGTAAACGAGTCATTTTTGGGTTTTAAAGGGATAAACCCTTATTCTCTCCTATATAAGAAACGAGAGAGTGGGAGAAAGGAAAGAAAAAGAGAGAAAATCATAAGAGAAGAAAGGAAGAGGGGAAAAGAGGAGAGAAAAAGGATTTCCAGGTTATACTCCGCGGGATTCGACTCGGGGTCGTCGAATTTTATTCTCCACGCAAGTGTTTACTTGCTTTATTTATTTTTAGCATAAATCTCATATCGTAATTGGTAATAACGAACCCTAAAGATTTTGGGTTGGGTTTTTGTGAATCAAAATGAGTTTTGGGGAGACTAACGAGTAAACCCCGAACAATAATCGATTTAAGGAACTTAGGAATTAATTGAATTTAGTTGTAAATTCTTAGTTCTAGTATATTTAGAACCTATTTCCCTTGTGTATAATTAGTTGGTTGTGGTTAAATAAGATTGGAAGAAGGAGTAAAAAGCTTGGAGGCTTGATAATGGCCGAAACAGGGGCGAAGAAGAAGCTGCACTGTTTGATCGATTAATGGATGGCCAAGGGTCGATCGATCGATCAAACTGTTATTTTTGCAATTTCGGCTTAGTTAATTTAAATGGGATAAATTCCCACATTTATGATATTTAGCTTATTTATTCGAGGAAATAAATATTCACCTAGGGGAATGTATTCCTAATTATTCGAGGGAGATACAATTGGGATTTGGAGAGTGTAAAAATGTGTGTCGCAAAAGGAATGGTTTCGACGAAAATAAATAAAGTGAGGAATTAGAGAGTTGGGGTTTCTCAAAAATAGAGTGGAGACCTCTAAATTATTATTTGAACGAAACGTAGTCCTTGGGTTCGTGGAAATGGAATCCACGACTTATTTAAATTGAGGGTGTTGAGGGATGAATATTTCTTGGGGTAATTTCAGTGGGCATTTAGGCACACATAATTGTGCGCATAGACAACGTAATCATGTCGGTTACGGTTAAGTAAATCCTATAAGACTACTAGGATGAATTGGTATAGTTGGAGAAATTATATAAATCCTTAAACGTGAATAAAATCAGGTTATTTATCAAGTGAGGGAATACTTTTGGATTTAGTATCGTAAGTGTGCAAATACTTAAATATTATTATTAGTGAGAATCTTTGGGATTATTGGCCAGTGATAGGTGTGATTGGCAATTCTGGCCATTTATAATTGAGGAATGATATATATATATATATATATATATATATATATATATATATATATACGATGTGATTATTCTATATATATAAGATATGATACGGATATGTGTATATATATCTATGTGTGTGGATGGTATAGATATATTGGTGTAGAGCATACCCCCTTTAATGCTATCATGGGAAGTTGCACGATGTGGGTGAGGCCCCTGGCTTGAGGAGCATTGAGCGTATAGTCTCCAGGTCATAGAGTCCATTGTTATATTGTGTGATTTTTATTAAAGGTGAGACGTGGTGAGTGTGTTTCATCTCATTTCCAGGGAGGAGCTATGACTACTTCCCATACGTTGTGTTTTGGATTTTTACCATGTCGGTGATATTTAGTCTGACTGGTGGTACCCAGGATGGTATGTGAGTGATGCCCTGGAAGATGATAGCATTGAGAGACTGCATCCTCGAGTTATAGATCATGGGGGTGGTTATTATACTTGTGTGTATAGTATATTACTTGTGTATGAGAACAAGACAATATATATCTCTGATTAGAGTAAAGAGATAAAATGAATAAAGATTAATTCTTATTCCGGGAGATTCTATCCCGAAGTATATTGTGATATGTATATGAAAGTGAGTATGATAATGTGTATAATTATATGAGTATATATATATACGTTGTGTACTGAGGGTCTAATGGATCTCGACGATCGACATTACCAAGTAGTAGTGTATCGGGGGGATCCTTGTTTGGATTTTGCTTCGCGAGACACCCCACGCACGAATTTAGCACAGTGTTGAGACTGGGGAGAAGTTTAGCCCTTAGTACTCAGTTTACTTTGGACTTTTAGAGTTTGGGTTGTAATACCCCGTAATTTTATTGATATTTATTTAAGGGATTAATTAAATTTAATGAGAATTAATTGATAATTAATCCAGATATAAATACTAGCGAGATGTGAGTTGGTATTTGATTATGATGTGTATGTATGGTAATATATGAATATTGAAAATATTAAAATTGTCGCGAGATTGAAATACGATAATTTAGGAAATTTAGTTGGGACGTGCGTGTCACTCGCGTTGGTGCACCAGCCGGGAATTATTTGAATTAAAAAGTGAATTATATTTTTATCAACCGAATGGTCATTTTGAGTGCATTAACGTGTCCGGAAGGGTCAAAATAGTCAGAAAACACTACCCGGGGGTTTAGTTTGGGTTCAGGGGCATTTTTAGGCCAAACCGGCAACCTAGAAGGGTATTTTGGTAATTTTAAAAATAGGGGAATTAAAACCCACGAATTTTGGAGGTTAATTTTATTTTAAAAATAAACCCACTAAGTCCTATATCAACATTTAACAAGTAGTGGGCTATGAGAGTTATAGGGAGATTCTTAAGAGGTTCCAAAAGAAACCCCTAGCCACCATCACCATCTTTGGGAGAAATCTGTAGAGAGAAAGAGGAGAATCAACCTTCATTCTTCAACATCAAATTGGAACATCCAAGGCAAGTGGTTTAATTAAATAATTTCAAGAGAATGTTTCCTCCATGCTTAGGATTGAATATATGTCTCGTATTGAAAGCTTGATGAAAAACCCATGAAATTGGAGATAGAACTCATAATCTTATATAGGGATTGCATGTAGAATGGTTATGAATGAATTCCATATCCAAAATATATATTTTGATGATTTAAAAACGGATTTATAAGGAGAAATTGTAGACATTAAAATTCTCACTTCATGTTTATAGGGTTTGGGACAGGATTTGGGAATTATGATGATTACATGTTGATTTAGGAGGTATTATCCCCATATATATGTTAAAAAGTGATCTAAGAGGACTTAGTGTAGTTTAATCACATTAAAACTTAGTTTGGATGATCATAGGATGGATTTAGAGAAAAGAAAAATGAAGAAAAAACGAATTTGGAGATTTCTGGGCGCAGTCTGCCATTTTGTTAGAAGACCTACCCAGGTCGTTCGAACGACCTCGTTCGAACGAGCTTCTAACAAGATGACAGTATCCCTTCTAACGAGTTGGTAGTTAATTCGAAGCCTTTCGTTCGAACGACACTCGTTCGAACGACCTCGTTCGAACGAGACTTCTAACGAGTTGACAAAATGGCCTTTTAGGCCTGATTTTATTTCAAATGTTCTGTAGACTTATTTAATGGAGTAATAAACTTATCTTATTGACCAGTGAGTATAATCGAGAGATTGGAGTACGCTGAGGAGTAAAACTTATTATCTTGGAGTAAATCGGAATACATTTGTGGATTAGGAAATGAGTACCTACTTACGAGGTGAGAAGAGTTGAATACTTTAATGTACGTAAATCGGGGACTTGTAAACGCGTAACACTATATGATGGTATAAGAAAGAGAAATATACCTCTATTAATATGTTGAGATATCTAAGATGTGCGAATGCTTAGTATATGTAGTTATTTGTGTATAGCATACCTACCGTACTTGCTATCATGGGAAGTCGTCGTTCGATCAGGGCCATCTAATCTTTGTGAGCCAATGGGGGGATTTAGATTGGTACCTCAAGGACATAGGTCAGAGAAGGACTTATTGAGAAGTTAATAAGTCTGCTGATCATGGGAGCGCAGGTATGTGCGTGACCCATGTGATGTGAACTATGTTCGCCTCCATTGTTTGTGATTGTTGTTTATTGAAACGATTCCTGGGAGATTCGGAATACGTGGTCCTTATGTATGTGATGTACTGGGATTGGATAGCAGAGTATGAGTGCACCGTAGCTTAGCCTCGGGGTGCTAGTATTGTATATTTATGATGAGAATAATATACTGTTAATTGAAATGAACTTTCACGTAAAAATGTGAGTATCAATAATAACAACGTTTTGTAAAGATAAAATGGAAGATCTATAATAATTAGTAGTACTAATATGGGAAACTGTGTAGGAGAGTAAAACACTCTGTTTAAAATAAGATGTCGGGAATTAAATTGTGAATCGTATAGTAACGTTAGATCTTATATTGGACTAGTTAGATACGGGCATAACTAGATTTAATAACGGATACGTTAGGAGTGCACAGATAGTCGAGAGGTGAGTATTTCATGTGAGAGCACATACTAACATGTATTTTGTATTCATTGTTTAATGTCATTAAAACACTTGCTATATTTTAAACTGTTTTCACAATCGGGCTCTGACCCGTTTTCTTTCAACTATATTTTCTTGTAAAAACCTTTTAGGTGCCCAGCCACAAGGACACCTAGCATAGGAGTTCCATTCAGGTGACGTACTGTAGCTGCTGTGGAAGTTACAGGACCTTGACAGTAGACGCCTCCACTTTCGATCTTGACTCTATTTTATCAGATTTTCTCATCTATTGGGCATGTCGCCCATTTCTTTTAGAGACACTTGATCTATTCAGTTATTTCAGATTTTGGGTTGTAATTAATTTAATGATACAGACCTTGTATATGTTTATTTCAGTATTCGGATTGTTGTGAGGAGTATTCGTCCAGATTCATTATTATTTTATGGTTCTTCTATTGTTACTATGTGTAGAGCTTATGTTAGCATTTCATAATTTACTTATTGCATGTTAATCGGATTTAATTAAAATTGACAACTCACTTTTTAAACATTAGGTGGCTAGTAATTGTTAAAACGTTTTCGACAGTGATGCTATGAACTGAACCAACTTGGCATTTTGTATTAATTTAATAAAGGAGTAGCTACCCGATATTTAATTAGTCGGGGTGTCACAGGTGGTATCAGAGCATCAGGTTTTAGTGTCCTTAGGATCTGTACGGCTTATTATGTTTCCGCTGAGCTTTCTTTGATGTAGAGCCCTATATTTTGGGATTGTTGTATTCTTTTGTATATGTTTCGCTCTTCAGCTATTTTGAGAAAATAACTGCGAACTTATAAGATTTTACTCATTTCGGATGCCTCCACGACGTGCACAGCGAGTTCCTAGGGATGCTCAGCCCGAGCCACAGCCTGCACCGGTTCAGGGCACCATGAATGCCGCAGAGGTTGCTGCTATTGTAGCCCAAGCGGTAAATGCCACCCTCACAATTGGCGCCGGCAGTAGCGCCAGTTCAGTCTCATGCATTCCCGTCTGCTTGGGAATGCGTTTGTGATGCTTTTCAGAAAGCACACCCTCCGGAGTTTGCAGGTAGCTCCGACGTTGTCGTGTCCAGTCAGTGGAGGAAGGACATTCAAAGGCACTTAAGGATGTACGAGTGCACGGATGTTCAGAAATAGATATTGGCTACTTTTAGGCTAGTAGGGTCAGCGTTGCAGTGGTGGGAGTCCATTACCACCGCGGAGGAGAGAGACGCCCTCTCCATTCAGGAGTTCTGGGTGCGGTTCGGCCGCAAATATTTTCCATCAGCTGTTCACACTGAAATGAGGAGGAAGTTAATGAACCTCAAGTAGGAGGGGAAGACCGTGGCCGAGTATGAGGCCTAATTTACTAATATTTTGAACATCGTTCCTAATGAGATTCCAATCGAGGGGAAGAAGATTCAGAAGTTAATGGATGGATTGACTTGGAGGATCCGTCAGCACTTGTTGGGAAACCTCTCGTTGGCCACTTATTCTGATGTGGTTAATGCGACACTACTTCACTACCAGGATCACTGTTTTCACATGTCTAAAAGTCAAAGATCAGGAGAGTCCATCCATCAGGCAGGACAGGGGGAAATGGTGTCAGCGGGGCACAATCTGCTCACGGTCAGCACATGCAGAGTGATCAGGGTTCCCAACAGGGGGATTCTAAGAGGTTCAGATCTGGGAGTTTCAGAAATGGAGAGGGAGGCTTTCGTCATGGCCATCAGGGTTAGAACGGCCATCAGGGCCAACAGGGCCAGAATGGTCAGCAGTAGCAGCAGTTTTCGCAGGGCCATCATGGTCAGGGTAGGAATGGCAACGGCCATCAGGGAAGCAGGGACAACAAGGGGGAAACTTCACGAGGAAGTGCTTCGTTTGTGGCAAGATTGGCCACAAACGCCAGGATTATCCTGATAGGGGCAGGGCCCCACAGCAGCAGCAGCAGCAGGGTGCTCGACACGAGCCACAGAGGCATATGTTTCCCGTCTCCCTCCCAGAACCACCACAGATGGAAGCATTACCACCCATTCCAGCGGTTCCAGTCCAGCAGGGATAGCTTCAGTATGGGAGAGTGTATGAGCTCCAGCATGCCGCAGTTCCACAGGATCCACCTGCTATTGAGGGTATGTTCTCTATTCATGGGACTATGGGGCGTATTTTATTTTATACGGAGGCCACACATTGTTTCATTGCCACGAGATTGCACGCACTATTGGGTTGTTGGACACCGCAGAGAGCACGGTTACTTGTGTAGATTCACCGTTGAATAGGGGTTCCGTGATTTCCCTTATTTATAGAGGTGTGGGTATAGATTTTGGGAGGTTTACTTTACCCGCTGATATGTTAGTATTAGAGATGACTGAGTACGATGCGATTGTTGGTATGGATTGGCTAGTTACGTACCGAGCCATGAATGATTGTTTCAGTAGGAGTATTATTTTTGCCATTCCCGGGAAGGAGATGTTTTTAGTGGCGATGCCTCGCCCTGAGGGAGGATCATTCACCCATTTGTACTATATAGAGGAGGTGACCTCTAAGGAAGTGGTGATATCACTCGATTCAATTCTAGTTGTTAGGGAATTTGCTGATGTATTTCAGGATATAGTTGGACTACCTTCGAGTAGAGAGATATATTTTGTGATCGATTTGACGCCGGGCACTCGATCGATTACCTGTGCACCTTACCGTATGGCTCCAGCAGAGATGAGAGCAGTTATTGGGTCAGGGGTTTATCCGTAGGAGTACTTCATCGTGGGGTTCCCCTGTGTTGTTCGTTAAGAAGAGGGATGGATCGTTGAGGTTGTGTGTAGATTATCGGGAGTTAAATAAAGTCACGATACTGAATAAGTATTTGTTTCCCCGAATCGATGACTTATTCGACCAGTTGAGGGGAGCTTCGTTCTTCTCAAAGATTGACTTGCAATCGGGATACCATCAGTTGCGTATCAGGGAACAGGACATCTCGAAGACTGCTTTCTTGACGAGGTATGGTTCCTATGAGTTTTGGGTTATGACTTTTGGCCTAACCAATGCTCCAATCGTGTTTATGGACTTGATGAATAGGGTGTTCAGAGAGTTCCTATACCTGTTCATCATCGTCTTTATCGGTGACATTCTGGTTTACTCCCAGACAGAGGAGGAGCATGCCGAGCATTTGAGGCAGGTTTTGCAGACACTACGTCAGAACGAGCTATATGCAAAGTATGAGAAGTGTGGGTTTTGGCTGAAAGAGGTTCAGTTTTTGGGGCACATCATTTCAGACCGGTGGATATCTGTTGATTCGGGGAAGGTATCCGTGGTGAGAGAGTGGAGATAGCCCACGACACCGACTGAGATCCATAGTTTCTTGGGCCTAGCAGGATACTACAGGAGGTTTATTCGGGGTTTCTCAAAAATAGCAGGTCCTTTGACACATATGACTCGCAAGGGTGTGCCATTCATCTGGAGCGATGCCTGTCAGTTGTCATTTGATGAGTTAAAGGACAAGTTGACCTTAGCACCTGTGATAGCATTGCCCAGACCGGGAGTTGAGTATTTAGTCTACACCGATGCGTCCTTACAAGGACTTGGAGGTGTACTTCAGCAGGAGAGTTAGGCCATAGCTTATGCTTCCCATAAGCTTAACCCTCACGAGAAGAATTACCCCACCCATGACTTGGAGTTAGCGACAGTTATTTTTTCCCTTCGGATTTGGAGACACTATCTCCTGGGGGATAAATTTCGGTTGTTTACAGACCACAAGTCTCTACAATACCTCTTCACGTAGAAGGAACTGAATATGCGTCAACGTAGGTGGCTTGAGTTTGTGAAGGATTATCAATTTGATATCCAATATCACCCGGGGAAGGCTAACGTGGTAGCAGACGCGTTGAGCCGTAGGCTAGTAGATAAGGTGGCCGAGGTGTGGAAAGCTAAATGGAAGGAGTTGGGACACCAGGATGCAGTGGCCTGATGATTCATGTCTGTGATGACTGTTACATCTCAGATTGTTACGAGAGTGATAAAGGCCCAGGCAAACGACTCGTTCTGTCAGGAGCAGATAGTTCGATTACTAGTAGAGGGAGCTGAGTCCTATATCGTTAGTTCAGATGGGGGATTACGCTTTAATGGGAGACTGGTTGTTTCGGAAGTGGAAGACTTGCGACACGCGGTAATGGCAGAGTTGTACGGCTCACGGTTCGCGATACACCCTGGTGGGGATAAGATGTACCAAGACATGAGATGACAGTACTGGTGGAGCGGGATGAAGAGGGATATCACCGTGTTCGTTTCTAAATGTGCCACTTGTCAGCTAGTAAAGGTGGACCATCAGAAATCGGCAGGACTTCTACAGCCATTAGAGGTTTCGACGTGGATATGGGAGAGCATATCCATGGACTTTATCACGGGGTTACCTACGTCACAGAGGAGTCACGACTCCATATGGGTAATTGTGGATCGATTGATCAAAGTTGCTCATTTTCTACCCGTAAGGACAGATTACACTACAGGACAGTATGCCCAGATTTTCATTGTAGAAATAGTGAGACTTCACGGTGTGCCTCTAAATATCGTATCTGACCGAGAAAAGATATTTGTTTCACGGTTTTGAGAGAGTTTCCAGGAGGCATTGGGCACTGAATTGCGGTTGAGTACGGCTTATCACCCGCAGACCGATGAGCAAACCGAGCGGACAAATCAGATATTGGAGGACATGTTGCGTATGTGCATCCTAGACTTTGGGTGTGGATGGGAGCAGTACCTTCCACTGGTGGAGTTCGCTTATAATAACTCCTACCAGTTCACAATTGGCATGGATCCATTTGAGGCATTGTATGGTAGACCTTGTCATTCCCCAGCATGTTGGTTAGAAGTGGGGGATAACAAATTCCTTGGGTTGGAAGTGATTCAGGACACTTCGGTGAGGATAGAGTTGATACGGAGTCGTATTCGGGTAGCTCAGGACCGACAGAAGAGCTATGCTGATGCCAAGAGTTTCTTCAGAGAATTCAAAGTGGGGTAGCAGGTGTTACTCAGAGTATCTCCTATGAAGGGGATTATGCATTTTGGGAAGAAGGGGAAACTGACACCGATATATGTGGGGCTATTTCCTATCATCGAGAGGATTGGGCCAGTCGCGTATAGACTTGGGTTATCGGAGCACTTGCATAGGATTCATAATGTGTTCCATATTTCCTCGCTAAGGAAATATCTTAGAGACAATTTGGACCATACTCACATTGCTTTGGAAGATATCGATCTTCAACCTGATAGTTCCTACGAGGAGGGGCCAATTGCTATTTTGGACCGAAGCGAGCGGAAACTTCTGTCGAAGATAGTACCATTGGTACGTGTTCAGTGGTGGCATCATAATGCCGAGGAGTCCACAAGGGAGCGTGAGGATGAGATGCGCGAGCGTTATCCAGAGTTACTTTTATCAGGTACTATTTAGTTCCGAATTTCGGGATGAAATTCTGTTCTAAGGGGGGAAGTATGTAATACCTCGTAATTTTATTGATATTTATTTGAGGGATTAATTAAATTTAATGAGAATTAATTGAGAATTAATCTGGATTTAAATACTAGCGATATGTGAGTTGGTATTTGATTATGATGTGTATGTATGGTAATATATGAATATTGAAAATATTAAAATTATCGCGAGACTGAAATACAACAATTTGGGAAATTTAGTTGGGATTGGGATGTGCGTGTCACTCACGTTGGTGCACCAGCTAGGAATTATTTGAATTAAAAAGTGAATTATATTTTTATCAACCGAATGGTCATTTTGAGTGCGCCAACGTGTCCGAAAGGGTCGAAATAGTCAGAAAACACTACCCGGGGGTTTAGTTTGGGTTCAGGGGCATTTTTAGGCCAAATCGGCAACCTAGAAGGGTATTTTGGTAATTTTAAAAATAGGGGAATTAAAACCCACGATTTTTTTAGGTTAATTTTATATTAGAAATAAACCCACTAAGTCCTATATCAACATTTAACAAATAGTGGGCTACGGGAGTTATAGGGAGAGTCTTAAGAGGTTCCAAAAGAAACCCCTAGCCACCATCACCATCTTTGGGAGAAATCTGTAGAGAGAAAGAGGAGAATCAACCTTCATTCTTCAACATCAAATTGGAACATCTAAGGCAAGTGGTTTAATTACATAATTTTAAGCGAATGTTTCCTCCATGCTTAGGATTGAATATATGTCTTGTATTGAAAGCCTGATGAAAAACCCATGAAATTGGAGATAGAACTCATAATCTTATATAGGGATTGCATGTAGAATGGTTATGAATGAATTCCATATCCAAAATATATCTTTTGATGATTTAAAAACGGATTTATAAGGAGAAATTGTAGACATTAAAATTCTGGCTTCATGTTTATAGGGTTTGGGACAGGATTTGGGAATTATGATGATTACATGTTGATTTAGGAGGTATTATCCCCATATATATGTTAAAAAGTGACCTAAGAGGACTTAGTGTAGTTTAATCACATTAAAACTTAGTTTGGATGGATTTAGAGAAGAGAAAAATGAAGAAAAAACGAATTTAGAGATTTCTGGGCGTAGTCTGCCATCTCGTTAGAAGACCTACCGAGGTCGTTCAAACGACCTCGTTCGAACGAGCTTCTAACGAGATGACAGTATCCCTTCTAACGAGTTGGTAGTTCGTTCGAAGCCTTTCGTTCGAACGACCTCGTTCGAACGAGCTTCTAACGAGATGACAGTATCCCTTCTAACGAGTTGGTAGTTCGTTCGAAGCCTTTCGTTCGAACGACCTCATTTGAACGAGACTTCTAACTAGTTGACAGAATGGCCTTTTAGGCCTGATTTTATTTCAAATGTTCCGTAGTCTTATTTAATGGAGTAATAACCTTCCCTTATTGACCAGTGAGTATAATGGAGAGATTGGAGTACATTAAGGAGTAAAACTTATAATCTTGGAGTAAATCGGAATACATTTGTGGATTAGGAAATGAGTACCTACTTACGAGGTGAGAAGAGTTGAATACTTTAATGTACGTAAACTGGGGACTTGTAAACGCGTAACTCTATATGATGGTATATGAAAGAGAAATATACCTCTATTAATATGTTAAGATATCTAAGATGTGCGAATGCTTAGTATATGTAGTTGTTTGTGTATAACATACCTACCATACTTGCTATCATGGGAGGTCACCGTTCGATCAGGGCCATCTAATCTTTGTGTGCCTACGGGGGGATTTGGATTGGTACCTCAAGGACATAGGTCAGAGAAGGACTTATTGAGAAGTTAATAAGTCTGCTGATCATGGGAGCGTAGGTATGTGCGTGACCCATGTGATGTGAACTATGTTCGCCTCCATTGTTTGTGATTATTGTTTATTGAAATGATTCCTGAGATATTCGGAATACGTGGTCCTTATGTACGTGATGTACTGGGATTGGATAGCAGAGTATGAGTGCACCGCAGCTTAGCCTCGGGGTGCTAGTATTGTATATTTATGATGAGAATAATATACTGTTAATTGAAATGAACTTTCATGTATAAATGTGAGTATCAATAATAACAACGTTTTGTAAAGATAAAATGGAAGATCTATAATAATTAGTAGTACTAATATGGGAAACTGTGTAGGAGAGTAAAACACTCTGTTTAAAATAAGATGTCGGGAATTAAATCGTGAATCGTATAGTAACGTTAGATCTTATATTGGACTAGTTAGATATGGGCATAACTAGATTTAATAACGGATACGTTAGGAGTGCACAGATAGTCGAGAGGTGAGTATTTCATGTGAGAGCACGTCCTAACATGTATTTTGCATTCATTGTTTAATGTCATTAAAACACTTGCTATATTTTAAACTGTTTTCACAATCGGGCTCTGACCCGTTTGCTTTCAAATATATTTTCTTGTAAAAACCTTTTAGGTGCCCAGCCACAAGGACACCTAGCATAGGAGTTCCATTCAGGTGACGTACTGTAGCTGCTGTGGAAGTTACATGACCTTGACAGTAGACGCCTCCACTTTCGATCTTGACTCTATATTATCATTTTTCTCATCTGTTGGGCATGTCACCCATTTCTTTTAGAGACACTTGATCTATTCAGTTATTTCAGATTTTTGGGTTGTAATTAATTTAATGATACAGACCTTGTATATGTTTATTTCAGTATTCGGATTGTTGTGAGGAGTATTCCTCCAGATTCATTATTATTTTATTGTTCTTCTATTGTGACTATGTGTAGAGTTTATGTTAGCATTTCATAATTTACTTATTGCATGTTAATCGAATTTAATTAAAATTGACAACTCACTTTTTAAATATTAGGTGGCTAGTAATTGTTAAAACGTTTTCGACAGTGATGCTATGAACTGAACCAACTTGGCATTTTGTATTAATTTAATAAAGGAGTAGCTACCCGGTATTTAATTAGTCGGGGTGTCACATGGGGGTGACGGATTAGTTAGGCAGGGTAGCTTGATAAGGATGTTTAGAGGGATGCGATAGGTGTGCACCTTTAAAAGAGGGGTGAGGGGTATCTCATGGGAGTGTGATACAAATTTAAATATGAGATAAAGCATATTTTTCATAAATAAAGCATTTATGCACTTGCAAAATATTTTCACAACTCGGGCTCTGACCCGTTTCTATATTTTTCCCTCTTTTGCTATATATTATATATCATATTTAGGTGTCCAGAAATAGGGATGCTTGGATGATGATTCCTTCGAGTCAGACGTGTGCTGCAGCATCTATGGATGCATGCAGGTTTTATGTAGATGCTTACATCCTTGTAATCTGGATATGAGGTATTGTATAAACATTCGGGCTAATAACCCAGCTGCTTTTATTTATTCTTTTACCGCCTTTTATGCGGAATTCAATTGGGTTGTATTATGGTTAAACCGAGTGTTCGGTTATTTTATTTCTATTCAGTTTCATTTATATACATTGTGTGTATGTTGTATATTGATTAATTTGATTAAAAAGATTAGTTGAATAAAATTTTGACGCCAGCTTAATAGGTTATTAGTAATTAATTTAGTTTTTGACAGTGATGCTAAGAATGAACCGTATGCGACTCATGTTTTAATTTGGTACAAGAGTGATCGCCCAGTATTTTATTAGGCGGGGTGTCATACATGGGAGATGGATAGGGACATGTAAGGTGGCTTGTAGAGGCTATCTACCCCATTTCCTCCCTTATATAATGAGTGAAAGTCAATCTTTAGTCCAATCCAAAAATACAAATTATCTTCTCTATTTTAACTGAACAAGAGGTTGTTTATTCTCTCTATAGTTCAATCATAGTATCACATGCAATTATCCTTCCATAATCAATGATTTCCAAGTGTTATAGACGTGTTATTTTAAGTGTAAAAGAGGATTACTAGAAGAAATAAAACTTTAAAAATTTAGTGATTATTGGATTTTATTTTCAACATCTTCTCCAGAATTATTATCTTCAAGTTTAAAATCAAGAATGCTAGTTATATGTATACATATATATAATTTACATTACTATTTATAATTATTATCACTATTTATAAAGATATGTTGCTAAATATGTGATAAAAATGATGAAAAGTTAAAGTTTGAATTAAATTAAAATTTTAGAATATTTAAAGAAATTATTCCTTATGAAAATCATGTTTAAACTTGTTAGTTCATTAAAAATGATAAGATAGACTTGGTGAAGAAATGTAGGATGCATATATGGATTTATTTTGATAAAATCTTTCATTCATGACCAAAATCATATGTAGTAACGGGGAATGGGTTTAATATCTTAGAACTACATTTGAAGAATCCTTGGAATATAATATAATAATGTTGAAAAATCAGCATTTTAGTCACATAAAATGATTCTACTTTATGTAGAGAAAGTTTAAGAAGTTTAAAGTTTAAGGGAGTAATAGTAAAAAGTGAAAAAGTAGTGAGGTTAAAACAGTAAATATAGTAATATTTACACATAAAATGACAATGGTGCAAAGTCTAAAATGAAAGTTTCTCAATTTCTAAGATTAAATCTTGAAATATTAAAAGTGTTGTTTTTAGTCCATAAGTGTCATTTTATGAAAAGTATGGATTGAATAGTAATCTTTGCAAACATGAGTGTTATTTTGAAAATTTAATTAATAATATGAACACATAAAATTATTGGAGTTAACACATTTGAAATATAAGTCTTGAAATGACAAAAGTAATATTTTACTACAAAAGTGTCATTTTATGTAAAATTTGGGCTTATGAGCAAAATTTTTCAAATTAAAGGACTCTAGTTACAACAATTGAGTTTTATGTGGTGGAAACACATGTTTTGTAAAGAAAAGATAAAAAGGAGCATTTTTTGGAAAGGGTATAAAATGCAAGTTTATAAGTGTGCATAAATACTAAAAAATGCATTAAAATGTAAATATGGGTATTTCGAATTCAAGGATTAAGTTTCACAAGAAATGATAAGTCAGGTTGTTTTCAAAGATGAAATACCATGTTAAAGGTAAAATAAAAATGAACTTTTGATAAAGTGTGAAACTTGAAAATTACGTGTTGAAACTAGTCTCGTCCCGGGTATTTGGCCGCATCATCCGTTAAGAGTGAAATAAAGGGAAAATGGTTAAAAGTAAAAAATAATTAAAGGAATAAAAAGAGTTACAATGATGTAACAAGTAAAAAACAATTGGAGGTAACAGGAAAATTTACGGAGAGCCTGGAGCCCTAAGGTGCGGGTTAATGCGTAGAGTTAAAATCACTGATCAGGAGCATATTATAACATGGTGGGAGTGGGTGAAAGGTCGTATAACACTCACAGATTGTTACCCCAATTAATTAAGTGAAAAGATGGTTTTAAGAATGGCTCTCATTAAAGTAAATGTAAGTTTATGACACCACTTAAAATATATGAAACTGTGTTAATGGTTCAATGAACATGATATGGGTGGTTTTAAAAGAAAGATTAAATGTAAGTGAGTTCATCGATCGGGGTACATGGTCAAAACGCCAATTTCATGTCACGTTGCATTTTGCATGAGAATACTTAATCAACTGATAGATGATTTCATAAGTTCTAAAAAATAATTTTATTTATAGATATTCTTTGTACTTATTACTCTACTAGTATTTTTCCAACTAGGCCCATGCCCATATCCTATTATTTTCCAAATCCCCTAAAGGTAAGAAAACCGTGAGAGCCAGATAAAGATGTACTTGTCAGTGGAGATCTATTCAATATTTACTTCAAATGTGTTGTGTAATGGAACTTTGACTAAGATATTTGAAAATGTTTTGAAGCATTTCAAATTTGGTTTGTAATAAGACAGGATGATGTGGACTTTATTAAATTGTATTTATTCTATGAAGTTGGCAAAACTCTTTTATTTCAATTGTTTTAATAAATTTCATAAATGTGGATATCATTTCATGAATTAAATTAAAAGAATTTTATGACACAAAAATGTGATAGAAATATTTTACTTTAAACGACGAGTTTCTCAAATGAAATCAAAATATAAAAGGTTTTTCCCATTAACTCCCAGAATCAGGGAGTCACGTGATTAAACTTCCCGTTTTATTTATATATTAATTTGCACATATTAACTTGCAAATATGTGTATCCTTACTAAATCCATCATAGTAATGTAGTTTTAAAGTTTTAACTTTCTTCGAACTAAGTTTTCCATGTGACTAAACTTCATAGACCTCTGGTAAACTACATATCTTTCTTTATTTTTGATTTTTAAAATGGAAAAAAAACTGCATCTCTTATCCCCAAGACTAGTAGATTACATTTAAATTCAATTTACACATGTAAATAGGGAGAACGTCTAATATAAAATATATATCAAAACCTAATCAATATATTTTACGAATCCCCAATTGTTTTTTATAAAAGAGCCACAATCATCAAATTAAATAATGTAATATGAACAACAATCATGAACTTAAACAATGCAATATCAAAATGAATTAATCACCAAACTAAATACTGGAATATCTAACCAAAGTGAATCATATATTTTTCATCCAGCATAATTTTTACCCAAAATTAAAATAACAAACGAAAACAATTCACCTTAAGAAACCAGCACTAATTAAAATGCTCCAGCTCCAGCTCTAGCATGTAATATGTCAATTGTGTCATCTTTAAATTTCAATGCTCCACCAAATTATTATTAAAAGGGGAATGTGAAAGTGATGCTTGAAAAAAAACTAATTAAATATTCAAGATCGTCTATTTTTCATCCAATATAAGGTTGTATCCTAAACTAAAATAACAAACAAAAACATTTCATTCTAAGAAACTAGTACTAGTTAAAATTATCCAGCTTATACCATCTTTAAATTCCAATGCTCCTCCGAATTGGCATTAAAATGTGAATGTGAAAGTGATGCCGGGAAAAAAAGGAAAGGGAGAGATTAATCAAATATTCAAGATCTTAAAAATACATCATTTAACAAAAAAGAACTATACTGAGTATATACTGTATGATATGAGGAAAAAAGTTTGTCATTACTCCAAATAATTTCTTGCATTGACTCATCATCATTCTATAAATCAAGAAAGAAATTATTAAATGTTGAAAACATGTTTAAATTGTCAAAAAAAATGTCACGAATATTTTATTTAAAAACCTATAATATTCTTACATTTTCTTTCAATAATTCATCAACTCTAAGATCATGTTGCAACTAATCTCCCAAACAAATTAAAGCTTCCACCAACTTGGGTCTTAATGAGATACGGTATTAATTAAGATATCTACCTCCAACATTGAAGGAAGACTCAAAAGCTACAATAGTAACAAGTATGGATAGTATGCCACGAGCCATTTTTGATAGAATTTATTTTAAAGTGTTTGCTTTCCACCAGTCCAAAGCATCAATGTCAAGATTTGAATCCCCATTGTACGTATAAAGTCTTTCTTGCATACAATTGTCCCAATTGGATTCATTTGCTTGGATGGTATCTAACTCCTTAGTGCAAGTATCAAACGCAATCCTACTTTTAGTTTTACCCTTAAAACCTCCCAGAGTCGTGTTCTTACTACTAGAGTCTCTACTAACATCCCCATCTTTGGATTCGATATCACTTGAAGAATAAGTGATAACATATTCATCATAAAGTTCATATAAAGAATTAAGAACAACAAAAATATGTTTATCAAGCTCAAATGACGAATAATATTTTGGAAAATAAAACTTTACAAGTCTCATTTTATAGTGAGGATCTAAAACTGCTACTAAGGCCATCAACAAATTACATTCCCCCAATACTTCTCAAACTTCTCACTCATTGGAAATGTCATTTTCTTGATATATTCTCTATTATTCAATTACTTTTCATTTAATATTTGTTTTACTTTCTAAATTTCAGCAAGGAACAAGCTTGAAGTTGGAAAGGAATAACTTAAGAAGCCATTTGTGGTTTCTCTAAAAACTTCTAAAAATTTACAAACTTTTGCAACTTGTGCCTAATAACTTTCATATGGCAACCATTAATAGAAAGGTTATTTTCCCTTTTACTATGGAAAAACTTCTTTAAACACTAATGCATACTCTAACATTGCATATGTGGAGTTCCATCGAGTTGGCGCATCAAGAATTAAATGCTTAGAGGTTGGGAATTGTAATGTCTTCACAATCTCAGTGAATTTATGAAGTTGCGAGGGAGACGTCTTTCAATATTCACAAATTTATGAACATTTTTTTATCACATCTCGTATCTTCACCAACCCATCTTGTATAATAAGATTCAAAACATGTGTGAAACATCGCACATGGAATATTTTACCTTTGAAATATTTCTTCCCATTTACTAAAAAATTATCTCTCAAGTTTCTTATCGCTACATCATTTGCAGAAGCATTACCTAAGGTAATCGTAGACATCTTATTCGCAACACCCTAATCATAAAGACAGACTATTCGTAATTACAGTCCCTGTGTGTGGAGGTGCCAGAAGTTCAATATGCACTTTTGTAACCTCTATTCACAATCCAAAAAGTGTCCCGTAAGACACGTATAACCAATTATTTGATTATAAGTCCACAAATTCGCACTTAATCTAATTCTATCAACACTTTTAAATAATTTTAACATTTTCTTCTTAATGGCATATATTTTCATTCAGTCGTTTCTCACAGTGACATGAGTTATTTTATCAAAATTTAGGTTTAGATCTTAATAAATAAAAACAACTAATCAATATTCAACCATTCGAAAGGGGTTTGCAGTATAATAATCTTTGTAAGAATTTATTTTACTTTATATTTATCATACTTAATAGTTGTTAAACCACCTCCAACCTGTTCAAGTCCAGCAGGTTGTGAAGATAATAGGTTTTGTCTCTGTGCATGGCTGTCATCAACTCATACCGTAAGTTGTTGGGTTAAGTCCCGCAAGGAGCGCAACCCTCGTGTTTAGTTTCCATCGTGAGTTTGGAACCCTGAATAGACTCGCAGTGATGTATTTTAGTAAAATTTATAGCTGATAGAGGGGCCAAATCGTACAGTTCATTTGTTGGTAGCTTGGAGGATTAAAAGCATGACTCTTGATTTCTGTTCTAATGAGGTTACTATGAAATATTAACTCATGGGTGGGGCAAGATCTTTTATTGTGGTTAATGGTTTCTCTTAGCTATATGGTTACTACCATTTTTATCAGTTTCAGTAGCCTTACGAGGCAAACAATCGATGAAGTGTCTATGAAGATGTATTGTGGGACCCCTTGAAACCAGAGCCAACTTTTAGTTCCAACATTTACATTGTGCCTTTTGAGTTCCATATTCATTTGTTATTATTAAATAATCCTCCAAAACTTTTTATGTCTTCTTCTTAACACTCTTTCATAATGGATTATCTTTATCACCTTGAGCATCATCCATTGGAAATTATTTTCTTTTATCACCTATTAAAGGATTAGACTCTATAGAACCCATTTGTTCTTATGTAGGATGATTACTTGCCATATCTGATTTAACCTTAAATAAAACAAAATCAAAGTAATAGATATTTAGCAACAATTTTAAAAAAAAAAATAGTAACTTTAATGAAAACAAAATATTTCTTAACATACACACAAAATAAAGAACTAAAGAATTGAAAATCTAAAATACTAATGATACAAAACTTGTTGTGATCCATAGGTGTTAAAAATAGTTTAAGAACATAAAATTTAAGGTTATTAGCATGTTAATGTTTGAATATCTCATGACAGTTCCATCTATATTAATACAAATAGAAATAAGAATAAGAATAAGATAATGGATATTGTACAAACAAACAAATTCATATTGGAGAGATACTAGAATTGAGTATTCATATATTGCTTTCATAATCATACCTATAAGGATGACTCTCACAATAAATTCAATTAGGTACAAAACAAAATTGATGGACCACAAGTGAAAATTTTATGATCAACTATATTTGAAACAACTAGATAGTTTTAAGTTGAAATCTACCATCTATGGAAACAATTATCTTAATTTATTTATATATTTTATTTATAAAAAAAACTAGGAAGAGAATAACAACTAAGGAAGAAGAAAATATAAATATTAAGAATATTTCATTCACCATGTGTAGAGGTTTATGAAACTAACAACTAAGATCAAATCTAATTCATACATGTTATAGAGTCCAAATAAAACACAAATTTTGTTGTGAGTCATGTGGTAAATCCACCTGAAAAAAAAATCAATAATATGAAATTATATCGGTTGTATGAAGAAATATTTAATCCAAACGAAATACAAAAACCCTCATATAAAGCAAATAAATTTAAGAAGCCCTGAGTAAGTTACCTAGTCAACTTTTATTTTTTAAGGAAGATTGATGATAAGAATAATCTTGAAAATGTAAAGATTTTGTACGAAAAAAGGACTCTCAAAATGGCAAAAAAACTGAAAATCGTAAGTGGTCTGACATAGTAAGAGATAAATATACGATAAACATTACAGGGGTACAATTGTTGTTCACTCCCTCATATTAAATATGCAATGTAACAAAAGAAATATAGGCTCGTGAGCTTAGTGAGCCGAGCCATTGATTATTGACACTCGACTAAAAAGTAAAATGAAATTCAAATATTGATCAGATTGAGCTTGTTATTAGATATAAACTATCTTGAGTGGGCCAAAACTGATTCAATCTCGAGCTACTCAAATAATGTTTTAGCCATGGATCTGGTGCATCGAATGTGGTTTACACATGGAAGATCAGTTCATCGTTTGTTATAGAATATATGTATTTTTCAAAGTCTTATATGGATATGAAGAAGTCATTGATAGGATTGTATCATAATATTTTATTAGATAAATATCGATTACAAGAAACAATATAGTTTTGACTTATTGTATTGTATCATAATATAACTATATTTCAAAGTATTAATGTTTTTATTATGAACAGTTTGACATAATTGTCTTAATATTGAGTATAAGATCATTTATATCTCATGGAAAGCTCCTAATTTGAATATAATTTATGGAGACATGCATTTGATATTCATTTCTTTAACCTATTGGGTCAGATTCATTTTTGAATCAATATTATTAGTAAATTGGGTAATGGTCAAAACAATATGGTGAAAGTTACGTCATCCACACCTCAGTATAGATATTGATAATACCCCATTGATGTATATTATAAGTTTTGATAATGTTAAATTTGAAAGATGGATTTCGTTATCCGACATATAAAATAAGTTAGGAGGACTGTGATAGGTTCCATAAACTGTCTATATGTAAAATATGTCGTTGGGTGTTTACACCCTATACAAACAAATATCAAAACTTAGCACGCTAACTATGTAGTGTAGAAAAAAATAGGGATCCAATCCGCAGGGAATTGCTGTTAGAATTCTATTAATTTATCAATTCTCAAATAAAAGTATAAAAGGTGATGAATGAGCAAATACTTAAACTAGGCGAGTAATGAAACTAGATTAACAAAAAAAAAACTATAGATTGAGAATTGTGTCCCTCACACGGACTAAATAGCATAAACGGTTACATCGAAAGAAAACAATTAACAACATTAATCTCATTTGTATAATTAATAAAACCTAGAGTTGTCACCCTCTAAATTATCATAAAGACTAAATTTGTGTTTGGAGTTAACGAATATTCTGGAAATTACACATGAAAGCTCATAAATACGGTGCATACATGATATGCACCATTAAATCTCCTAGGCGCAATACCAAGAACAATTAACCCATTAAAATTATCATAAACCCAACATGCAATATCAAAGAAACTAATTAAGCCATGTGAGTTCAACAACCTCAAACTAAATTAAACTAGTTATAAAGTATTGTAAATGACACGTATTTAAAGAAAATAAGTAAATAAAATAAGAAATAATTGAAGACAACTAATTAATAAAGTTTAAAAACAACAATGTATTTATATTTATGGGGAAGAAGTTGAATAGTAAAACTTACATATAAAAGGAATGAAACTCTAAGAGGAAGAAAAGGAAAAGCTACCCAAATCAAACCCTAACTAAAAATAAAATGATATGTATATCAAAAAATTCAAATTACAAATAAATAGTAAGTTGGATTAAAAGAAAAGGGAAAAGAAAAAAAGGGAAAAATGTCAAATATCTACTATGATTGGTCGACCGCAGTCCTTTGACTGGTCGATTAGTGTTCTTGAATAAATGCCTAATGTCTTCCTTTGAATTCAAAACCTTATTGACCAATTGACCAGTGGATAGGGATCATTCGATCAGTGCTTTGTATTCTAGGCATTTTGTTCTTCAAAAGGGAAAAATGTTGTGTTTACGGAAATGGCTCTAAATCAATCATCCGGACTCAAAACGATATGACGTTTGCGACCACGGGAATATAACTTGATGAAATCCGTTTCCATGGAGTGTGGACCAAGAAGTCTGAAATTTTGAACATGCCCTTGAAGTTGTGTCAAACATTGAAAACTTCCCCAAATGCAACCAATTGCTCCACTTAGTATTCCAATAACTACAAGAACTCAGATATATCTTTCACATAATATATATATATATATATATATATATATATATATATATATATATATATCGAATATCAAGGTTAACCAATATAAGAGAATATAAGTAGGATAACGGGCTCTAATATACAATATTCGCGATGTATCAAACCCCTTAACTTAGATAATGTTAGTCCCTAGTGATCAAACAAAATAAAACCACACCACTAGAGAGCGATAACAAAAATTTTGAAAGAATAAAAGATAAAAATGCCTATTTTGCGGGTGAACAATTGCATTTCCCATATGCAACAAGCTATTAAGACCCTAGGTTACCCTAGTGGACAAGTGTTGTCTCATGAGAATTTTCAGGGTTGAAATCCAAAAATATTGAGTGTCCTCAAAATATATGATCAATCAATCATTTCAATAAGCTAAACAATAGTGAAAAAGATTTCAATATTTTATTAGCATATTGACGCGACTGAAAATGTGTCTCAGAAGTGCGTTCACACTAGGCTCAAGTGCAAGCCTGTCGCTCAAGTAATAATCCCAGTAAGTAGGGTATCGATCCTCAGGGAAAAAAAGACAACGGAGTTGTGACAACGAGAAAAGACGGAGAAGCCCTAACTTTGACTCTAAAAAGAAAAGGAAAAATGATTTGGTTTTTTAGATTGATTACAGCTAAATGGGATGACGAAATTATGAAGAAATATAACTATACTAATCTACCTAAAGTAAGAATGAACGATGATTTGAAACTTTTTGTTTAAATGATGAGAAAAATAGGACGGGAATACAATCCCCCAACCCTAGTGTATTGCAGTTATAATATTAATCTTAAATTTATTTGATTAATTTGACCCGGAATTTAGTACTCCCAAGCATTATGTATACGAGGTTCAAGCCCGCGTCATACCTAATCTGAGGATGAGTAAATCAGTATCGCGATAGTAGCACTCGAATTTCACTCTAAATCATCACGAACACCCAGAGGCAAACGAGATATAAAGATCTACAATTGTTGTGTCACGACGCAATACGGTCATAATCAATCACTAAATTCAGCGGGTTAATTTTATACACACGCACTAACACATCAGGCTGGGTTCATGTACCCCGGCCTTAGAAAATCTATCCTATCATGATGAACGTGATGGAAAAGGTGTTTAATGTGCAGATATTCATGATTACTCTAAGAAAATTGGAAATTAATGCAGAATGAAATTGGAAATAAGAAATACTTACTAAAATTACCCAAGTAGTAATTGCAACAATGAATGAAACTGGTAATCACAAAAATCACTGAATAAATATTCAAACTTTTAATTAAAACTGAAATTGTTAGCTAAACTAGGGTTTCTGGAAAAGGAGAGGAAAATCCTACTAATTCCCCATGTTAATAACAATAATAAATCGGGTCTTTATACCTTACAACAATTTTGGAGGTTCAGCTGCACTAGGAGTCTTTTTAGGAAGATATAGAATTTTCAAATCTCGAAGCCCGGACCGGTCCAGGCCTTAGGCGGACCGGTCTGCCCCCAAGGCAGATCGGTTCTTTTTATTTTGGGGCGGACCGGTTCGGGGTCGGATCGGTCTGCCTATTTGACTTTTTGGCTCAACTTTGACTGCTCATAACTTTTGTTCCTGGACTCTGATTGAGGTGTCGTTTCTTCCTATGTGCTCATGAATGTGATATCTTCAACTTCTCTTCAGATACCTCATCCGAATTCCGGGTGGAAATTATGCTTTTGCCCTTTTGACTTTTCCTTCTTTATTTCTTGATTCTTCCGGTTTCCTTCTTTCGTTTCTTGTCATCAAATACCTGTAAAATCACTACAAAATACCAGAAACTCAGTGTACTCGTTAGGACCGGTCAATAGCAAGATTATGAGATAAAGTCAACCCAATTAAGTTGTTCGAGGTTCTAAAAGTAACTAAATGAAGGTATAAATTAGGAAGAGTTTATGCCTAATCAAACCCCCCTAACTTAGAACTTTGCGCGTCCCGAGCAATGTAAAAGAATCTTAGCAAGGCTTAACTCTTGGAAATCATTTTATTGGGATAAAATACTTTTTTCACGGGCAAGCGATTGCATTTAGCATATGCAACAAGCCGTTAAACCCCTAGGTTACCCTAGTAGGACGAGTGTTGTCTCATGAGGGTTTGCAGAGAATATACCCACAAAATTCGACTCAAAGAAAATTCAAAATATGCAAAAATTGTGCAATTCAAACTTTTCCAGAAAATAGTCATCATCAAGACGTATTTACAAGTCTCAAACCGTAGTGCGTGTGTGCGAAGCCAGAAATATAACCGCCAATTTCCACCGATTGATCATTTCGTTACTTATCCGAAAATTCATTTTGATTTCAAGTTCTCACTAGATGCTCTCACAAACGAATCTCTCGGATAATGGCTATTCTCTCGGTATGCGTGATATAAAGAGTAAATGTAATGGAAGCAAACTCATGCATACAATTAGAAATACGAAAATTTTGTGGTGAAAGGACCTTATCAAAGGATTACGGTTTTAAAAATGGGAACATTGCCTCTATTTCGCGCACTTAATCTCCTTTATTATCTTTTGGTGTCTTAGCTCTCCACGCGGTAATCAATTTTCGCAATTTAGACTCGGTTAGGACTTTTTCGGGTTTTTAGGGTATATTGGGTAAAATGAAGGAGGTAGGGAAGGTTGGAATTGGAAAAGTCATTAGTGATGTCCATTTGTGCTTTTTCCGGGCTATTGCTCATTTTTTTCTTCTTTTTCTATTTTTTCTGTTTTTCACTTCTTTTCTTTTCTTGCTATTTTTGTTGAGCATAACTAATTTTTCTTGCCCCTTTATATGCACTTTTGGACTAAATTCTGAATTTTTCTATTTTTCACAATTTCGGGCTATTTGGGTTTTTCGGGTTGTCAAACGAAAGGAAAAATTATTCGGCACAATTTGGATTGCCAAAGGGGTGATTTTTTGCATATTTTTCTGGCCAATATTTTTGGGTGACAAACGAGGGCCTACTTCATTGTCCAAAATGCCAATTGCGTTACCATATGCGTTTCGAAATGAATTTACGTTTAGAGATTAATTTGGCATGTTTTTCAAAGAAATATTACACACATTTTTCAAAACCGATCAAAATGAAAGACTTGAGATCCTCGATAACTTTTTAGGCGCTGAAAAGAACTTTGAGTTAATCAATTAACACGGATTGATTTAAAAACTCGCAAAAAGTGATAGGCTCGAATCTCACCGGGTTTGTTAATCTCCACACTTATTCGTTTAGTCGTCAACTTTCGCTCAATTTCCATCTTTGGTCAATTTTGGCTTTGTGTATGTTGAATGTTTACAACTTGAGACTTTAATTCAACTTTTAATGATATTTTTGAAAAATTGGAATTCCAACTTTTATTTATTTTGAACAAAAAATATTTTTGGATTTTTCAAAATTTTATGATTTTTTTGGAAATTTCTGGGCATTTTTGAAAATTTGTGAAGTTTTAGAGATACGCACTTGTGATCCCCCCCTAACTTAGACTTTTGCATTGCCCTCAAGCCAAAAGGACTAAAATCTAAATAAGGCAAAATAATAAGTGCGATAAATAAAACAAACAAATGGTGAAAATGCAGTTTTTATTACAACCGGACTATGTTACATGTGCAGGGAAAAGCATACAACAGTGAACAGGAAAAACAAGGAAAAAAAACTGCCAACACCAAATAAAGCTTCACCGGGGTGGGGGTGGGAGGAACCGGGCGCGTTGGGGTCATAGGGGTTATGGTAGTAGGAAGGCAATGGCTCATTAGTATCCCCTATGCGGCGTTAGATGTCCGCTTGGAAGTGGAGAACGACGCCCAAGTCGCGCTCGTAGTTGGTTTGAAAGGTGTTGAAGTTGTTTTCAAGCGCCGACATGCGGGCTGATAGGTCGGTTCCCGCCCACTCGAAATCTGGGTCATCCTCCTCGTCCGCCGACTCTTCGTCCAGACCGATATCCCCCATCTCGATGTCCTCACTGGCTGCCCCTGCTTCTTCCTCGCTGTCGCTCAGAGCAGCCTCTTCGTCACTATCACCTCCCCGCCTAGCCCGGAGGACAACTAGCTGTTTGGCGCTTTTGGTGCGGGTCCCTTGGCCGAAAGGACCGGGGATGCACGTATGGTTTCTCGGCGCCTCTATGCCAGCATCATGAAGGATGGAAGTGATCATTCGGGCATAAGGAAGTGGGGTGGTTCCCTTCTCATCCAAGGACGCGTTAATGATATCCGCGTATAAGGTTCGGCCCAAATGGATGGACGTTTGGGGGTCGAAGAGGTGATACGTCAAGGTGGCTTGCCGGGGTCGCATGGCGGAGTCGTTGGATGTTTGTAAAATGTTGGCTCACATAATCTGAAATGTGAGGCGTGCCTTCTCGTTGATTCGTCCAACGGCGACGGTTTCCCCCGTCCAAGCCACATTCAGCGTAATTTGGGCCATAATGGTATCCTTGTCGACTGGGGGGACGTTTCGGGGATAGGTGAATTCTTGGACGTCCGGGACGTCAAACTCGACCAACTTGGCCGTGAGACAGGACAAGGAAAATGGAATGGGAGTCCTATCCACGTAAGCTTCGGCCTCGAATTGGCCCGTCCTGACTAGGGTGTCATAGAATGAGCGAACTTCGGTTGCCCAAACTGCTTCGTGAGGTTGATTGAGGAATCGGCACCAGCCCCGAGCCATGAATAGGGCGGTGACGGAGTTGGGCAGGGCTTCCCATTGGACAACGCGCTCCATATGGAGTTTGCGGCCCAAACCGAAGTATTGAGTGCACCACCGCTCCTCTTGGCGGGAGCGGAATTCACCGTGACCAGAGGGTTGAATCACGGTGGAGTCATATTTGGTGGGGGCAACACGGGGAGCCATAGAAACAACAAGGATTTATTGCTTGAAACACTAGGGAGGAAGAAGAGATTATTTGGGTTAAAGGTGTGAGGATAAGGGAAGGGAAGGGGGTGTATTTATAGTGGAAGAGGTGAGGGGATGGGTTAGAATTGGAGCGAAAGGGTTTGGAGGGAAAGGGGGGTGGATTTGGGAGGGAAAGGTTGGGTGGGAAGAGGGAAAAAGGATTGGAGGGAATGAATGGGATTGGGGGGAAAGGGGGCTGAATCTTGGGAAGCGAGAAAAATAGACCTGCAGAAGGCGGACCGGTCCGAGGTATGGGCGGACCGGTCCGGCCCCAGGTCTTTTGGGCTGGAATTCTCCAAACTTGGTTGCGATCTCTCTTTTCTGAAAAAATATCACTTTCATGACCTACTCTCTATCAATCTGGACTAAAACCCTCTCGATTTCGCTGGTCAACGCCCTTTTGACTCAAAATTCCCAAAACACACGAATGCTTCTCCCGAACGAAACCTAGTCCTAACGACTCTCGAAACACACACGACTCTCACACCATACGCGTCGGGGGTGCAACGACCTCACTACAACAACTCACTTGACCCCGTACATGGGGTTCAATAACCAGACGGTGTTGACTTCTTCCGCACACGCCTCTAGATATGGCTTTAGGCGTTGTCCATTCACTTTGAATGCATTTCCCCCATTTAAATCGTCCAATTCAACAGCTCTATGGGGGAAAACATTCTTCACGACGAATGGGCCAGATCATCGTGACCGCAACTTACCCGAAAAGAGGTGAAACCGAGAGTTGTAGAGAAGAACTTTTTGCCCGGGAAGAAACTCTTTTAGTCAAATGATGCTATCATGAGCGAGTTTCATTCTTTCGTTTGAAATTTTGGCATTCTCATACGCATCATTGCGTAGTTCTTCTAACTCATTCAATTGAAGCTTGCGGGCTTCACTGGCCTTGTCCATGGCCTAATTTAATTGCTTAATTGCCCAATACGCCTTGTGTTCTAGCTCAACGGGAAGGTGGCAAGTTTTGCCATACACAAAGTGGAAAGGGGACATGTCGAGTTGGTTCTTATATGCGGTACAATAGGCCCATAGAAAATCGTTCAATCTAAGGGACCAATCTTTTCTGGTAGGATTGACGGTCTTTTCAAGAATGTTTTTGATCTCCCGATTCGCTAGCTTGGCCTGCCCATTCGTTTGTGGGTGATAAGTCGTTCTAACCTTGTGGAAGACACCATACTTTCTCATGAGCTTCTCGAATGGCTTTTTGCAAAAGTGCGTGCCATTATCACTAATTATCGCTTTCGGTGCACCGAAGCGAGAAAGTATGTGTTCCTGCAGGAACTTTATCACCACTTTGTTGTCATTGGTCTTCGTAGCTAAAGCTTCCACCCATTTAGAAACGTAATCTACCGCGACAAGGATGTATAGGAAACCAAAGGATGGGGGGAAAGGACCCATGAAGTCAATACCCCAACAGCCGAATATCTCAATGATGAGTATGGGGGTAAGAGGCATCATGTCTCGTCGAGTAATGGCTCCCATTCGTTGGCACCTATTGCATGATTTGCAGGCTTCATTCACATCCCGGAAGATTATGGGCCAATAGAGGCCACATTGCAAAATTTTAGCGGCCGTCTTTTTCGTCAAAAAGTGGCCTCCGCAAGCTTCCGAATGACAAAACTGGATGACTTTCGGGATCTCGTCATCCGGTACACATCGTCGGATGATTTGGTCTGCGTAATATTTAAAAAGGAATGGATCATCGTAAAAGAACATGCGCGACCAAGTAAGAAACCTCTTCTTATCTTGCGATGTCCAGTTGGGAGGGACGGCTCCCGTAACAAGATAGTTCACTATATCCGCAAATCAGGGATACGAAGAGGTAGCAAAAAGTTGCTCATCCGGAAAGTATTCGTCTATGGGTACGGGATCACTAGGTACGTCGGACGAAAGCCAAGATAAACGGTCGGCAATGATTTTTTCTACTCCTTTCTTATCTTTGATGGAGAGATTGAACTCTTGTAGGAGTAGGATCCACCTTATGAGGTGCGGCTTGGCATCTTTCTTAGCAAGTAGGTATTTTAAAGCCACATGGTCGGTGAAGATAGTAATAGGAGAACCAATGAGATATGACCAAAATTTATCAAGGGCAAAGACTACCGCTAGAAACTCCTTCTACATGGTAGAGTAATTGAGTTGAGGTCCGGTAAGGGTCCGGCTAGCGTAGTAGATGACATGAGCTTGTTTATCTTTGCGTTGGCCCAAAATAGCCCCGATCGCATAATCGCTTGCATCACACATATGTTCGAATGGTAAGGACCAATCCGGAACTTATATGATGGGAGAGGACACACGCATGGTTTTCGATTTTTCAAAAGAGATTTGGCATGCTTCCGCCCACTTGAATGGGTTGTCCTTCATGAGTAGGTTGCTTAAGGGTCTAGCGATGGCGCTAAAGTCCTTAATGAACCT
The DNA here is from genome assembly GCA_949130495.1 of Sambucus nigra. Classification (NCBI taxonomy): domain Eukaryota; kingdom Viridiplantae; phylum Streptophyta; class Magnoliopsida; order Dipsacales; family Adoxaceae; genus Sambucus; species Sambucus nigra. The sequence goes on from OX422217.1 coordinate 423,557,337, forward strand.
TCGATAAAACCCCGCATGGCCCAAGAATGAGCGCACATCCTTAAGCGATTTTGGTGGGGGAAGATCATCTATGACATCTATCTTTGCCCTATCAACTTCTATTCCTTTGGATGACACTATGTGGCCAAGAACTATTCCCTCGGTGACCATGAAATAGTACTTCTCCCAGTTCAGCACTAAGTTCTTTTCTACACATCGGGTAAGTACTTTTTCCAGCTTTTCTAAACAGTGATCGAAAGAGGTGCTAAAAACGCTAAAATCGTCCATGAACACTTCGAGTCCTCTCTCGACCATGTCGCTAAATAAGCTCAACATGCACCTTTGAAAGGTCGCGGGTGCATTACACAAGCCAAATGGCATACGTTTGTAGGCAAACGTACCAAAATGGCAAGTGAAGGTCGTCTTCTCCTGGTCAAGTACATCCACCTCAATTTGGATATATCCGGAATAACCATCAAGGAAGTAATAGTAAGGGTGTCCCGCCACTCTTTCAAGCATTTGATCAATAAATGGCAAGGGGAAATGGTCTTTTCTAGTTCCCGCATTGAGTTTCCGGTAGTCAATGCAAACGCGCCATCCGGTGGTGGTACGTTGGGGAACTATCTCTCCCTTAGCATTCTCATTCACATTCATACCCGACTTCTTCCGGATGACTTAAATAGGGCTTACCCATTTGCTATCCGAGATTGGGTAGATAATCCCAACATCCAACATCCAACAATTTGATAATCTCGGTTCTCACAACTTCTTTCATGTTGGAATTTAGTCTTCTTTGCATTTCTCTAGAGGGCTTGACATCCTCTTAGAGATGGATCTTGTGAGTGCAAATCAAAGGACTTATCCCCTTCAAATCAGCAATGCACCAACCAAAAGCATTTTGGTGCTTCCTCAGAATTTTTAATAATTTACCCTCCTGCCCTTCGTCTAGGCTAGAGGAGATAACAACAGGAAATGTCTCATCCTCTCCTAGGTATGCATATTTAATATGGGAGGGGAGTTTCTTTAATTCGAGGGTTGGAAATTTGTCACTAGATGGAACCATGTGTGTATCCCTCGGAGGTAATTCCTCGAATCTAGAAATCCAATTAACATCTCCCACGTCCTCGTTCGACGTACTCTCATCGAGTAGTTCTCTCAACACTCTAACCTCCCTCTCGAAGTCGGTGTACGTCCCCTCACTCTCGTATCTCACCACTAAACAGGACTCTAAAGCATCGCCACAGTAATTCTCCTCAAAATACTCCTCTACTATCTCATCGATGAGGCTTACCGCGTGAAGATCATCTTCCTCCCCTGCATTTTGGGCTATGTGGAAGATGTTGGTCTCTAAGGTCATGTTTCCAAACGTGAGTTACATTCGCCCATTCCTAGTATTGATGATTGCGTTAGCTGTAGCTAAGAAAGGATGCCCAAGGATGATGGGAACTTGATTGCTCGAGTTGATGGAGGGCTCCGTGTCCCAAATAACAAAATCTATCGGAAAGTAGAAAGTGTCAACTTGGACGATCATGTCCTCGACTAGGCCTCGTGGGATCTTCACTGTTCGATCCGCAAATTGGAGAGTGAATTTTGTGGGCTTAAGGTCGCCCAAATTAACTTGCCTATAAATGGAGTAAGGGAGTATGTTTACACTTGCCCCCAAGTCAAGTAAGGCTTTTTCGATTTTATTATCTCCAATGATGCAGGATATGGTGGGTGCATCGGGATCTTTGAATTTAGGCGGAAGCTCGTTTAGTAGAATGGAGCTCACGTTCTAGGCTAGAAAGACATTCTTCTTTACCTTCATCTTCCTTTTTACCGTCAACAAATCTTTGATGACTTTGCCATAAGCTAGAATTTTCTTAATGGCATCAAGAAAGGGTAAATTCATCTTTACTTTCTTTAGCAATTCTAGCACGTCTTCACGTGGGTTTCCTCTATGGGAGGGAATCAACCTTTGAGGAAATGGTGCCGCGGAGGGTGGTTTAACTACTACCTCTGTCTCACTATTGTCTTCCTTGTCTCTCGTTCAAAGGGACATCTTCGGCCTCTTTCGTGTCGGGCAAAATCTCCTTGTCTTTCGTTGTGTCGTGTGGGGGAGGTGATAAATCAACGACCCTCCCACTACGAAGAGTGGTCACAGCTTGACATTGCTCCTGATGTTCTGTGGAGGTAGAGCTAACACTAGTTTGACCTTGATAAGGTCTTTGGCCTTGGGCAGGAAACTTTCCCTTCTCTTGAACACTCAATGAGGATTGTATCTTTGAAAGATTCGCATTTATGTCGCCAATCAGACGATTGTATTTGGCATTGGTTGCGGTCTGGCTTGCGATGAATTGATTCATGGTATCCTTGAGAGTTCTCCGCTGTGGCGGGATATAATTTCCTTGAGGTGGTGGTGCTTGAACATGTCCTTGCATGTGTGGAGCTTGTTGAAAGTGTTGTGGTGGAGGAGGGGAAACATGCGAAGGAGGGTTCATTGCGGCATGTTGTTTCCCATAGCTAAAACCGGGATGGTTTTTCCATGAAGGGTTGTAGGAATTTCCGTGCGGGGCACCGAAATTACCCTTGAATCCTCTTATACCACTAACTTGCTCCTGAAGCATTACTTTGTAGGCGGGTATCATCGTACATTCCTCAGTTGAATGGTCTGCCTCATAAATAGCACACACCTTCTCGACGGGGTTCGGTATGGATCTAGTTAGTCCTCTCCCACATATCCCTCGTAGGTCTCACATATCTTTCTCAAGTATATCAATCCGACTGTCCGCTATATAATTCTTTTCTGCATGATATAGGTCGGACGCTGACGGAGTGGTGGTCACTTAACGATTTTGATTTTGAGCATTAGGGTCGGAGGTATCCCAGGATTGGGTAGTCTCGACGACATACCTCAAATGAAGCTCTGCATCTTGGACGTCTAAGTCGACAAAGGTACCACTTCCCATGGTTTCAACAAGTTGCTTAGAGTTGAGATTCAGCCCATTATAGATAAAAGAGATGATTTGCGCTGCATCAAATCCGTGATGCGGGCATGAAGTAACTAACTCATTGAAGCGCTCATGACATCGATGAAATAGCTCATTTTCAGGTTGTCTGAATGCTTGAATTTGAGCCTTTATGGAGATTGTTCGATGTGGTGGGAAGAATTTCTTGAGAAATCTTGATTGTAACTCGTTCCACGATGGAATCGAGCTCGGAGGTAAAGATCATAGCCAGGTCTTAACTTTATCTTTGAGCGAGAAAGGGGAAAGTTTGAGGAGAATCACCTCTTGTGTGCAACTTTTATCATTGAGCGTATCACACACATCCTCAAATTCCCTAATATGGAGGTATGTCATTTCAGAGTCCATATCGTGGTAATGTGGTAGCATCTGGATCATTCCATTTTTGAAACGGAATTTCCTAGCATTATACGGGAGTATAATGCATCCCGGAGTGACAGTGCGCTCGGGATATAAGAATTCTCTCAGCGGGCGGTACGGGGGCTCTTTCTCACCGGTGGGTGCATTAATGTGTTGTGACATCTCTCTCTCGCTTAACGACTCGATGCTCTCACTAGGTGTGCTTGAAGTGTGCTCGGAGGTGTGTCCTACGAAGCAAAATGGAGTGTTATTAGATATTGAGTGTGACGGTGTGGGAGGCGGGATCCAGAACTGTGGGTCGTTTGGAGTGTGGGGACTATCTGGGTTATACTCAATTATTGAATTTTCGTGAATGCTGGTTGGAGTATTATGGGGAATGGGAGTGGAATTTTGAATAAAAATCTTGTGATAGATGGTGGTGAATCTTTTTGAATTTTTTTTTAATTTTTTATATGTTTTTGGATTTTTGAAGATTTTTGGTCAAAGCTTTGGATTGACTCGATCTAATCCTAAGTCTACCTAGTTCCCCAGCAACGGCGCCAAAAACTTGACGCGACTGAAAATGTGTCTCAGAAGTGCGTTCACTCTAGGCTTAAGTGCAAGCCGGTCGCTCAAGTAATAATCCCAGTAAGTCGGGTATCGATCCTCAGGGAAAAAGGACAACGGAGTTGTGACGACGAGAAAAGATGGAGAAACTCTAACTTTGACTCTAAAAAGAAAAGGAAAAATGATTTGGTTTTTGAGATTGATTACAGCTAAATCCGATAATGAAATTATGAAGAAATGTAACTATACTAATCTACCTAAAGTAAGAATGAACGATGATTTGAAACTTTTTATTTAAATGATGAGAAAAATAGGACGGGAATACAATCCCACAACCCTAGTGTATTGCAGTTATAATATTAATCTTAAATTTATCTGATTAATTTGACCCAGAATTTAGTACTCCCAAGCATTATGTATACGAGGTTCAAGCCCGCGTCATACCTAATCTGAGGATGAGTAAATCAGTATCGCGATAGTAGCACTCGAATTGCACTCTAAATCATCACGAGTACCCAGAGGCAAACGGGATATAAAGATCTACAATTGTTGTGTCACGACGCAATACGGTCATAATCAATCACTAAATTCAGCGGATTAATTTCATACACACGCACTAACACATCAGGCTGGGTTCATGTACCCTGGCCTTAGAAAATCTAGCCTATCATGATGAACGTGATGGAAACGGTGTTTAATGTGCAGATATTCAAGATTACTCTAAGAAAATTGGAAATTAATGCAGAATGAAATTGGAAATAAGAAATGCTTACTAAAATTACCCAATCAGTAATTGCAACAATAAATGAAACTGGTAATCACAAAAATCACTGAATAAATCTTTAAACTTTTAATTAAAACTGAAATTGTTAGCTAAACTAAGGTTTCTGGAAAAGGAGAGGAAAATCCTACTAATTACCCGTGTTAATAACAATAACAAATCGAGTCTTTATACCCTACAACAATTTCGGAGGTTTAGCTGCACTAGGAGTCTTTTTTTGAAGAGATAGAATTTTCAAATCTCGAAGCCCGGACCGATCCGGGCCTTAGGCGGACCGGTCTGACCCCAAGGCGGATCGGTTCTTTTTATTTTGGGGCGGACTAGTCCGGGGTCGGACCGGTTCCTTTTATTTTTGCCTTCTTAGGTTTGCATGCGATTCGGGGTCTTCTGGAGTTTGACAAAGCGGACCGGTCTGCCTATTTGACTTTTTGGCTCAACTTTGACTGCTCATAACTTTTGTTTCGGGACTCCGATTGAGGTGTCGTTTCTTCCTATGTGCTCGTGAAAGTGATATATTCAACTTCTCTTTAGATACCTCATCCGAATTCTGGGTGAAAATTATGCTTTTGCCCTTTTGACTTTTCCTTCTTTCTTTCTTGATTCTTCTGGTTTCCTTCTTTCGTTTCTTGTCATGAAATACCTGTAAAATCACTACAAAATACTAGAAACTCAGTGTACTGATTAGGACCAGTCAGTAGCAAGATTATGAGATAAAGTCAACCCAATTACGTTGTTCGAGGTGCTAAAAGTAACTAAATGAAGGTATAAATTAGGAAGAATTTATGCCTAATCACATACTGAATGGATTCACTTAAAAGTTCGTAATTAATACATTATAGAATGAACTTATTAGAATTGAAACCTTGTGTGGGAGGAAAAGCATGCACATGCAAAGTATGATTTAGCAAAAAATTTATTAATGATAATAAGTATTTAAGCATAGCATGACTATCAATACCTATCGGTGTTTACACTCAATAAATGAATTACTAGGAATGGGGTGTAACACACATGGGACATGGGGGCATAAAGAGTAACTATAAATGGAAACTAGGTTGCGAATATGTCATAACTTGAAGAATGTTATGCACAAAATAAAAAATAGTAATCTCAATGAAAGGATACCGTTAATTAAGGGATGCGGAATTTATTTTCATGGCTTATCGCACTATTTAAACATTAAATTACATTCACGTTAGGATCACATATGACTTGAATGGATTATAAAGTAGGTTTGGGTTTAAGGTTATGAGAGGAAAAAATATTTATAGATTTAAAGATGTTCAGGAAGAACACTTGGGAGAATGGAATATTATGGAAAATTTCAAAATTGGAATATGATCTCCATAACAATAATTGGATATAACAATGGATAGTGACAAAGAATATTGAATGTTATATACAACAAGGAAATACTCTCTTTTTCTTTTCTTTTATTCTTTTTCTCTTCTTTTTCTTTTGTTTTTTTCTTTTCCTCTTTTCATTTTCACAAATTCTTTTCTTATCAATCTCACATGCCCAATTGAAACCACATAACAAGAACATCATTTAATCCAAAGTATTATTCTAAACTCAAGTGTGGAAGGTGATATATATGGTTTAAAACTCCAATTTGGAGTTGATTATTGAATTTTGGGTTATGAAACAAAAGGCCATATTTAGGTTCAACAGGGTTAACGAGGGGAAACATATAATGTGAACTCAGGGTCAATATGGGTCTATAACAAAGACGGACTATGTCCATTACTAAATTTTATGCAATTCTCAAGTCAAGACATCTTTGAAAATCATGCTTAAGTACACATTTCATATATGAACTCAGTATGTATGTAAATATTGTATTAAGTATGGAGAGTCATTTTAACATCATTTAAGGTTCGAAAATCAGATTTCGGGGAGATTTTTGTGGAGATTTTCCCTCTCCTCCATTTCCCTTGGCTTTTTGCCCATTTTTGTATGTAAGTCTACTATTCATAGCCTCCTTTAATATATTTATTGTTCTAGTATAGATTTCCATGCTTTCTTTACATTTTCTTGCCTAGATAACTTGTTTTATTTATTTATTTTTTGCTTGCTTCCATTTCCATGCCTAGATTAGTTGTTTAGTTCATTAATTTCTTATTTTAATTATTAATTAGTTGTTTTAATTAGCTTAACCATGTGTAGAGAGTAGTTAAATAGGGTTTGGGTCGTGTGTCCGCCATTGATGGACGTCGAGCTCCGAAAATTAGGTTTTGTGTAAAATCACATTTAATTGAAACCTCGCGTATTAAAGTTGGTTTATTATGTGTTCAACTTTCTTTGTCACGCAATGTTAGTGTTTATAGCGATAACCTGAATTTAAGACGCGTGTGACCATTTTTGATTAAGTGTTTTATCTCGCAACTTTGAGTTAAATTTCTTCTTGCGTGATGTTTATGATTAATTAAAAATGCTCGGTTAAATATTTTCGAACCGAAATTCTAATTATTAGTTGTTTAGCCCATGGCGGGGATGCGATCCCGACTCTCGTTTTCTTTAATATTGTTTAAAGTTAACTTATTATTTTTTTTCTTTTCTTTAAAATTACATATCACCTTTTACACTTTTATTTTTGAAGTAGCGAAATAATTAAAATCTAAAATTCAATCACTCCCGGTGGATTTCTTACAATACCCGACTTACGGTTGTGCTTGCTTGTTAAGTGTAGTTGTAGTTTAGGTTTTTTGCATTTAGAGCGGGAACCGAAATCAAAGACAGTGTCCCTACACGTACACTCAGTTTCCCTCTTATTAAAATGGCACTGTTGTCGGGAAATGTATTTTAGATTGAGTTGTTTTATTAATCCGTAGTATTTTTTCTTTCCCATTTGTATTATTTGTTTTAACCTTTCTTGCAGACTTTGCATACTTGAGCGCTTAGAAACGTTGATTCTCGATCGCGCACCTATTCATCGGATTCTCCATCTACATACAATTTGGTAATCATGTCTTTATTTTATAGTTATTACGGTCATTCTAATGATTCTTACTTTGGGGATAGGTTTCAAGTTTTCCATTTTGAAGATTTTCTTGAGAGTGAAAGACTTGAAAACAATTATCGGAATGAAAATTATTATTGGGAGCTTGAGTTGGATTCATTATTCGAATCCAATACGATTCTTATTCCGAAGAATGTGAAGAAGAATTTCAACCAAATGAGGAATCCGATGATCTAGAGTCGAGGAAGCTTACTTTGGAAGAAACTTTTCTTCTTTACTCCCAAGGTTTGAAAAGACTAAATGGTGCTAGAATGAGACTTGGAGCACTTTGCAATGAGATGATCTCTTATGCACAAAATCATGTGGAGGTGGAAACTTGTGTTTCACCTCAATTTTTCAAAAAAATTCTCATCAAATGTGAGTCTCTCTCCCCCAAAATTCAATCTCCTTTCGACGATATGTTGACGAAGATTGAATTTGTTTTATTACCACATACATTTTCCGTCATTGAACCATTAGAATTATCGGTTGATTCCTATGAGTCGGTAAAAAATTTTATAACTTCAACACCTTTTGCCGATGAGGACTCCTTGTCGAACTTGTTTTCGATGGATGTTATCCCCACATGTGCACCATCTCCCATTCCAATTGAAAAATCTTTAGGAGATGAGTCGATTTTTCTTGGACCTCAAGTGTATCTTTCCCCCTTATTATCCAAATTCCCCTATCGCCCCACTGAAATTTTTAATTGGTGATGGTTCACTTCTTACGCCTTACACATGCCTTCCATTGTTCAAACGGAATTCTTATTTTTTGGGAGGCATGTTTGCTTTGGAGGGTCCACCGTTGATATTTCAAAGTCAAAATGTAGTTTGGGTGAATCCTCAACTATTTAGACTTCTAGTGTATAGTTAGTGTGAAGCCTAAATAGTAGGTTGTAAATAGTTAGCTTTTTAATTTTTTTCTTTAATTTTTTTTCTTTCCATTTAAATTAGTCTAGTGTAATTAGTTAACTTTTTGTTATTTCCATGCTATGTACTAAATTGTTTTGTAGATTCGTTTGGACTTGAGCTTATCGTGTATCGCTCCTATTTTGGGTAATATCATTATTTTCCATTCTTTATGTTGTGTTCTCGAGTAGCATTGAGGACAATGCAACATTTAAGTTAGGGGGTGTGGGATAATTTTTACATTTCTTTGTTTTGTCCATGGATTTTATCACATGTTAGTTACTAAGTATGCCTTTTTGTGAAAAATTGAAAAATTTTAAAAAAATATTTTCATTCTTTTTTCCTCCTTTGTTGGGCATTTTGCCTTGTTTTCGATGATAAATTTCAATAATTGTCTGATCCAATAGACAACCAATGATGCATGTTCTCGATTTTAGAAGTTATTAGACTTTGGTCCTCAAATAATTGATATTATGAATAACTTCGTGAATTAAACTTTATCCCATGAGCACATAAGCTTTCCTAGTTATATTGATTTGGTTTAATATTTTTATAACTTGAAAAACTTTTGTTGCATGGTATATACTTACACCGAGTGAGCTTTGGGACTTTCGTCATTTGTGAGTATATAAACTATTCTTTCCTCTTTGAAAACGTTGAATTCGTCGGTAATCTCTTTATTCTTTCAATAAACGTTCATTAATTGAGTGTATATCTTGAAATGTGTTACTTGAGCATGATTTTCATATATTGTTTTGACTCGAGAATTGCATAAACTTTATGAAATGATCATAGGCCATATTTTTTATATCACCCATATTATCCTAAACCTCACCTTAAATGTTGCCCCTGTCAACCCCTTTGAGCCTAAATATATCCTTTCGTTTCATAACCCAAAATCCCATAACCAACTCTATATTGGTGTTATAAGCCATACATATTACTTTCCATACCTTTGTTTGGAATAATACTTGGGATTGAATGATGTTATCGTTTTGTGGTTGCAATTTAAGCATATGAGAGTGAGAAAAGAAAAGAAAAGAAAATAAAGAAATGAAAAAAGAGAAAAACAAAAACATAAAGAAAAACAAAAAGAAAAAGTTAGAAAAAAAAGTTAGAAAAAGAATAAAATTAAAGAAAGAGAAAGTTTTATATATAGCGCATGTAGTTCAATAATCCTTGTTTCTCTCCAATTGTTATATTTAATGCTTGTTTGGACCTTATTTTCCAATTTTGAAATTGTCCACAATTTTTCATTATTCCAATTTTTTTTCCGAACACTTTGAATTCGTATATATATTTACCTTTCATTTCTAACCTTAACCCCAAACCTACATTACAACCTTATAAAGTCCTATGTGATCTTAGGGTGAATTTAATTTAAAAGTTTAAATAGTTGCAATAATTTGTGAAAATACATTTCGCCTCTTTTAATGAGCGGTATCTTTCATTGAGATTACAATTTTTTTTATTTTCTATATAGCATTCTTCATTTTTGACATGTACGCGGCCTAGTTTCCATTTTTATTTACTCTTTATGTCTGCATGTCCCGTGTGTTACCTCCCTATTTTGAGTGAATTCATTTGATGAGTGTAATGCCCGTGAGGATTGATTATATAATTTATTTTATGTTTATCCGGTTTATTCAAGTTTTTGCCAAATCATACTTTGCATGTGCTCTCCCCCCCCCCCCCCCCCCCCCCCCACACACACACATTTAAGGTTTTAATTCTATGAAGTTCGTTCTATAATATTAATAACAACGGACTTTGGTTTGAATTCGTTCGATATGCTAATAACATGATTGATTTTTTTTCGTATTGTTCAGTTTGTCGCATGTGATTGGGCATATTTTGAGGAAATTGTATGATGTTTGTGGGTTTCATCCCTGAAAACCCTCACGAGACGACACTCATCCACTAAGGTAACCTAGGGGTTTAATGGCTTATTGCATACGATAAATGCAATCGTTCGCCCGCAATAGTGGATTTTATCACTTTTGTATATATCACCCATTTTGTGATTTTCTTATAGTTCTTCTTGCTTTGAATTTCATTGCTAGGGACTAGCAATGTGTAAGTAAGGGGGCGTGATTCGGCACGAATATTGTATTTTTCACCCCTTATACTTATGCATTTTATCCCCCTCAGGTATCTTAATTCCTATATTTATGCTCTTTAACCAGACAACCTCCATTTTATATGTTAACATGCTCTACGAGGTATAATTGAGCTTTTTTAGGTATTTCGGTGCTTAGTGTGAAGTTTGGTCGCTTTTCGGGAAAAGTTTCGTTGACCACTGAGCTTCAGAGGCATTTTAGTAATTTTATCATTCAGGTTTGAATCCCGAGCTCTTCACTGAAGTTTAATCCCTTTGATTTCTCTTCGCATGGCCACCGACGGTGCATGATTCCGATGTATAATGAGGGAGTTATGACATTTTTAGGATGGTTTTATCTTCCAAATCATACTCAAGGTCACATTCAAGGGCATTTTAGTCATTTCATATTTTAGTTTTTTGGCCTAATATATTCTTGGATGTTGTATCTCTTTGAGTTATCTTCGCGTAGATTCCGACCATCCCTAATTCCAAGTTATAACAAAGAAGTCATGACATTTTCTGTAAAGTTAGGCAAAGCTGCAACAACCAGACATGTTGGTGCGAATCGATTCGGCTGATGTGCGAATCGATCCGGCTAAAAGTCCACAAATTTCATTTTTTTAATTTGTTTTTTGGTTGGTTATATGTATGTAAAGATTGTATTAGGTATGGAGAGTCATTTTAACATCATTTTAGGTTAGAAAATCAGATTTTGGGGAGATTTTTGTGGAGCTTTCCCCTCTCCTCCATTTCTCTTGGGTTTTTGCCCATTTTTGTATGTAAGTCTACTATTCATTATCTCATTTAATATATTTATTGTTCTAGTATATATTTCCATGCTTTCTTTACATTTTCTTGCCTAGATAACTTGTTTTATTTATTTATTTCTTGTTTTCTTCCATTTCCATGCCTAGATTAGTTGTTTAGTTCATTAATTTCTTGTTTTAATTATTAATTAGTTGTTTTAATTAGCTTAACCATGTGTAGAGAGTAGTTAAATAAGGTTTGGATCGTGTGTCCTCCATTGATACTCGTCGATCTCCGAAAATTAGGTTTTGTATAAAATCACATTTAATTGAAATCTCGCGTATTAAAGTTGGTTTATTATGCGTTTAACTTTCTTTGTCACGCAACGTTAGTGTTTATAGCAATAACCCGAATTTAAGACACGTGTGTCCATTTTTTATTAAATGTTTTATCTCGCAGCTTTGAGTTAAATTTCTTCTTGCGTGATGTTTATGATTAATTAAAAATGCTCAGTTAAATATTTTCGAATCGAAATTCTAATTATTAGTTGTTTAGCCAATGGCGGGAACGCGATCCCGACTCTCATTTTATTTAATATTGTTTAGAGTTAAGTTATTATTTTTTTTATTTTTTTTAAAACCACATATCACCTTTTACACTTGTATTTTCAAAGTAGCAAAACAATTAAAATCTAAAATTCAATCACTCTCTGTGGATTTCTTACAATACACGACTTACTGTTGTGCTTGCTTGTCAAGTGTAGTTATAGTTTATGTTTTTTGCATGTAGAGCGGGAGCCAAAATCAACGACAGTGTCCCTACTCGTACACTCGGTTTCCCTCTCATCAAACAGGCATCACTGAGTTATCTATTAGATCAAGAAATTATTTAAGTTTGTCATTGGAAACAAAGGCAAAATGCCCAACAAAGGAGAAAAAAGAAGGAAAATCTGTTTGAATTTTTTTTTTTTTTTTTACAATTAAGCATGCTTGGAAAGAACGTGTAATCAAATCAATGGAAATTAAAAAAAAAAAAAGCAATGGGAAGAATATCCCACACCCTAACTTAAAACTTGCATTGTCCTCAATGTTAATCAAGAACCAAGTTAAAGAGAGGAAAATAGCAATATTACGAAGAAAATTAAACGATATATGAATAGTACAAGTCCAAAGCTTCTACAAAACATGTTAACACCAAGCATAACAAAAAATAAGAACTAAAATTTTAACTAATTACACTAGACAATATGTTCAAAGAAAAATCAGCCTAATATGTACAACTTATAATTTGAACTTTTACCTAACTATATACTAAAGTTAAAAAATTTTAGGGTCCACCCAAAATACAATTTTACTTTGAGTGATAATCGGCGTACCCTCATTTGTGTGAATACCTTATAGAAAATATAAATTTTGTTTGCATAACGGAAGGCATATGTAAGGCGAAAGAAATGGACCATTACCGATTAAAAGTTTTTGGAGGATGATAGGGAGTTTGGATTGGACGGGTGACGAATACACATGATCCAAAATAAACAGAATTTCCTTCCAAAGATTTTACAATTGGAATGGAGGTAGTGCACATAGAGTCAAGATTACCTTTATAGAAAGAGACTCAAGCAAGTAATCATCATCAGTGAAATGGTTTAACATCTTAATGTTTTGAAGTGATTCATGTGATACTTGTAACGGTTTGATAATGTACAATAAAGATGAGGAGGAAATAAAATCTATCTCAAGAGATGACTCAATATTGGTTAGAGATTGAATTTCGAAAGAAAAATATTCACTTTTAATGAAATGTTCTTCCAAAATCATTTGAGGTGAAACATACGTCTCAACCTCTTCTTCATTTTCCAGATAAGAAATCATTTTATTACAAATGGGTACAACATCCATCTCTTTCTCTCTTACATTCTCTATTATGACATGATTAAAGAGAAGAATTATTTGTTCTAAAGTAGGCCTCGATCCTTATTTTGGTTCACTATATTCCTCATCTTCAAAAGTTTTGGAAAAAAAATTATCATTGGATTTGAATAACGCATCCAACTCTTATTCCAAACAATTTTTTTCTTCTCGATAATTGTTTTCATTAGGTTCATTCTCAATAATGCCCAATCCCTCACATAATGTCATAAGTGGAGGTGCGAATTCTTGAAAATGAGCAGTTTGAAAACTATCCTGAGAACTACTATTAAAATCATTATTATAAAGCTTTCGAAAGTTATTGCAATTACTTTCAAAATTCGTATTATAAGGATTTTATGGCCACTTATCAAAAGGATATTCTCAAATTTTCCATAATCCTTTACTTAACTTTTTTAATACTCACCCAATTAAATTTTAGATGTTTTAAACTTTGACCCTGAGAGTATTGACCAAAAGTTATAGGTTTAGGGGATTTTAAGAATTATCGTTGTGATTATTGAAAACATTAGAATACACCATGGTTACCAAAAATCTATATCTAGATGGGAAAAATCCATGAAACGATGTGCGGCCAATGGATTCAAGTGTTTCTTGTGCTCAAATGTAGAAATCTTACTAGTTAGAAAATAATACAAATAGAAAGAAAATATTACGAAATATTAAATTTATTAAATTCTAAAACAAACAACTCTATGGTAATGACTCCAGTTTTGATAGGTTGCATAAAGTGTATGTATGTAAATATGCCGTGCATGTTTACACCCTATAAAACAAAGATGAATTGGGTGACAAAGATATTTGTAGGGACAAATGAGATTCGTTGGAAAATATTTTGGACAACTTTGGGGGACTCGTATTTGTCACAATATACAAGGAGTTTCATTTAAATTTATTAAGACAACATACAGATGTATCACAACAAACCTAAAAAGCATACTATGTGACCCCAATATGGTGGCATTGTTAGACACTACGTAGGCATGAAAAGCCTCGTTGAGTATTTTGGTTTTGGTGGCATGGTAGATGAAAACTTCTACTATACTTGAATGTCATATTTGTCATCGTTCATTGCATATGAAGTATTTTTCGAATCTACTACTTTGAATGGACAAGGAATTGCAGCCAATAATGGAAAATGACCTATATTTTAGCTCCCTTATTGTTTATGGAATTTGTTTCTTGATATTAGTATCCTATTGTGGACGTTGTTCTATCTTAATATTTTTTTTTTGTATTGGTATGTTAAAATTTATTATTCAACAAATTACACCAAAACCCCTGAACTATCTCAAATTTATGGCTCACCCCTGAACTATTTTACCCGACAAACTCACCTCCTACACTATTAACCAATTATAAGCAATCCCAAAAGTTGGGTTCCCACTATGTTTGAGCATACATGAACAAATATGCCCTCAACCCAAAATTTAACACACACACGCACAAACTAATTAAAGGAAAATGGTTTTATTTCTCCTCCCACCATCTATTTACTAAGGGTTTATGTAACATTCCCTATTTTTAATGCCCGGTTGATCAAAATGTACGATGAACACGGGGAGCGCTATGAAATTTATATCATTGTCAGTATCAATGATAAGTATAAATGACTGTAAACAAACACCAACCATGACATAGTACTAATAAAGGATAGAAATAAGAATAATCGAATTGAGATAAAATCAAACTCCAATAAATATGAATCCACTAATATAAATCTCTTTTATACAAAAGTTCCAACCGATATAAAAGATACAACTGTAACCATCTTTGCTCAAAACTCCTAAATATAATAGACTACTGAATGAAACAACAACTCATCCTCTAAGAATGATAAGTTGGATTTCCAACCATTACAAGTCTAACTGCTCAGCCCTGCCAATCCTTTATAAAACAATAATAATACATGTGGGGGAATGGTTAATATAATCGGGTCAGCACCATAAAGTTTCAAGAAATAACTTAGAATATCAAAATAGTAATAATCGTGAGACTCATTTACGATAAACATGCCAACCTATCGACACTTACATACAAGAGATACCTCACCCCTCATCATAACTGAAATGTTATACGAGTTTCCAAATCCAAGGAATGATCAATACTAATAAGTATCTATCACTAGACTAATAAGTAATACCACATAACAAAATACTAACATGGGATGCAACTAACTACTCATGCACATAATAAAACCCAATAATCATCTTTTACTCATTAAAATACATACAATCTCATAACGTAAAATTTCCTTTTATCTTACCATATTTTAATTAAACATATATGTCACTGGACTATATGATGTACACAATACGATCAGATAAACACAATCTCATATCAAAACATATAAATGTGGCATCGGGCTTTCAATCATGGTGTCAAACACGAGAGTAATATTTTATACATGTATATAAGTCTCATAACAACCACACGAATGTATCTACCTTCACGGACCTTCTCATGCTTTTATCGATAAACCCATAGGAGTCCCTTGACAAGGAAAAAACCGAGTGTTGTGTAAGTCATTGTCATCATTTTTTCACCTCGATAAAAAACCTAAACTTTAACTACACATGTTTTATATGTATAGAGGAGAGTTCGGGTATCGAATCCACATAAAAAGTCAACTTACAATTTGATTGATTTATTACTTTAATTAAAAAGTGTAAATGATTAATTTTTTTTTGAAATGTTTCATACTACAATTAATCTAGGCGAATATTTAAACTAAATTAATTTACAACTACAAAAAACATAGGTTGAGAATTAAATCCCTCATTTCGAAATTCATGGCATAAATAGTTACATGGTTAGACACGTTTAAAATACGATTAATACTCGTTTAAATAATTATTTAAAACAGGAGTCTCACTCCCTAAATTTCCATAAAAGTCCAAATACGAGTTTAGCATCAGCAATAATCCCATAATTACACAGGAAGTGTCGCAGATATGTTGCATACATAATATACCCCATTAAGGTCCCTATGGGTAATTTCGAAAATAATCAACCCGTTAAAATCGACCTATTCCAGCATACAATAATGAAGAAACTACACAATCGATATGAATTCATTAAGCTCAACCTAATTAAAATGACCTAAAATGCATTTTTAAACAATTAAATAAAACAGTATGTGCGAATAAATAATTTTTGAAGGAAGAAAACAATTTATAATGTGAGTGAACTAAGTATAAAAGCATTTAACTAGTTTTAATGTGAAAATAACCAATTAAAGAAGACAAATTGAATAAGAGAACAATTTATTAACATTATATTTAAATTATAGGATACTATTAAAAATAAACTAAACTACACTGCTCTAAAAATTCAATCTAAAATGAGATTTTAGAAGATGATTACCCGAGTCCCTATTTCTATCTTAGAAAAGACATGGGTGAAATGGCTTAATAATGCAATAGGAATATTAGGACTGAGAAAGGAGTAGGTTGGGTACAAAGTATATGGGTTAAAGGTGCGCAAGAGAATAAAGTAGTTGGGTGTATGGCAATTGGTCTTGTGGGTTACACTCGCAAAAGGATGGGATAAAAGCATTTATGGGGAAAAAGGGAGAAAAATCATGTATTTAATATCTTAATTGAAAGAGACAAAAAAATAAGAAGCTTATGGACATAACAATAAAGAGATATCATGGAACAAAAATACAAAAGGATGGATCTTAGTTGTGAGAAAACAAAGGAAAAGAGGCATGTGCCACAGGCGCCTGGTGTGTGGCTAGAGTGGGAAAAAGGGAACTCACATATTGCGCATTCATTCTAGGGCGAGGGGAAGCAATCATGCCCTACCACATGCCTTCATCCTGGCCGTCCACGTGGTGCGCTCAGAATAACGGCAAAAATCCTTTATTTTCTATTCGAGGAAGGTTTGGACCCCGACCCTTCTTTAAACCATGACACCCCTAACTAGTGAGCCAGTAGGATCCTCAACATAAATACTATAATAAATAATATATAAGCCCAATGTTCTTCCCAAGCTTCATAATTATAATTAAACACTCAAAACTCCTATATTCCTCATATGACATCCGATCGATGAACCGCAAGAACTGACGTGATCGATATTTTGACACTTTGTTTGAACCTAGACGTTCCTTTAGAGTTCGACAATTTTTTTGAATATCACAAGTCTAAAATTGATCATTTGAATTTACATTTTGCCCTAAAAGTGCGTACATGATTTTTTCTTGCTTCAATTGCTTCCCTACTTCACCAATAGCACTGTAAATCCTGTAAATACTCAAATAAACCTTGAAAAATGATTATCAATGAATATGTAAGGTTATACACTAAATAAGTATAAAATGTGAGTTTAACGAGCATGAGACTGCATTATTGCATACTAAGGGATTAAAAATGCAATATTTGACACGAATCATCCCTCGCCTAACGTATTTGAACACATACACTCATAAATGAGAATGGGGGATCACTATTCAATCACACAACTAGATTGACCCATACCAAAACTCTTCTGATAGATTGGATAATTTTCCTCTCTTATCACAAACTGTAGATTGACTACAGGTATGATCTTAATGTGTTAACACGTTGTAACACCATCGTCTATTTTGCTTGACAGAACGAATCATTTCCATTTCAACGTACTTGATAATGATAGCATAAATGACTTATATATTACATAGTGATAAAGTAAGAGATTTTTTACTTGAACGGTATGGACAAGAAATTCCTCTTTTGATCCCTTGTTCTTTCACCTCAAAGTTCTTTCCAAGTTCTC
This sequence comes from Sambucus nigra, assembly GCA_949130495.1. Lineage (NCBI taxonomy): Eukaryota > Viridiplantae > Streptophyta > Magnoliopsida > Dipsacales > Adoxaceae > Sambucus > Sambucus nigra. Next base: position 423,575,454 of record OX422217.1, read on the forward strand.
ACAAATCACTAGGGAAACTAGAGTTTTTGTTTTTTGTGTAATGTGTACAAGTATTCAGGGTTAACACCAATAAATTAATCTAAATCATAGGTCACTAAAAGGCCTAATTTTAGACCTCTAAATGAGGCCAAAATACTATCCAAACTAGTAAAAAACTTAGCCCAAAGCTATACATACCCCATAGGCCTAATCCAAAGCACTAAAATTACATATACGGGCCTCTGTGACACTCCAGAGACCAATACAAATAAAAATAACTCACAACACATAGAAATACCTTGCGACGTAAATAAAATACACATGTAATTATTATGCAGGTAACTCATAGGTCAATATCATATAATTAATATCACTAATTAATTACTAATAATATGGGGGACAAAAATCACATCACATGTAAAATTTAATCATCATCAAATTCAGCATTTTATTATTACCATATCACACAAGTAATAATTATCCTATCTTATTCATTTATTTGTTAATTAATAATTAAAAGTCACAAAAATACAAGGTATTGCAGTCTTCCCCACTAATTCAGGAATTCCATCCTATGAATTCGACAAAATATAACATCGTAATGTAAACTGCACAAATACCATAGGCTTTACATAACTAGCCCTTACTTGTATCATCACGAGATAAAGAAATAAGTCTCACATGTGCTTACCATAGTATGCCAGGGTCGGGGCACCCATAAACCCGATACCACATGTACCCACTCAATAAAAAGTACACACACACACACACACATATGCATACATACATATATATATATATATATATATATATATATATATATATATATATATATATATATATATATATATATATATATATATATATATATACACACACACTTGACTATGTATAAGGTATAACCATAAAGTAAAGGCAATTTTTAAAACCTTATTAATCACAATTCAACTCTTCCTAAGATTACCTCACTTATAGTACCAGTGGTGCAAAAGTTCTTCAGTCTTTTCGATGCTATAAATCCTTAGATACTCTGGCCCTGAATATTATACCTAGTTATTCGATTCACTATGCTTATATAATTCGTCTCCTAAGGTTCTACACTCCTTACCCAAAGCACACTTTCCCTGTTATTTCCATGGCTAATCATCTCGAACTTTGCCTTTTCCAATTGTCTTGGTTCCACCCGAACCTCATGACTCGTTCCTCTTTCACAGTTCTTTCTGGTACTCCCTTTCTCTTGCCAAGGCATAAAGGTGACATCCAACACTTGAACCCAAGCGGTGTATGCCAGAAATTACAATAATACTCATTTAATATATCAACTTGACTAATAAATGAAGCATTCTTAGGTGATGTCACACTCTCCGGTGAATGTAAATCATCCATCACTATCAATCGTGAATATTCCAACGAAAGGCTCACCCATTCCTAGAAAGATTCTCAATCTCCCTAAGTTAATTGATCCAACAACACTCAAAAAGCATCGCGAGTTCCTAAACATTCACCAATCGGAATCTAATAGAGTATTTTTGTAATACCCGCTCGTTTAAATTGTACTTGTACGATTATACTTTTATTTAGTGACGCTCCATTAATGAAATTTTTACGTCCCATGTTTTCACATGAGTTATGATTTGTGTTCGTATAATTATTTTAAACACTTTGGTTAAGTTTCACGCGATTCAGACAAGTAACGAACGCTACGTGAGCTTGAGTACTAATTGTCCGATGGCGCGCGACACTACGAAAGTTCAGCTTTGTACGATTTTTTAGGACAATCGGTAAGTCAAAAAAATATTCTGACCATATATTTAGACTCACAAAAATATAATGAATATTACCATGCGAAGAAAAATTGAAAAAAAATATGTTTTGCGCGAAGGTCTCGATTTTTGCGTGTCATGTATAGGACATTTAGGGATGCCAAATAATTAATGTGAATATGATTTCTCACTAAAATAAATACAAGGAATAAGACCCTTAGGTCCAAAGTCTAAAAAAAAATTAAAAAAATAATAATTAATTTAACACTTTTTGACGGTGCGTGATACTGCAAAAATCCAATTTTGCGCAAATTGTTTAGAACAATTGGTAATTCAAAAAAATAATTTGACCATATATTTAAACTCATAAAAATATAAGGAAAAACACCTTGTAAAGAAAAATCGAAAAAAATGTTTTTTTTTTCGAAGGTACGAACTCTTGCACGGATTTTTTAGGACGATTGGAAGGGCCAAAAAATATTCCGAACATATATTTGGACTCAGAAAAATATAAGGAATGATGCCTAAAGGTTTAAAGTTGCAAAAAAATATATAGAAGTAGACGCATGGTGGCAGCTCTTAGGGCACAACTTTCAAATTTTGAGAGGTTAAGATGGTAGTTGTGTAGGGTCTTTTCCTACTCATATTTTCAAACTTTGGGTCAAGGTGGAAGGTTTCCACATATAGTTTATGAGATAGATAGATAGATAGATAGATAGATAGATAGAGAGAGAGAGAGAGAGAGAGAGAGAGAGAGAGAGAGAGAGAGAGTGAACATGGAGTCATTTGCAGCTTGTTTACTCTCATTTCTCTTGTGTTCTAGCAAGCAAAACATCCCTCTAAATTCGTAGCTTCACCACCCTTCATTTTCTCACAGTCCAAACACCACTCCAAGGGTCTCAAAACTCCATTAAAGCCACTATCAAAGCTTGGACATCAAGTGGATATCACTGAAGTGGGTTTTTGGAGCTCAAAGGAAGCTTTGTTGGGGAATTTTTGGTGGAACTTTGGGAGCATCTTCACCATCTTCTTTACATCTACACTCACTATCCTTCTTTCAAGTAGGTTTTTCCTCACTCTTAAACTCTTTTATTTAAAAATGCTAGTGTGAACAAGATGATGAAAAAAAGTGACTTTCCATTATTTTCATATGCTATAAAAAAAACATTTTGTGAAAAATGATAAATGAAGAAGATGATGTTTAGATCAATGTTTCAGATTATTATAAATATTGAAAGCATGCTATAAATGTAATGATCTCATGAAATAAACATAGAAAATGAAAGACTACATGAAAATACACATATTAGTTGTATTTGAGGGTCATTTTTAGGTTAAATACCCATTTGTATGTGGAGAGTGTAATATATTTTAATATTGAGATGATTAATGATGAAATATGTTAGCTTAAACATTATAACAACCCGTACTTTTGGGGATAATTAAATTTCATAATTGGGTATAAATTGAAAATTTGGGGAATTTCCCGAAATAGTAATTTTTTGAATTTTTAAGGGTTAGATGATTTCAGAGGTGTGTTTCATTCACTTTTGAGACTAAGTAAATGAGTTAGGTCATTTTAATTATTTGTCGTAGTGGGTAACGCGACAGAGGATAATATTTTAATGGGGATGCCGCATTAAGTTGTGTGGGATTAAATTAGTGGGTTGCGGTCAAGTGCCTCAGATGGAGATTCTGACTGCACGGTGAGTCTCAGAATGGCCGAGATAGTCAGAATAGTGTATCCGATAGTCAAAATTGAGTTTCGGGAATTTTCAGAGTAAAAGGAACTCGTAATTGAGTAAACGAGTCATTTTTGGATTTAAAATGTATAAACTCTTTTTCTCCCTATATAAGGAGGGAAAGGGGGAGAGAAGAAAAAGAAAAGAGAGAGAAGAGGGAGAGAGGAAGAAAGGGAGAAGAAAAAGGGAGACTCCGGCTAACCTCCACGGGATTCGACCCGGGATCGTCGGATTTTATCCACGAGGCAAGTGTTTACTTGCTTTATTTCTTTTTGAGCATAAATTTCATATCATATATTGGTAATAACAAACCTTAAAGATTTTGGGTTGGGTTTTCATGGATTAAATGGGTTTTCGGGAGTTAAAACGAATAAACTCCAATAATTTTCCAATTCGAGAAACTTAGGATTTAATCGAAATTAGTTTTTTGTTTCGGGTTCTAGGATGTTTAGATACCTTGTTATATGTGTATATGTTTTTGGTTGAGGTTGTAGGATGTAGGATTTCGGGAGAGGAGACAAAAGTTTGGGAGAAGCTTTAATGAACGAAGCAGCTTCTCGGAGAAGATGTTGTCTGAAATGATCGATCGATCGAAGGTAGAGGATCGATCGATCGACCGTCGATCGATCGATGGCCAAGGGTCGATCGATCGACCCTTCAGGATTTTGACAATTTTGCCTAGGGTTAATTCTATGGGATGAATTCCTACTTTTATGGTTTTAGCCTGTTTAATTAAGAAATTAAACACTCAATTGAGAGGACTTATTCCTCGACATTTGAGGAATTTTAGGGGCTAGGAGAGTGCTAAATTGGTATGGCACTAAAAATCATATTTTCGAGGAAAATAAATGGATTGAGAAAATAAAGGTTTAGGGTTCCTAAAATGGAGTGGGGACTTATAAATTACTATTTAAGTGAAGTGTATACCTTGGATTAAATTGGTAAAATCCAATACTTATTTGATTATGAATGTTCGGAGTGAGTGACACTCGAGTGAGTATTTTAGCGAGCGATTATAGTTAAATACTTATGTGAATGGGAAAAAGAAAGTGTGTATGGAATTAGTGCTTAACTCCTATGAGGTGACTAGGATGGAATTTGGGTTATAGGTTAATGATAAGTTGAGGGCATACTTATCATGCGATTATGAAACGGGATATCTGGAGAGTATATAAATCCCAAACAGCGATTAAGGTGCGAGATATATTTAAGTAGGAAAATACTTAAATACCTTTATGAGATTGGCAATTATAGCCAGGTATACACTTGATGAGTGATGTGTGTGTATATATACGATGTGATTATAGTATATATTACATACGATATGAGTACATATATATCTGTGTGTGATTGGTATATGTGTATGTAGAGGCTGGTTTCCATAGGCTTTCCTTTGATGTAGGGTTGGAACAGCCAGAGTATATACTTGCTCTAATGCGATACAGGGAGGTTGCGCGATGTGGGTGAATCCTCTGGCTCGAGGAGAAGGGTGAGTATAGTCCACGGGTCATTATCGTCCCACGTTCGAGTGAGATGTATGTGATTCCACTTGCAGGGGGAACATGACCGCCTCCACCATTGTGTATTTGTTTACCATGTCCATTGAGAGAGTCTGGCTTGGTACTGTGGTATAGTGAGTAAAACCGGATTTTGGATCGGCACTATGAGACCGCATCCTCGAGTTATAGCTTGTTGGGATGGTTATTATACTTGTGTGTATAGTATATTACTTGTGTATCAAAACAAGGTAATATATATCTCTAATGAGAATAAAGAGATAAAAATGAAAAAGGATATTCTCAGTCCAGGAGATTATATCTGGATGTACATTATAAAAATGAATATAAAGTAAATCTCAGTCCGGGAGATTATATCCGAATGTGCATTATAAAGAAATGAATCTAGAGTAAACCTCAGTCTGGGAGATATTATCCGGATGTATATTGTAAGATGTATATTAGGGTGAGTATGATATGTATATCATTATGTAAATATGTATATACGTTGTGTACTGAGGGTCTAATGGATATCGACGATCGACCTTGCCACGTAGTAGTGTATTAGGGGGGTTACTTATTTGGATTTCGCTCTGCGAGACACCCCACACACGAACATGGCATAGTGTTGAGAATGGGGAGAAGTTTAGCCCTTAGTACTTGGGATAACTAAGGTTGTTAGAAGATGGGTAACAGACTAGTTAGGCAGGGTAGCTTGACTAGGATATTTGTTAGGATGCGATAGGTGTGCACTATTAGAAGAGAGGTGAGGGGTATCGCATGCAAGTGCGATACCAATTTAAATATGAGATAAAACATATATTTTTTAAAATAAATCATTTATGCACTTGCAAAATATTTTCATAACTCGAACTCTGACCCGTTTCTATATTTTCCTCTTTTGCTATATCTATATATATATTATAGGTGTCCAAACACGGGGACGCATGGATGGAAATTCCTTCGAGTCAGACATCTGTTGCAGCAGCTATGGATGCATGCAGGTTTACCGTAGATAGGAGGTACTGTATAAATATTTGGGCTAATAACCCAACAGCATTTATTCATTCTTTTACCGCCTTTTAGTGCGGCATTCGATATGGTTGTATGATTTTAAACTCAATGTCTGACAACTTTATTTCATTTCAGTTTCATTTACATAAACTGTGTGAATGTTTTAGTTAAGTAAAATTTTGATGCCAGCCTAATAGGTTATTAGTAATTAAATTGGTTTTCGACAGTGATGCTGAGAATGATCCATGCGCGACTCTTGTTTTAATTTAATATAGGAGTGATCTCCCGGTATTTTATTAGGAGGGTTGTCACAAACGTATGATTAAAAATTTAATAAAAATAGTCCCAAAATCATATAAGTCATAATATTACTTTTAGCTTCTTAAACATGTTATATATGACTTGATATTAGTATAGTTGGACTATTATGCAAAGTTATATTGGACTGGCTTATTCATCATTATTAATGGGTTAAATATTGGTGGAAACATGTAGTACTTTGAAGAATGATTTTTGCACTTAAAACCCACTTAGAAAGGTGATTTTTGGTTAATAAATGCCTTGGTGGCTGATTTGGTGAATATGAGGAAAAGTCACTTAAATGGTGTTTTTGCATGAAAAATACTTGAAAAATGTTAAGGAAATGCTTTTTAGATAACAAAAGTTTAAGATAACATTTTGGTACATTAAAGTATAAAATGGTGATTTAGTATATTTTGTGTTCGGCATTGCCACATGAATGCCTCCTCGACTCGTAGGAAGTAAAGGTTAATATGGGCTTTAATGCTAAGATCAGATATGTAAACGTGCACATTAGAATAATGTTTAACGCGTGAAAGATAATGATATTTGGATGATTCCGGATTAAATAATTAAGCAGGGCTATGATGTCCCAAGTGGTAAAAGGCCCCAAACCAACTGCAATTAGCATATGGCGCTCGGTGTCGGGTGGTGAAATTCCATGAAATCGTCGGTGTTCGTGTGTTGTGATGGGTGAGTGTGTCGGCGAAATTCCAAAGATAATGCAAAGTAATGAATCGAATATTCATGAAAGATGCATAAATGAATTGTATATATTCATTGGATTATTATGTGGCAACATAATGGAATATGATTAAGTTCATAGCACAGAACATTAAAATGCTAAGTGTGACTGGGCACATAGCTCGGGGCAATGCATGTAGGTGCATTTATGACTAAGTTAAAGAATCTTGTTAGTATAGCTAAATGATCACTAAGTTGAATATAATGAAGACTTCTTGAATATTTTTAGCATAGTTAAATGTTAACTAAGATAATCATTAATGATAATTAATGATAATTAATGAAAATGGGACAATGATGGTTTTCGTTATTATTAAAATGCATTGTAGATATATATTATTATGCTATGAAACCTATTGCTATTATCTCCCACCCTACTGGGCATTTCGCTCATACCCTATTTTTCAAAAATCCAGGTACAACAGGTGGTACGTTGGGTAAGGACGTTAGAAAGGCCGCGGAAAGTGCAAGTTATCGTTAAAGAGCTTTGTGCCTATTTTATTCCCTTAGACTTATGTTAATGGAATCCTTCATTTTTTAAGAGACGAACTTGGTTTTAGACTTGAACAATTTGAAGTTGTAATAATACAGGGATTTATGTTTTATTTTGTGGATTGAAGTATGGCAAATGTTTTATGGATAAATTGTTAATTGAACGTAACTTGCATGATGAGTGATTACCCTTTTTCATAATAAAATTTAGTAAGTTTCTCTTAAGTAAAATCAGGCAAATATTTTCTAAATAAACCTTATAGGATCTATCCCCCTCCCCCTTAACACCTTGGTTCGGATACGGGTTATTCCAACTATAACTCTAATCTGGATCGGGGCGTTACATCTTGGTATCAGAGCATTAGGATCCTCGTGAGAGTTGGAGTGATTCTCGTTTTAAGTCCCTTCCATTTTCGCATATAATATTATTGTACTAAACTTTCCTATCGTATAGGATGGCCCCTACTCGCAGCGCTACGAGAGGTAACAACGAGTTACAAAGGATGTAGCAGGCAGTGCGCCAGTTAGCTGAGACTATCTCCTATCGGTAGAGGTGTGACGCCGTAGTCTTGTGTGAGGTACATCATGTGGCAATTTAATAATTAGAGAAGACTAAGTGGTGATTACAATATCTAGTAGTTTTCGTTGCATTTTAGCTAAAGAGCTTGTAAGTCCATCTAGGGGATTAGGTTATTTGGTGGTGCACTTATAAATATCGATTCTATGGAGATTAGAATACCTAAGTAACTTAATTATGATTTAGCTTTAGATAGTCATGCTAATTCAAGATCACTTATGAATGAATCTATACAGTCCTTAGGACTTAGCGTTACAAATGATGGTATTAGTTTATGGTTTTAGAAATTTATGAGATAACTTGAGGCTTAGCATGTAATGCGATGGTTATATAGTATGATAAGTTAGTTGTCATGGTGGGATAGTCATTAAAGATTAGATGAGGTGTTACGATGAATTTGGTTTTGGGTAGCATTTTTTATAGGCATATGAATATGTATCAAGTTTTCCTTTGGAGTTATGTGCTAAAAATTATCTAATGATGTATTAGTAAAAGTAATAGATATTTCCTAATAACGGTGAACATTAGCTTGTGCCCGGTGTATTACAATGACAAAGATGTCCCTCTTCGAACCTTCAAAATTCCTTATGATGTCAATAATACGGAGTTATAGTTGGTGTAACATGTAGTAATTAGGATTAATCTTTAGCCTATTGAGGAATTAAATTTATGGCCATGATCGGTTTTTGCAGATTATAGGATTATGTCATGAAGATTCTCGCACTTAGATGTGTGTGTTTAATTGGAGATGATTCAATTGGTATCCTTAGGAAATTACTATGTTGATATTTAAATAATCGACTATTGATGATTATAGAACGATTGAGTCGTATTGATATTATGGCAATACCTTGGAGTTGGTGTCATGGCTTTTTTTATAATCTTGTATTATGGTATGATTTTTATGAAAAATGCTGGGTCGATAAGTGTGGGTTACGCACTTGGGAGACTTAGAACACGATGATGCTCATCATAAATTTAGAGATATCATTCAAAATGAAGTATTATGCTTGATTATAGAACCTGTGCGTTCTACCTTTATGGTTTAGTATGACTCTAGTGAGGAGAATCATTAAGTCTCAGGAATGGATAATGCTTGAAAAATTGAAGTGTTATTGTAACTCATCCGATAGTTATGATCTGAAACCATATAGGACGTTGCTAAGGATTGTAGCGATGGTCCGCAGGGCAAATTTATGTGAGTGCTGGGTTTCGCTAGAATAAGGATGATCTCAAGGTTCGAAAGTTAGCAATCGCATATAGATATTTTGGAGACTTGAGTATGCAGGTTAGTGGCTAGACTAATACTTTAGTACACTTGTAGGTAAGTGAAAATTTTAGACTTCAAGTGTATATTGTGGTTTGCTCTTCTTGTGGCATGGTTCGTAGATCGAATTCAATTATTTCATTCTGGCATGGCAATCGTATATTCATTTCATCTTCTTGTGCCTTCATTGATCCCGGTAATGGGAAGTTATTGTTTCAATTGTGGGTTTGTATTCAGGTGTAGCGTTGCGTGAAGCTCAGTAATGATGTGGGATATGTCAGGTTGAGGCTAATGCATCATGGTACATGAGTACACTCTTCCTAGGAAGCATATTTGTTTTACACCGATGGGTTTGTACGCGTGGTCTCTTAGTTTGTTGCATGTAGTTTGCATGTGTACTTGATAACGTTAGGTTGACAAACTCGTTAGTTAATGGGTATAGCCAATTACGATGTATATTTTGGATTTGAGGTCGCGACTCTAAGACATTATGAATATTAGAACTTGGTGGGACAATAAATACTAGTGTTGCACTCCAAATGAAATTTACGGATTTAGAATGTAGTCTCTCATGTGTATATGGGTTGTGATACCTAAAATGACTCTATGTTAATACGTAGTCTCGTAGGAGGTATCGGTCGGATGGACCATTGGGATTAAATGACTATCTCAAAATCATTAATGAGAATAGTTATTGATGTTTAGGATGTGTGCGCCTAAGCTAGGCAAGATTTAAATCATTTGATGAAACATAGGCTTGTAAATCAATACGTTCTGAATAAATTCATGATGATGAGTTCTTTGGGTGTTAGCAAAATATATGAAAAAAATTGAGTTATTATTTAACGGACATGTTAAGTATGCTTGGTAGTTAGAAATAAGACTTATAGTCCACCATGATAGGGATAACATGAGGATAAATTGATTGCATCTGTCGTTGAGGAGTTGTAGTCAGAGATTTTTGTAGAGTTCCATCTATCTCGATTCAACATACATCTGGGTTAAACAAAGATGTATAAGGGACTATGTAGAGATTTCTAGTGGTTTGGGATGAAGAGGGATGTAGCGATGTTTGTGGATAAATGTTATATATTTCAGGAGGTGAAGGTCGTGCACAAGAAGCTAGTCGAGTTTTTGCATCCACTCTCAATGGCCGAGTGGAAGTGGGAGCACATCACCATGGACTTCGTCATAACGTTACCTCGATCTGAACTGGGTCATGATGCAGTTTGAGTTGTGGTGGATTGCCTCACGAAGTTTAGGAACTTTAGCATATCAGGATCATAAAAAGCATAGCAAAGTTATCCAGGTTATACATACAAGAGATTTTCTGACTCCACGGTGTACTGTTGACCATGGTTTTCGATAGGGATCCTCAATTTATTTCTCAATTTTAGAGGAAAGTTTAGCAAGAGCTGGATACCGATCTGAATTTGAGTATGACATATCATCCAGAGACAGACGGACAGTCAGAACGTACGATTCATATTATGGAGGAATTATTGCGGGCATGTGCACATGACTTTCAAGGTAGTTGGGATGAGAACTTACCTCTAGAAGAGTTTTCGTACAATAACAGTTACCATGTAAGTATCGAGATGGCCCCCTTTAAGGCCTTGATTGGGAGACCATGTCCCTCTCTAGTATGTTGGGAAGAAGTGGGCGAGAAGCATCTTACAAACTCAGATATGATCAGGTAGATAACCGAAAGGTTTAGTTGATACGAGAGAGGATAGTGACGGCTCAGGTCAAAAAGAATAATTATATTGACAATCGACATACACCGTTAGAGTTAGGAGTGGGTGATAAAGTCCCATTGAAGGTCAGGGCTTGGACTGGTAGTCAGAGATTTGGTTAGAAGGGCAAGCTTTCTCCTCATTTCATTGGACCATTCGATATTTTGGAGAGGTTCGGGAATGTCTCGTACTGATTAGCAGTACCTCCAAAATTGGTTCATGTTCACAATGTCTTCCACGTCTCTTTGTTGAATAAGTATCTCCATGACCCTCTCCATGTGGTCAACTGGTAGATCATTGAGTTGGAAGAGGATACTACATTTGTAATACCCTACCCTGATAAATTAATTAAATTGTATATAGATTTTTATATGAGGACGTACAAATTATGATTTTATGGAATTGAGGGTAAGATATTAAATTACATAAAGAGAATTCTTGGAATAAGGAGAATTAGTGAATAGTGGAAAAAATGATTAAGTTAAAATTATATATATATATATACCCCCTTCTTAAGAATGGGAAACTATTGGGGGCTAATGTGTGAATTTAGGAGAAAAAAAAGGTTGGCCGTCAAGACTGGTCGCTCAAACGACCTTCCTATCGTTCGAGCGACATATCACCGTCGTTCGAACCAGAAGCTCCGTCAATCGAACGACGTTTGGGAATGTCATCTCTGCAATATACGCTGTCGGACACTCATTTGTAGGCAAAAACCAATGACAATCAGTGGATTTCTTGGGATATTGTGGACGGCTATGATATCATAGTGAGAGAAAGAGGGATGTGAACTGTGTTGGGAAGTTAAAACGATGTCAACACACCAACCATAGATCAAAATGAGTTGTCGATTTAGGAGCAATTCAATAACTGATGTGGGTAAGGCTTGGAATGAGAGGGCTCCTTATTTAGTAAACCACTCAGCTATTTGGGTTATAAGAGAGAGGGATCACGAGATGTTATAGAGGCAACAATACAATATCAAACATCGAAGGTATTTTTCTAAGAGCTCAGAGTTCTTCCCCATTTCCTACTGCAGTCCGTAATATCTGGTTTCAAATAGGGTATCAACCATAACCACACTATTGAATGTCAGTCTTCCTCATTGATAAAATAGGGCTATGAAATATAGAGGTTATTGTTGGAGAGTTTTGAGATGTATTTGAAGAGGGTTTTGATAAAGCTCCTCTTGGAGTATGTTGAAACTTCCATGAAGGGCTTTTTGGTGGAGCTATTGTGACTCCCTTTAGGATCACCTTTAGAGGTAGGGGAGTCACCCATCTTCATCACCACCACCACTTTGGAGACAATTTAGGTGGGGTAAACTACTCTTGCTATGTGAAGACTCTATTGATAAATATGATAGTCTTGTTGTCGTTGATTAAGAGTAGGATTATTGTGATATTATGATGTGTTCTTAGTAACTTGTAAATAACCATTTTTATGGAATCAAAATGCTAGAAAATATTGTTGTTGTGTATTTTCTATTAAATATGAAAATAACCATTTTATAGAGTAAAAATGCTAGAAAATATTATTGTTGTGTATTTTCTATTATATCTGAAAATAACTATTTTATAAAGTAAAAATACTAGAAAATATTATTGTGGTGTGTTTTTCTAATAATTCGAAAAATAGATATTTTTATGAAATAAAAATGTGTGATGATATTATTTTGGTGTATTTCTAGTAAAAAAAATAATAAACATTTTTTAAAAATAAAAATGTAAGAAATGTCATTTCAGTGTATTGCTAGTAAAAACAAATAATAAAAAAAATTATGGAATAAAAATGTAAGAAATTGTATTTGCGTGTATTCCTAGTAAAAAGGAAGTGATGGACATTTTCACGAAATAAAATGTAAGGAAATATTGTTTAGCATATTTCTAGTCAAAGTAACGATGGAAATTTTATGAAATAAAAATGGGGACTAATGTTAATGTTGTCAAAATATTTATAAAATAAATATTTTAAGTTTCTTGCAAATGGTGACTTTATGAATGAATGGGCATTTGTCAAGTTAAATGATATAAGACAAACGAAAATTTGGAGTTTAGAATGCAAAAGGTGCTATGTTATGTGTCAAAAGTGTTAAAGTGACAAGTGTGAAAGTTGGGCCAAAGTGTGAAAATAAACAAGTGTTAAAATGGTTAAAGTGTTTTGAATATTAAGTTGAAAACTTAATAACCATTTTGGGAAATGATACCTGTTAAAGGAATAAATTGCAAGTTTGGTAAACAAAAGGGTGAAATGGTAATTTACTTAAAGTGGAACATTTTTATAGAATAAAAATGTTAAAGTAGGTCTTTACACTAATATGTGTAAAAACGAATGAAGTCCTAAGCATGAATGAATTTAGTATGAGTCACGTGTGTGTGGATAAGGGACTTAAAGAAAGAAACAAGCAATTTTCCAAGTGTGAATGGAAATACGGATGGTTAAGTCCGGGTTTTGGCTTCAGACGGGTAAAAGTGAAGAAATGGAATAATGTGGGCACAGAATAAAAATGTTAAACACATTAATAAGGACTTAGATGCAATCGGGAATAAGCAAGAAGGGCACGAAGCCCTTGGGTGAAAATCCCTAAATCACTAGCCAGAGCATATGGTGCGCATAGCCGTCGGTATGGATCCCGTGTAAGTATGCGGTAAAAAGGAAGATTTTGAGAAAAGATAAAAGGAATAAAGAACATGTAAATAAAATGGGTTTTGTGTTAAATGTATTGATACAACCTAACTTGAATGAAAGTAATAAATATTCTGGTGCAGATGAAATGGATAAGTAAATGCGTAAGTTTATTAATGTCCATAAGTTGGGGTAGAAAGGGCTAAAATAAAGTGGGCAAATGAGTGGTTAAGTAGCCTAAGTTGTTAAACCCAAAATTTACATAAGTATGTATTGAAAGGTTTTCAAATAATAAATAAGTGTTTTCTAACATGGTGTATGCGTGTGTTAAAATGGTACTTTTTAATGAAAATACTTTAGCATATTCTGAATGTGTATAAAGGGGTAATTTCGGTAAAGGAATGGTTCGAAATAAAGTGTAATGGCTTACGTTTTGAATCGGGTGTGTCAAAAAAAGTGAAAAAAATGCTAAGTATGAACAAAGGAAGTCTTTTCAAGATTAAGGAAAATTAATCTAAATGAGTAAAGTTTTGGAAGTAAATGGTTAATGCATTTGAATATATATATATATATATATATATATTGGCATGCATGTGATTGTAGCGTGTGAGTATTCTTGCTGCCGTTCGTTGTAATACCCCGTATTTTTTAGGGATTTTATTTTAAATTATGGAATTAGGATTAATTAAATTAAATGGGGAAAATTTATTTATAATTAATCCGAATTTAAATGTAATAATTACTAGTGTGACGAGAGTTAATATTTATTGATGATAATTATGTTGAATATTACTTAGGAAGTAAAGTAATATATGATTAAGAAAATATTATTATGGTCGGGAGTGAAAAATACGGCAGTTATAATACACTTAGTTGAGACGCGCATGTGAGTCGTGTCGGTATTACTTTATTGGGTTAAGAAGATAATTAGTTTTTAAGAAACTTGTATGACCATTTCGAGTGCGTCGATGAGTCCAGACGGGTCGAGATAGTCAGAAAACTCTACTCGGGTGTTTTATTTGGGTTTCTGGGTAATTTAGGCCAAACCGATAACCCGGAGGGGTATTTTAGTCTTTTGAGATTTTTGGGAATTAAAATGGACGAAAATAGGAAATTAAAAAGGAAGAGTACGTGGGTAATAGTATATATGTGAGTTTCCAAACCTACGAGAGAGAGAGAGAGAGAGAGAGAGAGAGAGAGAGAGAGAGAGAGAGAGAGAGAGAGAGAGAGAGGAAGAAGAAGAACTCCATAGGAGCTCATGGATAAAGACTCAAGTTTTCACACAAAAAATTACACCAACGCGTAGATCGTGAAGAAAGGATAACCCTTATACCAATTTCATCCAGCGAATCAGAAGTTCACAAAAAGGCAAGTGTTTATCTTGCTAAATTTTTAGAGCATGTATGGCTCATTTTAATTTGGTTGATGGAATAACCATGATATTATGAATTTGGGGTCGAAATTGGGTATTAATCTTTATTTGGGAGTATAGGGATGCATGTAATTGAATATCCATGTTCTAAGTATGATAATTTTGGGTTTTATATGTTGATTTCACGAAATTACTTGTGGGATTAAATGGTTTTTAATGGAGGTTATGTGAAACTATGGCTTGTTGATGATTTTAGAAAATTAACCAAAATTCATGCTACAATTTTAGGGATTTGATGAAAAAACGGATGGGAAAGTGTTCTAATACTAAGGGATATGGTTTAGAATAGTTAAATTTGGATTAGAATGGGTTTGAAGTGATTTGGTTATTGAATGATTTGGGAAAAAAGAAATTTTTGGAAGACAGGACGCTCTTGGAATTCTCATTCAAAGACCTGCCCAGGTCGTTCGAACGAGAATTCCAACGAGATTACTAAAGAGATTTTAGAGTTCGTTCGAAGTGAGAAACTTTTTCGAACGACCTCGTTCAAATGAGAATCCCCAGGTTCTAACGAGATTTCAAAAACTTTAATTTTTGCCCAAATGAGTTAAAAATCATTCCAGGTTCCTTTAAGTGAGAGAATAGGACCTACGCTATTCTAGGGTTGCTTTTTTTTCATAATTTAGTAGTGAGACGAATTGTGTAACTACTTAGGGAATGGATTGGAATGAGATAACTTAAAGAGTATTTACAATAGAGAGGTAAATCCTACAGTTAAAGTAATGTCGGTAGTAGGGACGAATATACTACATATAAATTCGGGAACTTAGGTTGCGTGAATAACTAATGAATATAATAAGTTGTGTGTATACATATTGATTGAACTATTATGTGTACGACATACCTACGCTGCTTGCTATCGAGCGGAGGTTACGCGTTGTGGATAATCATGCCTTGGGGAGCCTTCAGGTGGGATTTTGATTTGTACCACTAGAACATAGAACCTTGGTATGGGCTGTCTGTGAGAATGATAGTGATAAATGTCGTATGGGTGCGTAGGTATGTGCGTAGCCCATCGGCTTGAAACTATGTTTGCCTCTAATATTTGTATTTGTTTTGATGGTTCCCGAGATATTGAACCTTTAGTCCTTTATGTGATGAGCGATGCACCAGGACATGATAGCAGAGTATGCATGCACCACAACTGTGTCTCGGGGTGCAGAATTGAATATATATAATAGAGCGTGTGTATATATATACTAGTGATACTATCTACTATGTGAATGAAGTAGACATGAATAATAATGAAATCGAAAATGAACTAAGTTGGTGAACACTTTAGCTGTATTAAATTGACAGAGCGCTTATCCATGCTAAAGAGAAGTTGATTATAGTTATTATGATTATTGCGAGGGAAATACATGGGAAAAATATTGGGCTATAATTATATGTTAGATGGGAAAGAACTAGTTATCATGGTAATAGAAACTAGTAGGGTTTGATGGAACGTTAGGTGTGCACATTAGATGAGGGGCGAGCATCTCAAGTGAGTACGATAACCTAACATGATTAATATATGTGCTATAAATTAATTTTAAGCATTTTCTGATTTTTTTACTGTTTTCAACTCGGGCTCTGACCCGTTTCTGCAAATCTCTTTTCTTGTCAAATTATTTTAGGTGCCCAGCCACAGGGACACCAAGCATAGGAGTTCCATTCAATCGATGAGCTGTAGCTGTTGTGGAAGTTACATGACCTTGGTAGTTTTACACCTCTATGTCTATCATTTCTTCTTTCTGAGTTATTTCATCAGTTTGGGAATGTTACCTCTTTTCTATTCAGAGATTCAGAGATTTTAGGATTTAGTTATTTACCTCATTCAGTTGTTGGGTTTATTTTTATTGGATTATTGTATTCGGGACTTAGACTGGAAATGTTTTCTCCAGTTTCATTTATTATTGCAGTTATTTTCTATCATATGAGATTGATGTGAATGGTGAATGTGTAACTATGTCATAACCTAGTTTTATATAATTTAAAAGATAAAGTTTTGACATCAACCTTTTTAAATATTAGGTGGTTAGTGTTTAATAATAAAGTTTTCGACAATGATGCATAATCTGAAACAATTGGATATTTTGATTTAATTTAATAAATGACTGATCACCCGGTATTTAATTAGGCAGGGTGTCACAGGTGGTATCAAAGCATCAGTATCTAGAGTCCTTAGAATCTATGCGGCTTATTATGCTTTTCGCGTAGCTTTATTTATTATAGAGCCTTATATTTAGGACTGTATTATTCATTCATTACACATTCTACGTCTTAAGCTATTTGAGATAATTACTGTGGACTTATAAAGCTTCTCCCTTATTTCAGATGCCTCCCACATGTGCACAACGAGCCAATAGGGATGCCCATCCCGAGCCTCAGCCAACTCCGGCCCAGGGTACGATGAATGTTGTAGAAGTTTTCGCTATTGTGGTACAAGCGGTGAATGCAGCATTAGTCGTGGTATAGCAGGCCCCACCACGGGCACCAGCAGTGGCTCCAGCACCAGTCCCCGCTTTCCCTTCTGCTTGGGAGCGCGTCAGAGATGCCTTCCAGAAGGCACATCCTCCAGAGTTTGAACGATGTTCAGATGTGGTAAAGGCGAGCCAATGGAGGAAGGATATACAGAGACACTTGAGGATATATGAGTGCACGGAGGTGCAAAAGCAGATTTTAGCCACCTTTAAGTTGGTGGGGGAAGTGCTACAGTGGTGGGAGTCCACTACCACTACGGAGGAGAGAGACAGCTTGACTATCCGAGAGTTTTGGGTGCGGTTTGATCGCAAGTACTTCCCTTCCACCGTGCAGACCGAGATGAGTCATAAGCTACTAAACCTCAAACAGGAAGGGAGGAAACTTGTTGTTTATGACGAAGAGTTTATTGTTCTTTTGAATATAGTGTCAGATGAGATACCAACGGAGGAGAAAAAGATCCAGAGGTTTATGGATAGATTGACTTGGAGGATTCACCAGCATCTGTTAGGGAATCTTTCATTGGCCACTTATTCTGATGTCATTAATGATGCCCTAATACATTCTTAGGACCATTGCTTCCATCAACAGGGAAGCAAACGAGTCGGGGAGTCTAGCCGGTAGGGCCGGACAGGAGGTAATAGGCCAGTGGGGCACCCGCAGCTCAGGGACAGGTATGTTAGGGTGAGCAGAGTTTATATCAGGAGGACCCTGCTAAGAAATTTCGTTCTGGATATTTCAAAAAGGGGCAGGGAGGTTATAGGCAGGGCCAGCCTGGCCAGTCGGGGCAATAGCAATTTCAGCAGGGCCAGGGGAGGGGGTGGAAACGGCCATCGGTGCCGAGGACAGCAGGGGAAGAGGGGAGGACACTTCCCAGGGAGGTTCTTTACTTGTGGCAACACTGGATACAAATTCCAGGATTATCCTCAGAGGGGTAGCGCCCCGCAGCAGCAGCTACAAAAGGGCGCTCATCAGGAGCCCAACATCGCTATTTCCAGTCGCCCTCCCAGCACCACCCCAAGTACCAGCTTTGCCAGCCATTCCAGCAGCTCCGGTGCAGCAGAGACATTTGTAGTATGGTCATCTCTACAATGTCCATCAGGCCGCGGTTCATCAGGACCCACCCGCAGTCAAGGGTAGGTTTTCTATTCAGGGGAATATGAGGCGGATATTATTTGACACGGGGGCTTCACATAGTTTCATTGCCACTAGTTTTTCACTCACCACAGGGTTATTAGACACGAAAAATAGCACAGTTATTAGCATAGACTCACCGATGGGTTATGGGTCTTTGATATTCTTTATATGTCGGGCATTAGGCATAGATATTGGGAGGTTGATTTTATCGGCCGACATGCTTGTCTTAAGGATGCACGATTATGACGCTATTATCGGGATGGATTGGCTAGTTACGTATAGGGCTATGATTCGTTGCTATAGTCGTAGTATTATGTTTGCCATACCGGGTCAAGGGATGTTTTTAGTGGCGATGCCTCGTCCTGAGGGAGGTTCGTCGACCCATGTATATTATACATAGGAGGATACCTTTAAGGGAGTGGTGATACCTCTTGATTCGATTCTGATTGTTCATGAGTTCGCTGATGTATTTCAGGACATACTGGGATTATCGCCCAATAGGGAGATGGAGTTTGTGATAGATTTGACGCATGTCACTCGATCGATAGCCCATGCACCTTACCGTATGGCTCCGACATAGATGAGGGAGCTACGAGATCAAATGGAGTAGTTGTTAGGTCAAGGTTTCATCTGTAGGAGTACCTCGCCTTGGGGTGCTCCTGTGTTGTTCGTGAAGAAGAGAGATGGGTCGTTACGGTTATGTGTTGACTGTCGAGAGTTGAATAAGGTCACGGTATTGAATAAATATTCGTTGCCCCTAATCGATGACTTATTCGACCAGTTGAGGGGAGATTCTTATTTTTCAAAGATAGACTTGAGGTAGGGGTACCATCAGTTACATATTAGGGAGAAATATGTACCTAAGACTACTTTTCTGAAGAGGTATGGATCTTACGAGTTCAGGGTTGAGCCATTTGGGCTAACCAATGCCCCGACAGTCTGCATGAACTTGATGAACAGGGTATTCAGGGAGTTCTTAGATCAGTCTGTCATTGTCTTCATTGATGACATTCTGATTTATTTTCAGACTGAGGAGGAGCATGTCGAGCATCTGGGGATGGTTTTACAGACTCTACGTGAGCACGAGTTATATGAGAAATATAAGAAGTGTGGGTTCTGGCTGAGAGAGGTTAAGTTCTTGGGGCACATCATTCCTACGGAAGGGATATCGATAGATCCAGGGAAGGTGTCGGCGATGAGGGAGTGGGGATAACCCACGATGCTGACTGAGATACGTAGTTTCTTGGGGCTAGCAGGATACTACAGGCGGTTCATTAGGGTATTCTCGAAGATAGCGAGTTCGTTGACAAACTTGACTCACAAAGGGGTGCCATTTATATGGGATGATGCCTGCCAGTTGGCTTTTAACGAGCTGAAGGAGAAGCTGACTTCAGCAATAGTTCTAGCCCTACCCAGGCTAGGGGTGGAATACCTGGTTTACACTGATGCGTCCTTACTAGGACTTGGGGATGTGCTTCAGCAGGAGGATAAGGTGATTGATTATGCTTCCCGTAAGCTTAAGCCTCATGAGAGGAGTTACCCCACCCATGACTTGGAGTTAGCGGTAGTCATGTGTTGCATTGAGGATATGTAGAAATTATCTCTTGGGGGAGAAATTTTGCCTGTTTATGGATCAAAAGTCACTGCAGTGTCTGTTCACGCAACGGGAGTTAAATATACGTCAGCGGAGGTGGTTTGAATTTATGAAGGACTACGAGTTCAAAATCTATTACCACCCGAGGAAGGCTAACATGGTAGCAGGCGTGTTGAGCCGTAGGCCAACAGGTGAGGTGACCGAGGTGTGGAAGGCGAAATGGATAGAACTCGGGCATCAGGATAAAGTTTCCCATTCATTCATGTCGATGATGATGATTACACCTGAGACAGTTACCAGGGTAATATAAGCTCAGGCAGCGGATTCCTTCTATCAGGATCGGATTATCCACCTTCTAGCTGAGGGAGAAAAATCTTACTCTGTGAGATCGGATGGGAGAGTTTCCAGCAGGCCATGGGTACGGAGTTACGATTGAGTTCGGCTTATCACTCGTAGACGAATGGGTAGACAGAGACGACGAATCAGATGTTGGAGGATATGTTGCGGATGTGTATCCTTGATTTTGGAGGGGGTGGGAGCAGTACATTCCACTGGTGGAGTTTGCTTATAATAACTCCTACCAATTTACCATTGGCATGGCTCCATTCGAGGCGTTATATGGTAGACCTTGTCGTTCCCCAGCATGTTGGCTTGAGGTGGGGGACAACAAGATACTTGGGCCGTGAAGCCCTTATACTTTTTACTCACTTGAGTCTATATTGTATAAGTGATCATCTAGTTTGGAAATTGTGACAAAATTGTGTCCTACCTAGAATCCAAAGAACCTTAGAAGTTGGTTTGCTACTTCATCTCTCTATCTTATAGTGATCAAGAACCTATTGCCAACACTCACACACAGTAGAATTCATTTTTTGCATATCATATTGCATAATTATGTGTGTACATGTGTTGAGTGTGTTTAAATCCCTAAATTGGAATTTTAATAATTTTTTGGGATTTTTTTAACATTTTAAAAAAAAGGTTTTCTTAATTAAAACTTGATTTAAAAGTTTCTGGGGTTAATTTGTAAATATAATTTGTTAATTATTTTGGCTTAATGTTACCTTGGGTAGAATTCGAAAGTGGAGTAAACTTGAGGGTGTAGTTTTAATTAACTTTGAACACGCGTTTGTTATCCTGTTATTGACCAACACCTGTCCTCGTCTGATTGGCTGAAGTTGTGTTTCTTTACTGAGTTAAAACAGCGTTCGTTCCTAGCCCTTGGATCATTAGCTATCAACGCTCTGCATGTTGTCTTGGTGAATCCCAGTACAACTCTTTAGACCAATTAGAATTCGTTTAATCACCGCCTTATTAGAACCCTTAGATCTAAGTCAACTTGGCTTGACTTAATCCAGGCCCTTGGTTTTGAGCCAGCCTCTCGAACCTTCTCCTCACCCTATAAAAGGGACCCTTCTCTCAGACTTCGAAGACTTTTGCCATTTTCATTTCCTCTGAGAAATTGAGAGAGAAGAGAGAGAAAAGAGAAAACAGAGAGAAGAGAGAGAGTTAGAAACCCTAACCCTGTTCGTCAAACCTCTTCCATCCAAACTCAAACACTTATTCAAATACCTCCATATCCAAAACACTTCTCTCAGTGTTCTTGAGAGTTAGAGTTGAGTTTGTTTTTGTTGCTGTAACCTCGTGTTCTCTTGATCTTGTTTTCAACTTAAACGTTTTACTCAGATCTACTTTCTGATTTCATAGAAATTTCAGATCTGAGTTATTCATGTTACATTACACTTAGTTTCATTCTTTATTTCTCATCTTGAGAAATATATTGTTCATTATTTTTTATAAAAAGTTTTCTTACTTTGAAATCAACAATAAATGCTTTCTATTTCTAGTTCTTGTAAAACTAAACCTTTAACCTAGTTTGGAATCTCACTTGGAGGTTTTCAATCTCGAAAAGTTTCTCTAAATTCTGAGATTGATTAAGACCTTGTCTGTCTTCCCAGCAAGGTATCCGTGGATTCTGGGAATGATTTAAAGGTCAAATAAGGTGAAAAGTTTTGTAAGAAGAAAGAAAAAGAAAAGATCACAGCATATAGTGTTATTGTAATTTGTTAGGACTGTTTGTACTTAATAAGTGTGTGTGTGTGTGTACATGCATGTGTTAGAAAGAACTTTCAGAAACACTTTCACCCTACAACCCGAAAAGTGTTGATAATAAGATCTTGAGAATAAAGAGTCGACGTAAAGTACTGGAACAAATCAGAAGTTAACAAACTGGGAGAACTACATCTACAATCAGAACTGCATAAATGTTTAAGGACACCAGAGGGTACATTCCTAAACTTATATAGGACTGAGTTGTTTGCATGTTAGTTATATAGTTTGTAACTCATATATTTGTTTTAGTGGATTTTTCATTTTACTCCGTAGAGGGAGTCGTGGATGTTTCCTCAATTGGTGAGGTTTTACCCCATAAAAAACATCGTGAACATAATCTTTCTACATCTCCTCATCTCATTCTTGATTGTGCTGAGTTTAAGATTTTTAAACTACTTTATAAATCTGTTATTCAATTCTTGAATAGATCTCGTACATACTTATTTATTAAACGCATCTTGTGTTCAAATAGTTTGGTTTTTACGAAAAGGGTTTACTTAAAAAAACAGATCGGAGTTACTTAAATAGTTTATTTTTAATAAACGGCTTTAGTAACATTTTTCAATTGGTATCAGAGCTTTGTAAACTGCTTTCAAAAGATATCCTGTGTTTCTGAAATTGTTTTCTGAAAATCAATTATGGATGAGAAAAATGAAAGATTTGGTAACTTGACCAGACCTCCAATCTTTGATGGAACCAATTTTGCTTACTGGAAAGTAAGGATGATTGCTTTCATTCAAGGAACTTTGGGAGATGATGTCTGGGACATTGTTGAAAATGGTTATATTTTTCCTACTAAACCAACCAACGAAGGAAGTAATGAGAGGGTTAAGAAAGCTCTAAGTGAGCTCACTCAAGAAGAGAAACAAGTTTCTCGAAATAATAATAAAGGAAAGAATGCCATATTTATGTCTATAAATGAACATGAGTTCAAAAGAATCTCATCCTGTACCACTTCTAAGGAAGCTTGGGACACCTTAGTCACTGCTCATGAAGGAGACACTAGAGTTAAGGCTGCTAAAACCCAAATGCTTATTCAGCAATATAACTCCTTAATTATGTCTAAGACTGAGTCATTTGATGACTTCTATATGAACTTGACTGATATTGTGACCAAACTGCATGATAATGGGGTGACTTATGACAGACATGAAATTGTAAGATCATTACCACATAAATTTGATAACAAAAGATATGCTATTGAGGAAATGTGTGATCAAAATCTCACTCCTGAATTACTCAGTAGTAAACTAAGAATTGTGGAAATGGAACTAGAATTTAAGAAATAATTGACTCAAACCAATAGGAAACAGACTAGTTCCAATCTTAGCTTCTCTTCTAAGATAACTAAGCCTGAACTTATATTCCCCACTTATGATTCTGATGAGGAATGCAATATAGAGAGTTTGGACAATCCAATTGCCTTAATTACTAAATAGTTATAGAGGGGGCCAGAAGGTAATCCTGGGATTAGGGATAATCCACCAATTAGCAACAGTGTTCTGAGGATAAGATCAGCGTGGCATCTTGGTGAGGCATCTTGGCGTGGCAACTCGTACTTTAGCTTATTGTTACTTTGCCATATTATAGCTTTGTTTATATTTACTACGAGTTGTAAATGACTGTAATGTTGTAACAAGAATAATGAATGGGCGTGAGGTCGAACGGTACTCGTGAGAGACCAGGCTTGGCAGGGCCTGGGAGAGCTTTCATTCTCTATCGAACAACCTCACCGTGGGAACTTTAGAGGGATTTGGTTTGGAGGATTGAGAAGTGGGGCACCGTTGGGGCTTGTCCTGACCATCTTAGATACACCTGGTAAAACACCGAAGGACCCTGACCGTGGAACCTCAAGCGGAGCAGCTTGGAGTTCCATCGGGCATTAAGTTATGAACCAAACAACCCTCTACTTAAAAGTCACATCTACTGTGGGTGATGTCACTAGCCTTCTAAACAATGTCAGACATGCACTTGAGTAAACCACCGTGGTATTTGGGGCTGTCAGATAGTTGGTGAGCTACCTCTGCAACAACAACCCCCTGACATACAGTGGTTAGGCAAAAGGCATGTCTTGGCATTTAATGTTTATGACGTAGGAGACAACTAGTGCATCAGGCATTTAATGTTGTGACATAAAGTATGAGGGATGTCTTTCATAGTCTTTAATGACTGAGTTGCCGCGGGGGTGGTGGGGGGGGGGGGGGGGGCTATTTAAGGACCCCAACCACCTCTGAGAGAAGGATGATCTTTTGAGAGTTCAAAAGTTATTACTAGAGAAATTTATTTACTAGAGAGAGATTTATTAAAAGAACCAGAGAGTTCTTCCACCCACCATTTTGTCATTTATTACGAAGCTTTTAATACATAACAGAGATCCTTGAGAGTTTTAGTATTTTTTGCCTGCCTACCAAGGTGTATCTAGGATGCTTACTTCTTTCTCCCTCTAGCTAAGTTATTTCTGAAGTTCTTTATTATATTGTGAGTTATACACGAGAGATTTGTGAGTATAAGATGGGTCCCATACATTCCAAACTGCTCTTTGTGTCTTGTGGCTAAATCACTAGTGCTTTTCTAACTAACCTTGTCATCACCATACTTAAAAGGGGTTATGCCTCCATCTTATCTAAACTACCCTCTTACATTTGGCGACTCTGCTGGGGAGGCATTCTTCTAAGGAAGAAGTATGGCGTAAGATAACGTTAATCGAAGGCTCAACTTTGATGATATCCAACACAGTGAAGAGCAAGCAGCGGTAGAATTGGAGGCTTTAAGGAGCGGAGCTCCTCGAATAGAAGTGCCCCCAGTTCAGGCAACAACAGGCGTTCCGGGAGTGACGCAGGCTTCCACGAGCGCTGGGCTGGGATCTGCCCAAATGACCCTCCTTATGAGCAAGTTCTATGAGTTTTTGCAAACTCCTGCAGCTTCAACGGTGCTGGGAGGACTCGAAGCCAATTCCTTCGTAACACCAGGGGCAGCTCTAACGGTTCCACCAGGCGCAGGTACAACGGGAGCAGCCCCGACAAGCATACCCTCCGTCGTGAATTCGGCGGTGGGAATCTCCGGAGTATCAACGGCGCCAGCTGTAACGATGGCTCCAACTATAACGGTCATTCAGCCAACACCCCCATTGGTCGTTGCCCCATCGCCCATGGAGGAAATGAGGAGAGAAATGCAAAAGGAGATGTTAAAATTTGTGCAGGCTTCCTCACAGTCTATAGGCAAGGTAGCTTCAGTCTATGACGACTTTAGGACACCTTATCCTCAGGAATACAACGATGAGCCTTACCCGAGGGATTATATTCCCCCCATCTTTGAAAAATACACAGGGAGGGTGGGAATCCGAAAGAGCACATTAAACGTTTTATTGAGCACCTGGGGGCGCATTGCAACAACAAGAAGCTCAGGTTGAGGGAGTTTTCCAAATCCCTAACCGATAAAGCATACACGTGGTATTCTCATTTGGCCCCTAAAAGTGTTTCCACGTGGGAAGAGATGCACGTGCTGTTTGTCCAAAAGTTCTTTCTAGCAGAGGATGAATTCACTCTGACCCAACTAGGGAGAGAGAAGCAACGACCAGGAGAAGACGTGGTGGCATACGTTCGGAGGTTTAGGGAAAGGTCTCTAGATGTGAGAGAGGAGGCCAAGGAGTCCAAACTATTACAAATCTGTGCCGAAGGACTACTCCCGGAATACATCTGCCATCTTATCAATGAGACGCGCGAGGGAACTTTTTCGGTGTTCTTAAAATCTGTAAGTAACATCTCATTGGTCGTACGACCAAACCCGGTGGCGGTGCCTATGATGTTCAGGCAACCGATACAACCTGGGGGTGGAAGGCCTCAACCCCTACGAGTGGGATACACCGAAGGAACAGATGGGGGTAAGGCGGCGAAGAAGGACAACAAAAGGAAGTTCGGAAGGGATAGGGAAGACCCACCACCGTTACCATGCACGATAGAGGAGGCGGTGAGTTGTTACAACGCCATGGTCTAAGGTGGAACGGTCTACATACCAAAAGGCGTTCCTTCGGAAGAACCCGATGACGCAACAAGGGCAGATCCTAGGTATTGTCAGGTTCATCGAAAGATACAACACCCGACAGAGAGCTGCTTCACACTGAGAAGAATCATTGACAAGTACATGAAGGCAGGGACGCTGCAGATCCCCCCACAGAACGTTAACAACAACCCGCTTCCAGTGCATGGGGCCAACTTGGTGACGGCCTACGACGATGAGGCGGAAAGAGGGGAAGGAAGGTCAGCAATGAGGCAAAGAGAATTCGAAGAAACTCTGGAATATTGCACCACAGGATTGGCTAACGTAATTTTAGCCTACGATGAAGCAAGCGCTAAAGACGTGGAAGACGTATACAACGTTGAAGGCGAGGAAATGGAGGCAGTCGTTGAATACAGCGCAGTTTCAAAATCCCCAAAATTCGCTTGGTTCTTCGATCAAGTAGGGATACCAAAGGAGAGCAGACTGGAAAAAACTCAGGCGATCCTAGACATCGCGAAGAAGGACGTGGTTCCCTCGTTGAAATGGAGGGGACCCATGGCGAGGCTGGTAAAAAAGTTCCTATCAGAGGTGACCTTCAGCGATGCAGATAGAGCTGTAAGGTTCCCTCATAACAGGCCCTTGTATGTGACGGCCAGTATCAATGGGGTTAGTTTTGCAAGAACGCTTATGGATGGGGGTGCTTCCATCAACATTATGCCGATCAACTCCTTCCACGCAGCTGATATCCTAGAAGAAAGGTTGGTCCCCATGCCTCTGGTAATCTCAGGGTATGACAACCAATCTTCCAAATCCATTGGGTATGTGAATATGGGAATTGTAATGGGAAATCTGAGTTCCCATATCAAGTTCCATGTAATAGAAAGTGCAACTTCCTATCATTTACTAATAGGAAGAGTGTGGATGCACAATAAAGGTTTAGTTCCTTCAACATATCATCAATGCGCCAAGGCAAATGTCAAAGGAACAGAAGTGACCATTAGGGCTACCAAAAGGCCTTTTGCTATCGAGGAAGCTCACTTTGTAGATGCGGCCTTTTATACAGAGTTGGAGGAGGATGCTCGAGTCCTAACGAGAAGAATGGAGGGGGCATGGGTTCCTTCGATCAGAGATAGAATGGGGCCTCTGAACGAGCAAAGTAAAGAAGCCGCGGGTAACGAAGGGGTGAGGGCCGAAGAAACCCATCAGGTGATCCCTCGACCCCAAAGTACCACGAAGCAGCTCAAAAACAAAGTAAGGGTTAGAGTGGATCCTGTGGAGCATGAGGTACAACGGCAAAGCGTGCTGAGTCGCTTTTCAGGGGGAAGAATCGCTGAGGCTTCGAGAGAGAGGAAGAGGAAGGCCGTGGCAACAGCTACCAACAGGCAATGCAAGAAGGTGGTCACTGAAGAGGGGAAGGTGGTATACCGTTTATAACGATGTGAGCGGGCGGCCGAAGAGACCGAGGATGGGGCTGACCCGTTATATGAGTGTTTCTTAGTGGATCAACAGGGACAGTGTATGGTGATAGACAACTCCAACATACAGGAGTTCGTGGAGGAGGTCGCCGAAGAACCAGATTACATGGCAAATCAACCAAAGCCCCAGGCACAAGAGTTGGAGCAGTTGAACCTGGCAGGAGAAGGGGAAGACCCAAGGCCCATCTTCATCGCGAAGGATCTCGGTAAGGAGAAACGAGAAGCCTTGGTTGGGCTAATCTGGGAGTTCACAGATGTCTTTGCATGGAAGTATACCGAAATGGAAGGGCTAGATGAGGAAGTGAGCTGCCACAAGCTAAACGTGATGCCTTCAGCCATCCCGGTGAAGTAGGCAACAAGGACTTACAAACCTGAGTTGGACTTGAAGATTAAGGAAGAGGTTCAACGTTTGTTGGCAGTAGGATTCATCAAACCAATACAGCATCCCCTTTGGCTATCTAGCATTGTGCCAGTAGGAAAGAAGGACAAGAATCAAATAAGGATCTGTGTGGATTTTAGAGATTTGAACAGGGCTTGCCCCAAAGATGAGTTCCCTCTACCCTCCATTGATAGCTTGATAGATGCCACGGGTGGGCATGAGATGTATAGCTTCATGGATGGGTACGTAGGGTACAACCAGATCAAGATGGACCCCACAGACGTAGAGAAAACGGCATTCAGAACCCCGTTGGGCAATTTCATGTACAAAGTAATGCCGTTTGGACTTAAGAACGCGGGGGCTACTTATCAAAGAACAATGATGGCCATTTTTCACGATTTCTTCCACAAATTTGTAGAATTCTATGTGGACGATTTGGTCATCAAATCGAAGAAGGAGGAGTCCCACCTAAACGACTTAAAGAAGGTGTTTACTTGATGTAGGAAGTATAAATTAAGGATGAACCCATTGAAGTGCGTCTTTGGAGTAACATGCGGGAAGTTTCTAGGCTTTGTGGTTGATCGACAAGGGGTGCAGATGGACCAGGATAAACAACGCGCGATCTTAGAAATGCCGTGCCCAAGAACGGTGAAGGAGCTAAAAAGCTTCCTCGGAAAAGTCTCCTACCTCAGAAGATTTGTACCAGGATTGGCCGAGGTAACACACCCGTTGATGCAGTTGCTGCGAAAGAACACAAAGTTCAGATGGGAAAAGGACCACCAGGAGTCTCTCGATGAGTTGAAGAAGCTGCTCGTTTCACCACAAATCATGGTTCCTCCGCAGGCAGGAGTACCGTTGCAGCTGTACCTCACCTCAACTACAAGGTCCGTTGGAGCCTTGCTGGCACAAGAGATTGAAGGGCAAGAACGGCCGGTGTATTACCTCAGCAGGATCATACATGGGCCAGAGATTAGATATAGCAGCCTAGAAAGGCATTGTTTGGCCTTAGTCTTTGTAGCACAAAAACTTAGACATTATATGCTGTCTTTTACAATTCATATTGTAACTAGATGTGATCCTATTAAGTATTTATTGGCTAGAACTATCTTGATTGGCAGGGCAGCTAGGTGGTTCCTTATTCTCTCCGAATATGATTTAAAGTGTGTGATTCCTCGTGCCATCAAGAGCCAGGCGTATGTTGATCTGTTGGCAATCTTTCCATCTGGAGCATTTGAACCACCTAAAGAAGACATTCCGGGAGACGACTTGCAAGCCAACTATCAGGATGCAACCGATGAGGAATGGACGATGCAGTTTGATGGGTCTTCGGCAGAGAAAAAAGGAGGGGCAGGGGTCATCCTTTCAAAAGGAACGGAGGAAATTTGCCTTTCCTACAAACTAGATTTCCCTTGCTCCAATAACGAAGAAGAATACGAAGCATTAGTGCTAGGGTTACTGGAGGCTCTTCGAAGGGGAATTCGTTCTCTCTGCATCAAAGGTGACTCGAACTTATTAATTCAGCAAGTTAACGGAGAATATGCGTTGAAGCACATGAGTTTGGCACCGTACAGAACGATCATTCAAAGGCTCCTCAGCCAGTTCCATCGGACCAAAATCAGAAGACACCCCAGAACGATGAACCGTCATCCAGACGCTTATGCCACTATTGCTCAAAAGATGGTCATGAGGAGCGATACGACTATCGTTACGATCCAACGAAGAACAGCTCCTTCGGTGGTGCAGTCAATACTACCGATGGAGGGAGACGCGGATTGGAGAGGAGAGATCAGGAAGCAACTGGAGTCTGGCGAAGGAGCTATGGGACTAAGAGAGTTAGCCCAATACTTTACAAACCAGGGAAATCTTTACTACAGAAATGCAGGGGGATGGTTATCAAGATGCATTGGGCCAGAGGAAGCAGAGTGGAGGTTGAAGAGAACACATGAGGAGCATTGCGAAACAACTGAGATACCCCTCTATAGAAGAATTCAAAGAGGGGGATATTTCTGGCCTAGAATGAAACAGGATGCGGCAGAACTACAACGGAATTGTGATAAGTGTCAGCTATTTTTCGAAGCAGCTGAGTGCCATTTCATAGAAGCCCAAACAGACTGGAGGCAGCCCTATATCGACTTTATTCAAGATGGAACTGCCCCAACGGAGAAAGTGGATGTGATGGGACTGAAGCGAAGGGCCCCAAGGTTCTATATCCAAGAGGGGCAGCTTTATCGAAGGGGGTACTTCAACAAGCCATTGCGTTGCATCACGAAAGAAGAGGAAACTGAGGTCCTCAAACAAGCCCATGACCCAGCTCACATAGGAGGGGCCAAGTTATATGATCAGCTGATGACGTTGGGATATTATTGGCCAACGATGGAGAAAGACTCAGCCGAATTTGTTCGAAAATGAAAAGCTTGCCAACTTCATGGGAATATGATCCATGCCCCATCGGTGGACTTACATTCTCTGGCAACGCCTTATCCTTTCCACACTTGGGCGTTCGACCTCGTGGGGGCGATACACCCTTCATCAAGGGGCAAGATATGGATACTGGTAGCAACAGAGTGCTTTACAAAATGGGCTGAGGCAATACCACTCAGAAGGGCAACGGCTGGGGTAGTGAGTAACTTCATCAGAGAGTATATCATTTGCCGTTTTGGGATCCCAAAGGTTATTCTCTCAGATAATGGGACTCCCTTTGTCAACTCAGAAGTAACGATGCTTACAGACAAGTATTCCATCGTTCACCACACTTCAACGGTGGCATACCCGAAGGGGAACGGTCAGGCCGAGGCAACTAACAAAACTCTGGTTAATATCCTAGCTAAAACAATGGAGGACTTTCCAGGATCGTGGGATGACAAGATACCAGCAGCGTTGTGGGCCTATCGAACGACAAAGAGGAAGCCCACAGGGTACACTCCGTTCTCCCTTGTCTACGGGGCTGAGGCAATCCTTCCAGTGGAGTTGGAGGTTCCCTCTGCTCGATACGCCTTGCGAAGTAGCATGCTCCCTCAGAACAGGCATGTGCAGCTGGAGGCATTGGATGAACACAGAGACAACGCAATGAAACATTTTTAAATGTATACGAGGTAGCTCTCTAGGGCATATGACAACCTGGTAAGACTAAGGAGGTTCGTAGAGGGGGATCTCATTTTGAAAGCAGCGGTGAAACACATTAGGGGACTTCCCCTGCCAAAATTCGCAGCCAATTGGGAGGGACCTTTTGTCGTAAAGGAAGCTCATGACTCAGGTTATTGCCTAATTTCTAAGTTGGAGGAAGACAAGCCATTCAAAATTAATAATAAATGGTTGAAAGTCTATCATGTGTAAACAATTAAGTTTGTACCATCGATGTATCTAGTCTTTGATTATGAATATACAAGTTTTATTGATGACGTGAAGTATAGACACCGATATGAAAGCAGTCAAAACTCAAAGATAAAACGGGAAAATATACTTTCTTTCATTCAATAAACAAGAGAGCATTACAAAAAAAATTAGGAACTATTGCCCAAGAATTACATAAATGGACGAAGAAGGAAAATATATACAAGAGCTTGCTACCCTAAAAGTAACCATAGGTCTGGGGAAGAGAAAAAATCCCCAGGAAGGCCCGAAGAAGCTGACGTAAACGAGCTTTGAGCGTTGACAACAACCTCTAGCCTGATTTGCACCTAGGCGCGTTCAATAAGAAGTCTCTCCCGTTTCAGTTTGGCAAACGAAGAGCCTCTTCGGCATTCTTTGTTTCTTCATCCGCTGATTCCAAAAGAGGTGCCAGCTCAGCTAACTTAACTTCCTCAGTCCGTTGGTCCTCCTGGTGCTTCCTCAACAGTTCCCTCTGACCGATCAGCTGCTGGCTCTTCAAAGTTTTCAAATACGCCATAAGCCAGTCGAAACGGAAACCGTCACGACCCAATTCCTTCAGAAAACCCAGAAACTGATTAATGAGGGTTCGGGTTACACGGGAAGTGGGAGTATTGGCAATCTCAGCAACAACGATCGCCATGCCTTGCAGTCGATAACTCATCACGGGAATATTGGACCGTAGGCAGTCCACGGTGAAGGTCTCGGGGTGATGGTTCACCAACTGCTCAATCACCAAGCGATGGCTCACAGGCATTTGGGGAGAATTGTGAAGCACCATTAGGCAAAAGGCAGGAGGAGTTAAGTCAGGGAGAGGCAATTCGCACCCAGACTCACTTTCGGCCTCAACACCAATCGTGGAACCTTGGTCAGCCTGGTCAGATTCTTTCGAAACAGCAGGTTCCTGACGTGGTGTGCCTATAAGTGAAAGAGCTGGTGAGGAATCCTCCTGAGAAACCTGAGAAGAGATATAAGAAACAGTGAGATTATAACGTTTTCGTTGTTAAGTCACCGTTATAAGGTGGAGATTATATAAAAATCTTAACAAGTGTTTTCATTGTTAAGTCACCGTTATAAGGTGGAGATTATATAAAAATCTTAACAAGTGTTTTCATTGTTAAGTCACCGTTATAAGGTGGAGATTATATAAAAATCTTAACAAGTGTTTTCATTTGTTAAGTCACCGTTATAAGGTGGAGATTATATAAAAATCTTAACAAACGTTTTCGTTGTTAAGTCACCGTTATAAGGTGGAGATTATAAAAAAATCTTAACAAGTGTTTTCATTGTTAAGTCAGCGTTATAAGGTGGAGATTATATAAAAATCTTAACAAACGTTTTCGTTGTTAAGTCACCGTTATAAGTTGGAGATTATATAAAAATCTTAACAAGTGTTTTCATTGTTAAGTCACCGTTGTAAGGTGGAGATTATAAAAAAAATTTTAACAAGTGTTTTCATTGTTAAGTCACCGTTATAAGGTGGAGATTATATAAAAACCTTAACAAACATTTTCGTTGTTAAGTCACCGTTATAAGGTGGAGATTATATAAAAATCTTAACAAGTGTTTTCATTGTTAAGTCACCGTTGTAAGGTGGAGATTATATAAAAATCTTAACATGTGTTTTCATTGTTAAGTCACCGTTATAAGGTGGAGATTATATAAAGAATTAAGAAAGTACCTGAATCATAACAGGGGCAGGAGTTGGAGTCATCACGGAGGTTAAAGTGGCAGGAATTGTTGGGAGGGGACTTGTTACCTCATCAGCCTCAACGGGGTCTCTGGCCCCAGAAACCTCAACCATCGGCATAGTTCCCTCGCCCACATAAGGTACCAAAGCAAGAGCAAGGGGTTCATCGGGAATAGATGAGGGTGGTGAAAGATCAGGAGAAAGCTGCAATACAAAAGCCAATGTTAGTAAAGAGGAACAAATACAGAAAAAATGGCGAAATGTATCCAAGAATAACTTACCTCAGTCAGAACGTTGAAAATGGGCACTGTGGTCAGAGGTCTCGCCAGCACCGTTGGACGAAGAATGTCTGCTAGCAGCGAGGATACTTCGACCTAGGGCAACCAACATCCTAAATTCAGCGCACAGAACGGGGTGAAAGAGAAGGAATGCCAGATCAGACAAATTTAAATATGAAATAATTACCTCAGGATCACCTGCAGCAACCAGAACGATGGGAAGAACAGCCTCAGAGGAAGCCAGTGAGCCAGAGGGGACTGGAGTAGGCAT
The DNA here is from genome assembly GCA_949130495.1 of Sambucus nigra. Lineage (NCBI taxonomy): Eukaryota > Viridiplantae > Streptophyta > Magnoliopsida > Dipsacales > Adoxaceae > Sambucus > Sambucus nigra. The sequence continues at coordinate 423,609,382 of OX422217.1, forward strand.
CTCAGATTGTGTTGTCTCTGGTAGCAAAGATACATCCATGGGCTCTATAACCTCACCCTCCCCAACTGCCTCCCTCGCCCGTCGTAAGATTGAACGACGGGCGTAAGTAAGCCCGGTCATTGGCGAACGGGGTGGGGTCGTATCGGATGAGATGGCCCCACAGCGACCGCCCACGAAACGGCTAATGGGGGGACTTGGGGGGCTAGGAGAACGAGGCCCCGTTTCTTTAAGTCCCTGCACCAAAGTAGTTAAGAAAAATATATATAAGCAAATCCGGCTTGCTCTAACCAAAGAAGAAAAGAGAACAAGATAAGTGTACATACCTCATATTGGGAAGAAGAATGAGAAGCTTGCACCGGGGAAACTTGCTTCCGCTGGGACTTGGTGCCTAAAGTCTTCCTCCTCAGCCTTGTCACGTCACTGCCAGTGGCTTGAGGAACCTTCGAACTTTTTCTCCTCCTTGCAGCTGGCTCAGTGGGATCAACGACGATCGTGGGGAAGGCAACCGAGGGAGGAACGACGACAGTGCGCCGTTGAAACTCTGCATTCACCCGATCTACCTAAGCCTGCGCCTCCCTCCTTAACCTCTCGGCCCTTTCAGGAGACATGGGAGGAGGAACGGAGGCTATGGGAAGGGCTTCCACAGGAGTCTGGGATTTGGACTTTGTCTTTTTCGTGGAAACCACCCCACTCTTGGCCTTCTTGGTCGACGGCTGCGAAGACCCTTCATCAGCAGTAGCTCCAGTCGAAGGAGCAGTCTTCCTGGATACCCCAACACTTTTCGCTTTGGATATGGCAGTGGGAGTCATGGGGCATAACGGAGGTAGCTCTTCGGAAGGCCTCTTAGGGGTTTTGCTTAGAGGGAACTCAATCCCCAGAACGGAGTTGCCTTTGAGTCCCAGCTCCAACGTAGAAAATGAAAGAACTGGAGGGTACACAGGCTCGCCATCTATGAATTCAGCAATGTTAGCCAGTTGTCTCGGCCAGAACTTCGTGGCAAATAGACTGGTCACATTCCCTTGCCTCTTGTTGGAGGGAATGGTGACTCTCCCAGCCATTGATTCACTTATCCCCCATGCAGCAGTGGAGGAAAATAAGGAACATGCCTCGCTAAAGCTAACCTTTGGGTTTGACGATTGAAAAACTGAGCGAGGAGCCCCCTGATCAAACCTAAATTGACGACTACACCGATTGGGGTTGTAATGTTCGTTGGAATATCCCCACTCGGTGTAGGAGGGCAGATACCCCAGAGAAAGGAGAAGCACCACGGCTAACTGAGGATCTTCAATGTCTACCCCCACCTGTACCACCCTGGATTCGTGCTGAAAGAAATCACAAGTATGAACAAAGGCGTCCTCTCCGTAAGGCCTCATAACAAAGTCCTCAAAACGATCAATTGAGGCGATCAGCTCTTTTCGACTCTGCCTCTTGTGATAAATGTAAGAGCGTGGGGGCAGAATGGTTTCCCCAGAAGGAGGACGGTTGGCCTTGGCCGCCACAACAGGAAAACGCACGTAAAGAAAGCTGGTTAGAAGGACGCTGTTAGCAAAATTGGCCAGGTTATAACGGCCAAGTGATCGTTCCATGTCGAACAACGTTCTGTCAAGCTAGGTGTAGAGGGAACCTAGGGCAATTGCAGCCAAAGGAAGTTTGATGCCTCGGGCCAAACGAAGGGATATGTTGATAAGGGCCCTTCGGGGCTGATCGTTTGGTTTTCCCGTCAAAAGAAAACGGGAAACAATCACAAGGATGTAAGCAGGGAGCTCTAACGAAGTACCTTGTCCAGGGGCATCCGTTGAAATTGAAGAACTACCTTCACTAGAACCCTTGAAGAAATAATTAATCAGCGGAGTGAAGGTAGCTTTGTTTGAAGAACCGATGCAACTTCGGCATATTCGGTCCAACGCCAAACGATCAGCAGTCTCTTTGGCGTCGAGAGGCTCATCGTAATAAGGCTCATGACCTGTTGCTTCGAGCCCCAGAAGCTCGCAGACATCTTCTAGGGTTATCGTGAACTCGCCCCACGCAGCAATAAATGTGTGAGTCGTCACGTTCCAACGAGAAACAAGAATGGGGAGAGCAGTATTATTTTTGGAGAGAGTAAACTCACCAAACCATTTGACCCGTTGAAGGCCAATCTTACTCAAAATATCACTATAGGAACTCACCATGTGAGAGTTCCAAGCAGCAAAATGGGCAGGAGAACCACCTGGTGCTTCGAAGTCAATTTGGGACCATTGGAAGTCCCCTCGCTCCAAACGAAACCGGAGAGTCCCCTCTGGAGGAAGAAAGCCCCACTTCGAGGGTTCTTCGTCCTCGTCACCCAGTACTAAGGTCTCAAACTTGCATTCAAAATTGACAGTCTTGCAAGCAGCAGCAAAGCCATCACCTTCACCAAAAATGGGAGAGCGATGATAAAACCTTAACTGTTCACGACGAACAGCGTCCAAGGCAGAGGCACCAGTAGTGGTGGCAACAGCAGTAGCAGGCGGCGCACTGGTTGAAGAGATGGTGGGGTAACTTTGAGATGCCATTACAGATTGTTAGAGCAAACAAAAAACAACCTTGAGTCAGAGGAGCCTGAGCACGACAATGGCGGAAGAACAACCACAGGAGGTGGCGAAGAAGATGAGAGCAAGAACAGGACGGCACAAGGTCGAACAGCAATAGAGGTTTCAGACGATCAACAATGGAAGCTCTTTCTCTCTCTCTCTAAAAAAAACGAAGGAAATTTGAAGCAAGTAGTGGGAAAGCAAGAAAAAGAATGGTTTTAAGTGATTTGGCCGTTTAATTTTTAAAGTTCGTCGTTTAAGTTTCCCACCATTGCACGTGTGTGGCCGCCTGCAATCATTTCAAATGTACACGTGGCACTTCGGGAAGTGTTCTGACATGGAAAAGACAACGCTACGTCATTCAATGACGTGACACCTGGGGAACTGCCATCAATTAATGAAGTGACACCTAGGGAACAGCCACCGTTACCTTACTAAGCAAGATTGAGTTTTGGGCTCCAAGATTTTCTCTGACATATCCAATAACCCCCCCCCCCCCCCAACGAAGAAGATGTCCCAACGGTTCAAAAAAGCCACGATCTCCCCTCGACAGAAGCTCAAACGTTGTTTAGTTATGACTCAGTTACATCGGGGAGAATTTTTCGCTTTTTCGAAGATTACTGGGAGAATATTAGCAGGTCCTTCGGGAGAATTTCAGATATTCAAGTTGGAACAGCTGAGGCTCATCATTAGAAAAAAGCTGCAGGCCAGACAGAGAAGGTTCATCGGATTAAGAAGTTTTCGTGGAGGCACTTCTTGTTCCCACAACAAATCCCTCCACGAAGGGGCAAATGTAGAGGGGGCCTGAAGGTAATCATGGGATTAGGGATAATCCACCAATTAGCAACATTGTTCTGAGGATAAGATCAGCGTGGCAACTCAAGCGTGGCATCTTGGTGAGGCAGCTTGGCGTGGCAACTCGTACTTTAGCTTATTGTTACTTTGCCATATTATAGCTTTGTTTATATTTACTACGAGTTGTAAATGACTGTAATGTTGTAACGAGAATAATGAATGGGCGTGAGGTCGAACGGTACTCGCGAGAGACCAAGCTTGGCAGGGCCTGGGAGAGCTTTCATGCTCTATCGAACAACCTCACCGTGGGAACTTTAGAGGGATTTGGTTTGGAGGATTGAGAAGTGGGGCACCGTTGGGGCTTGTCCTGACCATCTTAGATACACCTGGTAAAACACCGAAGGACCCTGACCGTGGAACCTCAAGCGGATCAGCTTGGAGTTCCATCGGGCATTAAGTTATGAACCAAACAACCCTCTACTTAAAAGTCACATCTACTGTGGGTGATGTCACTAGCCTTCTAAACAATGTCAGACATGCACTTGAGTAAACCATCGTGGTATTTGGGGCTGTCAGATAGTTGGTGAGCTACCTCTGCAACAACAACCTCCTGACATATAGTGGTTAGGCAAAAGGCATGTCTTGGCATTTAATGTTTATGACGTAGGAGACAACTAGTGCATCAGGCATTTAATGTTGTGACATAAAGTATGAGGGATGTCTTTCATAGTCTTTAATGACCGAGTTGCCGCGGGGGTGGTGTGTGTGTGGGGGGGGGGGGGGGCTATTTAAGGACCCCAACCACCTCTGAGAGAAGGATGATCTTTTGAGAGTTCAAAAGTTATTACTAGAGAAATTTATTTACTAGAGAGAGATTTATTAAAAGAACCAGAGAGTTCTGCCACCCACCATTTTGTCATTTATTACGAAGCTTTTAATACATAACAGAGATCCTTGAGAGTTTTAGTATTTTTTGCCTGCCAACCAAGGTGTATCTAGGATGCTTACTTCTCTCTCCCTCTAGCTAAGTTATTTCTGAAGTTTTTTATTATATTGTGAGTTATACACGAGAGATTTGTGAGTATAAGATGGGTCCCATACATTCCAAACTGCTCTTTGTGTCTTGTGGCTAAATCACTAGTGCTTTTCTAACTAACCTTGTCATCACCATACTTAAAATGGGTTACGCCTCCATCTTATCTAAACTACCCTCTTACAATAGTTTAAGAAAATTATTAAGTTTAGAAACAAAGTGGAAAATAAACAAGGCATTTCAAATTATCCAACTTCCTCTAATCACAGGCCTCATGAAAAAAAACTATGACAAAAATCATAAGGACTCTCACACTAGACCTAATAGAGACCTTAAGAAGACTGAATGCTATAGATGTGGTAAACTGGGGCACATTGCACAAGAATGTAGAGTTTACTTGAACACTCAAAACAAAAACACTAGAGCCAACATTTGCAAAACATGGGATGATTCAAGTGACTCTGAAAAGGAGGAACCTGAGTCATCTGATGTTTTTGACCCTTGCATGTCCTTCTTTGCTAAGATCATATATAATGATGATGTGCTTATGCCAGTGTATGAGAATGCTTCTAGTAACTCTACTCCTGCTATTGAGAATCATGTTTATACTGGTTTAAATGCTTCGATTACTGATAATGTTGCATGTTCTACCTCGGGGCGTGTGAGTCAAAGGGATAGCGATAATGACGATGTCAATGGGTGTGTGAGTTTAACAAATGAATCCTTAAGGGTCATTCCACAAACCACACTTAGTGACTCAGACAATGAAGACCTTCCTGACATTCACACACTTTATGCTAAAACTCTCAAGAAAAGCACTAGACTACAAAAGATTGTGAAAGATCTCACTAAGAAGTTAGAAGATCTAAGCCTAATGGTTAAAGTAAATGCTGAAGAGTATACTACCCAATGTTTGACTCATAAAAGCGAAATCAAAATGTTTGATGAAAAACTCAGAGATTTAAAAGAAACAAATGAAACTCTGGAGAAAAAATACAAAGGGACATTGTTAGAATTGGAGCAAACTAAAGAAAAGACAGCAACTGTTTTCAAAAAATTTACAAAATTTGAAAATAATTCAAAATGTTTTGATGAATTTCTTACTGAATCAAAAACCAATTCTGATGATCGAACTGGAATAGGGTTTTGCCCCAATTTGAAAACACAAACAAAATCTTTTGAAACTATCAAGTTTGTGTCAGGAGGCAAAAGACCTATTGAAACATGCCCAAACTTTCATTCTCTAAAAACTGAGTTTGATTCAAAAAATCAAAATTTTAACATTGGGGAATCAAGTTGCTCTAAACATGAAAGTTCACCTAAGGCTAAATACATCTGTCCTTCTATTAGGAAGAGTGAGTCTCCATTCAAGACTGTAACACTTAGGAATAGAGTTCAGCCTCAAAACTCTACAAAACCTTTGTTTAGAGACTTTCCTAAGGAGACCCCAATTCTGAGCAATCTTTATTGCTCCTAATGCGACATAACTGGTCACTCTTTTGATGATTGTTATGCTAGGAGACTCGTTAAACCTACTTATAATCCTTATATCTATCAAAACTTTAACTATTCTAGGAGGAGCCGTAACAATTATGTACTTACTAGACAGCCAGATAGAAATTCTAATTATAGAAAGAGAAAGACCAAACCTAAAAGAACATTTACTAGAAGGAATGCTAAGCACTTTCCTAAACCAAATTCCCAAGTCTTTCACAAATTTCAAAATCATGCGCAAAATGTTTTTCCAGCAAAAATCCAAAGCTCGCAAATTTTATCAATTAAGAGCTAATAAGCGCAAGATGAAAACTAAGGCAATTTGGGTTAGAAAAGATGATCTATTACCTCAGATGAAGTGTAATGTTGTTGTTACTGCTTTAAAAGCTTGACACACATCATCTGGTTGGTATTTAGACTCTGGATGTTCTAAGCATATGATTGGTGATGAAACTAAACTTTTAAACAAAACCAGTTTTGCTGGTGGTAAAGTCATTTTTGGTGATGGAGTTTCATCTCAAATCATAGGCAAAGGAGCTCTCCAAGAAGATGGGCTTCCTATTCTTCAAGATGTTCTTCTAGTCAAAGGTCTTAAGGAAAATCTACTTAGCATATCGCAATTTTGTGACTCAGATCATACTGTTACCTTTTCAAAGAAAAATTGCAAAATTCTAAATGAAAAAGGTGAATGCATAATTACTGGATTCAGAACTCCTGACAATTGCTACACTGTCATGAACAATTCTGAAATCTGTAATATTACTAGAATGGATGACAATTAGATATGGCATAACAGAATGGGTCATATAAATTATGATAATCTTAGTAGATTGACCTCTCAGGAAATAGTTAGAGGAGTTCCTAAAATCAAACTTATACCCAATCTTATCTTTGGTTCCTCTCAAGAAGGTAAAATTGTTAAGGCACCTCATAAGAAAGTCAAAGATATTCTTACCTCTAATCCCTTAGAACTCATCCATATGGATCTAATGGGTCCCTCCCAAACTGTTAGTCTTTGTGGACACAGTTACATCCTAGTTATGGTTGATGACTTCACTAGATTTACCTGGGTAGCCAAAAGTCTAAAACATTTCAAACCTTCCTAAAAAATCTTCTTAGGATTGAAAATGAGAGGGATACTCAAGTGAATAGAATTCGTAGTGATGGAGGTGGTGAATTCAAAGACACTGGTATTGTAGAATATTGTGACTATAATGGTTATAAACACGAGTTCAGTGCTCCTAAGACCCCTCAACAGAATGGTATTGCGGAGAGAAAGAATCGTACCCTTCAGGATATGGCACGTGTTATGTTACATGCCAAGAATTTACAAAAATATTTTTGGGTAGAGTCCATTCGTACTTCTTGTCATATTATAAATATGGTTTATCTTAGAAAGAATTCCACACAAACCCCTTACGAATTTTGGTACAATAAAAAGCCTAATCTCAAATAACTTTTAACCTTTGGCAGTACTTGTTATGTATGCAAAGATAGGGAACACTTGTCCAAATTCGAGAGCCGAGGAGATAAAGCCATATTTTTAGGATATTCGCCTAATAGTAGAGCTTATCGAGTGTACAATCTTCGAACTAAAACCTTGATGGAATCCATAAATGTAATTATTAGTGACACTACTGTAGAAAGCAAGACTGGTGAATTTACTATTGAGGAAGAGTCTACAAATATTTTAGAAAATGACTCATCTGCAATGGATAACTCATTACCTATTGAGACCCCTGAGGTACCTAACTGGGTTTCTAAAGATCATCCCATAAATAGCGTAGTTGGTAACCCTAGTGAGCCAGTGCGTACAAGATCCCAACTCAGAAACTATGCACGTTATGCATGTTTTGTTTCCCTTGTGGAACCAAAGAATGTTAATGAGGCATTGAATGACCCTCACTGGATTTCTACTATGCAGGAAGAACTTTTACAATTTGTCATTCATGATGTTTGGTATCTTGTTCCACGTCCTGATCACAAAAAGGTTGTTGGCACACGTTGGATTTTCAAAAATAAGACTGGCGAAAATGGGATAATAATTAGAAATAAAGCTAGATTAGTTGCTCAAGGTTACTCTCAAATAGAAGGAATACATTTCAAGGAGACCTTTGCTCCTGTTACTCGTTTAGAATCTGTTTGTCTGCTTTTTGCTATAGCTTGCCACATGCACTTTACACTATACCAAATGGATGTCAAATCTGCGTTCCTGAATGGAATACTGGCTGAAGAAACCTATGTAGAACAACCTAAAGGGTTCATTGACCCTAAACATCCAAATCATGTATTTCGTCTGAAAAAAGGCTTTGTATGACCTTAAACAAGCTCATAGAGCTTGGTATGAGCGTCTTTCCAATTTTCTTTTAGATAAATCTTTTAAAAGAGGAGGAAATGACCAAACTCTTTTTGTCAAACATTTTAACAAACACATCACTATTGCTCAAGTTTATGTGGACGATATTATATTTGGATCAACTTCTCCCTCAGAAGTCAAATCCTTCTCTGAAACTATGCATAAGGAATTTCAAATGTCCCTTATGGGGGAGCTACAATTCTTCTTAGGCCTTCAAGTCAAACAAAATACAGATGGATTATTTGTATCACAATCCAAGTACGCTTTAGAGATAGTAAAGAAATTTGGCCTTTAGAGTGCTAAAAATACTAAAACGCCCATGAGTACTACGCTAAAACTTTTTAAAGATGAAAATGGAACATCTGTAGATCCTACTCTGTATCGTAGTATGATAGGCACTTTACTATACCTTACTGGCTCACGTCCTGATATTATGTATGCTGTGTGTGTATGTGCTCGATATCAAAGTAACCCTAAAGAGAGCCACTTGAATGTTGTTAAACGTATCATTAAATATGTAAAAGGCACTCTAAATCTAGGACTTTGGTACACTAATGACACACCAAGCACTATAATTGGGTACATTGATGCTGACTGGGCTGGGTGTACTGATGATAGTAAAAGCACATCAGGAGCATGTTATTATATAGGTAATAACTTGGTAGGATGGAGTAGTAAAAAACAAAACTGCACATCACTCTCAATAGCTGAATCTGAATACAAAGCCGCTGGCAGCTGTTGTGCTGAATTAATGTGGCTTAAACAAATGCTAAGTGATTATGGTATTCAAGAAAACCAATTGCATCTCTATTGTGATAATCAAAGTGCGATTAATATTTCTAAGAACCATGTTCAACACTCGCGAACAAAGCATATTAAAATAAGACATCATTTTATACGTGAATTGGTTGAATCTAAGGAATTAGAAATCAGTTATCTTCCTACTGATCTACAACTCGCAGATATAATTACCAAACCTCTAGATTATAATAGATTCATTTCATTACGAAAATCTATTGGTATGGTTTATGCTGACTAATCTTTTTGCTATTTATCCAAGTTTTTCCCTTTGTCCATTTGAGACAAAATGGGGGAGAAATTTGAGTCTATTCACTTCTAACAAATGCTAAACAGCTTGATCTTAGTGATTTATTGCAGGTTCTTATTGTACAGTTACTCTCAACCGTTGTAATAGGGTATTCAAATGTACTTATTTGAGTTATGTACTTTTTAATTTCTAGGTATTAGGTAGATAGAATTTTGATAGGAACAAGTTTTTCTTACTTTCTTGTTGCCCTACGAGTCCAAGATGACTCAAAGGAGATTTTGTCTCATACTTCCAAAGTGGGAGATTAAAGCCCTTATACTTTTGACTCACTTAGGTCTATATTGTATAAGTGCTCATCTAGTTTGGAAATTGTGACAAAATTGTGTCCTACCTAGAATCCAAAGAACCTCAGAAGTTGGTTTGTTACTTTATCTCTCTATCTTATAGTGATCAAGAACCTATTGCCAACACTCACACACAGTAGAATTCATTTTTTGCATATCATATTGCATAATTATGTGTGTACATGTGTTGAGTGTGTTTAAATCCCTAAATTGGAATTTTAATAATTTTTTGGGATTTTTTTAACATTTAAAAAAAAAAGGTTTTCTTAATTAAAACTTGATTTAAAAGTTTCTGGGGTTAATTTGTAAATATAATTTGTTAATTATTTTGGCTTAATGTTACCTTGGGTAGAATTGGAAAGCGGAGTAAACTTGAGGGTGTAGTTTTAATTAACTTTGAACGCGCGTTTGTTATCTTGTTATTGACCAACACCTGTCCTCGTCTGATTGGCTGAAGTTGTGTTTCTTTACTGAGTTAAAACAGCGTTCGTTCCTAGCCCTTGGATCATTAGCTATCAACGCTCTGCATGTTGTCTTGGTGAATCCCAGTACAACTCTTTAGACCAATTAGAATTCGTTTAATCACCGCCTTATTAGAACCCTTAGATCTAAGTCAACTTGGAATGACTTAATCCAAGCCCTTGGTTTTGAGCCGGCCTCTCGAACCTTCTCCTCACCCTATAAAAGGGACCCTTATCTCAAACTTCGAAGACTTTTGCCATTTTCATTTCCTCTGAGAAATTGAGAGAGAAGAGAGAGAAAAGAGAAAACAGAGAGAAGAGAGAGAGTTAGAAACCCTAACCCTGTTCGTCAAACCTCTTCCATCCAAACTCAAACACTTATTCAAATACCTCCATATCCAAAACACTTCTCTGAGTGTTCTTGAGAGTTTGAGAGTTTGAGTTGAGTTTGTTTTTGTTGCTGTAACCTCGTGTTCTCTTGATCTTGTTTTCAACTTAAACATTTTACTCAGATCTACTTTCTGATTTCATAAAAATTTCAGATCTGAGTTATTCATGTTACATTACACTTAGTTTCATTCTTTATTTCTCATCTTGAGAAATATATTGTTGATTATTTTTTATAAAAAGTTTGCTTACTTTGAAATCAACAATAAATGCTTTCTATTTCTAGTTCTTGTAAAACTAAACCTTTAACCTAGTTTGGAATCTCACTTGGAGGTTTTCAATCTCGAAAAGTTTCTCTAAATTCTGAGATTGATTAAGACCTTGTCTGTCTTCCCAGCAAGGTATCCGTGGATTCTGGGAATGATTTAAAGGTCAAATAAGGTGAAAAGTTTTGTAAGAAGAAAGAAAAAGAAAAGATCACATCATATAGTGTTATTGTAATTTGTTAGGACTGTTTGTACTTAATAAGTGTGTGTGTGTGTGTGTGTGTGTGTGTGTGTTACAAAGCACTTTCAGAAACACTTTTACCCGAAAACCCAAAAAGTGTTGATAATAAGATCTTGAGAATAAAGAGTCGACGTAAAGTGCTGGAACAAATCAGAAGTTAACAAACTGGGAGAACTACATCTACAATCAGAACTGCATAAATGTTTAAGGACACCAGAGGGTACATTCCTAAACTTATATAGGACTGAGTTGTTTGCATGTTAGTTATATAGTTTGTAACTCATATATTTATTTTAGTGGATTTTTCATTTTACTCCGTAGAGGGAGTCGTGGATGTTTCCTCAATTGGTGAGGTTTTAACCCATAAAAAACATCGTGAACATAATCTTTCTACATCTCCTCATCTCATTCTTGATTGTGCTGAGTTTAATATTTTTAAACTACTTTATAAATCTGTTATTCAATTCTTGAATAGATCTCGTACATACTTATTTATTAAACGCATCTTGTGTTCAAATAGTTTGGTTTTTACGAAAAGGGTTTACTTAAAAAAACAGGTCGGAGTTACTTAAATAGTTTATTTTTAATAAACGGCTTTAGTAACATTTTTCAATTGGTATCAGAGCTTTGTAAACTTCTTTCAAAAGAGATCCTGTGTTTCTGAAATTGTTTTCTGAAAATCAATTATGGATGAGAAAAATGAAAGATTTGGTAACTTGACCAGACCTCCAATCTTTGATGGAACCAATTTTGCTTACTGGAAAGTAAGGATGATTGCTTTCATTCAAGGAACTTTGGGAGATGATGTCTGGGACATTGTTGAAAATGGTTATATTTTTCCTACTAAACCAACCAACGAAGGAAGTAATGAGAGGGTTAAGAAAACTCTAAGTGAGCTCACTCAAGAAGAGAAACAAGTTTCTCGAAATAATAATAAAGGAAAGAATGCCATATTTATGTCTATAAATGAACATGAGTTCAAAAGAATCTCATCCTGTACCACTTCTAAGGAAGCTTGGGACACCTTAGTCACTGCTCATGAAGGAGACACTAGAGTTAAGGCTGCTAAAACCCAAATGCTTATTCAGCAATATATAACTCCTTAATTATGTCTGAGACTGAGTCATTTGATGACTTCTATATGAACTTGACTGATATTGTGACCAAACTGCATGCGAATGGGGTGACTTATGACAGACATGAAATTGTAAGATCATTACCACAGAAATTTGATAACAAAAGATATGCTATTGAGGAAATGTGTGATGTAAATCTCACTCCTGAATTACTCAGTAGTAAACTAATAATTGTGGAAATGGAACTAGAATTTAAGAAATAATTGACTCAAACCAATAGGAAACAGACTAGTTCCAATCTTAGCTTCTCTTCTAAGATAACTAAGCCTGAACTTATATTCCCCACTTATGATTCTGATGAGGAATGCAATATAGAGAGTTTGGACAATCCAATTGCCTTAATTACTAAATAGTTTAAGAAAATTATTAAGTTTAGAAACAAAGTGGAAAATAAACAAGGCATTTCAAATTATCCAACTTCCTCTAATCACAAGCCTCATGAAAAAAACCATGTCAAAAATCATAAGGACTCTCACACTAGACCTAATAGAGACCTTAAGAAGACTGAATGCTATAGATGTGGTAAACTGGGGCACATTGCACAAGAATGTAGAGTTTACTTGAACACTCAAAACAAAAACACTAGAGCCAACATTTGCAAAACATGGGATGATTCAAGTGACTCTGAAAAGGAGGAACCTGAGTCATCTGATGTTTTTGACCCTTGTATGTCCTTCTTTGCTAAGATCATATATAATGATGATGTGCTTATGCCAGTGTATGAGAATGCTTCTAGTAACTCTACTCCTGCTATTGAGAATCATGTTTATACTGGTTTAAATGCTTCGATTACTGATAATGTTGCATGTTCTACCTCGGGGCGTGTGAGTCAAAGGGATAGCGATAATGACGATGTCAATGGGTGTGTGAGTTTAACAAATGAATCCTTAAGGGTCATTCCACAAACCACACTTAGTGACTCGGACAATGAAGACCTTCCTGACATTCACACACTTTATGCTAAAACTCTCAAGAAAAGCACTAGACTACAAAAGATTGTGAAAGATCTCACTAAGAAGTTAGAAGATCTAAGCCTAATGGTTAAAGTAAATGCTGAAGAGTATACTACCCAATGTTTGACTCATAAAAGCGAAATCAAAATGTTTGATGAAAAACTCAGAGATTTAAAAGAAACAAATGAAACTCTGGAGAAAAAATACAAAGGGACATTGTTAGAATTGGAGCAAACTAAAGAAAAGACAGCAACTGTTTTCAAAAAATTTACAAAATTTGAAAATAATTCAAAATGTTTTGATGAATTTCTTACTGAATCAAAAACCAATTCTGATGATCGAACTGGAATAGGGTTTTGCCCCAATTTGAAAACACAAACAAAATCTTTTGAAACTATCAAGTTTGTGTCAGGAGGCAAAAGACCTATTGAAACATGCCCAAACTTTCATTCTCTAAAAACTGAGTTTGATTCAAAAAATCAAAATTTTAACATTGGGGAATCAAGTTGCTCTAAACATGAAAGTTCACCTAAGGCTAAATACATCTGTCCTTCTATTAGGAAGAGTGAGTCTCCATTCAAGACTGTCACACCTAGGAATAGAGTTCAGCCTCAAAACTCTACAAAACCTTTGTTTAGAGACTTTCCTAAGGAGACCCCAATTCTGAGCAATCTTTATTGCTCCTAATGCGACATAACTGGTCACTCTTTTGATGATTGTTATGCTAGGAGACTCGTTAAACCTACTTATAATCCTTATATCTATCAAAACTTTAACTATTCTAGGAGGAGCCGTAACAATTATGTACTTACTAGACAGCCAGATAGAAATTCTAATTATAGAAAGAGAAAGACCAAACCTAAAAGAACATTTACTAGAAGGAATGCTAAGCACTTTCCTAAACCAAATGCCCAAGTCTTTCACAAATTTCAAAATCATGCGCAAAATGTTTTTCCAGCAAAAATCCAAAGCTCGCAAATTTTATCAATTAAGAGCTAATAAGCGCAAGATGAAAACTAAGGCAATTTGGGTTAGAAAAGATGATCTATTACCACAGATGAAGTGTAATGTTGTTGTTACTGCTTTAAAAGCTTGACACACATCATCTGGTTGGTATTTAGACTCTGGATGTTCTAAGCATATGACTGGTGATGAAACTAAACTTTTAAACAAAACCAGTTTTGCTGGTGGTAAAGTCATTTTTGGTGATGGAGTTTCATCTCAAATCATAGGCAAAGGAGCTCTCAAAGAAGATGGACATCCTATTCTTCAAGATGTTCTTCTAGTCAAAGGTCTTAAGGAAAATCTACTTAGCATATCGCAATTTTGTGAATCAGATCATACTGTTACCTTTTCAAAGAAAAATTGCAAAATTCTAAATGAAAAAGGTGAATGCATAATTACTGGATTCAGAACTCCTGACAATTGCTACACTGTCATGAACAATTCTGAAATCTGTAATGTTACCAGAATGGATGACAATGAGATATGGCATAACAGAATGGGTCATATAAATTATGATAATCTTAGTAGATTGACCTCTCAGGAAATAGTTAGAGGAGTTCCTAAAATCAAACTTATACCCAATCTTATCTTTGGTTCCTCTCAAGAAGGTAAAATTGTTAAGGCACCTCATAAGAAAGTCAAAGATATTCTTACCTCTAATCCCTTAGAACTCATCCATATGGATCTAATGGGTTCCTCCCAAACTGTTAGTCTTTGTGGACACAGTTACATCCTAGTTATGGTTGATGACTTCACTAGATTTACCTGGGTAGCCTTCTTAAAACAAAAGTCTAAAACATTTCAAACCTTCCTAAAAAATCTTCTTAGGATTGAAAATGAGAGGGATACTCAAGTGAATAGAATTCGTAGTGATAGAGGTGGTGAATGCAAAGACACTGGTATTGTAGAATATTGTGACTATAATGGTTATAAACACGAGTTCAGTGCTCCTAAGACCCCTCAACAGAATGGTATTGCGGAGAGAAAGAATCGTACCCTTCAGGATATGGCACGTGTTATGTTACATGCCAAGAATTTACCTAAATATTTTTGGGTAGAGTCCATTCGTACTTCTTGTCATATTATAAATAGGGTTTATCTTAGAAAGAATTCCAAAAAAAACCCTTACGAATTTTGGTACAATAAAAAGCCTAATCTCAAATACCTTATAACCTTTGGCAGTACTTGTTATGTATGCAAAGATAGGGAACACTTGTCCAGATTCGAGAGCCGAGGAGATAAAGCCATATTTTTAGGATATTTGCCTAATAGTAGAGCTTATCGAGTGTACAATCTTCGAACTAAAACCTTGATGGAATCCATAAATGTAATTATTAGTGACACTACTGTAGAAAGCAAGACTGGTGAATTTACTATTGAGGAAGAGTCTACAAATATTTTAGAAAATGACTCATCTGCAATGGATAACTCATTACCTATTGAGACCCCTGAGGTACCTAACTGGGTTTCTAAAGATCATCCCATAAATAGCGTAGTTGGTAACCCTAGTGAGCCAGTGCGTACAAGATCCCAACTCAGAAACTATGCACGTTATGCATGTTTTGTTTCCCTTGCGGAACCAAAGAATGTTAATGAGGCATTGAATGACCCTCACTGGATTTCTGCTATGCAGGAAGAACTTTTACAATTTGTCATTCATGATGTTTGGTATCTTGTTCCACGTCCTGATCACAAAAAGGTTGTTGGCACACGTTGGATTTTCAAAAATAAGACTGGCAAAAATGGGATAATAATTAGAAATAAAGCTAGATTAGTTGCTCAAGGTTACTCTCAAATAGAAGTAATACATTTCAAGGAGACCTTTGCTCCTGTTACTCGTTTAGAATCTGTTTGTCTGATTTTTGCTATAGCTTGCCACATGCACTTTACACTATACCAAATGGATGTCAAATCTGCGTTCCTGAATGGAATACTGGCTGAAGAAACCTATGTAGAACAACCTAAAGGGTTCATTGACCCTAAACATCCAAATCATGTATTTCGTCTGAAAAAAGGCTTTGTATGACCTTAAACAAGCTCATAGAGCTTGGTATGAGCGTCTTTCCAGTTTTCTTTTAGATAAATCTTTTAAAAGAGGAGGAAATGACCAAACTCTTTTTGTCAAACATTTTAACAAACACATCACTATTGCTCAAGTTTATGTGGACGATATTATATTTGGATCAACTTCTCCCTCAGAAGTCAAATCCTTCTCTGAAACTATGCATAAGGAATTTCAAATGTCCCTTATGGGGGAACTACAATTCTTCTTAGGCCTTCAAGTCAAACAAAATACAGATGGATTATTTGTATCACAATCCAAGTACGCTTTAGAGATAGTAAAGAAATTTGGCCTTGAGAGTGCTAAAAATACTAAAACGCCCATGAGTACTACGCTAAAACTTTTTAAAGATGAAAATGGAACATCTGTAGATCCTACTCTGTATCGTAGTATGATAGGCACTTTACTATACCTTACTGGCTCACGTCCTGATATTATGTATGCTGTGTGTGTATGTGCTCGATATCAAAGTAACCCTAAAGAGAGCCACTTGAATGTTGTTAAACGTATCATTAAATATGTAAAAGGCACTCTAAATCTAGGACTTTGGTACACTAATGACACACCAAGCACTATAATTGGGTACATTGATGCTGACTGGGCTGGGTGTACTGATGATAGTAAAATCACATCAGGAGCATGTTATTATATAGGTAATAACTTGGTAGGATGGATTAGTAAAAAACAAAACTGCACATCACTCTCAACAGCTGAATCTGAATACATAGCCGCTGGCAGCTGTTGTGCTGAATTAATGTGGCTTAAACAAATGCTAAGTGATTATGGTATTCAAGAAAACCAATTGCATCTCTATTGTGATAATCAAAGTGCGATTAATATATCTAAGAACCATGTTCAACACTCGCGAACAAAGCATATTAAAATAAGACATCATTTTATACGTGAATGGGTTGAATCTAAGGAATTAGAAATCAGTTATCTTCCTACTGATCTACAACTCGCAGATATAATTACCAAACCTCTAGATTATAATAGATTCATTTCATTATGAAAATCTATTGGTATGGTTTATGCTGACTAATCTTTTTGCTGTTTATCCAAGTTTTTCCCTTTGTCCATTTGAGACAAAATGGGGGAGAAATTTGAGTCTATTCAATTCTAACATATGCTAAACAACTTGATCTTAGTGATTTATTGCAGGTTCTTATTGTACAGTTACTCTCAACCGTTGTAATAAGGTATTCAAATGTACTTAGTTGAGTTATGTACTTTTTGATTTCTAGGTATTGGGTAGATAGAATTTTGATAGGAACAAGTTTTTCTTACGTTCTTGTTGCCCTACGAGTCCAAGATGACTCAAAGGAGATTTTGTCTCATACTTCCAAAGTGGGAGATTGAAGCCCTTATACTTTTGACTCACTTGAGTCTATATTGTATAAGTGCTCATCTAGTTTGGAAATTGTGACAAAATTGTGTCCTACCTAGAATCCAAAGAACCTCAGAAGTTGGTTTGTTACTTTATCTCTCTATCTTATAGTGATCAAGAACCTATTGCCAACACTCACACACAGTAGAATTCATTTTTTGCATATCATATTGCATAATTATGTGTGTACATGTGTTGAGTGTGTTTAAATCCCTAAATTGGAATTTTAATAATTTTTTGGGATTTTTTTAACATTTAAAAAAAAAGGTTTTCTTAATTAAAACTTGATTTAAAAGTTTCTGGGGTTAATTTGTAAATATAATTTGTTAATTATTTTGGCTTAATGTTACCTTGGGTAGAATTCGAAAGCGGAGTAAACTTGAGGGTGTAGTTTTAATTAACTTTGAACGCGAGTTTGTTATCCTGTTATTGACCAACACCTGTCCTCGTCTGATTGGCTGAAGTTGTGTTTCTTTACTGAGTTAAAACAGCGTTCGTTCCTAGCCCTTGGATCATTAGCTATCAACGCTCTACATGTTGTCTTGGTGAATCCTAGTACAACTCTTTAGACCAATTAGAATTCGTTTAATCACCGCCTTTTTAGAACCCTTAGATCTAAGTCAACTTGGAATGACTTAATCCAAGCCCTTGGTTTTGAGCCAGCCTCTCGAACCTTCTCCTCACCCTATAAAAGGGACCCTTCTCTCAGACTTCGAAGACTTTTGCCATTTTCATTTCCTCTGAGAAATTGAGAGAGAAGAGAGAGAAAAGAGAAAACAGAGAGAAGAGAGAGAGTTAGAAAACCTAACCCTGTTCGTCAAACCTCTTCTATCCAAACTCAAACACTTATTCAAATACCTCCATATCCAAAACACTTCTCTGAGTGTTCTTGAGAGTTTGAGAGTTTGAGTTGAGTTTGTTTTTGTTGCTGTAACCTCGTGTTCTCTTGATCTTGTTTTCAACTTAAACATTTTACTCAGATCTACTTTCTGATTTCATAAAAATTTCAGATCTGAGTTATTCATGTTACATTACACTTAGTTTCATTCTTTATTTCTCATCTTGAGAAATATATTGTTGATTATTTTTTATAAAAAGTTTGCTTACTTTGAAATCAACAATAAATGCTTTCTATTTCTAGTTCTGGTAAAACTAAACCTTTAACCTAGTTTGGAATCTCACTTGGAGGTTTTCAATCTCGAAAAGTTTCTCTAAATTCTGAGATTGATTAAGACCTTGTCTGTCTTCCCAGCAAGGTATCCGTGGATTCCGGGAATGATTTAAAGGTCAAATAAGGTGAAAAGTTTTGTAAGAAGAAAGAAAAAGAAAAGATCACAGCATATAGTGTTATTGTAATTTGTTAGGACTGTTTGTACTTAATAAGTGTGTGTGTGTGTGTGTGCATGCATGTGTTAGAAAGCACTTTCAGAAACACTTTTACCCTACAACCCGAAAAGTGCTGATAATAAGATCTTGAGAATAAAGAGTCGACGTAAAGTGCTGGAACAAATCAGAAGTTAACAAACTGGGAGAACTACATCTACAATCAGAACTGCATAAATGTTTAAGGACACCAGAGGGTACATTCCTAAACTTATATAGGACTGAGTTGTTTGCATGTTAGTTATATAGTTTGTAACTCATATATTTATTTTAGTGGATTTTTCATTTTACTCCGTAGAGGGAGTCGTGGATGTTTCCTCAATTGGTGAGGTTTTACCCCATAAAAAACATCGTGAACATAATCTTTCTACATCTCCTCATCTCATTCTTGATTGTGCTGAGTTTAAGATTTTTAAACTACTTTATAAATCTGTTATTAAATTCTTGAATAGATCTCGTACATACTTATTTATTAAACGCATCTTGTGTTCAAATAGTTTGGTTTTTACGAAAAGGGTTTACTTAAAAAAATAGATCGGAGTTACTTAAATAGTTTATTTTTAATAAACGGCTTTAGTAACATTTTTCAGGCCGGATGTAATTCAGGACACCTCGGCTAAGATTGAGTTGATACGGAGTCGCTTTCGGGTTGCTCAGGATAGGAAGAAGAGTTAATCATATGCTAAAAGGTTCTTCCGGGAGTTCAGTATGGGGGATCAGGTGTTGTTGCGAGTATCTCCTATGAAGGGGGTAATGCGGTTTGGGAAGAAAGGGAAGTTGTCACCTAGAAATATTGGGCCATTCCCTATTATTGAGCGGATTGGTCCAGTAGCTTACAGACTTGGGTTACCAGAGAACCTTCATAGGATTCATGATGTGTTCCATATTTCCTCGCTGAGGAAATATCTTCGGGATGACTTGGCCCACACCCACATTGCCTTAGAGGAGATTGATCTACATCCCGATAGTTCCTATGAGGAAGGGCCAATTGCGATATTAGACCGCAGTGAGAGAAAACTGAGGTCAAAGATCGTGTCGTTAGTACGAGTGCAATGGCGGCATCATAATGTAGAGGACTCTACCTGGGAACGTGAGGATGACATGTGGGATAAATATCCAGAGTTATTCCTACTAGGTACACCTTTATTATGTTCTTTTCTGAATTTCGGGACAAAATTCCGTTATTAGGGGGAAGTATGTAATACTCCGTATTTTTGAGCCATTTTATTTTAAATTATGGAATTAAGATTAATTAAATTAAATGAAGAAAATTTATTTATAATTAATTGGAATTTAAATGTAATAATTTCTATCGTGACGAGAGTTAGAATTTATTGATGATAATTATGTTTAATATTACTTAGCAAGTAAAGTAATATATGATTAAGAAAATATTATTATGGCCGGGAGTGAAAAATATGACAGTTATAATACACTTAGTTGGGACGTGCATGTGAGTCGTGTCGGTATTACTATATTGGGTTAAAAAGAAAATTTATTTTTAAGTAACTCGTATGACCATTTCGAGTGTGCCGATGAGTTCGGAAGGGTCAAGATAGTCAGAAAACTCTACTCGGATGTTTTATTTGGGTTTCGGGGTAATTTAGGCGAAACCGACACCCCAGAGGGATACTTTAGACTTTTGATATTTTTGGGAATTAAAATGGACAAAAATAGGAAATTAAAAAGGAAGATTACATGGGTAATAGTCTATCTGTGAGTTTCCAAACCTATGTGTGTGTATGAGAGAGAGAGAGAGAGAGAGAGAGAGAACCAAAGAGGAAGAAGAAGAAGAAGAACTCCATAGGAGCTCATGGATAAAGACTCAAGTTTTCACACAAAAAATTACACCAATGCGGAGATCGTGAAGAGAGGACCACCCTTATACCAATTTCATCCAGCGAATCAGAAGTTCACAAAAAGGCAAGTGTTTATCTTGCTAAATTTTTAGAGCATGTATGACTCATGTTAATGTGGTTGATGGAATAACCATGATATTATGAATTAGGGGTCGAAATTGGGTATTAATCTTTATTTGGGAGTATAGGTATGCATGTAGTTGAATATCCATGTTCTGAGTATGATAATTTTGGGTTTTATATGTTGATTTCACAAAATTACATCTGGGATTAAATGGTTTTTAATGGAGGTTATGTGAAATTAGGGCTTGTTGATGATTTGAGAAAATTAACCAAAATTTATGCTACAATTTTTGGGATTTGATGTTAAAAACGGATGGGAAAGTGTTATAATACTAAGGGATATGGTTTAGAATTGTTAAATTTGGATTAGAATGGGTTTGAAGTGATTTGGTTGTTGAATTATTTGGGGAAAATGAAATTTTTGGAAGACAGGACGCTCTCGGAATTCTCATTCAAAGACCTGCCCAGGTAGTTCGAACGACCTCGTTCGAATGAGAATTCCAACGAGATTACTAACGAGATTTTAGAGTTCGTTCGAAGTGAGAAACTTGTTCGAACGACCTCGTTCAAACGAGAATCCCTAGGTTCTAACGAGATTTCAGGAACTCTAATTTTTGCCCAAATGAGTTAAAAATCCTTCCAGGTTCCTTTAAGTGAGAGATTAGGACCTATGCTATTCTAGGGTAGCTTCTTTTCATAATTTAGTAGTAAGAGGAATTGTGTAACTACTTAGGGAATGGGTTTGAAAAAGATAACTTAAAGGGTATTTATGATAGAGAGGTAAATCGTACAGTTAAAGTAATATGGGTAGTAGGGACGAATATACTACATATAAACTCGGTAACTTAGGTTGCATGAATACCTAATGAATATAATAAGTTGTGTGTATACTTATTGATTGAACTATTATGTGTACGACATACCTACGCTGCTTGCTATCGAGCAGAGGTTGCGCGTTGTGGACAATCATGCCTTAAGGAGCCTTCGGGTGGGATTTTGATTTATACCACTAGAGGATAGAACCTAGGTACGGGCTATCTGTGAGAATGATAGGGATGACGGTCGTATGGGTGCATAGGTATGTGTGTAGCCCATTGGCTTGGAACTATGTTCGCCTCTAATATTTGTGTTTGTTTTGATGGTTCGTAAGAGATTGAACCTTTAGTCCTTTATACAATGAGCGATGCACTAGGACATGATAGTAGAGTATTGATGCACCGCAGCTGTGCCTCGGGGTGAAAAATTGAATATATATATATATATATATATATATATATATATATATATAGAGAGAGAGAGAGAGAGGCATGCTCCTATGCACACTAAGTTTGCACATTACCTTTTTAAAGTAGTAAAAAAAATATTTTTGAGTTGATTTTTTTTGTGTGATATTTAAACATTTCAAAGAACCCATATAAAAAAAATCACCTCAAAAAAACTTTTTTTGCTAGTTTTAAAAAATTGGTCAAACTTTCTATGCTTTTAAGCACTTTAAAAACTGCGAAAGTTTGACCGATTTTTTAAAAATAGCAAAAAAGTTTTTTTGAGCTAATTTTTTTTATGTGAGTTCGTTGAAATGTTAAAATATCACATAAAAAAATTGGTGTGCGCCAGCACTCAAATATTTTTTTTACTACTTTAAAAAGGTAATGTGCAAACTTAGTGTGCAAACTTAGTGTGAACAGGAGCCTGCCTCTCTCTCTCTCTCTCTCTCTCTCTCTCTCTCTCTCTCTCTATATATATATATATATATATATATATATATATATATATATATATATACTTGTGATATTATCTACTGTGTGAATTAAGTAGACAGGAAGAATAATGAAATCGGAAATTCACTAAGTTGGTGAACACTTTACCTATATTAAATTGATAGAGCGTTTATCCATGCTAAAGAGAAGTTGATTATAGTTAGTATGTATATTTTGAGGGAAATACATGGGAACAATATTTGGCTATAATTAGATGTTAGACGGGAAAGAACTAGTTAGCATGGGAATAGAAACTAGTAGGGTTTGATGGAACGTTAAGCGTGCACATTAGATAAGAGGCAAAAATCTCAAGTGAGTACGATAGCCTAACATGATTAATATATGTGCTGTAAATTCATTTTAAGCACTTGCTGATTTTTTTACTATTTTCAACTCGGGCTCTGACCCGTTTTCTTTAAATCTCTTTTCTTGTCAAATTATTTTTGGTGCCCAGCCACAGGGACACCAAGCATAGGATTTCTATTCACTCGACGAGCTGTAGCTAATGTGGAAGTTACAGGACCTTGGTAATAGACGCCTCTATGTTTATCATTTCTTCCTTCTGAGTTATTTCATCCGTTTGGGCATGTTTCCTCTATTCTATTCAGATATTTTTGGATTTAGTTATTTACCTCATTCATTTGTTGGGTTTATTTCTATTGGATTATTGTATTTGGGACTTAGACTGGAAATGTTTTCTCGAGTTTCATTTATTATTGCAGTTATTTCCTATCATATGATATTGATGTGAATAGTGAATGTTTAATTATGTCGTAACCTAGATTTATATCATTTAAAGGATAAAATTTTGACATCAACCTTTTTAAATATTATGTGGTTTATGTTTAATAATAAAGTTTTCTACAGTGATGCATAATCTGAACCAATTGGATATTATGATTTAATTTAATAAAGAACTGATCACCCGGTATTAATTAGGCGGGGTATGACATTCATTTTCGTATTGCTTGTATATTTCCCACTGGGCATAGGCTCACACCCTCACTTTGTTACGACAGGTTGGGTGCAGTTTCGTACTTGAGGGCGTTATACAGGTAGGTGTACTTTATTTGTTTTACGTTAGTAACTCTCTATACTTGGACTAAGGATGCTCTCATGGGTCCTACACGTAGTTTATCTTGAAATTTGACTCACATGCTAAACAAGTGAAATATTAAATCAAAAAATAAAACTGGACGAGCAACCTTATCTACGTTGCTTCATTGCACTTCACACCTAATGTTCGATTCGGATCGGGTTGACTCATGGGTAATCCATGAATCCAGATCGGGTTGTTACAATGTTTTTGACTAAGCCCATAGCTATTTTGGACCGAGAGTACTGAGTTTTGCACAATAAAGTCATTTAGTTAGTGAAGGTCCCATAGGAGTCACAGGGAGTCGAAGGTGCCACTTGGGAGCGAGATACCAAAATGTGAGAGGAATATCCACCTCTTTTTGAGTGACTTAGGATAATTTTTGAGGATGAAATCTCGTAAGGAGGGGAGGATGTAATACCTGCACTTTTGAATTGTACTCGTACAATTATCCTTTTATTTAGCGACGCTCCGTTAATGAAATTTTTACGTCGCATGTTTCTACATGAATTATGATTTGTGTTCGTATAATTATTTTAAACACTTTGGTTAAGCTTCACGCAATTCGGACAAGCAAACGAACGCTACGCGAGCTTGAGTACTATTCGTCCGACGGCGCGCGATACTGTGAAAGTCCAACTTTGCGCGAATTATTTAGGATAATTGGTAAGTCAAAAAAATATTCCGACCATATATTTAGACTCACAAAAATATAAGGAATATTACCATACGAAGAAAAATTGGAAAAAAATATGTTTGGCGCGGAGGTCCCAATTTTTGTGCGTCATGTATAGGACATTCTGGGAGGCCAAAAAATTAGTGTGAATATGATTTCTCACTCAAAAAAATACAAGGAATAAGACCCTTAGGTCAAAAGTTTCAAAAATTAAAAAAAAATAATAATAATTAATTCAGGACATTTTGACAGTGCGCGACACTCCGAAAGCCCAGTTTTGCGCGAATTGTTTAGAACAATTGGTAAGTCAAAAAAATAATTTGGCCATATATTTAAACTCATAAAAATATAAGTAAAAATACCATGTAAAGAAAAATTTAAAAAAAAGGATATTTTTTTGGAGGTACAAACTCTTGCACGAATTATTTAGGACGACTGGGAGG
The DNA here is from genome assembly GCA_949130495.1 of Sambucus nigra. Classification (NCBI taxonomy): domain Eukaryota; kingdom Viridiplantae; phylum Streptophyta; class Magnoliopsida; order Dipsacales; family Adoxaceae; genus Sambucus; species Sambucus nigra. The sequence continues at coordinate 423,634,179 of OX422217.1, forward strand.
TTCGAAAAATATTCCGAACACATATTTGGACTCACAAAAATTTAAGGAATGATGCCTACAGGTTTAAAGTTGCAAAAAAATAATAGTGGACGCATGGTGGCAGACCTTAGGGCACAACTTTCAAATTTTGAGAGGTTAAGATGGTAATCCTGTAGGGTCTTTTCCTACTCAGATTTCAAGCTTTAGAAAGAGTCTTGCACGATTTTGGACACTCAAATTTCTAAACTTTGGTTCAAGGATGGAAGGTTGCCATATATAGTTTATAAGAGAGAGAGAGAGAGAGAGAGAGAGAGAGAGAGAGAGAGAGAAGGAGTGTGTGAACTTGGAGTCATTTGCAGCTTGTTTCCTCTCATTTCTCTTGTGTTCTAGCAAGCAAAATATCCCTCTAAATTCGTAGCTTCACTCCTATTCATTTTTCCACCACCCAAACACCACTCTAAAGGTCTTAAAACTCCATTAAAGCTACTATCAAAGCTTGGACAATAAGTGGGTATCACTGAAGTGAATTTTTGGAGCTGAAAGGAAGCTTTGTTGGGGACTTTTTGGTGGAACTTTGGGAGCATCTTCACCATCTTCTTTACATCTAAACTTGCTCTCCTTCTTTCAAGTAGGATTTTCCTCACTCTTAAACTCTTTTATTTCAAATGCTAGTGTGAACAAGATGACGAAAGAAAAGTGACTTTCTCCATTATTTTCATATGCTATGAAAAAACCCATTTTGTGAAAAATGATAAATGAAGAAGATGATGTTTAGATCAATTTTTAGATTATTATAAATATCGAAAGCATGCTATAAATATAATGATCTCATGAAATAAACATAGAAAATGAAAGAGTACATGAAAATACACATATTAGTTGCATTTAAGGGTCATTTTTAGGTTAAATACCCATTTGTATGTGGAGAATGTGTAATATACTTTAATATTAAGATTTAAGATGATTAATGATGAAATATGTTAGCTTAAACATGTGATTAAGAATTTGATAGAAACAGTCCCAAAATCATGCAAGTCATAATGTTACTTTAAGCTTATTAAACATGTTATATATGACTTAATATCAATATAGTTGGACTATTATGCAAAGTTATATTAGACTGGATTATTCATCATTATTAATGGGTTAAATATTGGTGGAAACATGTAGTACTTTGAAGAATGATTTTTGCACTTAGAACCCACTTAGAAAGGTGATTTTTGGTTAAAAATGCCTTAGTGGCAGATTTGGTAAATATGAGGAAAAGTCACTTAAATGGTGTTTTTGCATGAAAAATGCTAAGAAAATGCTTTTTAGATAACAAAAGTGTAAAATGACATTTTGGTAAATTAAATTATAAAATGGTGATTTAGTATATTTCGTGTTCGGCATTGCAACATGAATGCCTCCTCGACTCGTAGGAAGTAAAGGCTAAAAATGGGCTTTAATGCTAAGATCAGATATGTAAACGTGCACATTAGAATAATGTTGAACGCGTGAAAGATAATAATATTTGGATGATTCCGGATTAAATAATTAAGCATGGTTATAATGTCCCTAGTGATAAAAGGCCCCAAACCAACTATAGTTAGCATATGGCGCTCGGAGCCGGGTGGTGAAATTCCATGAAACCGTCGGTGTGCGTGTGTTGTGATGGGTGAGTGTGTCGGCGGAATTCCAAAGATAATGCAAAGTAATGAATCGAGCAAAGTAATGAATAGAGTATTCATGAAAGATGCATTAATGAACGATATATATTCATTGGATTATTATGTGGTAACATAATGCAATATGAGTAAGTTCCTGACACAGAACATTAAAATGCTAAATGTGAGTGGGCACGTAGCCCAGAGCATTATATGTAGGTGAATTTATGACTACGTTAAAGAATCTTGTTAGTATAGATAAATGATAACTTAGGTGAATATAATGAAAACTTCTTGTTTATTGTTAGCATAGTTAAATGTCAACTAAGATAATCATTAATGATAATTAATGAAAATGGGACAATGATGGTTTTCGGAATTATTAAAATGCATTATATATGTATAGTATTTTGCTATGAAAACTATTGTTACTATCTCCCACCCTACTGGGCATTTTTCTCATTCCATGTTTTCCAAAAACCTAGGTACAACAGGTAGTACGTCGGGTAAGGACGTTGGAAAGTCCGCGAAAAGTGCAAGTTGTCGTTAGAGAGCTCTGTGCATATTTTAATCCCATGGACTTATGTTGATGGAATCCCTTATTTTTTACGAGATGAACTTTGTTTTAGACTTGAGTTATTTGAAGTTGTAATAATACAGGGATTTATGTTTTATTTTGTGGATTGAAGTATGGCAAATGTTTTATGGATAAATTGCTAATTGGACGTTACTTGCATGATGAGTGGTCACCCTTTTTCATACTAAAAGTTGGTAAGTCTCTGTTAAGTAAAATCAGGCAAATATTTTCTAAATCAATCTTATAGGATCTATCCCCCTCCCCCTTTAAAACCTTGGTTCGGATACGGGTTATTCCAACGGTAACTCTAATCTGGATCGGGGCGTTAGAATTTCACCCACCCATTTACATTTGAACATCTAAGAAGTCCAGTAAGGTCATACTATGGCTAGTCACCCTCATAATGTTAATATGATAACAATACACTTGACCATATATTATATTATATAACTGTGGCCATCCCTAGACACTCAATCCTCAAAATAACTCAATTGTTCACATCACAACTGCTTTCCAGCTCCCACATCCTCATATATTAAGAGAAATCCATCATTGACTAACCAAACCTCAGAGCCATCTATAAAGTATGCAACCAGTAGCATGTAACCCATCTAAGTACTCCGAACTCAATAGGAAAATCAGGCCATATGTCAAAATTATTATCATCACATCCACTATGTGAAACCATAGTAGGGCATTGCTGCCTCCTAAGAATAATTAATAAAGTGCATAGAGGGCTTAAAGAACCCACCAACCATTTGGTCTCTCCTATAACTATAAGTACGCAATGTAGAGGACATTCATATGTCCACAACTATCAAAATATAGGGGAGACACACATAATCTAATCCCTAAATAAATCGCATATTTACTTCCATTTGTGATGGCATCACCACCACCAAAGCCATATCCTAGTGAACAATAAAATCAAAACCATGAGATTGCATCAACCTCTAATCAAAGCATAAAGTAATATCTCACAACAAAACACCGATGCCAAAAAAATGTATCATCATACAACATATAAAGATTATGAATTGTGCACTTCACTATATCCCAGAAGAAAGAACTGCAGCAACCGCTAGTCTAGGATCTCCAGATGCCATGGGTGCTCACTCGACCTAAGAAACCACAAATAGGCATACCCTAGGCCCATATATCCATAAAAAAAACTACACATATCGATCTATGTACCCCAAAACTATATATTATCACTTTATGTCTTAACCTACATAACATTAGGTATATTTAACCATTTATCCATATCAGGTTGTTAGTTTTCATTCTCTCCCACACTCTAGTCAAACTAAAACAAAATATCCCAACCTAGGTCAACTTTGAATCTAGGTGATACAAAATCCCACTATCCCATGAGTGATAGAAATATAACACAAATGTTGACTTAAACAAGTCAAATAAATCATATACACTTTAATCCTAACACTGCTGCACCCACTCTCAACAAGATGTTACTTCCCAGACCATGAAAAATCTACACCTATCACTCGAAGATGGTAGTAAGGACATCTACATAAAATCTATAGGCCTCAAACAAACCATATTTGGTGATCGCCTATAATAACCAGAATCCACATTTGGGAACCTACTAGCTATATAGCAGTGTACTAAACGTCATAAAATGATAATCACAAATTAAATTAGGAGTTCTCTCTTGTGACTCATCTCGTTATATTATAGCGTTATATTCTGCTTCCCTCATTATCTCTAACAAGGGTACTTTTAGTCTTAACATCATTATTCAAATCCTCAATCGAAACATGCTCTTCCTTTAACCCTTTTAGCACTTACTTGTTCCTTAACCTTTTTTATGATTAATATATCCATAATATATTCCCACAACACATAGGCATCCCCATTTTTGTAATTACCTATTATTAAGTCATCTCAACCCAAATAACCGAAACATTAATGCTATCATTTCCAGTTTCTAGATGTTCAGATGTACTAATAAATCATTCCTAGCTACCTTTGGCTCATTCTTCGCAACCACTCGATGACCCTACTTATAGGTAAAAAATTGTTACATTATCATCACCCTTAATCACATGTGGGTTTAACAATAAAAATCAACCTTGATCAAATTTGAGTGAAACACAATCCCACTCTCTCATGTGAATTAACCACATATATAATCATCATCACAATCCTCTTATCTTGCTAAAGTGTTGAAATCCTTTTCCTCCTCTTTTCGTTGCATTAAATCTCATAAAGGCATTCTACTAGCCTCAATTGCCCTCACAACCCATATCAACATAGGTATGACCCACATATCTAATAGGCTCCTTTAAACTTAAACTCTTTTGAAAAACGATAGGTTTTCTTAATCAATGCTCTGATACCAATTGTTGAAAAGGCGTAGGCCTCCCAATTTTGAAATCTTTACTACAAAAAGTAACTTTCAATTTCCTTTAAAAGATGTGAAAGCGAAAGATAATTCAATTAAACAAATTAACAAATTTTAATTTCTTCTCAAATTAAAATTAAACCAAGTAAAATCAGATTAAACACACACTAATGTTAATTTCACCTAAACCAAATTGATGCAATTGAAGTCCTAGGAATTTGCCTAAGTCATGTTTTCAATAGTCCCAAATTAGGCCAAACCAATTTTAACAAATTAAATTAAATGACTTGAATTAAAATAAACATTACCCAAATTAAATTTGCACCAAATTAAGTAATTAGTGATATAAACCTAATTTTATCTTTTTACCTAAGCATGCGTTTTAGGTGAGTATTGCAAAAGATAAAATAAATAATGAACCACTACACCGCAATGTACGAGAAAAAATCCACAACAGGAAAAAACCTCGGACGGCCCTAGCCTAAAGTCCACTAAGTATGGTTTTACAATTACAAGACAGATGACTTACTTCCTCGACTTGACCCCTTTCAAGCCTTGACGCGTCTTCTTATAAACACCTCCGCCTAGTTGACAACCCCGGAGCTCCACCGGAATCTTGGAATCACTAATGAGATATAGGTACACCGTCAACCACACATGGTGCCTTTCACCATGTGAGAATGCCGCAGCAAAATAAAATTCTTCTTTTTTTAGGGATTTAGAAGTAAACTCAAACAATCTCTTTAATGCGGTAGAGAGAACCCGGTGCCAAAAACTCCAAGCAAGATGTATATATATGGAAACTTGGAATAAATAATATGGGTAAAAACAAGAGTGTTTAATAAATTTTTCTTGAAAAATAGTCACTCATAAACATGAACTTTTTCTTGGAAGATTGAACTCTCAAAACTCTCTCTAGGAGATGGAGGATAGTGAAACAGTTGATTGGAAAAAGTTGGTTCCCGCACATATTAAGTTCTGTAAAAAGATAGTGGGGTAAAGAAGTGGGAAACATGGAAAAACTGCTCAAAGTTTCCAATTAAAATGTTCCCGCCAAATCTCGTTCAAACGAGCCTTCTAACGAAGTTTCAGTGTATAAAAGATGAACTCGTTAGAAATATCATTGGAATTCTCGATCGAACAGCCATCTCGTTCGAACGATAATTCAAACGATGTTCCAGTGGCCAAATAGGGAACTCGTTGGCAAACCTCGTTCGAACGACATTCTCGTTCGAACGACAACTTCGAACGAACTTCCAGAAAGCTAAAAAAATTGAGTTTTAGCCGGGAAACTTTATATACTTTATTTTAAATTTTGAATTAAATCTTTCTGAAAATAAACAACAGTTTAAAATAAAAGTTCACCCAATGAAAAATGTTCCAAGCTCCTATATATATATATATATATATATATATTTACAGTGCATTCATACCTTAGGAGCAATGGAACCATGTTGATGACGTAGAAACGAGGCACAATAAACACGGCATTTGATGAAGCTTTATGAACTTGGCCGCTACATCTTCAACTTTAGTATGTCATAGGCTTGAAGGATGGTCAATAACTCTATCCTATGACTCAAACGTTTTTTTTGGGAATTGAGCCAAAACTACAAAGGACTCAATTAGAAATTTGTGTCCTTACAAATCTCCCCCTTTGGCTATTCCGAGACAAAAACAAAAAAAAAATTCTAAAGGGCCGTCAAGCTCTACTAGACTGATAAAAATGTCCCACACAAAATAAAAATACAATGCTTGACTCAAACAACCCAAGGATCAATATCTTTTCCGATGATGAAAGTTGCCATTTAGAAGAATTCTTGCACAGTTAAGAAAACTATCAAACGCATAGGGAATATCATAAATATTAAATGCAATTAAAATAATTAGTCCCCCGAAATTAATTCTCCCCTTTATCAACTATGATCAACCTAAGAAGATTGCGACTCCCCCTAAGTTAAATCTCCCAAACTAAGATATGATTATAATAGGATTAGATATCATTTCTCCCCCTATCATTCTCCCCCTTTTTGTTCAAGAATAGACAAAGGCTAAAGAATCAAACATTAACTTATCTCACCCAATTAAAGTAGATACACCCTCTAAACTAAACAAGGGATAAATAGTATGGGATAACAAGCTAAACATGCAATTGTTCATTAAGTGATGAGAACATTAAAGCACATGGGCAACAAAATCATAACTAATCCAACAAATAATAACGGATACCAACTAAGATGCAAGAAAATGATACCAATAGGATACATAAAGTATTAAGCATGTGATATCAACAAATAATGCAACAAAATAGATACCAATTATGAATTAAAGCTTATATACACTAGAAACCAAGGCAAAGACAAAATAAAAATATCATATATATACATACTCTAGATATACCAAAGATGCACACGCATATATATATATAGATATAAACACACAAATGACATAGAATAAGATAATCTTTTCACACTCATATGGCAAAAATGTGTCATATGGAAACGAAAGTGTTGGGGTGTGAACTAGTGACGATTAAATTTAGACCCAAACACTTAAAACATGTTCACGGAGTTCTCAATTGATTGCAAACTTCATCACATTTGAATATAACCTCATGTGACAATATAAATTGAACTCAGCGAACAAACATACACTATGCATACAAGCCTAGATTTTGATGATTCTACAAATCAATAGAGTCATGACATTGAAAGTACACTAGGATAAACGAACATTGTGCAAACCGTTGATATACCATCCAATCTCCCTCAATAAGCATATATATTTTTGAATGAATATATCAATTAAACAAAATAGGCCTTGGCAATTATTTTTCTTTTTAATGCCATAATTCTATTTTTAGGCCTTTGGACCACGTATTTCTTGTAGGTCCAAGCAAACGGTGGCTTTGTATTCGTAAAGGATAATATATCCTTTCGGAGTCCTTCCACGTGCACATTTATATTTATCATTTTTTTTATTTCTCAGAAATCTCATGTGCAACGGATTTTGACATGCACTAGTCCTCCTAGGTCACAAGTATGTATATGATAAGATTGGTAGGAAAACATCTCACAAAGCTCAAATATAACATGTGACTATTCAATTTCAAAAGAGCTCGTGCATGTGTGAATTGAGGCATATAAAAATAGAATCCATTTAAGCAACACAAAATCCAACTGCTCCATGTAAGCATGGTAAAGAACATAATAAGGAGTGACAATCTAACCCAAAAGTTCTAGCCACATGGGAGCGAAAAAAATGGGATTCTAACACAAGTGTATGCCACATAGAGTGTGTTAAACTAAAATACACACAAAAAAATATTTTTGAGTTTTTGAAATTTTTAACCAAAAATAAAAATATATACTCAAAAGACACACAAAAAATCATTTGAGTTTTTCATTAAGCTTAAATTTCTAAGAGATAAAAACCCAAATAATAAACAAAAATCTTTTTGTATTTTTTCATTTAATGCAAACTAAAATGAAAGAAATATAATACAAAAGATAAACAAAAATCATTATTCTAGCATGTGATAAAGCATGGAACATAGACTAGAAAATGATTAAACAAGCATACATTTAGCATGATAATATATCATGTAGTACAAAAGCTAAAGTATGCAAATAAAACTAACACATTCAGCCTTTAGATTTTGCAAAGGAGGTAGCATGTGAAAGTAAATGAGAATCAAATACCCTATCTCATAAAGCTTCCAAGTCGGATCTCCTAACCCAAACTAATGATGAGTGACTATCTTGGGGTGTAGGAATCTTGGCTACCTCAGTTGCCTAACGTTGGGTTTTTCTAGGACCCCGTTTAAGATCAAAAGAAAATTTCCTCAGATGACCTTTTCAACCACAATGTGCACAAGTAAATACACATCGAAAATTGGTACCTAAAGATTGATCTCTAAAGACTTTCCTAGGTGATTCTCTTAAAACATTGGTTTTGGCTTTATGAGTAGATTCACTACAAGTATCGAAGCCTAAACCACAAGTGTCATTTTTTATTTGGACTATTCTTAAGATTTTATCTAATTTCTCCGAACGACACTCCAAATCAAATTTGACTTTTCTAGAGTCTTTTGATTTATTTTCTAATTCTAAGATTCTAGACTCTAACAAAATATTTCTCTCTTCAAACTCAAGAAGCCCCTTTTTCAAGGATTCCATTAAACCTCTAAGGCTATCTCTCTCGCTTTCTATATATTCCAGCTTCTCTCGAATAGATCTCTCTCGTGTCCTAAGGTCTTTCACTAGCGTACTCTCATCAACGACCTTGACACGCTCTTTTAAATAAGCTTCTAACTTAAAATTAGCTCTTTTTAATTTAATAGATTCTTCATAAAGTTCTTGAAAAGCATTTTGAAGTTCACTCACATCAACCTCATTTTCACTTTCACTCTCTCTTTCTTCTCCACTTTCACTACCTTCAAAATCAAGGGAATCATAAACTTTGACCACGAAAGTGTCATGTGTTTGAATATCTCCATGGGAAGATTCATTATCAGTGCTCACATGACTAGCCATAAAAGCCACAAAATTGGGCTTAGTGGGGGAATCGGGTCCCTCTTCATAATCATTATCACTAAGGGTTGCATTAAAAGAAATTGGTTGCTTACCCTCTCTCCTTAGTTTAGTGGGACACTCTTTTACCCTATGGCCATACCCTTCACAACCAAAACACCTATTTGACTCGTCCCTATTTAAGATTTCATTAATAGTTTTAGGGATCTTTTCGGCTTTGTCATGCGTAGATTTTTCAAATTTCTTAAAATCATTTTTAAATTTATCTTTGTTAAATTTAAGAAATTTTCAAAAATTTCTAGCAAACATAGCCATATTTTCCGAGTCACTATCACTTTCACTCTCTACTACTTGTTTTTCCTCTTTTAGGGCTTTTAAAGCAACGCCCTTTTCTATTTTCGTTTCAATTTTAGAGGGAAACATGTCCAGTTCATAGGTTTGTAAATCACCTACGAGCTCTTCTAATTTCGTAGAGGCTAAAGTTGGTAAAGAATTTAAAATGGTCACTTTTGGAATAAATCTATTGGGTAAGGACCTTAAAATTTTCTTTACTACTCGGTTGTCGGGTATTTTCTCTCCCAAATTAAAAGATGAATTAACTATATAGGAAAGTCTAGCATAAAATTCATAAAAAGTTTCTTTTTCGTTCATTTTTATGGTTTCAAATTGAGTGGTGAGGTTTTGGAGTTTCGAAGATTTAACGACACTAGTACCTTCATGAGTGAGTTGTAAAATATCCCAAGCTTCTTTAACGGTTTCACACGTCATAATGCGATGGAATTCATCCATTGTGACCGCGCTAAACAAGGTATTTAAGCCACAGGAATTAAAATTTGAAAGTTTAAATTCATTCTCACTCCATCTATCGACGGGTTTGGGAACACACTCGTTATCTACTAAATGTGTAGGTGGGGACCACCCGTTAACGACATATAACCAAACTCTCTCATCGATAGATTTTAATGCCTACTTTATTCGTGCTTTCTAATACGCGTAATTAGAACCATCGAAAATAGAAAATTTATAAAATGGGGAAAAATCCATTTTAGCCAAAAATATTTAAAGGATCTTCAACTCAATAATTTAGCGATCCCGCTCTGATACCAATTTGAAAAAGGATGGGTTTTCTTAATCAATGCTCTGATACCAATTGTTAAAAAGGTGTAGGCCCCCCAATTTTGAAATCATTACTACAAAATGTAATTTTCAATTTCCTTAAAAGATATGGAAGCGAAAGATAGTTCAATTAAACAAAATAACAAATTTTAATTTCTTCTCCAATTAAAATTAAACCAAGTGAAATTAGATTAAACACACACTAATGTTAATTTCACTTAAACCAAATTGATGCAATTCAAGTCCTGGGAATTTGCCTAAGTCAAGTTTTCAATAGTCCCAAATTAGGCTAAACCAATTTTAACAAATTAAATTAAATGACTTGAATTAACATAAACATTACCCAAATTAAATTTGCACCAAATTAAGTAAGTAGTGATATAAACCCAATTTTATCTTTTTACCTAAGCATGCGTTCTAGATGAGTATTGCAAAAGATAAAACAAACAATGAACCACTATGCCGTGATGTAAGAGGAAAAACCCACAACGGGAAAAAACCTCAGACGGACCTAACCTTAAGTCCACTAAGTATGGTTTCACAATTACAAGACAAATGAGTTACTTCCTCGACTCGCTTTCAAGCCTTGAAGCGCCTTCTTGTAAACACCTCCGCTAAGTTGATAACCCCGGAGCTTCACCGAAATCTTGTAATCACCAATGAGACATAGGTACACCGTCAACCACACATGCTGCCTTTCACCATATGAGAATGCCGCAGCAAAACAAACTTCTTCTTCTTTGAGGGATTTAGAAGTAAACCCAAACAATCTATTCAATGTGGTAGAGAAAACCCATTGCCAAACACTCCAATCAAGATGTATATATATGAAAACTTGGAATAAACAATATGGGTGAAAACAAGAGTGTTTAATAAATTTTTCTTGAAAAATAGTCACTCATAAACATGAACTTTTTCTTGGAAGATGGAACTCTCAAAAATCTCTCTAGGAGATGGATGATAGTGAAAAAGTTGATTGGAAAAAGTAGGTTCCCGCATATATTAAGTTTTGTAAAAAGATAGTGGGGTAAAGAAGTTGGAAACATGGAAAAACGGCTTAAAACTGCCAATTAAACTGTTCCCGCCAAATCTCGTTCGAACGAGATTTTCGTTCGAACGCTCCTTCTAACGAAGTTCTAGTGTATAAAAGTTGAACTCGTTAGAAATCTCATTGGAATTCTCATTCGAACAGCCATCTCGTTCGAACGACAATTCGAACAATGTTCTAGTGGCCAAATTGGGAACTCGTTGGCAAACCTCGTTCGAACAACAACTTCGAACGAACTTCCAGAAAGCTAAAAAATTGAGTTTTAGCCCAGAAACTTTATATACTTTATTTTAAAGTTTTAATTTAATCTTTTTGAAAATAAACAACAGTTTAAAATAAAAGTTCACCCAATAAAAAATGTTCCAAACTCCTATATATATATATATATATATATATATATATATATATATACAATGCATTCATACCTTAAGAGCAATGGAACCATGTTGATGATGTAGAAATGAGGCACAATAAACACGACATTTGATGAAGCTTTATGAAATTGGCGGCTATGTCTTTAACTTTAGTATGTCATAGGCCTGAAGGATGGTCAATAACTCTATCCTATGACTCAAACATTTTTGTCCGGAATTGAGCCAAAACTATAAAGGAATCAATTGGAAATTTGTGTCCTTACATCTTTTACATCTCAAAATTATCTCAACATAAAACACATACACTACTTGTGCATAAGAAAATCTTTTTAAGTTGCAGACCACACTCCAATCATGATAACTACCATAATCATCCTCACAGTTGTGGTGAACGCCTTTATCCAACCACTCGTTAATTCCATCCTTGACCATTAATTTGCAATGGTCTTCATTCTCATTCGGATATATGTTCTAATGTTACTCGAGTCTTGCAAATGCTCAAAGAGTAATGAACAATGTCCATAAGCACATCATCGCAACACCAGAGTAGAAAACCTTATAGCATGATCTAAATGAAACAAAGAACGCACAGTAAAAAACAAAATAGATGAAACACAGATCTTAAAGATACTAGAACCTAGATGATTTGATACCAACATAACATCCCTATTTTCCATGCCCAGTTGATTAGGTTATACACTGAACACAGGGAGCATTATCCAATTTATATCATTCCCAGCGTCAACGGTATGTAGAAATGACAGTAAACAAAAACCAACCATGAGATAGTAACAATAAAGGATGATAATAAGAATAAATTAATTGAGATAAAATGAAACTCTAATAAGTCTGAATCCATTAATATAAATCTCTTTTATACAAAAGTCCCAACTGAAATAAAAGATATAATTTTAACCACCTCTTATCAAAACTCCCAAATACAAAAGACTATTGAATGAAATAATAACTCCTACTTTAAGAATGATAAGTTGGATCTTTAACCACTGCAAGTCTGACTGCTCATCCTTGCCAATCATGTATATAACAATAATTGGATAGGTGGGGGAAAGGGTTTATAGGCATCACCCTAAAGTTGTAAGAAACCATTTACAATATCAAAATGTTAATAATTGTGCGACTCATTTACAATAAATATGACAACTCGTCGCCTCATCATACATGAAATATTACACAAGTGTCCCAACCTAAGGAATAATCAATACTAATAAGTTTTTATCACTGGACTAATAAAGTAATACCACGTGATGAATTATTAACATGTGATGAAACTAATAACTCATGTACATAATACAAAGCAATAATTATCTTTTACTCATTAATATATACACGGTCTCATAACATAAAATATCATTTATCTTAATATCTTTTAATTAAAGACGTCCATTCCTAGACTTTAACATGTACACAATACGATCCTATACTAACCCCCACTCATATGATCCAAATGATAAGATATTCATAGTCTTATATCAAAATATATAAACGTGACTTATGGATTTCAATCAAGGTGTTCAACACCGAACTAATATCATATACACATATATAAGTCTTATAAAACACACACGGAATATGGATGTATGTAATAGGAGGCCATTAGTGTATATGGGTGTTGATGCTTATAATCAATAGGGGAACCTTGGTGATGCACCTATGTACTCATATAGCTAGGAGATTAAATCCCACGTAATTCAGGATGCGGATTTTACATATGGAATATATTTTAACTATTGGGGTTTTATTCTTAAAACTATGTATGATAGTTACTTTTATATAAAAGTGTCAATTCATTTTAAATAAGAATAATGGTTATGAGAATAACTTATATTTAGTTTAAATATATTATATACATTTCGGGCAATAGAGTTTAGTAAGAATTCTAGTGATGCGGCGTCGGGTTGGTCATAAGGATGTTAGACTTTTGGTTCTATCACTATTGAAACGTTCACAACCTAAATACGCACTTGACACCTTATGTGAATGGTTGCAATGAAATCCTAGTAGTTCATATAATACTACAGGAACCTATTTGATGGTTCTAGAACTTGTCCGATAGTTCAATAAAGGATTGTGATCGACATGTCCCAGGAATATATTGAGCAGGGCTTACCATGAAATTTGAGTTTAAAGGTTGTCTTGATTAGACTCGAGTAATTTCGCACCATTTGCAAAGGGTGTATAGATTCTTAATCTCGAGAATTATGAGGATTGCAATACTTGAAAAAATGACATTTTGATTCCAATGGGTGCTATTTCATTTATATCATGTCAAATGATCTCCGCATATTGGGTGACAGTTGTGTAAGTAGGTCTAAAATCATAATTCAAAGGAATTCACATGCAGGGAATATTGTGAATTATCATACCCCCTTGATAAAGTTATATGCTTTGTTTCCACTAAATAAAACCCAACCGATGGATTATTTAATAATCCAAGTGGAGTAGAATATAAGATGTCTAAGAATTAAAGAATTGATTAGATGTTGGTTAAAATTGATTAATAATGAATTGGTTTGACCAAGCAAGTATTAGGCTTTTAATGTGGGTAATCATATTGTGTAGCATAATCAACTTTTTAAATAATATCTTATTATTTCCAAGTGATTTACGAGATGATTAAATTGGAATTCAATCATGATTATTTACTGGAATTAATTCAAGATTAAATAAAGAAACGAAACAGTTACGATAATGCAATTGGGATTTCCTAGTATTTATTTAGAGATAATTTAATTACTTGTCTCAGGTCTCTAGTGTAGTATATATACCCAAGTAATTAGGCCCGGGCTATCAAGAAATCTAGTTTGGAAAAATCCCACCTTTTGTACTTGTATATAAAGGTGTGCGAAAGGGTTTTTATTAATATAATGGTTCATTAGGATTTGAGAGTGTAAAAGAAAATACTATTCACATTTTTTTCAAGATGACTAGAGGGAGAAGATAACATCTCACTCATAAGGAAGGGTTTTCTTTTCAAAAAGTGCCCATATACCTACCTATCTTTGGGGAGGAACATACACTAGAAGATCCAAGCTTTACATATGGATAATCAAGGTTGTGGAGATCCAAAATAAGGCAACCACATCATTAATAAATACATTTCTCTACATCAAATCACAATCGGATTCTTAAAGGTATTGTATTCTAAACCCTAGGTTTGTTATTCAAACCTAGTTCTTATTTTCTTTTTAATACATGATTAATCAAAGATCCACGTGGATGAATTTTTTGGTATTTAAAATGTCAATCCAAAGTTGTTTTTCCCAATAATTTTTATTAGATCCCCGATTGAGATTCATTATGTATTGAAAAGATCCACGTAATCCAACTAGAAAACGAAATTTAGTTTGTATGAATATGCACAGCTTTGTATGTGGATTCGTACTAACTCTATTTCATAGGGTTTTATTAGGATCGTTCCTTCCATCATGGTCACAAAAATAGTTATTTTCATTAATGTAATTGGATCTTAGGGTGGGTTTATCCAAAGTTATATTTCTATCAATTATGGTTTTGAAATAATCATGTTTTGTATATGTTGATGTAAAAAATTAGATCGTATCTAATTATTCAATCACAGATAAATAAATGAGACAAAGAATTTTTAAAGTGGTTCAGCCTTATAAGAATGGCCTACGTCCACTATTATGTAATTGTTGAGTGTTTGGGAATTCTCGATTACAAGATCTATCAAGAAATTCTGGTCCCCCTACAATGTGGATTGTACAATGTATTTATAGCCCTGAGGCTGTAATGTGAAAGGGTAATACATTAAATGATATACATATGAAAAGGTAATACATTCAATGCCCCTTAAATGTATGCGTCTGAATGATAAGCATTTAATGAACAATCAGACTGTTGGTTTTCCTGCTATTAATGCTTTGTTCGAGATGCAGCTCGGACCGCCTGAGTTGCTCGGACCGCCTAAGCTTCTCGGTGCTCAAGAGTTCCTTAGAGAGTTCTTGTTCCTCAGAGCGTATGAGTTCCTCGAGGAATCAGTGTTCCTTGTTGTAGTATGGTTCCTCGAAGCGTGTGAGTTCCTCGGAAGTGTTTGTTGTTGCCACGCAGATTGCCACGTGTCTTTACTTTATTGAGCCATGTCAGCAGACTAAATTTGGTATCAACAGAAGCCCCCAATGTTTCATAGTTCGAACTTTGAGGAGTGTGGAACATTCTTTCTCGAAATATGACAGTTTTAAATGGTCATCCTGAAATTTAGGAGTCTTTTGTATTTATTTCTCCTTCTGTCTTCGTAGAATCAGGCTTTTTGAATTTTTCTACTCGCTTCGATTCTCGCGCCCTTTTTATCTTTTTAGCCGCCGGTAGCGTAATCGTTTCTTTTTGTAATCATTAATTTTACTGTTTCCCAAGGCAGAGTATTTAAGCGTCACAGACAATCCCATCGTCTTTTACTTTTTCAAATTTGTATTGGAATTTTCCATTGTCTCTTTCTCTTCTGTGTATTCATCTCTTCCATCGTTCGTTGTCAACAGATCCACTCTTTTTCTGTAAGATCTTCTTCCTTCTTCTTCATTTCCTTTATTCATCATGGTTTACCCTGTTGAATCTCTTGATAAGTTTCGTTCTGATTTTTCTATTCCCTCCTGGGTTGTTTTGGAAGAGCTTTCTGAGCCTTCTGACTATTTCCATTTGGCAGAGGGACATTGGTTCCCCAGTCTCTTTATTGCTGAGTGTGGATTTTCTTTTCCACCCAATCCCTTACGTATGGAATTCTGTCAATACTTTGACGTTGTTCCTGCAAGAATAGCCCCAAATACATGGAGAATAGTTAATGGGGTTCATAGGTTAAATCAAATCCATGGAACTCGCATAGGAATTCCATAAATCATGTTTTGTTATAGATGGGAAGTTGGTGATAACACCTTTTATTTAAAAACTTGATTTTTAAATAGGGCCTTAGTGGTTAATCTCCCGGATGCCAATAGGGATTATTTTGAGTACGGGGTTGTCATAAAAAATTGGCAACATGCTCCTTTATCAGGAGATGAAGTGTATCAGGGTCCCAGATGCCCTCCCTATGGCAATGGGATAGGTTATTTTTATTTTATTTTATTTATTTTGAAATTATGCTTCTTCTATGTTTGATAAAATGTGCCACTGATATTTTAATGTTTATTTATTTACAGTTGATAGCAAAAGAAAGTGTCCAAAAGAAGCAGACGTGAATATAAGGCAGTTAAAACTTATCTGAAGTTTGCATCAGAGTGTTGCCGACGAGCACATTAGGTCAGCCTCGTATCTGATGCAGTACAAGAGCTACACCACTTCTTTCACTGCTCGTCCGGTGATAAGTGAAGTAGAACCATTACCAGCTTCTACTAGTTCCTCGCCTGAGTCACACATTCCTTTAAGTGAAAGGATTAAGAAGAGAAGACCTCCCACCCTTTTTAAGAAACCTGCCTCTGGTGCTGGAGAGGCAAAAAGAAGTAAGATTGACGTCCCAGGGGAGGGGACAAAGATAACTGATGCACCTTCCTCGGCTGCCCCTGTTGTAAAGGTTGTCGAGAAGCCCCCAGTGGCCCCGAGCAAGGCTGCTATTCGAGGAGAAGTGATTGTAATATCACCGACCAAGAGTTCCTCCTTGGTTGAATCTATTCCTGCTCCCCCGAGGAAGCTGAAGAAAATCTCCTCGGTCAATTTGGCTGACAGTGTCTCTCAGCCCCCAACTAGTGGAGTTCCTACTTTCGTTCCCCCGAGCTCTGCCATGAGCTCGGTGAAGACTTAGATTATTCTCGAGATCCAAAGTATTGAAGAAAACCTTTCTCGGGATATGGTTACCTCTTTGGAAGCTTGCCACATTGCTTCTGTAAGTCCTTTTATTTTGAACTTTTCATCTTTCCTTTGTTATATCTGTCTCTGACTTACTTTCATTTTCTTTTTTCAGTTGGTGAGATGCTTTAACACAATTTTGAAGAAGGATGAAGCTATGAAAGTTTCAATCTCCTCGTCTGGTGTAGAGGAAGCTTTGATAGGCTTGGGTAAGTCTCTGAAAGAGTCTCGCCAGAAATTTGCTGATGATAAGGCAACTTGGGACAAGAAGCTTGCCTCCATCGAGCAGGAGAATGCTCGAGTTGTTGAAGTCTCCAAGGGGTTGGAGAAGAAAATAAATGCTTTGGAAAAGAAGAATAAAGAGCTTGAAGGGAAGCTCGAGAATGCATAGGAGTTTGAAGATAAACTCAAGGTTGCTGAGGAAGAATTACTCCAACTTCGGGAAGTAAGTCGGCAGAAGGAGGAGATCGAGAATAAATTGAAGACTGCGGAAAACCTTATGTTAGAGAAGCTTTCCTCGGAGAAGTTAAAGAGAAAATTGGTTGTGAAGAAGTCTTTTAGCGCTGGCTGGGACAAGGGGTGGAACAAGGGATTGGTTGCTATGATGTCGCAAGTAGAATATGGCAGCCTCAAGTACTTTAGGGATGGATGGGTCGCTGCTCTTCAGGAGATGAAGGTTGATGAAACCTCTGAACTCTTCCAGTGACACATCCCTGGTGCCCCTCCAACTCCTGAAGACGAAGAGGAGGACGAAGCTGCCTCCGAAGAGTCTTCCATGGTGATGGGAGATCAGGTTTCTCTTCCCCCAGCCCTCCAGCCTGATAACGAGGAACCTCAGCAAATTGTTACTTCTTCCGAGCAACTGCCGGCGCTCCCCGAGCAACTTTTTGTTCCCTTCGAGCAACCTTCTTCCTCGTCCTAGCCTCCCGAGAAGGTTTTGGGAGACAAGAAAAAGGTGTAGAGTTGTTCGGGTTTCTCTTTATATTTTTCTTTTGTCGAATGTAACCATGAACATGTAACTCTGAACCTTGATATAATAAAACTTGAACTTTTGTTCTTGCATACTGTTGTCTCTTCTTCATGCTTAGTTGGTACTTTTATTGATTACTGCTTTTTCTTTCTCTACTAGTTTCTGGCCAGGATGGAATTACTATCTGCTCATGATATCAAGCTGTTGAGGCAATGCAATGATTCTTTTAAGGCTGGTCACACAGATCTGAGTGCAGCATAAATTGTCGACATCCTCGGCCAAGATGCTTCGGAACAGGCGATTGAGGCCTACCAATACTTGAAGACCTTGCTTGATCGTGCAGTGGCCAATAATGTGGCTTATTATGATATGATCGAGGATCTCCAAGGCATTCTTGAGGACCTTCAACAACAATACAAAGAATCCACTGCCCTTTTACACGAGGGGTATAAGAAGAAGTATTAGCAACTCAATGCTGACAAGGGGTACGAGAAGCGTTTTGCTGGCTACGATGTGAGGGAGAGAACTCTGAGGGGTGAGGTCGAGGAGTGCAGACAAATAGCTGAACTATTAGAGCAAGAAAATAACAACCTGCAAAAAGAGTTGTCTCAGTTGAAGTCTGCAGCTTCCACTTCAAACGCCTTCATCCCATTGACTGATGAGGGATTATCGTTCTTGGAGGTCGAGAACGCCAACTTGAGGGACGAATTGGAGACCTTGAAGAGAGCTGGCCCCTCTACATCTTCTCGTGGACGAGCAAGAGCTCCTCGGGGACGAGCAAGAGCAGCTCGAATTCCTGTCGAGGAACAGAGGACTCAATCTACTTTGGAGAACCAAGCTTTCCAATTAATGGCAAAGAACCAGGCGTTGGCTGAAATGTCGAAGAAGATCAGGGACCTGGAAGAGCAGCTTTCTGCGCAGAAGTCAATCTTGGAGAATAAGGAACTATTCATCAAAAATCTCCACGAGCAGCTGGAAAGACTGACATATCAATTTCATAAACAGCCCAGGGAATTCTGGATGGCTGGGTACAACGAGGCTCTCTTCCACTTGGACGATCGTATCCAGAATGCCAATAATGAGGGCTATAAGCAAGGCTGGTTGAATGCCTTAGGTGTGCTGCAACTCAAACAAGGTCATTACCTGTGGGACTACCATGATCCTGGGCTGTTTGACTTACCCGTGCCACCATTTAAACTTGATATGAGTTGGATCCCTGCTTGGGCCATTCCTCGATGTTTAATTTCCAAGCATCTCGGCGACTACAATCTCCATTCAAGTGTCGAGATATCTCATCCCGAGCACCTCCTAGATCGACCATCCGTGATGAATATCAGGATGTTAAAAGATTTGAACTTCATAAACTCTCCTCTTGCTTTAAATGATCCGCCTGCTGGCGAGGAACCTATTTCAAAAGAAAAGGGGAAGAAACCAATAGAGTAAGAATTTTGATGTAATAAATTTGTATACATTTCATTCTCAGTGTAATTTGTTTTTGGATTTAATGAAAGACTTTCATTTTTGTTCGCAATCTTAATTTCCATTGTCTTGTAATTATAAAATACTTTACATTTGTACATGCGTATCTGTTAAAAAAATAACAATATTGTGTAGTTTGTCGATCAACTTATTGTCGAATAGCTTGAATTCGTGGTAGTCATTTGGTAAAAATGAAGTTTTGTTTCTCGACCAACTTAATAATAATTAAAAAGTTACGAGTATAAAAAATGTTGCTCGATCACTTTCTCGTCTTCATAAAATGTTTCCGACCAACCAAGGTCGGTAAATTTTCCTTGTCGACCAACTACAGTTGGTGGGTTTTTATCCCTGACCAGCCATAGTTAGTCTTTTTGAAATAATTTTACCTCTCGACCAACTCAAGTTGGCATTTTCGAGAATATATTTACTTCCTAACCGACATAAGTTGGCATTTTTAGGAATACTTTTACTTTTCGAGAAACATATAGTTTTATTTTTCGTAGGAATACAAGTTTTACTTCCCGGAGGAATACAAGTAGCTTTACTTCCCGGAGGAATATAGGTAGCTTTACTTCCCGGAGGAATATATGTAGCTTTACTTTTCGGAGGATAGGGGTGGTAAACGGACGAATACGGATCGGATACCATGTTTTCCATATTCGTATCCGCTATCTGAATGTACTATCCGTATCCGTATCCGCCCGGATAGTTAAAACAACTATCCATATCCGTATCCGCTCGGATACCTCGGATTCGGATAATATCCGTATCCGTTTACATTATTTAGCCATCGTAAAAAATAACAATTAAAATATACAATCCATTGAAATCCAATCCAATCCAGATAAATATGTAACAAAATTACTGCCTACTAACATCAACAATTATGCATTCCGTAATAATAATATCATTCCATAATGATAATATGACTTAAAGTCATTCATACTTTACAACCATATGAGCTTAAACTCAACCAAAAAAAATAACAGTTGCATTACATGAGAGTAGAAATAAATATGCACCCTTTAGATTAATCAAATTTATTGAGAATGATAACCTCATGGACCTTTTGTCTTCAAAACATACTGATATTTTTATTTTAATAAGTATACATTTTTATTTTGTATATAGTATACATGTTGTTAACTTCAGTTCTCATTAAAATAAAAACCATCTCTTTACTTTTATGTTTCTCTCTTACATTCTATTATGTTTCTTTCTTACATTCTTTTCTGTTTCTCTCTTACATTTATTTATAATTAAGGAAACTAATGAACATCCACATGAGATTTTCTTTTCTCTTATTTTGTACGAAGGAGAAATGAAACGAAGTTAGTTTTTTTTTTAGTGGAGTATATGTTCTTTAGTCGGTGTATGTTGTGTGTGATAAGATGTATTGTAACTTTAGTGTAACTCCATGATAATATACCCAATTAAATAATAATAATACATGACATTTTATAATATACCCAATAAAATAATAACTTTAGGGTGTTTTTGTTTTGAGTGGAGTATGTGTTTATTTTGTTTTAAGAATAAACGATTAAGATTTATTTTAATATTATTTTATTAGTAATACTAATACTAATATTATTAGTAACATTTTACACATATGTTTAACGGATACGGATATCCGATAAAATGGATATTCCGCATCGGATACGGATTATCCGTGTCGGATACTAGTACTATCTGTATCCGTATCCGTTTTTTCGGATATTTTTAAAGAGTATCCATATTCGTATCCGTTTCCATATTTTCGGATAAATATCCGCAAATTCGGATTCGGATATCGGACGGATGCGGATTTTAGAATATCCGTTTACAGCCCTACCGGAGGAATATAGGTAGCTTTACTTCCCGGAGGAATATAGGTAGCTTTACTTCCCGGAGGAATATAGGTTTCTCGACCAACCTTAGTTGGCGTTTTCGAGAAAAATTTTGAGTAGCCTGAGCTTTGCCGAGTAGTGTGTAGCACTAGTGTTCCCCGAAAAACTTTCAATAAAAAGAAAGAATTAGGCAGAATATCTTCATTTTATTCATCATTGATAATACTTGCGTAGGTGCTCTGCGTTCCATGCATTCTTAAACTCCTCCCCTTCTAAAGTTGCTATTCGGTAAGTTCCTGGTCGAACAACTTCTGTAACTCGGTATGGTCCATGCCAGTTTGCCTACAGTTTATTGTGCTTTTGAATTACTTTCTTCAGCACATAGTCTCCTTCTTTCAGGTCACAATTCTTCACCCTCTTATTGTAGAACAAATTTGTTCACTGCTGGTAAGCATCATTTCTAATGGTTGCTTCTTCTCTAACTTCCTCGAGCATGTTTAAATCCAATCTTCTCATTAAGTCACTAACAGGGAATTGAAGTTCAGTACCCTGTGTGTTGGGAGACCCAACTCGACAGGTATAACAGCTTCACTTCCAAACGCCAGCATATATGGTGATTCTTCGGTTGCTACTCGGGGAGTAGTTCGGTAAGCCCAGAGTACTGATTGTAGCTCGTTGATCCAATTCGCTTTTGCATCATCCAGTCTTTTCTTCAAGCCATTTAGCAGCGTTCTGTTTGTCACTTTAGTTTGTCCATTGCTTTGAGGATGGCCTGGTGCTGAGTGGATCTTCAAAATGTTCGACTGATGACAATAGGCAGCGAACTCCTCGTTATCAAATTGTGTTCCATGGTCTGTGATGAAGGCATGAGGAAGACCATATCGACAAATGATATTCTTCCAAACAAATTGGTACACCTTGTCGTACGTCATATCAATGAGAGGCTCATCTTCTACCCACTTAGTTAAATAATCCACCGCGACAACGAGGTATTTGAACCTTCCTATGGTCGTTGGTAGTGGCCCGACCAAATCTATTCCCCACATGGAAAATGGCCAAGGGGAAGTGATGGGTGTCAACAATGCTTGTGGAGTTCTTCGGATGGAGGAAAAGCGCTGGCACTTATCACATTTCTTGGCGTAGGCTATACAATCAGCCCTCATTGTCGGCCAGTAGTATCCCTGCATCATCACCCTTTGCAAAAGCGTCCGACCTGCTATATGGGCTCCACAGGACCCTTCGTGGACCTCTTCAATCAATTCTTTCACCTCGGAGGGGTGTACACATCTCTACAAACCTGCCATAATTCCTCGTCTATATAAAATACCGTTAATTAATACATACCGAGCAGCTTTAAACTTTAATTTCTTGGCTGCGAGCTTGTCAATTGGTAATTCTCCCTCCTCAATATATGCCCTGATGGGATCCATCCAAGATAGTCCTAAATCAAGGGTAATAAAATTCATCTTCAGATCTTCATCTATACTCCGACCAGCTAAAACTTCAATTAGGATTGTTCTTCGTAGCTCGGTACGAGTGGCTGATGCTAGTCGAGCTAAGCCGTCTGCTCTCGCATTCTCCATTCTTGGTATTCTGACCAGATGAATAGCGGAAAATTCTGACACTAGCTCCTTTGCCTTTGCATGATATATGATCATTAATTCTCCTTTGACTGCATATACTCCCATCATTTGGTTTACGATCAATTGAGAATCACTGAAAACAATAACCTGCTGCGCCTCCATAATTTTTGCCAAACTAAGACCTGCAATCATGGCCTCATACTCAACCTCATTATTGGAAGCTTTGAATTGAAAATGTAGAGTGTATTCCATGTCGACCTCATCCGGAGTGCTCAAAACTATCCTCGCGCCACATCCTGTAGTGCAAGATGAGCCATCTACATATAGCCTCTATATAGGTAACTCGTCTTCAAATTTTTGATCTGACAGAGTTCCTCGGTGAAATATTTGTTGCTTCCTTTCATCCTCCCCTGATATATCTTGCTCTTCGTTGATCATCTTTTCTTGCCCTTTTACCAATCGGAGTTGGTCTGAGCTCGAATTTAATGATCCTGTAGCATCCACTTGCCCTTTTACCAATCGGAGTTGGTCTGAGCTTGTGTTTGATGATCCTGTAACATCCACAGGTTGATCAGCGAGCAACTTTTGCTCCTCGGGGGTATCAGGACAGGTAAACTCTGCTATAAAATTTGCTACAGCTTGCCCTTTAAGAGATGATCTGGGTTCATAGACTATATCGTATTCACCGAGCTCTATTGCCCAGTACATCAATCTCCCTGATTTTTCTAGTTTATGAAGGGCTTACCTCAATGGCATATCAGTATATACTACTATGGTATGAGCCTGGAAGTATGGCCTCATTCTCCTACTCGCCTCAATCAGTGCCAGTGCCAACTTTTCCATCCTTGGGTATCTGATCTCTGCTCCTCGGAAGGCCTTACTTGTGTAGTAGATTGGTTTTTGTACTCCATTCTCCACTCTGATCAACGCCTAGGTAACTGCATTCTCGAACAATGCAAGATATAAGTATAATTTTTCTCCCATCACTGGCCTAGACAACAGTGGAGGTGTTCCCAAATATTTCTTCAAGTCTTGAAAAGCCTTCTCCCATTCATCATTCCACTCAAAAGTCTTTCGAAGTGTTTTGAAAAATGGGAGACATCTATCAGTTGCTCGTGATACAAATCTGTTGAGTGCTGCTACTCGTCCTGTAAGACTTTGCACCTCTTTCTTCATCGTTGGAGATCGCAGCCCTAGCAGAGCTTTGATCTTTTTAGGATTCGCCTCAATGCCTCGTTGGTTGACAATGTATCCGAGAAACATGCCTTCTCGTACTCCAAATATGCACTTCGTCGGGTTCAGCTTCATTTGGTATTTATCCATTTGATCAAAAGTCTGACTTAAGTCAACTAGATGATCGGTAGCTTTCTTGCTCTTTGTCAGCATATCGTCAACATAGACTTCCATATTGCAACTGATTTGTTCAGGAAAAACCTTGTTCATCAGCCGCTGATATGTCGCACCTGCATTTTTCAAACCAAAAGGCATAACATTATAACAATAAGTTCCCCTAGGGGTAATGAAAGAAGTACTTTCCATGTCTTCAGGTTTCATTTTAATCTGATTGTAGCCAGAATAAGCATCCATGAAGCTCAGCAGCTCATGTCCCGAGGTAGCATCCACCAATTGATCAATTCGGGACAATGGAAAGTGATCCTTTGGGCATGCTTTGTTGAGGTCGGTGAAGTCTACAGACATCCTCCATTTGTTGTTCTTCTTTTTAACCATCACCACATTTGCTAACCAGTCTGGATATTTAACATCTTCAATGAAGCAAGCTTTCTGGAGCTTCTCGACTTCCTCCTGTATAGATTGATTCTCCTCGGGACTGAATACTCTTCTTCTCTGCTTCACTGGTTTGATCTCCTTATTCACATTGAGTTCGTGACATAAGAAATTTGGTTCTATCCCGGGCATATCTTCATGACTCCACGCAAAAGTTTATTTTCTCCTTCTAAGGAAAGTTATCAATTCCTGTTTTAGTGAGGTTTCCAACGACGAACCTACTTGAGTAGTTCGCTCAGGGTGCTCGTCGTCCAGAATGATGTTTTCAATAGCTTCCACCACTTGACCCTTCATGAGTTGCGACTCATCTCTAGGATCCAATATTTCAATTTCTACACCTTCATCCACTTGATAGGTAGTAGTCTTTCTCCTTGATTCTTCCAGTTCCTCTTGCTCAGCGGATGAATAATAGCATTCCCGAGCTACTTTCTGATCACCTTTCACAACTCCTACTCCAAAATTTGTTGGAAATTTTAGGCATTGATGTACTGTAGATGGTACAGCCTCGAATTTCTTCAATCCTACTCTTCCCATGATGATATTGTATGATGATTGAATATTCTTATCCATCACGAAGAAGCGTATTCTTTCTGTTCGACAAGCAGGCCACGTACCAATGAATATATCCAATTTGATCATCCCAAGTGGAAATACTTTCTCGCCGGCAAAACCGAGGAGGGTCTGTGATAAGGCTCCAATTGAGATAGCTTTAAATTCAAGCTATCGAAGCACGAGTAGAACATGATGTCTGCCGAGCTACCATTGTCGACCAGTACTCTTGAAATCATAACCTCCTTCATCCTCAGTTTGATCACCAATGGGTCATCATGAGGATATAGAACACCTGCAAGGTCATTCTTTGAGAAACCAATGACCAATTTCTCTTTGTTCACCTTTCTCGGGTGATCCTCCTCAGCTAGATTTATTCATTGAATGTACGAGCAAGCTTGAGCCTCACAAAGGTAAGCTTTTCTCTCTGCAGTAAGGTCTCCTCCTCCTGCATCTCCACCTGTTATAACATTACAGTCAAATGACCCAAAGTGTATTCAAAATACCTCTCGTTCTGGTTGCCTTGGTCTCTTGGGAAGATCGGGGTCGTCTTCTGGATCAACCTCATGGTTTCTTTTCTTGTTCTCCTCTGCTCGACAAGGAGATCTATACCTCTCTTTTGTTCGATCGTTGTTTCTCCTTTCACTTCCACGATCGACATGCTTTGACAATTTTCCTCATCTGATGAGTGTTTCAATCTCATTTTGAAGATCTATGTAATTTTTGGTCATATGACCATGATCTTTATGAAACTCGCAATACTTCGCCTTATTCCTCTTGTCAGGGTCTGCCTTCATTTTCTCTGGCCAGTTTAATTCCTCATTGTTCCTGATTTCTTCTAGAAAATGGTTGATATCCTTCTTCAAAGGAGTATAATTATCATATTTCTTCATTACGTCCCATACCGACCTAGTTTTTGAATGTTTGTCATTACCATTGTTCTTATGCTCTTTCTTCTTAGCTTTATCACCTTCCACCTTGGTTTCTTTGGCATCCATATTCTTCTTCACAGCCATAGCCTCCTCGGCATTCATAATCTTGGACACTTTTCCCATCAGGTCTGACATAGTTCTAAGTGAATCTTTGGCCAAAGTGTAGTACAACTTGTTCAGTAGTAATCCACTCATCAAGGCGGTAATCGTTGTCTTCTCCTCATAATCAATGCCTTCGAGTTTCTCGTTATTAAAACGAGTTATATAATCTCTGGTACTTTCACCAGCTTTCTGTCTAACACTTAACAAATGTGCTACTCGTTTAACTGGCTTTGCCCCAAAACAGAAATTTCCAATGAATAACTCGGCCAGTTGAAGAAAAGTTGAGATCTTACCCCAAGGAAGATTATTATACCATATTTGAGCATATCCGGTAAGAGTTCTCGAGAATGCCCTGCATCTCATCTCATCTGGAACAGCATAGATGTCGGCTGCAGCTTGGTATTGTTCTATATGAAGGACGGGGTCAGTCTTTCCATCATATTTTGGGGTCACAACAGGTGCTTTGAATTTTGATGGTGTTGGAAAATCTATAATGGCCTGGACAAAAGGTGTTCCTCGAATAAAGGTTCGTTGTAGAAGGTTCTTGGCTTTAGCCATTTCCCCTAATCTATCCTCCAGCCTCTGAATAGATCCTTTCCACGTATCATTTCCTTCCTCAGGCCTGTTGGTTTGAGCAACTGATCGCGTTGAAGTGGCTTCCTGGGATCTATCTTGACGAGCAGCTGGTTGCGACTGGGCAGATCCTTCCCTTAAATCTGATGATTGTCGAAAACTCCTCGATGGGGCTCTAGGAGGAATTTTACTCCTTCTAGGTCCTAATCGATTAAAAGGTGATACCCTGCTTAACCTCTCTAGCGCACTAGTCCTTTCTGGAGAGAGAGTGATACGTTGTTCAGTATCTGTGGCTCGCACTGACGAAGTTCGTCCAGGTTGATAAGAAAAATCTCCAGACTCTTCATTGCGATATGAATTGGTACGCCTAGTACGCGAAGAAGGTGCACGGTATTTCGTTGAATACTTCGTGGTCCTGAATGGGTTGGTGCACTGCCATGGAGGGTTTGTATGAGTTGTCGCATAGTTTCTTACATGACGGTCTGTCCCTGAGCCAGATTTTCCATTATTCCAGCCAGATCTGGAATATTTGGCGGAGCAGATGGATTTGGAGGGCTTCCAGCGTTTCGATTGCTAGATTCTGGAATATTAGCCATTTGTGATGGATTGTTTTTGATGAAAAACGATATTACCAGTCGTTTCCCACAGATGGCGCCAATCTGTTGATGTACAAAATTATATCGTATCTAATTATTCAATCATAGATAAATAAATGAGATGAAGAATTTTTAAAGTGGTTCAGCCTTATAAGAATGGCCTACCTCCACTATTATGTTATTGCTGAGTGTTTGGGAATTCTCGATTACAAGTTCTATCAAGTAATTCCGGTCCCCCTACAATGAGGATTGTACAATGTATTTATAGCCCTGAGGCTGTAATGAGAAGGGGTAATAAATTAAATGATGTACATATGAAAGGGTAATACATTCAATGCCCCTTAAATATATGCGTCTGAATGATAAGCATTTAATGAACAGTCAGACTGTTGGTTTTCCTGCTATTAATGCTTTGTTCGAGGTGCAGCTCGGACCGCCTAAACTTCTCGGTGCTCAAGAGTTCCTCGGAGAGTTCTTGTTCCTCGGAGCGTATGAGTTCCTCGGGGAATCAGTGTTCCTTGTTGTAGTATGGTTCCTCGGAGCATGTGAGTTCCTCGGAAGTGTTTGTTATTGCCACGCAGATTGCCACGTGTCATTACTTTATTGAGCCATGTCAGCAGACTAAATTTGGTATCAATAGTATAAATTATGAGGGGATGTAATATTTTTCTATTGTAATTCTCATTTGTAATGATGGATAATGATCGTGGAAAAACATGGGGATAGTCTGGGGACTTCTTGAAGAAGAAATAAGAGTTCTTGGTAAAGTTTCTGTGACACTCCACCTAATTAAATACAGTGTGATCAGTCCTTTATTAAATTAATTCAGAATATTCAGTTGGTTCAGAATGTGCATCACTGTCCAAAAACTTTATTATTAATACTAACCATATAATATTTAAAAAGTTTGATGTCAAAATTTTATCTATTAATTGACATAAAACCAAATTAACCAATTACTGACCACACACCATTCAAACGAATCTCATATGAAATAAAATGACTAAGGTAATAAATGAGACTGGAGAAAACACATCTAGCCTAAATCCCAAATACAAGAATCCAGCAAAGTAAATGAACAACTAAAAGGAATAACTAAATATATCCACAAATCTCTGGATGTCTGAATAAGTAAAAAGGGGTAACATGACCTAACTGAAATAGAGAAACTCAAGATGTAGGAATGAGAATCATGGAGGCATCTACTACCAAGTCTTGTAACTTCCACAGCAGCTACAGCTCGTCAAATGAATTGAACTCCTATCCTTGGTGTCCCAGTGGCTGAGTACCTAAAATAATTTGACAAAAGAAAAGAGATTTTGCAATAAACGGGTCAGAGCCCGAGTTGAAAATAGTTTAAAAATCAACAAGTATTTAAAATGCATTAAACAGTAAATATTATATCCATGTTAGTTCCTCGTTCCCTCACTTGAGATTCTCACCTCTCAACTAATGTGCACGCCTAGCGTAGAGTCCTAACCCCTCCTAATCACACTATCCCACATATCTAACTTAGCCCAAGTCCTTTACTGAAATGCCTAAGTCATTGTACCCAATCATAACACCCGAATAATACATTCTTATAATTATAACGCTAGCTTAATCGGATTCGAATAACTCATTAATCATTCAAGTTCTCACATTGTTGATTAATATTAAATATTGTAATCTTTCTCATCTACTAAGCAACACAGTAGAATAATCTCATGTTTATATATGTATATATATATATATCATACATATATATACTAATATGTCACCCCAAAAGGCTAAACCTGCGGTGCACACATACTCTGCTAGAAGTCCCCGTACATCACGCGCGTAAGGACTACGAATTCTGAATCACTCTAAAATCGCATCAACACATATCACACACAATGGAGGCGAACATAGTTCCCAGCCCAATGAACTATGCATATACCTACGCACCCACATGACCGCAAACTTATCAACTCGCAGATAAGTCTTTCCCAGACCTATGTCCTGAGGTAGCAATCTACAATCCCCCCGAAGGCTCATCAAGATAAGATTGTCCCCTTCCTAAAACCTCATGTGATAGCAAGTATGGTAGGTATGTCATATACATAAGGATTCATACAATAGGTACACACAACCCATATAATTAATAGGATCACACCACCTATATATTCCAGATTTGTACGAATTGACATTCTTTACAATATTCACGATCCTTCCCAGTTATGACTATTCTCTCTATCGTATCGCACTACTTATAATGGGTATCACTAAGGAGTCCCTCTTATCCTTGTATACTTATATACTCCTTGTTACTAGCCCAAGAAATGTGGTTTCCTTAAATAACTTTAAGTCGTTCATTATTATCGAATTATTTTCACCAAATTCCAGCTCGCCCCGTAAATTTTTAAAAATCTAAAATCTTGTTCGAAGTGCCCAGTATCTCGTTCGAACGAACTAAGTTCTAAATTCACGTTGGATTCTCATTCAAACGAGGTCATTCGAATGACTTTCTAGTTCCCCAGGTCGTTCAACGAGCTTTGCCCAGTTTGTCCTCTACTTTAGGAAATCTGCATTTTTGGCCATTTTTGTTCACCCAATTCACATCAAACTTTACTCGACTCACAATTAATAGTCCAAAAGCCAGTTTACATACATATAGATGATCCCTAACATCTTTTAACCATCAATCCTAATTAAATCTCATATATCGGTGAAGGAATTTAATCAAATGTAAAAAAGCCTAGATTCACATCATCAATAGTTTTGTCCACCCAAAACCCAAAATTACATTCATTTTTCTTCATGTATCAACCCAGACTCATGGCCTCTACATATGGTAATTCATCTACATTAAATTTCTTACCCAAAAGCTTGATTAACAATTCAATTTCAACCCAGATTTCATCATATCATGTGTATATCATCAATTCTACACTAACATGTATAATATATGCACTAATTAAAGCAAGATAACCACTTTCCTTATTGGTAAGGTCTAAATCGTAGAATGAAAGTGGTA
This sequence comes from Sambucus nigra, assembly GCA_949130495.1. Lineage (NCBI taxonomy): Eukaryota > Viridiplantae > Streptophyta > Magnoliopsida > Dipsacales > Adoxaceae > Sambucus > Sambucus nigra. The sequence continues at coordinate 423,665,023 of OX422217.1, forward strand.
TTGATGCGTTCATCTCTCCCTGATCTACACGTTGATGCTATTTTTGGTGAAAGATGGGTGGGTTTGATCTTGGAGCTCCTAGGAATCTCTTCTCCTTCTTCCTCTTGGACTCTCTATTTTCTTCTGAAGATAAAACCTAACTTCTCCCACATACATGTAGATATAATGCTTCCAATTTTCGTCCATTAATTTGCCTCAATTTTTGAGAAGACAAAAATACCCCTTCGGGGTGTCGATTTGGCGTAAACCTATCCCAAAATCCAAACTAAACCCCCGGGTAGACTTTTCTGACTATTTTGACCCTTCCGGATATATTGGCGCACTCAAAATGACCATTTGGGTGACGTATAAATATTTTACTTTTTATTCTATTAATTTAGTCCCGACATGACTCACATGCGCGTCCCAACTTAAATTCCATAATTCTCGTATTTCTCTCTCATGATAATTTCCATAAATTCAAAATCACATTCAAAATCATATATTACTTTGTTCGGTCAATAATATTCAATGTAATTTCTAATAATAAATACTAACTCTTATCTCTCTAGTTTTCTATTATTTTATATCGGATTAATTATTAATTAATTCTTCTCACATTTAAATTCAATTAATCCCACAATTAAAATCAGTAAAATTACAGGTATTACATACTTTCCACCTAATTACGGAATTTCATCCCAAAATGCATAAATAAAAGGTATATCTGGTAAGAATAACTCTGGATATTTCTCGCACATATCATCCTCGTGATCCCAAATCGACTCCTCGACATCTTGATGTCGCCACTGTACCCGAACTAACGGCACCACCTTCGACCTCAATTTCCTCTCACTACGGTCTAGAATAGCAATTGGGCCCTCCTCGTAGGAACTATCGAGGTGTAAGTTAATATCCTCTAAATCAATATAGGTGTTGTCCAAATCATCCCGAAGGTATCTTCTCAGCGAGGATATGTGAAACACATCATGAATCCTATGCAGGTGCTTGGGTAACCCAAGTATGTAAGCCACTGGCCCAATCCGCTCAATAATAGGGAAGGGACCTACATACCTCGGCGCCAGCTTCCCTTTCTTCCCAAACCACATTATCCCCTTCATAGGAGATACTCTCAGCAATACTTGGTCCCCCACACTGAACTCCCTAAAGAACCTCTTGGCATCGGCTCTTTTCCCTATCCTGAGCAACCCGTATACAACTCTGGATCATCTTAATTCTGGCTGACGTATCCTAAATCACTTTTTGCCTGAGCAGTTTGTTGTCTCCCACCTCTAACCAACAAGTAGGAGAGTGGCAAGGCCTACCGTATAACTCCTTGAATGGGGCCAGGCCAATGGTAAACTAATAAGAGTTATTATATGCAAACTCTACCAGCGGAAGGTACTGCTCCCAACCTCCCCCAAAATCCAGAATACACATGCGTAACATATCCTCCAGCATCTGATTAGTTCGCTCGGTCTGCCTGTCTGTCTGCGGGTGATAGGTTATGCTCAAGCGTAACTCTGTACCCATGGCCTCCTAGAAACTCTCCCAAAATTTGGACACAAAAATCTTGTCCCAAGTGGACACAATATCAAGGGGCACCCCATGGAGTCTCACTATCTTAGAAATAAATATCTGTGCGTATGGCCCCCGTAGTATAGTCGGTCCGGACTGACAAAAAGTGACCTACCTTGGCCAATCGATCCACAATCACCCATATGGAATCGTGACCCCTCTGCGATGTGGGAAAACCTGTGATAAAATCCATGGAAATTCACTCCTATTTCCACATAGGGATATCTAACGGTTGTAGGAGCCCTCCCGGTCTCTGATGGTCCACTTTCACTAGCTGGTAAGTGGCACATTTCGAATTAAACTCGACGATGTCCTTCTTCATTCCACTCCACCAATACTGTCGCCTCATATCTTGGTACATCATATCCCTGTCGAGATATACCGCAAATCGAGATCCATACGACTCTGTCATCACCTTATGTCGTAGGTCCTCCCCCTCTGGGACAACTAGACGCCCATTAAAGTGAAAACCCCCATCTAAACCCACAAAATAAGACTCAGCTCCCTCGACTAAAAGTTGTACAATTCGATCCTGACAGAACGTGTAGGTTTCCTAGGCCTGTATTACTCTCGTCATAATCTGGGGTGTAACGGTCATAACAAACATGAGTGATCGGGTTACTACATCCTGGTGTCCCAACTCCTTCCATTTTGCCTTCCACACCTCGGCCACGTCACCTGCTGGCCTCCAGATCAAAGCATCAACTACTACGTTAGCCTTCCCCGGGTGGTAATTAATATCGAACTGGTAGTCCTTCATAAATTCAAGTAACCTACGTTGACGCATGTTCACTTCCCTCTGAGTGAACAAATACTGTAGTGACTTATGATCTGTGAACAGGCGAAACTTCTCCCCCAACAGATAGTGTCTTTAGATTCGAAGATCAAATATGATTGTCACTAGCTCTAAGTCGTGGGTGGGTTAATTCCTATCGTGAGGCTTAAGCTTATGATAAGCATAAGCTATAGCCTAATCCTCCTATTGAAGTACACCCCGAAGTCCCTGTAGGTATGCATTAGTATAGACTAAGTACTCCACTCCCGATTTAGGCAGTATTAGAACTGGTGCTGAAGTCAACTTGTTCTTCAGCTCATCGAAAGCCAACTGACAGGCGTCATCTCAGATGAATGGCACTTCTTTGCGATTCAAGTTAGTCAACGGATCTTCTATTTTTTAGAATCCCCGAATAAACCGCCTATAATAGCCTACTAACCCCAAGAAACTTTTCACCTCCATCGGTGTCGTGGGTTGTCCCCACCCCTTCACTTCCGACACATTGCTGGGGTCCATAGATATTCCCCTATCTGGCACAATGTTCCCTAAGAATTATACCTCTCGCAACCAGAATCCATATTTCTTGAATTTGGCATGCAGCTCATTCTCTCGTAAAGTCTACAAAACCCTACGTAAGTGCTCAGCATGCTCCTCCTCGGTCTGTGAATAAATCAGGATGTCATCTATGAAGACAATGACAAACTGATCTAAGAACTCTCTGAACACTCTGTTCATTAATTCCATAAATATTGTCGGTGCGTTGGTTAGCCTGAATGGCATAACCCAAAACTCATAGTATCCATACCTCGTCAAAAATGCAGTCTTAGACACATCCTGTTCCCTGATCCTCAGCTGATGTTACCCTGACCTCAAGTCTATCTTAGAGAAGAAATTTGTTCCCTCAGCTGGTCGAATAAGTCATCAATTTTGGACAATGGATACTTATTTCATATTGTGACTTTATTAAACTCCCGATAATCTACGCATAGTCGTAAAAATCCATCCCTATTTTTCATAAACAGAACTGGGGCACCCCAAGGTGAGGTACTCCAACGGATGAAACCCTATCCTAATAACTGCTCAATCTGATCCCTTAGCTCCCTCATCTCCATAGGAGCCATATGGTAAGGTGCACGAGCTATCGGCCGAGTGCCTGGCGCAAAGTCAATCATAAACTATCTCTCTACTCGGCGGGTAGCCCTAGTATATCCTGAAACACATCGGCGTACTCACGGACAACCAGAATCAAATCAAGAGAAATCACAACTCCCGTAGAGGTCTCCTCCTCTATATAAAATAAGTGGGTGGACGATTCTCCCTCGGAGTGAGGCATCGCCACTAAAAATATCTCCTGACTAGGTATAGCGAAAATTATGCTCCTACTAAAGTAATCGACCATGGTCATATACTCGACTAGCCAATCCATCCCGATGATATCATCATACTCATGCATATATAAAATAAGCATATCGGCTAGCAGGATAAATCTCCCAATATCTATGCCCACTCCCTGACATATAAATAAAATCAATGACCCATAGCCCAACGGTGAATCTACACTAGTTATTGTCCTCTCCGTTGTGTCTAATAACCCAGTGGCACATGCAAAACTAGTGGCAATGAAACTATGTGAATCCCCCGTGTTAAATAATATCTACCCCAAAGTCCCCTGGATAAAAAAATGTACCCTCAACTACAGGCAGTGCCTGTGGGACTGCGTCCTGATGGACGTTGTAGACACTCCCGTACTATAGTTGCCCATGCTGAATCGAAACTGCTAGAATGGCAGGAAATGTTGGGATTAGTGCTGGCACTGGAAGAGAGGCTAGGAAGATCGGCCTCTGGGGCTCCTGGTGAGCACCCTGCTGCTAAGGATACTTCCCCTTATCGGGGCATTCAAATCATCTGTGGCCAGTCTTGCCACAAGTAAATCACTTCCTAACAAAATTTCCCCCTTTCTACCCCTTTTGGTCGTTGCCACCTCTTCCTTGTCCCTGATGGCCCTGCTGAAATTATTGTTGGCCCAGGTGGCACTGCTAGTCCTGATGGCCATGCTGACCTTGGTGGCCATGTCTAAAACCTCCCTGTCCCTGACAAAATCCCCCAGATCTGAATATCTTAGCAGAATCCCCCTAATGGGAAACCTGCTCACTCTGCCTCTACTGACTCTGAGCTACTTGTGCCCCACTGGCACTACCTCCATATGTCCTACCCTGCTGGTTGGAGTCACCTGCCCTCTTGCTCCCCTTAACATGGAAACTATGATCCTGTTAGTGTAGTAAATCAGCATTAAGTACATCGGTATAAGACTGCAAAGAGAGGTTACCTAGAAGGTTTTGTCAAATCCTCTAGGTCAGACCATCCATGAACATCTGAATTTTCTTCTCTTCAGTAGGCACCTCAGTTGGTACCAAGTTTACCAATATAGTAAACTCTTCCTCATACTCAGCTACAGTCTTTCCCTCCTGGGTGAGGTCCAATAGTTTTTGCCTCATCTCAGTCTGAACGGCGGAAGGGAAATATTTGCAGTCGAACAACACCCAGAAGTCCTGTACAGTCATGACGTCACTCTCCTTTACGGTAGTAGTCGACTTCCACCACTGTAATGCTTCCCATACTAGCTTTAAGGTAGCTAATATCTGCTTCTGCACCTCCGAGCACTCGTACATCCTCAGATGCCTCTAGATGTCTTTCTTCCATTGGCTAGCTATAACCACATCAGAACCCCCTGTGAACTCCATAGGATGCACCTTCTGGAAGGCATCCCTGACTCGCTCCCATGAGGAAGGGAATGCATGAGTTGGTGTTGGTGCCACCGCATGTGCCTATGGTGGGGCCTTCTGGACCACAGCTAGTGTTGCATTAACTGCCTGAGCAACGATGGCAGCAACCTCGACAGCATTCATTGTACCTTGAGTTGGTGCTGGCTGAGGCTCGGGTTGGGCATTTCTGGCCTGAGGTGCACATTTGGGAGGCATCTGAAATGAGAAAGAATTTATAAGTCCACAATTATCAAATCTCAAATAGTTGAAGACGTAAACACATAATCAAGAATGCAACAATCCTAATAATAGGGATTTACATCAAAGAACGCTAAGTTTAAAGCATAATAAGCCACACAGATCCTAAAAGACTCTAGAACCTGATGCTCTGATACCACCTGTGACACCTCGCCTAATTAAATATCGGGTGATCAGTCCTTTATTAAATTAATTCAGAATATCCAGTTGGTTCAAAATATGCATCACTATCGAAAAACTTTATTATTAACACAAACCACCTAATATTTAAAAAGGTTGATGCTAAAATTGTATCTATTAATTAACATAAAACCAAATTAACCAATTACTAACCATACACCATTCAAACGAATCTTGTATGAAATAAAATGACTAAGATAATAAATAAGACTGGAGTAAACGCATGCAGCCTAAATCCCAAATACAATAATCCAACAAAGTAAATCAACAATTGAAAGGAATAACTAAATAGATCCACAAATCTCTTGATGTCTGAATAAGTAAAAAGGGGCAGCATGCCCTAACTGAAATAGAGAAACTCAAGATGTGGGAATGAGAACCATGGAAGCATCTACTACCAAGTCTTGTAACTTCCACAGCAGCTACAACTCGTCAAATGAATGGAACTCCTATCCTTGGTGTCCTTGTGTCTAGGCACCTAAAATAATTTGACAAGAGAAAAGAGATTTTGCAATAAACAGGTCAAAGCCCGAATTGAAAACAGTTTAAAAATCAGCAAGTGTTTAAAATGCATTAAACATTAAATATTATGTCCATGTTAGTTCCTCGTGCCATTACTTGAGATTCTCACCTTTTAACTAATGTGCATGCCTAGCGTAGACTCCTAACCCCTCCTAGTCACGCTATCCCACTTATCTAACTTAGCCCAAGTCCTTTTCTGAAATGTATAAGTCATTGTACCCAATCATAACAACCGAATAATACATTCTTATAATTATAACGCTAGCTTAATCAGATTTGAATAACTCATTAATCATTCAAGTTCCCACATTGTTGATTAATATTAAATATTGTAATCTTTCTCATCTACTAAGCAACACGGTAGAATAATCTCAAGTGTGTATATATATATCATACATATATATACTAATACGAAACCCCAAAAGGCTAAACCTGCGGTGCACACATACTCTCTTATCAGTCCCGGTACATCACGCACGCAAGCACTATGAATTCTGAATCACTCTGTAATTGCATCAACACATATCACACACAATGGAGCCGAACATAGTTCCCATTCCCATGGGCTAAGAATATATCTACACACCCATGTGACCGCAAACTTATCAACTCACAGACAAGTCTTTCCCAAACCTATGTCCTGAGGTAGGAATCTACAATCCCCTCGAAGGCTCATCAAGATAAGATTGTCCCCTTCCTAAGACCTACCAAGATAGCAAGTATAGTAGGTATGTCAAACACATAAGTATTCATACAACAGGTACACACAACCCATATAATTAATAGGATCACACGACCTGTATATTCCAGATTTGTACGAATTGACATTCTTATAATATTCACGATGCTTCCCAATTACGACTATTCTCTCTATCTTATCGCACTACTTATAATGGGTATCACTAAGGAGTCCCTCTTATCCTTATATACTTCTATACTCCTTGATACTAGCCCAAGAAATGTGGTTGCCATACATAACCATAAGTCATTCATTATTCTCGAATTATTTTCACCAAATTCCAGCTCGCCCCGTAAATTTCTAAAAATTTGAGATCTCGTTCGAAGTACCCGGTTGCTCGTTCGAACGAGTTCGTTAGAACAAACTTCGAACGAACTAAGTTATGAATTCTCATTGGATGCTCGTTCGAACGAGGTCATTCGAAAGACTTTCCAATTCCCCAGGTCGTTCAAACGACCTTTGCCCAGTTCATCCTGTACCTTAGGAAATCTGCGTTTTTGACCATTTTTGTTCACCTAATTCACATAAAGCTTTACCCAACTCACAATTAATAGTCCTAAAGCCATTTTACATACGTATAGATGATCCCAAACATCTTTTAACCATCAAACCTAATTAAATCTCATATACGGGTGAAGGAATTTAATCAAATGTCAAAAGCCCTAGTTTCATATCATTAATAATTTTTTCCACCCAAAACCCGAAATTAAATTCTTTTTTCTTCATGTATCAACCCAGATTCATAGCCTCTACATATGGTAATTCATCTACATTCAATTTCCTACCCAAAAGCTTGACTAACAATTCAATTTCAACCCAGATTTCATCATATCATGTGTATATCATCAATTCTACACTAACATGTATAATATAGGCACTGTAATACCCCGTATTTTTATGGCTTTTAAATTTGAGGATTTATTAAATTTAATTTGAGATATTAATTTAATATTAATTCGAAAATTTATTTTTAATATTTCCTAGCGTGACAAGAGTTAGTAATTATTGGAAATTTGTTGCATATTACTAGATGAGTAAAGTAATATATAAGATTGATTTTATTAAAATTGTCACGAGTGAATAAAATCGCAATTATGAAAATTTGAGTTGGGATGCGCCTTTGTCGTGTCGGAACTAAATTATTATTATAAAATTGAATAAATTATAAGTCACTTGTATGGTCGTTTTAAGTGCATCAAAGTGTCCGTAAGGGTCGAGATAGTCAAAAAAGTGTACCCGGGGGTTTAGTTTGGGTCTCGGGGCATTTTTAGGCCTAAGTGACATCCCGGGAGGGTATTATAGACATTTTGTATTTTTGGATAATTAAACCCACTAATTTCCATAAGATATATCATCCATTAGGAGTTGTCTTTTAGGGTTATCAATCACAGAACCTAATAATGACCATTAGAGAGGAAGGTAGAAAGCTTTCCAAGCAATCTAAGGCCGAGAACTCACTCAATCGCACCGCCACCACCACCAAAATGTAGATCGCACAAGGAGGAACGCAACCATATCTTTTTCATCAACAAATAAGACCCTTGAACTCCAGGCAAGTATCTATCTTGCTTTATTTTTAGTTAATGTCTCATCCATGTTAGATTAGGGTTGATAAAAGCATGTTTCATGAAAGAATTTGATAACTTAGAGAATTTAAATCATATGTTTTAGAGGAAATAGATATATTTTGGACATCTCAATCATATGTAAAGGATTACCCACGAATTTGTATGGATTTAGAAGCAAGAAATCTAGAAAAGAATTAGAAGAATGGATGTTTTGTGAAAAATTAGGGTTCTTGATAATTATGTTAATTTACCCCATTAATTCAATACCTTTGATGAATTTGGGCATGTTTCACGTAGGAAATCATGTATATAGGTATATAAAACCAGTATTAATCTTGTTTTGGAGTTTAGGGATCATAAATGGCTTTTTGGAGAAAATTGTTGGATGAAACCCGTAGATCGACTTTGAAGATTTTGGGCAAGAACTGCTTGATCGATCGATCGACCACTTTCCTCGATCGATCGATCCCTCCTAGAAAACTGCATATTTTTTCCCTTTTTTTCAATCCGGTTGAAATACGTAGGAACCCTTGATTATTATTTATAGAGTACAATGGGTTATGAAGATGACCAGTAGGATCTAAGTAGACTCTGTTGAGTGGATTTTAATATGGGATGAAATTGTGGGTTAACGGGGAGTTATTCATACATTGAAAATTGTGCGTACGTTCACTAAAGAATTGAGACTCGTGAAAGATTTAGACCAAAAGATAAGTGAGGGTATACCTACTGAAATTATACTTAGTGAGAGAGAATACTTCGAGAGATGAGAAATAAGTATGAAATGAATTATAAATGAGAATAAAAGAGACGAATCCGTTATGCGAGATAATTGAGTCAAATTTGTGCTAAGAACGGATAATAATAATTAGGGGTCGTGGGCGAACCTAAATTGAAAAATGTGATATCTATATATATGACTATGTGACTGTACATATATTAAGTATTATGTATCTGTGTATAATCATACCTGAGCTACTTGCTATCACGGAGGTTTCCACGCCGAGACAGTCTTATCTCGATTGGACCCTTATGGGGGATATTGACTCGTACCCTAGAAGATAGTATCCTAGATACAGGCTATCTAACAATGATTGTCGGATAATCCTTAGAGATGTGAGGGTGTGTGTTGACCTCTTAGTGACTTGGAACTATGATTCGCCTCCATTTGTATGTGTATTGTGTTAATACAGTTCGAGAGTGATTCCGAACTAGTATTTCCCTTAGTACGAGTGATATGGGGACTTGATAGCAGAGTGTGCCAGTACCATAGATTTTATATGAGGTGCCGATAGTGTGTGTGTGTATATATATATATATATATATATATATATTATATGAGTGACTAATATATTTATATATACTTATATATATGGAAACTTTCTACTGTGTGTATAAGTAGTTAAGTAATGAATAAATGCTCCAGCTTTATAACAAGTGTTCGTGAATTTTGTAACGGTACTGAGTGGTTCTAAGTAACATAAGAAACTAAAAAGGAATAAATTTTCTAAAACTAAATATCATGGTCTTAGTACTTCTAGGGATAAAACTTTATGGACAAATAAGTTAGATAGGCTTATGAGTTTAGTAGTACGATAGGCGAGCACACTAGAAGAGAGGTGATAATTCTCAAGAGAGTGTCGCATCAAACCTGGTTGTCACATGAAAAAGGTACCCAAGGGTCACACTAGAAAGAACCGAGTGGTACTTGCTAATGCGTATTAGGTAAATTAAAAATCTCCAACTCTTTCAAATCTTTAATACAAAATCTATTATAAATTTTAAGTGAGAAAACACTCACGCACACTATTAGTAAAGGTGATGATGCTAGAAGTAAAGAATAATTCCCTTTAAGAATGAGATGAGGAAAAGTAGAGTGTGACACAATATATGTTATCGAGGAACCCACCTTAGTGGTAAACCCCGTGTCCCTAGTCCCAGGACAGCCCGCGCACTCAAGTCCACTATTACCGATTACAGGTTACAGATTACAGTCCTCCAAGTCCACAATGAAATAAACTAAGCAAATACAAACCCGTACACGCAGCCTAGTCTAAAACAACCCAACTTGACTGAAAATCAGTCAACCCAATAACACCCCGGTAATAGAGACTAACACTCACTTACTACACAAGCACAACTACACACTCAAACCCGAGACCCCGTGAAGTTGTGCAACACAAATATAATAATAGATATTGTTTTAATCAAAACAACAAAAATAATCTTGTTTAAAAATAGACCAAACAACCAAGGTTTAAATCTATTTTAATTGACAAGACAAATTACCAATCAAGGACTAATTGAAAGGTAAGACAATATTGAATTAATCAATACTAAAAAGAATGCTTAAATATTAAGTCCCAAGACACAAGTAAGGTCTTCCTTAATATTTAATATTCAAGTAAAGATTAATTCTATAATAAATTTAGTTGGCGCAAATGACCACAAATAAAATAGGAAATAAATTCCAACAATTGTGTCGCGCAACTAAGATAAAAATTAACCTAACACCAAATATAATATGAATCAATTTAAATAGGTGTTATGTTAAAAATATTAAGTCCAAGTAAAATGAGCAAAAGATAAATAAGTGTAGCACTTAGCTCATACACAATAGGACTTCATTAAAATAAATAAAATAAGGTTACAAATATTAAATTCCAATTTTAGTATAAACCAATACTATGACAAGGGTTGGATTAAATACTCATACACACATAAACACTACCTTAAGTTATAAAAGAATACAACAAAAAGTATTCAACTTAGGCAATAAAAAGTGTACGAGTCAAATGGTCCAATCCAAGTCAAGTGAGTACGAGATAAAGAGTGTAGCACTCGACTCACTAAAATAGGATGGGTTTAACTAAAATAAAATTTAAATAAATAAAGATGTGATATAAAGACTACACACTAATTAAACCCAACTAAATAAAGTGAACACACAAAAGTTCAACTTAGAGGGTGTAACTAGTTAGAGTCAAAAATCAAATATCTTTATTCCCAAATAAATTAAATCAAATTATAATAATAAATAAATAAAAATGTGTGACACACTAAAATAAGTCTTGATAATAAAGTGTACACACAAACTGAAATGGGTGTGAATAAACTCTTCAAACCAAACACCCAATAAGCCTACTAAAATTCAGTCCCAACAAATTTTAGTCCAAATAAATTTAACCAAATAAAGTTTGCCAAAAAAAATCACAGTCCAAATAAATAAAGTGTACACACACTAAATGAGTTGGGTATAAAATAAGCTCCAATCAACAAATACCCAACACCCAAATAAATTTTAGTTCAAATTAAAATATTATTTTAATAAACAATGTGTGACACAAAATAATCTAAGTCCAATAAAAAATGTGCACACACTAAATGAGTTGGGTGTAAAAATAAGCTCCAACAAAAACACCCAAAAAAAACTTAGTCCAAAACAGTTCCAAATTTCAGTTCAAAACAAATCCAAGTTCAAATTAATTTTTGGTTCAAATTAAAGTTCAAGAACAAATTAATTTTAGTCAAAAAAAAATTTAATCCGGATAAAATATTTAGTCCAAAGATGTATAGGCCAAAGTTTATATCTAGCAACCTCAAGCCACAACAACCAAACAAACAAAACAAAACAAACAACAAACTGAAATGGGTATTGTAGAAATAGCAGGTTCTATAATCAATAAATTGATTCAAGTATGTTCTTAGCTAAAACAAACCAACTTTATATCTTAGAAGACTAACAACAAACAAAGTGATGTACATTTCTTTTGCCAAAAACAATAAATCGTTTTAGATCAAAAATTGGTGAAGGTGTGGTGTTTAACAAAAACAGATTTATATATCTATCTATATATGTATAACTAGTATACAATATATGTATATATGTAAGTTTATATATGTATATAGATATACACACACATAGAAGAACACACACACACTGTTCACACGCACACACACACGCTGTCAACAGCACACACGCACAGCCACAAACACTGTTCACACGCACACACTCTCACAGCAAACACAGATCTAAAAAAATTGATCTATACTATTTATATATATATATATATGCAGATTTATATGTATATATATATATATGTACAACAGCAGATGCAGATTTATATGTATATATATATATATATATATATATATATATATATATATATATATATATATATATATATGTACAAGTAGAGAAAGAGGGATACCCAAAAAAAAACTTCCGCCGGAAAACAGTCACCGGAGAATGATCGTTGGAAATATGAAACCCACTGCCGGAAAAGTTAAACCCCAACTTCGATCTTCAAACCCCCACACCGAAACCTCCAAATCAGAACCGATCCAAAAAAAATTCTCAAGCAAACCTTATGAGATGAGAGGGAGAGAGCATAGATCGAAAAAAAAAGAAAGAGTGAGAGGGTTTCGGCCAAAACAAAAGAGAGAGGGGCGGCTGGAAAAAATGAGAGGGAGAGAGTGTTTCTTCCAAACAAAAAAAAAAACAGCTGAAAAATTGTGTGTGTTTGAGAGAGAGAGATTGTGTCTACTTATACCACAAACATAAAACCCTAAAGGGTTCTCTCCAAAAGCCCAAAGCATTTAAAAGCCCAAAACATTTAAAAGCCCAAAAAAAAAAAAAACACACACAAAAAAAAAATAAAATCCGAAAATAAGAATAAAAAATAAAATAAAAAATTGAAACACAAAAATAATGATACTCATAAAAATACAGATCATACTACAAAGTTATGAAACAAAAAAAAACACAAAATAAGTATTTTGAAATAAAAAATATTTTAAATATCAAGTCAAATAAAATAAAAAACTTGAAATATAAAATAAACTTTAAATTCAGAAAAATATCAAAACTCACACAAGAAAAAAAATAAATAAATTATATGACACCCAAAATAATTTGTACATTACACAAAGAAAATATTTTTCTCAAAAAAAATAATTTATATAATAAATCAATATAGGAAAATATGATTTAAGATATAAAAAATAGATTTGAATAAAAATAAAAAATGCAAGAGCATATAAATAAATAAAAATTGTTTGTCTCAAGATTGAGCCAACACAAGAAGAATGAGATTTTCATCACATTAGCCAATAAGCATTTTAAATACTTGCTAAACTATTTTAAACTGTTTTACACTTGGGCTCTGACCTATTTCCTGTTATTTCTCTTTCTCTTGTATATATATATTTGTATTATAGGTGCCCAGCCACAGGGGCGTCATGTATAGGCTCTTTGGATTTGACATGCTGCAGCTTATGTGGAAGCCGTAGGTCCTTGCTTTAGACGACCTCGTCATTGATTGTGTTCTTGGTCTAGTTCTACTTAGTTAGGACATGTGTCGCCCGTTTTCCTATTCCATTTGAACTTGTCAGAGATTTATGTTTATTTATATTTCCAGTATTCAGTACTCCTTGGGAGTTAACTATTGTCGGGATGATTTCATTTATGGTTCTTAAACTTGGTTTAGTTTATCTAGATGGTTTAAATTCTTGTGTGTTAATTGCCATCATTAACATTTATGTGATTCTTAAACTGTTGGTTATTAAAAAGGTTTTCGTATTGGAAATTAATAAAATAAAAATAAGACTTTAAATTGTTTTGACGCTTAGCTTAATTATTTAGGGTGTTTAAATCGAAAATATTTAGTTTGCGATAGTGATGCTGAGAATGAACCAACTGTTCACCTTAATTTTAATTTAATAAAGGACAGATCACCCGGTATTTAATTAGGCGGGGTGTTACATGCACTAATTAAAGCGAGATAACCACTTGCCTTGTTGGTAAGGTCCGAATCGTAGAATGAAAGTGGTATACATGTGTTCCTCTTTTCCCGATCTACACGTTGATGGTATTTTTTGTTAAAGATGTATGGGTTTAATTTTGGGGCTCCTAGGAATCTCTTATCCTTCTTCCTCTTGGACTCTCTCTTTTCTTTTGTAGATAAAAACTAACTCCTCCCACGTACATGCAGATATAATCTTTCCAATTTTCGTCCATTAATTTGCCTGAATTTTTTAAAAGACAAAAATACCCCTCTGGGGTGTTGGTTTGGCCTACAACTATCCCGAAACCCAAACCAAACCCCCCGAGTAGACTTTTCTGACTATTTTGACCCTTCCGGATATGTTGGCGCACTCGAAATGACCATTTGGGTGACATATAAATATTTTACTTTTTATTTTATTAAATTAGTCCCGACACGACTCACACGCGCGTCCTGACTTAAATTCCATAATTGTCGTATTTCTCTCTCGTGACAATTTCCATAAATTCAAAATCACATTCAGAATCATATAGTACTTTATTCGCTTAGTAATATTCAATATAATTGCCAATAATAAATACTAACTCTTATCTCGCTAGTTATCTATTATTTTATACCGGATTAATTATTAATTAATTCTTCTCACATTTAATTCAATTAATTCCACAATTAAAATCGGTAAAATTACGGGGTACTACAGTTTCATAGAGATTCAAGAAGGGTTCTTGGATTGGATATAGAAATTCTTGCATAGCAAATTCTAGTTCTTTTTTTATTTATTCTGGATGATCGGATTGTTGGGATTTTTTTTAACATTTTGATATGTTCTAGCCTAAGGTGAGTTAAAGTTGTTCAAAAATCTTCTCGACCGGAGAATGTTAAGGTCGTTTGATTTATGTTTTGGAGATCAGACAATCAGATTTACTAGAATTTTGTATATATTCTTTGTGAAGATGAGACGAAGTCGTGTTCAAAGAATTAGCTCGATGTGACATCTTTAAGATTGCATGCATAAGTTTTTAATAAAGCTTACTTCAAGTTGGACTCTTGTCCAAAATAAAGTCTTCTTCAACGAGGATTCTTTTGCATGGAGAGTTTTACTTCAAGTTCGGCTCTTGCCTAAAAGGAATTGGTCATCAATTCTAACTCTTTTGCATGAAGAGTTTTACTTCATGTTGAAGTCTAGGCCATGATGAAAAGGGCATTAAATATTTTGTTTTTATTTTTTTGCATTTAATTATTTTATTTCTTGCATGTCTCTTTATTTATATTATGTTGCATAATTTGTGTGCTAATTAATTGCATAATAAGGAACACCCATTTTATGGAAAACATGAATTATTTATTTTGAGACTATCCTAGATCACCAATTTTCTCCAAAAATTTGTGTTGTGTTTTATTCTTTTCTAAATTTAATTTAATAATGGTAACTAATTTAAAGGTATAAATTAAATTTTGATCTTCAGGTTTTAATTTTTATTTTAAAAAAATTAATATAGTGAGATCAGGTGATTAATTTATAAAAATAAATTGGATATTACCAAGATTTAAATCGAGGATTTTAGAATTGAATGTTTAGTTTTTCAAAACCCTTAAGTTTTAAATACTAAGTGGGAGAGGGGGTTCAATATAAACCCCACGGTCTCCATCAATAATTTTTAGACTTTCAATATTATGAAGGTCCTCCAAAGAGGAATACTAATTATTGTGATAGTCGGTACAAGTTTCCCAACTGGTAATTTTGGATTTATTATTCATGTGGGTGGACCCATAAGGAGGAGTCTACGTCATATTGGATAATTTAAAATTAGTTGGTGGTATACACTTAGACACGACTTTTAATATCCTCCAAAGGAGTCATTATCATTAGGAGTGGAACCAAAAGTCGTCGACTATTCATTATATTGGATAGGGGATCCTGAATTATCCGATAGTATAATGAAAGATGAAAGTTTATCTAGTTCAAGGTATGGTGATTTAAGCTCCTAATGGAAAATCTCATTCATAAATGAATTAGGAATTTTGACGGGCTAATTAAAATTGGAGGCTAAGGGATGCCACTAAAAATATAATCGAATTATTTCTCGTGTTTAATTAGAATTTTTTTACCAATTTCATATTCCTAAAATTTCAAAAATGAATTCAATATTTTTCTCACTGTTTTAGTCTTAAATTGTTAATTATATAAAAGTTTTAAGGTCTAAATAATATAATTAGACATGGTAATGGTTTTTCTCTTAAATGTGATTGCGCTCTTAAAAGTGAATGCATGATTTATGATCCGATCTACAGTAACTTAGTATGTATACTTGGGAACCACAAATAAGGATTGCAACTCATTGCAAAGGTTCTAGGTTACCTAGAAATTAGTTTAAAAAGAGATGTTCCTAGTTATGGGCATTGAGAATAAGATAATGATATAAGCTCCAAGTATATCTTTTAGATAACGGAGAGGGAATAAAGATTAATATAGGAAAATTATTTTATGTAACCGATTTTACAATTTGATTTTGATTTTCTAAATTTTCTTTGAACATATATTCGATTGATTTTACAAAAACTATTTTATTAAAATTGGACATCTTTTATCTATTCAGGTATATTTGGAAATAATTTATACATTATAAGTTTTGTCTCACCACTACTAAATACTGAAATGAATAACATTGATGGACAATCATTAAAGAGAAAAAAATCGATCTTTAAACTCCTTTAGATATGATAAGGTCCATGACAGGTTATTCAGGACTGTAATATTCTTATTTTTTTATGTAAGATATGAGCATATATATTTTAATTTAATTTCTTCTTAATCCGTCTCTTCAACTCCTATTGAACATTAAAGTGGGCGTAATTTCATTCTAGGGTATGTTGGGATTTTAGGGTGCCTGACACTTGTACTATAGAATGAGCCAATGAAGTTGAAATTAAGGAAAGAGGTATATATCTTCATTAGTTATCCCGAAGGTTACAAAGATAGTTTATATCATAATCCTAACTACAAGAAGGCCATTGATTACATCAATGTTAGGTTATTGTAAAAGGGTTATATAATAAACTAAGGGACCTAGTGTAAGTTGGACTTACAAGATATAACAGAACATCATATTACCAATATCGTTAGACCACCCGTGTAGGATAAAATACATCCTAATATCGATAATGCACTACTTTATCACAATGGGAGAATTCTTGATGATTAGGATACACGTGTCACTAATATTATATTGCAAGTGGTGCCACGTCGTAGTGGGAGCTTTTGGAGTCATCCCGAATGGTTATTGTTATGGATCATTTTGATATCATCCCAGTCAAATAGTAATCGACTCCCACGAACTATAATGAGGCATTCGAATATAAGGACTTCAACTTTACTTTATGACTATGGATACCAAAAGGGATTCGATGTATTTGAATCATGTTTTGGGGATTATAGACTTGTTAATGGTGTAAAATCCATCGGGCACAAGTGAGTCTACAAGAAGTTAAAAGAAAGGTGTATGAGAAGGTGCAAGCCTTCAATGGCAGGGTTACTAAAGGGTTTACTCAGAAATAAAAGGGATTGAATATGAGCAAACCTTCATCCGATAGCCATGCTAAAATCCGTCTAAATTCTACTGTGTTCTTGAATAATCGTCTTGACAAGCACATAGTAAAAAGTAGGGAAAACAAAAGTGATGTAAGCTAATGATATCCATTCATGGTTTTAAGATAACATCAAGGCCTTGAGTCATTTGGTTTGATCATCTAATCAAGTTTTGATATTGATCAAAGTTCGATAATTACTTATTTATATAAGAAGCATGAAGGAAATGTGGGGTTTCTTAGTAGAATTTGTGGATAATACTTACCTAATCGGCAATGAAGTTAGGGTATTTTTTTCCACATAGGAGTGTGGTTGTCCGAGTATTTGATATAAAGTACTTAGGGCAAGCTAGTTATATTTTTATGATCAAGATTATGTTAGATCAATTGCAGATAATGTTGATCATATCCTAAGTCGATTATATCAATCTTGTATACATAGGATTAGCATCAGGATTCCATGAAATTAGTTTATTTTTGAAGTTTGGGATCATTTTATTTGGTAATCAATGTTTAAAGACACTTGATTAAATGGCATGAATAAGGGATATACCTAAAGCTTCGGCGATGGACAGCCTCAAATATACTATGTTGTATGCTAGACCAAAGTTTGATATGCCTTCGGCATAATCAATAAATTTCAGTCAATAGTCTTATACCTTTAAGGTATAAAGACTAGGTTTTCAATCAAATAAGTATTATGTAACAACCCACCTAATGGGATACCGGGCGATCACTCCAATATCAAATTATAACAGGAGTTACATATGGATCATTCTCAACATCACTGTCGAAAATCCATTTAATTACTAATATCCCATTAGGCGAGCGTTAAAATTTTAACTTAACTACTCTTTTAATCAATTAAAATAAAACATGCACAATTTAGTGCGTAAATAAAACTGAAATGAAAATGAAATAAATTAAAATAACCGAACACTCGGTTCAAATTATACAACCATATCGAATATCGTGCAAAGAATAAATAAAATCAGTTGGACCATTGGCCCGAATGTTTGTACAATACCTCCGATCTAGAGTACAAGGAAAGAAGCGTCTACCGAGAACCCGCAAGCATCCACATCTGTTGCAGCAGACGTCTGACTCGAAAGAACTTCCATCCAGGCGCCCCTGTGTCTGGACACCTATATATATATGTATAATATACAACAAAAGGGGAAAAGTAGATAAACGGGTCAGAGCCGGAATTTTGAAAATATTTTGCAAGTGCATAAATGCTTTATTTTTAGAAAAATAGTTTTATCTCATATTTAAATTGGTATCGCACTCCCATGAGATACCCCTCACCTCTCCTATAGTAGTGCACACCTAACGCATCCTAACAACACTTCCTAGTCAAGCTACCCCGCCTAACTAGTCTAATAACCTATCCACTATCTACCCTAGATAGTCCAAGTGCTAAGGGCTAAACTTCCCTCCATTCTCAACACTGCACTAAGTTCGTGAGTGGGGTGTCTCGCAAAGCGAAATCCAAACAAGGAACCTCCCCCCCCCCCCGATACACTACTACTTGGCAGGGTTAATGGTAGAGATCCATTAGGCCCGTAGCACACACAAATATATAAATATATATATGTGTACATTTACAATATACGTCCGGATAATATCTCCCGGACTGAGGTTTACCAATTCAATTATATCTTTATAATACACATCTGGATCTACCTCCCGGACTGAGGTGTATTCGATACACAAAGTATTTATCATTTTTATTTCAAAACTTTCCATTTCCCTTCTCATATCCAGGAAATGTATTTAAAAGCCAATTCATTAGCATGAATTGCTATACCAAAACATATATCTTTTTAAAAGCCAATTTTATTAATATAAAAATGCTTTTCCTTTTTCAATTATCCCATTTCCCTTTTTATACTCAGGAAATGTAATTAAAAACCATTTTTATTATCATAAAAATGCTTTTACCATATCATATGCTTCCACATCCCTTCTTCCATCCGGGAGTGTTACCGAAGCTAAACATATAGCCCATTTCCCTTCCTATATCCAGGAAATGTAATTAAAGCAAATCCATTATCATGAATTGCTTTAATATAACGCGTTCTAAGACCGCCCGTCGAGGTTTTCCCCCTGTGCGCGCCCCTAAATGGCTATTATCTTCCAGGGCCTATCATCAATACAACCTGGGATCCTACATCGCAAGACGTCGGGAAGCGGCCATGTGCCTGCGGGATAGTCAAGACCACACCCGAAATCTCCTAACCAACGCAGAAAAATATATATCAACAAACGCTCACATGGCCTATAGGACTATATCCACCCAGCATTCATTAGCCATGGGGCTTCACCATACGTATGCAAATTCCCTAATGATAGCGATTTAGAGAGGTGTGCAATCCATATTTTATCAATTATGAAAATCATTTATTTACCATTTTGAAAATATTCATTTTTATATTTTCAAAATCATTTCCATCATAACATATATATATATACCTAAATCACACAGTATATACATATCCTATATATTCTTCCTAGAATATATCTAAACGGTCATGGTGGCCTATAGCATCTAGCGATGACCAATAATCCCAAAGATTCCCTCCAGGAATCATAATCATGCATTCATATTAGCATGATTCTAAATCCAAAGTATTTCCTTACTTCGACAAATAATAATTACCTTAATCATCTCTTAAGGATTTATTGGATATCTCCAACTATACTAATTCACTTTAAGTGAATATACATATATATATATATATATGTTCCCAAATCCACAAGTCCCTTAGGACATAACCCTCTAATATACTTTAATTTAGAAGGCCCATAAACTTTAATCTCAAAGAGGAGAAATAATAATAATCTCCAAAATCTTGGGCTGAAAACTAGGCACCGGTCGACCGGTCCTAGACCCCCGGTCGACCGCGGGTTGCAAATAAGCCTACGAAACAAAGCAGTAGGCCCTATTTGCTTGACGCGGTCGACCGGTCACACCAGGTCTCCCAAAATTAAATTCCTCAAATCCTTAATCCAACAACCCAAATTCATTTTCGGGGTTTCTAAACTACCCTAAAAATCATCTAAAACATCTACACGACTAATCCTAGCCTGTATTTTTCCAATTCCCGATTTGATTTCCGAGTTGATGATTTCAACCCGGAGCTGCCATCTTGTAAAAATCATATCAAATCGTAAAAAAATCAGAAAAATACGCGGTCGGTGCCCACGCGACCGTATCGAAAATATCTACAACTTCCATGTTTTGGCCAAGAGCTAAATAATTTATCTTCTTGGCCTAAAATGACTCCAAAGGCTACGAGTTTACTATTCATTATCTTCCCAAAATCCCAAACTCCATTTTTGTTGTTTCTAACCTTATCCAACAACTCAACAAACATCTAATCTATCTTTTACAACTAACACATCAATTATTTTGGGGTATTGAATCATTTCTCTTAGTTTTAAACCCTAAAACCACAAAAACCCCAACTTAACATTTAAACCCATTTTTATACTCCATTAACATGGTTTTAACACTAAAAATCATAAAGTGTTTACACTACATCAATATGTAAACTCATAATCAATTTTTATCCAATTTTATTTTAAGGGTTCTAACCCCAAAATCATATTTTTACCAACTATGATATGAGATTAATGCACAAAAGTAAATAAAGCCAGTAAACACTTGCCTGGAGGATGAAATCCGATGACCTCGAGTCGAATCCGGCGGAGTTTGGCCCGAATCTCCCTTTTCTCCCCTCTTTTCTCCTTCCACTCTCTCTTCTCTCTTTTCTTTCTTCTTTTTCTTCTCTTTTCTCCCCCTCTCCCTCTTTATAAAGAAAGAAAAAAGGTTTAAACCCTTAAAACCCAAAAATGACTCGTTTACCCAATTACGAGTTACTTTTACCTCTAAAATTACCCGAAACTTAATTTCGACAATCGGACACTCTTTTTCGACTATCTCGGACATTCTGAGACTCATGGCACAGTCGAAATTTCCATCTGAGGTACTTGACCACAAATCACTATTGCAACCCAAAATAAATAAATAAATGCGGGTTTTCTACTCAAAATCTTACATCTTTTGTCGCTATACTCCACGGCGACATATAATTAAATTACTTCGACCTATATAGTCCCAAAATAATTTATAACACCCTTCAAAAATCATTAAATCCTCAAAAATCCCAAAAATTACTATTTCGAGAAATTTTTCAAATTCCAAATTATACTTAATTATGGAATTTAATTGTCTCCAAAAGGGCGGGTTGTTACATACTCCCCCCTCCCCCCCCCCCCCCCCCCCCCCCCTTACAATGGAATTTTGTCCTCGAAATTCTGATACAACTTACACCCTCTAACTAGGATTACTACAAATCCTAAAACCTCAAGGGAAAGATACTAACCTAATGGTTCCTAACCATACACTATGCGGCTTCTGCAATCATAAAGTGACTCTAATACGTCACTTAATACCCATCCTCTAAAATGCCTCTTGGCATGAATTTTAACCTTATATACTACTCCTATCTTAACTAGGCGGTATACCAAACCACCTTACCAAGGCGCCCATACACCTTCCTAACTTGTGCACATCTGCACATCCGTAGTGAACGTCTGACACGTAACACTCTCTCCCAATAAGGGTATCCTTTCCTTAGTGTAATACTCACCTATGGGTCCTTCCAACCCGCGAAATTTCAATCCTCCTAACCTCGGCGCCGCTAACTCTAGCGAACCTACATCCTAAAAATGCTACGATCTATGCGTTACCCTACCTAGGCAAAACGAGTATCCTAAATATGTCCCTATTGCCCAAGGCCTCTCTCAACTCCCGACATTTGCTTGGTTTCGTGCGTGGGACATCTCGCCAAAGCGAAATCCAGACAAGGAACCCTCCCGTTACACTACTCCCTCGCGTTGTCGGTTATCGAGATATAACGACCTAAGGCACACCAGCGGGACGTCCTAAATCTTACTAAACTAACCTACAAACGCATTCCAACTATCTTATCCTTCCGCCCATACGAAAGGAAACCTAACTAATCAAAGTGCCTACTCTCTGTAGGAACACTTCTTATATCACATCGATCACAAATTTCCTCCAAATTTGCCTTCTTATTAAGGCATGGCTATCATCCTCAAATCAATTTCTCTAAGTCCTACTCCACCCAACTACTTGTGGCGAGAGGACCACTTTAGTGCTTTTCCATAGCACAATATTTCCATAAGCGTACCATCATCACAGGGTTCGTAGTCTATAGTGGTTCATCCACACTATAAGACTAACCCACATCCTTGCATCCCATAACAGCTCTCCACGCCCGGCGTCGTTAAGAGTCATGTGTGGAGTGTCTCGCAAAGCGAAATCCAAACAAGGAACCCCTCAACACATTAACACTTGACTTCGTCGGTCACGGAGTCCCGTTATTTCAGACATGCAACCGGGACAATCCTATCCCTTATCAATGAAAGGTGGTATGAACTCCTATCTCTAACTAAGAGTCATACCACCCAGCGCTCGCACTATTTCTAAGTCCTTGCGCAAACCAGTACTGAGCTAAATCTTACAGCTCAACAATGATCCTGTGGGCCTTAAATTATATCTATAAGGTTGCCACATATACCAACCAAAATAAGGAAGCCTCTGCTCATCGAGGTCCCATCAATCCATAATAATAAAGGTGAACTCAACCTTTATCAAGGTGAGACGCCACAATAACAACTTGTTCCCTTCAGGAACCATGGACACGATAGTCTTTCCATCATTAGCCTGCTATCGCTCCGATATACCATATACCTCATACGTATATATACAAAATATAAACACCCGCCTTTATGACGAGTGAAGGAAAACAAAATCCCGCTATTGCGGAAAACACATAGGCCTACATTATTATGTTATCCAGACCGAAACAAAACTCATATTACACACACGAGTCTAGGGCTAACAAACACCACAACTTCATCTAGCCACACCTCTTACCAAAATTTCTTAACTCTAGGCCCCATCCGGGCACCCTAACCTTGTCTTTTATTCCTACCAGAAAATACTATCCGTGTGGCTCCGCACTCCACAACATCATCTGACTCTATAACCTCGCTCCTTATAATCACCTTACTAATCCTCTTAGCTCCTTCGTTAAAATGAAATTCCACCATCGGTTCCAACAATCCTCCCTCATTAAATCACCCCATGTGGATGTCCCCTCAGGGGCATCTGAACACACCCACATTCTCCGTAAGAGTTAACAATACTTCTCTAGTGAGCATATCCTTCCTGGAAAGGACTAATTTTTCATTGTACCTTCCTCACTTCGGTACAAGGTTCACTTCTCCATAATGTTCTTTATTCACTGTCGGTCTCTGGCCGACCCTTATGTGAATAATTACGAAACGGAATTCTTCTCCTCCTTGCAGAATCATGGGGACTCACGGTTAAAACTATCCGTAAAATCCCTTTGGAACCCTTATCTCCACGGGGTAATTCAACTTGAGTACCACTTTCTACCACAGTAGTACTTGGTTGCTCATAACTACTATACTTTAGTAGCCGTTGCAACAATCCTTAGCAATTTGCCACAAGGAGAGTGGCCTCTACTAAGGTCCTCGTCCCCATCTTCTACCAGCTTCCCCAGCTAAGCCTTGCCAACTGTTGTCCTCTCGGAGGCCCTCCTTGGTCGTCCTTCTTCGATCGGCACACACGATCCTAGAACGAGCACGCAAAGGATTACTAAAATCTTCTAACATGGCAGGAGAACGAAATCTCACAGAGAAATCAACAATCCTAATCCTGGGGCTCTATAACAAATCGAGAGCAACGCTGAAAGCGTAGTATGTCCGCACAGATTCCTAAGGACACTAGAACCTGATGCTCTGATACCATATGTAACAACCCGCCTAATGGGACACCGGGCGATCACTCCTATATCAAATTATAACAGGAGTTACATATGGATCATTCTCAGCATCACTGTCGAAAATCCATTTAATTACTAATATCCTATTAGGCGAACGTTAAAATTTTAACTTAACTACTCTTTTAATCAATTAAAATAAAACATGCACAATTTAGTGCGTAAATAAAACTGAAATGAAAATGAAATAAATTAAAATAACCGAACATTCGGTTCAAATTATACAACCATATCGAATATCGTGCAAAGAATAAATAAAATCAGTTGGACCATTGGCCCGAATGTTTGTACAATACCTCCTATCTAGAGTACAAGGAAAGAAGCGCCTACCGAGAACCCGCAAGCATCCACAGCTGCTGCAGCAGACGTCTGACTCGAAAGAATTTCCATACAGGCATCCCTGTGTCTGGACACCTATATATATATATAATATACAACAAAAGGGGAAAAGTAGATAAACGGGTCAGAGCCCGAATTTTGAAAATATTTTGCAAGTGCATAAATGCTTTATTTTTAGAAAAATAGTTTTATCTCATATTTAAATTGGTATCGTACTCCCATGAGATACCCCTCACCTCTCCTCTAGTAGTACACACCTAACGCATCCTAACAACACTTCCTAGTCAAGCTACCCCGCCTAACTAGTCTAATAACCTATCCATTATCTACCCTAGATAGTCCAAGTGCTAAGGGCTAAACTTCCCTCCATTCTCAACACTGCACTAAGTTCGTGCGTGGGATGTCTCGCAAAGCGAAATCCAAACAAAGAACCCCCCCCCCCCCCGATACACTACTACTTGGCAGGGTTAATGGTAGAGATCCATTAGGCCCGTAGCACACACAAATGTATAAATATATATATGTGTACATTTACAATATACGTCCGGATAATATCTCTCGGACTAAGGTTTACCAATTCAATTATATCTTTATACTACACATCCGGATCTACCTCCCGGACTGAGGTGTATTCGATACACAAAGTATTTATCATTTTTATTTCAAAACTTTCCATTTCCCTTCTCATATCCAGGAAATGTATTTAAAAGCCAATTCATTAGCATGAATTGCTATACCAAAACATATATCTTTTTAAAAGCCAATTTTATTAATATAAAAATGCTTTTCCGTTTTCAATTATCCCATTTCCCTTTTTATACTCAGGAAATGTAATTAAAAACCATTTTTATTATCATAAAAATGCTTTTACCATATCATATGCTTCCACATCCCTTCTTCCATCCGGGAGTGTTACCGAAGCTAAACATATAACCCATTTCCCTTCCTATATCTAGGAAATGTAATTAAAGCCAATCCATTATCATGAATTGCATTAATATAACGCGTTCTAAGACCACCCGTTCGGGTTTCCCCACTGTGCGCGCCCCTAAATGGCTATCATCTTCTAGGGCCTATCATCAAGACAACCCGGGATCCTACATCTCAAAACGTCGGGAAGCGGCCATGTGCCTGCGGGATAGTCAAGACCACACCCGGAATCTCCTAACCAGCGCAGAAAAATATATATCAACAAACGCTCACATGGCCTATAGGACTATATCCACCATGCATTCATTAGCTAGGGGGCTTCACCATACGTACGCAACTTCCCTTATGATAGCGATTTAGAGAGGTGTGTAATCCATATTTTATCAATTATGAAAATCATTTATTTACCATTTTGAAAATATTCATTTTTATATCTTCAAAATCATTTCCCTCATAACATATATATATACCTAAATCACACAGTATATACATATCCTATATATTCTTCCTAGAATATATATAAACGGCCATGGTGGCCTATAGCATATAGCGATGACCAATAATCCCAAAGATTCCCTCCAGGAATCATAATCATGCATTCATATTAGCATGATTCTAAATCCAAAGTATTTCCTTACTTCGACAAATAATAATTACCTTAATCATCTCTTAAGGATTTATTAGATATCTCCAACTATACTAATTCACTTTAAGTGAATATATATATATATATATATATATATATATATGTTCTCAAATCCACAAGTCCCTTAGGACATAACCCTCTAATATACTTTAATTTAGAAGGCCCATAAACTTTAATCTCAAAGAGGAGAAATAATAATAATCTCCAAAATCTTGGGCTTAAAACAGGGCACCGGTCGACCGGTCCTGGACCCTCGGTCGACCGCGGGTTGCAAATAAGCCTACGAAACAAAGCAGTAGGCCCTATTTCCTTGACGCGGTCGACTGGCCTTAGGGACGCGGTCGACCGGTCACACCAGGTCTCCCAAAATTAAATTCCTCAAATCCTTATCCAACAACACAAATTCATTTTCGTGGTTTCTAAACTACCCTAAAAATCATCCAAAACATCTACACGACTAATCCTAACCTGTATTTTTCCAATTCCCGATTTGATTTCCGAGTTGATGATTTCAACCCGGAGCTGCCATTTTGTAAAAATCATATCAAATCGTAGAAAAATTAGAAAAATACGCGGTTGGCGCCCACGTGACCGTATCGAAATTATCTACAACTTCCCTGTTTTGGCCAAGAGCTAAATTATTTATCTTCTTGGCCGAAAATAACCCCAAAGGCTACGGGTTTACTATTCATTATCTTCCCAAAATCCCAAACTCCATTTTTGTTGTTTCTAACCTTATCCAACAACTCAACAAACATCTAATCTATCTTTTACAACTAACACATCAATTATTTTGGGGTATTGAATCATTTCTCTTAGTTTTAAACCCTAAAACCACAAAACCCCAACTTAACATTTAAACCCATTTTTATACTCCATTAACATGGTTTTAACACTAATAATCATTAAGTGTTTACACTACATCAATATGTAAACTCATAATCAATTTTTACCCAATTTTATTTTAAGGGTTCTAACCCCAAAATCATATTTTTACCAACTATGATATGAGATTAATGCACAAAAGTAAATAAAGCAAGTAAACACTTGCGTGGAGGATGAACTCCGACGACTTCGAGTCGAATCCGGCGGAGTTTGGCCCGAATCTCCCTTTTCTCCCCTCTTTTCTCCTTCCTCTCTCTCTTCTCTCTTTTCTTTGTTCTTTTTCTTCTCTTTTCTCCCCCTCTCCCTCTTTATAAAGAAAGAAAAAGGGTTTAAACCCTTAAAACCCAAAAACGACTCGTTTACCCAATTACGAGTTACTTTTACCTCTAAAATTACCCGAAACTTAATTTCGACAATCGGACACTCTTTTTCGACTATCTCGGACATTCTGAGACTCATGGCGCAGTCGAAATTTCCATCCGAGGTACTTGACCGCAAATTACTATTCCAACACAAAATAAATAAATGCGGGTTTTCTACTCAAAATCTTACCCCTTTTGTCGCTATACTCCACGACGACATATAATTAAATTACTTCGACCTATATAGTCCCAAAATAATTTATAACACCCTTCGAAAATCATTAAATCCTCGAAAATCCCAAAATTTACTATTTCGAGAAATTCTCCAAATTCCAAATTATACTTAATTATGGAATTTAATTGTCTCCAAAAGGGCGGGTTGTTACATATTCCAAGTTATTCCACCTGAATACATATGTTTACCAATAGGAACTTGAGCTATAATTTGGAGGAGTGTGAAGAAATCTTGGATTGCTAACTCCACCAAGGAATCCTAAATTATTGCCAGATTGGAGGGAACTAAAGAGTAAATATGGCTCTGTTACTTCCTAAGTAACTTTGGAAAGGTTCCTTCGAGTGAAATTATCTATTACACTTTTCAGTGAACATGGCGGTATAATAGAAAGTTCGAGAGAACCTACAACTGATAAAGGGATTAATCATATTGAGTGTAGTTCACCGAGTTCGATAAATCAAATGTAATGGGTGATAACTTTATCATAAGGTTTATCGAATAACACCCGATTAATCCTTTCATTAATAAACAGTAAATTGTCGTGTAGATGGGTTGGGAGTTAGATACATAGATTTAAGAATGGGTGGTATATTATTGGGATTTTATTCTTAAAACTATGTATAACGGTTACTTTTATATAAAAGTGTGTCAATTCCTTTTGAAATAAGAATCATGGTTAGAATAAATTATATTTTTTGTTTAAATATATTAATGACATGTCGATCAATAGAGATTAGTAGGAATTCTAGTGATGCGATTTTGGGTTTCTCATGAGGAGATTAGAACTCCAATTCTAGCACTAATGAAACGTTCATAACCTTGATAGGGAGCTTACATCCTATCTGAATGGTTGTGATGAAATCCTAGTAGTTTGTCTCAAATTACGGAACTTATTTGGCAATTCGGGAACTTGTTTGATACTTCGACAGAGGATTGTGATTGATATATTCCAATAATGAATTGAAAAGGTCCTAGTGTAGTCCATATACCCAAGTAGTTAGGCCCATACTCTCAAGAAACCCAATTTAGACCAATCCCACCTTTTGTACTTGTATATAAAGGTGTGGGGAAGGATTTTTATTTATATAATGGTTCATTAGGGTTTGAGAGGGGTGAGAGAAAATACTATTAATATTTTTGTGAAGAGGCCTAGAGGGAGAGGATCATATCTCACTTGTAAGGGATGGTTTTCTTCTCAAAAGGTGTCCACACACCCACCTAGCTTTGGGAATGATCATATACTAGAAGATCCAATATTTACAAAAGGTTAAGCAAAGTTTTGGATATCCAAAACAATGCATCCCCATCATTAGCAAATACTTTTCTCCACGTGGAATCACAACCGAATCAAAAAACGTATTGTAGTTTAAACCCTAGGTATGTTCTTCAAACCTAGTTCTTGTTTTCTTTTCAATACACGATTAGTCAAATATCCATAGGGCCGAATTTTTTTGCAATTAAAATGTCAATCGCAAGTTATCTTTCCTAACATTAATGTAATGTGTGTGCAAGTGTGAGGACTTGGATGGGTAGGTCGGATATATGTTAGGACATCTAGAAGGTGACTATGGGGTACAAGGCTTAATAATGGTGTAAAAGATGTCATGTTTTAGGGTCAGGAAGCTTGTAGTGTGTCGAAAGTGAAGAGGACCATAAGTCATATACATGGATCTTTCTATCCCTTATCAGACAATTTGTAACAACCCATTATTTCTTTTTGGATTAATTAATTAATAATGATTTAATTAATTAAAAAGAAACACATACTTAATTTTGAAAAATCCTAGTTAATTATGTGTCAATATGTTAATATGCATTAATTTGATGAATTTATAATTCTAAAAGAAGTAAATTTGGAATTTTAATGCTAATTGATTTAAATATTAAATTTTTGGGGTTATTGTTTAAATTATATAAAATTTAAGCTAAATCTTATGAGATATTTAATGAGTTGGTTTAGTGTGGATTTTTTTATTCAAAGCCAGGGGCATGTTGGTATTTGAGTCATGGCTTGAAAGGAACACTTAACTCTTTAGCTTTTTTTAAAAAGGGAAATGAATGTAGGTATTGCGACGCATTTAAGGTTCAGAGCCTCTATAGTGAGACTATACAACCTTTATAGAGGGTACAAACCGTTATATCAATATTGTACAATTGCTATAGTGGTAGGGGTAAATAAAGGGTGCGTCTAGCAATCATCTTTTTCACGATAATTTATTTTTCTCTTCTTCTTTCTTAGGAAGAAATCTCTCTTTTTCCAAAGCTAAAACACACTGTTTTCTCCACCCTTATTCAACCAAGTATAATTCAATTGCAAATCAAACCCTAGTTTTTATTTTCCCTACATAAAATTAATATTTAAAAGAGGATTTCTTGTTTTAAGGGGATACACGGGAGGATTTTCAACGTTTAATTCAAGGGCTTTCTTCACACTCAAGAATTTCGACTTTGAACCATACTTCTAGGCAAATTAATTTATACTCTTCTCCTTTTATATGTGCATATGCTAAATTTCACCTAAACCTAATTACAGTGTCAAAATTAATTGGAACCCATTAGGAAATTCGAACTTCCTAAAATATTATTGTAATTGGAAGAAACCAATTATTCTCATGTGATTGATATTAATTTTTTAGCCTTAATAATATAAACATTGAATATTGGCCCAAAAATAATAAACTTAGCATTTTAGGGGTTGCGGCCTCATTTTTAGGAATTGATTATCTAAGACTAGAAGATGGATAATATGGTTTTAATTTAGAATTGATAAATTTCAAAATTTTGCTGATGATTAGAAAGGTTGTACCTCATACTTCAATGGTAGTATTCTGGGTAGTAATCGCCAATAATGATGAAATTTAGGATGTGGACTTTATTCATGATGTAGGAACTTATGAGAACCCATCTTAGATTACTTTGGAACACATAAATTATGTGACACTCTCGATATTTCCCGCCTGATTGATCAGGCCTGACATGAAATCCTGGGAATAATAAACAATCTATATCGTTCTTATTATCAAGATAAACCAAAAACTACAATAAATAAAAACCATCCACAATAAAAACTCAACAAACGATGACAAAAAGGATAACCGAACTAAAATAACTAAACTCTAAAAAATGATTCCACTATATCAAATTTATTATTACAACTCTTAAATTGATTAAAAGAAAATACAACAGAAACCTCCTCTGAATATAAAAACTGAATACATATGAACAACTACAATGAATCGACGACTCCAACTCTATTAACACCGAAATGGATCTCCACACCTTAAATTCTGACCGCTCAACCGTGTTAACATGTATATATAATAATATAGGTCCGGGGGAGGTGGGACATTTTATAAATTTGGGTCAACACCCTATATTTACAAGAATATCTCCAATACATCAATGTAAATCATGCGATTAATTTACAATAAATATGCAACACATCAACACTCACATGCAATGAATTCATCACATCTCCTTTAAATGCAATTACTACATGCATGTCCCAACCTAAGAAATAATCGATACTAGAAGTCTCTATCTCTAGACAATTAAGTACTATCACGTAACGAACAACTAACATGGAACACTACTAATTATCCAAACAAGATTTCACCCCAAGTCCCACACATATTTTTTGATTAAGATCTTCAGAGACTCATAAAAGTAATGATATCTCCATTTTACTATGTCTTTAATTAAACGTGTTATTCTCGAATGTACCATAAAGGATAAATAACTATGTATCCTATAAAATGGATGTAACTAACTACATGTATAAGAATACAACCTAACTATAGACCCCCGCAATATCACTCACAAGAAAAATACAAGTAAACCATACAAAGCATTTAGCATGGCATAGGGTTCATTATAAATTGTCCATCACTAGACTATATTAAATACTTTCTCATAATTTATTACATCTCATGAATTCCACTACATTCGGGGACCAACTCGTGCCTCTATCGAAAAGTTCTTAGGTTTTCCTCACCTAACATGCTTACATAAAACATAAATAAATCATCATTCAGGTGATCACAACACGATACACCATCAATGGGCACATACCCATTCCAGTCGATGGAACAGGTCATCCTATCTTCTCTCATCATAAAGTGATGGCCAACCCAATCATATTATATAACACAATGACCTTCACTACATCTTGCCCATCATATCTCAATATTGAACGCAAACATCCAACCATTAGATTCACCACAAGTAAATGTATGCTCACATAATCAACACAATATTAAGTTTACTATATTTTAAAACCATGTCAAACATATATAACCAAGTAGGATACCGTGTATACTCAAGCGTACCCTAAATCATCTAAATCCTTAAACACTGGATTATTTATTATGTTCTTAGGGTTATTAACTCTTAACCTTATTAAATACAACTCTTATTTTATTATGTCTCTAACTATAAGTACCTGTCTATATTTATAGATACTTTCTCTCGTAACATACATATATATATTTACTTATTTAATTACTAATTAATCGTACGATCTATAAATTTTTTTCTCACGACTAGAATTAACCACCTAAACATTTTTTTCTAGTCATTTTCCAAGCTCAATATGACCATAAGATACCACTCTCTCGTGAGTACACTCAATTTAATCCCATCCCTAATATCGAAGAGTATAATTGATTAAAGTACTAACCATTATTTTTCCTTAATTAATGTTGCACAATTTGACTTTTGGTTTATACCCTCATAAAACTAATTTTTAAAATTTTCCAACCACCTATTATATGGATAACCTCTCATATACACGAATCAACTCGAGATAGCTACACGCTTCATTCCCCAACCCGACCTCAGTACAAATTAGGGGCCGAATCGATTTTTCCCAACGATCGAATCGATTCACATCCATGGCCGAATCGATTTGCACATAGTAGAAGGCCCAGATTTGCTTAAAAACAAAGGCTTCCTTCCCCAAACTTCCATTAACTATTTCCTAAGCTCCAAATCGGAACCCAAATGATACCAAAACTTAAATTTACGTGTGGGAATATGTTCTCGAGCATTTTTATACAATCCTACGGGTTCAAGGACATCAAATCTAAGATTAAAATTTAAAGATTCAAACTTTTCCACTTAACTCATTATTCAATCATCCTAGGGTCTTTTCATCATTAATTCCAGTCTTAACCTCAAAGTAACATGGGAATAATTTTTAACAATGAAGTTTTACTCTAAAACATCAATTTTATTTCATATTTACATCATTTGATCCATCAATTCATGTGTTAATCATCATGGTACAAGTGTTCAATGCTAGATAAATTAATACCATTCCTAATTAACCCAAATCATTAGTACAATCAAACTTAATCAAACAAATTCTAAACATGATTCAAAACTTAGATTTGAGAAAGGAAAAACACATATTATATATGAGTTGCATATTTATTAAGAGTATTGTAAGATATTTGAAAGCGATGTAGCTTTTCTCAATCAATTTTAAAATCTTTTACAACAAAAAGATAATTTCCTTGTTAAATATGTGCGGAAGCGTGAGATGGTTCAAATTAACAAATTTTAATTTCTTTTCGAATTAAAATTAAAACCAAGTGAAATATGATGAAATACACACTTATGTTAATTTCACTTAAACCAATTTAATTTAACCCAAGTCCTAGAAATTTGCCTAAGTCATATTTTCAATATTGCTCAATTAGGCCAAACAAATTTTAACAAATTAAATTAGCGACTTGAATTAACTAAACATTACCTAAATTTAATTTAGAACCAATTAAACAAGTAGT
Source organism: Sambucus nigra (assembly GCA_949130495.1). Lineage (NCBI taxonomy): Eukaryota > Viridiplantae > Streptophyta > Magnoliopsida > Dipsacales > Adoxaceae > Sambucus > Sambucus nigra. The sequence continues at coordinate 423,698,843 of OX422217.1, forward strand.
GATTAAACCAAATTTTATCTTTTTACCTAAGCATGCGTTCTAGGTGAATTTTGCGAAAGATAAAATAAATAATAAATCACTATGCCGCGATGTACGAGGAAAATTCCATAAAAGGAAAAAACCTCGGATGGCCCTAGCCTTAAGTCCACTAAGTATGGTTTTACAATTACAAGACATATGACTTACTTCCTCGACTCGACCCCTTTCAAATCGTGACGCGTCTTCTTGTAAACACCTCTGCCTAGTCGACAACCCCGGAGCTCCACTGGAATCTTGGAATCACCAATGATACATAGGTATACCGTCAACCACACATGGTGCCTTTCACCATGCGAGAATGCCGCAGCAAAACAAACTCTTCTTCTTTGACGGATTTATAAGTAAACCCAAATAATCTCTTCAATGCGGTAGAGAAAACCCGGTGCCAAACACTCCAAGCAAGATGTATATATATTGAAACTTGGAATAAACAATATGGGTGAAAACAAGAGTGTTAAATGATTTTTTCTTGATAAATTAGAGACTCAAAACATGAACTTTTTCCTTTTGGAATTTTTCCCTCAAACTCTTTCTTAGAGATGGAAAGATGTGAAAAAGTTTATTAGAAAAAGTCGGTTTTTGCACTTAATTATTCAGGTAAAAAGTTAGTGGGAAAAAAAGTGGGAAAGTGGGAAAAACTGCTCAAAACTGCCAATTAGCTGTTCCTACCAAATCTCGTTTGAATGAGATTTTCGTTCGAACGAGACTTCTAACGAAGTTCCAGTGAATAAAAATTTGAACTCGTTAGAAATCTCATTGGAATTCTCGTTCGAACAGCCATCTCTTTCGTACGAAAATTCGAAAGATGTTCCAGTGGCCAATATGGGAACTCGTTGGCAAACTCGTTCGAATGACATTCTCGTTCGAACGAAAAACTCGTTCGAACGACAACTTCGAATGAACTTTTAGAAAGCTTAAAAATTGAGTTTTTAGCCCAGAAACTTTATATACTTTATTTTAAAGTTTTAATATAATCTTTCTGAAAATAAACAACAGTTTAAAATAAAAGTTTACCATATAAATATTGTTCCAAGCTCCTATATATAAATTTACAAGGCATTCATACCTTAGGAGAAATGGAACCATGTTGATGACGTAGAAACTAGGCACAATAGACACGGCATTTGATGAAGCTTTATGAACTTGGTTGCTACGTCTTCAACTTTAGTATGTCATAGGTTTGAAGGATGGTCAATAACTCTATCCTATGACTCAAACGTTTTTGTCCTGAATTGAGCCAAAAATACAAAGGACTCAATTGGAAATTTGTGTCCTTGCAAATCTCCCCCTTTGGCTATTCCGGGACAAAAATAAAACAAAATCCTAAAGGGTCGTCAAGCTCTACTAGACTGATAAAAATGTCCCACCCAAAATAAAAAATACATAGCTTGACTCAAATAACCCAAGGAACAATATCTTTACCCGATGATGAACGTTGCCATTTAGAAGAATTCCTGCACACTTAAGCAAACTATCAAACACATAGGGAATATCAAAATATTAAATGCAATTAAAATAAATACTCCCCCTAAATTAATTCTCCCTTTTATCAACTTTGATCTACCTAAGAAGGTCGTGATTCCCCCTAAGTTAAATCTCCCAAACTAAGATACGATTACAATAGGATTAGATACCATTTCTCCCCCTACCATTCTCCCCCTTTTTGTTCAGGAATAGACAAAGGATAACAAACTAATTTAAACATGATGTTTAGACTGATAAGAACATGAAAGCATATGGACAACAAAAGCACAACTAATCCATGCAAATAATAACGGATACTAACAAAGATGCAAGAAAATGATACCAATATGATGCATAACTAATAGGCATGTGATATTAACAGAGGATGCAACATGATAGATACCAATTATGAAGTAAAGCATAGATGGACTAGAAAGCAAGGCAAAGACAAAACACAATATCATATATATACATACTCTAGATATACCAAAGATGCACACGCACATATATATAGATATAAACACGCAAATGACACAAAATAAGATAAGTTTTTCACATTCGTATGTCAAAAATGTGTCATATGGAAACGAAAGTGTTGGGGTGTGAACTAGTAACAATTAAATTTAGACCCAATGACTTAAAACATGTTCACAGAGTTCTCAATTGATTGCAAACTTCATCACATTTGAATATAACATCATGTGACAATATAAATTGAGCTCAATGAACAAACATACACAATGCATACAAGCCTAGACTTTTGATGATTCTACAAACTAATAGAGTCATGACATTGAAAGTACAACTAGGATAAACGGACATTGTGCAAACCGTTGATATACCATCCAATCTCCCTAAATAAGCATATATATTTGAATGAATATATCAAACAAAAATAGGCCTTGGCAATTATTTTTCTTTTTAATGCCATAATTCTATTTTAGGCCTTTGGACCACGTATATCTTTTAGGTCCAAACAAACAGTGGCTTACTATTCACAAAGGATAATAATTCCTTTCGGATCCCTTCCTCGTGCACATTTATATGTATCATTTTTGTATCTCACATAAATCTCACGTGCAACGAATTTTGGCATGCACTAGTCCTCCTAGGTCACAAATATGTAGATGATAAGATTGGTAGGAGAACGCCTCACAAAGCTCAAATATACATATGAAGTTAAAATTTCAAAAGAGCTCGTGCATGTGTGTATAGAGGCATATAAAAATAAAGTACATTATATCAACACAAAATCCAACTACTCCATGTAAGCATGGTAAAGAACATAATAAGGATTGACAATCTAAACCAAAAGTTCTAGCCACATGGGAGCGAAAACGTAGGGTTTCAAACACAAGAATATACCACATAGAGTTTGTCAAACTAAAATACACACAAAATAAAAATCTTTTTGAGTTTTTGACAATTTTTAACCAAAAATAAAAATATATACTCAAAAGACACACAAAAAATCATTTGAATTTTTCATTAAGCTTAAATTTCTAAGAGATAAAAACCCAAATGATAAACAAAAATCTTTTTGTATTTGTTTTTCATTTAATGCAAACAAAAATGAAGGAAATACAATACAAAAGATAAACAAACATCATTATTCTAGCATGTGATTAATCATGACGCATAGACTAGAAAATGACTAAACAAGCATACAATTAGCATGGGTGTTATAGCATGAAGCACAAAAGATAAAGTAAGCAAATAAAACTAACACATTCAACATTTAGATTTTTCAAGGGAGGTTTCATGTGAAAGCAAATGAGAATCAACAAATCTAATATCTAGCGTGTATAAGAATGATTTTCGAACCCATATAGATATATATTTAAAATGATGGGATTTGGAAACTAATGAAATGCTAGACATAGACTTCCTAGGACTTCTTTTAAGATCAAAACAAAAAGACCTAAGGTGACCTTTCCTACCACAATGCAAGCATGTGAAAACACGAGGAATGATACCTAAGGTTTTAGCTTTAGCAACGGAAGTATTTGAACAAGATGATCTAGAACCATCACTACTACTCGAGTCTTGTAAATTATTTTTCATTTTTAAAATTTCGGACTCAATGAAACAATTAGACTCCTCAAATTTCCGGGACTCCTTCTTTAAATTTTCTATAACTCCTAGAAGGTTATCACGCTCCCCCTCAATGTGAGCAAACTTGTCCCTAAGAGTCTTTTCTCGACTATCACTCTCTTTCTTGGACATTTCTAAAATTTTAAAAGTGTGATTTATGTCCATGAGCTTTTCACGAAAAATATCTTTTTGAGATAGTGAGGTTTGCAAAAATTCAACTTTAGCTTTAAAATAAGAATTTTCATTTTCAAGAAATTTAATTCGTTTTGCAAATCTCAAATTTAATTCTCTTAATTTTTTATTACACTTATTAAGCCCATTAAATTCCTCTCTAATAAAAAAAAACTTCATTATCATTAGAAAAGGACAAATTATCATTAAGACGTCCCATCGAGAGATACAAAAAAAATGAGAGTGAAAAATGAACCACCTAAAACTGTAAGGAGCACAAAAATTATAAAAGCCGAAAAACGGATCTTTGTAGCGATAAATTAGCACTCCGTCTCTGATACCAATTTGAAAGCGATGTAGCTTTTCTCAATCAATTTTAAAATCTTTTACTACGAAAAGATAATTTCCTTGTTAAATATGTGCGGAAGCGTGAGATGGTTCAAATTAACAAATTTTAATTTCTTTTCGAATTAAAATTAAAACTAAGTGAAATATGATGAAACACACACTTATGTTAATTTCACTTAAACCAATTTAATTTAACCCAAGTCCTAAAAATTTGCCTAAGCCATATTTTCAATATTGCTTAATTAGGCCAAACAAATTAAATTAACGACATGAATTAACTACACATTACCCAAATTTAATTTAGCATCAATTTAAACAAGTAGTGATTAAACCAAAATTTATCTTTTTACCTAAGCATGCGTTCTAGGTGAATTTTGCGAAAGATAAAATAAACAATAAATCACAACACCGCGATGTACGAGGAAAAAATCACAACGGGAAAAAACCTCGGACGGCCCTAGCCTTAAGTTCACTACGTATGATTTTACAATTACAAGACAGAAGACTTACTTCCTCGACTTGACCCCTTTCAAGCCTTGATGCGTCTTCTTGTAAACACCTTCGCCTAGTCGATAATCCCGGAGCTCCACCGAAATATTGGAATCACCAATGAGACATAGGTACACTGTCAACCACACATGGTGCCTTTCACCATGTGAGAATTCCGCAGCAAAACAAACTCTTCTTCTTTGAGGGATTTATAAGTAAACCCAAACAATCTCTTCAATGCGGCAGAGAAAACCCAGTGCCAAACACTCCAAGCAAGATGTATGTATATTGAATCTTGGAATAAATAATATGGGTGAAAACAAGAGTGTTAAATGATTTTTTCTTGAAAAATTAGACACTCAAAACATGAACTTTTTCCTTTTGGAATTTTTCTCTCAAACTCTCTCTTGGAGATGGAAAGATGTGAAAAAGTTTATTAGAAAAAGTTGGTTTCCGCACTTAATTATTCAGGTAAAAAGTTAGTGGGAAAAGAAGTGGGAAAGTGGAAAAAACTGCTCAAAACTACCAATTAACTGTTCTCGCCAAATCTCATTCGAACGAGTTTTTCGTTCGAACGAAGTCTCGTTCGAACGAGCCTTCTAACGAAGTTCCAGTGAATAAAAATTTGAACTCGTTATAAATCTCGCTGGAATTCTCGTTCGAACAGCCATCTCGTTCGAACGATAATTCAAACGATGTTCCAGTGGCCAATATGGGAACTCGTTGACAAACTCGTTCGAACGACAACTTCGAACGAACTTCCAGAAAGCTAAAAAATTGAGTTTTTAACCCAGAAACTTTATATACTTTATTTTAAAGTTTTAATAAAATCTTTCTGAAAATAATCAACAGTTTAAAATAAAAGTTTACTCATATAAATATTGTTCCAAGCTCTTATATATATATTTACAATGCATTCATACCTTAGGAGCAATGGAACCATGATGATGACGTAGAAATGAGGCACAATAAACACGACATTTAATGAAGCTTTATGAACTTGGCCGCTATGTCTTCAACTTTAGTATGTCATAGGCTTGAAGGAAGGTCAATAACTCTATCCTATGACTCAAACGTTTTTGTCTGGAATTGAGCCAAAACTACAAAGGACTTAATTGAAAATTTGTGTCCTTACAATATTATTGCCTTAGAATTGAAGAACACTAGGATGTAGGCTTGAATCCTTGTGGTTTTCCCTGCTTGGACTTCTTTGCTTCTCCCAAAGACCCATAGTTCTAGGAGTTTCTTTTACTTAGAATAATATGGTAATTAATGACCTTTAATTCAACTTAAAAATTTTAATTCTTGCACTTCCATTAAATGGTTATTTTGGGGCCCCAAATGGGCCTAAAATATACTCAAATTGACTTGAAACTCATCCTAAGGGTATACCTACACCCGAGCCCAATTTAAAGTGGTAAAAATACAAACGGACATCCGTGTTACCCCAGAGTCCATCCTAAATAATACTATCCACAATACAAGGTAATAACTCACGACGCCAATAAATTATTCACTTAATTATTCTACGTATACACAAAGTTCACAATCATATAATTAATATTAGTAATTAATTATTCTAAACACATGTTACAAAAATCAAACTGTATGAAAAAATTAATTATTATCTAAATTGTACCAATTTATTATTATTAAAGCCCACAAGTAATATTTAGTCCCATTTATTAATTTATTTTCACTTAATAATTAATTCCATGAAAATACGTGGTATTGCAAATTATAAATGAAACCCTTTTGTTAAATTATGACCTTGGAAATATAATTATGTGTTCCTTTCTATGCGAGAATATAATGTGAGCCCTTAGTTATAATATATTGTTGTTGATAAAGAATCAATCATATAAACGAGATAGAACGAGTACGGGATACAATTATGTTAGTTGTTGGATTTGCCATTGTGTGGTTGTGTTGGACGAGTTGGTTTGTTGTGGACTTTGGATATTTTAACATATACTCCCTTATTTTAATCTCTTATAATAAAGCCTTAATTAAATTGTCATAACAACCAACTTATATAAACATAAGTATGTCGAGGGGTTCCTTATTTGGATTTCACTTTGGTGAGATGTCCTACGCACGGAGTTTACAGAGGGGAAATAATGATGAATCAAAACCTTTAATAAAATCAAAATACCTTACTTTAATATTTTGTATTATGTGAAGTTACTTGCCAGTTTTCTATCCCATTACATCTCTATATAATGGATTAAAACATATTTAAAGACTCTAATTGATAATAACCCAAGGGTGGGGTAAGTGGGTAAGGATGATATAGCACATGCTTAACACCCTAAACCGGATTTATAGGTCACCTGTGGGTCAACCCAATCCGATCCAAGTACGTTAAGAGAATAATTAATTAATGAAATGAATTCATTACGTTTGTTGCGATGGGTCGTTTATATAAATTATATATAAACAATGATTTTATCATCTACATATATAATTACTTGTAGTTGCGTAGATAAGCGACTTGTTAGGGTTTCCCATATCTTTTACATGGTGTATTTTAGGTGGTAAGGTTGGACTTCCCTCTTAGTTTTAATCATTATAGGGTTTTAGTTTCAAAGACAATGTGAGTTCCTATCTTGTTTATTTTATGATTTTATATTCCAGTTTATTTGCTTTGAAACATTTTATTTGGATCGTATTATGAGACTTTAGTTTTGGCTTGTATCATTTGAGTTTCATTTAGGATAATGTAAAGGACTTATGTTAAGACATTATCATATATCTCTTTTATGGATCGTGGGCTTTTCATTATGAGATTTACAATAAGAGGATTTTTATATCATTTCCATATATTTTGTCTTATGTTTCGTTTGAACTCTTCTTGATGAGAATGATATTTAATTTTTCAATAGCTTGTAATGTTTTAATAATTAGACTTGATCAACCCGAGTATTAAAATATATGGGGTATCACGGTTGGTTTGAGATCATAGTCTTAGTCCTCGAGGTTATATGTTATCTTAGACTTTTTCGTAGCATTCTTTCACACGTGCCTATCTTTGCATTCCTACCTATGTTTCATTACTAATAGGATTTCTATCTTGAATTTTAAATTCTGCCAAGAAGGAGAGTTCATTAGGCCAGAGAGCCCATGGGGCATGCTCAACCCATAACTCCCAGATGCTAGGCTTACATTATGTCTCATATTCCAACGCCTGATGCCCAGTAGGAGAATCATTTTAGGATACAACACATATCAAACTTAATCAAGCAGGCAGTGCAGACAGTCTTAGCAGCTGGATAACAGAAGGTGCCTCTCGTAGAACCTGAACCCGTAGTACCAGCCGTATTGGGATAGGAAAAGGCACGATGATCCTTCATGAAGAGCAACCCATTGATGCTCACAAGTTCTACCAATCCCATTGTGGTGCAGCAGTGATGTCAGGATATTAAGAGGCATATGAGGTTGTTGTGTTGCACAGAGGTGTTAAAGAAGGTTTTGACTACTTTTAGATTAGTTGAGGTTGCTCTCCAGTGGTGGGAGAGTGACTTATATTGAGGATATAAAAAGCATGAATTATGAGGAGTTTATGGTCCACTTTAATGATAAGTATTTTTCGTCGTCAGTTAGAGACCAGAAGAAGACGGAATTTCTTCTACTTGAGTAGGGATCCCGTACCACATCTGAATAAGAAAAGAAGATGAGGTGTTTTGCAAAGGTGCCAGTGTGGCCCAACAGACAATTTCTTATGGGGAACTAAAACTTTACCTCTTACACTCAGGTGGTAGATAGATATCGCACTTATGCATTGCTAGGATCAGAGAGAGAATGAGAGGAAATTATAGAAGGTGGGCCAATCTAGCTTTCCCAAGTAGGAGACAAGTTCAGAAGATAAACGTGGTGTGTAGGACTAAAGAGTAGTAGAGGTGTTTCAGTCGTGGAAAAAAGAGGCACAATCAACAGGATAAGTGTTGAATTGAAGGTCCTTGGAGCTTGTTTTGAGGTGTTCTGAGAGGCCGATTGCATGAGCTTATTGCGTTAATTACAAAAATTGAGACGTAGTCAAAGTTAGAGGTTTCTACAAACGGCTCAAATTTTTATTGTGCCATTATGAAAACAGTCTTATGTAATAATAGTTTTTCTTAACCCCCACTTTATAATGCTATATTTAAGATAACCCCCAATATAATATTGTCTTAGAGATAACCACAAAATCCTAATAAACTTCCAAATCCATTAGCTAACCTCTATTTCGTACTTAGAGTTATACCCTAGATAGTTTTTTTTAATCTAAATAACCCTAACTTCATCTTCTTCCACAAATCAAAACCCTAATTATCTAATAAATCTTTTTTTTTTAATGAAAAAAAGTCTCCAAATTAATTGCAACTTTGATGGCTTTAGCTTGAGCACCTTCTCTCGTCAATCTCACCTCCGTTCATAGTGAACATAGTGTCACTAGAAACCGTCGCTTGCTACCTGGCCTCATGAATATATACTTCCACCTATCAAACATAACACCAAATTGTATACAATAAAGATCGGTGGTCAATTTATAATTTCCAATTGATTCACTCAACATCATTAAGACATTGCTTGCGAGTTCTATTTTAGAGAGAAAAGAAAGGAAAATAAGGAAAAGTGTGTTTCCTTTACTTCATTTAGGAGTTTAAGTAGAAAATAAAGTATTTTTCTCTTGTTTGGAGTTTAAAATGAAAGAAAAGTAAAGAAATTTTTTTAAAAACTTTTCTTTCCTTTCTTTTCTCTGCAAAACTTTCCTTCTAAATTGGAAAGAAATGGAGAGAAATTAAAGTTTTTTAATGAATTGTACCTTCTTCCCCTTAAAAAAATTATTTTCCTCCCAAACTTCCAAACACAAGAAAGAAAATTATTTTTTTTCTCTTCCAAACTCCTTTCTTTTCTCTTCTCTTTTCTTCTTTTCTTTTCTCTCTTATTTATTTTCCTTTTTTTTCTTTTCACTCCTAATAAAATTTTCCTATCCTTTATTTTCTTTTCAAAACTCCCAAATGAGCCTTAAAGATCCTAGATAGTAATATGCTTAACATACTGAAGCCCTCTTGGTTAATAGATGAGAAATAGAATACTCAAATCATCCTTGGAGATAAACAGAATGATTGTTTAGAGTCTTGAAATCCAAATTCCAAATATATGGTTATGTGCGTGTGAGGGATCCTTCGCAAGATCATTCTCTGCCTTAATTTTGGATGAGTTGGTTTGGAACAACCCAATCCCATCAGTTGATATGGGATTTTTGTTCTGAACAATGTAAACATCGCCGACCAATCATTGCTATAAAGGTAATTTCTTGATAAAGATGAACACGACGAAAGAACCAACACTAACCGAGCTTTGATTCAAGGTGGAGAGAGCAAAATATGTAAGAATGAAAATAAGGGCATGATGGATTTTGTAGCTAAAAGTGATTTCATCAAATTGATCAACTATGTCAGCTACATAAATGAACAAAATTTAGTAGATTTGTTTAGTCTACATCACATAATATTTTATAAGGTGATCATGAATATTAAAGATCATAGATTTTGCAATTAATTGGTGATTTTTTTAAAAATTAATTAGGGCTCATTTATGAGCTTTGGAGTGAAAAGAAAATAAAATAAAATTTATTATGGGAGAAGAAAATAATGGAAAGTTAATAGGAGACAAAAGAAAATAAAATAAGAGAAAAAAGTTTTGGAGAGAAGAGAAAATAACTTTTTTTCTAATTATTTGGGAGTTGAAAGGAAAATAATTATTTTGATGGGAAGAATGTACATTTCATTAAAACACATTCATTTCTCTCCATTTCTTTTCGATTTAAAAAAAAGTGTTGAAAAAAAAAAGAAAATGATTTTTTAAAATTTCTTCTATTTTCTCTTATTTTAGACTTTCAAACGCTCTCCTATTTAAATTTTCAAGGGAAGGAAATGCAACACAATTAAGGAAAGAAAACGAAGGAGGATGAAGCGAGGGTATTTTAGTCTAAAAACTATCACTCTTATCAATGTTCAATAGACGTCAGCTTAAACATTCCACTGTTCTCAATGTTCCTCATTTCATCGACTCCTCATTGTCCTCCCTGACTGTCTTGTATGTGGTAACACAATGTATACACTTGTTCTTGTTTGAATTCATCTTTATATTGCTTTGAATAAATTGTAGTAAGTAGAGGAAATTGAAACAGTAAAATCGTAGCGTGTATTATAATTTACAAAGGATAACAAATCTCCAACACAAACAATATTGTGTGTTTATGTATATTTAGTGGTGTGAATGATATACTCACAATAAGTACTTGTATCCTAGTGGTAACTTTTGAGTCTCCCTTAGATGAGGTTATGGGTTCAAGTCCCACTTAGAGCATTTAGGTGGATTTGGGGTATTTATACCTAAATAGATATAGAAATATTATATTATATATCAAGACTTGGGACTTAATTCGATTTTAATTAATTTTATTTAATTCGATTTTAATTAATATTAAAACTCATTTTATTTAATTAATTAAAAATCATTTTATAATTAAAATTAAAACCCGTTTTATTTATAGCGGTTGAGAGTGGTTTAGTGGGAGAAGTGGTCATACACTTTTGGGGGAGTGGGTGGTTTTTGCATCCCTTAAGTAAGGGATTTGTAGATCAGTTTCAAAATCTCTCTCTCTCTCTCTCTTAAAAATGTCTTCCTTCAAACTCTAATTTATGGGCAACATTTGTGTGGTTCTAGAGTCATACATTGAGTGCTTCAATTGGATGAACTATTTTGTTGAATCCTAGGGACAGTTATCAGAGGCTCGAGGCATCACTACCTAAAGTGCATGCGATATTTTTATCTTAGGAATGTGTGTCTAACACACACCTCAGCATCTAGATAAGTCGTTCCAATTTATTATCGTTTTGGTTTTTCATATATGCATATAACAAACAATACTATAAACTAGTTAATTGGAGAGGGACTGCAAAACTCGTGACCACTAGAAAGAGAATCCAATTCTGGTGATAACAAACTGAATCAAATTAATTAACATGGTTAGATAATCAAGTCTATTTGTCGAATTGATAAGTAAACCACTCAAGTTTATTTATACGGGCTTTTTAAGCAGCTTCGTATTACCATACTCCAGATGGATCTATTTTTGTCTTCTGAGGGCTGCAGGGTGTGGACTTTTCGTTGTTGGAATTATTAAATTATTTATTTACAAAATTCGGCCAAATTTTATAATTATAAATTAAATAGATTATTGTTCCTATTTAGTGTGGTTCATATAAAGGGGTGAATTTTATCAAAATTAATGGAATTAGTCTTAGAAAATTATTTCAAGACACTACACCAAAATGACAAAATTGTCACCTTTCAGCCGGCCACCCTTATCAAGGTCATTGACCGTGACACAAATCTTGCGTTTTGTGTCACGGTCATTGACCTTGACACGACCGTGATAACTTTTGCAGCAAAAAAAGCCCTAGGATTCTTTTTTTCCACCTCTTTTGGTTTTCTCCCTCTCTCTCTCTCTCATCCGCGATTTCTGCTCTCTCTCTCTCTCTAAGGTATATATTTTTTTTCCTCTCTTTCTCTTTCATTTCTATATGTATGTGTATGTATATGTGTGTATATATATGTGTGTATATGTATATGTGAATGTGTGTATATATATGTGTAAATGTTAGTGATAGTTAGAATGGTGTAAATGTTAGTGATAGTTAAAATTGTGTAAATGTTAGAAAAGTTCTAGAATTCATATGTTAAATTTAATTATATAAATATTTAAATTGATAATAATTTTATTCATGAAATTAATTCAATTAGGTAAAACCCTAGATAATTTTTTAACAGAATTTGATAATATTATATAAAGTTTAGTAAATTCACAAAATGTTGTCAATTGTATGTTTTTAGGAATATCATTAGTTACTTTCGTGCCCAACTATGTAGAATCCATACACATGCATGTTGTTAGAAAGTCTTAAATTTAATTCTCACTTTAATTTTTAGAATCTCTGTACTTGGTTGGATTTATCCCTTTATGATAATGAAATTTATGCTCCAATTATAATTATCTCATGTCATAATTTTATTGATAAACAATAAATGTAGTTGTCACGGTCGTGGTGGGTGGGGGGAGGGGGGGGGGGGGTGTGCGTAGGTGTGTGTATGGTGGTGTGTGGTGAGGGTGGGGGGGTAGTGGGGGTGGGGTGTGGTGGGGGAGGGGTGGGGGTGGGGTGGGGTGTGTGTGTGTGCGCGTAGGTGTGTGCGTGTGTGCGTGGCGGGGGGAGGGGGGCAAGGGGTGTGGTGGGGGTGGGGGTGGGGGTGGGGTGTGGTGGGTGTGGAGGGGCAATTTTAACAATTGTATATCTTTAATTAAGAAATTGTATAGCTTTAATTGTAATTTTAATTGTATAGTTTTATATGAAAGTAAATTAATAATTAGTGCCAATTTCATATGAAAGTAGGATTGTCCCTCATTGTAAATTAGTAAATTAATAATTGTATACTTTAATTGTTAGTTTAATTGATGAAATGTTGGGTTGGTTAGTTTTAAAAGTGGCATGACGTGTGCGTGTGTGTGGTGGAGGTGGGGTAGGGGTGTGTGTATGTGTACTATTAACATTTTTTTTTTATCTGTACTAATAACATTTTTTTACAGCTAAAATGTCTCCTTCAGATATTAAGGCGAAGATGATGATGCTGCTGTTTATGATGATGTCGTCTGGGCTCGGTGGTAGCGGAGGCGACGAGGGCTCCTCCGCCTCTAGGCTCCCCAAATATGGAAAATTTGGGATTACCGTCGAGAACAAGTCGGAGCTATTAGCGAGATCCCTCGAGCTGCTAAAGACGGTCATCGGCCCGGGGTTTATGAGTTGGAAGGTGCCATATGAGCTCAAGTTAGCTGTTTGGGCGGCACTACAGGTAATATATTTATATTTATATTTATATGAATATTTATATGAATATTTCAATTTCAATTTCAATTTCAATTTCAATTTCAATTATAATTTCAATTTCAATTTTGATTTCATATTTATATTTATATTTATATTTATATTTATATTTATATTTATATTTATATTTATTCGCAACTAACATTGTATTTATTGGACAGGAACAATTCAACTTGGATCCAAAGCTACACGATCCCGTCTTGGAGCAGATTAGGGAGCAACTCAAGTCGTGAAAAAAAAATATGCGGGAACGGTACTTTGGGAAAACAAGAGAGTCGATTATCCAATGGCGTGAATCCGTCCCCCCCAAGGAGCCGATCTCATTGGCACAATGGCAGAAGTTCATTGACAATGAGATCGAGGATCGACAATTGGCATCTCGCCAATCGGGGAGGGAAAATCGGGCAAAAAAGACAGACGTGCACTACTCCGGCCGGACCTCTTACGCCGAGGTGGAGCATAGGATGCAGGTAAGATTTAATTTTTCTATAACTACAGAAATATATTATTTTTCATTATTTTACTTTGCGGGGCCGATACTAATTTTACTTTACTTTACTTTATTTTATTTCAGGGGGTAGGGAGTGGGCCAGGGGGTAAGCCACATAGGCTCGATACTTATGTGGCTCTTCGGACGAAGAAGGGGAAGGACAAGAAGGTGTCCCCGAGCGTCGCGGCCACGATTGTAAGTAATCCGACAATTTAATTTTTGTTAATTACGTTATAATTTTTTAGTTTACTTATTTTACTAATCATGTGCTTTTTGTCGTTTCAGGCAAAGCTTAAGGAAGTGCATGAGTCGCAGTCTGATGCCGACAAGGCATCTTTGTCCACAGACGCACTCAGCCAAGTGCTTGGCTCTGATCGCAAGGGGAGGACAAGGGGAGTGAGCTCGCGGGTGGCCAAATCTAGGATCATCGGGTGGGAGACGAGCGACACCGGGTTCGCTCGAACGGTGGATTCACACGACGCGAAGCGTCCCGTTTGGAGGCGACGGTCCAAGATATGTACGCATTCATGAAGCGTACGTTGGGCGTAGACCGTAAAGGGAAAGGGAAAGGGAATGGGAAGGAGAAGGCGGTGAAGGAGGAGGTGCGGGAAGACGAGGCGCAGGATGACGAGTATGTGGACCTCGCTACTTCATCACCGACACGTTCGTACTTCGATGATCCACTTCCCTATTTGGCGCCCTTCAACAGACCATTGTCCACACTTGGTTGGCCGAGCGTGTTCATATTGGACGTATTTGATGGACAGCGGATAGGGCGGTGGTTGAGGGACCGGAATATCGTCGAGGGTGGAATAGTTCATGGACGTGTGCTTCAACAGATGGAGTCCAGGGTGCTCGTCATGCATGTCATACCCGGGAAGGAGAACTCCCTATTGTGGTTGCGCGAACAATGCGGCACGACGTATATTAGTGGGTGCGTCAATTTGTATGTCGTGTGGCCTACTCACCTCCTCACATTTACCCAAGACATGTAGTAACATTATTTTTAAGTTTGTCCATTTTAATTATATTTGGATTATATCGTCATGTATATTATTTCTATTTTGAATATTTGGATTATATCGTCATGAATATATATTTGCATTATCTTTAGTTTGTTTAGATATATGATGTTTGGAACAGGTACGACGTTGCTATAACAGGTACAAATATACTGCTGGGCAGTGGCAGTGGCCATACTGCCCAGCAGATTTTTTTTAAATTCTGCCCAGAATTGTCACGGTCATTGACCGTGACACGTCCGTGACAACTTTTTGTCACGGAAGTGTCACGGTCAATGACCGTGACAACTTTTTTAAAAAGGGTCACGGCTTTGTCACGATTATAAACCGTGACAAACGTGTCACGGTCATTGACCGCGACAAGACCGTGACACAAAACGCGAGTTTTGTGTCAAGGTCAATGATCGTGACATGATCGTGACAAAAAAAGTTGTCTCGCCTCGAAATGTCACGGTCATTGACCTTGACAAGTTGGATTTGTCAAGGTCAATGACCTTGACAAATGGGCAGATTTGGTGTAGTGAGAGACACGTGACTCTTGGTATGAATGTGAGTCCCTTCGGCTACTTTTGTGGAGAGTACATGATAGGTCGGGTCCCCTTCCACTCTCTATATATAGTGAACTATTCTTCACCAAATGGTTCACTTAAAAACACACAAATATATCTGGGCTAGGAAGGGAAAATTCCGAATGTCCAAATTTTCCCATATTTCATATTTCTGGTCATTTTCTAAGAACAATTCGGGAGCATTGGAAAGGAAAAGTGAAGGAACTTTTGGTTGCTATTCATAAGGCACGTCAATAACAACAAAGACATCAAAGGCTAATGGAGAAAGGTATTTTTCAATAAGTGTTTGTAGTTAATTTTATGTGGTGATTGGATGAAAATATTAAAGATCCTATAAGAATTAATAATGATGATATATAATACTTATTCATGTCATGTTATAATTTACATGTGGTATCAGAGCTTGTGTTTAAATATTATCATGCTATCCTTCTATAAATTTAAAAGATCAAACTATATGTGTTGCTAAACCCATATTTTAACGTTTATTCAAAGCTGATTTGATTATCATGATGATTTGTATTACATGATAATTATGCAAGAAATTATTCTTGTGTTTCTTAGCAATTTTGTCAAATCTGTTAAGAATTTTTCTGTCAAGATTTTATCAAATCTGTCAAAAACAATTTTATTTGATGTACTGGGACCATATATGTTGTTTTGATTTTATTTTAGTGGTTTTCTAATCCATTTCTATCAACCCTACAAATTTCAAACAATTCTGGAACAAAAACTTTCAAAAAGCGCTTGCGATGAATAGTGTTTTTGTCACCGAACTTGTTCCGAATGCAATGAAACTTGGTAATATGATTGAAAACGTGTCAGAGATGATGTAAACTGTTTTTCAACCATTTGAAATCGTTTAGGCCCTTAAAACTCTAATTTTGCCATTTATGGTAATAATCTCGGGGGGTATATCTCACTCCAGAAAATTTATTTTTGAATTCCGTCGAATGTTTTGAGATTTTGGAGTATTTTTCTACAGATTTATGATACTAACTCATTTTTTTCATTTTTGGCAAAAATTTATGTTTTCCATATTTTATGAATGTTACATCAAGAACTGTTCTTTAAACCTTATTCTAATAATCCTGTTTTAGTTGAATATTCATGCCAAATATAGGCCAACATATTTCATATCGTAGGATATTAGACTTGTGTTAATTTAATGTTCATGTTTTGATGAGTCTCGTGCCAAACACATACCAATGATTCATAACATTGAATATTAAATATATTAAAAAAATTATATTCATCTTTTGACGAATCTCATGCCAAACACAGGCCAACGACTCAATTGTTGAATATAACCGATATTCCTATTTTACCGAGTCTCGTGTCAAACACAGGCCAATGACTCATTAAGTGGAATATCAAAATTATTGTTCATTCTAAAGTTTGTTATTGTGTTAGATTCATGCAACGAAGATGATACAATTTAGATTTAAGCAACTTTAGAATTATTGATTGAATATTGAATTGTCAAATCATGCGTTAGTTAAATCATAATTTTCTATGTTAGAAATCCAATACAGATATTCTTCTTTTATGGTTTTGTGATTTAATAAACATTAAAGGGAAACTTATGACACAATTTGTTATAATTCTTCCAATAAATTTTTGTCAATTATATATATTCATTTCCTTGCAAATTTCAATTATGTATTTTTTTTATTAATTAGAGTGAGTATTTTGCATCAAATTCTAACCTGCTTTCTCAAGCCTCAACCTTTTTGAAATTTAGACATAACTAATCTATTGGAATGGTGCGAGCAAATTAAGTTTAGCCTTGGTGTCTTGGACCTTTATGTAGCACTCCTTACTGACGAACCCGTTGTTATTACTGAACAAAGCAGTGAGGATGATGTGCTCATTCATAGTACATGATCAAAAAGGCTTTGTCTGATGTTCGTTATAATGTGCATCGCAAGTTCGCAACAAATGTGAAAACTTCCCTACCTGAAACCACCAACGCGTAACAGTATCCGACGAATATTAAGGATAGGTTTCGCACTGCTGACAAATCTCTAGCTGAGAAACTTATGTCTGACTTGACCACTATGAGGTTCGATGGCACTCGGACCATGATCACACACATTATTGAGATGAGCAACATTGCTGCAAAACTTTTGGGCATGACAGTGGATGATTCTTTCTTTGTCCAAATTGTCCCAAACTCCCTGCCTTATGATTATAGGTCTTTCCAGATTCATTACAATAACATTAAAGATAAATGGAATGTTAAATGAACTGCAAAACATATTGGTTCAGGAAGAAGGATGTATCAAGCAGCAAAGGGGTAAAGTGCATAAATTGCAAGTGGCAAATGTGGTGGTCAATAAAGGAGCTGGTAAGAAAAGGAAAGGAAAGGGCATGAAGCGAGGTCCTAATCCTTCCAAACAATGAACGTGGTCCTTCACACCAAAATAAGGATAAAGCAATCATATGTAACTTCTGTCACAGGAAGAGTCATATTCAGAAATATTGCATTAAGCATAAAGCTTGGTTTGAAAAGAAAGGTAAGCATTATGCTTTTGTTTGTTTTGAATCAAACTTAATTGATATTCCTTCTAACACATGGTGGATTGATTTTGGTTTTATATATGATTTTTCAAATTCTATGTAAGGATTCCTTTTAATTCAAAAAATAAAACTAAATGAAGATTTTCTTTACATGGAAAATTGGGCAAAAGCAAAAGTTGAAGCAATAGGAGCTTTTCGATTAAAATTACAATCTGGGCTTTATTTGGATCTTGAAGATACTCTTTTTCAACCTACTGTTTCCAGAAATTTAATTTCCTTATATAAACTCTCAATAAGAGGTTTCACTTTTAACTTTAAAGATAATGGTTTTACTTTATATAAGAATAATTATGTTTTAGGCTTCACTTTTAACTTTAAAGATAATGGTTTTACTTTATATAAGAATAATTATGTTTTTGGCTCGAGTTTCTTGTCGGATGGTTTGTTTCAAATTAATCTTGATCCTAATTTTTTGGAATCCTTATTGTCTCTGCATACTAATGTTGGAACTAAACGTACCTCATTTAATGAGAATTCTGCTTACTTGTGGCATAAAAGATTAGGACACATATCCAGAGAGAGAATTAAAAGGCTTATTAAAGAGGGAATTATCCATGCTCTGGATTGGTCCGATTATAGTGTATGTGTGGAATGTATTGAGGGTAAACATACCAAACACACAAAGAAAGGACCCACAAGAAGCACACAGCTTCTTGAAATTATACATACAGACATTTGTGGTCCTTATGATGTTCCCTCCATTAGTGGAGAAAAATACTTTATCACTTTTATAGATGATTTTTTCCGATATTGCGCATTGTATCTATTGCATGAAAAATCTCAATTAGTTAATGTGGTTGAAGTTTATATTAGAGAAGTAGAACGACAATTAGGCAAAAAGGAGAAAATCATTCGATCGGATAGAGGTGGTGAGTTTTACGGAAAATATGATGAGTTGGGGCAACGTCCCGATGCTTTTGCTAAACTCCTTGAGCGTTTGGGTATTAGGTCACAATACACAATGATAGGTTCCCCTTGGCAGAATTGTGTAGCTGAAAGGCGCAACCTATGTTTTTATGGATGCATGCTCTCATGACTGACGCACATATCTTAAATAGGGTGCCTAGTAAGACAGTTCCAAAGACACCTTTTGAACCGTGGAAAGGATGGAAATCCTCTTTAAATCATTTTCATGTTTAGGGATGTGAAGCAGAAGCAAGAATTTATAATCCACATGAAAAGAAATTGAACCCTAGAACATTAACTTTTTACTTTATTGGGTATATGAAAAAATCCAAAGGATATAAATTCTACTGTCCTAACCATACAACAAGAATTATTGAAACCGAAAATGCTAAAATCATTTAACATGGTGAAGTTAGTGGGAGTAATGAAGGTAGGAATGTGATTATTCAAGAAATCAAGGAAAATCCTCCTCTTCTAAGAATTCTGGATAATCACAATTTTCCTAATGAGGTTCCTAATGTTCTTATTGTTTATAATGATGTTATTGCGCTGATTATTGATCTGATTAACAACGAAGAACAAATGGATGAACCACATAATGAACAGCCATATAATGAGCCTATTTTTGAAACACCACAAGACATGGTTTTAAGGAAATCTTAGAGAAATCGGAGATTAGCTATTTCGGATGACTATATGCTATATTTACAAGAGAATGAATTTAACATTGGGGATATTGATGATCTTGTATCTTATGAAAAAGTTATTTCTAGCATGGATTCTAATAAATGGATTGATGCCATGAATGATGAAATAAAATCTATGGATTTTAATCAAGTCTGGGAGTTAGTCGATTTGCTTGAAGGTTATAAAGCAGTCGGGTCTAAGTGGATATATAAGACCAAACACTACTCAAATGGCAATATTGAAAGACATAAATCTACACTTGTTGGCAAAGGTTTTACTCAAAATGAAGTCATTGATTATAGTGAAACCTTCTCTCCCGTTTCAAAGAAGGATTCTCTTAGAATCATATTGGAACTCATAGCTCATTATGACTTAGAGCTACACCAAATGGAAGTTAAAACAACTATTCTTAGTGGGAGTTTAGAGGAAGAAGTCTATATGGAACAACCAAAGGGCTTCATTCTGGAAGGAAAGGAAGACAAAGTCTATTTGTTAAAGAAATTAATATATGGACTTAAACAAGATTCTCGTCAATGGTATTTTAAGTTTCATCATACCATTACATCCTTTGGGTTTAGGGAAAACATTATTGATCGGTGTATATACCTAAAGATCAGTGGGAGTAAATATGTATTATTGGTCCTATATGCTGATGATTTGCTTATAGCTAGCAGCGATATTGGTTTACTAAAGGAAACTAAGAAGTACCTTTCACAAAACTTTGAAATAAAAGATTTAGACGAGGCATCCTTCGTGATCGGGATAAAGATTTATCGCGATTGATCACATGGATTGATAGGATTGTCTCAAAAGGCTTACATTAACAATGTTTTACAAAGGTTTGGCATGCAAAATTGTAATTCCATTAACTTTCCAATTCTAAAAGGGGAGAAGTTCATCTTAAGTCAATGTCCCCAAATTAAATTGGAACGGGATCACATGAAAGGTGTGTCGTATGCTTCTCTTGTAGGGAGTTTATTATATGCACATATTTATACTCGACCGGATATTAGTTTTGCCATTGGGATGCTGGTCAGATATCAAAGCAATTCGGGTGACTTCCATTGGAAGGTTGCAAAGAAGGTGTTAAGATACTTGCAAGGGACCAAAGACTACATGCTCACTTATAGGAGATCTGATCACCTTGAGGTGATTGGTTATTCAGACTCAGATTTTGGAGTATTCCTTGATAGTAGAAAGAGCACTCCGGGTTATGTTTACCATCTAGCAGGAGGGGTCGTTTCATGGAAAAGTGCTAAGTAGAGTGTCATCGCTTCTTCAACTATGGATGTTGAGTTTGTGGCTTGTTTTGAAGCTACAAATCACGGATTGTGGCTGCAAAATTTTATTTTAGGACTTAGTATTATGGGTTCAGCAACTAAGTCGCTGAAGATTTATTGTGATAATAGCACAGAAGTCTTCTTTTCAAAGAATGATGGATATTCTAAAGGCGTTAAGCATATTGAGATGAAGTATCCACCTGTCAAAGAAAAAGTTCAAAAATATATGTGTCAATTGAACACATGAGTACAAGTGTTAACATAGCTGATCCTTTAATGAAAGGGATATATCTGAAGATATTTTTGCAACATGCTAAAGAGATGGGTCTCGAGTAGTTAATTGTCTAATCTCTATTTGCTTAGCTATTTGACACAAGTTTTGATATCAATAAAGAGATTCTAAATTCTAAATTTATGTCTGAATTACATGCATGTGAATGACTGAATGTGACAGAAATAGTCTTTTATAAATACATTATGAAACCATTATGATAACTCACATATTGATCCTTATTAAGTATGATATTGGTGGCGTGGTAAATGGAAGGAACCATGCTCTTGAATTAGTGTGGAACCGCCATAACTCACACTAATGAAGTATTTAGTTAAGGTTCTTGATGATGTTCTAAGACATTGCGCAACTTATGTTAATCAAATCATTATGTATAACCTTATTAGGACCAAGTGGGAGACTGTTGGAATTATTATTTAATTATTTATTAATTACAAAAGTCGGCTAAATTTTATAATTATAAATTAAATAAATTGTTTCTCCTATTTAGTGTGGTCCATATAAGGGGACGAATTTGGTTAAAATTAATGGAATTAGTCTTAGAAAATTATTTCAAGAGACACATGGATCTTGGTATGAATGTAAGTCCCTTAGGCTATTTTTGTGGAGAGTAGATGACAGGTTACCAAAGGAATTTCGGGTCCCCTTCCACCCTATATATAGTGAACTATTCTCCACCAAATGGTTCACTGAAAAACACACAAATATATCTGGGCTAGGAAGGGAAAATTCCTAATTTCCAAATTTTCTCATATTTCATAATTCTGGCCATTTTCTAAGAATAATTCAGGATCTTTGGGAAGGAAAAGCTAAGGAACTTTTGGAAGCTATTCATAAGGCAAATCAACAACAACAAACACATCAAAGACCAATGGAGAAAGGTATTTTTCCATAAGAGTTTGTAGCTAATTTTATGTGGAAATTGCCTGAAAATATTAAAGATCTTATAAGAATTAATAATGATGATATATAATTCTTATTCATGTCATGTTATAATTTACATTCATCACTGAAGAGGCTTTAAATATATGGGTTTATCCTTTGAACTGGTATTTACATATTTATGCTATTACCTTTATGGATTTAAATGTTGTAAGGACAGTTTTGTCCTTTATAAATTTATATGTCGTATACTGCTACACCGTCGAAGAAGTTCAAGATCAATAATCAAGGTTCTTCAATAAACAGTCTTCGTAAGGTTAACTTTAGTAAGGTTACATTTTAGAGTACCTTAATAATGCACTTAGGGTAAAATATTTTCTAAGTGTTGGAGCGGAGCTTTAAATATTTTTATTAATTTTTTTTTGAATTCATTATATCTAAAGATTTTGTTCTCTAACACCTTTCCATAGAAAAATCATAACTAATTAAAAAAATCAAAAAAATATGAAACTGGCGGCCACACGTTCGTATCGAAATTATCTACAATCATGGCCTGGAATCTCATTTCATAGGTCGTTCGAACGACATCAGATCTCGTTCGAACAAAATGAGATCTCGTTCGAATGACGTGTTGACTTAGATTTTCTATATAAGCGCATTAAACGAGGCGTGTTTCGTGAAGAAGTTCTAGCGTTTTACAGAACAAAAAAACTGCGATTTGCAGAATCCTTTTGGCTTCTTCCTTTTGGGTTTAATCCCTCTTTTCTTTTTCAATTCACAAATCCCAATATCTTTATGTGAATTGTTTTGGAACCTAAAGAACATACTTTGCTATTGTTCATCCTTTGTGGGGAGATCTCTACAACCAAGAGTTGCGTGCTATTGTGGAGTGAGTCGCTACGAAGTTTATGACTACGTGTCATTGAGGATCTTTTTCATGTTGACTCTTTACTGAAGACTGCATTTTTGAATTGCGTGTCCTTGTGGTATAGCTGCGTGTGAACCATTGCTGATTAATTCTAGCCGATGGTTTGAAGGTTTGAGGAAGACACCATGCGTTACACTTGTGGGCGCTTATCAGGTTGTATGTAAGTTAATGGTCTTTTAAACTTGTCAAAGTTCTAGAAACAAAGGTTTTTCCCTTCGGGGATTTTTCCTGAATGTTGTATCGCATGCTTACTTGATTTGTTTTGACACGTAGTTGCATATTTTAGGAATGAACTAAAATTGGTTTAAAATTAGGAAATTTGTGAAAACCACAGAGGCAATTAATATTTTGCATTCTCAAAGGCCGATTCTGTTGTACACCAACAATGTTATTCATTCAATCACTAAATTAAAAACCAAAAGCAATCTGCTAGTAAATGGTGCAGGTTGGCATCTCCTTAGCACGAATGTTGTCTTTGGTTGGGACATGGCACTTATTTGTTTAAGGTCAATTATCATATAGTTCCCAACATAAATACATAAAAATGACACATATTTATAGTTTAACTCATTTAGTCCCTCAAACACCCTTTACCCAATATTATCTTATTTTTAAAATTCCGCGGTAGTGGCACCCCCTCACCACCTCCCCCCCACCCCACCCCACCACCATTGTCGGAGCTCCGACTACTCCGGTGAGGCTCATCGGAACTCTGGAAGAGGGGGTCTGGGAGGTGAGGAAAGCGATTAAATGGATTTGTGTGTGTTCTTTTTATGCATGAAGTTATTATGCTCTTTTTGTTGGTTCTTCTTCCTAATCTGTTAAATTTTAGCCCTTTGCAGGATTATATATATATATATATATATATATATATATATATATATATATATATATATATTCACAATATTATTGTAAAACTTATATGATAGCATAAAGATCTCCACTTCTTTTCGTAAAACTTAAATGATAACATATTAATTCAGGGAGTATATTTTGGTGACATGGTACCATTTTATCTCAAGAAACTCTATAGAACATTTGGGGCATCTAGTGATGTTTTTTCAAAGGTTTGTTTTTGCTTTAGCACATGCATACATAAAATCAATCTATATCCACTTAGCTAGATTTGTTCATTGAAGCTAAAATATATTTATCCTGATGTTCACTGTCGTTAGGATTGGAAAAGAGAAAGAACTAAGCATTACACATTATGTGCAAAGATATGGGAATCTCGTTGGTTTTGGTGAGTTCAAAAGGCCTATTGTTATCAATTTTATTATTTTTTATGTTCTTTTAATATCACTTTATTGTGAATTTTGTGTGTGTGGTCTAACTGCCCACCAACATACGGGTATGTCTCACTCTTGGTTTCCTTAAAAATGGGTCGTGGTCTCCTAAAGTTCCCAACTAACTCTAACCTCCTTTGGTGTTTCTAAAATGAATATGATATCCTTGAGTGTGTTGACTTCTTCACCTTCTCCCCTCTTGAATTCTTAATATAGAAGCAAGTTATTAGCAATTCTCCTTTGATGGTAGTTTGTAAGTTTTATGCTTACAGTGTGCAAAGGAGTTACCGAATGCCTTAATCACATGAAAATTTAAAAGGGTGGCTGGGGGGAGTTGAAGGTTTGTAGAAATTGTGAGAGGTTGACTGTCATTTGGAGTCTTCGAAAAAAATAAGTGTATCACTTAGTGTTGGTCCTGCTTATTTAATGTGGTGGCCCTCCCGGGGGTGGGGTAGATTAGATATCAACCTGGAATTCGACTCTTTTCTAAAAATTTATGAGGCTCTAACCCATGTTATTACACTTCTCATCTCGAGTATTTATGATGTGAATTGAGGGCGTAATTGTCATTTTTGGGCATATTAGTATTTGGTTTGATTTTCGTTATTTTTCTTTTATTTTGTTATTGTATTTCATTTTTTTTTCTTTAGTATTTAAAGGCAGGGAGTAGTAATGGCATTTTAGTAATTTGAGCCTTAGCTTAGAGCCTGGGCTACTCCTCTCCTTTAAATACCTCATGTAAGATTCATTAGAGGCAGACTTGATTTTGGAATAGAAAAGAGTATTTCTCTCTCTAAAAGTGTGTGTTAGATATCTTTAAGAGCCTTTTGATGTGTAATTTACGTCAAATTGGTATCAGAGCGGGTGTCGCTCCACATTGGTGTTGATGTATCGGTGTATTTGTATCAAAAAATCGTACACTACAATCAATAGCTCCTAAGAACTCAAAACAACTAATAAAAGAGATTCAAGAACTCAAGCAACAAATAGAAGAGGTGGCACTTCAACAAAAACAGCAAACCCTAGCTTCCCAAGAACTCAACCAAAAGTTTGAGACTTTTTATCAAATCTTCTCCGCTAAGCCACCTTCCACCACCATCCTCCACCAAACCCGACCCTTTAATACCAACTTCCATCACCCCCACACCCCAACCAGCCTAGACTACCCATATTTCACTGCCTCCATTGCCCCGTTACCTAACCCTGCTGCTTACGACCCACAAACCCACAACCTAGACCTCGTTGTTGCTTTCCCCACCCCAGCGGCCTGCCATCATGCCCCTGAAATCAACTACCCCTCCGATGCTCCAAAAAAAACGACCCTCGAAAATCTGACCCCATACCCAAATAATTCACCACGCCTAGCTTTTGACCATGGTCAGCCACCAGAATCTGCCCTAGGGGCTGCCGACCCAGTCGCGAGTCCAACCCTACCGCCACACCCTACTTTCGACACTTTCTCGAGTCCCACAACTATCAAAAAGGCTTTGACCCCCCCCCCCCCCACCCACCCCTCCCTAACTCCAAGAAACCTTTCTCCGACCCTTACCGAACCCAGAATGCTCCATCTCTCACATTTTGCCCAACTCACCCCCATTTCTTTAACCATCCACATCATATCTGCCCCAACTAACCTTCGACCTACCCAACCCATATTTTCCCCCTTCCCACACCAAATCGACCCAAGCAATAACCCTCCCCACCCATTGGGTCTCAAACCATCTCTATTCCCCACCCCCGATTTGATTCCGAACCCAGCAGATCCCATTCCCTACCCCTATCCCGACCCGACCACTTATTCGGGCCCACACACACTATTCCACCCCACCTTTGCCCCAAACTCTAGGCTAAATGTATATACCAACTCTCACGGTTTAATCGATCATCTCGGGATCCTCAACCACAATGTTAAGACTCCCGATCATCCATTACCCCCTCCTTCATACCATACACCCTCCCATCACTCCCTCTCACTACTCTCGTCTGATTCCTCCTCATCCTCCTCTGAGCTCGGGGATAGTCACCCCAGTATTTTAGAGTGGATACCTCCACCTCCACATGTCGCCCATCGCTTTGCACCCCAATGGGACCGATATTGTTTTTATTGTGGTGAGCGTGGGCATTTGATTGGCATGTGCTCTCACTATCCCCACATTCCCCCAGCACCTCCCGTGCCCCAGCACGCTCATCTTCTTCATCCACCACCTACATAGATACCACTCTTTTTCGCTGATTGTGTTTCGCCTATGCCAGCTGATGTGATGGGCCTTGATGCTCATCAGGACGAGGGTCGCCTATCTGTGTCACTTCAGTTGCTTTCTCTATGCCTCCATGGGGATATCTGTATTGGCGTTCCCATGTTTGACAGGAAGTTCTCTCTAGATGCCATGATTGATTGGATAGCTTCGCTGGAGATGATTTTTACTACAAACGGGTTCAAAGTCGCTCTTGTGTTCTCTTCGCAACCATCAAATTTCAGGTGGAATGGCCTCTGCTAACATCGAACAGTAGTAGGATTTCCCCCCCCATCCAGACTTGTCCTAAGTTGAAGTCCACCCTCCAAGCGTCATTCATTCTACCCACATATGAGCACGATCTTTTTCCTCGCATTCAGTCTCTCAGGCAGGACACCTCATCGGTCGTGGAGTATACGAAGCAGTTTCAGCTTCTGTGCACCCGAGCTAGCCTCCCTGAGAGGGAGGATCAGCGGATCAGACGTTATATTTTGGGGTTACAGCCGTACATTCAACATGGTCTCATTTTGAGGGAGATACCGACCTTTCTGAAGGAGGTATAGTATGCGACCAAGGTTGAGACCTACCACACAGCACCAGCAACTCTTCCAGCCTCTCAAACTCCACCTACACCGATTTCTACTCCAGCTCCTCTTCTAGTGACGGCTTCAGTCCCCGTGACCTCTACTTTCGTTGCACCCCATCCAGGGCCCCCTACCTTCCGAAACTACAACTGTGGCAATGTTAGTCACAGAGCTTCAAATTAATCCCTCCCGCGATGTCGTGCACTCTTGGCGATGGATCATCCATCGGACTATTTGAGCGCATCTGAGGAGCTTCCCCAGCATGCCTTGATCACAATGTTAGAGGGAGATTTAGTTGGTCTTCCCCTTTGAGTTTGAGGATGAACTCTTTTTAAGGGGGAGGTTGATGTGAATCGAGGGCGTAATTGTCATTTTTTGGCATATTAGTATTTTTGTTTCCTTTTCGTTATTTTTCTTTTCTTTTGTTATTGTTTTTTCATTTGTTTTGCTTTAGTATTTAAAGACAAAGAGTAGTAATAGCATTTTTGTAATTTGACCGTTAGCTTAGAACCTAAGCTACTCCTCTCCTTTAATTATCCCATGTAAGCCTTATTACAGGTAGACTTGATTTTGGAATAGAAAAGAGTATTTCTCTCTCAAAAAGTGTGTCAGTTATTTTTAGGAACGTTTTGACATATAGTTTACCTTAATTTACAATTGGAATGAGGGTAACTGGCCAACTATTATTGTTGGCCATGGAAGCTTCCGTTCAAGCTTGGACCGATACTTGATACTTGATCCTTGATTTTTATGTTCTTTATTATTGTCAATTTACATATTTTCTTATATTATAGATCTGCCTCTTTAACTATTTAACAGTAGGCATGTTGACATCTTTCTTTACTACATTTGCTAAGCAAATGGGTAACTCCACGTTCATTTTCTTAAAAAATAAGGTGTTATACTTTTGCTCTTTTTTTAATCTTGGGAACCGTTAACTTTTTTTTTCTTCCCAATCTGCAGTAGAGAGATTCTCCCTTGGAGTAAGAAATCCAACAGCCTTCCTAGCAGGAGCACTGGTAAGTGATGATTTATTTCTTACACCACATTACTTCATATCATTTTTCTTTTGTTTGAATTATTTTATGTATCCCTGTTCCGGCAAAATTAGTACCTATATTCTGTTGGTAATATATTCTTTGTTCCTTCTATATGACCTCTGTAAGCCTGGTTTATCTCAACTATGATTTTTAATCGTGTTAAATGCCTCATGTTTAGTGCCACATCCCCTTTCTTCATCATATGCTGACCTGATTGCAAAAACGTGGCCATCGCACGACATATATATAGGAGTGCTTCATTAATGACCTTGAGTATGGACTTAAGAGTAAGGACCACTTTTTTTCCACTAGATTCATTTAATGATGAGAGAGACCTTGTTCATATCAGCTTACTAGCTTACTGGCTAATGTTTTTTGTTCTCAGTTTGTCTAAACACAGTTAGGGATTGGATTCTTAATGAGAGAGCAACCAGTACTTGTTGTTGCGACTATTGCTACTGCAGTGGTACACATAATTCCTTTGCTCCACATATTCTTATTGTATAAATGAAGAAATCTAAGGGTGTGTTTGATTGACGTGAAAATTTTTTCCATAAAAAATAGTTATTTTTACTCATGTTTTGCTTATATAATACCTTGATTGTGAATACTTCATATAAGAACAAAACTCATTCACATAATAAGTGCTCCATCTCAAATCTCAATTTTAGTGGAAAATATTTCTTATGTACCCACCAAAGAATTGCTTTCCATGGAAAATAGAAAAAGTAAAACCAAAAACTCATATATTTTTCCACTCATTTTTCGATTTCTCATCCAAATGAACTATTTTCCACAAATTTTCCATGTTTGCAATCAAATGCACACTCATATCTTTAATCATATAGGGAATTTGGACTATATTCACATATTCTGTAGCCGCATCGACAACATTATTCCTCTTTTTGTAAAGCCACTAGTCCAGCTAGTCTTACGCATGAGTTTTTTACGTATTTCACGAGTACATGTGAGAAGTTCCCGAGAGTGTAGAGGGTAATAGATGTGGAATTCATTTTACTTGGATAAGTAAGGCTATTATTTGGGTGTATAATCTACAATAACTGCATTCCCACATGTGGGTTTTACAGATATAGGAAGTAGTCATAGTACCTAACGTAGAATGATATACGAATTGCTATATAGCTAATATAGTAATTTTTAGCAATTGAAATTACTCATGTTTCATTGCAAGTTACAGTTTCTTATAATTTATGCTTTTTTTTCCTCGAGGAAATTCTTATTTGAAAAACACCAAGAATTATGTAAGGTTACTATAAGATTGGCACACAGTTTAAGATGCTTGGTTGGAGTTAAATTTGGATGTTGCCTTGTTGGTGGGACAATTGTTTATATTTTGAAGAAATGGACCACTTTGACCATGAGGCCTTTTCTAAAACTTTGTGACGGTGTCAAGTTGAATGTACCTTGAAGCTATACAACTTATCCTTATTCTTCCTTAGGCCACCTGTATTTATCAATAGTTAGTGTCTGGGGATTTGATAATGCATAGAGGAATCTGAATATGAACATTATTGTGTGAATTGGAAACAATTAAACTAAACTACACAACAACATTAACAACATTAACAACAATAACAACATTTGTTGTTGAATTTGAGGGAAAACGCCCTTATTCCAATTCATTATCAAAAATAATAGTAATGAGTGCATTATAAGAGAGAGGCATATAATGCTCATTCTTTTGCATCCATTAGAAGGGGAAATAACAAGTTTGGAGTCAAGAAAGTGTGACACCCCGCCTAATTAAATACCGGGTGATCAGTCCTTTATTAAATTAAAATCAAGGGGAACGGTTAGTTCATTCTCAGCATCACTGTCGCAAAATAAATATTTCCAATTTAAACACCCTAAATAATTAAGCTAAGTGTCAAAACAATTTAAAGTCTTATTTTTATTTTGTTACTTTCCAAGAAAAAAACATTTTTAATAACGAACAGTTTAAGAATCACATAAATGCTAAGGATGGCAATTAACATACAAGAATTTAAACCATCTAGATAAACCAAACCAAGTTTAAGAAATATAAATGAAATCATCCTGTCAATAGTTAACTCCCAAGGAGTACTGAATACTGGAAATATAAATAAACATAAATCTCCGACAAATCCAAACGGAATAGGAAAATGGGCAACACATGCCCTAACAAAATAGAACTAAAGCAAGAACATAATCAATGACGAGGTCGTCTAAAGTAAGGGCCTGCAACTCCCACATAAGCTGCAGCATGTCAAATCCAAAGAACCTATGCATGATGCCTCTGTGGCTGGGCACCGGTAATACACACACACACACACACACACACACACACACACACACACATATATATATATATATATATATATATATATATATATATATATATATATATATATATATATATAAGGGAAAGAGAAATAATAGGAAACGGGTCAGACCCCGAGTGTAAAACAGTTTAAAAATAGTTTAGCAAGTATTTAAAATGCTTACTGGCTAATGTGACAACCATGTTAGTATGCGACACTCTCTTGAGAATTCTCACATCTCATCTAGTGGGAAAGCCTACCGTACTACTGATCTCATAAGTCTATCTATCTTATTCCCATAAAGTTTTATCTCGAGAAATACTAAGGCCCTGCTATTTAGTTTTAGAAAATTAATCTCTTCCATTTTCTTACGTTACTTAGAACCACTCAGAACTGTTTCAAAATTCATGAACACTTGTTATAAAGTTGTAGCATTTATTCATTACTTAACTACTTATACAAACAGTAGAAAGTTTCCATATATATATATATATATATATATTAGTCACTCATATAATATATACATACTATCAACACCCCAAATAAAATCTATGGTGTTGGCATACTCTTCTATCACATCCCCGTACCACTCGTACTAAGGGAAATACTAATTCGGAATCACTCTCGAACTGTATCAACATAATACACATACAAATGGAGGCGAAGCATAGTTCCAAGTCACTAAGAGGTCAGCACATACCCTCACGTCTCTTAGGACCATCTGACTATCATTTTCAGATAGCCTGTATCTAGGATACTATCTTCTAGGGTACGAGTCAATATCTCCCAAAAAGGTCCAATCGAGATAAGACTATCCCGGCGTGGAAACCTCCGTGATAGCAAGTAGCCACGGTATGATTCTACACAGATACAAAATACTTAATATATGTATTGTCACACAGTCATATATATAGATATTCACATTTTCCAAATTAGGTTCGCCCACGACCCATAATTATTATTATCCGTTCCTAGCACAAATTTTACTCAATTATCTCGCATAACGGATTCGTCTCTTTTATTATCATTTATAATTTATTTTATACTTACTTCTCAGCTCTCGAAGTATTCTCTCTCACTAAGTATAATTTCAGTAGGTATACCCTCACTTACCTTTTGGTCTAAATCTTTCACGGGCCTTAATTCTTTAGTGAAAAATATGCACAATTTCCAAATAATGAATCACTCCCTGTTAACCCACAATTTCATCCCATATTAAATTTCACTCAACGGAGTCTACTTAGACCCTACTGGTCCTCTTCATAACCCATTATACTCTATAAATAATAATCAAAGGTTCCTACGTATTCTAACCGGATTAAACAAAAAGGGCAAAAATATGCAGTTTTCCAAGGAGGGATCGATCGATCGAGGAAAGGGGTCGATCGATGCTCTTGGTCGATCAATCGATCAAGCAGTTCTTGCCCAGAATCTACATAGTCGACCTACGGGTTTCATCCAACAATCTTCTCCAAAATGCCATTTATGATCCCCAAATTCCCAAACAAGATTACTACTGG
The DNA here is from genome assembly GCA_949130495.1 of Sambucus nigra. Lineage (NCBI taxonomy): Eukaryota > Viridiplantae > Streptophyta > Magnoliopsida > Dipsacales > Adoxaceae > Sambucus > Sambucus nigra. The sequence goes on from OX422217.1 coordinate 423,730,981, forward strand.
TTATATATACCTATATACATGATTTCCTACGTGAAAACATGTTTAAATTCATCAAAGGTATTGAATTAATGGGTAAATTTACATAATTATCAAGAACCCTAATTTTTCATGAAACTTACATTCTTCTAATTCTTTTCCAGATTTCTTGCTTCTAAATCCATACAAATTCGTGGGTAATCCTCTTCATATGATTGATATGTCCAGAATATATCTATTTCCTATAATACATATGATTTAAATTCTCTAAGATATCAAATTCGTCTATGAAACATGCTTTTATCAATCATAATCTAGCATGGGTGAAACATTAACTAAAAACTAAAGCAATATAGATACTTGCCTGGAATTCAAGGGTCTGATTTGTTGATGAAAAAGATATGGTCGCGTTCCTCGTCATGCGATCTACGTTTTGGTGGTGGTGGCGGTGCGATTGAGTGAATTCTAGGCCTTGGATTGCTTAGAAAGCTCTCCACCTTCTTCTCTAATGGCCGTTCTTAGGTTCTGTGATTGATAACCCTAAAAGATAACCTCTCATGGCTGATATATCCTAAGAAATTTCGTGGGTTTAATTACCCAAAAATACAAAATGTCTATAATACCCTCCCGGGATGTCAATTAGGCCTAAAAACGCCCCGAGAACCAAACTAAACCCTCGGGTACACTTTTTTGACTATCTCGACCCTTCCGGACACATTGGCGCACTCGAAACGACCATACGGGCGACTTATAATTTATTCACTTTTATAATAATAATTTAGTCATGACACGACACAGGCGCGTCCCGACTAAATTTTCCATAATTGCCATTTTATTCTCGCGTGATAATTTTAATAAAATCAATCTTATATATTACTTTACTCATCTAGTAATATTCAACAAATTTCCAATAATTACTAACTCTCGTCACGCTAGTAAATATTTAAAATAAATTTCCGGTGTAATATTAAATTAATATCTCAAATTAAATTTAAAAAATCCTTAATTTAAAAGCCGTAAAAATACGGGGTATTACAGAAAGTCCTTAACACGGTCTACGTGAGAGCGAACTGGGTGCCCATCGACCGTTTCGAAAAGAATCTACGATTTTGACTTGGATTCCGATAAACTAACTACTTATTTACTACAAATAAAATAATGGAACTTAGTGTTCTACTTGATTGGATTTTGATTCAAAGGAAAGAAAGCGTCTGGAACGACGACATGCCTGTGGAGTGGTTGATGACATTGTTAAAGGAGAATTCAACCTGAAAAACCATAAGATCCCAACACCGAGGAGCATTGGTAGCAAGACATCATAGCAAATCTCCAACACTTCGATTGACCACCTCCATCTGACATGCAAACTTGGCATTTGTATTGGAGGTAATATTGCAGAAGATGCCATGAAAATGGATGTTCATTCTTTTGCATCCATTGGAAGGGGAAGTAATAAGTTTGGAGTCAAGAAAGTCCTTAACACGGTCTACGTGAGAGCGAACTGGGTGCCCATCGGCCGATTCGAAAAGGATCTGTGATTTTGACTTGGATTCTGATAAACTAACTACTTTTTTACTTCAAATAAAATAATGGAACTTTGTGTTCTACTCGATTGGATTTTGATTCAAAGGAAAGAAAGCGTCTGGAATGACGACATGCCCGTGGAGTGGTTGATGACATTGTTAAAGGAGAATTCAACCTGAAAAACCATAAGATCCCAACATAGAGGAGCATTGGTATTGGAGGTAATATTGCAGAAGATGCCATGAAAATGGACTACTTCACACAAAAAATTATGGCGACATGTGAGGCATCGATTGTATGGGTGCACGGGATAATGCCATTATGAGAACTGGTCGATAATGGTGAGATGATGGAATTAGGGTTGCAAGTTGTCCCAGGAAGATAAAAAATAACAATATTCATCCACGACCGCTTAAGGAACCAACAAATGGGTATAAGGGTTGGAATTGAAATGTTGCCCCTTAGCCACTTGACAAGGTTAACGACGACGGATGAAGGTACTTGTGTCAAGGCGCATAATGGGCAAAGCAATAGATCTCGTAAAGAATCCAAATAATGTGCAACTCCCATGTGTCCAGCAAGGCCTTCGACATGGACATCCGAGATAATCTCCAGAAGAGAAGATGTGGGGATATAAAGGGTCGTGCCACAAAATGGGGATTCACCCTGTTACGTAAAGTCCGCAAGAGTGCCACAATGCAGAGAGGATGTGCCTAAAATAAATATCCATGGCATATGGACTACGTATCTCATTAAAAACTAAAACCTAACTGTGAATAACGATCAATGTGTGATTGCAGTGGCTTAGGTCATCCACCATAGGTTTGCCTTTCTTGGTTTATACTCGAGATAAAAAGTATACCTATATAAGAAGGCATACCACTTGGAGTATTGATCATTGATTCATCGCAGACCGTGCAAGTATTGGAGACCCCCCTCATGGTTTGACATTATGAAAAACTTGCAGTGGGTTATGACTGCCAACATTTATGAGATTTAACAACTGTGTAGAATTCCAAATCATATGTAAATTAGTTAAGGGCGTCTCTTGAAACCTTGTGGTTGAGGAAGGCAACCGACTTGACGCTCGAACTCAAGACTTCTAATACTGATCTTGCAAACATCGCAAGATAATTCAAAGAGTTGGGTAAAGTCAGTGAGAGTTGATATTGGGGTAAGGGTCCTGAGGGACTCGATGTGCCGAAAATCCCAATTGACGACATTAGTCTAGTGGAACTGAGTCGCCGCATAAGTGTTCATCAGTTTGGTGATGGGTCCCTAACGGTGATGAACCATCGATTGATCATGGTGATGAACCATAACAGTGATGAACCATTGATTGATACCGATGAACCCATAGTAACTACGCACCTGAGACGTAGATGTGGGTGCTTGCAATTGAGAATTGCTTAAACCTTGCCCGAATCGACTCGGACTCCCGTGGCCAAAACTACGTATCCCAAGCAGGTAGCTGATGACACCATAATTAAGGACTTCAAGTGAATGTAGATTCACTTGGACTGGAGTACGAGAGGGACTTGTTCCATAGGCAGAGTTTTTCCTTTTTAAAACATTTTCATATGAGGGTATCATCAAAGTAAACTTCCACGAATAACTGAGGAATCTACATTATAGCTCTCATAAAAGTAGGCGGGGCATTGGACAATTTGAACGGTGTGACCGTCCACTCATAAAACCCTTCATCTTGAAGGCTGTCGGGTTGAATTTGAATTTGGTGGTGCTCGTTCTTTAGGTTGAGTTTAGAGAAAACTTGGGCCCTGCGCAATCCGTCGATCATGTCCTCTAGGTATGGATGGACATAGGCTCGTGACTAGCCCAACTCGAAAGGCCCAACTTATTCATTTATAGGGATTGATCAAGCAAAGTAGGCCTCTAGACCGAGCTAAGTGAATCTTAGGCCCGATACAATTTTTGGGACTAGCTTGGGCACACTATTCAAGCCATATTCCGACCCGATTATAAAATCTTATATTTCATAATATATAATAAATAAGTTTCGTGTGTCTTTGACTGGTGTCAAAATTATATTCTTATGTGTAATGATCTAATAGTTTTTTGTTTAATATGTGTATATATATACACACAACATTTTTATAAAAAGTTAATTGTGCGGGTTGAGGCAAGTGCCATACCTCTTAACATGTATTGTTGGCTCGACCCATGGCTACCCTTACCTCTATGCGAAGAATTGAAAACTCAACACTTGATTGTAATCTTATTGATGGCCCTATTATCAATCAAGGTTGTCAAAATGCGTATCGGGGTCGTATCATTTTTTTCAAAAAAAGTGTATCGACAAATCATCACAAATTATATGAAACATTAAGTATTATGGCCAATCGACATCTCCTTCTCCAGACCTTGCAATTAAGCGGGAGCCTTGTGCACTAGGAACGACTTTTTTATATATAATGTCTAAAGCACCAGCTAATACAAATTATAATTGAATGTTAATTATAACATCTCATAATTCCAAAAGGTAGACTTTTCTATCTTCCATCAAAACTGTACAAAAATTTAGAAGTTTATATCGTCTAAGTCAATAGAAAATGATTCTCCATCTTCACCAATCTCAATCCTCATAATCAAGAGCAATGCCTTCAATATCCTCATAGGACTTCTTGAACTTCTTTTTCATTATCATCTTGCTCTCCTCAATGATTACTCGCTTTCCTTTTGTGTTCTTCTTGTAAGAGGGATCTCTAGGTCCTAACAAGTATAAAATGAGTGAGTTAATATTTAATTAATTAAAGTAAAAATTAAGTTACACTAAAACTCTAATATTTTGATATACCTCTCTTTATTTTCTTCGTGCTACATTTTCCTTCTTCATCCACTCGAAAACATTCAACATCATTTGCATTTAGCCATACAATGTCCAAAGGTAAAACATGATTTTTTTTCCTTAATGATCCATTCGTCATAAAGAACCCCCTGAGATATATTAAAGACATTTCATTTAAGTGTTTCCATAAGGAATAAAAAATAATCCCACATACATCTCTCTTTCAAGAGACATGTCTGAAGCTCATAAGTCAAACCCAAATACATCTTAAATAATAACCCCAAAAAGAAAATATATTGTGATTCGCAACTTGATGGCATGGGAAAAGAGAAAAATAACCCAAGAAGAAGGAGAAAAGGAAATTACGAACAAGAAAAAGAAGAAGAAAATGAAGAAAAGAGCTCAACGAACCTGATTCAAAAGCAGGAAACCTAGCGTGTTGTCCCTTTCTGACTTTGAGATGGCTGTAAACGTTCTGTTGTTTGTTGCTTCTATTTCCCATCCCTTTCTTTGACTTTTTTAAGGCAATACGATGTCGTTAAGTTAAAAACAAAAAAATGAATGTATCATGCGATACGTTTCAGATGATCCAGGAGATGTCTCGCCGATAAATTCGTATTAACAATGCATTTGTCGATACATCACAAAAACCATTGGATACGATACGCATCATATGATACGTATCGCATATCGGACGATATTGATAACTATGCTATCAACACACATATGCCAACCCTGATCCTTCCCAGTAAGAAGGGTTGGAACGATTACGTAGATTGGTGACTTATCACTGCAACTCCTCGCACTAAACACAGTTGGGCAAATTGCGCAATGGTTCTTGTGACATAAAGTTAATGGTGTGGTGAATGTCGTGGAGCGGAGGCAACTCCTTCGGGGGAGTACAAACATTTGCGTATGAATCTTAAAGATTGCATACCTAAGCTAATTATCATCCTCAAACGTGGAGATAGGGTTGACTAGTTAGTCACACTTGTCGATCTCCTCCTCCTTGGCATTCGGGGTGACCGTGTGGGAAATCATAAGAGCCAAGGGTCGCGGTGTGTGGAGCACTCGCAGTGGTCGCAATGAAACTGTGCCCCAGTGCTGAAAGGTATAAATGTTGGTGCGACCACGGTACAGGCTAGAATGATCGTACTACTACGCTCGGAAAGTAGCAAGTAGAAAATACTCATGTTCTCATCGATATACGACACAAGTGAGAACGATGCATGATGTTGGCGACGGGTAGGAACACTCCAGCAGCCATCCTATAAGACACGGCCTGGAAAGGGGATAAATGGATAGCTCTAATCTGTCCACCATCTCTTCGATTATCAGTTTATCAATTGACCCACCATCAATAATAACTATGGACAAGCACCCATTGGACGTACATCGAGTGTAAAAAAGTCTCATACGCAACCAATCAGGGTTGTCGGGCTGGTTCGATGTGGCAATAAGAGTCGAGAACATGATTGTGGTGTGGATGTTTCGGGTGGTGTTAAATCATCACTATTCGGGAAAGGGGTCTGGGTGACTCACCGAGCTCAGTGGTGACATATCATGTCGGGGCCAAATGATCTTAAATATCTAGCAGTGGGGTGTTGAGTGGGATATGTTATATACCAAGCGAAGATGGCCCATAGTAGAGGAAGGCTAATTCCGAGGTCAAAGGGTTTGGGGGTTTATTTCATACGAAGTTAGCACTGCCTTTGAAACTAGACCTTGAACATTGAGACCCAACACGATAACACAACACAACACGAAGTTATTGGTTGATGGTGAACCCTTAATGGTTTCGGGTTATATTGATGCCAACCCAATAAGACATGCTAGTTAATGATTCGGGTTCGGTGTTGACCCCCTTCATCCATTAAAGCCAGTTAAGATCCATTAACTTAAGTAAATATGAAATATTGTTGGGTATTTAAAGAGTTAATGTAGTTTAATGTTAATTTAATCATAGTGAATTTTACCAAATGAGATTTTTTAGTAATTGTTGATGCAAAAAACTGGACCGCATTCCATTTTTATGATCACAGATAAATAGATAAAAGCAATCAAATCAAGCACATGAGAGACAAAGATTTTTAAAGTGGTTCGGCTATAAGGAAAAGCCTACGTCCACTGTTATTTTATTCCCAGGGGTTTACAATAGTACAATGTGGTGTAGAGAGAGAAAAAGGTGTGGATCTTGTGTATGGTGTCTCTCATCCTTGTCGGATCTCCTCCTTTTGGCTAAGGGAATACATATATTTATAGTGATGGGAGATAAAGAGATTCATTATATGTAGACATTTATACATTATGTCTACATTCAACGAATCTAATTGTTGAATTGCTTGGTATGCTATGTGTTGTCATCTACAGTATAAATGTACATTAATGCTCATTAAATGCGTAGTTATCCTTCGATCTTCCCGGTTGGTATGCCGACCAACTCTCCTCGGGTGCCGACTAACTCTCCTCGGGTACAGACCAACTTTCCTCGGGTGCCGACTAACACTCCTCGCGTGTCGAATATTGCCACGTAGGATGACATGTGTCCTTTTCTGATTGGTCCTCGTAGATGGAGAATTTTTGCGTTAACAGAAGCCCCCAATGCTCCATGCTTGATGGTTTACTTGAAAGGATGGAGTATTTATTCTGCAGTGTTGCTCGGTGCTCGTGAAATTCTTGATCTACCTTCTTGATTTGTTCAACATAAAGTGCATTATCTCCTGGACGACATATGATGCAGGCTGATCGATGGTTGCTAATCTTGCCTTAGTTTGGCATTTTCGACCTCTAAGAACGAGAAGCCTTCATCAGTAACTGGTATTAATGCAGTAGAAGATGAAGCAGCAGATTCATATTGAGCTAATTTTTTCTGCAAATTATTATTTTCTTGTTCCAGGATCTCGGCAATTTGTCTACAGGCTTCAACTTCACCTTTTAGGGTCCTCTCCCTAACGTCATACCCATCAATGATCTTCTTGTGGCCTGTTTCTGAAGAGAGCTGCTGGTATCTATTTTCATAATCCTTATGCAGCGAAGCCATTGATTCGTTGTGTTGATTTTGAAGATCCTCTAAGGAACCATGAAGCTCTTCGATCAACTCATAGTAAGCGACATTGTTGGCCACTGCTCGGTCGAGTAAAGATTTCAAGTACTGATAAGCTTCAATAGCCTGCTCTGAAGCACCATGACCAAGGATATCAGCAATTTCCGATGTACTAAGATCTGTATGAGCAGCCTTATAGTATTGATGACATTGCTGCATCAGCTCGGTATCATGAGAAGAGATCAATTCCATTCTAGCAACAAACTAATGACAAGAAAAAGACAACAATCAACAAAAACAAGTTATCAACAACAGAGATAAACAAAGATATATTTTATTAGATCATCAAAAAGTTACATCGTTCGATTACAAGGAAATACAGAAATGCTACCGAACAACTTCACACCTTTTCCTTGTCTCCCAAGACTTTCTCGGGAGGCTGGGACGAGGAGCTCGGTTGCTCGGTGGTAACTACAGCTTGATCGGTAGGAATCTTCTCGGGAGGAGGAGGCATAGAAGAAACGTCCTCGATGGCAGAGGGTTGAGAGGCAGAAACTTGATCGCCCATAGCCATAGAAGACTCATCTGAGGCAGGTTCATCTTCTTCTTCTTCCACAATTGGTGGAGGAGGACCAGGGAGATGCTGTTGGAATAACTCAGAATCATCTTGGACTTTTAGCTCTTGCAAAGCAGCTACCCAACCATCATGGAAGTATTTCAACTCCCCATATTGAACTTGGGACGTCATTGCAGCTATCCCTCTCTCCCATCCTTTCTCCCAACCAACGCTGAAATGTTTCTTGATTGCGACTTTTCTCCTCGACTTCTCCGAGGAAAGCTTCACCTCCAATTCCTCTTTCTTAACCTTGATATCTCGCAGAGTAGATAATTCTTCTTCTGCCTTCTTCAATTTATCATCAGATTCCTGATGTTTAACCTCCAAATCTTTAATTTTCTCCTCCAAATTCTTGGAGGTTTCAGCCATTTTCATCTTATCAGCCTCAGCCACAGCCAACTTTTTCTCCCAAACAGTTTTCTCCTCGATGTACTGTTGGCGAGATTCCTTCACAGATTGGGCTAAACCCAACAAAGCATCGTCAACATCGGACGAGGAACTGGAAGCTTTAATAACTTGATCTTTCTTCACGATGGTATTGAAGCAGTTCACCAGCTGAAAGATAAGAAAAACAATAAAGTCAACACAAATACAAGAATTCAAGAAAAAGAAAGAAAGACCAAAGGTATGAGAAATTTACTGAAGAAAGATGACGAGCAGCTAGGGATGTCAGTGTGTCCCTAGGAATTTTTTCATCAACCCCGAGAACCTCGGGTATAACTGAGCTCGTTGAAGAACTCGGAAGAATAAATTTTGAGACACTACTACCACCAGCGGGTAGAGAAGATGCAGTTCCAGCAAGATTAACTGAGGATGATTTCCTCAATCTCTTCAAAGGACGGTCAGCAGCATCAACCAAGGAAGAAGTCTTGGTCGGAGAGATGGCAATTACATCAACAGGAGCATCTTTCTTGCTCGGGGCCACTGGGGGCTTCTCGGCAACTTTGGAGGAACCAGCATCTACTCTTTTAGTCCCCTCTGGGACATCAATTTTGCCTTTCTGGGCTCCAACAGCAGAAGAAGTTTCACCAAATAGAGCAGGAGGAGCCCTTTTCTTGCCCATTCTCTGAGATAGGGGGATATGAGAATCTGAAGATGAACTTTCTGGTGTTGAAGCTGGTTCAACAGGGCGAGCAGTATAAGAGGTTGTGTAACTCTTATACTGTAATAAATATGAAGCAGATCTAATATGCTCGTCAGCAATGGTCTTATGCAAATTCCAGATAAGTTTCAAATGCTTGATATTCACTTCTGACTCTTTTGGAGTTTTTCTTTTGCTATCAACTGCAAATAAATACATAATGGAATATCAGTCATACATTTTGTCAAACATGATGAAAGCATAATTTCATAAGTAAAATAAAATGAAAAATAAACCTATCCCATTGCCGTATGGGGGGCATCTGGGACCGTTGTATACTTCATTCCCAGATAAAGGCGCATGTTGCCAATTTTTTATGACCAACCCATGCTCAAAATAATCCCTATTTGAGTCAGGGAGATTAACTACAAGAGACCTATTCAAATACCTAGTTTTTAAATAATAAATATTATCTAGAACAGCCCATTTATAACAAAACATAATTTCAGGGATCCCAATACGAGTCCCATGAGTTAGATTTAATTTGTGCACCCCGTTAATTATTCTCCATGAATTGGGGGCTATTTTTGCAGGAACAAGATCAAAATATTGACAAAACTCAAGACATAATGGGTTTGGTGGAAAGGAAAAACCGCATTCAGCAACAAAAAGACTGGGGAACCAATGTCCCTCAGCCAATCGAAAGTAATCTAAAGGCTCAGAAAGAACCTCTAGAGTTACCCACGAAGGAATGGAAAAATCAGAACGGAATTTCTCAACAGACTCCACAATATAAACCATATTGAATAAAAGAGATACAGAAGAAAGAAAGAAGATCTTACAGAAAGAAAGGAGATGTGTTGACAACGAACGCAAACAAGGATGAACGCACAAGAGAAGAAGAGAAGAGAAAGCTTGAATGCAGAGAATGAAAAACGTAGACGACGGTATGGTTACCAAAGAAGTTTAAATACTTTGCATTGGGAAGCGGCGAAAGAAATGATTACCAAAAAGAAACTACTAAACTTCCGGCGGCTAAAAGGACAAAATTTGCACGAATATCAAAGCGCTTATCAAAAAGGCGAAAACTGCGAAATAAGAAGGAAATTTGAATACAATGTTCCTGAAACCCGGGAAGTACATTTAATATTGCCATATACCGAGAAAGAATGTTCCATACTCTTCAAAGTTCAAAATATGAAACATTGGGGGCTTCTGTTGATACCAAAATTAATGTGCTGATGTGGACGAAGAAGATGAAGACACGTGTCAATCTACATGGCACAATAGCAGCGAGGAAGATCATTTCCCGACCAACCGTGTTTCTTTCCGAGCAACGAGAATACGCCGAGGAACTCTATCATGCCGAGGAACCTTAACACACCGAGGAACTCTATAGCACCGAGGTACTCTAATGTTCCGAGAGACTCTTGATCAACAAGCAACTAAGGCGGTCCGAACTGCATCTCGGCCGTATCATTAATTACCAGACGGACAACTGTTCAACTATTCATTATATTCTTGACGCACACGCTGCATTAAATGTATTACCCTTTCATATGTATATCATTTAATGTATTGGACCTTTCATGTACAGCCTAAAGGCTATAAATACCATGTACCATCCTCATTCAAGGGGACCGGAATTTCTTAAGAAAACTTGTAATCAAGAATTCCACAAACACTCAGCAATAACATAACAGTGGACGTAGGCTTTATTCCTAGCCGAACCACTTTAAAAATCTTTGTCTTATTTATTTATTTATCTGTGATTAAATAATTAGAGCGATCTAGTTTTTTACATCAACAGTAATGTTAATGAATTAATGGGTTTTGTGTTTAATATTGGGCTAATGAATTAACCCGTATACTATTCCGGATGGTTTATTGGGTGAACACGACACATTAAGGTAAAATGTCGAGTTTGAATATGGTGTTTCCAGAGACGACAAGAAGTTACTCATTTAGACACGAATATAATAAAGACCAAAACACGATAAAAAACGACAGAAGCATAACTTGACACGACCCATTGGCTAGTCTATTTGAAACCAACAGTTCATCATGAATATTGCCAACTCTTCCCAATTTTGATACCTAGGAGGCAAATAGAGGTTGAGATGCTTCAAAGCAATAGTATATACCAAAATGTTGACAGTTTCCAAATTATCTTTCCCTTTAATTAGCGTGATAACAGGGTCTTTCTGCTCAAATCGTTGTGCGAAGCAATTCCCACTTTCTATGAACCCGGTTAGGAACTAGTAACTCAAAAGTAATCCTCAGAGAGAGCATAAAGTTATAAAAAGACTACCGTAAAAGATTGTGCTCTTCCGTAATACCAATATATTTAACACAATTTCTAGATACAAATACTCCTCATTGCTAGGTAATAGATGACAGAGATATACATTTATATATATATATATAGAGGGGCTCTCTCTTACGGACTTCATATATTACATACTTCCATACATGCCTTACTTTACACAACCAAGATTGTAAACACAATTTATTTTCCCTCTCTCCTCTGCCAAAAGTACACACGGTACAACATCAATCACCACCAAAAGATGGTTCTCTATCCTCTCTCTTCTCTCCACTGTCAGGATAAGTTGGAGAGTGGTTTACATACCACTACCAAACCTAAGACCAAACAATTGCTTTACACAAACCTACAAACCTTAATAGATAAACCTTAACAGATAAGTTGAATAACTTGGAGATATTTGAATCTTGTTTTGAAGGTATGTTTTTTTTTAACCTTGAAATCTATTTACATGTAATTTACGTACCTGTTATTAAATAGTTTTATACCTGTATTAAATAGTTTTTTTTAACGATAAAAAAAATCTACTTACCTGTTATTAAATAATTTTTTTTTTAACGATAAATAGTTTCATTTGCTTACCTGTTATTAAATAATTTTTTTTTAACTTTGAAATCTACTTACCTGTAATTTACATTCATTTTCCAAAGATAAAAAAATCTTGTTTTATACCTGTAACTGTTAATAAATAATTTTTAAATGATAATATTTAAGAAAAAATTTACCTACCTGTTATTTTTTTAAGGTATGATACTATAAAAGAAATTATTATTTTAGGTATGATAATATAAAAGAAATTTATGTACCTATTATATTTTAGCTGTTTTGAAGGTATGTTAAAAAAAATTGTTATCATTATTGTTTTTTTATAGTTGTTACCCTAGCAATGTTATCATTAGTGAATAATTTTAACCCTTAAGAAATAGTGAGTAAAAAATGAACTCAACTCTTAACATTAGTGAGTAAATTTCGAACTCAATAGTTAAGAAATTAGTGATTAATTTTTTACAATTAATAAATTAATTCCATTGTTAAAAATGCTAACTTTTTGCAGTTAAATGGAGAATGATTATGATGATGTGGGGAGTATATTGGATGAAGGTGGAGACAATTTAGAGAGTCGGCATAATTTAGAATTAGCTATTGTGGATAAAAGTGGAGATGTTCATGTTGATTCGAATTTGGAGAAATCTTCTTTAGAATATTATCCACAAGTTCCGGAAGATATCACTCCCAACGTGGGGCAGGAGTTTCAATCTCTAGAAGAAGTGCACGGGTTTTATAATGTCTATTCCAAAGTGGCGGGCTTTAGTGTTCGAAAGTGGAGCGAGAAAAAAAAACGTGGAAGTGATGAGATTATTAGGAAAGAGTATGTATGTTTTAAAGAAGGCAAGGGTACGCCGATTGCAAACCCAAATGCTAAAAGAAAGCGAGGGGTAGTTAGAGAAGGTTGTCATTCTAGACTCGCGGTTGTGAAGGGGACAACTGGGTCATTCATAGTTAGCCAATTTATTGAGGGCCACAATCACCCGTTGTCTACACCCGGAAAATCACATCTTCTGCGATCTCACCGTAGACTTTCAGAATCCCAAAAGTGTTTGGCCCAACAACTTAGTGTTATTAACATCCCAACCCATCAACAATTTAATTTTCTTGGGTTGCAGGCGGGATGTTTTGAGAACATTGGATGTACGCAAAAGGATTTGTATAATTACGAGAGGGACTTGCGGAGAGAGATGAAGGGCCATGACGGAAGTGTATTTTTTGAGTATTTGAAGCACGAGCAAAATAAAAATCCTTCATTCACGTTCGAAATTAAGTCCGATGAAGATAATAAAATAACACATTGTTTTTGGGTCGATGCATCTTCAAGACGTTCATACAAATTTTATGGTGATGTTGTAATATTCGATACAACGTACAATACTAATCGGTACGGTTTGATATTTTCACCATTGTTGGGTGTTAATAATCACGGTCAGACTATTGTATTTGGTTGTGCTTTCTTGGGTGATGAGACGGTGGATTCATTCATATGGCTATTCAACCATTTTCTCGACGCTATGCCGGGCGGAGCCCCAAAAATGATTATCACTGATCAAGATCCGGCAATGACAAAAGCAATATCAATAGCACTTCCTAATACGTTTCATAGATATTGTAGTTGGCATATATTGACAAAGTTTTCTGAAAAGATAGACTCCGTGACATATAATGCTTACTATAGTGAGTTTTCGGATTGCATTTGGAATACTGAGTTGAAGGAAGAGTTTGATATTAAGTGGATTGATCTTATTGAGAGGAGTGGCTTGATCGATAATAAATGGCTACGCAACATGTTTGACATCCGTTCGACTTGGATTCCTTGTTACGTAAATCACGTTTTCTCTGCCGGCATGTCGAGTAGCCAACGAGCGGAGAGTGCTCATTCATTCTTCAAAGGATATGTGTCCAAAAAAAATTCATTAGTAGACTTTATAATTCACTTTGGTAGGGGTCTTCTTCGTCAACGCCATGAAGAAAAAATTTTGGACCACAAAGATCTAACGGAGAAACCGAAATTAATTTTCGAAAATGAAGTGTTGTTGCAAATGGTTGACTTATATACTCGTGAAGCGTTTGAGAAATTTCAAGATGAGATGCGTGACTTTTCGAATTATAAATTTGATCTAGTGGATGATGAGTGTAATAAAAGTGTGTACAAGGTAACTCGGAAAAAAATAGAGTCGTACAAATTTCGAACTATTACATTTGACAAGGTGTCCAACTTTGTTACATGTACTTGCAAGAAGTTTGAAAGTGCCGGGATCCCATGTAGACATATTTTATCATACTTGCAAAAGTTTCAAGACTTTGAAGAATTGCCAAGCCCTTATATTTTGAAGCGATGGACAAAAACGGCAAAAGTTGGGGATGTTGTCGAGGGTGGGGTAATTATAAATGATGAGAAATCATATTTCTCAAATCGGGCTCGTTTGATTCAACTTGCATTGAATTTGGTTGATAAAGCTCTTACAAATGAAGACACAATGAGAGCTTATACAGATGCTTTAGATGTTGCAAATGATAAAATCAATCAAATTGTTGGTGTTGTTGGATGTGGCGTTAGTGATGGGAGAGTTGATCCAAATGCGCGGATGGAGGAAAGTTACAAAGAGCCAAATCATGTACGGGCAAAGGGTTGTGGGAAAAGACTAAAAGGAGGAAAGGAGAACGCACTTCGAAAGGCAAAACAAAATAAATCTCGTCGTTGTAATGGTTGTGGTTTAATTGGTCAATCACACGATAAGAGGAATTGTCCCGTTGCAAATGGGTATGTATTATCCTTTTATTTTATTTAAATTCTTCGTTTGAATAATAACTGTTTTATATCGAATTTATTAAATTATGTTTCCCTCTTTTATGCAGTGCACATGCTAATGTAGACGCAAACACATTCGTGAGATTGGAAGACGATGAGGATGAATATTCAACAGATTAAATGCCATGATTTGAATTGGCATTTTTTTTTGTAATACTTAGATTTTTTGAATTGGCAAGATGTGAATTGGCATACAAGATGTGAATTGCCAAGCATCAGTTAACTGCTAAGATGTGAATCACTTAGACTTCTTGTATCACATTGTCAAGCAGTTGTTGACAACTTTTTGTATCACATATGCATGTATCACAACTTCTTGTATCACATTTGATTGGTGTTGACAATTATGCTACAAAAATAACGTTTAACTTAACAGTTATGCTAAATATTAACATTTTCGTTTATGAAAAATAATAAAAGTTGTAAAATTTACGTTTATGAAAAATATTAACAAAAATAATAGTTATGCTAAAAAAATGAAATATAACAAAAATTAAAAAAATAACAGTTGTAAAATTAACGTTTAAGAAAATGATAAATATTAACATTTTCGTTTATGAAAAATAATAACAGTTGTTAAATTAACGTTTATGAAAAATAATAACAAAAATAACAGTTATGCTAAAAAAATGAAATATAACAAAAATTAAAAAAATAACAGTCAATAAATTAACGTTTAAGAAAATGATAAATATTAACATTTTCGTTTATGAAAAATAATAACAGTTGTAAAATTATCGTTTATAAAAAATAATAACAAAAATAACAGTTATGCTAAAAAAACAGTTATGCTAAATATTAACAAAAATAACAGTTATGCTAAAAAAAATGAAATGTAACAAAAATTAAAAAAATAACAGTTGTAAAATGAACGTTTAAGAAAATGATAAATATTAACATTTTCGTTTATGAAAAATAATAACAGTTGTAAAATTAACGTTTATGAAAAATAATAACAAAAATAACAGTTATGCTAAAAAAAATGAAATATAACAAAAATTAAAAAAATAACAGTTGTAAAATGAACGTTTAAGAAAATGATATATATTAACATTTTCGTTTATGAAAAATAATAACAGTTGCAAAATTAACGTTGTAAAAATAGTTATGCTAAAATTAACGTTATAAAATTAACGTTGTAAAATAATAACAGTTGTAAAAACAGATATGCTAAATATTTGATTTGGTTTGTATTTGGTTTGTATCTTTTAAAGGTTGGTTTTGTCTTGAGAAAAAAATAGCTGCTTGTAGAGGCTTTAGGTATGTTGGAATTCGTGAGTAGCATGTCAACAAAGGAGAGAGGCATGGCAGATTTGACATTTCAGCACTTGGTAGAGAGGAGAGAGGAGAGAGGAGAGAGGAGAGAGGAGAGAGGTGAGAGTGTATTAACTTTGGATGGTATGTAATAATGATTTGTTTTGAGATAAGAGAGAGGAGAGAGAGTGTGACATTTCAGCAGTTGGTAGAAGATTGCGTGTGGGCTTCAAAGTGTAGACATAAGAGAGAGGAGAGAGAGTGTGTACTTTGGTGGTCGGCTGACACAGGAGAGAGGAGAGAAGGTTTGTGTTCAGTGGCGGACCCAGGAATTTATCGCGGTGTGGGCGAAACACATACGGAAAAAAAAACGCGACGTATAATCAAAATTAACATATATAGATAGTCAAATTGTCTTGCACAATTGCATTACAAAGATCAAATTACATAAGATTTCTACAATAAAACTCTTCGGGTCCTCATTTTTTGGAAACGTTGAATGATATCTTCATTGTTAACGTCGGACACTATTTCCCTCTCAATGTATGCCACCAAACAGTCATTCATCATCTCATCTCCCATTTGATTGCGCAACGAAGTTTTAATGATTTTCATCGCAGAAAATACTCTCTCTACCGTCGCGGTTGCAACAGGTAGGAGTAATGCCAACTTCACAAGAAAATAAACCAATGGATATGTGCGATGCTTGTTCAATTGACGCATCTTTATAGCAAGCCCGCCAATCCCATTAACTCTAACAAATTGTTCATCGGATCGCACATCCACAATATAGTTATCAAGCTGATGCCCAATAATCATTAATTCTTGACAAGAAAAGTTCGATGGATAGAACTCAGCAAATCGAAGCAACTTTATCTTATCATATGCGGAGAATGAATCGCTTGGATCAAGAGAATACAGACATACTAACAACTCTGTATTCACCTCATTAAAACGATTATTCAACTCTTGAAGTTGAAAATCTATCACCGCATAAAATATTTCAACACGATAATGATGAAGATTTGTGGCTTCTTCTGGGTTGCGACGTGATCTTCCTATAACAACAAACAATTCTTCCATCTTTGGCACAGGAATCTCATACTTTACACAAAATAAAGAAACCTCACCCAACAACGACTCCCATCCATCTTCTCTCATTTGTTGTAGTTGTTGCTTAGTTATTTTCACAAGATTCATGACATTCACAATATCTTGGTCCTTTCTTTGTAAAGCTTGTGACAAGTCATTTGCAACACTCAAAATAGTTTTCATCAAATACAAATGAAAAACAAATTCAAAGCATTGCATAAGTACCATGAGGTTCATCTCTTGAGCTCTATGCTTTCGATCTTTTGCATCTTCTTCAATAATGAAAAGAACATCCTTCACTGAGGAGAACAAGCAAAGCAAATTCACAAGTGTGCCATAATGCGAGCCCTAACGTGTCTCACCTGCTCGCTTCATTGCTAATTCTTGATTCAATCCCTGTCCTGTCAAAATATCTCCATCGCATATCCCTATTGTAATCTTCTCAAATTGTTTCTCACGAAGAATGTCTCTTCGTTTGCATGAGGCTCCAACAATATTTGTGAGTAGTGTGACAATTTCAAGGAATGTTGCAATTTTTGTATGATGTTCTGAAACAGCAACAAGGGTTAATTGAAGTTGATGAGCAAAACAATGAACATAATAAGCAGATTCATTCTCACTTAAAATCAAACTTTTAAGCCCATTGAATTCTCCTCGCATATTGCTAGCTCCATCATAGCATTGCCCACGTATACGTGAAGTACATAATCCATTTTTGCATAAAAGTGCCTCGATTGCTGCCTTAAGTGACAAAGCAGAAGTATCACTAACATGTACAAGGCCAAGAAAACGCTCCATAATATACCCCTTTTCATCCACGAAACGCAAGACAACAGCCATTTGCTCTTTCACTGATATGTCACGAGACTCGTCCACTAAGATAGAGAAATAATAATCTCCAAGTTCTCTAAGGATAACCTTTGTAGTCTCAACTGCAATTGAGTTAATAATATCCTTTTGAATTTTAGGCGATGTTATCATGTGATTTTGGGGAGCTTGCCTTAGTACAACTTTCTTGATTTGTGGATTGTGATCAGCAAGAAATTGTAAGAGCTCAAGAAAGTTCCCCTTATTTAGTGATTTATCAGACTCATCGTGACCACGGAATCCCAACCCTTGATGCAAAAGAAACCTAATACAATCAATTGATGCAGTCAAACGAACAAGATAATCCTCTTGTGTTTGGCTAGATTACTTAGCCAAAGAAAATTCAATGTGTTGTTTTTGTTTCATAAGATCCTCACCGGCTCTTACACACTTGTTGTGTGTACTAGTTGGATCTCCAACATGCACATTAAACCTGTCTTTCTTTCTCCAATTCTTAAAACCCTCCCCAACAAAGGAATCAAGACCACTTTGCTCCGCTTTGAAAAGGTAACAATACAAACAATATGCCATATCTTTGTCTATACTGTACTCAAGCCAATTAGGGTGATCATTGAACCATAAAGGCCTAAATCTACGTTTCTCATTAGCACAAAGACGCCAAGGAAAGTCGTAATTTTTAGGTTGAAAAGGACCTTTTGCCAAGTAGTAACACCGCACCGCGTTTCTTTCATTAACATCATACTCTTGTATGGGTTTTCTCAACCCGGGATCAGCCGGGTACTCATCCAACCTAACCTCAACATTGGGTTGGGGTAGAGGAGGGGGTGGCGAGGGGGCCGATGGTGTAGGTGGCGGTTGACTTGAACTTTCTTCGTGGATCTTTTTGAAATACTTCAACGTTATTGCCTAAATCTGAAACATTATATCAAATTATATTTTTAGTTACTAGTTAAAATTAAAGTTTAATAGTTTCACCAAAAAATTCAGCAACAATAACAATCAGCAATTAATTTCAGCATACTAATTTTAGCAACAATAATAAAAACTAAAAAAAATCAGCAGTTAATTTCAGCAATAATAACAAAAAATAAAAAATTCAGCAATAATAACAAGAACTAAAAAAAATCAACAACTAATTTCAGCATATTAATTTCAACAATAATAACAAAAAGTAAAAAATTCACCAACACTAACAATAACTAAAAAAAATTCAGCAGTTTATTTCAGCAATAATAACAAAAAAAAAATTCAACAATAATAACAAGAACTAAAAAAATCAACAACTAATTTCTGCATATTAATTTCAACAATAAAACCACAAAAAGTTCAGCAATTAAACTCAGCAACTAAAAAAAGTTCAGCAACTAAAAAAAGTTCAGCAACTAAAAAAAGTTTCACCAAAAAAATCAGCAACTAATTTCTGCATATAAATTCAGCAACTAAACTAATTTCAACTAAAAACTTCATCAACTAAAAAAAAAAACTAAACTAATTTCAAATAACAACTAAAAAAAAATATTCAACTTTAAAATAGCAATACCTGCCAGGGGAGAGAGGAGAGGAAAGCCTAGGAGGAGCAGCCCGGGCAGGCAGGGGGGTAGCGGTGGGCGGCGGCGGGAGTCCTGCTGCTGTGCTTGGCTGGGCCGGCGGCACGCAGGGGAGATGAGAGAAGGGGAGGGAGAGGGAGAGGGAGAGGAGAGAAGGGAAGGGCGGCTGAAAGAGAGAGGTGAGAATAGTATAGGTTAGATTTAAGTTCTTTTCACTTTATTATATTTATATATTTGCCCCAAAAACTTTATTTTCTGTTAACCCCTTATATTCGAAACTTACACATGGGTCCAGAACTTTTTTTTATACCATACTCAGCATGAATTTTTGGAATTCTTATGGGTGCGGCCGCACCCCTTCGGGATGGGGTGGGTCCGCCCCTGTTTGTGTTTTGGTTTGTGCGTGGGTTAATTTAAGAGCGCACGGAGGTATGTATGTTAAGAGGTCCGCATAAGAGAGCCCCTCTATATATATATATATATATATATATATATATAAGTTAATGATACCTATAGTTCTCTCAAATAGACAATACCTCTCAACTCTGCCAAGACCAAATCACTTTATACATACTCCACAAGTAAAATCTAAGATAAGTAATTTTTCTTGTATTAACCAGAATTCAAGTTGCAAGTCCAGCAGATGCAAGATATGAAAGCTGGATGCTGTATGCTTCTTTTAGCTCTGCCAGTACATCTGCAATTGTAGGCCTCTGTGACGCATCTCTCTCTACGGACCTCGAAGCAATTAAAGCCGCCTTTCTCATGCTCTCCACATCAAAAGTCCCCTGTAGGCTCTCATCAACTATCTCAAATGCACCAGCCTGCAAGTATGGTTTGGCCTACAGTTGATAAATGACAACAAAATATGTTAATCAAAATCTCAACATCCATTAAATGCGTAAAGACATTATTAAAATTAAAACTCTTCTTTGCACTCATCAGTAAGCTGCCAAAAAAATAATAGCAAAACGGATGAAGTTGAATGAACATTTCGATATCCATCCAACAAAATATAACATTTATCTGTTTATTTCATGTAACTTTTAGGAAATCATGTAGACTATGATGATGCAGTTTCAGGAAGTCAGAAAAAGAGTCTTCAACGGTTATCAAATTTAACTATTAAACTTGCCATACACAATCCTACTAGAATCATTTGTGACCTAGTATACATTCAAGTTAGAATCAACATGAATGTATCATTATTATCGACCTTCATCATAAATGTGATGAAGCATATGGATACATCAATTACGTTGCATCCTCTATATGACACCTTTGTTATAATTTCTGAAAATGACGACATAAATATGTCTCAATTCGTAATTCTTAAGAAGAATGTAGCACAAAACTTGTGCTGTTGTTTCATTTGTTCTTTCTTAGAACTAGAAACATATTCCTGCAATAAATCCCATCAAAACCCTCAAATTTGAATCCAATAAAACTAACAGAAATGTTTCATTTCCTCTTCAATCCCAATGAAGTTTCTTTCGTTGTCAATAAACACATATAATTAAGAAAACCCTTTTTGACTGGAGGAAGTGATAATATATGTGAGACTATGAGCAATTTGAATAAAATATAATATTATTTGTTCCTTATTAAAATTTGACACAATGTTGGCAAAGACTTGGAGAAAAGATTTGGGGTTACCCATAAAACCAAATTGAAGGAGTCTGGAGTTCCAGAATGACTTAGTGGCTCTCGACCACAGATTAGCTCCAAAAGAACAACCCCAAAGCTATAGATGTCGCTTTTCTCGGTCAGCTGTTGGGTGGAATAATATCTGCATAGAAATAAGTGATGTGGTGACAAGAAGAGGGATCAAAGTCATTAAGAATCAATAAAGTAGGACAAAACAAATGGGACCAAAGTCTAAATATCCTATCTATAAAATCGCAGTTCAAAACATTACTCAGGATCAAGATAGCCAGCAGTGCCTTTGACTACAGTGGTCACATGAGTTGCGTCTGCTTGGGTTACTTGCTTTGAGAGGCCAAAGTCACAGACCTTAGCATTCATCTCCATGTCCAAAAGTATATTATTGGACTTCACATCACGATGTATGATTCGTGGGTCAGTTCCATTGTGTAAGTAGTCCAACCCTAGCAAAGAAATGAGGTTCAGTTTTCGTCTTTTATATATTTGTCATAGATATAGTATTTTATCTCCATTAACAAAGCATAAATATTAAGAAACGGAATTAAAACTTATTTCCTTATAACTTGAATTTTTTCTTTCCTTCTAATGATTTCCTGGGTGTGTGCGGAGCATGATAATATAATAGCACAACCTACAAATATACCTTTTGCAGCATCAACAGCAATTTTCAGTCTGCGGACCCAGCTTAATGTTATTCTCTTACTGTCTGTGCCTGAAACAGTAACTTCTTTTAATTATTAAAGGATTACTGGGCAGAACGTGGGTGGGGGTGGGGGGTGATCAAATATTTGATCACAGTTATCTTACCGTATAGATTATCAGCCAATGATCCACCAGGTAAATACTCATAAACTAGTATTTGCTGCTTTGATTCATGACAAAATCCTTCCAAAGATACAAGGTTTTGATGCCGAATTTGTGACAAGAGATGCACCTAATACAGTTCATGAAATGATCAAGAAACCCTTTGTCAAGATTGAATTCAACTAGACAAGTGCAACTGTGAACCAGAGAAAACACGAGACATCGATTAAAATCCACCGGTCCTTGTGATTTGGGGGTGACTTTTGAATCTTTATATTTCACCACCACATTATGAACTACATAACTAGGTACAGAAATACCAGTGCAAACACAGCAGCAGTCAACTACCAATAAACATTTAGGTTTGCGTTTACTTTTTCATCTGAATCTGAAGTATGAATCTGAAATTTGAAGACTGAATTTGAAGTCTGAAATCTGAATCTAAAAAATATGTTTGTTTTTATCTCTGAATGTACCTCTGAATGAATGTATTTAGACTCATGTACCTCTGAATGAATGTATTTAGACTCATTCAGATTTCAGATTCAGACTTCAAACCTAATTCTACTTCTTAATCTTAAGAGTCAAATATAGCCATTAGCCTCTTAATCATTTAAAAAAACAAACACTTTTTGATACCTCTTAAGTCTGAATGGTTCAGATTCGAACTTAAGAGGTAAAAACAAACTACCCATATAGAGATATAGGATCCTTAATGCGCTAAACGTATTCTAGAATCAAGAATAACAAAGGGCCTCTCAACGTAACGATGCACCAAATAGACAAAGAATGAATCCACAAATGAATTAAGGGTTATTTGTACTCTGGGGCCATATGAGTATTATAAGGCGCGAGTCCGGAGTTTTTAATATTATGAATTTGGGGTCCAATTGTCGTAAATACTAAAATAAAAAATCATAAAAGATTCTCAAAAGGTATCACAAAAAGTATTTGTGTCACCAGGGGCAGATCCACTAAGGGAGTGAGAATTTCCGAAAAAATTACCGAGAATTTTTTTTAGGAGTGCTATATCTAAGAATAGAAAGACGTAAAGTTAATGAGATTTTCGCAAGTTTAGGGTTAAAAAAACGTAAATAGTTTGAAAAGTGAACAAAATCTATACACTTGTCTTTTTGAAACCGCCTCTGTTTTCTTTTTCATCAATTTTTTCCCTCACATTCTCTCTCTCTCTACAACGGGTGCCGCTCCTTTCCCTCCCGGATCCGCAACCCAACAACCGGTGCTGCTGCCGACCTTCCGTCTCTCTTCGCCAACAGCCGTAAATCACCAAACAAGGTGTGTACACACTTAAGACCCTGTTTTTCTTTGTTAGTTTTTTCCAGTTTCTTTGTTAGTTAACTATTAAAGTTTGTTTATTTGTTAGTTAATTGTTATGATTGATCTATTTTTTTCATCTATTTTAGATGAAGTTTATTAAAGTTTCTTGTTAATTCTATTTAACTGTTAGTTAACTGTTAATTGTTATGATTGTTAATTTTAGTTAACTATTAGTTTGTTAATTTTTCTTAACTGTTAGATTGTTAATTTTAGTTAAGTATTTTAGTTGAAGTTTGTTAATTCATCTATTTTTTATCTCACTTTCCAATTAACTGTTAGTTTATTTGTATATTTGTTATGTTTTAAGATTTGCAAATGTAAGTTTGTTAAGACTAATGTTATTAAGTTTGCATTTAATGTTTAACAAATTGAAATAATATTAGGGCTAATATAACTTGAATGGTTAATTATTTATAATACAACTTCAATCAGTAAATATATTTTTAGAGGTAAAAATTTGTAGAAAACTCGAAATAACCCCCAAAAAATTAACCTCGGGGTCTCCCGCCCCGGAACTCCCGGCACCACTCGAAACTTTGTCCACCCGACCAAAAATCCTGGATCCGCCTATGTGTGCCACTTTTGGACCTTAACCACATAACATGAAAAACTGTAGACCCCAACCTCATATCTCCCACAACAAATAGAAACAAAAGTACAAATTACCAATAATTTAATCTGTAACATGTCAAGGAGAAGAATAAACTCATTACATCCTAAAAAGAAAACAGATGGAATAAAATTATGACAAAGGAGCTTAGATGATGAACCTCATTGATAAATGAATCAGCCCCGAGTTGAGTTTTATCGAACCGCACTTTCACAGCTACTAGTTTTCCATCCGGAAGCTTTCCAAGGTAAACTGATCCAAAACTCCCACGCCCTATAACCTCCTTCAAGTTATTTGTGGCCGCTTTGATTTCTCTGTAGGAGAATACTTTTGCTGCATTCCAGTTCCTCATATCTGTTCCTGGTCCTGAAATATGAAAGTATATAATCACATATAAGAATTAAGCAATAATTTATAATGGTAAATTGAAATGAATCCTTTCATACTCGATGTATATGTGACTTTGGTTTTCTTCCACCTCATGTACAAGAATACTGAGAGAGAAATAATGAAAAGAGCAAAAACGACTCCTCCAGTTGCACCAAGTATAACTGCTAGATGACTATGGTCATTATACTTCTTTTTGGTAAAGATAGTGACTTGTGGTGTCTCAATTGAAGGGTTTCCTGAGTCATCATTGCATGTGGACATGGAGAAAGAAAGGCATAAATTCCCTGATGTTCTGCACAGCATATATATGTATAAATATGCTGGATTTTTTTTCTTTTTACCTCGCTAAATATGCTGATAAACTGTATCATAAAAAAGAAGAATATTACTTCCGTACCTAACTTCTAGACTAGCTTTGTTCAAAGACTGCGGGAGGGTACCCTGTAATTCATTATTTTCCAGATTCCTAAAGATTGCATGAGAAGATAAAAGATAATAGGAGAAGTTGCTTTAGTTCTCAGATAAAACACGAGAAAAGTAGGAACACACACACACATTGCATCATTTGACTTACAATAGGTGAAGGTCTTCTAATTCTCCCAAGCTGTCAGGAACTATTCCCTGTAAACTATTATTTTGCAAGTCCCTTCATGGAAAAGCACAAAATGTAGCATTACCATCATCATTTAGGTTCAATTTTAGTTAATAATAATATTCAAAATATTGAGGTACAGAAACATCTAGAATAAGTTTCTTTCATTCAGGTACAATTCAAGTGCAACTTACAGAGTTTGAAGGTTAATTAAGTCTTCCAAATCAGAACCAAATGTTGTTAGCTGATTGAAACTCAGGTTCCTGTGGTGTTTATTAATTGCAATGTTAAGAGTAAATACTACATGAAGAAACAAAACTTGAAGTATAATTTCTCAAGTATTACAGTTTTTCGAGACGCTGGAGGCTACCCAAGTTTTGAATCTCTCCAGCAAGTGATGTGTTATGCAAATCTCTGACAGTATGACAATGGGAAAAAGGTTGACATATGAAATGGAAGAGGAACTATGAAATGAAGGTGAAATATATTATGAAACAAGGCATTTGAAAATTTTACAGTGATTTGAGATCCAATAAATCACCAAATGTAGGGCTGATTGACCTCAAGTTGATGTCATAGAGCTCCCTAGGACAAGGATGATAACCATTGTTAAAAAAAAGGTATAAAATGAACGCTCTTACCCATTTTTTTTATGAAAATAAAAAAACTAGAGTGTAAATTACAGTAAACCCCATTATGTTTTGTAGGATAAATGATTTACCCCCTTCAACTAAAGATTTTAGCACATAAACACATTTTGTTACAATTTCGTAAAAAAATAACAAAAAAATTGCATGACCTGCATGTGGTAAAATAATAAAAACAATGGACGAAATTATACAATATTTTCTAAGAATATATAAATATATATACGTAGCCATCCAAGTGTAGACCTAAAAACAGATTAATTTTAAAATAGTGAAAATCCGAGTTTCTCAACCAAACACGGTGCAAATGAACTCCATAGTGAGGAGATTATCTACAAATAAGTTCATTAAAATATTCAATCAAGAAGTGGGTGAGATGATAATCTAAACTTTTAACGGTCGAAAATGAACATATTATTAACTTTGCGTTTCATCCACTTCTCGGTTGATATCTTTGATGAAATTATTCGTAGATGGTCTTATCACTATGAAGATTATGTCCATCAAAGTTTGGTTCATAAATTCATTTTTTTATTATTCTAAAAAACTTGTTCGTTTTTTAGGTCCGCCATTTAAGGTCCGCACCTGAACGACTTTGTGTATATGTAAATATATATACCAATTAACATTAATAGAAGGTGGCAAAGATGTATTTTTTAGTGGTGCGCTAGTATTGAATAAAAAAATTAAATTATATGATGGTTTTGTATAGCAATTTGCTGGCATTATTTAGGCATCCTCTTTTCTTGGCATTTCAATAAATGGAGGGGCTAAAGCAGTAGGTTGTTTTACAGGGTGTCATCAACCCAAATAAACCCATGGGTTTTTAGTGCAATTTACCACAATAATAAATTAATAGTCTATGCAATACTTGCGTACAATGAAGTAATCAAACTTCCTTCACATCCAATATGAACCCATGGCGTGGGAGAGCATGGATCATCTTGCCATCCCAGATCCAAACCAGTGGATTGCTGGATAACCTGAAGTGCTGAAACTGAAAAAATATTTCAATGTTATGATAGCAAGGAAATTAATAATTGCATTAACTGTTGTGGTAATTGTATAAGAGGGGGAGCCTTATTTATAGGCACAGTCAAATCCTAGTCCTAGTTTGATAAGAAATGTAATCATATTATGATAAGAAATAATATTCCTAATACATATCTGACAATATTGTTAACATATATAAAGTTAAATGGGAATTGTGATTAAGATGGAAAAAAATAAGCAGAACAAACATAAATTAGGCCAAAATCAAGAAGGTATTACACCTGTAGTTGAAGAAGACTCCGGGGGAATGTCAACAATCTCATACACCTCAATTGCATTGATTAGCGGGTAGAAGCTAATATTTTTTAATGTGACATTCAAGCTCTTAATTCCTTTCCTAGTAAAGAACAGAGCGCCATCTTCCCATCTCTTCACCGTATAATTTGATTGAACAACATCCCCATTGATCAACACATCAAATGTTGGGGACACAGGAAGAATCCCAGCAAAATATAGAACTATGTAATAGTTCCCTGGTTTTTCAAGAGGGAGGTTATATAACAAATCTTCCCTCCTTGCCAACACTCTCCCAGTTTGAAGAACAACCATAGGAGGACTCTCCTTAATACTCGACAAATTGAAGCTACTTGGAATATCAAAGCCAGTTGATAAGTGAAATGGGGCAAAATCTTCATCCGAATCCCATATTCGATCATACTCATCCAATGGGTACCTGAAAATGCATAAATTTACCTCACAGACTTGACCAAATACTTAAAGGAAAGTGAGAAAATCTAATATTAAGGAAAAATATAAGGGGAAGTGCAAAAAACTCACCTCAACTGTGCAGTCTTTGGAAGAAACCAAGAACTATTTTTAATGCGCAGACTCTCCTAAATTATGCATTTTGTTGCAAAAACCCCTTCTTTGGATTTTTTTACAAGATTTTAAGAGACATACAAGGGATCTTCACAATAAAATGCATAGTTTAAGAGAGTTTTGTTCCCGTTAAAACTAGTTCAGAAAATAAAGTGCATAGGTTGAGGAAGTATTTGGCACTTCTACAAAAAATATACTAAAAGGTACAATAAATTATAGCATTATATTTCTTTTTTCTTGTGATTTTCTTTATATTGTTTGATGTTCAAACGTTGCATAAAGTTATTAATTCTTACCGCAACGACCCATTTGTGTAACCACAGTTGATTCGATAACACTTTCTAAGTGACTTGTTGGGGAAATCTTCACTGCTACTGTTGTAAGCTCCTTGAGGAAGTGGCCTAACTTCAAGTGATGAGATAACAGGGAAACCACCATCTGGGATTGGGTTCAAACAGAAAGGAAGAGTGTCTTTTTTATTTACTGGCCATATAAATTCTTCCCACCATGGATCACTCTTGCTCAGGTTTACAGTGGTAATAATAGCTGTCCCTAAAGAAACAGAGAATGAAGGGGGTTTTCCAAGCCCATCATAATTTCTGTACGCAAATTGGGTTCGAACAAGAACCGAGGATGATACATTCTTTACCGGTAGCCTGTAACACTTGCGACCTTGTGAATCAGGGAAGAACCGAAGAGGGGCCTGAGAAGAGGAGCTACCATCGATGAAATCAGCGCTAGTTGTATTTCCGGTGGTGATGTAAGTTTCATCTGACACCCATGAAATGTTGGAAGAATCAACAAAATTTGTAGTTCCACCACAAGATATGCTCAAGAAACCTGTTCGATTGACATACATTTGAACTCAATTTTAAGTTTATCTACTGACCAAGAATGAAAAAAACTAACTCCAAAAGATTGCCCAATTCGATCAACAATTTAAGATAGATTTGAAAAATCTTCCGCGAAACCTTGAGGGTTATCTCAGCTACTCAGGCCTTGGGTTTGCGCCCCAATGGTCACCGGTTCGAGTCCCCTTAAGCTCATTGGAGGTTTGATGACCATGGGTGTCCTAAAAAAAAAACTTCCGTGCTAGAGGTCCTAAAAAAAGAATTTAAAAGATTTCCTAAATCTTAAATAGTTTTTTGGCTTTAGTCCCATTTTCAAAGATTTGTTAGGATCTTATCCCGTATATTTTTAAAATTGTAGCAAGTCTCATAACCACTAAAAACCATTTATAACTATTCTGTAATCAACCCTTCTTTCTTTGTGCAGAGAATGACACTTGTTCCTAATTGTTTTAGTAGAACCAACAACTTCAAAAATAAAAAACGTTGAAGTGGACACAAATAAATCTTCAAAAATGGGACCAAATACTTGAAATCTCTTTTTTTTAAACAGACCTCAATTTATTGATCTTCTTCCTGACAACTACATATTGAATTCTTGTGTTTTTACACAACTGTGAGAAATTATGATTTTTGCAGTTACACATTGATTCCTCGCAGTTTACGTTATATTCCTTCCCCGTCAAATTAATAGTCCGCGTTTGTAGGTCAATCGTGTTAAAGAGGAAAAAATTCTTTGAAAATTTATCATCTTAAAAACGAGGATGAATACCTTTAAATACAAAACATGCACTGGGATCATTGTTAGTATTGTTTTGATGGATAACTTGGCAATCTCCACCTAGTTTTGCATAATACTTTTAGAAATATGACTATCGATTTGGAATGAATTAAAAAGAAAAACATGATTGTAAATTTGGAACGGAGTAGTCAGTTTGCAATGTCAAAACCCGTTAGAAATTTAATGTCTGAACTGGGGTGTTCTAGAGTTGTTTTCATCTCACAAATTGAGAAGAAGAATTCTTTATATCTAACCAAGCCAGAATCATTATTTTCATCCACATTTACAAAGAATATACGGGTACGAGATATTAGAAAGTGAAGCATCAACCGCCATTTATTATACCGATATGAGGCGGATGTACTTGAAACACAAGAAACTACTAAAAGACAAAAAAGAAAAAGAAAACACATGCATAAAAGGATTCAAACCGTAAATGCCAAAAACACAGAAATTAGGGAGTCCTATTGTTGAACTACTCAGTCTACTCAACTAAATTGAGAAAATGTAAAAAACAAATAAGTCAGCAAATTGTAAATGAAAAATAATGCATATATACCATCTTGATCACAAAAATGAAGTTTGTGATATCCAAAAAACAGCAAAAGTCCGAACCAAAAGCACAAGTGCATGTCCATGATGTATACCAGTTCTCAATTTGGTAAAAAAAAAAGTCTAATATTGGAGCTCTAAACTGAGGTGATTCATGAGAAGAAGAATGCCTTGAACGAATAATTGAAGATTGAACAAGAAGAGTAAATTGGGGTTGGAGACAAATGGGTGAGTGACAAATTGATGAAAGCAGTTGAGTAATTGAAGAGTGTGAAGTTAACGGCATTGTGAGAGAGAATGATGATGATGAATGAAGGCGTGGGAGAGAGGTAATAATCAATCATGATGACGAATGTTTCCGTTAGGTGATAGTACAAGCGAAATGAGCACTGGGTGGTCAACATTCAGATGAGATGGTGTTCAACAAAAACACCTCTCTCTCTCTCTCGCTCTCTCAAATCTACTTTTACACTCAACTGTTTAGCAGTTAAGTGCCAACCAGTGCCGGCCCAAGGTAGGCCAATGAGTCGCCAACATCACAATTTGACCCATAAACTTTTGCCTAAACAGTAATCTATTTTCAAAGGATGTTTGTGTTTTACTTTCTGAAACATTTATAATATAATATTACCTCATTCCCTAAGAGCGGTGGATGCTCTCAAAGGGTAAAGATACCAAACCAAATATCCAGATTACTTTTCATCTCTCTCAAAGTCTACAATGGTGGAGTTCAATGAATGTCTAAAACACTTCTTGCGAACTTCTACGTTGGTTGTAGGAAATATAAAAAGTATTTCCTAGAAAATATTAAGAATAAATAAAATTCGTAAGAATCCACATATATAATAAAAATTAATTATTTATATTTGATATGAGTTCTAACAAATTTCAGAAGTTCGTAGAAATTTCTACAAACAAATAAAGTTTCTAGGAACCATTTGCAAATTCAGTTGCCGTTCAGCAAAGTTACAAATCGACTGCCTCTTCTCTTACAAAATTTGTTGGTTTGAGAGCTCTCAATTAGTAAATTTACGAATTAAATTTTTGTTTTCTCCACCACTACGAATGCTCTAACTAAGGTTGCGTTTTTATACATTCTAATAATCACTATTTGAAAATAACAGTTTTTAAGAATTCACTTAATTAATAATGACTAATATCAAGTCTTATTCTTTAGCGGGGAATTTGATCAATCAATTACGTCCAAAAAGATAAATTACTATTAATTTGTGAGGATTTGGGGGATGGGTTATTCGTTTATGAAAATAGCACAAATTTCTTCCTACGTTTTCAGATGATACAAAGAAAACCATTGAAATTACAAAGGAAGAAGTTTCTTAATTCCTAAATGTCAAAAATAAATATTAAAAATTTGAAACATTATCGCTAACTACTAACTAATAAGTGCGAAGGCTCTTTATTTTCTAATCGATTAATTTTATACTTTTTGTGAAGTACACATATATGGGGCCTGTATATGGGGCCTGTTGTAAGGATAGAGTCAGGCTCTATATTCAAAGAAAATGGTGGATGATATATAGGATGCTTAAAAATCCAGCACCCAACTCAAGTAATGATTAAAATGTTGGTCTTGTTTTTAACTTTGCTTTCAAATTCATACTGTCCCTGTTTTGCTGTTACGGTAAATTATATAAGAATAATTTTATAGAACACTCTTTTATTGACACAATAATGTATTTTTAATGTTTTTATCATTCTAATTTTAATAATTATAAGTAAGTCACATATAAATTGATGTATTAAAATTACATTAGGGCGTTATTAAAATGATGTCCTTAAAAAATTTCTCCAATAACTAATCATTGTATTAAAGGATACAGAGATGAGTGCCATAACCAATAATATTGATTATGCATGAATCATGATATCTCTTTCTCCTTTTCCTTTTGGAATGGAATGAAAGCTTGTAATATACTTCTTACGTTTGAATTAGCACCATTTATGCATACTTTATATTATTCCCGTTATTTCTTCCTGCCTTTTGAATTCTGCGACTTTACACAGATGATTGATTAAAGTACCTATGATTTCAACCAAAAAAATATATAAATTGAAGGACCTCCTAAGAACATTTAGGATATTACTATTTTTGTCTCATAGTAGATTTTAGATGATTAGGTCCACAACAAATTAAAATAAATATTTAGATACCTCGCACATACAAACATGCTCGTCTTAATTTTCCCAGTCGTAAAGGTTATTCGTTTTCACCCTTTGTCTTCTCCAGAATCAAATCGCATATAATCTTCAAAAACCTTACGCTCTTCTCTTGCCAAAACATACATTATTTTACTCTCATTTTCAATACAAACAATAGAAACTAGATTCAAAGTACGTCTACCATCTATTTCATCTATAAAATGATCCAGTTCAATTCACAATCAAATCATTATATATTGGGTCATTTATTATTTGGGCTATATTAATTCTTAATAATAGGGGGTTGAGATACATTAGTTTATGATATAATGGTGACTCGTGCGATGCACGGCCGGGTGCAACAAATTTAGAAATATATTATTATAATATGTAATCTAATATATAATTAGTTTCACTATTTAAAAAATGATTATAGTCATAACCATCAAGATGTAAATGTAACTAATATGGTGAAAAACGCATATGACTTGAAATGAATGTCAAGAGACATATAATTGTAGAACAAAACGTAGTCTAAAAATTCAAATTAGTAAAATATTATGTATAGTTAATTTTAAAATAAAGTAGTA
The DNA here is from genome assembly GCA_949130495.1 of Sambucus nigra. Taxonomy (NCBI): domain Eukaryota; kingdom Viridiplantae; phylum Streptophyta; class Magnoliopsida; order Dipsacales; family Adoxaceae; genus Sambucus; species Sambucus nigra. Next base: position 423,763,284 of record OX422217.1, read on the forward strand.
GTTTAAACCGGTAATTTTTTTTTATAAAATTAACAATGATATTTATTTTTTTCGAGCCACACCAAATATGGATTTTCATCCTATTCATAGTTTGTAAATCCATATATTTTGAACATAACCTTCTTCAATTCCCATGTTTTGGTGTATACGCATTTTTCAAGTTGTTAATTTTTTTTACTACAAATAATTGTGATATTTTACTACTGTTATTGACACACTTAATTATTTGATTAAAATTAATGGCATGGGATGTTATAAATAATTTATCAAAATCGTTAATAAATATGAGGGCATGTGGCAAGCGCTTCTATTTTTTCGTGTACATATCATACATTGCATACTTTTCTTTGTAAATCTTGTTATTATTAAATAATATTATCTTTATATACAAATAAAAAAATTGTTTATTTTGTTTTATACACCAAATATTAAACATTTACATTTTATACATCATCTAACTGACGCCTTGCGTTTTTCATCAGGTTAGACATACACTTATTGTTTTCACATAAACACAGGAACACACTACATCCTTTTTTTTTACCACACACACCGAATTAGGGGTGCAACCGGTACGGTATGGTCGGTAACGACCCCTTACCAATACCAAAACCACATTCTATATGGTAAAATCGTACCGTACCAATTTACCGACCGGTACATCAAAACAAAAACCAAAACCAAACCGATCGATTTTTCGGTATTTTTGGGTTTTTTTGGTTTCGGTAATTTCGGTTTCAACTCGGTTTTTTCCCGGTAAATACCAAAATTTCAAATCGGTTTATGCATTCGGTAAATATGGTATATATTTCGATATACCCATTTCTAGCTGTTATAATTTCTCGCATTTCTAGCTATTATAATTTCTAGCATTTCTAGTTGTTTGGAACAATTAGAAACATACACAAATAGGTCCAATTTCTAGCATTTGTAGCATTTGGAACAATAGATTTAAACAGATACGAGACCAAACTAACCGGTTTGCTTTTGTCGAAGCCGGAGGAGAGTGGGACGAGATGAGGGAGCTGGTGCCTGAGGAGAGAGAGCCAAGATGATGAGCCTCAATGAGGGAGCTGTTACCTCAAAAATGTTCGTCGCAAAGTCAAAATCATCCACACCTCCAACACCGGAAAAACAAACCTTCGCCGAAAAAGCTAACTCACTGGAAAAACCAACTCGTTGGGAAAAAAAATCACCGGAAAACACGGAGGGAACTCAGATCCGAATACAGCTGGAAAACCGATCTCAAAACGAAGTAACCACACCAAATCGAAGGTTGAAGAAGAAAAAAAAATGAGAGAGAGAGAGCTCAAACAAAAATGACGGCCACACTTTTTGAGAGAGAAAGAGGTAAAAAAAATGAAATGAAAACCCTAAAAAAAGATCTCTACACAAACCACAATATAAGACCCAAATGAAATAAGGGCAAAACGGAAGTATAGCCAACAAAACAAACAACTCTTCTTATTTTAACAAAATGTTGCCTAATTCATTTTGTGTTAAATGTTTGATTAATTAAACAAAATATATGTTTAATTAATGTGATTATTTAATACTTAAACCAAATACTCGAATAAATAAATTTAAATTCGAAGAGAATATAAAAACTCACTCATGAGAAATAAAATAAATAGAAGTAGTATGACACCCAAAATAATTTGACACTGCACAAAAAGTTTGATACGGTATTTCGGTATAGTAATTTTGGTACGATATCGGCACGGTAAATTCGATAAATCGGTTTTTTGTATCTAAAAACCAAAACCAACCAAATTTTTGACAGTATTTTTGGTTTCGGTAAAATCGGTTTTCGGTATTTCATAATATGAAACCAAAACCATTTTTTTCCGGACCAAAATGGTACGGTACGGTAAAAGCCCATACCGATTGCACCCCTACACCGAATAAAATAATTTACATTATTAGCACAAAATAAGATAAAGTTTACATACTACATGACTTTGAATTCAAAATTTTTTGCATGTGATCACTCTCAAAATAACAGTCCTATCTTAATTTATAAATAGTTAAATTTTTAGGTTAAATATATTTACGTATGTGATTAGATATATTTATGTATGTAATTGATGCTAATCTTTCCACATCTATTCTTCTAATAAAAATACTAATTATTCAACTTTTGTTAAAGTAATACTCAATTAAATTCTTCTAACAACTACATTTTTTACAAAAAAAAAAAAATAACTCCAAAAGTGTCACATATGAGAAACAGATGTGAGAACCAACAAAAACCCAGCTTACACAAAATAACTAAACCCACACATCTATATACATACCATTATGTTGGATTCATTGCTAAATAACGTGAGTAGTTAATTTTAATATATCTTTGTTGAAAGGACCTATTTGTTGAATCGCCGACATCTATTTTCTTGGAAATCCAATGGCCTAAAATTTGCTGCAACTCATCATCCTCGTGTGAACTTCCCTCGTCACGCGCATACACGATTGCCATCGTCAAGTCTTGGATGGCCTCGTTCTTGCCCTCCATTCGTGAATTAAGATTTTGCATACCATCCGTTGAATTGACCACACCAGCTTCGAGCTACCCAATTCGTTTGCTTTAGTTGGGGTTAACCACCTATAATTCTGATATCCCGTGATAAAGGCACACAATAGGTCAAAATAGCCAAGCATTAGAGTAATATCATCACCAAGGTTCTAAAAAACGCGGGGCGTGATCGAGGCGTGGAGGCCAAGCCTTAAACCTTAGAAGCCCAGGCGGGCCTTAGGCGTGAAAAGGCGTTGAGGCCTTTTTAATATATTTTAATATTTTTTAACCATAACAAGACTATTAAAATACAAAAATTGTATATATCATAAAAATATGTCTGAATATTTGCAAATTAAAATACTATTTGATTATTTTGGATGAGATAATGGTCCGGTTTGTAAAAAAATCTTTAAAAGGCAATATCGTTTCACTAAAGCATTGTTGTTTTTAGACAAAAAGTGCGTCTTAAGGGTTTTACCAAGCATAAGGCGTCAAAAAATTAAGGCGAGGCGTTTCTCCCAAGCCTCAAGCCTAGGCGGGTTTTTTAGAACAGTGATCATCACAGACAACTTTCTCTCTCTTTTATCCAATCCAACCCGCCACCTTATACCTCCTGGATAAACCACACACCCAACATCCCATAAGCCTTCCCTTATATCTATCTCAAACACGCGTATACCTTCTAACCTTTCCAAACTAAAGACCATTATATCTCCATAGACATAGAAAAACTTAAAACTTAAACCACGTATATTATTAGTTGTAAATATTTTTATTTCTGTCACATGTAATGCGCGTGCACAGCTTTTTCTATTTTTGGATGTGTATATATACACATAAAATTAAGTGGCATACAAAAGCATAAACCAACAAACTTGCCATAAATTTCTTTTTTTCTAAATAGAGAAAACATTAAATATGTAATCATTTAACGTGAGAGAGAGGCATTAATATATGATCATAAAATTAAGAGAGATATATTACAGAATGGGAACCCTCTCTCTTCATTTCCACTTCATAGAGAGATAGTTGGTGAGTGAGGATTAAATTTATCAAAAAATAAAAAGTATACCATTATTCGAAATTAAATCAACGCCATTACATAACAGATATTCAAAAGGAATCATGAAATCAGATCGATAACATCTTGGTCAACTCTGGAATCAAACTCCAAAGTTGCAAAAACATTTCTCACTATACAGTAAACAATTAACCTGAATAAAAATCACGCCATCAGTTGTTGAGTGAAACAAACCTGAAAGGGGAGAGATATTAGAATCTCACTTCATATTTTCAGCATATTTAAACCCTGTAAATAAAATAATCCAAAAAAAGGAGAAAAAGGAAAAAAAGGAAAAGAGGAGAAACGATGTTATCACTATCAATAAAGTGTTGGAGTATGACGATGGGTTGAGTAAAACACATGAGAGAGAAAGTATTTCCAACTAAATTTGTAACAAAAAATTTAAAAACATAAAAAATACATTAAAAAAATTCCCAAAAAATGAACCTAACTCAGAATTTCCAAATACAGGAAAAAAATGAAATTTTCCAAAAAAAAATTCCACAGAATTAACACGAAACTACCTTATATTTAGTAAAAAAATTGTTTTCATAGTCGATATTACATATATACTTCATCATTTATCAAATGAGAGTGAAAACAATGTGGGGAGTGGGGAGTTTCAATTTCTGCCATCGTGGAGAGAGTGTTTGGTTAAACGAATCTGATGAAATATGGACAAACCAGTTGTGAGGCACGGGTAGATGTTAATTAAAAAAAAGTAAAAACATAAGAAAATGGGATTATCCTTGCAGAGGCTTTTGAGAGGTTGAACAACATAAGTATATGTAGTAAGATAAATAGATATCCTCCCAACCCTCCACCAACTAAATTGAATTGCCAGTACACATGACTAACTCTTGCAGCATCTTCTCGGACCACGGGATCTAACCCAGGCGGTCCCGTACACATCATGACTGACATATGTCGCGAATTTCTTCCCATTTTTCATCTGTTTTTTTTTTGCAACTGCAATCGGCACAACCTCCATGCTCAGACCTCTACATGATCGGTGGTGGGGCCCAAAGAAGATGTTGAAGATTTTCCAACCCAAACCTCTCCAATTTTGGTTTTCCTTCTTTGCCTCAGCCAATACCTTTCACTGAAATTCGAATTGAAACTGGAAAGTGCTTTGAGGAATATCTCCAATTTGTGGAATCTATACTATACTATGCTCCTCTGTGATGCAAAAAATCCAAAATAATCCAATAAATTAATACAGAGAGAGAGGGGAGTATTGAAAAAAAACTCAATAAAATGGAATACGTATCTACTAAAAGTTGTCATCCTACAAAAACCCAAGAGAAGTTAAACCATAACTTGTCAGACAATAAATTGATACTCAACTGTTAAAAAAAATCCGAAAGATGGCACTAAAAATGAAAGGCATACGAAAAACAACACCGTTCTCAATACAAAGAGTATGATTTGATTCTCTTGCATAAAGATATCTCTAAGAATGAAGTTATGTTTTGTCAAAGCTACCCACTTTATAGATATCTCTCTCCAATGGCTATAACAACCCGAAACTCTCTCATTTCCACAAAATCCCTCACCCCGTCTCTAAAACTCAGATCCAGATCCATCCAACCCATTGTTGCTCTCCAATCGGTAGACCCTTCCAAAAATAATCCAACAGTGGTAAAGGAAATTTCTACTGACCATGGGTTCAAAGTTTGAGAGAGAGAGATGGAAAGTGGGTACCTTTGAGGAAGTGGGATTAGGTGTCTGCCGCTTCAAAGGGGTGTCTAGTAAGACCCGTGGTTGTTGAGGAGGGTATTTTGGCTTATTACCTTAAGGAATAAAGAATCAGTCTTCCATGGTTTGCTTGTGTGTATGAGAGCGGGGAGAGAGACAGGCATAATGAATGGAAAATGGCAGTTTGAAAAGAGAGGTGGATGGTCTCGTATTTGGAAGTTCCGATTTTTATGGACACATGCAGTTGGTTACGAATTTTATGTGAAAACATCTTATATTGACATCTGTATTTTCTTGATTTAAAAAATTCAAAATTATGAGAATTTAGGATTGAAGTTTTGGAGGCATAAGAAGCCATGACTACATACGTATATATAATAAGATTGGATGGGCGTTGTTTTAATGGAAACCGTTAATCATCCCTTACCAGTTATCTCTTACATGGTAAATAAACTCTTTGCCTTCGAAAAATTAAAGGATAAAAACTGTTTGATATTTATAAAAACTGCTTAATAAATACTGTTTAATATTTAAAAAATGTTTAATATTTATAAAAACTGTTCAATATTTCTAAAAATTGTTTAATATTTCTAAAAGTTGTCTAATATCTATTAAAAAGTTTTAATAAAAAACGAGAAAAAATATTTTTAATAGATAATGGTTTTTAACGTAATTTTTTTACTTTTTTTTAATTTATAAAATTTTATGTTTTTAATCAAAAAGGCTTTTTAATAGTACATTGTTAAATTTAAAACAAATTGTACGTTACCGATAAAGAAACTGTGCATTAAATGTTCAACTGTTAATTAACAAAAAAATTGTAAACTATTTTCTTTTTAAAAAAATGGTCGCTTTTTAAAAATATTTATAGATATATACAAGAAAATTGTTTGTCAACTGTTTTATAAAACTGTTTGTAAACTGTTTTACAAAAAAACTGGTTTCTTTTGAAAAAGATAATTTTATAAATAAAAATTATTTTTTGTAAACTATTTATAAAACTGTTTTTCCTGAAATACAACACAGTTTAATAAGAAAATCTTTACATTGTTTAAAAAAATAGTTGTTTTTTGATCAAAGGTTTAAGTTATTTACAAAAATAGCTATTTAAAAAAATTAGTTGTTTTTTTCGAAATACAGTAAAGTTTAAAAATTATATTTTATTTTTCCTTTTAAATATTTAGGGGGTTCGGACAAAAAGGACTTCTCAAATTTTACTCATATCCAATTTTTACTATGTATTAACCGTTTTTTATAAATACAATGGTTTTCCATTTTTTTTTTAAATGTTGTATTATTATAAAACTATTTTTTTAAAAGAAACTGTTTTATAACTATTTTTTATTAGAAAATGGTAAAGTTTATAGTTGTTTTTTAACGTTTCAAATAACATGAAGTTTTTTTGATAAAAAATAGGTAAAATTATCTATTAAAAACATGAAGATTTTTAACATTTCAAATAACATTATTTAGAACGTTTATTTTTTCCATAAAAATTATTTTATAAAAATATGTATTTTCACTTGTGTTTTTTAAGTTGTACGGTTTTTACAATTTTAACTTTTTTTTTAAACTCTATTTGAGAATGTGAATCCTATAGATTGAATCATATCTTAGGCCAAACGTACACAAATTCAAATTTTAGCAAATTCTATCTTGAATTAATTTAGTTCGCATACAGTGAAGAAGTCCAAATCAAATAACCAGGCATGCGTAAAAGTAAGAAAAAATCTCGTTCGGACAAAACCTTTATTTTTCAGCACTGTATAAGAATTGACAGTTACTAGACGTCTGTGACACCTTGCCTAATAAAATACCGGGTGATCAGTCCTATATCAAATTAAAACAGGAGTCTCATATGGTTCATTCTTAGCATCACTGTCGAAAAACCAATTTAACTACTAATAACCTATTAGGCTGGCGTCAAAATTTTAATTAACTACTCTTTTTAACAAAACCAACCGCAACAGTTTATATACACAAAACTGAAATGAAATAAAATAACCGAACACTCGTGTAAGGACATAATTTTATAAATGTCCGGGGTGGAATCTAGGAATTTTCTGTTTTTCCTAGATCACAGTTTGTATGTCTGATACCGCTACATTCGGCATGTCAACATGATCATCCTCGACGGCCTTTATCCGAATTCAATGCATCCATTATCTTCACGTGCATCATGCTACATGCGACGTGCTGCTCAGCTCATTCCCACTACTGCACTACGCATTATCGGTAAACTCGTTTATTGGAGCTTTAATATTTGCATAAATATTTGAGAAATTTTTTTTAGAAAATTATTTTTGAAGTCTGGATTAATTTTTATTAAAAGCATAATTTTTTCTAAGTGTAGAAGCAAAGTGCCTATTTCGATGAGCTCGCTCAAATGACTGTGGATTGTCATTCGCGCAAGATAGGTATGTCGCGCCATCTCGTTCGAACGACATATGTCCTTCGTTCGAGCGACATGGCTATCTCGTTCGAACGAGCCACCGCCTCAATTTTCGTACAAATACCTGTACACCTTCTACACGATTTTTAAGTCTTTATGCAATCTCAAAATTCTACGAAAACAACCCAGAATAAGACTTCATCTTTTTAAGGTTTTCTAAACCTCTTTGATTCACAAAAACATTCCCATATATGTGTGTGAATCTTTAAACCTTCAAAAGGATCATTTACTCATCTGGAGTATCTTGTGGAGAAGTTGTCTCTCTTCTTCATTGCAGCCCTCCTGGAAAGAGAAAGTTCCAGCGAACAATATCAGAACCGACACCCGAGGGTATTTCTGTGTCACTTATTATCATTGTAATCGTGTAACCGTTTTTACAAAATTATAGTAAAAATAAAAGGTTTTTCCCCTTTGGGTGATTTTTCCTCATTTGTGTGTGTTTGAATGTTCTTGCTTGATTTTAACATCATCAATCACATCTAGATGCATGTTTAGGACTTAATTGATAAAAACTGAGTTTAATTAAATAATTTATTTATTTGAATGCAAGCGCACTCTGTCAAATTCGTATCAGGGTCAATTACACAACTTTACCGTGTAATTTTCCGCAAATTTTTTCTAAGATATCATTTTTCTGAAAAATTGATCTTTTAAAAACGAGTGTGTTCATAATGGAGAAGTTATATAATAAAATGCCAGTTTTTGACGGGATAAACTATGCATACTAAAAGCCCGCATGAGATCTGCATTAAAAGCCATTGATGAACGTGTCTGGATTTTACTTGAAAGAGGGTGGACACCTCCCTCCGTCACTCTTGAAAACGTGACCAATTTAAAACCTGTCACTATATGGACTGTAGAAGAGTTTAAATGGTCATCTTTTAATTCTAAGGGTTTAAGTGTTATTTCTGAATCTGTCGCACCTGATGAGTTCAAACGCATAATGACGTGCACCATGTTAAAAGAGGCATGGGATGTTTTGCAACTTACCCATGAAGGAACTAATGTTGTGAAAGAGTCTAAACTGCAAAATTTAACAACTCAAATTGAAACAATCACCATGCTTGAATCTGAATGTTTTGATGAATTTTATGCTAGACTGTCTGATATTGTTAACACTAGCTTTAATCTTGGTGAACACATTCCTAATGCTAGAGTTGTTAAAAAGATTCTTAGATCACTGCCGAAGCGTTTTATCCCTAAAGTCACTGTGTTAAATTCTATGGGTAATTTAAACACGCTTAAATTGGAGGAACTTGTAGGAGACTTGCAAACGTATGAAATTGATATGTTTCCTAAATCTATCAAGTCTAAAGATAAGGGAATTGCACTTGATGCCTAGGAGAGAAAGAGTGAGGGGTCAACAAGAAAGAGGGGAGAGTCATCTAGAAAAAGAGAGACAAATACGTCAGATTCTGAGTGTGATTTTGACTGAAATGATTTGACCCTATTTGCAAGAAAATTCAAGAGAATTCTCAAATTCAAGAAAATGGTAATTTTAAAGATAAAAAGAAGTTTGAGAAAAATAAGTTTGAAAAGAAAAATGAAAAAGATTTTAAAGATCCTCCTAAGAAAGAAAGTGAGAGGTGCTTTGAGTGCGACGGTAAGGGTCATAGAGATTTTGAGTGTGCTACTAGGCTGAACAGAGAAAAGGGCAAAGTTGTCCTTAATGCTACCCTTAGTGACGACAGTGAGGTCGAGTCGGTGGATTCTGGAGACGAGTCACCGCATGAGTGTAACTTCACCGCATTCATGGCTAGTCATATGAGTACTTCTAGTGCTCCTCACTACGATGAGGATGCTACTTCACAGGGGCACCTCGACAGTGAGAGCGATGTGAGTGAGGGGGAGGATGATGCAAGTGAGAGCGAGAGTGATCTTCAACGCGCCTACGGCGAGCTATATTCTGAGTCATTTAAAATTAAAAAGCGTAACAAAGTGTTAGTTCTTAGTATCACCGCTTTAGAGGAAGATTTAGAAAAAGCGAGAGAGAGAGAGAGTCCTCCACCTGTATTACCGTAAGAGAGAGAGAGAGAGTCTGCCTATGTTGAGAGAGAGAGTTTGTTTAGAGAAAGAGAGAGTTTGTTTAGAGAGAGAGAGAAAGAGAGTTATTTTGAGAAAGAGAAAGGGTACTTGACTAAACAAGTGGCTAGTCTTACGAGTGAGCTCCATTCCTTCGTGGAGACTATGAAGAAACTTGAAGCCCCTTTAGCCCAGCTTACTCATGATCTGGAGAGAGCACGGGAAGTCAAGGTACAAATCGAGGACAGATCTGGGAAGATGGGAAAGATGCTCTTCGGCCCCGCTTTAGGTTTTGGTGATAGGCAGGGAATAGGTTATGATGGTGCCTTCGTGTCCCAAATTGCACCAGGACCAGTTCCTGAGTTTACTACGACTCCTTATGGCCATCGTCAAAATCCTCGAAGGAGAGTTCGACCAAGAAAAACAAATCAAGATCTGCCTAAGACTGTGTTCTTTTGTACGTATTGCAAAAGAAAAGGCCACCTCAGGGAGTTTTACTATAGTATGGGTCGGACACGACGTACTACTGCTCCATCACATCATACTGATGATTTTGCCAGTCTGAGAGAGCGAGTTGAGTTTTTAGCTTCCACGTCATAGAGTTTGATGGAGGAATTCTGACTGATGTCTTTCCCGTCAGTGAATGCTTCTCACATTCCGGATAAAACCAACAACAACAAGGGTAAACAAAAGGTCACCACTTCTTGGGTACCAAAGAAAGATAAAAAGGCCCTTATTGTTCATATCGCTCTCAAAGCACATAATACCTCACAGTGGTATTTTGATAGTGGGTGATCCAGACATATGACAGGTGATGCCTCATTTTTTACCTACCTTGAGGATTATAAGGATGGTAGAGTCACCTTTGGAGATGGGAGCAAGTCTAGCATTGTAGGACGAGAAACTGTAGAGTTACCAGGATTTCCTAAGCTAAAAAATGTTTTGTACGTCAAAGGTTTGAAAGCAAACCTTCTCAGCATTAGCCAGTTGTGCGATGCTGACTTCGCCGTAAAGTTTGACCGGGACACTTGTAATGTCTATAATCAAGCCGGTAAACTTTTAGTGTGAGGGGTGAGGACAAGGGATAATTGCTATAGGACTGAGCCCACATCCTCACTTATCTACAACAACGCCATGATCACTCCAATGGATCTGTGGCGCCAACGTCTAGGTCACGTAAACATTAGAGATCTAACTCGTTTAGCTAAAAAGGACCTAGTACGTGGCTTACCATCACTTGGAAATCCAACTTCCACCATAGGAAATTGGGAAAGCAAATTCATAGCCCCCATAGGAAGTTGCATTCCATTACCACCTCTCGTGTACTTGAGCTTATTCACATGAATCTTATGGGTCCTACTCATACTGAGAGTCTAGGTGGTAAGAGGTATATCCTCGTAATGGTGGATGATCTATCCAGATACTCGATTACTGGTTTTCTGAGGGAGAAATTCGATGCTGTAGAGTTTTTTATGACCAAGTGCCATGTCTTGCAAAATCAACACGGAGTCACTATTAACAGGATATATAGTGACAACGGCACTAAATTTAAGGAAGCAAAGGTAGATCTTTATTGTGATAGCCTTGGGATCAAACATGAGTTTTCTGCTATAAAGACTCCTCAGCAAAATGGGATTGTTGAGAGAAAGAATAGGACGATCCGGGAAATGGCTAGATCTATGCTTCTAGGTCGTAAGGTTTCTAGAGATTTTGGGCAGAGGCAGTGTCTACTGCATGCCACAGGGTGAATAGGGTTTACCTGCGTCCACACACACTTAAGACGCCTTATGAATTGTGGACTGCTAAGAAACCCAACCTTGCATATTTTCGTATTTTGGGGAGTAAATGCTACATCCTACGGGATAGAAAGCAATTAGGAAAGTTTGACTCCCGAAGCGGCGATGGAATACTGTTAGGCTATTCATCAAATAGTAGAGCGTACCAAGTTTTTAACCTGGAGATCTATAAGGTTATGGAGTCAATAAACATCACCGTGCAAGATGACGAACCTTCGGCGTTTATTGATTCTAGCCTTCAGTGTGAGGATGAGGACGTTTCTGGAAGTAATTTACTTGTACCTCACCCACACTCTGTGGACCCTACTCTTGTGTTAGGGACACACGTGCTTGGGTTCGTAAGAGTCATGATCCTTCTGCCATTGTTGGTGATCCCACTTTAGGGGTAAAGACTCGTGCTCAGCTAGAGAACATTGTCAGCCAATTTTGCTACACGTCCAAAGTCGAGCCCAAAAATCATAAAGAAGCACTCAAGGATGAACACTGGATATCTGCTATGCAGGATGAGTTGCTTCAGTTTAAAAAGAATAATGTCTGGGAACTTGTCCCACGACCTAGTGAGACTAATGTGATAGGTACCAGATGGATTTTCAAGAATAAAATGGATGAAAATGGTACCATAATAAAAAATAAAGCTAGGTAATTCGCTCAAGGCTATACACAGATAGAAGATGTAGACTTTGGGGAGACATTTGATCTTGTTGAGAGGCTTGAGTCTATCCGTTTACTACTCGCCATCGCATGTAATCTGCGCTTCAAGTTATATCAGATGGAACAACCGAAAGGGTTTAAAGACCCTAAGCACCCGGAGCACGTCTACTATCTGAGGAAAGACTTGTATGGTTTGAAGCAAGCACTCCGTTCTTGGTACGAGAGGCTTACTTCCTATCTCTTAGCTCGTGGCTTCAAGAGAGGGGGAGTTGATATGACGTTGTTCGTCAGGAGAGATGACGGTGATATTTTGGTTGCCTAGGTCTATGTGGATGACATAATCTTTGGATCCACGTGCTCCCAACATGCTCATCACTTTGAGGAGGAGATGAAAAATGGGTCTGAGATGAGCATGGTTGGTGAGCTTCCTTTCTTCCTTAGTCTCCAGGTTCGTCAGCTAGAGGATGGGATGTTCATCTCCCAATCTAAGTATGCTAGAGACCTAGTGAAGAAATTTGGGTTAGACTCCGCTAAGCATGCACGTACACCTATGAGTACCACTACCAAGATTAGTAAGGACACTTAAGGAAAGGACGTAAAGTAAATCTTTTATCGGAGTATGATAGGGAGTCTTCTCTACTTGACTGCCAGTTATCTCGACATAGCCTTTAGTGTTGGAGTTTGTTCGCGATATCAAGCATCCCCGAAAGAGTCACAATTACTCGCTCTAAAACGTATTATCAAATACGTGAGTGGGACTCTATCATACGATATTTGGTATTCCTTTGATACTAATGACCGTTTGTCCACCTATTCAGATGCCGATTGGGCCGGGGATGTAGACGGTTGTAGGATCACTTCTGGTGGGTGTTTCTATTTTGGTTCCGCTCTTGTCTCTTGGCTGAGAAAGAAGCAAAACTCCATTTCTTTGTCCACTACGGAGGCTGAGTACATAGCCGTCGGGAGTTATTGCATGCAACTTTTGTGGATGAAGCAAATGTTGGAGGATTATGGAATTTCACAGGACACCATGATCATTTCCTGTGATAACACGAGCGCGATACATATATCCCACAATCCAGTCCAATATTCACGCACGAAGCACATTAAGATACGCGAGCACTTTATACGTCAGTTAGTTGAGGAGAAAGTCGTATCCCTAAGTTTCGTACCCACTGACCGTCAGTTAGCCGATATTTTTACAAAACCTTTAAATGCCCTTAGATTTGAGAGTCTTAGGAAGTCTTTAGGGATTTTCACAGTTGACTGAGGGGTTGGTCCGTGTCTAGGATATGATGCTTTTTCATGTTCATATCATATGCTTCTTATTGTTAGTTGGTTTCATATGTATTATTACTTTGTTGTATAAATATATATTTTTTTTGAAAAATCCAAATAGATTTTCTTTTATAAAAACTTTAGAAATGCACAAAAAGATTTTTGTATTTTATTTGCACCTTTTATGGATGAGTATTTAAGATAGCCGAGTCACAATTTCATTTCATTTATCTATGTGACTGTTTAATAGAGATTTGAGACGTTACATCATTTCATCCATGTGCTTTACATTGCTTGGAGTCTTTGAGATGTGATTAGTGATACCCTTCTACATGTTTGACTCCTATCTCCTTTATTACACACATGCACGGCTTTATTTAATTATTGTACTTGTCTATCACATATTGGTTTGAGTGTTTCCATCTCAATTCCGTCTATATAACTAACCATATGCGATAAAACTTAACAGGATTGGAATGCATGTAAAAATCGTTTGGTGAGACTGTGTGTTTATTTTAAAACGGGGAAGGGCTGCAAAAGGTTCATTTAGTCTTTGTGATTCTAAGCCACCGTTAAAAAGGACCTAAAAATTTGAGGAATTTTATTATCTGGGGTCCAAAGAGGTTAAAAGATCCCAAAAAAAATTTACTAGCAATAAAAAGTAATATATGCCAAATATGGGCCATTAGGTTTCATCATCAATTTTCCAAAGTTTGAGAATTTAGATCGCCTCTATTCAAAATATAAATCTGAGGGAGTTTGGTTGGAAAACATAAACGGGTTTGCACTTCCTTGAAAGTCCTGAAAAAGCATGAAATAGTTTTGGACATTATTGGTGTGGAAATCACTTTGAGCTTTGATTTGTTGATTTGATTGAGTCAATGTCTTATATTACCATCTTTTTATACCAATGGAAGATTTTGAGTTTATTCGTTAGGAGTATCCGATATTCATTGTGCACATATGTCATGTTTGTATGCATTGATTTTCCTATCGAATTTGATCACACCCCTATATTTACGCTATCATCGACTTGGTGGTTTTTGTGTTCTTTCATGGTGTGATTCTTTGTTGTATATTATGTGTGAAAAATTTTGAAAAATTCAAACATAGCAGTTTATTACCTTGTGAAATTCTCCATGTGCATTCATTTATGCTTCTCATATTTGTCTATTTGGAGACACCATAAAAAGGGGGAGAAGAATTATGGGGGGAGAATTGTTTTGGTGTTTGGTTGATTTATGAATGATTTGCTTAAGCTTAATTGATCATTAAGTTTTTGCATATCATTATATTGCAAACTGTTGCTTGTCACGGGTATTTGTTTTATATCATGTGTGTAGGTACAACAATGTTCATTATTGGATTGCACACCCTGATGAGAAAAGCTTTGGAAGTTTCTGAAGAGCTGAAGATTTGGAGACATGTCAATTTAGTATTCTCAGTTTGAGGGCTTAATGGGGATATTATCTTGTATGTCATTTGATTGCATAATTCGAATTCGGATTTTTATGTATGTACCGGCATAAACATAGGGGGAGATTTGTAAGGACATAATTTTATAAATGTCCGGGGTAGAATTTAGGAATTTTCTATTTTTTCTAGATCACAGTTTGTATGTCTGATACCGCTACATTCGGCACGTCAACACGATCATCCTTGACGGCTTTTATCTGAATTTAATGCATCCATTATCTTCATGTGCATCATGATACATGCGACGTGTTGCTCAGCTCATTCCCACTACTCCACTACGCATTATCGGTAAAATGGTTTATTGGAGCTTTAAAATTGCATAAATATTTGGGAAATGTTTTTTAGAAAATTATTTTTGAAGTCTGGATTAATTTTTATCAAAAGCAGAATTTTTTCTAAGTATAGAAACGAAGTGCCTTGAAAGACGAGCTCGCTCAAACGACTTTGGACTGTCGTTCGCGCGAGATAGGCATGTCGCGCGATCTCGTTCGAACGACATATGTCCTTCGTTCGAGCGACATGACTATCTCATTCGAACGAGCCACCGCCTCGATTTTTGTATAAATACCTGTATACCTTCTACATGATTTTAAGGTCTTTCTGCAATCTCAAAATTCTACGAAAACAACCCAGAATAAGACTTCATCTTTTTAAGGTTTTCTAAACCTTTTTTATTCACAAAAACATTCCCATATATGTGTGTGAATCTTTAAACCTTCAAGAGGATCATTTACTCATCTGGAGTATCTTGTCAAGAAGCCGTCTCTCTTCTTCATTGTAGCCCTCCTGGAAAGGGAAAGTTTCAGCCGACGACATCATAACCGACACCCGAGGGTATTTATGTGTCATTTATTTTCATTGTAATCCGTGTAACCATTTTTACAAAATTATAGTGAAAATAAAAGGTTTTACCCCTTTGGGGGATTTTTCCTCATTTGTGTGTGTTTGAATGTTCTTGCTTGATTTTATCATCATCAATCACACCTAGATACATGTTTAGGACTTAATTGATAAAAACTGAGTTTAATTAAATAATTTCTTTATTTGAACGCAAGCGCACTCTTTCAACTCGGTATAACATAATACAACCAACTCGAATGTCGCGCTAAAAGGCGGTAAAAGAGTAAATGAATACAATTGGGCTATCGGCCCGAATATTACTACATTGCTTCTTATCAAGATCACACGGATAGAAGCGTCTAAAATAAACCTGCATACATCCACAGCTGCTGCAGCAAACGTCTGACTCGAAAGGATTAACATCCATACGTCCATGTGTCTGGACACCTAATATATATATATATATATAGTAAGAGAGGGGGAAAAGAGAAACGAGTCAGAGCCCGAGTTTTAAAAATATTTAGCAAGTGCTTAAATGCTATATGAAATCTCTCATATTTAAACTGGTATCGCACTCTCATGAGATACACCTCACCCATCCTCCAATAGTACACACCTATCGCATACATCTTAGATAATCCAGTTAAGCTACCCTGCCTAACTAATCTCTTTCATCCATCCTCCAAGTCCTCATGACTATCACCTACCCTACGTGATATAATATACGTTGTACCGTAAGCTATCACCTAAGCTTTAGTTAACATATTCATCGATTTGATATATACTCGGGGATGTAGTCTCATAGTGCTGCCATCCTTCAGGTGTGCACACTTAACTAGGGTACCAAGTCCGACACACTCAGGATCATGCAAAATACTAAACGATGGAGGCGGTCATATTCCCTCCTGAAAGTGGAATCATTATCGCACCCATATGTGGGACGATATGACCTGGCGAGATACTCTCCTTGCTCCGCAAGCCAGGGGATTCACCCACATCGTGCAACCTCCATGGATAGCACTAGAGATATATGTATACATAAATATATCGTTCACATACCAATATATTTATAACCAAATTATATATATATACTATAACAACACCCGTATATATATATCACTTCTCAATATGCCCTGGCTATGATTTCCGAACTCTTATAGCAATGGCCAAAATATCCCGAGTGTTCCCATTCATAATAGTATATAAGTATTTACACACTTAGAAAACTAAACATATAAGCATTCTTTTACTTAAGATTGAACTTACACCTTACTCACTTATAAGGATTTATATATAAACCCGAATGTACCAATTCGTAATACTCAAATAATTATATAAACTACTTATCTTAATTCCATAGGTATCGCATCACCTATAACAATAGTCATCAATAGACGTACTGGATAGCCGCTCAATCCTCTTTAGCCCATATCCTAAATTTCATCATAATCACATCCTAGGATTTACTCAAATGCAATCGGCCCATATTTTTTCTAATCGCATAAATATATCCATACACACTTGCCTAAGACCTCTCTCGAATGTTGCTCGGCCCAAACATTCACTAAGTCCATACCCCGGATTGTACACTCAACAAATCCAAGGTTCTCTCTTCCAACCCGAGGTTTACTCACCCTCAATTACATTATCTAGGAGTCCTAATATCACCTCTAGAATCCCCTACAATAATCTTCAATTTATGATTTAACTCCCCCTACACTTAAGGGAAGAAAGCTGCCAAATCTGGCAAAGCTGAATCGATTCGCCCGTAATGTGAATCGATTCGGTCTCAATCCGAATCGATTCAGAAAGTGTTCTGCAAGAAGGTCCTCAAAGGCAAATCGATTCGGTCTCAATCCGAATCGATTTGGCCTGAGAAAGCCTTACAGGTCCCCTTATGCGAATCGATTCGTTCTAGACCCGAATCAATTCTCCCTTTTCGGAGCTCACTGTTTGGGGATTTTATCTTCTCCAAAATACCCAAATATCATCCCAAACTCCATTTTATGGTTTCTAATCTCAACCAACAACACTATAATCATCCTAATACTGATTTATAGCTAACACATCAATTATTTTATAGGATAGAACCATTTCTCTTGGATTTACCCTAAAACCCAATAAACTCTCTTTTACCATTTTATCCCATTTCTACCCACATATACACCCCATTAACATGGGTTTAACACTAAAAATCATCAAAGGTTAACAATACATCAATTTGTTAACCCAAAATCAATTTATCCCAAATCTATTTTAAGGGGTTTAACCCAAAATCATATAGTTTACCAACTATAATATGAGATACACACACTCAATTAAATAAAGCAAGTAAACACTTGCCTCGTGGATAAAATCCGACGACCTCGAGTCGAATCCTGTGAAGTTTGGTCAGAAATCCCCTTTTCTCTCTTCTTTTCCTCTTCCTTTCTTTCCTTCTTCTTTTCTCTCTTTTCTTTCTTCTCTTTCTCTCTCTCGTGCCTTTATAAGAGAGAAATAAGGGCTTGTCCCTTATAAACCCAAAAATAACTCGTTTACTTAATTGTGAGTCCCTACTAGTCCAAAAGTTCTCGAAATCCAAATGTTACCACCGGGAACTCTATTCTGACTATCTCGGCCATTCCGAAACCAACCGTGCACTCAAAATCTCCATCCAAGTCACCTAACTAAAATTCACTAATCGGACCCAACACCTCTCAACACGTGTTTTCTCCAACGTGAAATAATTCCCATCGCTTTACCCAACTGCGATATGACATAATAATATTTCGGCTCATTTACTTAGTCCCATAAGTAAATGTAATACACATCCGTAATCGTCTAACACTCATAAACTCCAAAAATTTCTATTCATAGTAATTCCTCAAATTATCAAATTACACCCACTTATGTAATTTAAATATCCATAAAAGTACGGGGTATTACATAGTCCTTACAACATAATTTCGTCCCCCGAAATTCGAATACGACCGGAACCACCAACCTAGGATCGCTAATCCCACTACATCCTCATACATAAAAGTTGAACGGTACTAACCCAATGGTACTCTACCATATAATCGTTCACGGTACCCACCTATCTTAAGGCTTATACTCTAGCGCACTAGCTTAAAAACAAGCTTGATGACATCTCTACATGCTGAAACACTACCTCGGTCGTAAGGTTAACTCTAACAACGACAAATCACCTAGTTCTTCTATAACCGCATATAAAGAAAATGAGCCTATAATCACCGCTCTAACGTATCGATCCCATCGGAAATTCGCCACTTTAAGCGTCCATTAGTCTACATCTTAACTTCGAATTCCCCCCAAAAGGAAAACTACACTAGCGCTTGACTACTCCCGTCTCCTTACATCTTATCTCAGGTATGCTAACTCTTTTTGCACCTATATTATTGGATTATCGCGTACCTCATACGGCGTTCCCTCCAACACACTCCAATTCCATTTATAACTGCCCCAAAGCATAATCTTCAGTTGTATATACTACGCCCCCTTCTATCTCAGACGGTATATAAACCCAACTTACCAAGGTGCCCACACACCCTATGACCCGTGTGTAACTGTGTGACTATTTCAAACGTCACACATATAACACATTCTCCAAAAATGGGCCTCACTTCCTCGGCCTAGTGCTAACACTTGGGTAATATCAACTCGAATTACTAGAGATTCAATTCTTCCTATACCTAAAAATTTAATCCTTATCAAGTTTAACCCCCCACAAATCTTCTCGTGGTTAACTCACTACAATCTCCCTATTCGGCACTATCGGCCTCACTAGCGTCTTCATCACGATATTCTAGGATCGGTGTGTTTCCTACACAAGTAAATGAGTACTATATGAACTATATCCCTAGCGGCCAAGACCCTTCCTAACTCACGACATTAGCTCGGTTTCATGTGCGCTTTTATCTCGTAACCATACTAATGCGCTTCTACCTCTATGTCCTACCATTTCAGCGAAATGGGAAGTCTAACTAATCGAGGAGTCTATACTCTACACAAGTGTTACGGTCATCACATACAAACACGTTGCCTCAGAATTAGCTTCTTAATCACGGCATGGCTATAAACCTCAAATAAATTCCCTTAACCTTACATCACCCATTTACTTACTGTGTGAGAAATATTTTAGTGCTTTTCCACAGCACTTCCGTTTCCATAAGCCCCTAATCATCACATGACTGTCAGCTTATAGCATTTTCTCCACACTGGATAACTTATCATCAAAACCAACATCCTTGTATCCAATAATATCTCTCCACCTCGAACATCGTTAAGGTTCATGCGTGGAGCATCTCGCAAGAGAAATCCAAACAAGTAACCCCTATGATACACTACTACTTAACTTTTTTGGTTGTGGAGGTTAACTTAAAACATGCAACCAGGATGTTCCCATCCCATTTACTAACAAAATATGGTCAGAACTCTTACTTCTCTTAAGGATCCAAACAATAAAGCGCTTGTACTAACACTGTCATTTGTGTGAATAACAACGAGCTTAAACTCACAGCTCAACAATAAATCTTGCATACCTTAAATCACATCTATAAGGTCTCCATGCACTAAAATCATGATAATTAAATATCTACTCATCGAAGTTCCATCTAAACGTATACTAAAGGCGAGCGCAACCCGTATCCAGGTGAGATATCGCAAAACAACCAGTTCCACCCTATAATCGCAGATACAATAGCCTTGCAATCATTAGACTACTATCGCTCTGATCATACAAGAACATATTATACTCAAAATAATACTATACTCGTATAACACACATAAAACGAGAAGTGCAAACAATATATAAGCTCAAAATACCAACTCCTGCTTCCACAGTGAATGAAGAAAAATGGAACCCCGATATCGCGGAAAAATATATAGATATTCCCTCCATAATATTACCAATACTACCAGTAAACTTGAATCACACACATGAATATAGGGCTAACAAAATACTGTGACTAAGTCTTGCCACACAAAATATACCTCATTCATCCGAGGTGAAACTTATAATAACAAGTTTGCCAATCACCCTGACTGCTCTAAATGGTTCCCAGACATAGTACACTTATCTTAACCGAACCAAAAATTACTTTAATCAATGCCCCATCTAGGCACCCTACTCTTGTCTTTTAACTCATACCAGGAAAGATCAAAGCGTGTGGTTGTATGCTCCACATCACCATATTCCCTATTTTTAGCCATCTTGATCATGTTAAGGTTATCAGTATCTTGGACTCTATAGCCTCGATCCTGACAATCACCCTCATAGTTCCCTTAGTTCTTTCGATTAAAAGGAAACACGCTACCGGCCTAAATTGCCCTATTTCAAAGAATCCCCAGGTGGATGTCCACCTGTGGGGTTTCACGAACAGAAACCATTCCAGTCTTTACCCTTGGACTAAATTCTTCAACTCATCTAACTCCTCTCTCATGGAAGAGTAAACATTCCCAGTATAAGAGGCACGAGACTGCCATCATATGATAAGGAATTCGAGTAAAATCTCTATAAATGTTAGCAACACTTACTAGTGAGCCTATCATTCCACTGAATGACTCCCTCATAATTATACCTACCTCTTCAGGTACCAAGTTCACTTCTCCATATTACTCTTTGTTCACTGTCAGCCCCTGACCGATCTTTATGTGAAAAATTTAGGAACCGCATTCTCTTCATTTCTGATAAATTTAAGGAAATCATGGTTAAAGTTATCCGCAAGCTTCCTCTATGAGCAAAACATTTCGCTCCCCCAAATATGGTGACCACCACTCCCACCATTTCAACATTGCTCCAACGAGTGAAAAAATTTCCATCAAATTTTCACATCAGGGCATTTCTATACCCTACTCCAAGCCAAAGCTTATTAGCATTCTACTTCCGTTGGATAACCCTACACTGCCTCCGCATAACTTAAGCTTTAAAGAATGGTCCTTATCAAAGACCCTTCAAACTTATTCCCAATTTAACCTCACTAGGTAAGTCCAATTTAGCACCACACTCTACTATAGCGGTACGTGGATAATTATAACTACTGCACTCTAGTAATCGTTGCAGCAATACATAAAAATGCCATAAAAGGAGTGACCTCAACTGTGACCCACATTCCCAACTTCAACTAACAGCTCCAACTAAGCTTCGCCTCCTGCTGCTCTGGTAGCGACCTTCCCTCGTTGCCCTTCATCAATCACCACACGAATCTCACACGAGTGCGCAAAATATTTACTAGAATCTTACCTAATAGCAGGAGAACAAAATCTCACAATAGGAATCAACAATCCTAATGATAAGGCTCTATCTCAAATAGAAAGCAATATTGAAAGCATAGTACGTCTCCACAGATTTCTAAGGACACTAGAACCTGATGCTCTGATACCATCTATGACACCCCGCCTAATAAAATACCGGGTGATCAATCCTATATCAAATTAAAACATGACTCTCATATGGTTCATTCTTAGAATCACTGTCAAAAAACTAATTTAATTACTAATAACCTATTAGGCTGGGGTCAAAAATTTAATTAACTACTCTTTTTAATCAAACCAACCACAACAGTTTATATACACAAAATTGAAATGAAATAAAATAACCGAACACTCGGTACAACATAATACAACCAAATCGAATGTCTCTCTAAGAGGCGGTAAAAGAGTAAATGAATACAATTGGGCTATCGGCCCGAATATTACTACAATGCTTCCAATCTATATCACAAGGATAGAAGCGTCTAAAATAAACATGCATGCATCCACAGCTGATGCAGTAAACGTATGACTCGAAAGGATCATCATCCAGGCATCCCTGTGTCTGGACACCTAATATATATATATATATATATATATATATATATATTGCAAGAGAGGGGAAATAGAGAAACTGGACAGAGCCCGAGTTTTAAAAATATTTAGCAAGTGCTTAAATGCTATACGAAATCTCTCATATTTAAACTGGTATCGCACTCTCATGAGATATACCTCACCCCTCCTCTAATAGTGCACACCTATCACATACATCTTAGACAACCCAGTTAAGCTACCCTGCCTAACTAATCTCTGTCACCCATCCTCTAAGTCCTTTTGTCTATCACCTACCCTGCGTGATATAATATACGTTATACCGTAAGCTATCACCTAAGAATCAGTTATCATATTCATCGATCAGATATATCTATATAGCTCTCTCTCTCTCTCATATATATATATATATATATATATATATATATATATATATACAGTTAGGCTCTCCAACATACCTCCTATCGACATATCCATTCTTAAAATAGTAAAAAAAATAATTTTGAGATGATATTTTTTATATGGGTTCATGATATTTCAGTGTGCCCCTATAAAAAAATCAACTGAAAATAAAGTTTTTTGTTATTTTTAAAAAATAGGGAAAAAAATTGACAGTTTTTACCCTCTAAATTGTCATTTTTTGAGCTATTTTTTAAAAATAACAAAACACATTATTTTGAGCTGAATATTTTTACAGGGGCACATTGAAATATCATGAACCCATATAAAAAATATAAACTCAAATATTTTTTTACTATTTTAGAAAATAGGTATGTTCATAGGTATGTTTAATGAGGTATGTTGGAGACCCTGACTCTCTCTTTATATATATGCCATTCATTTTCCAAAACTTTCAATAGTTGAAAATACCAATTTCACTTGAGCTTGTAAAAATTCCGTATATGTAATTCTCATTTTAATATACGGTTCACATTTGTATAAATCCGGATATAAATATCATGGAAGAAGAATAAAACCTTATTCATTTTACACTTTAAACAAGTCTAAGTTATATGATATCTCATCTTCATATACGAGCAACATACTATACACAACAAGTATATTTATACCTATTTACAATCATTAGTATACTAACCATCCCACTGAGCTATAACTCAGGGATGCAGTCTGATAGTTCTTCCATCCTCCAGGTGTGCACACTTAACCCGGGTACCAAGTCTGACTCACTCATGATCATGGAAAAATACAAAACGGTGGAGGCGGTCATATTCCCTCCTGAAAGTGGAGTCATTATTGATCCCATATGCGGGACGATATGACCTGGAGATATACTCTCCCTGCTCCGCAAGTCAGGGGATTCATCCACATCTCGCAACCTCCCTAGATAGTACTAGAGATATATGTATAAATAAATATATCGTTCACATACCAATATATTTATAACCAAATTATATATATATATATATATATATATATATATATATATATATATATATATACTGTAACAACATCCGTATATATAATATATATCACTTCTCAATATGCCCTGGCTACAATTGCCGAACTCTTATAGAGATGGCTAAAATATCCCGAGTGTTTCCATTCGTAAGAGTATATAATTATTTACAAACTTCGAATACTAAACCGAAAAGCATTCTTTTACTTAAGATTGAACTTACACCTTACTAACTTATAAGGATTTATACATAAACCCGAATGTACCAATTCGTAATACTTCAATAAGTATACAAGCTACTTATCTTAATTCCATAGGTATCGCATCACCTATAATAATAGTCGTCAATAGACGTATCGGATAGCCGCTCAATCCTCTTTAGCCCATATCTTGAATTTCATCCTAATCACATCCAATGATTTACTCAAATGCAATCGGCCCATATTTATTCTAATCACATAAATATATCTATACACACTTGCCTAAGACCTATCTCGAATGTTGCTCGGTCCAAACATTCACTAAGTCCATACCCCATATTGTATATTCAACTAATACAAGGTTCTCTCTTCCAACCCGAGGTTTAATCACCCTCAATTTCATTATCTAGGATTCCTAATATCACCTCTAAAATTCCCTAAAATGATCTCCAATTTCTGATTTAACTCCCCCTACACTTAAGGGAAGAAAACTTGTAATGACACAAATTTCCAATTGAGTCCTTTGTAGTTTTGGCTCAATTTCGGACAAAAAATTTTGAGTCATAGGATAGAGTTATTGACCATCCTTCAAGCCTATGACATACTAAAGTTGAAGACGTAGTGGCCAAGAGTATAAAGCTTCATCAAACGCCGTGTGTATTGTGCCTCGTTTCTACGTCATCAACATGGTTCCATTGCTCTTAAGGTATGAATGCATTTTAATATATATATATATATATAGGAGCTTGGAAAAATATTTATATGGGTGTAATTTATGTTTAAACTGTTGTTTATTTTCAGAAAGTTTCATTAAAATTTTAAAACAAAGTTTATGGGCTTATATTAAATTTTTATACTTTCTGGAAGTTCGTTCGATATTGTCGTTCGAACGAGAATGTCGTTCGAACGAGGATTGCCAATGACCTGCCTCTGGAACTTCGTTAGAAGTATCGTTCAAACGAGACTTCGTTCGAACGAAAATCTCGTTCGAATGAGATTTGGCGGGAACAGTTTAATTGGCAGTTTTGAGCAGTTTTTTCATGTTTTCCACTTCTTTACCCCCACTAACTTTTGACATAACTTAACTAGTGCGGGAACCAACATTTTTAGTTTAACTTTTTCACATATTTCCATCTCCAAGAGAGAGTTTGAGAGAAAAATTTCAAAAGGAAAAAGTTTGAGTTTGAATGTTCATTTTTCAAAGAAAAATCCTTAAAACACTTATGTTTTACACCCATAGTTTGTATATCCAAGTTCTTCTATATATATACTTTGCTTGGAGTTTGGCACCGATTTTATCTCTACCATTTGAAGAGAAGTTTGGGTTTGCTTCTAAATCCTACAAAGAAGAAGATTATTTGCTTTGTCATACCCACTTGGAGAAAGGCTCCTAGTTCGGGTGACGGTGACCGAAAAAGTTCGATCGATGAATTTTGAGACCGCGGTGGAGCTCCGTGGTTATTCTCTTGGTGGATTTATGTACAAGAAGGAGTATCGGGGCTTGGATGGAGTCAAGTCGAGTGTTGTAAGTCTTTCATGTCTTGTACTTGTTAAACCATACTTAGTGAATTTGTGGCTAGGGTCGTCCGAGGTTTTTTTCCGTTATGGATTTTTCCTCGTACATCGTGGCGTAGTGATTTATTGTTTATTTTATCTTTTGTAAAACTCACCTAGAAGGCATGCTTAGGTAAAAAAGATAAATTTTGGTTTAAATCACTACTTACTTAATTTGGTGCTAAATTAATTTGGGTAATGTTTATGTTAATTTAATTCAAGTCATCACTTAATTTGATAAAATTGGTTTGGCCTAATTTGGTAATATTGAAAATATGACTTAGGCAAATTTCTAGGACTTGAGTTCAGTTAATATCTTAAATTGAAAAATTCATTTGTTAATTAATTTAAGTTCACTTTAAGTTGTGTTGTATTTTAATTAAAAAAAAAATCTGTTAATTTGTTTAATTGAACCATCTCGCTTCCGCATCTTTAAAAGGAAATTGAAATTACTTTTTGTAGTAAAGCATTTTAAAATTGGGGGCCTCGTGTTCCAACAAGTGGTATCAGAGCATTGATTGAGAAAAGCTATCCTTTTCAAATTGGTATCAGAGCCGGAGCGCTAATTTATCGCGTCAAAGATCTGTTTTTCGGTTTCTATATTTTTTGTGCTCCTTGTATTTTTAAGTGGTTTAATTTTTTACTCACTCTCATTTTTTTGTATCTCTCGATGGGACGTGTTAATGATAATTTGTCTATTTCTAATAATAATGAAGTTGTTGTTATTCGAGAGGAATTTAATGAGCTTAATAAGTGTAATGAAAAATTAAGAGAATTAAATTTGAGATTTGCAAAAAGAATCAAATTTTTATAATTGAAAATTCTTGTTTTAAAACTAGAGTTGAGTTTTTGCAAATCTCCCTATCTCAAAAAGATATTTTTCGTGAAAAGCTCATGGACATAAATCAAAATTTTAATATTTTAGAAATGTCCAAGAAAAAGAGTGATAGTCGAGAAAAGACTCTTAGGGACAAGTTTGCTCACATTGAGGGGGAGCGTGATAACCTTCTAGGAGTTATAGAAAATTTAAAGAAGGAGTCCCGTAAATTTGAGGAGTCTAATTTATTACTTGAGTTCGGTATTTTAAAAATGAAAAATGATTTACTTAACTCGAGTAGTAGTTTTAATGGTTCTAGCTCATCCTGTTCAAATACTTCCTTTTCTAAAGCTAAGACCATTATTTGTTTTAGGGGGTTAACTTTATCCAAGGACTTTAGAAAAGGTCACACCTTAGGTGACATTCCTCATGTTTACACATGCTTGTATTGTGGTAGGAAAGGTCAC
Source organism: Sambucus nigra (assembly GCA_949130495.1). Lineage (NCBI taxonomy): Eukaryota > Viridiplantae > Streptophyta > Magnoliopsida > Dipsacales > Adoxaceae > Sambucus > Sambucus nigra. Next base: position 423,790,331 of record OX422217.1, read on the forward strand.
CTTAGGTCATTTTGTTTTGATATTAAAAGAAGGCCTAGAAAGTCTATGTCTAGTATTTCATTAGTTCTCAAATCCCATCATTTTAAATATACATCTATATGGGTTAGGAAATCATTTTTAGACACGCTGGATATTAGATTTGTTCATTCTCATTTTCTTTCACATGAAACCTCCCTTGCTAAATCTAAAGGTTGAATGTGTTAGTTTTGTTTGCATACTCTAGCTTTTTGTGCTTCATATTATATATCATTGCTAGGTGTATGCATGTTTAATCATTTTCTAATCTATGCTCCATACTTAATCATATGCTAGAATAATGATTTTTGTTTATCGTTTGTATTTTATTTCTTTCATTTTAGTTTGCATTATATGAAAAATACAAAAACAAATTTGTTTATCATTTGTGTTTTACCCTTTTCGTAATTCATGCTTAATGAAAAATATAAATGATTTTTGTGTGTCTTTTGAGTAAATATTTTTATTTTTGGTTTAAAAAGTTAAAAAAAAACTCAAAAAGATTTTTTTGTGTGTATTTTAGTTTGACACACTTTATGTGGCATATTCTTGTGTTTAAATCCCATCTTTTACCCTCCCATGTGGCTAGAACTTTTGGTTAAGATTGTCAATCCTTAAAATGTTGGTTACCATGCTTATATGGAGTAGTTGGATTTTGCGTTGCTAAAATGGATTTTATTTTTATATGCCTCAATTCACACATGTACGAGCTCATTTGAAATTTTAACTTCATATGTATATTTGAGCTTTGTGAGGTGTTCTCCTACCAATCTTGTCATTTACATATTTGTGACCTAGGAGGACTAGTGCATGTCAAAATCCGTTGCACGTGAGATTTGTGAGAAATAGAAATATTATATTTAAATGTGCACGGGGAAGGGCTCCGAAAGGATTTATTATCCTTTGCGAATAGTAAGCCACCGTTTAGAATGGACCTAAAAAACTACGTGGTCCAAAGGCCTAAAAGAAAATATGGCATTAAAAAGAAAAATAATTGACAAGGCCTGTTTATTCAAATATATATGCTTATTGAGGGAGATCGGGTGGTATATCAACGGTTTGCACAATATTCGTTTATCCTAGTTGTACTTTCAATGTCATGACTCTATTGGTTTGTAGAATCATCAAAAGTCTAGGCTTGTATGCATTGTGAATGTTTGTTCATTGAGTTCAATCTATATTGTCACATGAGGTTATATTCAAATGTGATGAAGTTTGCAATCAATTGAGAACTCCGTGAACATGTTTTAAGTGATTAGGTTTAAATTTAATTGTTGTTAGTTCACACCCCAACACTTCCCTTTCCATATGACACATTTTTGCCATACGAGTGTGAAAAGCTTATCTTACTTTGTGTCATTTGTGTGTTTATATCTATATATATGTGCGTGTGCATCTTTGGTATATCTCGAGTATGTATATATATGATAATTTATTTGGTCTTTGCCTTGCTTTCTAGTCCATCTATGCTTTAATTCATAATTGGTATCTATCTTGTTACATTCGTTATTGATATCACATGCTTAATACTTCATGTATCATATTGGTATCATTTTCTTGCATCCTTGTTGGTATCCGTTATTATTTGTTGGATTAGTTATGATTTTGTTGCCCACGTGATTTAATGTTCTCATCACTTTATGCACATTTGCATGTTTAGCTTGTTATCCAATTCTATTTATCCCTTGTTTAGTTTAAGGGGAGTATATGCTTTAATTTGGGGAGATAAGTTAATTTTTTTTAATTATTTATCCTTTTTCTATTCCTGAACAAAAAGGGGGAGAATGATAGGGGAGAAATGGTATCTAATCCTATTGTAATCTTATCTAAGTTTAGGAGATTTAACTTAGGGAGAGAGCGCTATCTTCTTAGGTTGCTCATAGTTGATAAATGGGAGAATTAATTTAGGGGGAGTAATTACATTAATTGCATTTAATATTTTGATATTCCCTATGCGTTTGATAGTTTGCTTAAGTGTGCAGGAATTCTTATAAATGGCAACTTTCATCATCGGCAAAGATATTGATCCTTGGATTGTTTGAGTCAAGCTATTGTATTTTTATTTTGGGTGGAACATTTTTATTTGTCTAGTAGAGCTTGATGGCCCTTTAGGATTTTTGTTGGTTTTTGTCCCGGAATAGCCAAAGGGGGAGATTTGTAAGGACACAAATTTCCAATTGAGTCATTTGTAGTTTTGGCTCAATTTCGGACAAAAAGGTTTTAGTCATAGGATAGAGTTAATGACCATCCTTCACGCCTATTACATACTAAAGTTGAAGACGTATCAGCCAAGATTATAAAGCTTCATCAAACGTCGTGTGTATTGTGCCTCGTTTATACGTCATCAACATGGTTCCATTGCTCCTAAGGTATGAATGCATTTTAATATATATATATATATATATAGGATCTTGGAACAATATTTATATGGGTGTAATTTATGTTTAAACTGTTGTTTATTTTTAAAAAGTTTCATTAAAACTTTAAAATAATGTTTCTCGGCTAAAATCAAATTTTTATACTTTCTGGAAGTTCGTTCGATATTGTCGTTCGAACGAGTTTGTCGTTCGAACGAGAATGTCGTTCGAACGAGGTTTGCCAACAACCTGCCTCTGGAACTTCATTAGAAGTATCGTTCGAACGAGACTTCATTCGAATGAAAATCTCATTCGAATGAGATTTGGCGGGAACAGTTTAATTGGCACTTTCGAGTAGTTTTTCCATGTTTCCCACTTTTTTACCCCACTAACTTTTAACATAACTTAACTAGTGCGGGAACCAACATTTTTGGTTTAACTTTTTCACATCTTTCCATCTCCAAGAGAAAGTTTGAGAGCAAAATTCCAAAAGGAAAAAGTTTGAGTTTGAGTGTTCATTTTTCAAAGAAAAAGCCATAAAACACTTACGTTTTACACCCATAGTTTATATATCCAAGTTCCTCTCTATATATACTTTGCTTGGAGTTTGGCACCGATTTTATCTCTACCATTTGAAGAGAAGTTTGTGTCTACTTCTAAATCCCACAAAGAAGAAGATTGTTTGTGTTGTCATACCCACTTGGAGAAAGGCTCCTAGTTCGGGTGACGGTGACCGAAAAAGTCCGATCGGTGGATTCCGGGACCGCGGTGGAACCCCATGGTTATTCGCTAGGCGGAGGTGTGTACAAGAAGGAGCGTCGGGGCTTAGATGGAGTCAAGTCGAGTGTTGTAAGTCTTTCGTTTCTTGTACTTGTAAAACCATACTTAGTGAATTTGTGACTAGGGTCGTCCGAGGTTTTTTCCAGTTGTGGATTTTTCCTCGTACATCGCGGCGTAGTGATTCATTGTTTATTTTATCTTTTGCAAAATACGCCTAGAACGCATGCTTAGGTAAAAAGATAAAATTTTACTTAAATCACTACTTACTTAATTTGGGTAATATTTATGTTAATTTAATTCAAGTCATCACTTAATTTGATAAAATTGGTTTGGCCTAATTTGGTAATATTGAAAATATGACTTAGGCAAATTTCTAGGACTTGAGTTCAGTTAATATCTTAAATTACAAAATTCATTTGTTAATTAATTTAAGTTCACTTTAAGTTGTGTTGTATTTTAATTTAAAAAAAAATAAAATCTGTTAATTTGTTTAATTAAACCATCTCGCTTCCGCATCTTTAAAAGGAAATTGAAATTACTTTTTGTAGTAAAGCATTTTAAAATTGGGGACCTCGTGTTCCAACAAGTGGTATTAGATCATTGATTGAGAAAATCTATCATTTTCAAAACTTCCAAATCTGGCAAAGGCGAATCAATTCGCCCCTAATGAAAATCGTTTCGGGCTAGCAAATCGATTCGGAAAGTGTTCTGCAAGTAGGTCCTCAAAGGCGAATCGATTTGGCCTGAGACAGCCTTACAGGTCCCCTTATGCGAATCGATTTGGTCTAGACCCGAATCGATTCTCCCTGTTCGGAGCTCACTGTTTGGGAATTTCATCTTCTTCAAAATTCCCAAATATCATCCTAAACTGCATTTTATGGTTTTTAATCTATATCAACGACACTATAATCATCCTAACACTGATTTATAGCTAACACATCAATTATTTTATGGGATAGAACCATTTCTCTTGGATTTAAACCTTAACACCCAATAAACTCTCTTTTACCATTTTATCCCATTTCTACCCACATATACACCCCATTAACATGGGTTTAACACTAGAAATCATCAAGGGTTAACAATACATCAATTTGTTAACCCAAAATCAATTTATCCCAAATTTATTTTAAGGGTTTTAACCCAAAATCATATAGTTTACTAACTATAATATGAGATACACACACTCAATTAAATAAAGCAAGTAAACACTTACCTCGTGGGTAAAATCCGACGACCTCGAGTCGAATCCCGCGGAGTTTGGCAGAAAATCCCCTTTTCTCTCTTCTTTTCTTCTTCCTTTCTTTCCTTCTTCTTTTCTCTCTTTTCTTTCTTCTCCTTCTCTCCTTCGTGCCTTTATAAGAGAGAAATAAGGTCTTGTCCCTTATAAACCCAAAAATGACTCGTTTACTCAATTGTGAGTCCCTATTAGTCCAAAAGTCCCTGATTCGTATCGAATATTGCATATTTCCGCCTGTTATCTTTATGCATTCTAGCACTTTTACGGTCCTAAATGCCTATAATTATGCTCATTAACCAGACAACCTTGGATTTAGATATATACATGCTTTACAGGGATTATTTATGCTTTTGTAGGTATTGGAACGCTAAAAGTGAGGTTCGGTTGCATTTCAGAGAAGTTTCATCATTGAATGCTACTTCAAGGGCAATTTGGTCTTTTCAAACTCACTATTTTTTATGTAATGAAGTTACCAACATGTATATCATCAAATTATCTTTCTTTGGCCACTGACCGTGCGTCATTCTGACTCCGTATGTGGAAGTTATGCCCATTTTCGGAAGGTTTCAATATTTTTTGCTACTTCAAGGGAATTTTGGTAATTTCATACTGAATAATTTGGAGGGTTTCAAAACATAATCATGTAGATAATTGAATTAGCTTCGCGTCGGTTCCGACCACGCCTTATTTCGATTCTGTATGAGGGAGTTATGGCCATTTTCGTGCAACGCGTTAAAATTGGTTCGGAGAGGAAAAGTGGGTTGTCTCCAGCCCAAGGCAAATTCCAAAAGTGAGGTCGACCGGTCCCAAAATAGAGGTCGACCGGTCCCATCAGATATGGACGAAAATTGACTTAATTTGGGTTTTTTGGCTTGGTTTTGTTAGGGGTTTATTTTGGGGTATTAATAGAATGTTTGGGGCTTTTCTTTGAGCATATATTTCATTTTAGGTTAGAAGCATTTGGGGATTTTTGTGGAGTGTTTCCCCTCTCCTCATTTTTGTTGTGGAATCCACCATTAATGTAAGTTCCTTGCACTATTCATCTTCTTTCTCTTGTTCTTGCTTTGTGCCCTAGATTTATTTCATGCTTTATTTATTTCAAGTCTAGTTTAATTTGTGTAGTGTAATTTAATTATTTGATTTATTTATGTTGTTTATCATGATTAGTGGCTAGTTTAGTCTAGGTTGTGTCGGATTTACCTCACCTAGGGTTGATGTGTTGCTTTGCTTTGGTGATGGAGTTTACGGGTCTATTTCGAGTGCGTTGTCCTAGTTATTACGCCTAGGGGATTTGACGGGGCATATCATGTATGCTCCGTGCTTACGACCTTGCGTGCGTAATTTTCGGGGCATTTGTTGACGCCAAAATCATATTCAACTTTTATGCAAATTTAGGGGTGTGACAACTCTTGATTTAATTAACTTTCGAAACGAGACGCAATCTTAATAACTCATCGACCCATGTAACCATTTTATACTAATTAATTCGTGTGAGGGATATTCGACGCAACCTATAGTTTTTACTCACTTTATTAATCTAGCCTTATTTTCCCTCGCCTAGATTACTATTTCCCTTTTATGCATCTTTTCCCTTTTTGTGTATAATCATCTTTTACACTTTTATTTTAGGAGTATTAAATCCTATAAATTTTAGCAACTCACCTCTGTGGATTCGATACCCGACTTACCGTTGTACTCACCAGTTGAGTGTAGTCATAATTTAGGTTTTTGTTTTGAGGAGGTGAAACGAATTCAACGATCGGCGCTTGACTCACGTCGCTTTTCACCCTTTGATCAGTCCTCGAAACCCAAATGCTACTCCTGGGTACTCTATTCTGACTATCTCGGCCATTCCGAAACCAACAGTGCACTCAAAATCTCCATCCGAGTCACCTAACTAAAATTCACTAATCGGAACTAACTCTTCTCAACATGTGTTTCTCCAACGTGATATAATTCCCGTCACTTTACCCAATTGCGATATGATATAATAATATTCCAACTCATTTACTTAGTCCCAAAAGTAAATGTAACACACATCGGTAATCGTCTAACACTCATAAACTCCAAAACTTTCTATTCATTGTAATTCCTCAAATTATCAAATTACATCCACTAATGTAATTTAAATACCCATAAAAGTAAGGGGTATTACAACGACTTACAAACTACTTAGCTTACTAAGTATAACGCACACTTCTTCAAGTCTTCTGTAGCAATGACAGTCCAACACCTCTCACAGGAAGCAGTCTTTCCTTGATATCCATCGACCAACCTTCTTCTTCCGCAATAGAGCCTCGATTCTATAAATTATCCATATAGATGAACTTTACAAGAGTGTATAACAAGAATGTGTTCTTCTTGATTTGATAAAGTGAACTTTAAATTTCCAAGGGGTTTAGATAAAAAATGGTGGAGTTTGATCCCAAAAGGAACTTTAAAATAGCTTTGAAAAAGGTACAAGTATGAGTTTATTAAAAATTTAATTCCTTATATCTATTAATAAAGAAGTTTGTTGCAAAAGGATGGTCATTATAGATTTGGATCAAATTTAATTAAAAAATAAAAATTTATGCGCTAATTTCGTCGTTCGAACGGCGTACCCTTTTTCGTTCGAACGGGTTTCCAACGAAACTTCAAACGACATTCCAGAACTGACCAAAAGGCGACATCCCAGATTTTGTTCGAACGATGGAATCTCATTATAACGATGTTGTGTCACTCGTTCGAATGACATGACAATCTCGTTCTAAGAGATTTCAAAATTTTCTTTTTAAAAACATTTTTAAATGAAAACTCTTAAAAATGACCCCTAGAAATTTATAGTCTTTACCAATTGGTAACAACCTTTTTATGACCTTTTTTTATTTATGACGCTTTATTTTTCAATAAAAAGCGTCATAAGTTTGGGTGTTAGAATTGATACCCCATAAAAAGTGTCATATTAGGTAACGGTTATATATGACTTTTTTTTTTATCAAAATTGTCATATCTACTACAAGAAAAGGATCATAATACACTCTACAAGCTGTCATATTTGGTTTAAAAAGTGTCATAAAAGACAATTTTCAAATATTTAAAAATCTCATATAAAATATTTCATCACATGAGGGTTTAATATAAACGGTCAAAAATTAAACATATAATAAAAATAATAATAATCAATATTAATGTCATAATTAAAAAATAAATCAAAACACAAATCAAATTCATAAAATCATTTATTCCAATTTCAAAGTTACAACTGATACATTTTAGATTATATCATTTAGCCAATAAATATAACAACAATCCCACCCATATATATATATTTTTTGTCTCACATCACACAAAACTACATTAAATCAAATTGAGCCAGCATAACCACCAAATTAAATTTGTCTATCAAAATTAAGTGTTCCTCCGTAATAATAATCGCTTAATAATTTTAGGCAACAATGCGTCGAAGTCATCTTCCTGATTACGTTCATTATCATGTTGTATGATAGTGGTACACCTTTCACATGCCTCTAAGTAGTTACCCCTGCATATTTCAAAAAATCATATATAAATCTCTAGTTCAATCAACATATGAATTCTAGTTGTTCCAAAGTATTAAGTCGTGTATAATTTAAGTCAAAGAGATTTTTAATATAACACAAATAATTGTAAAAAAAATAAAAATTGGGTAGAAAATGCATGTATATTCGCTTTCTGGTATGTTTATTATTAGTTGTTTTACTTCTTCGTCTACCAATACCCAATTTCCAAATGCGTGTCTATTCGACTTAATCAGTTTAGAACACTTATTAATTTCAAAAAAATTCGACAGAGTTTCCTTTGTTTATTAGTGAAATCTAACTTGTTTTTGCATTAAAATAAACTCAGCAACAACAAAACGTACAACTAAACCTCCAATAAATCCCTTCCACCGATTCAACATACATAAGATAAAAAAAATTAAGTCCATCAACATAAAGGTTCAATGGACTCATGTCCGAGTTTAAAAAAAATATAATAATAATCTCACACGACCCGCACAACTTAACAATATTCTTACATCAATCCCTTGTGAGGTGTGCATCCCTCTTTTCGGGTTGCTATGTTCTTATCTTGCGTTTCTATACTCCAACCCCAACTCTAAAAACATTTACTTAGAAATTTAAAATTTAGAACTACATATGAATCAATTAGTCTCATAACTACACGAGTTATTTGTACAAGTTACTCTAATCATGTATGAGGTGTGTTTGCCTCTTTCCGTAATGTTTGATTGTTGTTTTGAAATTTCCTCCACAAAGCGCAATTTTTAAGTTTTATCACTTAAAAATTCCAAATTTTGATCAAATATCAAACTCGTGAGTCACATGACTACTCGGGTTATTTTCACAACTTTCTTTGATCCCGTGTGAGGTGTTTATGCCTCTCTTCATATTGTTTTGCTGTTATCTTACATTTTCATGCTCCAATATTATTTTTACATTAACCACAAGAACGGATTTAAGTGTGATTACCACACTATAAGACGCATAGATGAGTACTAATGCACCTGACGGTTTGCTTATTGGGTCTTGATTGATAATTCTCAAAACCAAATGCTCAAACAGTAGTGTTACCGCCTCCATTAAATTCCGAAAAGGTATCACCAACAAATTTGTTCACTTCATTTTATAGATTAGTTTATCTTCTTACTACTTCATGTTGGAGTAAGTGGCCATATATATGTTGTTCGTTAAATCATATGATATAAACTAGCAGTAGAGGTTTGAGTTATTTTTTATCAATTTATTTTTTGATTTGTTTGTTATTGATTCAATGTTGTGATTGATGAGTTTAAGGTATCTTCATTAGCTTAAGATGAGTTTGAGAGTCGATGTTAGTCCTTCGGCATTTTACTATGTAAATGAGAAATCTTAATGTTGTGATATTGCTTAATGTTAATATGTGCATATACATTGTACCTGTAGGGTTTTTAGAATGTGCAGTCGTTTTATGTTGTTTGTTAAACCATTTGATGTAAACTAGTGGTAGAGGCAGTTTTTGTATTCATATATATATTATTTTGTCATTGATTTGGTATTTTGTTGTGACTGTGAGTTTAAACTATCTACTTTGTCTTATTATGAGGTTGAGAGTCGATGCAAAATCAAGATATAAACGATGTACTATGTAAATCAAGAATCTTAATATTGTCTTAATGTTGTGATATGCTTGTATGTACATATACATGTATATATAGACTCACTAAATGTGCGATCGATTTTGGTTGTATGTTAATCACGTGATATAAACTTATGGTAGATATTCCAGTTTTTCCAAAATTTTAAGTCGTGTATAATTTAAGTCGAATAGATTTTTTATATAACACAAATAACTGTAAATAATTTAAAAATTTTGCGCAGAGTTTCCTCCGTTTATAGGACTATCTGCCCTGTTTGAGAAACAAAAAAACTCCAATAACAATATGCAAAGAGACCCAATTTATCAATATATGTGTTCAGTGTATCAGTAACCTATCTAGGGTGACGTATCGCAGTTGGTGCAACTCGTAGAAGACTGCCTCCATAAGTAATAGGACAAGTGGATGCAACATGTCTAACTCGTCTCACCTATGCCCTAAATAACTGCGTCAGGATGCCAGGACCCCCAAATCATGTCCTACCCCCGTGGCCTCAGACCAGTCCTCTTGCCATCGGGTTAACACAAAAGCGTCTATCGGACCGGGTTGTATCCACGCACGAGTGTAAGGGATATCCATAGTAACTACAAATAAATAATTTTTGCTAATGAATCAAATCAAAACATAAAGTATAATTCAATATGGAAATAAAATGTTGAACAAAAAAATTTACCACTCCTCACAAATTGGCTCCCAGATCTGCCCATATTCTTAACTATATGCCCAGTAATCAAATGAGAAATTGAAACTGTCTCCGTGCTTTGCGCACTGTTTTGAGAAATGACTCCCATATAGAATCAATTTTACTATGTTAGTTTAGACTTTTATTGATGTTGCTAAATTTATGTAATTAAGGTACTGTTTTGGATCATTATATGTAATCAATTTTATTGTTAGTATAATTCCACTTCATTCCTTTTCCTAGTTCATCCATATGTCCAGCCCAAAAAATTTTATATCCAATCACATTGGAAAATGCTTGAAGGTAACTAAAAAGAAGATGAAACAACTTAACAAGGAAACATGAAAAAACAAGTTTAAGATTTTTCCTAATGGATGATCAAATAAGAATAAAACATAAGAGAAAAAGTGTCAAAATATATCAAGAAGCTTACCCGCTATATAAGGGGCCCCAACAAAGTTGGGCAAAAGAAATTAATCTCAAGTCAGATCAGAAGGTATTGACCAACTGATCAACTGTGGTTTCGACACTAGCATCATTGTTACTCGGAGTACATCCTCTTAGACTTATTAAACCAAAGACTTGTATCAATGACATATAACTTCACACAACAATCCATTTTATATTTGTTTTTTGATTACGAAATTGAATCAATAAATTGCCTAGAATTGAATATTTTATTTTTAGACACAGAACTTATAGGAAGTTTTGAACTTATTATTCTTATCTTTGTACTTTCGATAGCGTTTCCTACCCAAACTTATCATCTACCACTCCTTGCAAATTGGCTCCCACGTCTGCCCATATTCTTACCTCTAATATGGTTTCATATTTCATCTTTATAATTTGTTTTTTTTTCTGGGAACCAAGCATAACATAATAGTTCAATTAATAGCGTTACAAATGAATACAAAGAATATTTCAGAAAACAGGAAACTATTACTCTAGATGAAAAGGGTTCATATTAAACATGACGATTATAAATATTATACATATTGAGGAATCTGGTTTTGCCATGGAATTTGCACCTAAACTTTTGCTGGAGTTGATGGGATATTATCTTTGTTTCCTTCTAAATTTTTATGGTTTGTAGTAAAGTCATATGAATCATCCAAATAGCCATTTGGCACAAGTGCAGCAGTAGAGACAAGATTACTGTGGAAATTTACCTTATTGTTCTGGCTTGAGGCACTACTTTCACGTGTAAGTATAATACCAGATGTTCCCGGGTATGATAGTTCGGCATCAGAGCAAGCCATCATTGCTACTAATTCATCCATCCAAAGGCCATCCTTGAGCTTTTTCTTGCACAACTCATTGGAATCAGTGCATGCTTCCTTTAAAAGCGAGGCTCTAAAATTATCCGCAAATAAGATGAGATCATCCATATTGTCCATTTTGAATCCAACAATAAGATAACGAGCATAAGCCATAGCTTGCTCGTTTCGGAGCAGAGTTTTTTTAGTCTCCCAAATTCGTTGAAGATGAACCTTGGAATTTTCTTCTTGTGTGACATCATTAGCTCCTCCAAGAAATCCTTTAAACATGGAGGAATCAGTTAACTTGTTTGTAATACCACCAGTAGCTTACAAACTTCCTTCAGGTGCCATATTAGTTCTTGACAATTCATTGGACTGAACAGAAGTCTTAATCTGTGAAATCTCCTATTTTATTCGTACAAACCTCTCAAGAATTTCGAGTGTGTTTATAAAGCGCACAAGTCGTTGAAATGTGGCTTTGGTGAAGCAGGGGGAATGAGTGGAGGGTGGTGGAGAGAGTAATGGAGTAGCCTCCTTTAAGAATCTCATCTTTAGAGAATTTGAAATGAGAAATAAAGGGCTCCACTAGACCAGACACTAACTTCTCGTTAATGCCCCCTGAGAAGACCACAAGATCACATTTTGTTCTGGTTGGGGTGAGTTGAAAGAGGGCATAGTCAAGGAGGATTTCAGGATCCATACTCGAGAGAGACAGAAAGAGGGTTTGATGGCGTTAGCTAATCCTAATTGGTAACAACTTCATGTTATCATTAATGTGTAGGACGGATAAAACACGTATTGTCGGCGGGAGATGATGAAGCAATGCACATGGGGTATGTATTTGTGATTGCAACTTGATCATCACAGTTTTCTTTCAGCATTTCCAACTGGGGTCACCAACCATATCCATATTTTTTGGTTTTGATCTTATTTCTTACTAAACAATCTTTCTACTCAGCTTCAGATCATTTTTTAGTCGGATTCATTGTTATGGATTTATGAAAATATTATTCCTTTTTTAACTTATTATGCATTGCTCTATAATTTTTTTATTACATTGCTTTCCTATACTTTTTTCACGTCACATTTTTTGTTATGGGTTTAAGCGATAAATTATCATTTTTTATACTTATAGCACTTTTTGGGTCGTTGTGTTCTTATCTTGGAGACCAACATAGTTCCACAAATTATTTTCCTTTATATTTGTGGGTTATACTAGTTATTAACTAATAATCCATGAATTTTGTGTCAAAACCAAGATTCATATCAATGTGATTATAAATTTATAGATACTTATGATGTTCACATACCATTTGATTGTAAAAGAGATAAGTACCTCTAAGTGTCTTAATTTCGCTTGTGGCATAAAATGTTTAAGTTGAAGAGCTTTCAATTGATTCTGCAAGCCAGAAAGTTCACATAAAATATTGGACTCGTAATAGAAAGTTCAGTTAAATATAACCCCCAAAGCAAGTGATTAAATAATGGGCTCACGCGTGGAGCCACCGACAAATTGACAATCCAAGCAAAATAAAAAACTGAACAGAAGTCTTTATAGTCAATCCATCTAGGTCTTTTTTCTCATGGACACATGGTTAAAAAAAAGTCTAGGGTTCTACTGATAACAATTACATCAACAAGGCTCAAATTATATGTTATAGTTGGTCATCAACATATATTGAACTTGGTATACATTTTTCCACCACTCATTTGATTGATCTTGTAAAATAAGTTTGTTTTCTAAATTCCATATATTTCATATCTTATAACAAAATTTATTTAAGTTATCTTTCACTAGTCATTACGAGAGGTAGTACTCATGGGAGTTCATTGTAATAGTTTTAATATTTAGGTACTTGAGGACCCCCAAAATATCTTCAATAGAATTATAAAGCTACTTATGTAGTATTCTATTGAGGTAATTTCTTCTACATCCACGAAGACCATAAATGGATTCTATTTTAGGTTTCATGTTACTTATAGGATGATTCAGTAGAAATTTTATACTTGTAATCACATACAGATAGAGACCTTGTTGATGAAGTCCATTTCATGAATCAGGAGTGAAAAAAAGAGTCCAAAGACATATTTATATGTACAAAATGATGAACAAAATCAATTACTTTTTAGGATCATTTGTTCATTTTAGAGTCTCATTCCCTTGCATAAACTACTGAGTTATTCAAAACATGTATTAATTTTATTTCTTTTCACTTGGATCAGCTCATATAATCATGCAATTATCCCTTGTGGGTCGATCTTGAAATTGAAATAAATTTATAGGCATGTCCATTGCGTGCATAAAACCTAGAATTAGCAATGGATTAGTTTCTTACTATTAATGATCCACCTTGCTAATTTAATGTGGTATTTGTGTTTCTAAAAGATAACATGTTGTATTTGTGTCATGTTAAGAACTGTCATCTATGATCTAACAAGAAGTATTATTTAATGCATTCAGTGTCCTTAAACCATCTCCAAACGATTATGAAAAATGCCTTTGGGGGAAATGTCATCTTGGAATTTTGTATAATGAAATTGGCAAAATAGTATCTCTTGCCATAATGCCCAATATCCATAATTTGACATATATTGGTTTCCAATAAATATGTCTGCCTGGTCAATGAAACATTTAAGTGTCCCACAATGGCTTTTTTCCTTGTTTCACATTTATTTCTTCGTGGATTTTAAGTCCCGCAAGAATTAAAACTATGCATTTAGGTTTTGGTGAGGCATAATGAATGAAATGGCTATAAATGTTCTTAATGAGTATGTTAGAGAATGCTAACATGTTTTTGGTTAAGACTATGGAGTACATACCTGAGAAAAATTGGCTTGGACAAGAAGAGAGAAGTTTCCCAATATGAGAAGTGAGACCCTCCACTCCACTATGAATGCAATAATGAATGAAGTGATGAGAGATGTCATGTTCTGTAGTGTCCCAGAGATATTCTCAGCAATGATTGATTTCACATCAGCGGCATCCGAGGCTAGCCGAGCTACAACGAGGCTCAAATTTTGCTCCTCTTGATCGAACCATCCAACTTCGTTCCTTAGGATTGCTAAAGAAATAAAATAAAGTTCAGTATTTCAATTGATAATTTCTTTAATAATAAAGAAATTTGCCACTCTACACCTGTAAACAAAATTTAGACATGCTTTCAACAAATGTGTGTGTGTATAAATATTTAATGTTTTCCACAATGGCGATGATAAATGAAGTAAAAATGCATCAACTATATAGAGACATCAAAAAAATTAATGATTTACAGTCCTATTAAAAAAAACTGACTGAACTGTTATGATCGCCAAAAAATCCCATAAATTATTGCATTTTGTTGCAAATACCACAATCCAGGTATTTATAGCGAGAAAAAATAATGAATTTTTGTGACACATAGGAGTCCTTGCAACAAAATATATAGGTCTAGGTAGTTTTGCATTAAAAATAGTTCATGTTGGTTATTTGTAGAACAAGCATAAAAAAAATCACATCTTAAATAGATAGCAATAAATTGATAAAACTACCCTTATTATAAGGGCATATTATATCTAACTACCCAAATGACTAAAATATCGGGCTTATATATATGTACGTCTGCATATCCCACGTGCACCTTCGATTATGGATATTGGAAGACAAGAACATAATTCTAAAGTTGAAAGCAATTTAAGTAAAGACTCTAGAGGTTTAACAGGAGTGGACCAAAATGTCTATGACATACACATGCCTAAGATACAAATGTGTGGATCTAATGCAATGTTTCCTAATCCCTTCATTCTTAAATATCAAGCCTAAAACCCATTTCAAAATCCTCAGGTGAATTTAATGAAATGGTACACAAATCAAATCGTCTATGTTGGTAGTTGCTCGTGCGTCAAAGGTTGGTTATACCTAAAAATCATGGCATAACACATGTAAAACAATGGGAGTGATTATCAAGTAAAAAAAATCAAAATCTCCAGCTAGGTGGGACTAAAAATTTATCCTATGCAAAATTGTGACAAAAAAGAAAAACATAGCAAAACAAAGAAAAAAAAATCCCCTAGGTTGTAGCTGGAAAAAAAAGGCATCCTGGGCAAAATTGGAACAAAAAGAATCGAAACAATATCCTCTCGAAAAGTATTGACTAGTTGCATTTGTTAAATTTCGACTACATATTCATGAAATTACCGACATTTTTCTACAAGAAAACCAAGCAATACAGCTAAGCAAAAAGTCAATTTTATCATATGCATGTCTAAACATGATCAAGCCATTATATTATTCACACATCTCTCCCAACTCCATTGAATGATATTTGAGCTTAAGCCTTTCCTTTTTTAGAGTGCAAAATTATCATAGCAAATACTAAGGAAACCCAGTCGAGAACAACTTCAACAACCTTCTTATACCTTTTTACCCAGTCATCGGTTCATCGTCTTAGTGAACACCACAAATTTAACTAAATCGTTATCTTTAAAATGTTCCTCAAGCCACCACATAGCCTTAGGCCAAATCTAACTACCTTTTAGTCGAAAGTATAGTTGACCTTAGTGGGATATGCAGGCAAACCATTCAAAGACTCGGTCACATAACATTACAAAACATCCCATTTTTAGCCCAACTAAATTTCAAATAACTTTCCTAAACCAGAAACTCACCCTAAAACCAGGAACTACATCTGACTTGATTCCACTTACTAGATATGTAGGCAGTCCAGTTAGACGCTCAATCACATCGCATAAACAAATCACATTTTCTTCTCAAAATTTTCAAGACGAGGGAAAACATTACCATTGTAAACATCATACACATCTTCACAAATAAGAAAACATAAACTACCAAGAATAAGGATAAGATTAATTTGAAAATTTAACTTTAATACGAGAGTCTGATTTTGAGTTGCCTTCCATTCTCAGACAACTATTTATCATCTTTACCCATTGCTTGAACGTCACGGTCAAACTTGTTCAAACTTGCATTGACTATGTTTATGTTCTATGTGCGATCTTAACTCCCAATAAAAAAAAGAGAAAAGAAAAAGAAAAAATTATTGAAAAGAAATTTTATCGCACCCTGTTAGATAGCGCCCTTTTGGGTTAAAACCTATTTTCTTCTCGGTAAAACATTACCTTCTGTGCACTTCAGAGGCTTTTTCAAAGAAAAATATAGCCTTGACCTTCCAAAACATGTGGTTTTCTCGATACGATTCCCACATCTACCATGCGAACAAACCATACGGTTCCTGCGTTGATTACCTTATAGCAAACTATACAGTTTCTGTCACCCCGCAATGAGTCATACAATTCTAAAATTCATCTCGCAGCAAACCTTAGGGATTTCTTATCCACCAAAACAACATATACCCCTACTATCAAACTTGCTAACAGATGCTTGGAATGTTTTCCATTATAAATTGAAATGCATAGACAATTACAAAATATTTCAATGAAAATTTTCTTTCGAGAAAAAACAAGGATGTTTTAGAACTTCTATTTACAATGTGTTTTATTACATATTATTCATGTAACCTACCTTTAAACTCCATACATAAGATTTGACTACATATAAACAGTATTAGTAAATGATTTTTTTTCAACATTTGCATTTAAGTGGCAATTTTAGCAGCACAAATAGCCTATACAATAATAGAAAAAGAAAAACATACAAAAGAAATTTCACTGCAACCAATAGGGTAGTAGATGCTATTTCACAAAAATAAGAGCACTGACCACGTGATCCACGTCTTGTCACTTTTCTTGTAATATCTCCCAAGCATTAGAAACCACATTCTTAAAATCAAGGTGATTAGTCCACATAGCCTTAAATATAAATGAAGGAGGACTCAAAGAAAGTTTAAAAGTGTTGAAGATAAGAGAAAATTGACCAGGCATGGATTTGAAGAGGTCCTCAACACATCACTTAGAAATGGCTCATCTTCTTAGACACAAATTGGACCCTATTTATCAAATTTTAATATACTTTTTGGAGCAAAGAGTCAAAAAAACTTACATGGTTGACCAAGTTATTAGGATTTGATATTGAACTCAAGCGTAACAATGGGCAGAGAAGAGTGAAGTTGATGTATAGTTTAGAATAAAACATTGATTTGATAATGAACTCAAGTTGTTAAATGTGGCATGGAATGTAAAAAAAAGTAAGGGAAGTTACCTCAATTCACGACAACACATACTCTTTAGGCCAAGCAACATGTGAATTGTGTGCATTTTTAACAACATACATGTCCGTGTTAGGTACTGATACAGGAAGATTAGCTTCGGGAGAGTGAACATCAATTGGATTGTCCGCCAAATTATCGTGATGGATTGGGTCACCCATGTTGAAATGTGAGAAATTTGAATTAGGAGCAACTTTCGTGTACCATATTCATATACGAAAACTTTGGTCCATACAGTACGCATATAAATGACCTTTAATTTCTTTTAAATTCTATTTAAAGCAATTTGCATATGATGTACATGGACACCGTACAAATTTACTATTTACATCATTTTTTCTGCAAATTTGAGAAAATATTCAAACCCTTGCAAGTTCTCGTTTGATAAGCTATGCATAAACATCCCCGACTTGTCTGTTCCCATTATTCGAAGTGTACATATATTAAGACTGTAAATATTAATTGTACGAATGTGACTTTCGTACAAAATAATAACGCAATCCTCACGTCGTATTAAACGTGCAGGAATATATATAAATGTATCAACAACCATTACTTTCATAGTGGAATATAAAATTGAGCTAAACATAACAATTTTGTAGTTCTCAAGTGTAAAGAAGAGAATTCAATTGTTTTTCGTCCATTGATATATATTTTATATTTTTCATTTCAATAAAATCACAATATACACTTTATTACCTTCAAACATGTTATAAAGTTGGGAACTATTTCTCAGTTTCTAATTCGAAAAGCATTAAGTGTTACAAACTTAAACAATTAAGTGTTACAAACTTAAACAACTATACAAACTAATAATAAAGGCATTAGGTAAATATGGACTATTTTACACTTAAACAATTAGTGTGTAATATATATGAAATTCAACCATCATCTCGAGCCCTAAGAGTTAAAATATGGGCTTGTAGCATAAAAATCCGAATAACACCCTGATATGGTAAAATAAGAATATTATTTTCACACACACACACACACACACACACATATATATATACACATAAATTAAAATTCTTATTTCCACAAAAATATACATACAGAGACGCGCGAATTAAATGTATAGATGCATAAATTAAACTTGAATAATAATATGGTTGCTTAAGAAGAAAACTCTAAACCGAAATCTATAAAATGATGAAAACAACAAATCTAAAACAGAAATATCAAAATAATACAATTGATTATAAAGTTGATCAATAGATTACACAAACTATAAATCGGATGATGCCAATCCAATATTATACATAAAAGATACATATGATTTCTTCAATATTATACATAATAAATAAATGTATTAATGGAATGGTGATTATTCATTTATGGAATATGTTACTCAAGATATAATAGTGAGGATAGAGGCAAGCTATATACCTTGGGATGTTTAATATGGATGGTCACAGTGTTCCAAATACAATTGAGTCTAAAGATTCAATACCTCCGGAATGTAGAGGCAGTTGTCACAAAGGCTTTTTACTCTTTTTTGCTACTAGCTTCATACACATGTTTGGATGAGTCACCGAGTCTGACCACATTATTTTTCCAATATTAAGATTTCTGAAATTTGGGCTCCGAAGACAACCATATTAATTGAACAAAAACGCATGAAAAGGGATCACTCCAACAAAAAACCCAAAATAAAAAGAAACCCATGTGAGTAAAATGTACCACATAGTAGGGGTGGGCGTGGGTCGGGCCTGGGCAGGCCCGGTCGGGCTCGGGCCGGGCTTGAAAAATTAAGTGTTATCCAAAGCCCGCCCGGGCCTAGATCGGGCCTTATTATGTAATCCCAACCCGCCCAGATTTGAAAGTTCTTTACCCAGGCCCGCCCGATCGGGCCCTATTATGTTAATTAAAAGATTTTTTTTAAAATTAAAATACCTATTTTTTTATTTAAAGACCAAATTTTTTAATTAAAAATCTGTTTTAAACTCCATATATTACAAAGTCCATATATAAAGTTTCTCACTTTACATGAAAAGACTTGGTATACGTTTTTATATTTATAGAAGTCCCCCCCCCCCACATATATATATATATATATATATATATATATATATATATATATATATATATCGGGCCGGGCCTCATCGTGCTTAAGAACTCATGCCCAAGCCCGCCCGAAAAAAAATCGGGCCTATAAAATTTTGCCAAGCCCGCTTTGCGGGCCTATTTACCTTACCCAAGCCCTATTTTTTTATTGGGCGGGTTGGACGGGCTTGGCGGGCCTCGGGCCTATGGCCACCCCTACCACATAGGTAGAGAGAAGGAAGCGGAGATATGTGCGGGGGAGAGCGGAATATGGCAAAACCAAAGGGGGTACGACATGAGGAGTCGTCAGTGGGAAGAGAGGGCGTGAGGGAGTGAGAGTGTGAGAAGAGCGGGTTCTCCTTTTGGGGGCTCTAAATTTTTAAGGGAAAGAAATAGCATGTTCTAAAAAAATTTGGGGAGAACAAAAGGTCATAATATGTACCCACTTTAAAAATTCACAAAAAAAGGTCATAATATCTATAATCAAATATGATTTTTATATTTAAAGTGTCATAAAAAATAATACTAATATATATAAAATGACATTTTATATTAAATTTATCACATTAATAATAAAATTGACCTTTAAATGACATTTTTATAATAAATGTCATAAATTATTTTTTTTAGCATCATAAAAAGGTATTTTTCTTGTAGTGCAAATTTTCTCATAACTCTTCTCGGGTAAAGTTATGACGAACGATCTTCAATCTTCTAAATATCATCAACTTCTTGTCTTCGAATACGTTGAAGCAGTCATGAAGGTGAGGTAGTGTGTAATGGAATAAGCCAAATAGAAAATAAATTGAGCAATTATAAAATTTGCTCTTACAAATCTTACCCTTTAACTATTCTTATAAAAAATACAAGCCGAAGCCAAATTAACTCCTAAGGACTAATACAACTAATGCTCTCCCAAATCAAGAAACGAAAATGCATAAATGTATAAGTCGTCAACTACAAGTCTTCAATTGAAAATTCTTTATCTTGTGCAGTCTAAGTAATCATCATCAAGGAGGAATGACCTACACACATGAACAAAGAAATACCATGACGCGTACGATTTTTAAAAGATAAATAAAACTCCCCCTCAATTTGTTCTCCCCCTTTTTATCCGTAATAGACAAAGGAGTATAATCTAATCATGAAAAATAAGCATCACATGAAGAAGCAAGATATGATCACAAAGATAATCAATAATGCACATGTAATGATAATCCAATAAGGCATAATGTGATCTCCCTATAAAACAACAATTTTTGAAGTTTTTTAAATTTTCAAATATAAGGTATAGAAATTACACATAGGTACAAAAACTCATAGTCACCATGGAATAAGACTAAAATATTCAAATCGTGAAAATGGAATGAAATTGAGTGAATAGTTTTCATGGGCAAATCAACATAAACATTCATAACATAGGTGCACGAAGTCAACGGATACTTATAAAGAAAGAACTCTAATTTTATCTTTGGTGTAAAATGTTAAACTTAAATGAAATTGACTCGAATTATGCATTATACCATGAATTTTAATGATTCTCACAAATATAAGAATTCAGTGTCAAATATTTTGAATAATTCATAATACTCATATGTAGCGAAGCATTAATGAATATAAAATAAATGGCCTTAGCAATTCTATTTGTGTGTCGTTAATATTTTTAGGATCTTTTTGCAAATGGTAGCTTTTAACGCAAAAAGTATTTTGCTCTTTCGTAGTCCCTTTCCATTCTTTAACATTTATCAATATTTTTCAGGAATAGATATTCGGGCAATGATTCTTACAAGCACAACTTATCTATTTTTACATTTAGTGGGTTATTAAGCATGATTGAGATAAGAACATCGTATTGACACATGATAAGCTAGTATAATGTTAAAAACGTATGTGCATGTGTGCAATAAAGGTGACAAGGAGCCTAACATTTAGAAAGTAATCATCAATGATCAACAAAATATTATCCACACATTATTAAACACACTAACGAAATAAAACCATGTCTCAAAGCACTATGAAAACATCACGTGAACGGATTGTAGGGGTTATTCGAATATCTTAAATGTTCACCATATACGGTGAAAAAAAAACTCTTTTTGTCTTTTTCTAAAATTTTATCAAAATAAAATATTTTTCAAACTTTTTCTTGAAAACCAATGTTTTTGTAATTTTTTAAAATATATCAAAAAGAAAAACATATGAATACAATAATCTAGAAATAGGAAAATAAGATAGGAACGTGATAAATATCCTACACTAGATAAAGTACCCAAACTCAATCAACGGAGTAAATACTCAAAGACTTCATAAGATCCTCGAATCTAGATACATCTAAAGGTATCATGAAAATATCGGCTAATTGATGTTCGGTGCTCACAAAGCTCAAAGACACGAACTTCTCCTCAATGAGATCACGTATAAAATTCTCACCGATCCTAATGTTCTTTGTACGAGAATGTTAGACCGGATTACAGGATATATGAATTGCAATCGTATTATCAGAACAAATAGTCATTCTACCTTATGAGATCCAATGATCTTCCAACATTTGTAGCATCTATAAAAGTTGCATGCAACAACTCCCGGTGGCAATATACTCAGCCTCCACCGTGGACAAAGATATGGAATTTTGTTTCTTGCTCAACCAAGAGATAAGAGAACTTCCAAAGTAAAAACACCCACCTGATGTGCTCCTAGAACCATAAAAATCCTCGACCCAATTAGTATTTGAATAGGTGGATAAACAGTCATCGGTATCAAAGAAATACCAAATACTCTATAAAAGAGTGTCATTCACATATTTAATCATACATTTAAGTGCGAGAAAGTGAGATTCATACGGGGACGCTTGGTATTATGTACAAATTCCAAAGCTAAAGGAAATATCAGGATTACTAGTGGTCAAGTAAAGAAAACTACCTATCATGGTCCCATAGAGGGTTTGCTCTACGTCCTTGCCTAAAGTGTCTTTGCTATTCTTAGTCGATGTAGTCATAGGGGTGCGTAAGTCCTTAGCGGAGTCTAAACCAAACTTCTTCACTACATCCCCTGCATATTTTGATTGAAATATAAATATCATATCCTCTAGCTGGCGCACCAAGAGACCTAAGAATAACACAATCTTACCAACCATGCTCATCTCAAATTCGCTCTTCATATTCTCCTCAAAAGTGTGAGCATGATGGGAGCACGTGGATCAAAATACTATACCATCCACATAGACTTAGGCAACCCAGATAGCACCACTCTCTCTCCTCATAAAACATGTCTTATCCACTCCCTGTCTATTGAAGCCATGAGCTAAGATATGGGAAGTGAGACTTTAATACCAAGCATGAGGTGCTTGCTTCAAACTATACAGGGCCTTCGTAAGATAAAAGATGTGTCCTGGGTGCTTTGGATCTTCAAACCCCTTTGGTTGTTACACATAAACTTCCTCCTGTAGAATGTTATTTAGGAAGGCACTCTTGACATCCATTTGATATAGCTTGAAGCATAGATGACATGGTATGCCAAGTTTTAAGATGGCGAACTGAAGCCTAGCAATAAGAACGAATGTCTCATCAAAGTCTATACCCTTAATCTGTGTGTATCCTTGAGAGACCAACCTAACCTTATTACGAATGATGATACCATTCTCATCCATCTTATTCTTGTAAATCCACTTGGAAACTATCATATTAGTCTCGCTAGGTTGGGAGACTAACTCCCAAACATTGTTCTCATAAAACTAAGGCAACTGATCTTGCAAGGAGAATATCCAATGCTCATCCTCGAGTGATTCTTTCACATTCTTGGCCTCGACTAAGGAGGTGTAACAAAGGTAGATAACCATATTCTTAAGTTGAGCACGAGTCTTGACATCTAGTTTGGTATCACCAAGTATAGGGAAATGATCATGACTCTTTCAAACCCAAGGGGCTAAATCCTCTAAAATAAGAGTGGGGTTCATTGGGGTAGTATGTGGAAGGATCGTATCATCACCAGGGGGTGCATCATCCTCACATTGGGAGCTAGTGTCAATAGACGTCGATGACTCCATATCTCTAATCATGACGTTCATTAACTCTATAACCTTAGAGATTGCAAGGTTAAACACCCTATAAGCCCTATTCGATGATGAATAACCTAAAAATATCCCCTCATCCCTGTGGGAGTCAAAATTTCCTAGGTGCTCTCTATCTCTTAAGATTTAGCAAATACTCCTAAAGACGTATAAATGCGATAGGTTAGGTTTCTTCCCTATCCGCAACTCATATGGCGTGTGTAGCGTATGTGGACGAATATATACCCTATTCACCGTATGGCATGTGTTACTTACCACATCTTCCCAAAAATGTCTAGGAGCATTTTTCCCAAGAAGCATGGATCAACCATACCTTATATAGTCCGGTACTTCCTCCTAACTATCTTATTTTGTTGATGGGTCCTTATGGACAAAAACTCGTGTTTGATGCCCACTCCATCACAATAGTTATCTACTTTGGCTTCTTTAAATCTAGTGTCCTTGCCATTACTCATCCGATTAATAGTGACACTTTATTAATTTTGTAGTACACGACACTTGGTTGTTAGGAGCTCAATCGCATCGGACTTATCTCTAAGAAATCCCATAATAGAGTATCTCAAAAAGTCATCAACCATCACGAGAATGTATCTCTTACCTCCTAAACTCTCTGAATGAGTAGGACCTATAATATCCATGTGAATCAACTCCACAACACGTGTGGTGGTAATGGTATTTAACTTCCGATGGAGACTTCGAATTTATTTCCCTTATTAAAAAGGTCCACAAACTAAGGAAGTTGGTTTTCCAGGTGATGGTAAGCCACGAACTAGGTCCTTTTTCACTAATATCTGAAGATATCTCAAGTTAAAATGATCTATCTATTGATGCCAATGGGCTCTAGAGGAGACCGCGGCACTATTGCACATAAAGTAGGACTTGGGCACAATTCTATAGCAATTATCTTCGATCACCGCTCCTTGTAGTAAAAGTTCACTGGATTGATCATATACGTTACATTCAGACCGATCAAACTTTATGGGAAAGTTTGCCACACAATTGGCTTACGCTAATTAATTTCGCTTTCAACCCTTTTATGTACCACACATTGTCTAGTTTCGGAAGTCCGGGTATCTGAACACATCGTCATCCTAAAATACTAGACCCACTCCAATCTCCAAAGGTGAATTTTCCTTCTTTGCGTTCCTCAAGGAAGGTAAAAAATGATATTTCACCAGTCATATGTCAATAGCACCCACTATCAAATTACCATTGGAAAGTATTTTGAACCTTGAGAGCAAGGTGAACAATAATGGCTTTGTGTCTTGCTTACATAACCATGTGGAGGTAACCTTTTATTTTCCCTTATCGTTGTTGGCTATAGTTGTAGCCTTAGAAGCGTTCTTAAACGGCATAGACATCCATTGAAATTCTTCTATTAAGCTTTATAAAGTCACGACTAGGAACTCAACTTGCTCTCTAATACTAGAAAAGTTGTTATAGCGGTGCGTGGGAGTTTGTATACATTGAGTTCTTACTAACTTAAAGCAAAACTCCCTAAGGTGACCTCTCCTTTTGTAATAGGTGCAAACATAGACTTGTTTGGGTCTACCTTGGTTCGCCTTCTTAGGTTATACTCTCTTTTGTGGTTTAGGTCGAGGCCCATAGAGATCTACCATAAGTTTTAGAATCGATTCCAGTATGGTATGGGAAGTATATGTGTCATCATAACCTATTCCTCACCTCTCCCCAAAATCTAAAGCGGGATTAAAGAGCATATTTTCAACCTTCTTAAATTTATCCTCAACAGTAACCTTGACCTCCCAGGCTCATTCAAGATCTTTTTTGAGTTGGGATATAAGGGCTTCAAGTTTCTCACAATTCTCCACAGATGCTTGAAGAACTCTTATAAGACTAGCCACTTTGTTGGTCAAGTCACCATTTTCCCTCTCAACTAAAATGACTCTATCTCCCAAAAAAACTCTCACATAGGACTTTCTCTCTCTCACCTCTCTCAACTCCTTCTCTAAAGATAAAACTCTAAGTGATAAACCTTTGTTTTGTTTCTTCATTTTAAAGGACTTAGCGTAAATCTCGACGTAAGTAAGTTGAAGGTCACTTTATCCCTCACTCAAAGCTTCGTCTCCCTCACTCTCTCTGGAATTACTAGAATCAATGTCAAGGTCATCATATTTAGAATCTTCCCCATCGGTGTGAGGTGCACTCGATGTACTAACATGACTAGCCATGAACGCGATAAATTTATGTCCATACAATGATTCTTCCCCGGAACCCACTGGCTCGACATCGTTATCAATTAGCCTGGCATTGAAGGAAACTTTGACTTTTCCTTATCTCTTTAATCTCGTAGCACACTCATGAGCTTTATAACCTTTACCCTCGCACTCATAGCTTCTCTCATCATCTTTTGGGGGTAATCTTTTCTTTCTATTTCAAAATTTTTCTTACTCGATTTATATTTTTTGTCTTTCTCAAAACTCTTATTTTCTTTGGAATTATTTTCTTTTCTAAGTTTGAGAAAAATTTTAATTTTTTTGCGAAAGTAATCGTAAGACACTTCCTATTTCCTTTTAGATTGAATTTTTAATGCAATTCCCTTTTCCTTAGGTTTAATAGTTTGGGGAAATATCTCTATCTCATAAGTTTGGAGGTCTCCTACGAGTTCTTCTAACCTAAGCGTATATAATATATCCAATGAATTAATCAAAGTAACCTTTGGAATAAAACTAATCGACAGTGATCTCAATATCTTTTTTAACTACACATGTCTCAGGAATTTTCTCACCTAAATTAAAATTAGAGTTAACGATA
This sequence comes from Sambucus nigra, assembly GCA_949130495.1. Lineage (NCBI taxonomy): Eukaryota > Viridiplantae > Streptophyta > Magnoliopsida > Dipsacales > Adoxaceae > Sambucus > Sambucus nigra. The sequence continues at coordinate 423,816,864 of OX422217.1, forward strand.
TCAGACAATTGTGTATAGAATTCATCGAAAGACTCTGACTCTAGTATGGTAGTAGTCTCAAATTGTGTGGTGAGGTTTTGAAGATTAGAAGCTTTCAATGTGTTGGTACCCTCGTGGTGCACGTCATGATGCGGCGAAACTTGTCAGGGGTGACGGCTCCAGAAATGGCATTCAAACCCCGTTAGTTAAAATTACTCCATTTAAATTCATCTTTTGTCCAAGCAAAGACAGTTTTTGGACCCGTGACTTCGCCATTGGTCATTGTGGGTAGTGTCCACACTCTTTTACAAACAAGCTAAACTCTTTCATCAATAGATTTTAAAGCAGACCTCATCTTAAATTTCCAGTACGCATAATTTGACCCAGTGAAAACAAATATCCTATTATTTAAATTATCCATAAAATAAAAAAAATTTAAGGATCACACAAAAACTTTGTGCAACCACGTCTGATATCAATTTGAGAATGCGGATTCTATGGATTGAATCGTATCTTACACCAAACATACATAAATTCAAATTTTAGAAAATTTTATCTTGAATGAATTTAGTGTGCATGTAATGATGAAGTTTAAATTAAATAAGCAAGCATGTGAAGATGTAAAGAAAAATCCCTTTCAGGAAAAACCTTTATTTTTCAGTACTGTATAAGAATTGACAGATACTAGACGACTTACATACTACTCAACTTACTAAGTATAAAGTGCAGTTCTTCAAGTCTTCTATAGCAATCGCAGAGTCCAGCACTGCCCACAGGAAGAAGTCTTCCATCGGTATCCACCGATCAACCTTCTTCTTCAGCAGTAGAGCCTCGACTCCACAAATCAGCCGTAGAGAAGAACTCAACAAGAGTGTTTAAACAAGAATGTGTTCTTCTTGATTTGGTAAAGTGATATCTAAATTTCCTGGGGTTTGAATAAAAATGGTAGAACTTGATCATAAAAGGAACTCTAAAATGCCCTAGAAAAGGTAAAAATATGAGTTTATCAAAACTCTAATCCATCATCTCTATTTATAAGGAAGTTTGTTGCAAAAGGATAGACATTAGATATTTGGATCAGATTTAATTAAAAAATAAAAAATTGTGCATTCCTTTGAACGACTTGGTACCTCATTCAAACGGGGTACCCTTTTTCGTTCGAACAGGTATCCAACGAAACTTCGAACGAAATTCCAGAGCGCATTGCTTCAGATCTCGTTCGAATGTCAAAAACTCAGTTTAATGATGTACCTAATCTCGTTTGAATGACTTTCAACAAAACTTCGAATGACATTCCAGAATTGATCAAAATGCGTCATCCCAGATTTTGTTCGAACGATAGGATCTCATTCTAACGACACTGTGTAACTCATTTGAACGACATGCCAATCTCATTCAAATAAGTTAGCAAGATTTCAAAAGTTTATTTTTAAAAACATTTTTAAAAGCGAACTCTTCAAAATGACCCCTACAAAATTAAAATCTTTACCAAACTAACTCATAAATCTTCTTGGGTAAAGTTAACGATCTTCAGTCTTGCAAATGTCATCAGCTTCTTATCTTCGCAAACGTGGAAGCAGTCATGACGGTGCAGTGGTGCGTAACGAGATAAACCAAATAAGAAAATAAATTGAGCAATTATAAAACTTGCTTTTGCAATATTGTTTTTTAAAGAAATTTTTTTATTAAATTTTTTAAGAAAAAACGAAAAGTTTTTTTCTTTTGGTAAATAAATTATTATTTTTTAAATAATGCTAAATTGTTTTTTACAAAATTGTTTGCAATTTTTTTATATAAAAATTTTGAAAATAGCTTTTTTAAAAGGGGTTTTAAAGTATTTATATAGAGAAATTATTTTTAAAAAACAATTTATATATATAGTTTTTTAAAGGTTTTAAAACAATTTATAGTTAGAAAAAACGGTTTATAATTGGTTAGGGGTTGTTTCTTAAAATGAAGGGGAAAGGACAGAGGGGCACATACGTCTTTTTATATTACCAACAACAAATAAGAGATTTGCCAAGTGGGAGAAAACTCTTAAACGAAGGCAAACGGTTTTTATCCAAAACAACCCCTATCCAACTATAATGAAAACTAGTATACCCCAACCCCCAATTCAAACTCCACACGAAATCAGTTTCCTGAATAAAAAATGATCCAAAATTTGAATACGTGGACCTTTAGAAGATATAATTTGATCCTATCGATTTTTATCATTTCGAACAGTTTTCCTAAAAAAAAGGCTTATTTCAAGAAGTAGACGCAATTTCACTATTTTTCCACTACAATTTCGCAAAGGTACTCATGAATCCACGTGTCCTATACCTCTTTATTCAAAATACGCACAATTTTTTTTGTAAAATGTAATTTTTACTATTCTTAATACTTTAGTATTCCACAAAATGCATGTATCAATAAATGAAAACTAATATTTTCATATATCAGTACACTTAACAATAATTATGTCTACATAACTTAACAAATAACTTGAATAAATGATTTCTTATACATAATTATATCAAATCAACATAAGTATTAGTATAAATAAACAAAGTATTCGCATAAATAAACAAAATACACGTATATATAATCGATTCAGTAGTGGTCTTGAACAAAGGCAATCGTGGTTGCCTTGAGTCCCAAAACAGGATGGACCCCTGAATGTAAAAGAATATTATTTTAACCTTTATTTTTCTTCAAACATAGACCAAAATTTTAAATTTAACACTATATAATACATACCCAAATAAGGCAGATGTAGTGTGGAAACCTATAAATGTTAAGATGCCAATTTACAACACCAAATGCCTGGTATGGGGACCAATTTTATTCTCAGCCCATGAGAGTAGCCGACCTGGCCCAATAAATCTAGAAAGGTGTCCGACCCAAATCGTGGAAATAATCTACGAGTATGTGTTTTCCACACCACCCCAAAACCAAGTCAATCCCCTACAATCTCGTGGATATATTTAAGGGATTCGTGGTTCATTATAGACGTCGTGGAGTTACTTGAAGAACTAAAATTCTACATCTATAAATTGTAACCCCTGACCCAGGGCATAGGGGCATGTAACCGAGCATATTGAGAGATACTTAATAAAATAGTCGACCTATTTGTGGACGTAGGCAAGTTTCCAAACCACGTACATAGTTATGTTGTGTGTGCGATTATATGCTTTCTTACTTGATTATGATTGTTCTTCGTAAATCCTTTACTGTGATATTTTTTTGATACCATAATTGGCGCTGTCTGTGGGAACTGACTGTTATTCCTTCGAGAACACTCACTAACTAAAAGCCATTAATGTCTCACCACAGCATCAACATCCCTCAAGTCGGCGATGTTCAGGAGGAACCTGCCCCTCCCAGGGTGAGGTCTAAAATTCTCCAACTAAATCCAAAGCTTCGCCAGCCAATGCAGCCTTCTGAAGAGAGTCATGGACCACCAAGGTCCACGCAGATTTCTAGGTTGGTAGATGCCTATGAAGCCAGACTTTGAGATGAAGAAGAACCACGCGTCGCTAAGAAGAATAGAATGCTCGCTTAAAAAGGAGACTGGAAAGAATGGAGAGAGATCTCCATAAAAATATAAGACGATGCCACGATAGAACTCTTAGCCCTTAAGTGAGTGAATCTCACAATCGAGGAAAGAGCCCCAAGCGCGAACAAGGGATTATTGAGAGGAACATGTCAGAGGATGGTCGATCAGAATGACTATATCCAGCTCGACGCCATGGGAGTCTTGGTCGACAGAATGATGAAATCAGGAGCTTAGTCCGTAGGGAGATAGATCAGTATCCAGCCCACCAAGGAGACAGATCTACACGAGATCTAGCCAGGATATCTCTTAACACTCAGATGAAGCCCCACTTTTGAAGGTAAATAAAAGAAGAGGAGCCCCCCAAGAAATTCTCAATCCCTAGATTCAAGATCTATGATGGAAAAACTGACCATATCGATCATGTTCGGCAGTACAGGCAGGACATGACATTATGGAGCCACAACGACGCGTTAGTGTGTAGCATATTTCCTTTCGGTCTGCACGACGTGGTGCAAAAGTGGTTCGAGAGGCTACCACATAGGTCTATTAGGAGCGTTAAGGCTCTAGCTGAATTATTCACAACTCGCTTTATAACCAGCAACTCCCACCCCAAGCGGATGGATGCTCTGCCCACAATGAAGTAAAACCCACAGGAGAACCTCGGGGAGTATGCCAAGAGGTACTGGGATATTTTCAACGAGATTGAAGACATCTCGGAGCAGGTTGCCATAGCATACTTCAAGGTCGGGCTGCCAAGCACTTCTTTATTGCACCATGTAACACCTCGTATTTCTGAGGATATAGAATTTAAATAATTTGGTAATAGAAGAGCTAATTAATCGGGAGAATTTAATTAAATTGGTAATTGGAGAAACATGGGCATAGATGATTTGATTTATGTGTTGGGAGACTAAATTTATGATATCTTGGTTATGTGCTTGGGATGCACGAATTTTGATGACCGACAATGCTAGGGGATAGTGCATTGGGGAAAGTTCTTTTGAACTTCGTTAGGGGAGGTTACACACATGGATCATAATAAACGTTGGGAATAGAGAGTCGTTGTTGGATGCTAGTGCATCGGTTTTAAATGTTAAATTATTAAATGAGTAGAGGAAACACTTGAAGCTGAGAGTTAATACGATTTATGGCCAGTGGATCTAGGTAGTGCTACGAAGGATGCACTGAGAAAATTTTTGCACCACAAGTTAATGGGTGGGGCAGGGTCGAGAAGGACTTAATTTACAAATTGGGGAAATCGAGAAGACTCGTATAATATAGCCACGCCGAGAGTGTGGCACTGAGCTTGAGATAAATATATTACGTATGACACGTTGCTAATAATTATACTGAAATGTTTGGGCTATAGTATATAGTATGGTGAGACTTTGTGTTCTTTGTTCTGAGATATGTTTTACATGTGCTAGTTATCACCCGAAAGAGGGTTTAGTATATATATTCGTGTATATATGTTATGGTGTGTTGCATAATAGACTTATGAGGAAGTGTTTGTATTATATTTTATCTCGGGGAATAAGGACGTTTACCGATGGGGTTCAGAGTGCATATGTTTAGTAACAAGCGAGGATATATAGCTTTTGATTGACTTGGGCTAAGATACTAGTGAGAGTAAGGGGCGTTATATTGTATGATATCTTTGGTAACATGAAAATGGTCGAGTATACTTTTATGTCGGGAGACGGGATTTGGGAGTACATGCTATAGATTGAGGGCCAAACGGACCTCACCGACCGGTAATGATAGGTAGTAGTGTATCGGGGGGTTCCTTGTTTGGATTTTTCTTTACGAGACATCCCACGCATGAAATTTAGCGCAATGTTGGAAGTGGGGAGATGTTTGGTCACTAGCACATAGTTTTGGTACCTTGGCTATTATGCATTCAGGTAGTTATAATTGTAAGTTAAAAGTTGTATTACAATTTAAGGCTAGTGGAGTCGGGTAACCTTTGCGCAATTATACATGGGTATAGGGTGTATGGGAGCTCTAGACAATTAATTTAATTTTAATATAACTCGCGTTTAGAAGAGGTAGAAATATGTGTAACGATCTTAAGGACATGTGAGTGGGTAAGTATTCGAGGCTTGGAGTACTAGGCTTATCTTAATTTTGAGAACTAAATTCCTTTGTAAGGAGGGAAGTATGTAACACCTCATATTTCTGAGGATACATTATTTAAATAATTTGGTGATAGAAGATTTAATTAATCGGCAGAATTTAATTAAATTAGTAATTTGGATAAATTATTTAATTTGGTGAATTAAGATTTATTTAATTCGAGTTATTTTTGGAAATTCATATGTGTCGTAATTTGGGGTCCAAAATTTGAGAATGTTATAAAGTAATTCGGATGGAAAATCTGAGTGCACGATTGACTCCAAATAGGTCAAAATAGTCGAAAAAAAGTATCCGGGGTAGTAATCGGGTCTCAGGGCAATTTTAGGCATAATCGGGCCCACACGGGAGTGTTTGAGCCATTTTATTTTGGCCCATAAGCTTAAAAATGGGATTAATTAAATAAACCTAATTGAGGGAATTGGGGCAGTCATAACTCAACGAGAGAAACCCTAGAGCTGGAGAATAAAAAAATGGAAGAAATTAGGGATCTTTTGGGAGCCAACCTAAAGGAAGAGGAGTGTGTTCTTCGTCAAACATTCGTCTACAAAAAAAGAAATTAGACCCTACAAAATTATCCATGCAAGTAGTTAAACTTGCTTTCATTTAAATTGTGGTATTGTGATTTATATCATGGTGGGTGTAAACCATATTCATTTTGGGATGAGTTATTATAGCAAAATTTCTTTTTGGAAGGGTATCACATGTTAAATCTGGGTGTGGGGGATTTAAGCATTATGGGTGAAATTGATGTTTAATTGATGTGAGAATAATATCATATGAGGCTAGAATATGATTTAGAATCGAAAATCTGTAGAAATTATTGTTGAATTCAGATTATTGAATCGAATTGAGAATTGTGATTTAAGGGATATTGAGAAAAACCCAATTTATGAACCCTAGAATTTTAATGAAAATAATTGAGGATTTATGTCATATAATACTGTTTAAACATGTTTATAGATGAAATAAATATGGGAGATAAAGTAATCGAGGTCTGCATTGAAATTGGAAAGCTTCGGAGTTTAAAAATGGTGGAAAAACAGTCGGGAAAGATGACTGATATCTGGTCGATTGATCGATCGACCCAATTCATTGATCGATTGATCCCTTCAGTTATTGTAAAGTATGAGATTATGGATATTTTCTTCACGGTCGCGTGGGCACCGACCTCGAATTTTTATGATTTGGTTTTAAATTTGATATGATTTTTCTATGATACGGTGCGTGAGATCGACATCTTTAGGAAGAAATAAATTCGAATTATTTGGAGATGTCCGTAGATGAGTGAAGGACTTTGGAAAAATATTATGGAACATTATTTTATCCTTGGATTAGATAGGGATGAATATGGGGTATGGATTTAGGAGTATTTATAATGAACGACACTCGATAATATATGTCAATAATATACGAACGTATTCGAATGGGAATTTTGGATGAATTTAGCATGCGGGCTGGTATCTTAAGGTGGAATTTAATTGATAGAAATTAAATGGAAGCTAATACTTAGAGTCAAATGGGATGAGTATTAAGGACTATTAAATTTAATAAGGGTGTGTAAGGACATTTTTTCCAGTATTTATGTATATGTCATAAGCCGTTACATTGTTGAAGAAATTCAAGATCTCATCATCATCAACGGATCTGAATATCAAAGAATTCAAGGAAGGAATAAAAAATCTGGACAGCCGGACCGGTCCGCCTGTTTGGAAAACGAACTGGTCCTCCCCCGGACCGATCCGCCCTACCCGGACCGATCCTCCTTTCTCCTGAACCAGTAGACCCTGGACCGAATGCGAATCGAAGAGACCAATTTCAAAAACGAACCAGTCCGACCTCGGAGCGATCCGCTTCAGATCCGGACCGATCCGCCTGGGATAAAATCGTGCAGATCGTGTTCAGTTATTTTTGGCCCAGGTTTTCTTTTATAAACCCACTACAGGGAGTTTGTTTCCAAGACTTCTATACACGATTTTCAGAGTTCTTAAACTCAAAGTCTTCACTTTTGTGAGTTACCAAAACCCATGTTTTGATTCACACAAATTTCCAAATCAATTGTGAATCCCTTTGAAACCCTAGAACACCATAGTGTGTCTGTTCTTACCCTTGTGGAGAAGACCGTCCTTCTTCTTCATTACTGCCCTCCTGGAAAGGGAAATTTCCAGCCGCCGACTACAGATCCGATGCCTGCGGGTAATTCTGTGTCACTGTATTTTTCATTATAATCCGAAATTGTATGTTACAATATTATAATGAAAATAAATGGTTTTGCCCCTTTGGGGGATTTTTACTCAATTGTGTGTGTTTGATCGTACTAGCATATTTTACATTTTATTCAATCACACCTAGTTGCATGTTTAGGGTTTAATTGGATTAAACTGGGATTTAATTATATAATATTTCTGTTTGAATGCACGCGCAACTCTTTCAAATTGGTATCAGAGTAGGTTACGTTAATCTATCACGTATTTCTAATTTTCCGCAAAATTTTTCTAAGATATCAATTTTCTAAAAATTGATTTTTTGAAAAAAAGCGTGTTCAATGGAGAAATCATATAATAAAATGCCAGTTTTTTACGGGACAAACTATGCATACTGGAAAGCCCTCATGAAGTCTTCTTTAAAGGCCATAGATGAACGTGTCTGGATTTTAGTTAAAAGAGGATGGACTCCTCCCTCCGTGATTGTTGAAAATGTGACCAATTTAAAACCTGTGACCACTTGGACTGAAGAAGAATTTAAATGGTCATCTTTTAATTCTAAAGGTTTAAGTGCTATTTTCGGATCCATCACACCTGATGAGTTCCGACGCATCATGACGTGCACCACGTCAAAAGAGGCATGGTATGTTTTGAAACTTACCCACTAATGCTGTAAAATAGTCTAAATTGCAAAATTTAACAACTCAATTTGAAACCATCACCATGCATGAAACTGAATGTTTTGATGATTTTTATGCTAGGCTATCTGACATTGTTAATACTAGCTTTAATCTTGGTGAGCATATTCCTAATGCTAGAGTTGTTAAAAAGGTTCTTCGTTCCCTTCCTAAGCGTTTTATCTCAAAAGTCACTGTGCTAAATTCTATGGGTAATTTAAATACGCTAAAATTGGAGGAACTTGTAGGAGACTTGCAAACATATGAAATTGATATGTTCCCTAAAACAGTCAAGCTTAAAGAAAAGGGAATCGCACTTAATGCCCAAGAGAGAAAGAGTGAGGGGTCGGCAAGAAATAGGAGAGAGTCAACTAGAAAAAGAGAGACAGATTCGTCTGATTCTGAGTGTGATTTTGAGTTAGATGATTTGGCACTTTTTGCTAAAAATTTCAAGAGAATTCTCAAATTTAAGAAAAATGGTAATTTTAAAGATAAAAAGAAGTTTGAGAAAAATAAGTTTGAAAAGAAAAATGAAAAAGTTTTTAAAGATCCTCCTAAGAAAGAAAGTGAGAGGTGTTTTGAGTGCGACGGTAGGGGTCATTGAGCCTTTGAGTGTGCCGCACGTCTGAACAGAGAGAAAAGGAAAGCTGTCCTAAATGCTACCCTTAGCGACGATAGTGAGGTCGAGTTGGTGGATTTTGGAGACGAGTCAGCGCATGAGTGTAACTTCACCGCATTCATGGTTAGTCATGTGAGCACTTCTAGTTCTCCTCACGACGATGAGGATGTTGCATCACAGAGACACCTCTACAGTGAGACCGATGTGAGTGAGGGGGAGGATGACACAAGTGAGAGCGAGAGTGATATTCAACGTGCCTACGATGAGTTATATTCTGAGTCATTTAAAACTAAAAAGCGTAACAAAGTGTTAGTTCTTAAGATCACTGGTTTAGAGGAAGATTTAAGAAAATCAAGAGAGAGAGAGTCCTCCACCTGCACCACACTGAGAGAGAGAGAGAGAGTCTGCATGTGTTGTGAAAGAGAGTTTGTTTAGAGAGAGAGAGAGTTATTTTGAGAAAGAGAGAGGGGACTTGACTAAACAAGTGGCTAGTCTTACGAGTGAGATTCATACCTCCGTGGACACTCGGAAGAAACTTGAAGCCCTTGTTGCCCAGCTTACTCATGATCTTGAGAGAGCACGGGAAGTCAAGGTACAAATCGAGGACAGATCTGGGTAGATGGGAAAGATGCTCCTTGGCCCCGCTTTAGGTTTCGGTGATCAGCAAGGAATTGGTTATAATGGTGCCTCCTCATCCCAAATTACACCAGGACCAGTCCCTGAGTTTACTACTACTCCTTATGGTCATCGTCAAAAACCTCGAAGGAGAGTTTGACCAAGAAAAGCAAACCAAGGTCCGCCTTTGACTGTGTTCTTCTGTACTTACTGCAAAAGAAAAGGCCACCTCAGGGAGATTTGCTATAGTATGGGTTAGACACGACGTACTACTGCTCCACCTCAGCATACTGATTATTTTACCAGTCTGAGAGAGCGAGTTGAGTTTTTAGCTGCCACGTCTCATAGTTTGATGAAGGAATTCCGAAGGATGTCTTTGCCGTCAGTGAATGCTTCTCACATTCCGGCTAAAACCAACAACAACAAAGGTAAACAAAAGGTCACCTCTTCTTGGGTACCTAAGAAAGATAAAAAGGCCTTTGTTGTTCATATCGCTCTCAAAGCACATAATACCTCACAGTGGTATTTTGACAGTGGGTGCTCCAGACATATGACAGGTGATGCCTCATTTTTTACATCTCTTGAGGATTATCAGGATGGCATAGTCACCTTTGGAGATGGGAGTAAGTCTAGCATTATAGGACGTGGTACTGTTGAGTTACCAGGATTTCCTAAGCTAGAAAATGTTTTGTACATCAAAGGGTTGAAAGCAAACCTTATCAGCATTAGCCAGTTGTGCGATGCTGACTTTGCAGTAAAGTTTGACCGGGACGCGTGTAATGTCTACAATCAATCCAAAAAACTTTTAGTGCGAGGGGTGAGGACAAAGGATAATTGCTATGGGACTGACCCCAAATCCTCACTTGTCTACAACAGCGCCACGATCACTCCTATGGATCTGTGGCACCAACGTCTAGGTCACGTGAACGTTAGATATTTGACACGTTTAGCCAAAAAGGACCTAGTTCGTGGCTTACCATCTCTTGGAACGTCAACTTCGACGGTTTGTGGACCCTGTCAGTTGGGAAAGGAAATTCGGGGCCCTCATAGGAAGTTGCATTCCATTACCACCTCCCGAGTACTTGAGCTGATTCACATGGATCTTATGGGTCCTACTCGTACTGAGAGTTTGGGTGGTAAGAGGTATATCCTCGTGATGGTAGACGATTTCTCCAGATATTCAATTGTAGGTTTTCTGAGGGAGAAATCCGATGTTGTTGAGTTTTTAACGACCAAGTGCCGTGTCTTGCAAAATTAACATGGAGTCACTATTAACAGAATATGTAGTGACAACGGCACTGAATTTAAGGAAGCAAAAATAGATCTGTACTGTGATAGCCTTGGCATCAAACATGAGTTTTCTGCTGTGAAGACTCCTCAGCAAAATGGGATTGTTGAGAGAAAAAATAGGACAATTCAGGCAATGGCTAGATCTATGCTTCTAGGTCGTCATGTTTCTAGGAGATTTTGGGCAAAGGCAGTGTCTATTGCATGCCACACGGTGAATAGGGTTTATCTGCGTCCACACACACTTCAGACGCCTTATGAATTGTGGACTGGCAAGAAACCCAACCTTACATATTTCCGTGTTTTGGGGAGTAAATGCTACATCCTTCGGGATAGAGAGAAATTAGGAAAGTTTGACTCCTGAAGCGACGAGGGAATATTGTTAGGATATTCATTGAATAGTAGAGCGTATCGGGTTTTTAACCTGAAGAGCTCTAAGGTTATGGAATCAATAAACGTCACCGTAAGAGATGATGAACCTCCGACGGTTATTGATCCTAACCTTCAGTGTGAGGATGAGAACTTTTCTGGTAGTGACTTACTTGTCCCTCACCCACACTTAGTGGACCCTACTCCTGTGCTAGGGGACACACCTTCTTGGGTTCGCAAGAGTCATGACACTGCCTCCATTTTAGGTGATCCCACTCTTGGGTTCAAGACTCTTGCTCAGCTAGAGAACATTGTTAGACACTTTTGCTACACGTCCAAAGTCGAGCCCAAAAATCACAAAGAAGCACTCAAGGATGAACACTGGATATCTGCCATGCAGGATGAGTTGCTTCAATTTTAAAAGAACAATGTCTGGGAACTTGTCCCCGACCTAGTGATACTAATGTGATAGGTACCCGGTGGATTTTCAAGAATAAAATGGATGAAAATGGTACCATAATCAGAAATAAGGCTAGGTTGGTCGCTCAAGGCTACACACAGATAGAGGGTGTAGACTTTGGGGAGACATTCGCTCCTGTTGCGAGGCTTGAGTCCGTCCTCTTACTACTCGCCATTGCGTGTCATCTGCACTTTAAGCTATATCATACGGATGTCAAGAGTGCCTTTCTGAATGGCATTCTACAGGAGGAGGTTTATGTGGAACAACCAAAAGGGTTTGAAGACCCTAAGCACCCTGAGCACGTTTATTATCTAAGGAAAGCCTTGTATGGTTTGAATCAAGAACCCCGTGCTTGGTACGAAAGGCTTACTTCCTATCTCTTAGCCCATGGCTTCAAGAGAGGGGGAGTTGATATGACGTTGTTCGTCAGGAGAGATGACGGTGCTATTTTGGTTACACAGGTTTATGTGGACGACATAGTCTTTGGATCCACGTGCTCCTAACATGCTCACCACTTTGAGGAGGAGATGAAAAGTGATTTTGAGATGAGCATGGTTGGTGAGCTTACTTTCTTCCTTGGTCTCCAGGTTCGTCACCTAGAGGATGGGATGTTCATCTCCCAATCCAAGTATGCTAGAGACCTAGTGAATAAATTTGGTTTAGACTCCGCTAAGCATGCACGTACACCTAAGAGTACTTCGATCAAGCTTAGTAAGGACACTTCAGGAAAGGACGTAGAGCAAACCTTGTATCGAAGTATGATAGGTAGTCTCCTCTACTTGACAACTCGTCGTCCCGACATAGCCTTTAGTGTTGGAGTATGTGCGAGATATCCGGCATCCCCAAAAGAGTCACACTTACTCGCTCTAAAACGTATTATCAAATACGTGAGTGGGACTCTCTCATATGGTAATTGGTATTCATTTGATACCAATGACCGTTTGTCTGCCTATTCATATGTTGATTGGGATGGAGATGTAGAAGGTTGTAGGAGCACTTCTGGTGGGTGTTTCTATTTTGGTTCTGCTCTTGTCTCGTGGTTGAGCAAGAAGAAAAACTCCATCTTTTTGTCCACTTTGGAGGCTGAGTACATCTTCGTCGGGAGTTGTTGCACGCAACTCTTATGGATGAAGCAGATGCTGGAGGATTATGGGATTTCACAGGACACCATGACCATTTCCTGTGATAACAATAGCGCGATACACCTATTCCGCAATCCAGTCCAGCATTCGCGCACAAAGCACATCAGGATACGCGAGCACTTTATACGTCAGCTAGTTGAGGAGAATATTGTATCCCTGATCTTCGTACCCATCGATCGTCAGTTAGTCGATATTTTCACGAAACCTTTAGATGCCCTTAGATTTGAGAGTCTTAGGAAGTGTTTGGGTATTTGCACATTTGACTAAGGTGTTGGTATGTGTCTAGCATAGGTTGCATTGTCTTTTTCATATCATCTAATGCATATTGCTAGATTGTATCGTACGTTTTGTCTTATCATGTTTTGCTTTTTATTTTTTTTGAAAAATCAAAAAAGATTTTCTTTTTCTACAAATTTTAAAAAGCTCAAAAAGATTTTTTTTTATAAAATTTTGAAAAATCCAAAAAGATTTTTATTTGCACCAATTATGGATGAGTATTTAAGATAGCCAAGTCACAATTTTATTCCATTTATCCATGTGACTGTTTGATAGAGATTTGAGACGCTACATCATTTCATCCATGTGCTTTACATTGTTTGGAGTCTTTAAGATGTGATTAGTGATATCTTTCTACATGTTTGACTCCTATCTCCTTTATTTCACACATGCACGGCCATATTTGATTATTGTACTTGTCTATCACATATTGGCTTAAGTGTTTCCATCTCAATTCTGTCTATACAACGTACAATATGCGATAAAACTTGAAAAGACTGGAATGCATGTAAAAACCATTTTGGTGAGACAGTGTGTTTAATTAAGAATGGGGAGGGGCTACGAAAGGTCATTATCTATTCTTTGCGCAAAATCCACCGTTCAGAAGGACCTAAAAATGGAGAAATTTTATTATCCGAGGTCCAAAGAGGTTAAAAGAGCCCCGAAAAATTTAAAGGCAATAAAAAGAAATATATGCCAAATTATGGGCCATTAGGGTTTCACCGTCAATTCTCCAAAGTTTGAGAATTTAGATTATCTCTATTCAAAATATAAATTTGAGGGAGTTTGGTTGGAGAATTTAAACGGGTTTGCACTTCCTTGACAGTCCTGAAAAAGCATGATATCATTTTGGACGTTATTGGTGTGAAAATCACTTTGAGCTTTGATTTGTTGATTTGATTTAGTCAATGTCTCATATTTCCATTTTTTTACACCAAGGGAAGATTTTGAGTTCATTCGTTAAGAGTATCCGATATTCATCTTGCACATATGTCATGTTTGTATGCATTGATTTTCCTTTCGAATTTGATCACACCCATTCATTTACGCTATCATGGACTTGGTTATTTTGTGTTCATTCATGGTGTGATTTAGTCCTTGTGACACCCCGACCTTGCTTATTTGATTTATTTCTCTCATTTGTCTATTTGGGGACATCGTAAAAAGGGGAAGAAAGAATTATCTTATTATGGAGGAGTAATTGGTATATATGTTTATCTCATTTCAAACTCGATACGTCACTTGGTATTTGCTTTATCTCATATGTGTAGGTACTTATTTGATGATCTCTTATTGCACACCCTGATGAGAAAAGCATTGAGATTCCTGGAGATTTGAAAAGCAAACGATGAAGTCTTATTCATTTGTATCGTTCCAGTTTTAGGTTCATGGAAGGGTAGATTTGTATAGGAAATTTTATACTTGATAATTCGGATGTTTATTTTTATGTTTGTACCAGCATAGACATAGGGGGATATTTGTAAGGATATTTTTTCCAGTGTTTATGTATATGTCATAAGCCGTTACATTGTTGAAGAAATTCAAGATCTCATCATCATCAACGGATCCGAATATTAAAGAATTCAAGGAAGGAATCAAAAATCTGGACAGTCGGACCGGTCCGCCTGTTTGGAAAATGAACCGGTCCACCCCTGTACCGATACGCCCTACCCAGACCGATCTGCCTTGCTCCTAAACCAGTAGACCCCGGACCGAATGCGAACCGAAGAGACCAATTTCAAAAATGAACCGATTCGACCTCGGACCGATCCGCTTCAGATCTGGACCGGTCCGCCTAGGATAAAATCGTGCAGATCGTGTTCAGTTATTTTCGGCCCAGGTTTTCTTTTATAAACCCACTACGGGGAGTTTGTTTCCAAGACTTCTATACACGATTTTCAGAGTTCTTAAACTCAAAGTCTTCACTTTTGTGAGTTACCAAAACCCATGTTTTGATTCACACAAATTTCCAAATCAATTGTGAATCCCTTTGAAACCCTAGAACACCATAGTTTGTCTGTTCTTACCCTTGTGGAGAAGACCGTCCTTCTTCTTCATTGTTGCCCTCCTGGAAAGGGAAATTTCCAACCGCCGACTACAGATCCGACGCCTGCGGGTAATTCTGTGTCACTGTATTTTTCATTGTAATCCGAAATTGTATGTTACAATATTATAATGAAAATAAATGGTTTTGCCCTTTTGGGAGATTTTTCCTCAATTGTGTGTGTTTGATCATACTAGCATGTTTTACATTTTATTCAATCACACCTAGTTGCATGTTTAGGGCTTAATTGGATTAAACTGGGATTTAATTATATAATATTTCTGTTTGAACGCACGCGCACCTCTTTCAGGGTGTCAAACTTATTAACCGAATTTGGTGAAATGAATTCTAAAAGGTTAAAATACGGACCCATAAAGGGAGTCTGGGCATTTTGGTTGAGTGACACCACTTGGATAAAATTAATTGAGGTGATAGTAATTAAATAAAGGGTCGGTATTTTGACTCTGATATTTCACAGGCTAGTGCTACAGGAGTTAGGCATAGAGTATCCGGTTTAATTTATTATAGAGATATATAATAAATTATCGAATAGTGAATTTAACGAGAGGTGTTAACCTTAATAGTGGATTTTTGTGTAAAAAATTCTAAAGGGTGAAGATACGAACCATATGAGTGAGTCGGAGTATTATAGTTGGGTGACACTACTTTAATAAATTAATTAATGTTAAATTGATTAGATTAATCAGTGTAATTTGGAATGCAAATTCGGGGTATGAGCGAACCTATGACTCAGATCAGTAGGATATGAGTGAATTACCTACTGCAATATTTTAAAGGATAATTGGCACACTTCGAGTAGTGAGTGATACTCAAGAATATACGATAAGAAGTGTAAATTGGAATTTAATACTACGAATGATATTTGGGAGATATATATGCTACGTATGGGATATATGATATAGGTTATGTGTATACCTATACTGATTTGTATGGTTTA
This sequence comes from Sambucus nigra, assembly GCA_949130495.1. Classification (NCBI taxonomy): domain Eukaryota; kingdom Viridiplantae; phylum Streptophyta; class Magnoliopsida; order Dipsacales; family Adoxaceae; genus Sambucus; species Sambucus nigra. The sequence continues at coordinate 423,833,168 of OX422217.1, forward strand.
TTATGTTTATGACATGCCTACGCTACTTGCTATCACGGTAGGTTTTCGCGTTGGGACAGTAATATCCTGATGAGCCTTTGGGGGGGATTTTTGACTTCTGCCTCAGATTATAGAACCTAGGTACGGGTTATCTGTGATAATGATAGTGATTACGGTGATATGGGTGCGTAGGTATGTGCGTAGCCCATAGGCTTGGAACTATACTCGCCTCCAATGTGTGTGATTTATGATGATGGTTCGAGTGAGATACTAAACCAATGGTCCTTTATACAGTGCGTGATGTACTGGGACTTGATAGCAAAGTATGCATGCACCACATGTCTTAGCCTAGGGGTGTTGTATTGTATATATATAATTAGTGTGATAAATATGTATATACTTGTGATTCATTCTACTACGTGTGTTTTGTAGATGATGTACCATGACATTATAGCATAGTATACCCGCACTACAACTCAGCTTAAAGGTGCCGTGTTAGTATATATATATATATATATATATATATATATATATATATATATATATATAGCAGTGTGATATACGTATATATGTGATTTTATTCTACTGTGTGGGTTTAGTAGAAGATAAAGATAGTGACATTAAAAATAACTATATTATGGGGAGAAATAAACATATATGAGAAATTTATAATAGGATAAAAGACATGGAAATTCGGTAACATATTGTATGGGTAATACGGGTGGGTACAATGCGTTAGTATCTAGAAGGAGACTTGTTATGGCTAGTTAGGTGGGGTAGCTTAACTAGGATAGGTAGAAGGCAAGCATTAAGTGTGGACATTAGATGAGGGGTGAGCTATGTCTCAAGAGAGTGTGGCACTAGCTTAAATATGAAAAGTGTGCATGCATATTTAATTATTGGAATTTAACTGCTAGCTAAATATTTTCGAAATGTTTTACTTGGGCTCTGACCCGTGTCAAAAAAATTTCCAAAACATTTTAGGTGTCCAACCGCAGGGACACCCAGTTTGAGGATTCTATCCAGGATTGCACAGGTGCAGCTCATGTGGAAGTTGCACGACCTTGTTATAGATGCTTCGTTCATTTACTCATAGTGTATGAAATTTTCAGTAATCATTTGGGCATGTCGTCCTCAGATTTTTTATTTACTTTGCTTATCAGACATTGTGTATCGAGGTAATTATTTCAGTTACTGTTGTATTTTATTGTTGAACCGATAGTTGATTCAGTTATGTTGATTTATGTTATCCATCTGTGTGGAATTTAGTTATTAATTGTGTTAATGGTTTTATTATTATTTATTTTTTGCTTGTTGTTAATTAATGAAAGATAAAATTTGGCACCAGTCTAATTAAATTACTAGGTGGTAAGTAACTTTAAAAACTTTTCGATAGTGATGCTAAGAATGAGACATATAAAACCAACGTTTTATTTTGATCATGAGTTGGCCACCCGGTATTTTAGTAGGCGGGGTGTCACACACCAATCCCTAACTAAGAAGGAGGTTAATTACATCGACGACTTGATGGCACATATTGAAAAATGCGCTAATATCGAAGATGCAATCCATCTTAATGCAGGGGATAATGGTCACGCAAAGACGAACAAAGGGATAGAGAATAATGATTATCAAAAGAAAGGAAACAAGAATGGGGGCAAGAATGGCTCAAAAATGGCAACAAGAATGACCCCTCAAAAGCGTTCCAGGCTATTAACATGTTCTTTAAGGAACCGATATACAAAATCCTCGCCAAGATCAAGGAAGAGCCATTTGTCAAATGGCCCAAGAAGATGGGAGGAGATCCAACGAAGCAGAATAACGCACTTGGGTATGCATTCCATAAAGAAGGAAGCCACAGGACGGAACACTGCAAATGACTCAAGTATCATCTCGAGGAGTTGGCCCAGGCTGGACATCTCAATGAGTTCATAGACAAGAAGGCAGACATAGTCGCAGCCAATGGTGACCAGAAGCCGAATAACATCTTCGAGAATGAGATGGGCTATGATTTAGTAGTAATTATGGGGCATCAGACCTCAATAAAGTACAAGGAAACACTGTTCGGATGGAAGTTAAGAAGCTTACTGCCGTTATGCAAGCTTTTCAAATAGACCCGCTAAGACTCAGGCCGAAAGCATCGACGACCAGAAGATGCTGACTACAGAAAATATATTATGTTTACTAAAAATGGCTTAGTTGGGGTAAGAACCCCACATCATGATGCATTGGTAATCACACTCAGGATATCTAATTAGGACATCGACAGGTTGCTCGTCAACCAAGGTAGATCTTCCGAAGTGATGTACGTAGAATTGTTCCATAAATTGAAATTGAATATCACCGACCTCAGAGAGGCCACCGTTCTATTGGTCGACTTTGTCGAAAAGATAACGATGTCATTGTGGGAAAGATAGTCCTGTCAGTCAGGACGGGAAGTATTTTAAAGATGATAAAGTTTCTGGTAGTAGATATCGAATCCCCCTATCACGCCATCCTGGGTAGAGGCTGGCTCCATGCTATGAAGGTCGTACCATCCTCATATCATCAGAAACTCAAGTGCATTATAGATCGAGAGGTGGTCAAGATTCGTAGCGACCAATCTATGGGTAGAAAATTATTCATTAAAGCCATCCGCCCCAAGCACGAGAAGAAGAAAGACGAGAGGAAAGTCCAGGAGGAAGCCCAATAAGGGGTATTGCCTTCAAAATAGCAATTACGGTGCAGCCGACCAGGAGTGGAGGAAACCAGGGTTCACCCCGCAAGTAGGGTCGTCGAAGACATGGAAGAAGTTACAACTGAAGGCAACTCAGCTGAAAGGAGATTTTTTATCGGTACCTCTTTCATCGATCGAGAAAAGAAGGAGCTAACCACGTTCCTCCGAATCAATCTGGATGTTTTCGCTTGGGAACCGTAAGAGATGCCTGAAATATATACCACTATTTCATTCCATCGAGTGCACGTTGATCCAACTTTAAAACCAGCCACTCAGAAGGCTCTCATAATATCCCCATAAAAATTAATGGCAGTAGATAAGGGGGTAGGAAAACATTCTAACGACACTGTGCGACTAATTCGAACGACATGCCAATCTCATTACAATAAGTTAGAAAGATTTCAAAATTTTCTTTTTAAAATATATTTAAAAACATTTTTAAAAGCGAACTCTTAAAAATGACCCCTGAAAAATTAAAATCTTTACCAAACTACCTCATAAATCTTCTTGGGTAAAGTTAACGATCTTCAGTCTTGCAAATGTCATTAGCTTCATATCTTCGCATACGTGGAAGCAGTCATGAAGGTGGAGTGGAGTGTAATGGGATAAACCAAATAAGAAAATAAATTGAGCAACTATAAAACTTGATCTTACAATATTGTTTTTTAAAGAAATTTTTTTTATTAAACTTTTTATGAAAAGCAAAAAGTTTTTTCTTTTGGTAAATAAATTATTTTTTTTAAATAATGCTGAATTGTTTTTTACAAAAATTTTTGCAATTTTTTTATATAAAATAGTGTGAAAATAGCTTTTTTAAAAAGAGTTTTAACGTAATTATATATAGAAATTATTTTTAAAAAACAATTTATATATATAGTTTTTTAACGGTTTGAAAACAATTTATAGTTAGAAAAAACGGTTTATAATTGGTTAGGGGTTGTTTCTTGCATGAAGAGGAAAGGACAGAGGGGCACATGCGTCTTTTTATATTACCAACGACAAATAAGAGATTTGCCAAGTGGGAGAAAACTCTTAAACGAAGGTTAACGGTTTTTATCCAAAACAATCCCCATCCAACTATAATGAAAACTAGTGTACCCCAACCCCCAATTCAAACTCCACACGAAATCCGTTATCTAAATAAAAAATGATCCAAAATTTGAATACGCGGACCTTTAGAATCTATAATTTGATCCTATCAATTTTTATCATTTCGAACAGTTTTCCTAAAAAAAATCTTATTTCCAGAAGTAGACGCAATTTCACTATTTTTCCACAGCAATTTCGAAAAGGTACTCATGAATCCACGTGTCTTATACCTCTTTATTCAAAATACGCACACTTTTTTTCTAATATTTAATTTTTACTATTCTTAATACTTTAGTATTCCTCAAAATGCATGTATCAATAAATGAAAACTAATATTTTCATATATCAGTACAGTTAATAATAATTATGTCTACATAACTTAACAAATAACTCGAATAAATGATTTCGTATACATATTTATATCAAATCAACATAAGTATTAGTATAAATAAACAAAGTATTCGCATAAATAAACAAAATACATGTATATATAATTAACTTAGTAGTGGTCCTGAACAAAGGCAACCGTGGTTGCCTTGAGCCCCAAAATAGGATTAAATGTAAAATAATATTATTTTAACCTTTATTTTTCTTCAAAATTAGACCAAAATTTTAAATTTAACACTATATATTACATGCCCAAATAAGAAAGATGTAGTGTGGAAACCTATAAATGTTAAGGTGCCAATTTACAACACCAAATGCCTGGTATGGGGACCAATTTTATTCTCAGCCCATGAGAGTAGCCGACCTGGCCCAATAAATCTAGAAAGGTGTCCGACCCAAATCGTGGAAATAATCTACGAGTATGTGTTTTCCACACCACCCCAAAACCAAGTCAATCCCCTACAATCTCGTGGATATATTTAAGGGATTCGTGGTTCATCATAGACGTCGTGGAGTTACTTGAACAACTAAAATTCTACATCTATAAATTGTAACCCCTGACCCAGGGCATAGGGGCATGTAACCGAGCATATTGAGAGATACTTAATAAAATAGTCGACCTATTTGTGGACGTAGGCAAGTTTCCAAACCACGTACATAGTTATGTTGTGTGTGCGATTATATGCTTTCTTGTTTGATTGTGATTGTTCTTCGTAAATCCTTTATTATGATATGTTTTTTGATAACGCACCTGGCATTTTAGATATTTTAAAGCTCTATTTCTATTTAGTTTTTTGTTTTGTCAAGCTCAAATTACAACACAAAAAGATCTTCTCAAAATGTGAAAAATATTTTTTACGTGATCCTTTGAGTAATTGATTAATTTGAAGGGTTCTCTATAGATATTCATTTTATTATCTATTTTATTAACTCACATAGCCTCTCAAATTTTGAGAAGTCATTTTTCCCTAACTTGACTTCACTTGGGTTGTAAACAGTTTTTGTAAAAAAATGTGATTAATGTTTCCAACTTATTTTTTATATATCAATTGAATACATAGAGGGCCCGAGTAATTGTCCGCCATGAACATCTTAGGGCGGACCCTGAATCTTCTAGACATGTAAATTATCAAAGCACACACGTAGTTTGTATTTGAAAGGGATACTGATATATTAAATGTGAAAATCAAATTTATTATTGGTTAGTTATAATTTATGTAACTCAACCGATAACTTCCTTTGTGATTTTTGGGCTTTGGTTTAATAATAGACTTTTGGGCTTGAGTTTTGGGTTAGAACTCTCTAAAATGGATAAATGATCATTTGGTCTTTGGCATCCATTAATTTTTTAAATTTACAATTTGACATCCACTCTTTTTATTTATACAGGGATGACACGCATTTTGCATGGAATTCATCAATTCTCATATTTGGCCGTTAGCTGACTAGCGTCCTTAAGCCAAAAATCTTTAATGCCCTGATTTTTTTGGCAAATCTCGATAAAGCCATTTTAAATATAAGTAAGAACCTTCCTTATTTTTTCTTATTCTTTAGGCAAGTTTTTCTTCGATTTTTTTATTTTATTATAAAATAATTTTAATATCAATATTAAAAATAATTTAAAAATATACCTTATGTTTTTTAAATTAATAATATGTTTTTAATACACAAAAAATAATTTTAATATTAAAAATTGTATTTAAAAAAAGTTATAAAAAAAATTTAGTATTATAAACAATTTCAATATTAAAAAGGTGTTTGAAAACAAATTTAAAACTAATATTAACAATAGTTTTAATATTCAAAGTTTTGTTTAAAAACTGTGTTTAAAAACAATTTTAATATTATTTTCAAAAAATGTGTTTAAAAAAGTTTTAATATTAATATTAAAAACAATTTAAAAAATATAATGTACATTTATTTAATTAATAATATATTTTTTATTAAAAGAGTTTTAATATAAAAAATTGTGCTTAAAAATAGTTTTAAATTCAATTATAATATTAAAAAAAAGGTTTTAATATAAAAAATCTATGTCTAAAAACAATTTTAATATTAGGAAGTGTTTTTAAAAACAATTTAAATATTAATATTAAAATTGCGTTTAACAATAGTTTTTATATAAATATTAAAAGTTCTGTTCCTTAACAATTTGAATATTAATGTCAAAAATATTTGTAATATTATTGTGTAGATATTAAAGATTTAAATTCAAATAAAAGGCTATTTGTTATTAAAAATAGTAGAGGGTTAAGAGTAAATTATTGTTTTGTTAAATAAAAGCGTATTTTCATATTTTACTAAAAAATGGTTAGAGTTAATGATTAACTATATTGATAAAACGGTTCCCATCCAAAATGGGTGCTAAACTTGCATAAACAAAAAGAGTTGGTGCCAAACTGTAACTAGACAAACTAGCAGATGTCAAATGCCAAATGACCCATGGATGTATGCAGTAATAGGGTGAAACCACAAGGTTGGATTGGTATTTAGGTTTTTTATTCACATGGGAAAATAGAAATGAATTTGAAAATAAGCTATCCAGTTTTTGGGTCGCGACCGTGCCTTTATAGGGAGCGGTCGCGGGGATTTCATCGCAATCTGGGGCAAAACACCGCGCGACCCACTAGTGTGTTGAGTCGCAACTCACTCGTGGCTTGGCTACTAACCCTTCTGGTGTGTTCTGCTTTATATCTTGTAAAACACGAATATGATCAGATTTCACCCTGTAAGGACATTATTTTTATTTCTTGTTATCAATTGAGTATGTCGTATACGACTACACCGTCGAAGAATAATTCAAGATCATTCAAGCGTCAAGACAGATCCGAATATCAAAGTTCTTCGACATTCAAGCCTCCGCAAAATAAATTTAGTAAAGGTTGTGTTTTAATTCCTTAACATTTCACTTAGAATGTTGGGATAACTTTTATGAAAAATTTTCTAAGTGTTGGAGCAGACTTTTTAAGTTTTTCATTAAAAATCATTTTTTAAAGTTCTAAGGCGGAATTTTTACTGGCGAAAGAAATAAAAATTATTTTAAAATTTTTCATTCAAGCGACATCCTTATGTTGTGCAAATCTCGTTCGAGCGACGCATGTCCTCGTTCGAGCGAGATAGCTTTTTCGTTTGAGCGACGTGCCGCCTATGATTTTCTATAAATTGGTTTTTCCACTTACGTTTTTGTCAAGAAGACCTGAGATTACTATTTTACGAAAACTGCTACAGTAAAAACGTTTGTCTTCTCTTTTAGGGCTTTAATCCCTTTTTGTTTTTCAATTCATAAGATCTCAACAGTTTATGTGAATTATTTCGGAACCTAAGAACACATCTTGTATCAAGTTTCTCTTGTAGAAAAAATATCTGCTGCTGATCTAGGTGCGCTTGAGGGGAATACTAGGCTGAAGACGACTACGTGTCAATAGGGAGTGCTCGTGGGTATTCATGGGCTGAATTTGAGTTACGATTCTTGCTGACTCTATTGCGGTCTATGTGGGTTTTCTGCAATTAACTCATTATGGATTTCATTGTAATTGTAAGTATTATAGTGAAATAAAGGTTTTACCCGAAAGGGTTTTTTTCCTAAAATCTGCTAGTTAGTAATTTTGTTTGTGATGGTTTGACACACACACAAACGTAGTTGCATGTTTAAGGGTTGATTTAATTTAGTTTGATATTTGACACCGATTAAATAAGGTTAACTTGGAAATTTACAAAATCGGTTTAATTAGTATCACGTACTCATATTTCTCAAATTGGTATCAGAGCCTGGTGCACTTGATCTGTTTTTCGTAAAATTGTGTGATATTGATTTTTTTTGAAAAATCTGATTTTTAAAAAATTATCGCAATATTTCTGAATGAAAACTTATATAATCGGTTGCCAATTTTTGACGGGTCTAATTATGCTTATTGGAAAGCCCGCATGAAATCACATTTAAAATCAATCAATGAGCGTGCTTGGGTAATTTGTGAAAGAGAAGGGACTCTTCCCACTGCCATCGCAAATAATGTCATGAATTTAAAACCTATGCTAGACTGGACCGAGGAAGAGTTTAGGTGGAGCACTTTTAATTCACGAGGGTTTTGTGCAATTTTCGGACATGTTTTGACATGTTTCCTGACACTATCAAGCCTAAGGATAGAGGGAGGGCACTTAAAGACCAGTCTAAGAAGAAAAGGAAAGTGATTTTTTGACATGTCCGAGTCTGAGGACGATTCTGATTTTGATATAGCCATGCTTGCGAAATTTTTTAAAAAGTTTCTCAAATTTTCTAAAAAAAATTCTTCCAATAAAAGATTTTTTAGAAAAATAAAATGAGGCCAAAGAGAGCGGTGAGAAAGAGGTGAGAAAGTGGAGGAAGAGAAGTGTTTTGAGTGTGAGGGGAGAGGCCACAGAGCTTTTTCGTGTCCCACTAGGCTAAAGATAAATGAAAAAAAGATTGTTATGCCACACACTCTTCGCGATAGTGAGGAAGAGGTGAAAGGTTCAGGGGATGAGTCGTCACATGGGAAGTTTGGTTCTTTTTCTTCTAGTCATGTGAGCACACCCAGTTTCTCCCACGACAATTAGGACACTTGTGCACGTGAGACCCCCGAGGGGCATTTGAGTGTTTCTAGCAATGGAGAGAGTGAGTGCGCTAGTGAGGGTGATAGTGAGCTCCAGATCACATTTAGAGATTTGTACGCTGAGACCTTAAAGACTAAAAAATTGAATAAGGAGTTGAGTCTTAGGGTGAGAGATTTGGAGAGTGTTTGAGGTAAAAGCGAGTCAACTCGAGAAGGTTAAGGTTTTTTTGAGTGAATAGTTGATAGTTTTAGGTCGAAAAAAGAGTAATTTAACCAACACGGTGTCTGAAGACACATGTATCCCAAATTGAGAGTGATCTCGAATGTGCCCGAGAGGTCAAAGTCCCTTTAGAGAATGCTTCTAAGAAGGTTGGAAAGATGGTTCTCAATTCCACTCTGGGTGATGTTGAGAGACGATGAATAGGTCATGACGGTGCTTCCACTTCATATATTTCACCCGAGTCGATTCTCAAGTTTATGATTGATCCATATGGCTCTCAACCCAACCCACCTAGGCATCCCATACCTGATAGGAGAGCGCGTAGGAGACATTTTGTGAGTGGTGTACCTATGCCTATTTATATTTGCACACACTGTAAGAAGAGAGGACACCTTAGGGAGTTTTGTTTTAAGTTGGGTCACGTGTCATGATTTTATACTACACGTGTTCACACACACGCACCCACACCTAACGCTCTGAATGATTACGCAAGAGAGTTTGCACATCTTAGGGAGCAGGTAAATTTTTTAGTCAAGACTTCGCATGATTTGATGGAGATTTTTCATAGGATTTTACCACCTTTGGAAAACTCCACCGCACCTAACGGTTGAGGTTTAGACTTGTGTGCTACATAGGATGATTTGCATGATGAAATTTTTTGCCTATTGTTTGTGTGTATTTTTTTGTATTAGATTTTTTATTTTTGAAAAATACAAAAAGATTTTGTTTTGATAAAATTTTTGGAAAAAGTCAAAAAGAGTTTTGTATTTTGTTTTTTTACCATATATGGATGGACATTTAGGATAACCCAGTCACAATTTCATTTCATATCCATGTAACTATTTGATAGTGTTTTTTTATGCGTCATCATTTAATTTTTATGCTTTACAATGTTTGGAGTCATTAAGATGTGATTAGTTGTTACTTTATACATGTTTGACCCATGAGTTCCTTTAATGCAAACTTGCATGAATTTGTTTGATTATTGTACTTGTTTATCACATATTGATCGAAGTGTTGTCATCTGAATTCTGTCTTTAAAACAAATCATATGCGATAAAACTTGACAATGGATGTAGTTCATGTAAAAACCGTTTACCGTGAGGAATTTAATTGCAACAAAATATAATGTGTGAATCACGGGAAAGGACTGCGAGAGTATAAAATTAACTCATCGTGAAAGCCACCATTTAAAAGAGACCGAAAAAATTTAAAGGAAATAAAAAGATAAATATGCCAAAAAGGGGCCACCTCAAAAGAAAAATAAAATGATTATTATTTATGAGGGAGTTTGGATGAAAAGAAATGAAAAACGAGTTTGCACATCCTGACAGCGTCATGAAAAAGCATTCATAGTTTTAGACGTTATTGGTATGGGAATCTTTCTTGACTTTGATGTGTTAATGGATTGAGTCGATATCATTTAAACTCAATACTTCCAACACCTAAGGACGATTTTGAGATTCATTCGTTAGGAGTATACGTATTCATCGTGCACATATTTAATGTTTGATCGTGTTGATTTTCCTATTGAATATGTTCACACCCGTTCATTCTATTTTCATGATTTGGCTGTCTTAGTGTAAATTCATGGTGTGTGATTTTTGTAAAATTATTTTTATGAAAAATTGAAAAATAAAAAATAGTTTGTGGAAGCTTTTGAGTTACTCTTTGCATGAGTGTACTTTGATCCATATTTGCTATGCATTTTTTGTCGTGACAACTCCATATTTTTTTTGTACATTCGTTTCCTTGTCTATATCGGACAAATAAAAAAGGGAAGAAAGAATTATGGGGGAGTTTTTGCATCATGGGGGAGATTTGATTATTGATTGATTTATTCTTATATCATATCAAACTCGATGCATCATGAAGGTATTTTCTTTGTCTCATGTGTGTAGGTACAAAAATTAAAGATCATTATTTTGCACACCTTGATGAGAAAAGCTTAAAGATTTGAAGTTTTTTGAAGTTGAAGATTTTGAAGAAAAGTTTGATACTTACATGTTTAGTACCTTTTCAGTTTTTGGTTCATAGGATGGTATTAGATTTGTATAGGCATTTTGATTTGATAATTCAGATGTTTTTATTTTGTACCGGCATAGACATAGGGGAAGATTTGTAAGGACGTTATTTTTATTGATCGTTATCAATTGAGTATGTTGTATACCGCTGCAACCGTCGAAGAATAATATAAGATCATTCAAGCATCAAGACGGATCCGAATATCAAAGTTCTTCAACTTTCAAGCCTCCGCGAGATAAATTTGGTAAAGTTGAGTTTTAATTCCTTAGCATTTCGCTTAGAATATTGGGATAACTTTTATAAAAAAAATTCAAAGTGTTCAGCGAACTTTTTAAGTTTTTCGTCAAAAATTATTTTTTAAAGTTTTAAGGCGGAACATTTACTGGCAAAAGAAATAAAAATTATTTTTTAATTTTTCGTTTGAGCGACATACCTGCTCCTTCGAGCGACACCCTTATGTCGCGCGAAGCTCGTTCGAGCGACGCGTGTCCTCGTTCGAGCAAGATAGCTTTTTCGTTCGAGCGACGCGCGGCCTTGAATTTTCTATAAATTGGTTTTTCCAGTTTCATTTTTCTTAAGAACCTGATATTACTGTTTTACGAAAACTGCTACTGCAAAAATGTTTATCTTCCCTTTTAGGGCTTTAATCTCTTTTTATTTTTCAATTCACAAGATCTCAATAGTTTGTGTGAATTATTTCGGATCCCAAGAACACATCTTGTATCAAGTTTCTCTTGTAGAGAAAATCTCTACTTCTGTTCTAGGTGCTCTTTAGGGGAGTATTGGGCTGAAGACGACTGCGTGTCAATAGGGAGTGCTCGTGGGTATTCCTGGGATGAATTGGAATTGCAGTTCTTGTTGACTCTATTGCAGTCTATGTGGGTTTTCTGCGATTAACTCATTGCGGATTTCATTGTAATTTAAGTATTATAGTGAAATAAAGGTTTTACCCGAAAGGGTTTTTTTCCTGAAATCTGCGAGTTAGTAATTTTATTTGTGATGGTTTCACACACACACATGTAGTTGCATGTTTAAGGGATGATTTAATTTAGTTTGATATTTGACACCGATTAAATAAGGTTAACTTGGAAATTTGCAAAATCGGTTTAATTAGTATCGCGCACTCATATTCTTCACACACAAACTCTTTTCATTACAAATATACAGACCCTAATACTCTATTTATAGTATCCCTAAACAATCGAATACACCATTAACAACTAAGATTCAAAAACACTACATTGAAGAGGGTGATTCAAGAAAACGTGTGGATTAATCTAATGTTAGAAATAAAAAATGATGCAAGAGTTCAAAGTTATTTTGTAGTATGTTTGTCACTCAACCCTTAATAAAAAAAATCTTTAATGAAAAGGTAAGTTTTCAATATATTCTTCTCCTTATATTTATATAAATAATAGATTAACCTAAACCAATGTAATAAGCCCAAACTTGAGTAGAAACAATTAGGATTTTTCATAACATCTCATCCAACTCCCTCGCGTATTGAAATTTAATTAGAATTTTCATGTTTAATATATAATCAGAGTTTAACTGGTATACTTAATAGTTTGATTAGAGCGATTATTAGTAATAGTCATATTAGGGTTTATTAATTGGAAATTAGAATAATAATTTGATTAGACTTGTTATATCGTTAAATACCTCCATGATAAAATTAGGTCAATTTGGAATCTATCAAAGGCCATGTTAGACTTGTACATCTAGATTCGGATGTTGCACCCTTAAGTATAAACATCCAAATAATGATAACTATTTAACCATTAATTTCATACTCATATGATAAGTATAAACATCCAAGCTCATATGTTGGCTTGAAAATTGGAATTTAGTTTTTAATATTTATCATTACACCATACAAGTGAGATAGACTAATATATCAATAAAAGATGTAACGCCCCTTTTATATGTAAGCAATACTACCCCTTAGTAAAAGATTTAATTTTTAAGAATCCCTATTCGATGTAGGCTTACATATATAATTAGTAATGTCCCCATTATAAGATATATCATTAAGATAAATGATAGTTGAAAATTGAAATTTATATTACCCGACAGGTGGGGTGAATGGATATATTATGATTATAACTTGACTACGTAAGATAATTATGGAATGCCTAATGAGATAATGGTAATTATGATAATGACTTAATTAAGGATAACATAATGAGATTGTTATATGGGTGTGTACAGAGAGAGGACGCCTTTTTTTGCATACCATGTGATGGTATTCTTGATAGACATGATGGGGTATTGTGTCTTAGTTGAGAGATAGGTTCATGTTAGTGAATGGTGGTGCCTCGATGACGTGATAAGATTATATATTGCGTACCAGATGATGGATGGTCGGGGTGAAGTGGCTGGATGCGGTTACAATTTATTAATTAAGACATTAGTTAATTATTGAAATTGTATGATTAATTAAAATGGATTGTGTGGATCTTCTTTACATGTGTGCATATTATATATATATATATATATATATATGTGTGTGTGTGTGTGTGTGTGTGTGTGTGTGTGTGTGTGTGTGTGTGTGTGTGTGTGTGTGTGTAGTTGTGTAGTGTTGATATCTTCTTGGGCTCTGACCCAATTATCTCGTGAAAACATTTCAGGTGTTAGGGATGCACTGAGAGAGTAGTTCCACTCCAGCTAGCACATATCCTTTCTTCTTTCCATTCCAAAGCCATCACCTACAGGAACTATGATATAGATCTTTAGCAGCTACTTAGTTAATTTTTATTTTATGTCTGTTGAGATACACTTTTCTTCCAATTAGCGTGTATGTAACTATTGAGTTATTTATATTTTATTCTAGTTATGTTGGTGGTTTGAGATTTATACATTGTTGTTGAGACTTATGGGTTAGTATTACTATTGTGGATCATGGGACACTTTACATTTCATCAATATAGTCGTTGGTGATGATTTTTGTTTTATTATTTGAGATTTATAATGTCTTACTTTATATCTCGTCGTATCATATTTCTATTGATTCTTTACATACTGAGAATGATATTTAAATTATTTAAGAAATTTGTATAGTTTAATATTGGACCTGATCAACCCTAGTATTATAATACCCGACTGTTACACATAAATTATGCATAAAATATAGAAGTACACCTAAGTATGAACATAAAAATCAATACTACATGCAAAAAATATGTGTACTTTGTAAAGTACACGAAAAGATGCCTACACTTTCATAACAAATGCTTGTATTTTTGTAAAATATAACTACATGTATAAATTAAAAAAGGGTATAAGTACACATATAAATAAAAAAAAGTATACATATAAATCAATAACATACATGCATAAATCTAGTAGTGGATCCAATAAATTTGTTGAGAGGGGGCAAAAATACGCATTTTTAACAGTAAAAACAATGATAAAATTTTCAAATTACATAAATGTTGTGTTTTTATACACCATACCTGTAATAGAATTTATGACTACCGTAAGACGAGATAAATTTTTGGGACAATAAAATGTACATGAAATTTTTATCCCACTACCAGTTTGTCATGGAGAATACCGTTAAAAATTAATGAAATGCAATTATCACAAATAGTTACGGAGGTATGGTTGTCCCAAAATCCACCTACTCGCTCGCTTGCAATTATAGTAGTTGATTTTGATTAAATATGCCTTAAGAGCATTCATTTACCATTTCCAATTTATGTGCGGGTATAAACACCGGTGCTAGGTTGATTAGAGTCAACAATTTATTTTATTTAAAAACAAAAAAGGCCAGATAAGCCTTTACAAGATCATCATAATAAAAATGTAAACATATATATATATATATATATATATATATATATATATATATATATATATATATATATATATATAATAAGATAGGGAAGTTTTTGAATTGCCTACACATTTTAATGGTCAAGATGTGTGCCACCTCCTCACACATTTTAATGGATAAGATCACATCTCTATCTTTTTTACAAAATTACCCTCAATGATTTGGTTTCCCCCACTTTTTTTGCTAATCAAACTTACACTTTAATTCAAATATTTGGGTTTTTTTGGTAACCCTCTCTCACTTTACCCACAGAACCTCATCTCTCTTTCTCGACATCCCCTCTCTCACACCCGTCTTGCCCTCATTCTCTCCCTTTCTTGCCCGCCGTCCACAGAGATTTCCATCTAATTTTCCCAAAACAAAAACCCTCCCTCATTTTCTCCCCGTCAATAATCGTTATTTTTCCCTTCCCACGCTGCCAATACTCCTCCCACATAGCCACCCCCTCCCACGCAATCAGCCCAGGTAATCTCTCCCTTTCATTTCAAATTTTATAATCTAGGGCTTTTGGATTTGGATTGTTGGTGTTCTTAAAGATATTGGAATGCACACTACAGTTCATCTAAAACTACATTTATTCAGTTTCTTGGACCGTTTAGATAAAATTCCTAATAATTTTTGTAGATATTGTTAGGAATTTAGATAAAAATCTTAGAATAAAGGTAACGAAGCATAACTGAAGTGGTATATTGAGTTTCAATAAATCTTAGAATAAAGATAACGAAGCATAACTGAAGTGGTATATTCGGTTTCAATCTCTCCCACGCATAATTTTTTTCTTGGATCGTTTCAGGTGGTCTTCAGTTATGGTAGATTAAAATCTTAGAATAAATGGTATAAAAATTATGTGGTTCTTGGGATCTATTCATTTCAAGTTCACATGTTCCCAATGTCAAAACATCCTGTAGAAATATGGGATCTATTTTTTTTATGTTGGTTCATCCGTACAATTGGTACGAGGTTTAACTTGGGCAAGTGTATTTCATAACTGTTTGATTTTCTGCAATGATCGTAAGTCTGCACTAAAAGCTCATATTTTTTTGTTCTAATTATCTTGGATTTCCCTACTTTGCAGATCTAACTATTTATAGCGTTCACTATCAAAGTATATTCTAATTTTTGTTTTATTCTCTAATTTTTCCACACTGTTTTTTGGGTTTAACATTGGGGTGTAAGCTTAAATTTAGGGGTTTTGCTTTTTTGGTCCCTAAATATGTTTTAATACCTACTTAAATGTTTTTTTTTTTGCCTCTTTGATACCTAGCTCCATTTGAATTAACAAAAATAGTCTCCAATTATGGGGTTTTGTTCTAATTAGATTGGATTTTCCTATTTTGCAGGTCTAACTATTTATAGGGTTCACTATTCAGGTATACTCTAATTTTCGTTCTCTTCTCTAATTTTTTCAAACTATTTTTGGGGTTTAACATTGGGGTGTAAGCTTAAAATTTTGGGTTTTTCTCTTTTTGTGTTGGTGCATCCGTACAATTGGTACGAGGTTTAACTTGGGCAAGTGTATTTCATAACTGTTTGATTCTCTGCAATGATGGTAAGTCTGCACTAAAAGTTCATATTTTTTTATTCTAATTAGCTTGGATTTTTCTACTTTGCAGATCTAACTATTTATAGCCTTCACTATCAAGGTATATTCTAATTTTTGTTCTATTCTCTAGTTTTTCCACACTATTTTTTGGGTTTAACATTTGGGTGTAGGCTTAAATTTAGGGGTTTTGCTTTTTAGGTCCCTAAATATGTTTTAATACCTACTTAAATGTTTTTTTTTGCCTTTTTGGTACCTATCTCCATTTGAATTAACAAAAATAGTCTCCAATTATGGGGGTTTGTTCTAATTAGATTGGATTTTCCTATTTTACAGGTCTAACTATTATGGGGTTCACTATTCAGGTATACTCTAATTTTCGTTCGCTTCTCTAATTTTTTCAAACTATTTTTTGGGTTTAACATTGGGGTGTAAGTTTAAATTTTTGGTTTTTTCTCTTTTGGTACCTAAATCTATTTTAATACCTGCTTAAATTGGTGGCTTTGCCTTTTTGGTACCTATATCCGTTTTATAAACAACATAGAGTGAGACATTTATAAACCTAATTATGGTTAATGATGTCTTAAATTATGGAATACTTACACGGTTATTAACTTATGAAGTATTTAACAATGTATTGTATTTCTCTACAGAGATATATGTGAAAATGTATTTTAGTTGATATAGTTTTCATGGAGTATCAATGACAATTTCATAATATATACCATAAGTTTTTAATGATTAAACAACCTAGGATGAGGTTAGGTTTGAAATAGTCTGCAATAAAATCCATGTGAATGCTTTCAATTTAAAAAACATGTGTTTTTCATATTTTGTTTACTGTAAAAATGGTTCTGGGATTGGAATTTCCCAATGTTGTATCAACTTCTCTCTAAATGACGATGCTGTGTACTTTGTAAGTTTTGTATTTGGTTGAACTTTGAAGATTCATTGATTTTAAATAGTTATATTTAGAATGTGTTACCTATTGCTGTATCAACTCCTGCAGACTAAATATTTAATAACCGGCCTCATTCATATTTGCTATGTTCAAACTACGACCGTTTGTTCATTCAATTCAACTTTGTGCTTAGTATAATTTGCGTAATAGTTTTGGGGTATTCTTCATCGGCCTTTTGTGAATTAAGGGTTACACTTTATATGGCTTGCAGAAGTTCAATAGTCCTTAAACTTTGTTTAATGGTTTGTTTAATAATTGGGGGTATTTTTCATCGGCCTTTTGTTTAATAATTTGTTTAATAGTCCTTAGCTCTCTTACGGACCATGAATAATGGCTTGTAGAAGTTCAATATCTTGGCATTGTTGATAACATCAACCTTTTAAAGGTTTGTAGGATACTGCTTTGTTGGTCACCCTACAACTTTGTTTTTAAGGTTTGTAAGGAACAATGAGTGGCTTCCATGGAGGGTTTTATCAAATTATTGTTGGTAGATTTATACTAAACATGGTTGGTACTCAATTCTTTAACATGTTTAGTGTTAATATTCTATCACATTTTTTGTTTAGCGTTATTAATAATATTCTATATTTAATTTTCTCTATATGTTTTGATTATTTAATGTGGTTACTTTTACAATTGTTAATGATTTTTAGAATTGGTACGATATTGTCAAATACTTTTTTGTTTTTGAAAAGGGTATTTTTAAACCCTAGAAAAATGTGCCTCTACGTGAATCAAATATTCCTCAACTTTATGCTCAACTCTTAATATACATGTATGTATAAATTCTCTTGGGGTATGGGTTTGTGGGGTGTAATCAGTTTAAAGAGATCTTTAAAAATGATTTTATGTTTTGTTTGAGTATCAAATTTCAAATTTATTATTATTTTAAAATGTTTCTCTCATCCTCACATCTTTTCTCTTCTCTCACGTTTTTTACAGTATATGATTTTTCGGAGTATATGGTTTTTGAAGGTATGCCTTCCGTTCTCCCCACCACTAGCTCTCTAATATTTTCATTTTCTTTGTTACCTATAAAAGTGTAAGACGCCTCTCTAATATTTTCAATTCTCTCCATAACACTGATTCATCATTTGGTTCTTTTAAATTTCTTAATGTTATCCATTCTGTTACCCTTTCGAGTTTCACATGTATTATTTCTTTGTACCATATCACGAGTTCAATCAATTTTTCCTTTTGAATGAACCCTATATTGGTGGTGTTAGATTTTGATTGGTACCGTATCACAAGTGCTTGGTGGTGTTAAATTTTGATTGTAATTTTTTTACCAACTTTTGGGCTATTCATTCTATATTAGTTTAGGTATCATTCTAAAATAATTCGTGAAAGTGTGAAATTTTTATTTAGGTACGTAATTCTTCAATATATTTCTTATATTTTGTCATGATTAATTTTGTAGGTTCTCATCTTCCAAAAGATCTTGAAAGTTGATACAGGTAAAAAAATGGTTGAACATGGTGATACATAATCTCATTTGGTGAAAAGATCACTTCTTTAATCAAAATTTCATCCAATAATTATGTACTTTGAGAATTTTTTCACTTTCCTTATCATCACTTATTAGCGCAATCGCCATATTTTTCTAAGACCAGTGGACATGTTTTTAGTGTATGATAAGCAATAAATGAGATTTTTGAATATTTTTTACTGAGTAATGAATGAGAGTTTTTTCTTTAAAAGCAAACTATTATGGTTTTGAGTGTTCAAATTAGGATTTTTAAGAATTGATTAGTTTTAAAGTACATATGTTCCATTGTGTTTATATGTTACTTTAATAATATTAACTTTAAATTGAGGTGATTGGGAAGCTAATTTTACATATGACATCTGAGGCAAGTTTTCAGTTAATACGGATAGTTCATATGAAGCTACCAATAGGCAAATAATGTGGTTTTGTTCAATTTGCTAAGGAAATTTGGGCGGAGGAAGCTTTGCGAGTGTTAAACATAACTTAATTGGCTGAACAGAATATTTGACTTTCCTGTGGGTGTAGTCCTGCAAATAAAAGTCAGACTTAAGCATCTTCAAGGAGATCCAAAAGTTAGCCTGAAGAAGATCCAAACCGGTGGTGGTTTTGCTGGTGGCTGGTGGATATGATGGATATTACGGATATGATCCTCTTTAGTGTCTTTGCTGGTGGCTAAGCAGTTGATAATTCCCCGGTGATTCAAGAGGAATAGGTTCTGAGCTAAAAAAGATCTCAAAAGGATCAATGTCACTGAGTTCAGGACCAGCTCACTTAACTGCTACTGGAATTGGCAATGAAAGTTTTAAATACACTAAGAATTGGTAATCCCTTCTGCATCACAAGACACTCTTCATGAGGAGGACCGCTCCAGTTTTTGGGTCAATAATCTTGGTCTTCACAGGTATTATTTCATCCTTAAATAATCTAAATTTGTGCTCTCTTAACAGTTGATGTAGGTGAATGCAATATTTGAAATCATAGCTGTTGATTCTAATTT
Source organism: Sambucus nigra (assembly GCA_949130495.1). NCBI lineage: Eukaryota > Viridiplantae > Streptophyta > Magnoliopsida > Dipsacales > Adoxaceae > Sambucus > Sambucus nigra. The sequence goes on from OX422217.1 coordinate 423,852,977, forward strand.
GTATTTTAATCAATACTACCTCTATATATCAATTTTATTTTAATCAACAATAAACCTCTCACATTGCAATTAAATCCAGCGTATCCATCTTCAATAATTAACAATGACATGCAGACAATGGCATGTTCATCTTTCTATTCTCTTCTTCACTCAAGATGACACATACTTCGATTGTATCATTCGTTTGTTGTACTATTCAATTATATTAATTTCAATAATGTCTAAGATGAATTAGTACTCAATAAGCAGTTTTGTTTATTACAAGGTATTGGACTGGTATTAGGAATGCTATTGCATATCCCAATGTGCATATGGAACATATATTCTTTTCATGTTAGTTACACCCCACCCTATTTTGGATCTCTGCTACAGATATTATTTTAGAAATTATTTTAATGACTATAACTGGTGTGGGTGAAGTCATTTTTCTTTTTATTTTCTATCCAATGTAACTCTGTGATACATCTAACTGGTGTGTTTTGTTCTTATATGCTCCAGCATTGCCGCCCTCCCACGCCCTGCTCCAACGCTACCGCCCTCCCACGCCCTCAATCACTGTTGCCTCATTTTTAGAATGAATTTTGTTGATGCCCAAACTATATTGATAAAAGTCATGAATGAATTTCGCATTTGGAATTTGGCAGTTGATGCCCCAACTAAATGGATTTGATTCCACATCAATAAAATCCTTACCTCTATCTAGGCAGTTTCTTAAACCTCTTTTAACAGCTAAAGCCTCTACAATAAGACTTATTCTTTTTTTTTATCCAAAATTGGAAAAAGCCCAAAGAAATTTACTTTGACTATTTTTGAGAATTGCACCTTACCCCATGTTGCCATTAGCATCAGAAATACCACTAGAGTTGAGCTTTAATCTGCCCAAACTTGGAAACTTCCATCTGATCACCTGACTTGGCCTACTTCTCTATTTTCTTTGCAAGCCTGCTACCCATTCGACCACCAAGGGAACACATAGTTGAAGGCCAACATTTGCTATATTTAGAGCTATAGGTTTCTTTCTTTCCCTTTGGGTGACATTTTCTACCCATTCTCAATCCATGCGCTATTATGTTTACACAACTATCGTGTTTTGTTCGAGTAACTTAGGTATATACTTTATTGAAAATTGAATATGTTATGTGTCAATGTTTTATGACCCTGTTTTACGTATTTGTGAAACGTGTCACCTGTGGAACTCAAATGAGGTATCTTCATTATGTTACTGAACTCTTGCGTGATTTTATATCCGATATGCATGATTGAAATTGACAAATTAAAATTGGTATTAAAGTATCCATGACTTTTCTTTCAATGTAGAGAATCACTACTCACCAACGTCAACTTTCTACGTAGCACCATTGGAACATTGATACTACCACCGCATATAACATGGTTTGATTTGAAGACCTCTCGGTAAAGTATACATTATTTTATATTGTTTTTTATGCCCAAAGTTAAGGTAATACCCCAATCAACTGTTTGGCAAAAAGAAAAGAGTTGTGATGCAGTCAATCAAAGAAAAGAGTTCTCTTTTCTTGAAACTAATTTTCAAATTAACACTAAAATTACTCCATTTCTCTACGATTATCTTGGTTCGAAACATTCGTAGTTTGGGGTATGTAATCTAGCCCTTAATTGAACCCACGACAAGCTATCCCACGATAGATGCATATATGCAATCTGCATATATGCATTGTATATATGCGTATTGCATATATCCAGCTTCATATATGCAATATATGCAGTTGCATATATGCAGATTTAGTATGCCTTGAAACTACCGTCCTGGTGTCAGCAACCATAAAAAAACATCGTGTCCAAAGACTTTGGGGGCATTGTACTTCCCATGTCAGAGGAGTATTCTATAAAGCATTAGGTCCCATTGTTTCCCTTAGGATAGCAGAATGTTATCTAAAGCCTTTCGACAAGATAACATTATTAAGGATGCAGCCTTAATTTAAATCCTGAACACATTTGCAAAGACCATTAATACTCAATGCCTTAGGGGTCATCGTACCTCTCAGACCCACTAAGTGTAATTTAAAGCATTTATAGATCCAAGAAGACTGTAATATACATATAAGACCATTGTATTAATATAATACTACGGTATCTAAAGCCATTGGGGCCACTATACTCTTTAGATCCATGAAGGATTTTCTAGGAGAGGAATTTCTTTCAAATGTGGTCACCAAAATCAAGCCTAGAAGTTAAACTACATGTAGTTAAGAATATAATATTGTAGCTATAAAAAACTAAGCTGCGATTTTAATAAGGCTACAGAGTTAAGACAACCAGGTATACAAGTCACAGAAGACAAAAGATCAAGCAAGTCTAACATTAATCTGCGGTTAAAAAATGGAACAAGCAAAATAATAAGACATAAGGATGAATAATATGTGTGCTTGAAATATAAGTGTCCTTGACATTAGAGAATCTATAAGGTAATATGTTTTTCTTGGCCTCTGGATAGTTTTTGGAAACTTATGCCTCAACTCTAGCTGCAGATGTACTATTTATTCTTGCTGATAAAAAAGTCCCTGAATATATTAAAATTGGCCAAGGCATACTAACTAGCTTTCTTTAAGGCATCATATTGCATATTTCATATATGCAGCTTGCATTTTCCTATTTCGCAAATCCAACTATTTATGGGTTTCACTATCAAGGTATACTCTACTTTGCTTTTATTCTTATAAGTATGTAGCTTAGAAGTCAATGTCGATAACAAGGAATGAGAAATTCAATATGACAAGGTATGGGGTTGGTAGTATGATGTGGGTTTCTTTTAGATATCAAATAATATTAGGATGAAAAAAGCTTAGGATAAAAAAATGCTCATGTATGTTACTGATTGTATATTTACTATTGTGATTGTATCTTTGTTCGAGAAACTGATTAGTTATGTTTATTGTTTGTCAAATTGTACATAAAACCGAGAGGGAGAGAGTGATAATGGCGAGAGGTGGGAAGAAGGATGGGAAGACAACAGAAGCAGATGACTGCAAAAGACTTAAAAGAATTGCAATTTCCAAAAACATGCCTCTGATGCTCCCGCAAAGGCCTGCTCAGTTTCTCTCACCCCATCCAAGATGGTGGTCAAACACCACGATATAGACATTTTGAGGAAGTCCCACACAAAGAATAAATTCATATTCTCCTTTCCCGGCCTTCTAGCTCCCATCTCCGAATTTGGGATTTTTTTTATATTATTGAATTTGTTGTTACCCCTTAAACAGGGTGGATAGTTCAATAAACAAAGAAGACTATGCCCAATTTTTTTTAAAAATTGACACTTTATTTTTTTGAGACACTGAATTTGATTGATGAATATTATATATTTCATTTTATATGTGAATTCGTTTGATTAATGTAGACAATTTGGATGTTGGACTATTTGTTATTTGTTAAGTAGGGTGAATAGTTCCATAAACAAAGGAGACAATGCACAACTTTTTATATAATTTGACACTTCGTTTTTTTAAGACACAACGTGAATTCGAATGATGAATGTTGTATATTTCGTATTAAATGTGAATTTACTTGATGAATTTAAACTATTTGAATGTTATTGGACTATTTGTAATTTTCTAAGCTGTGATACCCCGCCCAATTAAATATAGGGTGATCAGTCCTCTACCAATTCAAAACGGGATATTCAGTTGGTTCATTCTTAGCATCACTGTCGAAAAACCTTTTAACATATTAATCACCTAATATAAAATTAAGCTAGGCGTCAAACATTTCCAATTTTAGTAAAACCAAGTAAATCCATTTCTTTCCATCTTCAAATATAAACCATTCACCACACATAGGAATATAATAAATGTTGAACATGAATCAACTAATGAAATAAATAAGATTGGGTAAAACCTCCCAATTCAAAATTCCAAACCATAAAATAAACTGAATACAATATCTCTGATGAAGAACTAGAAGTGGGCGACATAAGCCCTAAATAAGAAGCCTAGATGAAACTGAATGGAAAGGATAGATGTGTCTACAGCAAGGACCTACAGCTTCCACAACAGCTGCAGCACGTCAAACAACCCAAATCTCTAAATCTGGAACCCCTGTAGCTGAGCACCTGATATAATACATATATATAGCAAAAGAGAGAAGAGATACAAAAATGGGTCAGAGCCCGATGTGTAAAAATGATTTAGCAAGTATTTAAAACTGGTTCTTAAAACAAGTCTTATACGCATGTTAGTTATCAAACTCTAACATGCGTTTCTCACCTCTCGTCTATTGTGCACGCCTAACGTACATCTAATCTCCCCCTAGTTATACCTCCCAGTCTAACTAGTCAAAAAATATACTAATATTAACTATGCTCACTAGTAGTATTCCCGTATCGCCCATACAATACGCTAATCAGATAGTTTATCTCACATACTAAGTTTCATTATTCACCGTTTGAATGGTTAATCTTTTATTCACTAAGATTATTTTATTTCTCATTTTCATTTTATCTACTAGTTTCATAAAGTAGAAATTTACCCAAGTACACTCATACATATATATAGTCTCATTATCCCTATATATATACACTAATCCTGCACCCTGAGGTTAAGACGACTTGGTGCAATGTAATGATTATTATTATTACCAAGTCTACTAATTTCACACATTGGCAATATTCACAAGTTCATATATATACATCATCCCTATACATACATACATATATATATATACATATATATATATATATATATATATATACATATATATATATATACACACTAATCCTGCACCCCCGGGCTAAGACCCATTAGTGCACCTATCCAGAACAACCTGCATCCCCAGGTTAGCACCCATTAATGCACCTATCATTAACAATTCAGCACCCCCGGGTTATCACCCAATACTGTGCCTAACAATAGAATCTTGCATCCCCGGGTTATCACCCATTAGTACACTTAACAATAGAGTTTCTGCACCCCCGAGTTATCACTCATTAGTGCGCTTAATTATAAGGTTCTTGCACCCCCGTGTTATCACCCATTAGTGCTCTTAACAATAATATCACATAATAGGCATACACACATTCTATTATAATTTATAGATATTTCTCCAACTTACATACATACTCCTCATACGTATTTTAACCTCATCACTACGTATAGTATAAATATTTAGATTATTATCTCTCTCGTAATCTCCAAGGTACATTCTCTCTATACCAAAATAATTAAAGTATTAATTCTCCCATACTTTTCCCAAAATTCTATCCTATTTGAATTTACTATTTGGCAATTTCTCTCACTCCAATAAACCGGAAAACTCAAAACTGGACTTTGAGAAAATCCCCAAAAATTGCCTCTATCGCTCGAACCAGAAGGGTTGTCATTTGAACGACTTCCACGTGTCGTTCAAGCGACTTCGCGCGAGATGCCATCTCTCTCGAACGACTTCGCGCGAGAACGCGCGAGATGTCACTGTTCGTCTTCTTTCCCAGCATTTTACGTTTTTCCACCATTTATGAACCTAAAAACCTCTAAGATTCAACACCCAATGCTTCATCATCAATACCCATCAACCTTAACAGGTTATAAATCATTCCTAGCCTCTCAGGATCATTAATTCGTCATAAATCATCATAATTATATAAAATCCCCAAATCAATTCATATGAACCCTAGTTTCCAAATTTTCAATTAAAGAACCTAATCAACCCAGATTCGTTCATCAATATATAATTCAATTTCGTAGTTCATCCTCTACATTGATGACAAAATATTAACAACTAATTACCCCAACCTCTGATCATCATTTAACCTCCAATTTTCACCCAATTAACATGTAAATCAAGGATTGAATTCACCTACACTAACATGAGTATGATTATTGCTAAAGAAAGCAAGTAATAAACAGTTGCCTCGAATATGACGTTCTAATCCATTGGTGATGTTGGTATATACGCATTCCTCTCTTCTCGATCTACGCGTTGGTGGTCACGGTTATGCAAGGTGAGGATGATTTGGCCTCCTTCTTGGGTTTTGGTTCTCCCCTACTCTTTCTATGGCCGTTCTTTTTTTTTCCAACTCTCAACCCCAATGAACTTATTTAGGCTGATAAAAATAATTCTTAATTTTCGTCCATTAATTCCACCCAAAAATATAATTTACCGTAATGCCCTCTCGGGATGCCGGTTAGGCATAAAATTGCCCCGGGACCCAAACTAAACAACCGGGTATACTGTTTTGACTATCTCGACCCTTACAGACTCAACGGTGCACTCGAAATTACCATACGAGTTAATAAAAAATAATTTCTCTTTTTATTCTATTCAATTAGTCCCAACACGACTCACACGCATGTCAGACTTAAATTACCAAACTGTCGTATTTCTCACTTCCGACAATTTATCAAATGTTATAATTCCATATTACATATCACACAGTAATATTCAATAATTATCAACAATAAGTATTAACCCTTGGCACGCTAGTTAATAATTATTTTAATCTGAATTAATAACAAATTAATTTCTCACATTTTAATTTAATTAATCCAACAACAATAATTAATCGCATACTTATTCCCATAATAATAATTAATCACATAATTATTTAAATCGTCAAAAATACGGGGTGTTACATACTTTCCCCCTTACAACGGAATTTCGTCCTGAAATTCGGAAAAAGTATACCAGGTAAAGACAACGCTTTAAAAATATTGCGCATCGTATCCCGACGCTCATAGGTAAGCTACTCCGTATCACCCATATAGTACGCTATCGAATACCCTTAATAATGAACACTTCACATGTGTTTGCTTTAAACTGTAGGTTACCCTATCATATAGGCTCTTGCCCAAGCCTTACAGTTTAAGTTTCACTACTTACTATATTTTAGATATTCACTATCTGGTCTTCTACTATTTGCACCTTAGTAGATTTATCCTCCTTTCAGATACATACGACTTCGTCTCATATCGTGCATACAAGTAAATTAGTTGTGCAATATATATTTCACACATAATATATACAATAATATCGATTCTTCTCCGACATTTGAAATCATAATTGGTCCCCCACCTTTAACTCTCAAGTAGGACAATAACAAAGTTTATTATGCCATACTTCTATTGGCACTCTTCCCGAACGTGAACTTATAGGAGTTATTTGGACACAAACTCCACTAGTGGAAGGTACTGCCTCACGTCTTCCCCTAATATCTCAGGGTCCACATAAAATTTTCTCTCCCGCAACCGATTAGACCGCTTGTCCTGCCCATCCCTCTGTGGGTATTAGGCCGTACTCAATCGCATCTTAGTACCTATAATCTTACTATCTCAACTACATGAGAAGATCCTTGGGGATACTCTTCCATTCTCTAGTGGAAGGAGCCCCTACTGGTTTCGAATTGTCCGCCATTTTTCTAACAATCAGCTGACCCACTACAAGACTAACTTTGAAGCTTACTCTACATTAAACCAATTACCACTGTTATTTGTATCCTGATACATTTTATACTCTCTTAAATGTACTTCTAATCGTGATACGTGTGACTTTGTCGTATCGTGTGACACAAGTCTCTTTTCTCGCTCCAAAAATCTCAGTTCATTTTGAAACGTAAGTCTCTAACAAATCTTACGGAGTAATCTTAGGCTTACCCGACTACATGTTATCGAATTCACAAGATAATCATGTAATACCCCGTATTTTTATGGCTTTTAAAATTTAGGGATTTATTAAATTTAATTGAGATAAATTAATTTAATTTTAATCCGGAAAGTTGTTTTAAATATTTACTAGCGTGACGAGAGTTAGTAATTATTGGAAATTTGTTGAATGTTACTGGATGAGTATAGTAATATATGCGATTTATTTTATAAAAATTGTCACGTGTGAATAAAATGACAATTATGGAAATTAAGTCGGGACGCGCCTGTGTCGTGTCAGGACTAAATTATTATTATATAAAGTGAATAAATTATAAGTTGTCCGTATGATCATTTCGAGTGCGCCAAAGTGTCCAAAAGGGTCGAGATAGTCAAAATAATGTACCCGATGGTTTAGTTTGGGTCTCGGGGAGTTTCTAGGCTTAATTAGTACCCCCGGAGGGAATTTTGGACATTTCGTAATTTTGGGTAATTAAACCCACGAATTTTCTAGGGTTATATCAGATGGAAAGTGTTGTCTTCTAGGGTTAGCATGACCAAAAACAAAAGACGGCCATTGGAGAGGAAAAGGAAGAGCTTACCAAGGAGTTCTAGGCCAAGAACTCCTCCGTTTGCACCGCCGTCACCGCCAAAAGTTAGATCGCGCAACGAGGATCACCACTCCACTGATTTCATCCATAAATCAGAAACAAAAATTCTCAGGCAAGTATTTATCTTGCTTAATTTAGTTAATGCCTCATTCATATTAGTTTAGGGTTAATTAGGATGAGTTTTTATGAAAGAAAACCTATGTTGGAGGTTAGAAATCGCATGTTGTAGAGATATAAACATCATTCTGGAAATTCCCTTCACATGTAGAGGTTGAACCATGAATTTATGTTGGGTTAAAAGTAGAAATTTTAGAAAAATAATGAGAAGAATTAAGTTAAAGAAATTTTTAGGGTTCATGAGAATTATATGAATTTTGGCCCTTTTAATTCATGATACTTGAGGAAAATTCGCATTCTTTACGTAGAATCTTGTTCATTTGGGTTTAGAATGATTGTAGTATAAATTTCTGGGAGTTTGAGAGTTAAAAACTTGGATTTGGATGATTTTTGATGATAATTCCTGCAACTGGTAATCTGTAATTTTCGCCATACCTGTTTGATCGATCGATCGACTGTTCGATCGATCGACCCCTCTTGGGAAAAATTAGATTTTTCCTTACGTTGACCTAACCCGATTAAATGAATAATAAATTATGACTAATGTTATTAGAATATCATTAAACATAAAAAGAACCAGTAGGGTCAAGGTAAACCCCGTTTAGTGGAACTTTAATGAAATGGGAAAAATGAAGGATAAACGGGAAAGATTCTTACCTAAGAAATTTAATGGGTGTAGACTTAATAATCGAAATGACTAGGAGTTGGATTAGAAGGTAAGAGAAAGGGCCTACTGAATTTGTACTTAGCTAAGGAAAATACTTCTAGAGATGAGAAGTGAGTTGGAATAAATTAAATTTCAAAAAATGAAAATGAATAAGCTCGTTATAAGAACTAATCGAATAAAAATGTATTAAGAATGGAATAATATAATGTTGGGTCGTAGGCGTACCTAACTTATGACTGTGAATAGTTATATATCTATATGACTCTATGATTGATCATATATTTTATTTGTGTGTAAAAATCATGTCCGCGCTACTTGCTATCCCTGAGGTTACCGCGTTGGGATAGTCTTATCTCGATGGGACCTTTATGGGGGATATTGACTCGTACCCAGAAGATAGGAATCCTTGGTACAGGCTATCGGATCGATAGTCTGACGGTCCTAAGAGACGTGAGGGTATGTGCTATCCTCTTAGTGACTTGGAAACTATGTTTCGCTCATTTTGTATGTGTTTTGTGTTAATACAGTTCGAGAGTGATTCTGAACTAGTATTTCCCTTAGTACGAGTGATACGGGGACTGGAGAGCAGAGTATGCCCACACCATAGATTTTATGTGGGGTGCTGTTAGAATATATATATTATATGATTACTTAATATATATATTTAAATCTGGAATTTGGGAACTACCTGCTGTGATTATGGTATGTGAGAAAAGAATAATTATTTCAACTTGGGAATAAGTGTTTGAAAAGTATGATATATTACTGAGGAACTCTATAATCATATAAGGCTTATGTAAGAATTGTTCTAATAAATAAGATTAACCTCCTTAACATTGGAAATCGGCAACTTGAAATCTTACGAGTAACTTAAGATAAATGAAGTTAAACTGTTGGGGAGATTAGTACGATAGTTGTGCACACTAGAAGAGAGGTGAGACGTTCTCAAGAGAGTGTCGTTACTAATATGTTATTGCATTAGCCAGTAAACATTTTAAATACTTGCTAAACTAAATTTTTAAACTGTTTTACCATCGGGCTCTGACCCGTTTACTGTTATCTCTCATCCCTTGTATATTTATTTGTATATATTGCAGGTGCCCAGCCATAGGGGCGTCTTGCATAGGATCCTTTGGAAGGAACGCGCTGCAGCTTAGGTGGGAGTTGCAGGCCTCTTGCTTAGACGATCTCAATTTTGTTGATTCCACTCCTAGCACTATTTTATCCAGTTTGGGCATGTGTCGCCCTTTTCCATTATTCAGTTGTTTTATTGGATATTGTGATTCGTTTATTTCCAGTATTTACACGTTGGGATTTATTATTGTCAGGATGTTTTTCTTTAAGTTTTAAATGTTGGAATCAATCAGTTGAATGTTTAATTGTTCGGATTATATGTTACAGAATAGTTGTTGTGTGATTCTTAAACTATGAATTATGTTAAGTTTTAAAATGTTGGTCTTTAAAATAAAATTTGGAAAGTAATGTCTAAAATGGCCTTGACACTTAGCTTAATTATTTAGGGTGTTTAATTGGAAAGTTATTTTTACGACAGTGATGCTAAGAATGAACCAACCGTTCACCTTGATTATAATTTAATAAAGGATTGATCACCCGATATTTAATTAGGGGGGATGTCACAGGTGGTATCAGAGCATCAGGTTCTAATGTCTTTTAGGATATGTGCGGCTTATTATGCTTTCAGCGTTGCTTTGTTTGATATACAGCCCTACGTTTAGGATTCTAAATTTCTTTGATGAGATTTCGTTTTCCTGCTATAACGTATATACATTAGTGAATTCTAATTTCATTCGGATGTGTTCGTGTGCCGAGCGATGACGGATGTCAGAAGAGGATCGTTAAGCAGACATCATGAGGCAGGGCTCAGTTAGGGTTATAAAGTATATTCGAGGATGATGACCGTAGTCGAGGTCACCTCCATTACGGCACGAGAAGCCGAGACTGGAAAGGTGAGTAAGGCGCAGCCATGATTTCCAAATGCTGCTATAGTCGAATGAGGTGCGAGAGTAAACTCACCCAACGTGTTACAAAACGTGTAGAGAACTGTCAGTGGGAATTCTATAACTGCGGGAATTGTGTGTGTTTACCAAAGGAGGTAAAGTATCCAAGGGTTTAGATATAGGACGGAGTGTGGCTAACTGAAAGTGAAAATTTAGAGAAAATTTTCTTGGCTGTTGGAACGAAGTTATAATGATGGGAGTCGACCACCAATTTTTGAAGTGGAATGCTATGTCTATAGGAGAACCTTAGGTACTGTGTTGACCGTATGTTCCTTCATCAGATGTTCAGGATTAGAAGTGAACGTTGTCCTGAACTCATCACAGGAGGACGTGACAGAGGTCCATTTGTGAATATGAATCTTAACCGTTAGCGAATTTTGTATCGAAAGATGTAGATACAAGTGGAGGAAACGACTCCAAGTGGGAAATCGACTCGTAGTAATAGTTGATAACACTCAAAGAGAAAATTTTGATGGACGACCGATTTAGAGAATGAAAATGTCGTATTTTGTCAGTAAAGATGATAATGCTCCTTTGTGTGGGAAGCTAAAAGAATCGAAGAATTTAGTCGAGAATAAGACTGAATACAACGGTGGTGGTGTAGCACCACAAAGGGGTGTAGATACACATCCGGGGACCCATTCAAATGATTCGGATAATAGAATTCTTACCAAGTGATGGTAAATTCAGTAAGGACTATTATAGAGAGTGACATGTTCTTTAGGGCCTAAAAGGCTAAGGGAATAACCGGGGTAGCCAACAGGAATCGAGTCTACTAAAGTCCGAGAGAAGGACAATCCTAACATGGTTAGTAGGACAGGTGATAAGTGGATTATGTGTTGAGGTATATTGTGGGGAGTGAAATCGCACGCGATATTATTTTTCGAAGTGAGTAAAAGGGACAAGAATACGGTGCCTAGTAAAGGACAACGATTAAAGTAGTTTTGTTTTGATTTGGGCAGACGTGTTACGTCTGGAAACCATTTGTGCAATCAGGACGATTGGCAAGGTGGAAGTATAAGTTGTATCATCAGAGGATGAGGCATGTTTATGTGACACGAGCGAGTCACTACATCTTGTTCATTGCTAGATTAGCATGTGAGACGAGTTTATTGAGTATAATTATAAACGTTATTATTATGTGAATATTTTTCCCTAGTGTAGCAGGATTTTTATTTAGTGATATCCGCGGAGGATGAATGAGTATATTAACAGTGTTATGTACTTTATTGAGGTTACTCGTTGTAGTGATGCGATATGCGAGTATGATATTATCTTTGTTACAACGTTATAGAAATGGTTAGTACGATAGTGGGCAATTATTGCAAGGCTATCGGAGTGGTTGCATTAGTGCAACATGTTTTTGTTCTGGCGAGGCTTCACCTGCAAGAAGGTCGGACTCGCACTGATATTATCTATCCTAGAGACTTCGGAGGGGATAGTGGGCTCGAGATATTCGATACCGATGTATGTATGGACTTTGTCATTATGATTTAGTATGTATTGGGTTTACTTTTAAGCGAAAATATTTAACTCAGTATTATGTTTAGCACTCAAGACTTGGGGATAGGGAGAGTGCATTGTTATATCTATCCTCTAGAGATATGGGAGTTGAGAGTTATACCCCTATTATTAGATAAAGGGATTTCGAGAATTCCGATTGTATGTGTTCGAGGTTTATGGAATGCAATTACCACCAACCAATACTGAACGATAGTGCAATTGATGAAATGTTCTTTGTTAAGTATAATTACGGGAGGAAATGTAACTTTTCTGTCAAGAGACGGAATAAAGGGGTACATGATATGGACGGAGGACCTAAAGGATTTCGATAACCGACAATGATAGGCTGCAGTGTATCGGGAGGGTTCCTTGTTTGGATTTCACTTTGCGAGACATCCCACGCATGAAACTTAGCGTAAGGTTGGAAATAGGGAGACGTTTGGTCATTAGTCCATGAGTTCGGTACCCCGGTCGAAATGGGATCAAGTAATTATATCTGTAAGTTGGAAGTCGAATTTTAATTTAAGGCTAGTGGAGCCGGTTGTGTGGTAAGAAAGCATTGAAAGTTTTATTTTATCACCACAAGTTAAGGGGTGGAATGAGGATAAGGAGGATTTAAAATTTCGACCTCTAGGGTAATTGAGAGTACCCAAGTGTTGTAACCGCATTCAGAACACAAGGTAAATAAAGAGTTGGGATGATTTTAGCATTGATTATATGGAAAGAATTTTTATACAAAAGATATGACTTGTATTTATTTTGATGAATAGAGCGTTAGTGATTTATTTTGGTTGTTGTACCTATTTGGGAAAATTGTTGTACTTATCTGAAGAAGTTTGAGAATGATTGTTCCTCTTTTGTTGTCATGGAATTTGAATGCCCTATTCCTTATATTTTGTTGGATTTAGTTAGTTCTACAGTTGAGTAGCGCGCCGTTCGCTCTCCCAGGGCGGTCGGGGTGTTACAAAATGTGGGCATCTTGGTTAACTGATGTTAAATTCTTTCGAGTTGAAGGGACATGGAAATAGATGTGTGAAATATATGTTTGTGGGACTAGCATAACGAAGCGGAAGTGATAGAGTGGATTAAACGTCACATGAGGGGCGATAATCCATACATAAGTGTGCAATTAGAATAGCACACCCTAATTCGATTGGAAGGCTGTGGGAAGCCATTTAAGAAGGGGTATTTCTTGAATAGAGTAAAAATTTAATTACTATGAAGAACACTCGGAGCGGAGTTGTTATTAGTCAAGTGTGAGAGAGACTTGCGCATACAAAGAGTGATGAGGTTTGTATAGTATAAAAGATACAGAAGTGCGCATCGTGGAGAAAAGAGCACGAGTCGAAACTTTCGGCATACACCAAGGAAGGAAGGGGAGTATTACGTGCCACTTAATGTGAGACATTTCAAGGAAATAAAATTGATGTTTAACGGTACGTAGTGAGTAGCATATGCATGCACCACTCATAGATAGAGATCGGTTGAAATAAGAAGATAAACCATAGAATTGTGTGGCTATCGACAATTCCTATAATGCGAGAGGCCGGTAGAGTCGGTAAAATTTCTCGGATGGGTTACCACCTTCAAGATAAGATCAAGGGTTCATCCGAACGGGTGAAACAAATCGCCAGGAAGGAAGTGATTGACATTCCTTTGGGGTGATTTACAATATTAACTAAAGTGCCCCAGTCTTCCGTTGAAAGGAAGGGATCGCCCCGGTAAGTGGTCTTACACAGTATTATTTTCTGAATCGGGATGAGATTTTTGAATCCCACCTTCAATATGGGATTTCAGGAAAACGACGGAGATAACGTTTCGCTATGAGTGGGAGGTATCACCCATAGCCGAGGAACAGGCGCACGGTGATTAAAGATTAGTGGGGCCCCGGGCCGCGCGAAGGTAATTTTGGAATTTTGGTGATCATTTCATTTCCACAACGGACATAACTAGCACGTGAAGTATAGTATGGTAGAGTTCCGTGGAAGCACTCGTACCTGTCTGTCGTGAACGAGATGCTTATTAATGTTTTGGTGTGGAAAAATCTCAACTATTCTCCCTCTACGTATGTTTAGAGGTGAGCGGATAATAAGAATTTTGAATCGATCGAGAATAATCCGATAACTATGGTGGAATTCCATGACTGTTTTAGACGAACAAGAGTGGTCAAATGTTCGTATGGATTTTCTCAGAATGGAAGTTTTGTATATAAATAAATCCGAGTAGTTGTCATATAGTGAGGTGCGGCCTCCCAATGATAGTGAGAAAATAGAAATTTATAATGTATAGGCGTGACCTATTCGAATATTGTCGGTTAGAGCACCATGTGAAGTGTCTCCAATGAGAATGTTAATCAAGCTTGATGTGAGGCGGGGGCTATGGTGATTACTGCCTTACTATGTAGATAGTTTGCGTACTGAAAAGATATCCAGAACTGTTTTACCAGGTAGGCCTTATTCTCCGAATTTTGGGACGAAATTTCGTTATTAGGGGGGAAGTATGTAATACCCCGTATTTTTATGGCTTTTAAAATTCAGGGATTTATTAAATTTAATTGAGATAAATTAATTTAATTTTAATCCGGAAAGTTGTTTTAAATATTTACTAGCGTGACGAGAGTTAGTAATTATTGGAAATTTGTTGAATGTTACTTGATGAGTATAGTAATATATGCGATTTATTTTATAAAAATTGTCACGTGTGAATAAAATGACAATTATGGAAATTAAGTCGGGACGCGCCTGTGTCGTGTCAGGACTAAATTATTATTATATAAAGTGAATAAATTATAAGTTGCCCATATGGTCATTTCGAGTGCGCCAAAGTATCCGGAAGGGTTTAGATAGTCAAAATAATGTACCCGGAGGTTTAGTTTGGGTCTCGGGGAGTTTCTAGACTTAATTAGTACCCCGGGAGGGCATTTTGGATATTTCGTAATTTTGGATAATTAAACCCACGAATTTTCTAGGGTTATATCAGATGGTAAGTGTTTTCTTCTAGGGTTAGCATAACCAAAAACAAAAGACTGCCATTGGAGAAGAAAAGGAAGAGCTTACCAAGGAGTTATAGGCCAAGAACTCCTCCGTTTGCACCGCCGTCACCGCCAAAAGTTAGATCGCGCAACGAGGATCACCACCACACTGATTTCATCCACAAATCAGAAACAAAAATTCTCAGGCAAGTATTTATCTTGCTTAATTTAGTTAATGCCTCATTCATATTAGTTTAGGGTTAATTAGGATGAGTTTTTATGAAAGAAAACCTATGTTGGAGGTTAGAAATCGCATGTTGTAGAGCTATAAACATCATTCTGGAAATTCGCTTCACATGTAGAGGTTGAACCACGAATTTACGTTGGGTTAAAAGTAAAAATTCTGGAAAAATAATGAGAAGAATTAAGTTAAAGAAATTTTTAGGGTTCATGAGAATTATATGAATTTTGGCCCTTTTAATTCATGATACTTGAGGAAAATTCGCATGCTTTACGTAGAATCTTGTTCATTTGGGTTTAGAATGATCGTAGTATAAATTTCTGGGAGTTTGAGAGTTAAAAACATGGATTTGGATGATAATTCCCGTAACTGGTAATCTGTAATTTTCGCCATACCTGTTTGATCGATCGATCGAGCCAAGAGCTTCGATCGATCGACCCATCCTGGGAAAAACTATATTTTTCCTTACGTTGACCTAATCTGATTAAATGCGTAATAAATCATGACTAATGTTATTAGAACATCATTAAACATAAAAAGGACCAGTAGGGTCAAGGTAAACCCCGTTTAGTGGAACTTTAATGAAATGGGAAAAATGAAGGATAAACCGGAAAGATTCTTACATAAGAAATTTAATGGGTGTAGACTTAATAATCGAAATGTCTAGGAGTTGGATTAGAAGGTAAGAGAAAGGGCCTACTGGATTTGTACTTAGCTAAGAAAAATACTTCGAGAGATGAGAAGTGAGTTGGAATAAATTAAATTTCGAAAAATGAAAATGAATAAGCTCGTTATAAGAACTAATCGAATAAAAATGTATTAAGAATGGAATAATATAATGTTGGGTCGTAGGCGTACCTAACTTATGAGTGTGAATAGTTATATATCTGTATGACTCTATGATTGATCGTATATTTTATTTGTGTGTAAAAATCATGCCCGCGCTGCTTGCTATCCCTGAGGTTACCGCGCTGGGACAGTCTTATCTCGATGGGACCTTTATGGGGGATATTGACTCGTACCCTAGAAGATAGGAATCCTTGGTACAGGCTATCGGATTGATAGTCAGACGGTCCTAAGAGACGTGAGGGTATGTGCTATCCTCTTAGTGACTTGGAAACTATGCTTCACCTCATTTTGTATGTGTTTTGTGTTAATACCGTTCGAGAGTGATTCCGAACTTGTATTTCCCTTAGTACGAGTGATACGGGGACTGGATAGCAGAGTATGCTCGCACCATAGATTTTATGTGGGGTGTTGTTAGAATATATATATTATATGAGTACTTAATATATATATTTAAATCTGGAATTTGGGAACTACCTGCTGTGATTATGGTATGTGAGAAAAGAATAATTATTTCAAATTGGGAATAAGTGTTTGAAAAGTATGATATATTACTGAGGAACTCTATTATCATATAAGGCTTATGTAAGAATTGTTCTGATAAATAAGATTAACCTCCTTAACATTGGAAATCGGCAACTTAAAATCTTACGAGTAACTTAAGATAAATGAAGTTAAACTGTTGGGGAGATTAGTGCGATAGTTGTGCACACTAGAAGAGAGGTGAGACGTTCTCATGAGAGTGTCGTTACTAATATGTTGTTGCATTAGCCAGTAAATATTTTAAATACTTGTTAAACTAAATTTTTAAACTGTTTTACCATCGGGCTCTGACCCGTTTATTATTATCTCTCCTCCCTTGTATATATATATGTATATATTACAGGTGCCCAGCCACAGGGGCGTCTTGCATAGGATCCTTTGGAAGGAACGCCACTACACCAAAAATGGCGATTGGTCACGGCCAAAATCCCTGACCAAAACTGTGGGTCGCGGACTTGGGCCGTGACCATTTCGGGCGTGACCATTTTCGTGGGTCGCGGTCCAAGTCCGTGACCAAAAAATGGCCACGACCAAGAGGGGTCACGGCAGATGGTCGCTGACTTTGGCCGTGACCCATGCCGTGACGGGGTCGCGGCGCTCATCCGTGACCCACAACCGTGACAAATTGGTCGCTGCCAAAGTCCGCGACCCACGTCCGTGACAAAAAAAAATTTAAAAAAATGGTCGCGGTCCTTATCCGTGACCCACAACCGTGACAAATTGGTCGCGGCCAAAGTCCGCGACCCACGTGCGTGACAAAAAAAAATTAAAAAAATTGGTCGCGGCCCTAGTCCGTGACCCATAACCGTGACAAAAAAAATAAAAAAATGGTCGCGGACTTTGGCCGCGACCATTTTTAAGCACGACAAAAAAATAAAAATGGTCATGGACAAAGTCCATGACCATATTTATCTATAATTTAAAAAAAATGTATTTTTTTTGTCCAATCCTAAAATGGGGGGTCCTGTGAGTGCACCGTCGGCTGCTACGAGGTGTTACAAATATTTATTATAGGCAAAACAATAAAAAAATCACAAATTGCGAATTGAGAATGTTGTTAATAAACAAATATATATACAAACTTAAAAATATTACACGTCTTAATAATTCACAGACCAAAAAAAAATTGGGCAGAGTTTCCCCTATTTTCTTGACATTCCAAAACCTGTAAATGAAAAACCTGCTTATTATAAAACCCGCACGGCTATAAAATTCAACAATCAAATTATAAAAGCCCGCACGGCCATAAAACTAAACAATAAAAGCCCGCACGGCTATAACACATAAAAAACATTATCCTGAATGTCCACAACATATAAATAATCTTCATGTTGTAAACCATTGCCTCCTTCATTAGTTCCACGTGCAAAAATCCTACAAATGATAGGATACAAAAAATAAAAAAATATCAGTAACCAAGTTGTTTTACAAAAAATTTAATCAAGCTGAAAAATTGCATATATGAGTTAAAATTATCAGTAACCAAGTAGAAATATGAAAATTACCGTCGTTTTGAGAGGTATTGGTGGGAGGTGTTGGTGCCACCCACGGGGCCGTTCGGAGGCTGTTTCGAGTTTTCACCCTCTAACGTCATGTTTTTAAGCCTAAGTCTTGAAATATGCAAATTACTGAATTACTCTCAAACCGGGATACCCGCGGTTGCGAGGTCAGTTCCTACGAGTTATGTTGGTCCCGTGGGAGGTGTTGGTGCCACCCACGGGGCCGTTTGGGGGCTGTTCGAGTTTTCACCCTCTAACGTCATGTTTTTAAGCCTAAGTCTAGAAATAAGCATATTACCGTCGTACTCTCAAATCGGGAGACCCGCGACTGCGATGTCAGTTCCTACGAGTTACGTTGGTCCCGTGGGAGGTGTTGGTGCCACCCACGGCGCCGTTCGGGGGCTGTTTCGAGTTTTCACCCTCTAACGCCATGTTTTGCTTAAGTGTAGAAATACGCAAATTACCGTCGTATTCTCAAACTGGGAGACCCGCGGCTGTGAGATTAGTTCCTACGAGTTACGTTGGTCCCGTGGGAGGTGTTGGTGCCACCCATGGGGCCGTTCGGCGGCTATTTCGAGTTTTCACCCTCTAATGCCATGGTTTTAAGCCTAAGTCTAGAAATATGCAAATTATCATCGTATTCTCAAAACGGGAGTCCCGCGGATGCTGGGTCAGTTCCTACGAGTTACATTGGTCCCGTGGGAGGTGTTGGTTCCACCCACGGGGCCGTTAGAGGGCTGTTTCTAGTTTTCACCCTCTAACGCCATGTTTTTAAGCCTAAGTCTAGAAATATAAAAATTACCGTCGTATTCTCAAACCGAGCGTCCCGCGGCTGTAGGGTCAAATCCTACGAGTCACATTGGTCCCGTGGGAGGTGTTGGTGCCACCCACGGGGCCGTTCGGGGGTTGTTTCTAGTTCTCACCCCCTAACGCCTTTTAAGCCTAAGTCTCGAAAGATGAAAATTATCGTCGTATTCTAAAACTGGGAGTCCCGCGGCTGCGGGGTCAGTTTCTACGAGTTACATTGGTCCCGTGGGAGATGTTGGTACCACCCACGGGGCCGTTCGGGGGCTGTTTCGAGTTTTCACCCTAAAATGCCATGTTTTGCGTAAGTGTAGAAATACGCAAATTACCGTCGTATTCTCAAACCGAGAGACCCGCGGCTGCGGGGTCAGTTCCTACGAGTTACATTGGTCCCGTGGGAGATGTTGGTGCCACCCACGAGGATGTTCGGGGGCTGTTTCGAGTTTTCACCCTCTAACGCCATGTTTTGCTTAAGTGTAGAAATACGCAAATTACCGT
Source organism: Sambucus nigra (assembly GCA_949130495.1). Classification (NCBI taxonomy): domain Eukaryota; kingdom Viridiplantae; phylum Streptophyta; class Magnoliopsida; order Dipsacales; family Adoxaceae; genus Sambucus; species Sambucus nigra. The sequence goes on from OX422217.1 coordinate 423,872,902, forward strand.
CGTATTCTCAAACCGGGGACCCGCGGCTGCGAGGTCAGTTCTTACGAGTTACGTTGATTCAGTGGGAGGTGTTGGTGCCACCCACGGGGCCGTTCGGGGGCTGTTTCGAGTTTTCACCCTCTAACGTCATGTTTTTAAGCCTAAGTCTAGAAATAAGCAAATTACCATCGTACTCTCAAACCGGGAGACCCGTGGCTGCGAGGTCAGTTCCTACGAGTTACGTTGATCCCGTGGGAGGTGTTGGTGCCACCCACGGGGCCGTTCGGGGGCTGTTTCGAGTTTTCACCCTCTAACGTCATGTTTTTAAGCCTAAGTCTTTAAATATGCAAATTATCGTATTACTCTCAAACCGGGAGACCCGCGGCTGCGAGGTCAGTTCCTACGAGTTATGTTGGTCCCGTGGGAGGTGTTGGTGCCACCCACGGGGCCGTTCGGAGGCTGTTTCGAGTTTTCACCCTCTAACGTCATGTTTTTAAGCCTAAGTCTTGAAATATGCAAATTACTGAATTACTCTCAAACCGGGATACCCGCGGTTGCGAGGTCAGTTCCTACGAGTTATGTTGGTCCCGTGGGAGGTGTTGGTGCCACCCACGGGGCCGTTTGGGGGCTGTTCGAGTTTTCACCCTCTAACGTCATGTTTTTAAGCCTAAGTCTAGAAATAAGCATATTACCGTCGTACTCTCAAATCGGGAGACCCGCGACTGCGATGTCAGTTCCTACGAGTTACGTTGGTCCCGTGGGAGGTGTTGGTGCCACCCACGGCGCCGTTCGGGGGCTGTTTCGAGTTTTCACCCTCTAACGCCATGTTTTGCTTAAGTGTAGAAATACGCAAATTACCGTCGTATTCTCAAACTGGGAGACCCGCGGCTGTGAGATTAGTTCCTACGAGTTACGTTGGTCCCGTGGGAGGTGTTGGTGCCACCCATGGGGCCGTTCGGCGGCTATTTCGAGTTTTCACCCTCTAATGCCATGGTTTTAAGCCTAAGTCTAGAAATATGCAAATTATCATCGTATTCTCAAAACGGGAGTCCCGCGGCTGCTGGGTCAGTTCCTACGAGTTACATTGGTCCCATGGGAGGTGTTGGTGCCACCCACGGGGCCGTTAGAGGGCTGTTTCTAGTTTTCACCCTCTAACGCCATGTTTTTAAGCCTAAGTCTAGAAATATAAAAATTACAGTCGTATTCTCAAACCGAGCGTCCCGCGGCTGTAGGGTCAGTTCCTACAAGTCACATTGGTCCCGTGGGAGGTGTTGGTGCCACCCACGGGGCCGTTAGAGGGTTGTTTCTAGTTTTCACCCTCTAACGCCATATTTTTAAGCCTAAGTCTAGAAATATGCAAATTACCGTCATATTCTCAAACCGGGTGTCCCGCGGCTGCAGGGTCAGTTCCTACGAGTTACGTTGGTCCCGTGGGAGGTGTTGGTGCCACCCACGGGGACGTTCGGGGGCTGTTTCGAGTTTTCACCCTCTAACGCCATGTTTTGCTTAAGTGTAGAAATACGCGAATTACCATCGTATTCTAAAACCGGGAGACCCGCGGCTACGAGGTCAGTTCCTACGAGTTACGTTTGTCCCGTGGGAGGTGTTGGTGCCACCCACGGGGCCGTTCGGGGGCTGTTTCGAGTTTTCACTCTCTAACGTCATGTTTTTAAGCCTAAGTCTAGAAATAAGCAAATTACCGTTATACTCTCAAACTTGGAGACCCGGGGCTGCGAGGTCAGTTCCTACGAGTTACGTTGGTCCCGTGGGAGGTGTTGCTGCCACCCACGGGGCCGTTCGGGGGCTGTTTCGAGTTTTCACCCTCTAACGTCATGTTTTTAAGCCTAAGTCTTGAAAAATGCAAATTACCGTCGTATTCTCAAACCGGGTGTCCCGCGGCTGCAGGGTTAGTTCCTACGAGTCACATTGGTCCCGTGGGAGGTGTTGGTGCCACCCACGGGGCCGTTCGGGGGCTATTTTTAGTTCTCACCCCCTAAAGCCATGTTTTTAAGCCTAAGTCTAGAAATATGCAAATTATCGTCGTATTCTCAAATCGGGAGTCCCGCGGCTGCGGGGTCATTTCCTACGAGTTACGTTGGTCCCGTGGGAGGAGTTGGTGCCACCCACGGGGCCGTTCGGGGGCTGTTTCGAGTTTTCACCCTCTAACGTCATGTTTTTAAGCCTAAGTCCTGAAATATGCAAATTACCGTATTACTCTCAAATCGGGAGACCCGCGGCTGCGAGGTCAGATCCTATGAGTTACGTTGGTCCCGTGGGAGGTGTTGGTGCCACCCACAGGGACGTTCGGGGGCTGTTTCGAGTTTTCACCCTCTAACGCCATGTTTTGCTTAAGTGTGGAAATACACAAATTACCGTCGTATTCTCAAACCGGGAGACCCGCGGCTGCGAGGTCAGTTCCTACGAGTTACGTTGGTCCCGTGGGAGGTGTTGGTGCCACCCACGGGGCCGTTCGGGGGCTGTTTCGAGTTTTCACTCTCTAGCGTCATATTTTTGAGCCTAAGTCTAAAATAAGCAAATTACCGTCGTACTCTCAAACTTGGAGACCCGTAGCTGCGAGGTCAGTTCGTACGAGTTACGTTGGTCCCGTGGGAGGTGTTGGTGCCACCCACGGGGCCGTTCGGGGGCTATTTCGAGTTTTCACCCTCTAACGTCAAGTTTTTAAGCCTAAGTCTTGAAAAATGCAAATTACCGTCGTATTCTCAAACCGGGTGTCCCGCGGCTGCAGGGTCAGTTCCAACGAGTCACATTGGTCCCGTGGGAGGTGTTGGTGCCACCCATGGGGCCGTTCGGGGGCTGTTTCTAGTTCTCACCCCCTAAAGCCATGTTTTTAAGCCTAAGTCTAGAAATATGCAAATTATCGTCGTATTCTCAAACCGGGAGTCCCGCGGCTGTGGGGTCAGTTCCTATGAGTTACGTTGGTCCCGTGGGAGGTGTTGGTGCCACCCACGGGGCCGTTCGGGGACTGTTTCGAGTTTTCACCCTCTAACGTCATGTTTTTAAGCCTAAGTCTTGAAAAATGCAAATTACCGTCGTATTCTCAAACCGGGTGTCCCGCGGCTGCAGGGTCAGTTCCTATGAGTCACATTGGTCCCGTGGGAGGTGTTGGTGCCACCCACGGGGCCATTCGGGGGCTGATCTAGTTGTCACCCCCTAAAGCCATGTTTTTAAGCCTAAGTCTAGAAATATGCAAATTATCGTCGTACTTAAACCGGGAGTCCCGCGGCTACGGGATCAGTTCCTACGTGTTACGTTGGTCCCGTGGGAGGTGTTGGTGCCACCCACGGGGCCGTTCAGGGGTTGTTTCGAGTTTTCACCCTCTAACGTCATTTTTTTAAGCCTAAGTCTCGAAATATGCAAATTACCGTCGTATTCTCAAACCGGGCGTCCCGCGGCTGCGGGCTCAGTTCCTACGAGTTACGTTGGTCTCGTAGGAGGTGTTGGTGCCACCTACGGGGCCGTTCGGGGGCTATTTCTAGTTCTCACCCCCTAACGCCATGTTTTTAAGCCTAAGTCTAGAAATATACAAATTATCGTCGTATTCTCAAACTGGGAGTCCCGCGACTGCGGGGTCAATTCCTACGAGTTACATTGGTCCCGTGGGAGGTGTTGGTGCCACCCACAGGACTGTTAGAGGGCTGTTTCTAGTTTTCACCCTCTAACGTCAAGTTTTTAAGCCTAAGTCTAGAAATATGCAAATTAACGTCGTATTCTCTAACAGGGAGAGCCGCGGCTGCGAGGTCACTTCCTACGAGTTACGTTGGTCCCGTGGGAGGTGTTGGTGCCACCCACGGGGCCGTTCGGGGACTGTTTCGAGTTTTCACTCTCTAACGTCATGTTTTTAAGCCTAAGTCTAGAAATAAGCAAATTACCGTCGTACTCTCAAACTTGGAGACCCGCGGCTGCGAGGTCAGTTCCTACGAGTTATGTTGGTCTCGTGGGAGGTGTTGGTGCCACCCACGGGGACGTTCGGGGGCTGTTTCGAGTTTTCACCCTCTAACGCCATGTTTTGCTTAAGTGTAGAAATACGCGAATTACCGTCGTATTCTCAAATCGGGAGACCCTCGGCTGCGAGGTCAGTTCCTACGAGTTACGTTGGTCACGTGGGAGGTGTTGGTGCCACCCACGGGGCCGTTCGGGGGTTGTTTCGAGTTTTCACCCTCTAACGTCATGTTTTTAAGCCTAAGTCTAGAAATAAGCAAATTACCATCGTACTCTCAAACCGGGAGACCCGTGGCTGCGAGGTCAGTTCCTACGAGTTACGTTGATCCCGTGGGAGGTGTTGGTGCCACCCACGGGTCCGTTCGGGGGCTGTTTCGAGTTTTCACCCTCTAACGTCATGTTTTTAAGCCTAAGTCTTGAAATATGCAAATTATCGTATTACTCTCAAACCAGGAGACCCGCGGCTGCGAGGTCAGTTCCTACGAGTTATATTGGTCCTGTGGGAGGTGTTGGTGCCACCCACGGGGCCGTTCGGGGGCTGTTTCTAGTTCTCACCCCCTAAAGCCATGTTTTTAAGCCTAAGTCTAGAAATATGCAAATTATCGTCGTATTCTCAAACTGGGAGTCATGCGGCTGCGGGGTCAGTTCCTACGAGTTACGTTGGTCCCGTGGGAGGTGTTGGTGCCACCCACGGGGCCGTTAGAGGGTTGTTTCTTGTTTTCACCCTCTAACGCCATGTTTTTAAGCCTAAGTCTAGAAATATCCAAATTACCGTCGTATTCTCAAACCGGGCGTCCCGCGGCTGCGGGGTCAGTTCCTACGAGTTACGTTGGTCCCGTGGGAGGAGTTGGTGCCACCCACGGGGCCTTTCGGGGGCTATTTCTAGTTCTCACCCCCTAACGCCATGTTTTTAAGCGTAAGTCTAGAAATATGCAAATTATCGTCGTATTCTCAAACTGGGAGTCCTGCGGCTGCGGGGTCAGTTCGGACGAGTTACGTCGGTCCCGTGGGAGGTGTTGGTGCCACCCACGGGGCCTTTCGGGGGTTGTTTTGAGTTTTCACCCTCTAACGTCATGTTTTTAAGCTAAAGTCTAGAAATAAGCAAATTACCGTTATACTCTCAAACCGGGAGACCCGCGGCTACAAGGTCAGTTCCTACGAGTTACGTTGGTCCCGTGGAAGGTGTTAGTGCCACCCACGAGACCGTTCGGGGGCTGTTTCGAGTTTTAACACCCTAACGCCATGTTTTGCTTAAGTATAGAAATAGGCAAATTATCGTCGTATTCTCAAACCGGGAGACCCGTGGCTGCGAGGTCAGTTCCTACGAGTTACGTTGGTCCCGTGGGAGGTGTTGGTGCCACCCACGGGGCCGTTCGGGTGCTGTTTCGAGTTTTCACCCTCTAACGTCATGTTTTTAAGCCTAAGTCTAGAAATAAGCAAATTACCGTCGTATTCTCAAACCGGGAGACCCGCGGCTGCGAGGTCAGTTCCTACGAGTTACGTTGGTCCCGTGGGAGGTGTTGGTGCCACCCAAGGGGCCGTTCGGGGGCTGTTTCCAGTTTTCACCCTCTAACGTCATGTTTTTAAGCCTAAGTCTAGAAATAAAAAAATTACCGTCGTACTCTCAAACCGGGAGACCCGCGGCTGCGGGGTCAGTTACTACGAGTTACATTGGTCCTGTGGGAGATGTTGGTTCCATGCACGGGGTCGTTCGGGGGCTGTTTCGAGTTTTCACCCTATAACGCCATGTTTTGCATAAGTGTAGAAATACGCAAATTACCGTCGTATTCTCAAACCGGGGACCCGCGGCTGCGAGGTCAGTTCCTTCGAGTTACGTTGATCCCGTGGGAGGTGTTGGTGCCACCCACGGGGCCGTTCGGGGGCTGTTTCGAGTTTTCACCCTCTAATGTCATGTTTTTAAGCCTAAGTCTAGAAATAAGCAAATTACCATCGTACTCTCAAACCGGGAGACCCGCGGCTGCGAGGTCAGTTTCTACGTGTTACATTGGTCCCGTTAGAGGTGTTGGTGCCTCTCATGGGACCGTATGGGGGTTGTTTCGAGTTTTCGCCCTCTAACGCCATATTTTTAAACCTAGGTTATTATATATGCAAAATTATCCTCGTATTCTCAAACCGGGAGTCCCGTGATCGTGTGGTCTATTCGTACGAGTTACATTGGTTCCGTGCATGGTGTTGATGCCTCTAACGGGACCGTTTGGTGGATGTTTCGGGTTTCTCCCCTCTAACGCCATGCTTTTAAGCTTAAGTCTACACATTTTCAAATTATCGTCGTATTCTGAAACCGGGAGTCTAAAATATTTTCAACATATTATCTAATAATTATCCCGTACTCCTTCTAATTATCCCATACTCCTTCTAACATACTATCCAACAACAAGCAACAACCAATAATTATCCAACAGTCAAACCAAACAAAACCAATAATTATCCCGTACTCCTTCTATCATCTAAAAGATTTAATAGATAATGCATATCAATTATATAACTACTTTTGTTAAAGTAAAGCATAGTAGATCTAACCTGCAACAATAGCAATAGGGAATGTTCTTCTCCTTGATCCGAAACAATACATTGTCAATGTAGAACTGTGCTGCAGCATACATGGGAATGTTTTTAACTGTGCGTCTAGCATGCATAACACAAGATTTTTTAGAAATATAAATTGGAGCTATAGCACACTGATACTAAAATGAGTCCCAACAAAATATACAATATATTCCCCAGAAGCATAGTTAGCTTTATTTAAAAAAATCTAACGGAATACGAAAAAGCCATTCCAGTAAAACTATAATCTTGGTTGAATTAGGAACATAGCCATTCCGCAAAGTTCAAATTAGACTCACAACACTAAATCGAATAATTAGAAGAATAATTATATAAAGACATGACATTTCGCGGACGAATCTGAATATGCTTAGAGAGAGTACCTAAGGTCCTTTTCACAGATGGTCCTGCATTTAAACCTGCATTTCCATTGGGATTTTGAAAACAAAAGCATTAAATAAGTAACATTCTTGGAAGAAGAAAAGAACACGAAAGAAAATTATACAAACACCGACTCGTCCTCTAGAACTGGCTCCTAGATATCCAAAAAGAAACCTGATAATCAATCCACCACTCACCTACGTTCTCCGCAAACTCTGATTCTTAAACAAAATATTCTCAAATCTAAACAAATATAGTCATGAGAAATACAATACATATTCCCAGACACCTTAACATAATTCCTCGACGGGTGATTAATTAATAGCATACAGAAGTGGTGATATCAGCTCTAACTAAGTAGAATAGCTCGACTTTGGAGATCTTTATTTTTTACTGGTTATAGTTCCGAGTGGAATCCACTTTTGACAATATAAATGTCATTCTTTCTCACAGTTCCTATGAGTGTGTCATTAAGTAACATAAGGTGACAAAAGGACACCTTCGGGATATGAGAAGAGAGTTTGATAAGCTCATACGGTGAAAAAAGACGCAATATCCATATTCCATTGACATATAATGTTAAAGCCATCTGACACTTACAATAATGGTCCTTTATTATTAAATGTCGCCCATATTCCAAATCCATCATCATTTTATAAACTTTGTAAAAAAAAATCTTTAGTAGTGCATTTGAGCATATATACAATTATTTCTTCAAATAATTATGGTCCCAAAAAAATTGTATCCAACAAATCAACACGACAACTCTTATGGACTAAGATAAGTATACTATCTATCCAATTCCAAACATCATTCTTTACACCTTAATTATTAGACATTAACATTTCTCAACCTACACATAGATGCACACAAAATACTACATCTGCAATTCGAAAAAAAATAGAAAACAAATCATTTTAATATATAACAAACAGAAAATCTTAGACCTAGAAAAAGAAATCAAAGCAAATTTGAGGAATCTCCATGTATCAAAGCAAAAATCATAGCATTACATATAACAAACACACACACACATATATGGATATATTACATATACAGATTGGGGAAGAACCTCCATATGGATTGGGGAAAAAATCTCCACGACTGCTACCAGCGTTTGGGGAAGAAATCTCCACCGTTTGGGGGGAACATCGCATCGCATCTCCAACATCGCACCACCAGCAACTCACCTACACCCAAACTCTTCCTCACCCACACCTAAAAATCCTATACCCTCACCACACACAAACACACACCCTCCATCTTCAACCTCACACCCAATATCTCTCTTCCACCATAACCCATTTCCACTCACTCCTTCCCTTCCATTAAACCACCATTATCAAACCTTTAACCCAGCCTTGACCCACCTTTAACCCAGCCTGAAGTAAAACGAATAACCATCACATAGTGTAAATAAAGTCTGGAGGAAAAACTCCTCACTACAATCCCATAACTGAAATGAATAACCGAATACTGAAATAATACATGCTAAAGTCTGAAACTGAAATGTAAAAGATGCCTCTAAATAGAAATGGGCAACATGCCCTACAACTGATAGATAGTGACTCTGGAATCCAAAAGATAGAAGCGTCTACATGCAAATCCCTGTAGCTTCCACAAACAACTACAGCTCGTCACCTGAATGAGTATCCTATGCTTGGTGTCCTTGTGGCTGGGCACCTAAAATGGTTTTACAAAGAAAATAGAATTGAAAAGAAAACGGGTCAGAGCCCGAATGTGGAGTTATTTTAAAAACCTGCAAGTGCTTTAAAAAAAACATTTGAAACATTAAATGCAAAGTACATGTTAGGACGTACACTCACATGATATTCTCACCTCTCGTCTAACTGTGCACTCCTAACGTAAGTACCCATCTATAACGACGCAGACCACTAGCTAAGTGACATCATCTCTAGCTAGACTATCATAGGTCCTACCCATATTACTCGGTTCTAATAACATTATAACGCTCGTAATTAAGTAGGGTTTAACGTAAACTCAGATGCTCAATATGCAATATATATAACACTATCAGCTAACTCGAAACAATACCGTAATTATATTCACAACATTAACCTGAAGGTTCCCATTAATTAAGTGTATATTATTCACATCATAAATATACAATATAAGCACCCCGAGAACTAAGCTACGGTGCACACATACTCTGCTATCCATCCCGGTACATCACGTACATAAGGATCACATATTCCGAATCTCTCAGGAATAGTTCAGATAACACAAATCACAAATAGTAGAGGCGAACACAGTCACATCACATGGGTCACGAACATACCTACGCTCCCACGATCAGCGGACTTATTAACATCCCAATAAGTCTTTCTCTGACCTATGTTCATAGAGGTACCAGTCTATATCCCCCCCCCGTAGGCACACAAGGATTAGAGGGTCCTAAGCGAACGTAACCTCCCGTGATAGCAAGTATGGTAGGTATGTCATACACACAATTCATATACCAATACTAAGTAAACACACGTCTTAGTAATACCGTATTTTAATCGTAGTACATATCGCATTCTCGTACTAACTTATACTTATCACAATTTATACTATTCCGGTTTATAATCATACGCGCCATAATCTTCTCATGTCGTAGTACACACTCACGTCTCAACCCAAACCTTCCATGTAATACAACTCTCGTATGTAAATTCCTGCTCATAAATACCCAAATGTCCCAATTCTATCATTACTACATCTACGGAATGATATCTATATCCTCGAATAAGTTTACGGAACTCCAAAAATCAAAACAGTCAAAAATGGCCCAAACTGCCAGCTCGTTAGAAGTCTCGTTCGAACGAGACTGTTCGAACGAGTTTGGACTGTCAGCTCGTTAGAAGTCTCGTTCGAACGAGGCTGTTCGAACGAGATCCAATTCGTTCGAACGAACTGTCCCTTCTAACGATATCTCGTTCGAATGAGATATCGAACGAAATCCCTACTCGTTAGCAACGACTGGTCAACTCGTTAGAAGCTCGTTCGAACGAGTTCGTTCGAACGACCTGGGGACTGTTTCTAACGACTGACCAGTTTCGGCCCAGATTTTTCCCCAATTCGTTTTTCATCCATTTTTACTCCTCAAATCTCTTTTAAAATTTGTTCCAACAATGTATTAAGTTCTCTAACCATCCTCAAACATACTAAGGAGATATACTAACATCTTTTAAGGGTTTAATACCTTCTAACCATCAATAAATCACAAGTTTCTACATTATTCCTTAATTTTCTTCAAGAACACAAACCCTAGATTTTTCTCATCATAATTTCCCAGATTTTAATCCGTTTATACATCACATAGATATGAAATCTCTGAATTCAATCTTCAAACAATGTTTCTACATGCAAACCTATCCCAAAATTAAATAATAACTTCCAATTTCATGGGTTTTCTTTTAACTCTTATATAAGATTGATTATCAAGGTTTCTAACATGGAAGAAGCATTCACTGCTTAAGGTAGGTAATACGCTAGTCGTTGTTATCGGCTTCCAACCTCAATACAAAAAAAACCTAAACTTTTAACTACACTTTTATGGAGTATAGTAGTAAGTCTGGGTATCGAATCCACAGGGAATGTTTTATAGAATTTAATTGATTTATTACTTCTAAAATAAAAGTGAAAAAGATGATGATGGTTGACAAGGGGAAATAAGTTGGAACAAATTTATAAAACTAATTAAAATGAATGAGGAAATAAGTTGGAATACAATCCCCCAATCCCTAGTAATTACCCATTAGAATACTAGAATTGTAAATTATAAATTTGAATGAATCCAGTCTTTATAGATCCTAAGCATTACATATATGAGGTTCAAGCCCGCATCATATGAAATCAAAGATAAATATAAAGCGGTGCTAAATAATTACACGCACATCATATTCTTAAATATCCCAAGTACCTAGGGCAAGAGAGATTAAAAGATCTAGGATGATTGTGAACTTATCTTACACGATTCTTTCAAATTTAAATTTAAATTCAATTTCCTACGTAGATAAATTACATCGGGATGGGTTCATGCATCCCAACCCTTAAAAATTAGCTAAACATGATGAAAACAAAAGAAAACTCTAACAAACATTGTTAACAATTTGCAAAACAATTGAGAATTGAATGGAAAAATAAAATAGAGAATAGAAATTGATACTTGTATTTAGCAAGAGGAGAAAGAGATGAATTTGAATCCAGCAAAACTTCTTCTTCAAAATTACAACTAGGGTTTATGAAAACTTCTACAAAAGAAAACTACAATCTAACTTTCTCTCTCTAATCCTACTCCTACCCTCTAGAATTTTACTCCCTCTCTCTAGAATTCAACTCCCCTTTAAAAATGAGGTAGAGCTTGGTCTTTTATAGCACCAAGTTGCACGAATTTGGCATCAAATTTCGCTTGTGGCACAAGTTTTCCAAGAGTTGCACTGCATTAAATGCATAATTAATTACAGAAATCCGCACATCCAGACTCTTCATTATCGCGCAACTTCAAAACATCGTAACTTCTTCACCGTATCTCGGATTGAGGTGCCGTTTTTTCCAGTATTCTTGTAATTTAGAGATCTTCAACTTTCTAGTTGGCCCCACCTCCGGACTAAGGCTGAAAAATTACAAAAATTCCCTTCAACTCTCCATTTCTTGGTTTCTTTCACTGTTTTGAGTTCTCCTTTGCACTAACTTGCATGAAATACCTGTAAAATACATGAGAAATACACAAAACAAGAAATACTTGCCAAAAAAGGTTAGTATCATAAATACGAGACAAATCCAAGATAAATACACTGCACGGGATCATAAAAATACTGAAATTAAGGGGATAAATGTGAAGAATATGTGCCTAATCACCCTCACCACACACAAACACACACCCTCCATCTTCAACCTCACACCCAATATCTCTCTTCCACCATAACCCATTTCCACTCACTCCTTCCCTTCCATTAAACCACCATTATCAAACCTTTAACCCAGCCTTGACCCACCTTAAACCCGAGCGGCCTGCGGAATACCAAACCCACTCTGGCGCCTGATCCGCCTGCGGCCGGTACCACCAGCGTCCAGTCGTATACCTCCTGCCGATAGCGACCCAACGCCGATGTACTCCAACCGAACTCAACCCGTAATCCGAGGAGACCCTCCGGTGCGACCCCCTGCTCCCAACCCGCTTTCAGCTACCGGAACCCCATCGCATCACCAACATCGCATCATTTGGGGGGGGGGGGGGGGAACCAGACATCGCATCATTTGGGGGGGAAGCAGCGTTTGGGAAAGAAAAAAAATAAGATACGAGCGGGGTAGTGAAAATATGAGGCATTTGAGTTTTGGTTAGGATTGACATTGGTCACGGCCTACAGCCGTGACCCACCTCGCGACCCATTAATGAAATCAAGTCTCGTGTATGCAGTCTACTGGTCACGGCCCATAGCCGTGACCCACGCCCAAAATTGGTCACGGACCCCAGCCGTGACCCAATATGTGTGTATTTGTGCTTCGTCATGCCTATGGTCACGGCCCAAGTCCGTGACCCACGTCAAAAATGGTCACGGCCCCCAGCCGTGACCCAGTATTTGTGTGTATTGTGCTTCGTCATGCCTATGGTCACGGCCCAAGTCCGTGACCCATACCCGACTAATTTTGGAGGGAATTTTGGCGCCAAGATGGTCACGACCTCGTCACGGCCCAAGTCCGCGACCCACAGTGGTCACGGATTTGGTCCATGACCACTTCCAGCGCATCCATAATTTAGTGTGGTAATAAATATGGTCACGCCAAAATTGAGTTGGTCACGGCCCAAGTCCGCGACCAGCTGGTCGCGGACTTGGGCTGTGACCAACTGGGCGTGACCATTCGCAGGATTTGGTGTAGTGCACGCTGCAGCTTAGGTGGGAGTTGCAGGCCTCTTGCTTAGACGATCTCAATTTTGTTGATTCCACTCCTAGCACTATTTTATCCAGTTTGGGCATGTGTCCCCCTTTTCCATTATTCAGTTGTTTTATTGGATATTGTGATTCGTTTATTTCCAGTATTTACACGTTGGGATTTATTATTGTCAGGATGTTTCTCTTTAAGTTTTAAATGTTGGAATCAATCAGTTGAATGTTTAATTGTTCGGATTATATGTTCCAGAATAGTTGTTGTGTGATTCTTAAACTATGAATTATGTTAAGTTTTAAAATGTTGGTCTGTAAAATAAAATTTGGAAAGTAATGTCTAAAATGGCCTTGACACCAAGCTTAATTATTTAGGGTGTTTAATTGGAAAGTTATTTTTACGACAGTGATGCTAAGAATGAACCAACCGTTCACCTTGATTATAATTTAATAAAGGGCTGATCACCCGGTATTTAATTAGGCGGGGTGTCACAAATCATAATCCACCGTTTGATTCAATCACCCATGGCCCCCATACACCCCATGCCTCGCGCACCATTATACAAATGACATAAAATTTTATTACCTCAATTCTTGCACACTCGGTATGCTGATGTGGTAGGGGTACACTCAACCACCCCACTAGTCAAAACTTAATCAATCCTTCAATGGTATCATTGCTCTATTCAAAATGATACTGAGACTAGGCGACTCTATTGGCCTTAAGTCATAAAAGAATTATCAACTCTCGATTATATTCCTTTATAGGTATAATAACCCACATACAAAACTTATGTGCTATCGACCAAACTTCTCTCCAACTCCCGACATTCACTAGTTTCATGCGTGGGATGTCTCGCAAAGCGAAATCCAAAAAAGGAACCCCCCCCCCCCCCATACATTACTATCTAACCTAGTCAGTTGTCGAGGTCCGTAAGGCCTTCAGTACATACTATGTACTTTCCCACAATCTACGTATTGTGACATAAAAGTTTACTCATCCACTCCCATGTCCCTAAAAATGTATCATTAAGCATGGCACCTCACTATCCCAAGTACTTGGCGCTATGAATATATAACGAGCTATATTTTTCCGCTCGATAAGACACAATGTATTCTAAATCTTAACAGACAAATAAATTCCTATGCTCGGGAATCACATGTAATTAGACACTATAATCGCTGAGGTCTATAATACCATGAAAGTTTCATATATACTCATATCTGGGCCCAACCCTATTTCAGGTGGCGCCGCACAAAACTAAGATCACTCCTCACGGAGTATCCGGCACGACTGTCATAACACTACATTTTTACTATCGTTTAACCATACGGTAATTAATCACTACACATTACCATAATAAACTCTGCTAAGGCTGACTCAATGCAGTAGTAAATTATAACAACAAAACATATTCTTAGGGCCCACCCCGTTCACTCACGGGCAATCATCAAAATGCCCTGCTAATAACGAGAAATACGTTTGTAACAAGACTGTTAAAACTAACGTTCTCACTAAACTCGACCTGCAAGCGAAGTTTAGGGTTTCCAATTTACATAAAAGTTGTGGCACACCCATGTCACTAGAATCTATCCTTTACTCACAAGGAAGAAGCAAAACCTCGCCAGTCTCGCCAAATCACAGGGTCTCAGCACGTGGCTACCATCACGACCCATGAACATCTGCAATCGTCATACATCCTAGGATTTCATCCTATAGTTGTCCTCTCTCATCATGGACAATTTATTCCATTATGTGAGTTTCACGCCCATTATTGAAACGTTGGCCCAAACTCTATAGGCCTCAATTATAGCTTTATTGAACTCCCGTTTACATCCCGAGCCCCGAAGACCCTGACATATTGTATGCACTATTAACGAGGACTCTACTGGTCCAGCCTGAACCCATCACTCTCGGGTTATAAACTTCCTGGGCCTAATTCTCTTGACCCCAAATTCCTTCGCTAGAAGTCTCACTCCTCCAGTTGTTATGCCTAACTGGCACGATTTACCATTTCTAATCTTTTCGGTCTCACTTCTCAATTTTGGACACCTTCAACACTTGTAGTTATACTTCCTTCACATAAGGAAACCTTCACGAACCATTTCCCCGTCACTGGTCCCACTGACCATTTTGAAATGTCCTTCTCTCGGACTGAGTAGTCTCAACTTACTGGCTACGCTGGCCTATCAAAACTATGGTTGGCCTCCACGGACCGAACTGACTTCATCTCTCTTTGTAGGAAGTTAATCAATCAAAATCACCTAAATGAGTTCCCTATTGGGCACACTCTCAGGTGGTGTTTCACTAACACCGTTATGTTCAGTTCTTCCCTTCAGACGGATTCTCTAACCCTCTTTGCTCACTTCTTCTGGTAAGACTATAATCACTAACAACTGTATATCTTTGACGACATCAACATTATTCATCCTAATTGGATTTCTCATCCATGCTTGTATTCTACTCACGGGTCCTTTATCAACTATGGACCCTTTGGATAATTTATGCCCCTTTACCAGGTACGAAGTTCATTATGCAATTTAACCTTTCCCTCACGATCGGTTTCTATCTTACCCATTGTGCTAAACATCAAAATTTCACTCTCATTTTGTTACCACATCGAATGGAAGACCTCACGGTCAAATCGTACCCAAATTTCTCTTTAAATTTCAAACACACTTCTTCATGTATGGTGATTGTCTCTAATCACTACATGATGCTCCTAAAAGCTATAGCTTTTAACTCCAAATTTAATTATGAGTGTCGTCACACCCCACTCTACACCATTGCCTTCGTATTTTCTACTTCCGCTGGTCTATTACATTTTCTTGTTTTCTTCTCCGCATTTTCACCGATGGGTTTTCAAAAGAGTCCCTTTGATTTCCCTTTTATCGACTATGCTAGGTGGTCCTAAAATCACTCCACCGTTATCTATGACTATGTCCTGGGAACCCACAGTTCTCAAGTGATTATTTTACTATCTCTAGCTTAAGTAATCCTCATGGTGATTTTTTTCCCGATCACTCTTTCCCGATTGCTCTTATGTCTTCTGTTGAGCTTCATGTCCCACAGTTCTTCTTACGGCCCTCGCTGGTCGTCCTAAAATGTTCGGTGTTCGAATCACACAGAATTTCGTATAATCAGTCACATCCATTATAATTCGTAGCAGGAGAACGTAAGTCGCATACGTAAAGGAACACAACAATCCTATCATAAGGCTCTACATCAAAGAACGATGCGCTAAAACGTAATAAGCTGCACATATCCTAAGGGCACTAGAACCTGATGCTCTGATACCACTTGTGACATCCCGCCCAATTAAATATAGGGTGATCAGTCCTCTACCAATTCAAAACAGGATATTCAGTTGGTTCATTCTTAGCATCACTGTCGAAAAACTTTTTAACATATTAATCACCTAATATAAAATTAAGCTAGGCGTCAAACATTTCCAATTTTAGTAAAACCAAGTAAATCCATTTCACTCCATCTTAAAATATAAACCATTCACCACACATAGGAATATAATAAATGTTGAACATGAATCAACTACTGAAATAAATAAGATTGGGTAAAACCTCCCAGTTCAAAATTCCAAACCATAAAATGAACTGAATATAATATCTTTAATGAAGAACTAGAAGTGGTCGACATATTCCCTAAATAAGAAGTCTAGATGAAACTGAATAGAAAGGATAGATGCGTCTACTACAAGGACCTATAGCTTCCACAATAGCTGCAGCACGTCAAACAACCCAAATCTCTAAATCTGGTACCCCTGTGGCTGAGCACCTGATATAATACATATATATAGCAAAAGAGAGAAGAGATACAAGAAACGGGTCAGAGCCCGATGTGTGAAAATGATTTAGCAAGTATTTAAAACTGGTTCTTAAAATAAGTCTTATACGCATGTTAGTTATCGAACTCTCACATGAGTTTCTCACCTCTCGTCTATTGTGCACGCCTAACGTACATCTAATCTCTCCCTAGTTATACCTCCCAGTCTAACTAGTCAAAAACCATACTAATACTAACTATGCTCACTAGTAGTATTCCCGTATCGCCCATACAATACGCCAATCAGATAGTTTATCTCACATACTAAGTTTCATTATTCACCGTTTGAATGGTTAATCTTTTATTCACTAAGGTTATTTTATTTCTCATTTCCATTTTATCTACTAGTTTCACAAAGTAGAAAGTTACCCAAGTACACTCATACATATATATAGTCTCATCATCCCTATATATATACATTAATCCTGCACCCTAAGGTTAAGACCACTTGGTGCAATGTAATGATTATTATTATTACCAAGTCTACTAATTTCACACAGTAGCAATATTCACAAGTTCATATATATATATATATATATATATATATATATATATATATATATATATATACTAATCCTGCACCCCCGGGCTAAGACCCATTAGTGCACCTATCCAGAATATCCTGCATCCCCGGGTTAACACCCATTAATGCACCTATCATTAACAATTCAGCACCCCCGGGTTATCACCCATTAGTGCGCCTAACAATAGAATCTTGCATCCCCGGGTTATCACCCATTAGTACACTTAACAATAGAGTTTCTGCACCCCCGAGTTATCACTCATTAGTGCGCTTAATTATAAGGTTCTTGCACCCCCCGGGTTATCATCCATTAGTGCTCTTAACAATAATATCACATAATAGGCATACACACATCCTATTATAATTTATAGTTGTTTCTCCAACCTACATACATACTCCTCATACGTATTTTAACATCATCACTACGTATAGTATAAATATTTAGATTACTATCTATCTCATAATCTCCAAGGTACATTCTCTCTCTACCGAAATAATTAAAGTATTAATTCTCCCATACTTTTCCCAAAATTTTGTCCTATTTGAATTTACTATTTGGCAATTTCTCTCACTCCAATAAACCGGCAAACTCAAAACTGGACTTTGAGAAAATCCCCAAATATAGTATCTGTCGCTCGAACCAGAAGGGTTGTCGTTTGAACGACTTTCACGTGTCGTTCGAGCGACTTCGCGCGAGATGCCATCTCGCTCGAACGACTTCGCGCGAGATGTCATTGTTCGTCTTCTTTCTCAGCATTCTACGTTTTTCCACCATTTATGAACCTAGAAACCTCTAAGATTTAACACCCAATGCCTCATCATTAATACCCATCAACCCTAATAGGTTATAAATCATTCCTAACCTCCTAGGATCATTAATTCGTCATAAATCATCATAATTATATAAAATCCCCAAATCAATTCATATGAACCCTAGTTTCCAAATTTTCAATTAAAGAACCTAATCAACCCAGATTCGTTCATCAATATATAATTCAATTTCGTAGTTCATCCTCTACATTGATGACAAAATATTAACAACTAATTACCCCAACCTCTGATCGTCATTTAACCTCCAATTTTCACCTAATTAACATGTAAATCAAGGATTGAATTCACCTACACTAACATAGTATGATTATTGCTAAAGAAAGCAAGTAATAAACACTTGCCTCGAATATGACGGTCTGATCCGTTGGTGATGTTGGTATATACGCGTTCCTCACTTCTCGATCTATGCGTTGGTGGTCACGGTTATGCAAGGTGAGGATGATTTGGCCTTTCTTCTTGGGTTTTGGTTCTCCCCCACACTTTCTATGGCCGTTCTTTTCTTTTCCAACTCTCAACCCTAATGGACTTCTTTAGGCTGATAAAAATAATTCTTAATTTTCGTCCATTAATTCCATCCAAAAATACAATTTACCATAATGCCCTCTCGGGACGCCGGTTAGGCCTAAAATTGTCCCAGGACCCAAACTAAACACCCGGGTATATTATTTTGACTATCTCGACCCTTCCAGACTCAACGGCGCACTCGAAATGACAATACGAGTTAATAAAAAATAATTTATCTTTTTATTTTATTCAATTAGTCCCGACACGACTCACGCGTGTCAGACTTAAATTACCAAACTGCCGTATTTTCACTTCCGACAATTTATCAAATGTTATAATTCCATATTACATATCACACAGTAATATTCAATAATTCTCAACAATAAGTATTAACTCTTGGCACGCTAATTAATAATTATTTTAATCCAGATTAATAACAAATTAATTTCTCACATTTTAATTTAATTAATCCAACAACAATAATTAATAGCATTCTTATTTCCATAATAATAATTAATGACATAATTATTTAAATCGTCAAAAATACGGGGTGTTACATAAGCATGGTGAATAGTCCTGTAAATAAAGGATATTATGGTCAATTGTTTTAAAATTACACTTTGAAAACTTTTGTGTTTCGCTATTACGTACTTTGAAAAATTGTCGTCGTTTCGCGATTACATACTTAGAAAAATTTCGTCGTCTCTTCAGGGACGAGGATATGCTAGTGTATATATATATATATATAAAGGAGGGGCATTTTATCATGGCTACTGAGGGTTGTGATCAAATTTTCGGAGTTTGTATCTAATGGTTAAATATGTAACCACGTGTCTTTTACCCTCACCTTCTCACTCAATCATTCCCGTACATAAGTGTGGCTCGAGAAGCATGGAAATTTTCATACTAACTATATTCTCTCCTGACATCCCAACTTTAATTTGAACACATCCCAACTTACCATCCTTTCTGTTATGCACACATATCAAAACATCTAGTCGAATCCATCTCTCTATCTATCTCAAACAAAACATTTTTCCCCATTTTTTTCTCGATAGACCTAATACCAAAAATCAGCACCACAACTCCGTTATGTGAGTGTATTAGGTGGGTATTTTTTAGTTGATTTATGCGTTCCATTTCAACTATAGCTATCTGATGTGGTGCTATTGAGAAACTTTTGGGATTCAATGTTTTGTTTTGTTAACAACACTCAACTCGGTGTATTGAACAACACTCAACTTTTGTCATACCAACTTTCCAAACTGCCAACTTGCTTCCACCTACCCCCATTTAGCCTCACCCTCATTTTCCCACCCACGCTCTGCACTTCTCTCCAAGTATAAAACACTAAGGCCCAGTTTTGTTGCGCAAATTGTTTGATTATGTAAATTGTTTTATTGTGAATTAGTGAATTATAAATGAGTGAATTTGAAATGAGTTAAATCCAATTTTATACGATGTTTGGTAATTTGAAATTGATGTTAAGGTTCTATGAAAAAAATATAAAAACAAATCAAGAGAGAGGGGGAGGGAAAGAGAGAGGGAGAGGGG
Organism: Sambucus nigra; assembly: GCA_949130495.1. NCBI lineage: Eukaryota > Viridiplantae > Streptophyta > Magnoliopsida > Dipsacales > Adoxaceae > Sambucus > Sambucus nigra. Next base: position 423,892,928 of record OX422217.1, read on the forward strand.
GAGGGGAAGAGGAAGGGGGAGAGGGGACATGCACTTAATGTGACTTCTATTTCAAATGGATTCATTTCACATTTTTTGTGAAATGATCCAATTTCAGATTTTGCACATGAGCTAAAATGGGACAATTAATGAATCATTTCATTAATGAAACCAAACACAATTAATGAGTCAATTTGTAAATGGGGCAATTTATTAATGATACAATTTACAATTTTGGGACAACCAAACAGGGCCTAATTCATTTGTCGAGGTAATTAAATATAACTTTCATATATTTTTGTGAGTTCTGGGTATGTATTTTACGTACGCCTTATTCGCTTTTTTGATGTGGGTATATACTATTTCTTACGGTTCTTATTTTTTATTGTCGTGAAGTTATGTATGTACTGAGATTTGTGAGGGATATTTCATTAAAGGTGTTTGGTCAAATGATCAAGTGAATGTCTTTGGGCATATTTCTTTACTTAAGTAAACATTATGTTATGTATTTTACATGCAATACAATAGTTTTTGTCCAATGTGTAAAAAAATTATTGATTTTAACTTACCCATATTTCTCCCTTTTCACCTAGTTCCAGCAACATGCACCACTAAGACTTCATTTGGTGATGACATTTATTTTTCTTCTTAGTTTAACTTAAAAAAAAGAAAAAGAAAACTTTTGGTTGAAGTTAGTTAATCATTTATTTAAATTTTAGTTTCCCAATCTTATTATCTCACAGAAATGTTATTTCTAAATCTCATTGTTATTTGCACACAACTCCAACCTACCAGTAAATATCAACAGGGGTTAATTTAGTTACTGTTGGTTGTTAACTTTTCCAAGGGGATTCGTTGATTTCTGAAATTACAACTTTTTCTAAAAAAATCTTCTTTGACCAATTGCACGGCTTCTACAAGGGTTTGTTAATTCTAAAAATCTTCTTTCACCAATTGATTAAATGCTTTGCAGTTTCTATTTATTCCATTTCTAAGTTGCGTTTTTTCATGAAAAGTATTCGAAAAATATAAAAATTAGAAATGCACTCTTTGAGCATTTTAACTGCTCCGACATTTATATTTGGATTGAATTAACGATAAAAGCTCCAACATTTATTCTTTGTATCGTATATGTTGTCAGAATTGTATTTTAAAAATACATGTGGGATTGTTGTCAAAAAGAAAAAAAATAATGCACCCACTACCCAACTTGTTTACCCACTCTTTCTTCACTTTCGGCAAAAAGAAAAAAAAGGCACCCACTTGTTTACCTACTATCCCCACTAGCCATAATTATCTCTCAATTTTTGGCTAAAAGAGAGGAAAGAAAATGACACACACTCTCCCACTTGAGTACCACTATGTTGCCTTCATTGTATAAGAGGATTGGCTCATCCGGCCAAAAATATATGTAGAGAGAACAAGAACAAAACAAGCTCTCAAGTGTGGTTTTGAAATGGAAAAAAAAATTGAGTTTAGTTTTGGAAGATAGAAAAAAAAAATCGAGTGTTTTGGAAATCACTATTCTCTCTTTCTAAGACTGAAAATATTTTCTTCATGAAAATATTTATTCCCCTAAAATATTTTAGAACAGTTTGTCTACACAAACTGAAATTAAGAAATTGAGCAATTAATTTGGAATGGGTGTTAGAAAACATATAACTACGGTGCATGGTTATATGATACAGAGGTGATTCTGGGGTTGTTTTATCCTGGGGACAGCGTGACTGTAGACTACCTGCACAAAGAGGGTAAAGCCGCGAAACGTCTTAAAGAGAGCGACCTAGTCCGCGACTCAACCCAAGAATCGTCTACGACGAATTTATAAACAATTGAGGTAATATTGTTTATTTTTATTGCGCGGTATTTATTTGGAATTCACGCATGTGGTTCATATTTGCGATAATCATATGAGGTAATAATTTAATTTTGAGCCGTAGACTTAAAATTATTTTATGATTTTATTTTTCGATTTCTCCATAAAATTCTTTGATGTGATTTTTTAATCACAATATATAAAGTGTATCAAAAATTTTAAGACGTTTTATGTCTACCATGAAGACCAAAAAATAAATCTTATGGGCATATATGATTATTTTTATGATGTCGAAATGAAAAAAGGCCAACTAAGTTTCTATGTTTAGAAATTATAATTTTGACCTTTTACTTCTAGAAATGACCGTTTAGCCCCCGAACTTCCTAAATGTTATATTTTGTGAAGTAGATACATAAATTTCAGTATTTTTGGTCAATTCGAAATCGAACAATAATTTCGTGAGAAATTAGAATTTGAACAAAAATGAAACCCTTCAATGAAAAACTTTTAAATAGGTCAATCCTATTTTCTAGTTATGAATGTAAAAGATTATTTCACATAAGATGTTATTGTTGGAAATGGAATTGTATATTATTTTTTGGACAATTTATTTTGAGCCACTTGTGGTTAAGGAAACAAATTAAAAATTTGTTATATGGAATCAAATTATAAATTTGATATTTGGAAACAAATGAAAATTTGTTATATGAAAACAAATGAACATTTGTTATATGGATTCGAAGGATAAGTTATAAACATTTGTGCCTTGCGCTATGTTTAGTACAAAAGAAATTTGTTCAAATATATTTGAAGTGTTTATGTGAAAGTGTAGTTGATACTTTTCAACCACACTAAAGTGATCGATGATGGAAAAAAAAATCTGAAATTTTTATTATGAATTCTGTTGGAATATCATCTCAGTTTTTTGATGATATATAGACTAAAATTTCGTGAATTTTGGCATGCATGTAGTATGTTGAGATTATAAATTTTGGGCTTTGGAATTTATGGGAAAAAAAAAGAGTTGTATATCTTTTATTATGATTTTTACAAATGAGATGCACAATGCTGAATTTTTTGGACAGCTTGTAGTGAAACAAGTTTATCTCCACTTGTACTTAATATTTTTGAGTGATTCCAATTCTGGATAAGACTAGACTCGTAAATGATGAATTCTGGAAAATTTCATAAATTTTCTATAAGCAGTTTAGTCGTGGTGAAATTTCAATTTGAAGTTTTTTCGTTTGAACAAATATTTTGGACAACATTTTTTTTGAAAAAATGTATCATGTCGTGTTCCCAACGGATTCAAAATAATTTGATGCCTTTATAAATTTCTTATTCAAGAATTTATGAAGTACTTAGAAAAATTTGGACTCAAATTTATGGAAGATGAATTTCAAAGAAATTGTATAAGGACTTATACAATATTTGAGTTTGGAGTGCAACCGTTAGAATTTTATATGAATAATTCTTTGTATATTCATTTATATGAGTTGAAAAATGTATATAATAAAATTGTACCCTACTATGTTGGAATCAATTTGGTATGCTTCATACGCATGTAGAAATAATTTAGTTGGGTAAAATTATTTTGACCGTATGCTTTGATTTGGAATAGAGGCTTAAACTCTAATACGGAGTATTATCGTATACATTTTGAAAAATTGTATATTATGATTTTTTATGAAATAGATTGTATAATCTATATGTGACTTTCAGACACATGAAAATCTGAATTTATGACTAAAACAAATGAACATGTATTTTTTGCTTCGGCTATACATGATGACATTAAGCATGTATTTATTTAAGAAATAAGATTAATTCTTATTTAATGTTGAAACTCACAAGTTTAGATTTTATTTTATGAATTGAAGATATAGTGGGGGCACAGTATATGTTGCTTCTAATTGCTATACCTAGAGAATAGTGGGGGCACTCAATCGAGTACCTCTCAACTATATTTGAAGAACATTTAATAGAATCTGAAACTTTGGTTATTTTTTGAGTTGTGAGTTAAAAAATAAAAGTTGGCTTATGTTATTGAAAAGGATTCGAAAAATCCTTAGAGAAGTCATGTCATAAATGATTGATTGAATTCCTTGGAATAAACTTGAAATTAGTTTATAATTGACTTATCTTATAACTTTAAGATAATAAGGTGTATACACACCATTTGAAGGAATATTGAGACAATTATCATTTATGAATATAAGCTTTGTTTAATAGCTAAAATTCATCAATATAACTTAGTTATACATGATGCACATGAAATTATTCTCATGAAAATGAAGAAGCTTCATTTAATTTGAATGCCATTGATATTATATATGATGTTGAGTTAAAAACTAAATATATATAATATTGTTTTTCGAATGGTGACCTATGTAAGGGAACTTACACGGACCAACTTGAAGTTGAAAAATTAATATGGAAGGCACCAATAAATGGCATGATATTTTGATAAATTATCAAATGAGAATGAATTGAGAATATTATGAATCATGTTTATCACTAAGCATGTTGAAATATGAATGCACTCTTATTTATTATGAAAGAATGATTAGCTAATATTTGGTTATTATATTTTATTGCCTAGAAAACCAAATTCATGCTAAGTCAAAGTGTTAGCATAAAGAGTTTCAATGAAACAAGAATAGTACTTGTTAATATTACAAGGCTATATGGATCAATTAATTGATCGAGTACATTGAAATACAAGAATATATATTTATTAGATATATGCTTATTATGAACCATTTTGTACTCCACATGATCTAAGTATAAGAACACTATATATAGTGATAAGAAAAGATGAAAATGCGAACATCTTAAGTAGTCTCAATTGAGCTACTAAATACAGTTGACTTGGAATAATTTTTTTTTTGGGAGTACTATGAAGGTTTATAATTAAAAAGTTCATTCTTATGCTATTGAGAAAGGTTATGTGTTTTGATAAAATCACGAACCTAGAATTGATTCTGAATCAATAATGGATATGTGTTTAACACATATTATGTTGCTATTTTTTGGAACTCCCATAAATATTAATTATTGGCATAATTAATGATGGAGTATATGGTGATACCATTAGTTATGGCTAGTGAGTAAATGAAAGGTTAAAAGACCTATTATAAGATACCATTTATGGTAGAGATTGACACAGTCATTTTATCCACGACAATAGAACCATGGCTATTGTAAAATTTTAGAAACGTTATCATAACGGAAAGAACGACAAATATGTCGTAATCACAACATAGTTTTAAAATTTAAAACTAATGAGTTGTGTGTGCGGATTATGTTTGGACTGATGAGAATAGAACCTGACTTATCCTTTGACGAAAGGACTAGTGCGGGAGAAGGTGTTTCACACTTAGAAAGGGATTGGACTAAAGCCCGTTGATATTGAATCATTTGTGGTGGTAACCTAACCTATAGACTGGAGATCCCAAGAAATAGGTTCAAAGGGTAATAACAAGTCACGGTGATATGGGTTGAATCATGCTAATAATTATATATGGGGTTTTACTCTGAGTTCATCCCTATGGATCATGATATCCTGAAGCGAGTTAAGGATGAGTTAATTATAACTCTTAATGAAGATCTATAGCTCTATTTTGAGTGGGGTACCTAGCTACAGGAGTATCCTTGATAGACTCACCTATGTGGATGTGGAAGTTTGGCCGCCTCCTATGGTAATTTTGGGTAAATTCCCTAGAGCGTTCACATACTGAGATAGAAGCACATGGCCGTAACGTGCTGGCTTGAGGACTACACCCAAGTAGGTTTGTGTGTGGGATGTTCTCAGAGATAGAATTCAAAACTACGAGTTACTCTAGTATAATCTGAATCATCTTTACTACGTAAAGGTTCAAGTCGAAAGACACCTTTGCTTATGCACAATTCTATTAATAATTATTGCTCAATAATTTTTCAAAATTTACAAGTAGGGGATTGTTACCGATGATTGTGTTTTTAAAATCCAAAGTGGGGTATTATTGTCAGAATTGTATTTTAAAACTACATGTGGGATTGTTGTCAAAAAGAAAAATAAATAATGCACCCACTACCCAACTTGTTTACCCATTCTTTCTCCATTTTCGGCAAAAAGAAAAAAAAAGGTACCCACTTGTTTACCTACTATCCCCACTAGCCATAATTATCTCTCAATTTTTGGCTAAAAGAGTGGAAAGAAAATGACACACACTCTCCCACTTGAGTACCACTTTGTTGCCTTCATTGTATAAGAGGATTGGCTCATCCGGCCAAAAATATATGTAGAGAGAACAAGAACAAAACAAGCTCTCAAGTGTGGTTTTGAAATGGAAAAAAAACTTGAGTTTAGTTTTGGAAGACAGAAAAAAAAAATCGAGTGTTTTGGAAATCACTATTCTCTCTTTTTAAGACTGAAAATATTTTCTTCATGAAAATATTTATTCCCCTAAAATATTTTAGAACAGTTTGTATACACAAACTGAAATTAAGAAATTGAGCAATTAATTTGGAATGGGTGTTATAAGACATATAACTACGGTGCATGGTTATATGTATAACACCCCGCCTAATTAAACATCGGGTGGCCAGTCTCATACCAAATTAAAACAGAATATACAGTTGGCTCATTCTTAGCATCACTGTCGAAAATATTTACAACTCACCCAATACCCAATTAAGCTGGTGTTAAAAACTTTCCAAATTTCAATTTCAACAAAACCATTTTTAGTTTAAGAATAACACTACACATTTTTATACTACAACACTGATAACACAATAAATAACTCAAAAGAATTTAAATGCAATTGGAATAAACATTCCCAAATAATATAAATCCTTTACAATAAATCAACAATGTTAAATGTATTAAAAGTCCCGAATACAATAGAATTTGACCTCGATAGAAAAGATAACTGAATCCTTTGGGCGACATGCCCTAACTAAGAATACTGTGAATCAAAAGATGGAAGGCGTCTAGGCAAAAACTCCATAAATCCATAGCCTGTCATAATCCGCTAAAGTTGGCGTCCCTGTTGCTGGACACCTGATATAGAGATACAATAGAAGAGAAAATATGCAAGGAAACGGGTCAGAGCCCAAATGTGTAGATGATTTTTAAAACAGCAAGTATTTAACAAGTGCAATAAAGCATTTATTATGTACATGTTAGATCCAACTCTCACTTGCTATTCTCACCTCTCAACTAGAGTGCACACTTAATGTTTCCTATTAACCTCCTAGGTAATAGTTCCTCTTTTCTAGTCTTCATATTATAATTCCATTCGCATATCATAATCCCCGTATGTCCCATACCATACGTCATATTATTATTCATTTACATTTCTCATCGTTTCTCATTAACATGAATCATTTCTCATTAATATGAATTAAGTTTTTCAATAAACATTCATTAACTTAATTCAATTATCTTTCTCTATTCACCGTTATCTACAATTATCACCGTAGATAGATTTAACCATAATAAATATCCATTCAATCATTTAATCCATTATATATATATTCATATATAATACAGCACCCCGAGTCACAACTGCGGTGCAATGCATTACTCTGCTATCATGTCCCATCATCGCAGGTCGCCGAATAGGGGACTACAGGTTCGGTGAGATTCCACGAACCACAAACAACAACAAATAAATTGGAGGAGAACATAGTTCTCGTATGCATGGGTCACGCACATACCTACGTACCCACAGTCAGCGGACTTATCAACTCCCCGATAAGTCTTTCATAGACCTATGTTCTCGAGCGGCAAATCAAAGATCCCATGGATTCATCAGGTTATGACTGCCCTCACGCGCAAACCTCCCACCGATAGCAAGTAAGCTAGGTATGTCATACACATAAATCATCAATCAATCAAATAGGTATTATCATACCTATAACATAATATCAATAAGGTAATATCACTACCCTAAGATATTTCCCATACGTAGCATTATATCCCTTTTAAATCCCACGTATTAACATATCATATCTTTACTTCATAATTTAATTATCCTCGCATTCTATAACATCTCTCCACTCCCGAAGTCGTTAAGGTTCATGCGCGGAGCGTCTCGCAAAGCGAAATCCAAACAAGGAACCCCTCCAATACACTACTACTTAACTTTGTCGATCGAGGAGATCCGACAACTACAACTATGCGATCGGGATAACCTCATACCTCTTTCAACCAAAAGTGTTCTAAACTCCCATCTCTATCCAGGAGTCATACCACTACGCTCTTGTACTACACTCAGTCCTTGCGTAATCAATAATGAGTTTAAACTCAGTCCTTGATGTTCAAATTGTAACACTAAGGCTACCCTCACTCAATACAAGATTCAAATAGGTTTTTCCTCAACATATATTCAGTAAGAATTCACTAATATCCTACTGGTCCATAACATCATTTCTCCCGAATTACTACGAGTTTAATTCTCCTTTTCATTAAGGTTAAAATCGATACTTTCAAATCTCTTATAAACACATCTTCTTTCACTTTGGATTAAACCCTCTTGTAAACTTAAGGATACCCAGGTGTTATATTAAATCACCCCTACTGGTCCTATCTTTAATCCTCATACATCTCCATTTAGAATTTAACAAATGAATCTAGCAACCGAAATTCCATTCGATATAATTTTCACCATTTTAATCACTTGAATCCAAATCAAAGTAATTCTAATCTTATCAAGGGTTTACTGATATTTTCTAAGTCCCATAATATCCAAATAATAATCTCCAAAGATCCACAAAAGGTTTGGGATAAGAATCAACATTTAAAAAGAAACAACTTTACATATTCTGGGGAGGTCGATCGATCGAAGGCAGGGGTCGATCGATCGATCCCTCAGGTCCAAGCCTGGTTTGCTGCATTTTCTGCAACTACGGGTTTCACCATTTTTACTCATTTAAACCTTCATATTAACCTCCAAAATGAGTTATAATTATTTCTACATGATATATCAACATATATGAATGATTTCCAATACTCTAAACATCCTAGAATCATCAAGGGATTGGATTAAAAGCATGTTTCTCTCCTTATTTCCAAAAAATCATCAACATATTAACTTCAAGAACACTACAATGGTTTTTCAGATTTTTCTTCAACATATTCATGATCATTTCGTGGATTATTATCATCCTACAATATAAGTTTACTTCCCACATTATTTCAGTTTCTATAAATCCATATAACAACTCCATTATGTCTTCCAAACAAGAAAAATCATCTCTTTTCATAATTTTCTTACATGGACAATATACGAACTTAAGTTGCAATTATCAAACACTTGCCTTTACTAAAGGTCTGATCCTTTGGTGTAGTATATCTCAGTTGGTTGTCCCTTCTCCGGTCAAACTCCGGTAGTGGTTGGTGGTGGTGAACCTTGGTTCTTGTTCTTCTCCTTCCCAAGTAGGCTTTTCCCTTCCCAAGCACTCTTTCACTCTCTCTAGGAAGATGACTTCTCTAATTTGTGTAGAGGAGATGAATAACCCCCATACACTTAATCTACCAATACTTATAATAGTACCAAATCCGAAATCACTATTCATCCCCCTTAGAAAATGACCAAAATGCCCTTTCGGGTTGTCTATTCATTTCCAAATGACCCGAGACTCAAAATTAACATCCAAATAGACTTTTCTAACTATTTCGAACCTTCCGGACGCAACGACGCAGTCAAAATGACTATAAGGTCGATAGAAAATAAATTTCCTTTTTAATTTAATAAACTAGTCCCGACACGTCCCATACCGCGTCTGACTAAAAATATAAATTATCGAATTTATATCATACAGTCATATCAATGACATCACATTCATATATTACCTAAATATCTTTAAGTAATATTCAGAATCATCCATTTCAATATCCACAGTCCAGATAAAACCCGAATGAATTAATTAATAATAAAATCCAGTTAATCCATTAATTTAAAATATAACTCATTTTAAAAGTCATAAAAATTACGGGGTATTACATACTTCCCCCTTATATCATAATTTCGTCCCGAAATTCAGGAATATAAGTCATACCGGTAAGGTCAACTCCGAGTATAAATCTCACATCGCGAGAAATCCAAGACGTACCGCCCATACAGTACATTAACAAAAATCCCCATCGATGTTATACACCAAGCCTCACCATATAATTTCAACGACATCGAATTTAAACTTTACCCAATCTTCCCTATACCGTCCTCGTGACAAATGTTGGAAAAAAAATGATCCGCTCGTAGTGAACAAATAAATCCTGAAGTCACAATTACTTACCTTTTTCACAATTATGAAAAATACTACAATTCAATCATCCAGGGCGCCCATACACCCTCTCGTACCGCTTTCAATATTAAAAGTTTCGCAAAGATTATAAACTCGTTTCCCAAAGACCTAACTTATTTCGACTCCCTACGGTTATTAGTTTCATGCGTGGGGTGTCTCGCAAGTGAAATCCAAACAAGGAACCACCCCGATACACTACTTCCTAAAGTAGTCGGTCATCGAAACTCCTAAGGTCCTTAGTCAATAATATATAAAAATTTGGTTTTTTTTTTTTTAAAATATCAGGTTTATCAATTTAAAACAAAAATTTGGTTTTTCGATTTCAAATAGAGTCTACTCATCTACTCTCTTATAGAAGACAAGATGCAGACATATGCTCTCATATACCACAAGTAAATGCATGCCGATAGTCACATCACGCTCGGACATGCCCAAGTTAAGTAATCCCATAAAAATCAAACCCACGTGATAACAAGTAATATATAGGTGTCCCACACCCCTCAGTGAGTCTACGTAAATAACGATGCCATAGGCTAAGTTTAACAACCCTTTTGCCCTCAGAATATCAATCACTACAAAATCCAATACGCCTCATACTTCCTTAGATAGGAAACATACCCTCATTTGCGGGTGATGGTTGTTGAATCCCAATATTATAACTTTGCTCCGATGAGTCAAGAAAAAATTTTACCCCAAATTTTCAGTTCTAGTTAATCACACTCCACTATATACCTAAGCCTTTCAATATATTGCCTTCACAATTCACGCATTTCAAGAACTTCTACTGATGACTCTCCTCAATTTTTCCATAATAGGGGTGACCTCGACTACGGTCATCATACTCGAACATACTTCATAACCTCCTAAGTACGATTTTCGCTATCCGTCCAATGGCCCTCATCTGCCATACGTACGTAACGAAAGATTCCCCAATAAATGTTGTAAGGACATTTTTGTCCAACATACTTGTATATGTCATTAGCCATAACACCGTTGCAAAGATTCAAAGTCCATTCATCATCAACGGAATCCGAAGATCAAAAGAAGAAGGAATCGGAAATCCAGAAATCCGGACCGGTCCGCCTCTAATTAAAAAGAACCGATCCGGTTCCTCCGGACCGATCCTTCTAAAAAGACCGGACCGATCCGCCTGCTGAGGTGAGGCCAGTGTACCCCGGATCCATAGCGAACCGATGAAGCCAAAATGCCGAACCGATCCGATGCCAACCGGATCGATCCGCCTTCAGATAAAAGAACCGATCCGCCTAAAGAGGCCGGACCGATCCAACGAGGATAATTCCATACAGATCGTGTTCAGATCATGTTCTGAATTTTAGGGCTTAAGTTCTCCTATTTAAATCCCACTACGGGAATTGGTTTTTCGAAGACTTTTCAACGATTTTCATAGCATATCAACCCTAAAGTCTTCACCTATTAAGTCCTATGATTCTAGGTTTTTAGATTCACACATCTTCCATATCTATGTGAATCAAGTTTTGTAACCCAAGAACACCATTGTTGTTGTTCAACCCTTTGTGAAGTGGACCATTCCTTCCTCTTCATTGCATCCCTACTGGACAGGGATAGTTCCAATCGCCAACCCTACTGGAAAGGGATACTTCCAGCCGCGACTACAGAATCCGATGCCTGTGGGTAATTCTTAGTCAAAAACTTGTATTTCAGTGTAATCCGATTGTAAGCCGCTTCCCTTACAAATTATAGTGAATATACAAATGGTTTTGCCCCTTTGGGGGATTTTTCCTTAACTTTGTGTGTTGAATAATTCTTGCATGATTTCATATTGTTTCAATCACACCTAGTTGCATGCTTAGGGTTAATTTGGGTTAAAAATGGTATTTATTATATTATTTCTTAATTGAACGCAAGCGCCAACTCTTTCAAATTGGTATCAGAGCAGGTTACGCTAATCTATCGTGTATTCCTTTTTCCGCAAAATTTTTCTAAGATATCAATTTTCTGAAAAAATTGATTTTTGTAAAAAGTGCGTTTTCAAATGGAGAAGTCATATTATAAAATGCCTATTTTTGACGGGACAAATTATGCTTATTGGAAAGCCCGTATGAGGTCGGCTTTAAAAGCCATTGATGAACGTGTCTGGATTTTGGTTGAACGAGGGTGGACTCCTCCCACCGTGACTGTTGATAATGTGACCAACTTGAAACCTGACATTTCTTGGACTGATGAAGAATTTAAATGGTCATCTTTTAATTCTAAGGGTCTAAGTGCTATTTCTGGGTCTGTCACACCTGATGAGTTTAAACGCATAATGACTTGTACCACGTCAAAAGAGGCATGGGATGTATTACAACTTACCCATGCAGGAACAAATGCTGTTAAAGAGTCAAAATTGCAAAATGTAACAACACAATTTGAAACCATCACCATGCATGAAAATGAATGTTTTGATGAATTTTATGCTAGGCTTTCTGACATTGTTAATACTAGCTATAATCTTGGTGAACATATTCCAAATGCTAGAGTTGTTAAAAAGATTCTTCGTTCCCTTCCTAAAGTCACTGTGCTAAATTCCTTGGGTAATTTAAATACACTAAAATTGGAAGAACTGGTAGGAGATTTACAAACTTATGAAATAGACATGTTTCCTAAATCTGCCAAGCCAAAAGATAAGGGAATTTCCCTTAAAGCCCAAGAGAGAAAAAGTGAGGGGTCGGCAAGAAAGAAAGTCGAGTCATCTAGAAAGATAGAAAATTCTGATTCTGAATGTGAGTTTGACTTAGATGATTTGGCATTATTTGCTAAAAACTTCAAGAAAATTCTGAAATTTAAAAAAAGTGGAAACTTCAAAGATAAAAAGAATTTTCAGAAAAATAAGTTTGAAAAGAAAGATTTCAAAGAACCCCCTAAAGACAGTGAGAGGTGTTTTGAGTGCGACGGTAAGGGACACAGAGCGTTTGAGTGTGCCACTCGTCTGAATAGGGAAAAGGGTAAAGCTGTCTTAAATGCTACCCTTAGTGACGACAGTGAGGTCGAGTCGGTGGACTCGGGAGATGAGTCACCGCATGAGCGTAACTTCACCGCGTTCATGGCTAGTCATGTGAATACTCCTAGTTCTCCTCACGACGATGAGGATGATGCTTCACAGGGACACCTCGATAATGAGAGCTAGGAAAGTCAAGGTACAAATCGAGGACAGATCTGGGAAGATGGGAAAGATGCTCCTCGGTCCCGCTTTAGGTTTTTGTGACAGGCAAGGAATAGGTTTTGATGGTGCCTCCACATCCCAAATTGCACCCGGACCAATTCCTGAGTTTACTACGACTCCTTATGGCCGTCATCAAAAACCAAGAAGGAGAGTTCGACCAAGAAAAGCAATCCAAGGTCCTCCTAATACTGTGCCCTTTTGCTCCCATTGTAAAAGAAACGGACACCTTAGGGATGATTGCTATAAGTTGGGTCGGACACGACGTACGTTTGCTCCACCACATCAAACTGATGAGTTTGCCAGTCTGAGAGAGCGTGTTGAGTTTCTAGCCGCCACATCACAGAGTTTGATGGAGGAATTCCGACGAATGACCTTACCATCAATGAATGCGCCCCACATTCTGGCTAAAACCTACAACAACAAGGGAATTCAAAAAGGTACCTATTCTTGGGTTCCTAAGAAAGAAAAAAAGGCCCTTGTTGTCCATGTCGCTCTCAAAGCCCATAATACCTCACAGTGGTATTTTGACAGTGGATGCTCCAGACACATGACAAGTGATGTCTCATATTTTACCTTTATTGAGGATTATAATGATGGGAGAGTCACCTTTGGAGATGGTAGCAAATCTATCATAGTAGGACGAGGTACAGTAGAGTTACCAGGATTTCCAAAGCTAGAGAACGTGATGTACGTCAAAGGTTTGAAAGCAAACCTTCTTAGCATCAGCCAGCTGTGCGACGATGACTTTGCAGTGAAGTTTGACCGGAAAGCTTGTAAGGTCTATAATCAAGCCGGTAAACTTTTAGTGCAAGGGGTGAGGACAGAGGATAACTGCTATGGGACTGAGCCCACATCCTCACTTGTTTGCAACAGCGCCACGATCACTCCTATGGATCTGTGGCACCAACGTCTAGGTCATGTGAACGTTAGAGACTTATCTCGTTTAGTCAAAAAGGACCTAGTACGTGGCTTACCATCACTTGGAAAGCCAACTTCCATGATTTGTGGACCCTGTCAGTTGGGAAAACAAATCCGTAGCCCTCATATGAAGTTGAATTCCATTACCACCTCCCGTGTTCTTGAGTTGATTCACATGGATCTTATGGGTCCTACTCGCACGGAGAATCTAGGTGGTAAGAGATACATTCTCGTGATGGTAGACGATTTCTCTAGATACTCTATTGTAGGTTTTCTAAGAGAGAAATCTGATGTTGTAGAGTTCTTAACGACCAAGTGCTGTGTCCTACAAAATCAACACGGAGTCACTATTAGCAGGATGCGTAGTGATAATGGCACTGAATTTACTGAAGCAAAAGTAGATCTTTACTGTGATAGCATTGGGATCAAACATGAGTTGTCTGCTGTGAGAACTCCTCAGCAAAATGGGACTGTTGAGAGAAAGAATAGAACGATCCAAGAAATGGCTAGATCAATGCTTCAAGGTCGTAAGGTCTCTAGGAGATTTTGGGCAGAGGCAGTGTCTACTGCATGCCACACGGTGAATAGGGTTTATCTGCATCCACACACACTTAAGACGCCTTATGAATTGTGGACAGGCAAGAAACCCAACCTGGCATATTTCCGTGTCTTTGGGAGTAAATGCTACATCCTACGGGATAGAGAGCAATTAGGAAAGTTTGACTCCCGGAGCGACGAGGGAATATTAGTAGGCTATTTATCGAACAGTAGAGTGTACCGGGTTTTTAACCTGAAGAGCTCTAAGGTTATGGAATCAATAAACGTCACCGTGCAAGATGATGAACCCCCTACGATTATTGATCCCAACCTTCAGTGTGAGGATGAGGACTGTTCTGACAGTGATTTTCCTGTTCCTCTCCCACACTCTGTGGACCCTATTCCTGTGTTAGGGGACACTCCTGCTTGGGTTCGCAAGAGTCATGATCCTTCAGCCATTGTTGGCGATCCCACTCTAGGGGTCAAGACTAGTGCTCAACTAGAGAACGTTGTTAGTCATCATTGCTACACGTCCAAAGTCGACCCAAGAACCATAAAGAAGCTCTCAAGGATGAACACTGGATATCTGCTATGCAGGATGAGTTGCTTCAGTTTAAAAAGAATAATGTCTGGGAATTAGTCCCCCGGCCTAGTGAGACTAATGTGATAGGTACCCGGTGGATTTTCAAGAATAAAATGGATGAAAATGGTACCATAATCCGAAATAAGGCTAGGTTGGTTTCTCAAGGCAACACACAGATAGAGGGTGTAGACTTTGGGGAGACATTTTCTCCTGTTGCGAGACTTGAGTCCATCCGTCTTTAGCTCGCCATCGCATGTCATCTGCACTTCAAGGTATATCAGATGGATGTCAAGAGTGCCTTTCTGAATGGCATTCTACATGAGGAGGTTTATGTGGAACAACCAAAAGGGTTTGAAGACCCTCAGCACCCTGAGCACGTCTACTATCTGAGGAAAGCCTTGTATGGTTTGAAGCAAGCACCCCGTGCTTGGTACGAGAGGCTTACTTCCTATCTCTTAGCTCGTGGCTTTAAGAGAGGGGGAGTAGATATGACGTTGTTCGTCAGGAGAGATGACGGTGCTATTTTGGTTGCCCAGGTCTATGTGGATGACATAGTCTTTGGATCCACATGCTCCCAGCATGCTCACCACTTTGAGGAGGATATGAAAAGTGAGTTTGAGATGAGCATGGTTGGTGAGCTTACATTCTTCCTTGGTCTCCAGGTTCGTCAGCTAGAGGATGGGATGTTTATCTCCCAATCCAAGTATGCTAGAGACCTAGTGAAGAAATTTGGTTTAGACTCCGCTAAGCATGCCCGTACACCTATGAGTACCACTACCAAGCTTAGTAAGGACACTTCAGGCAAGGACGTAGAGCAAACCTTATATCGGAGTATGATAGGTAGTCTTCTCTACTTGACTGCCAGTCGTCCCGACATCGCCTTTAGTGTTGGAATCTGTGCGCGTTATCAGGCATCTCCTAAAGAGTCACACTTACTCGCTCTAAAACGTATTATCAAATACGTGAGTGGGACTCTCTCATACGGTATTTGTTATTCCTTTGATACCGATGACCGTTTATCCGCCTATTCGGATGCCGATTGGGCCGGGGACGTAGATGGATGTAAGAGCACTTCGGGTGGGTGTTTCTACTTTGGTTCTGCTCTTGTCTCCTGGTTGAGCAAGAAGAAAAACTCCATCTCTTTGTCCACTGCGGAGGCTGAGTACATCGCCGCCGGGAGTTGTTGCACGCAACTCATGTGGATGAAGCAAATGTTGGAGGATTATGGGATTTCACAGGACACCATGTTCATTTCCTGTGATAACACGAGCGCGATACACATATCCCGCAATCCTGTCCAACATTCGCGCACAAAGCACATCAGGTTACGCGAGTACTTCATACGTGAGTTAGTTGAGGAGAAGGTCGTATCCCTGAGTTTCGTTCCCACCGACCATCAGTTAGCCGATATTTTCACGAAACCTTTAGATGCCCTTAGATTTGAGAGTCTTAGGAAGTCTTTGGGGATTTGCACAGTTGACTGAGGGGTTGGTCCATGTCTAGCATAGATTGCATTGTCTTTTTCATATCCTCTGATGCCTATTGCATGATTGTACTATCAGTGTGTTTTACTTATTTTTTCTTTTCATTATTCTTTGAAAAATACAAAAAGATTTTCTTTTTAAAAAAAATTTTAGAAAAACACAAAAAGATTTTATTTTGATAAAATTTTTAAAAAAATTCAAAAAGAGATTTTCCTTTTATGGATGAGCATTTAAGATAGCCAAGTCACCTCTTCATTCCATTTATCCATGTGACTGTTTTATAGAGATTTGAGAGGCTACATCATTTCATCCATGTGCTTAACATTGATTGGAGTCCTTGAGATGTAATTAGTGATATTTCCTACATGCTTGACTCCTATATCCTTTATTGCACACATGCACGGCTATATTTGTTTGTTGCACTTGTCTATCACATATTGGCTTGAGTGTTTCTATCTCAATTCTGTCTATACAATGTACAATATGCGATAAAACTTGACAAGATTGGATTGCATGTAAAAACCGTTTTGGTGAGACTGTGTGTATATTTTCATAACGGGGAGGGGCTGCGAAAGTTGATTCTTATCCTTTGCGCAAAAGCCACCGTTAAAAAGGACCTAAAAAATGGAGGAATTTTAATATCCGAGGTCCTAAGAGGTTAAAAGAGCCCGAAAAAATTGATAAGGCAATAAAAAGCAATTCATGCCAAATATGGGCCATTTAGGTTTCACCCAATTCTCCAAAGTTTGAGAATTTAGTATTCCTCTATTCAAAATATAAATATGAGGGAGTTTGGTTGGAGATTGAAAAACGGGTTTGCACTTCCTTGAAAGTCCTGAAAAAGCATGAAAATCATTTTGGACGTTATTGGTGTAGAAATCACTTTGAGCCTTGATTTATTGATTTGATATAGTCAATGTCTTATATTTCCAATCTTTTACACCAAAGGAAGCATTTGAGTTCATTCGTTAGGAATATCCAATATTCATCGTGCACAAATGTCATGCTTGTATGCTTTGATTTTCCTATCGAATTTTGATCACACCCATTCATTTACGCCATCACAGACTTGGTTGTTTTATGTTCATTAATGGTGTGATTTATGCCTTGTGTCACCCCGGTTCTTGCTTGCTTAATTTATTTCTCTCTTTTGTCTATTTGGGGACATCATAAAAAAGGGGGAGAATGAATTATCTGATTATGGGGGAGTTTTAAAATGTGAGAATTATCATAAATCTGGTATATACGCATATGTTTATTAACTCATTTCAAACTCGATACGTCACTTGGTATTTGCTTTATCTCATGTGTGTAGGTACATCCTGGATAATCCCATATTGCACACCCTGATGAGAAAAGCGTTGAGATTTCTGATCTGAAGATTTGCAGAACAAACGATGCAGCCTTTATCATTTGTATCTCTTTCAGTTTTGGGTTCATGGAAGGGTAGATTTGTATAGGCATTGTGATTTATAGATAATTCCGATTTTTTATGTTTGTTCCGGCATAGACATAGGGGGAGATTTGTAAGGACATTTTTGTCCAACATACTTGTATATGTCATTAGCCATAACACCGTTGCAAAGATTCAAAGTCCATTCATCATCAACGGAATCCGAAGATCAAAAGAAGAAGGAATCGGAAATCCAAAAATCCGGACCGGTCCGCCTCTAATTAAAAAGAACCGATCCGGTTCCTCCGAACCGATCCGTCTAAAGAGACCGGACCGATCCGCCTGCTGAGGTGAGGCCAGTGTACCCCGGATCCATCGCGAACCGATGAAGCCAAAATGCCGAACCGATCCGATGCCAACTGGATCGATCCTCCTTCAGATAAAAGAACCGATCTGCTTCATCCGGACCGATCCGCCTAAAGAGACCGGACCGATCCGACGAGGATAATTCCATACAGATCGTGTTCAGATCATGTTCTGAATTTTAGGGCTTAAGTTCTCCTATTTAAATCCCACTACGGGAATTGGTTTTTTGAAGACTTTTCAACGATTTTCATAGCATATCAACCCTAAAGTCTTCACCTATTGAGTCCTATGATTCTAGGTTTTTAGATTCACACATCTTCCTTATCTATGTGAATCAAGTTTTGTAACCCAAGAACACCATTGATGTTGTTCAACCCTTTGTGAAGTGGACCGTTCCTTCCTCTTCATTGCAGCCCTACTGGACAGGGATAGTTCCAGCCGCCAACCCTACTGGAAAGGGATACTTCCAGCCGCGACTACAGAATCCGATGCCTGCGGGTAATTCTTAGTCAAAAACTTGTATTTCAGTGTAATCCGATTGTAAGCCTCTTCCCTTACAAATTATAGTGAATATACAAATGGTTTTGCCCCTTTGGGGGATTTTTCCTTAACTTTGTGTGTTGAATAATTCTTCCATGATTTCATATTGTTTCAATCACAACTAGTTGCATGCTTAGGGTTAATTTGGGTTAAAAATGATATTTATTATATTATTTCTTAATTGAACGCAAGCGCCAACTCTTTCAAATTGTCGAATTTTACAGTTCAACCCATCAGTGAACATTAGGACTCTCCTCTCCTCAGTAGGTACTTCAGCTGGTACCAAATTAGTTAAACTCGTAAACTCTTCCTCATAGTCCGCCACAGTTTTCTCTCCCTGTTTCAAATCAAGTAGCTTCCGCCTCATCTCTGTCTGAATGGCGGAGGGAAAATACTTCCCATCAAACCGTATACAAAAGTCTTGGATAGTCATTGTGTCCCTCTCCTCCATAGTGGTCGTAGCTTCCCACCATTGCAAAGCTGCCCCTACTAGCTTGAATGTGGCTAGTATTTGACGTTGAACCTCAGTGCATTCAATCATTCTCAAGTGTCGTTGGATATCTTTCTTCCACTGGCTAGCAGTCACAACATCTGATCCTCCCTGAAACTCAGGTGGGTGCATTTTCTGAAAGGCATCCCTCGCTCGTTCCCATGTAGTAGGAAACACTTGCCCTTGCGCGGGCGACACAACCGGTGCCGGTGATGGAGCCTACTGAACAGCAGCTAAGGCCGCATTGACTGCCTGAACGATAATTGCAGCAACTTCGGCCGCAGTCATCGTACCTTTGTAGACGTAAATAGAAAAGCAATAATCTTACTCATAGGGCTCTACATCAAAGAACGCTAAGCTGAAGACACAGTAAGCCGTACAGATCCTAAAGGACACTAGAACCTGATGCTCTGATACCACCTGTAACACCCCGCCTAATTAAATACCGGGTGGCCAGTCCCATACCAAATTAAAACAGAATATACAGTTGGCTCATTCTTAGCATCAGTGTCGAAAACATTTACAACTCACCCAATACCCAATTAAGCTGGTGTTAAAAACTTTTCAAATTTTAATTTCAACAAAACCATTTTTAGTTTAAGAATAACACTACACATTTTTATACTACAACACTGATAACACAATAAATAACTCAAAAGAATTTAAATGCAATTGGAATAAACATTCCCAAATAATATAAATCCTTTACATTAATTCCAACAATGTTAAATGTATTAAAAGTCCCGAATACAATAGAATTTGACCTCGATAGAAAAGATAACTGAATCCTTTGGGCGACATGCCCTAACTAAGAATACTGTGAATCAAAAGATGGAAGTCGTCTTGGCAAAAACTCCATAAATCCATAGCCTGTCATAATCCGCTAAAGTTGGCGTCCCTGTTGCTGGACACCTGATATAGAGATACAATAGAAGAGAAAATATGCAAGGAAACGGGTCAGAGCCCGAATGTGTAGATGATTTTTAAAACAGCAAGTATTTAACAAGTGCAATAAAGCATTTATTATGTACATGTTAGATCCAACTCTCACTTGCTATTCTCACCTCTCAACTAGAGTGCACACTTAACGTTTCCTATTAACCTCCTAGGTAATGGTTCCTCTTTTCTAGTCTTCATATTATAATTCCATTCCCATATCATAATCCCCGTATGTCCCATACCATACGTCACATTATTATTCATTTACATTTCTCATCGTTTCTCATTAACATGAATCATTTCTCATTAATATGAATTAAGTTTTTCAATAAACATTCATTAACTTAATTCAATTATCTTTCTCTATTCACGGTTATCTACAATTATCACCGTAGATAGATTAAACCATAATAAATATCCATTCAATCATTTAACCCATTATATATATATTCATCTATAATATGGCACCCCGAGTCACAGCTGCGGTGCAATGCATTACTCTACTATCATGTCCCATCATCGCAGGTCGCCGAATAGGGGACTACAGGTTCGGTGAGATTCCACGAACCACAAACAACAACATACAAATTGGAGGCGAACATAGTTCTCGTATCCATGGGTCACGCACATACCTACGTACCCACAGTCAGCGGACTTATCAACTCCCCGATAAGTCTTTCATAGACCTATGTTCTCGAGCGACAAATCAAAGATCCCATGGATTCATCAGGTTATGACTGCCCTCACGCGCAAACCTCCCACCGATAGCAAGCAAGCTAGGTATGTCATACACATAAATCATCAATCAATCAAATAGGCATTATCATACCTATAACATAATATCAATAAGGTAATATCACTACCCTAAGATATTTCCCATACGTAGCATTATATCCCTTTTAAATCCCACGTATTAACATATCATATCTTTACTTCATAATTTAATTATCCTCGCATTCTATAACATCTCTCCACTCCCGAAGTCGTTAAGGTTCATGCGCGGAGCGTCTCGCAAAGCGAAATCCAAACAAGGAACCCCTCCAATACACTACTACTTAACTTTGTCGATCGAGGAGATCCGACAACTACAACTATGCGATCGGGATAACCTCATACCTCTTTCAACCAAAAGTTTTCTAAACTCCCATCTCTATCCAGGAGTCATACCACTACGCTCTTGTACTACACTCAGTCCTTGCGTAATCAATAATGAGTTTAAACTCAGTCCTTGATGTTCAAATTGTAACCCTAAGGCTACCCTCACTCAATACAAGATTCAAATAGGTTTTTCCTCAACATATATTCAGTAAGAATTCACTAATATCCTACTGGTCCATAACATCATTTCTCCCGAATTACTACGAGTTTAATTCTCCTTTTCATTAAGGTTAAAATCGATAGTTTCAAATCTCTTATAAACACATCTTCTTTCACTTTGGATTAAACCCTCTTGTAAACTTAAGGATACCCAGGTGTTATATTAAATCACCCCTACTGGTCCTATCTTTAATCCTCATACATCTCCATTTAGAATTTAACAAATGAATCTAGCAACCGAAATTCCATTCGATATAATTTTCACCATTTTAATCACTTGAATCCAAATCAAATTAATTATAATCTTATCAAGGGTTTACTGATATTTTCTAAGTAGGATAATATCCAAATAATAATCTCCAAAGATCCAAAAAAGGTTTGGGATAAGAATCAACATTTAAAAAGAAACAACTTTACATATTCTGGGGAGGTCGATCGATCGAAGGCAGGGGTCGATCGATCGATCCCTCAGGTCCAAGCCTGGTTTGCTGCATTTTCTGCAACTACGGGTTTCACCATTTTTACTCATTTAAACCTTAATATTAACCTCCAAAATGAGTTATAATTATTTCTACATCATATATCATCATATATGAACGATTTCCAATACTCTAAACATCCTAGAATCATCAAGGGATTGGATTAAAAGCATGTTTCTCTCCTTATTTCCAGAAAATCATCAACATATTAACTTCAAGAACACTACAATGGTTTTTCAGATTTTTCTTCAACATATTCATGATCATTTAGTGGATTATTATCATCCACAATATAAGTTTACTTCCCACATTATTTCAGTTTCTATAAATCCATATATCAACTCCATTATGTCTTCCAAACAAGAAAAATCATCTCTTTTCATAATTTTCTAACATGGACAATATACGAACTTAAGTTGCAATTATCAAACACTTGCCTTTACTAAAGGTCTGATCCTTTTGTGTAGTATATCTCAGTTGGTTGTCCCTTCTCCGGTCAAACTCCGGTGGTGGTTGGTGGTGGTGAACCTTGGTTCTTGTTCTTCTCCTTCCCAAGTAGGCTTTTCCCTTCCCAATCACTCTTTCACTCCCTCTAGGAAGATGACTTCTCTAATTTGTGTAGAGGAGATGAATAACCCCCATACAATTAATCTACCAATACTTATAATAGTACCAAATCCTAAATCACTATTCATCCCCCTTAGAAAATGACCAAAATGCCCTTTCGAGTTGTCTATTCATTTCCAAATGACCCGAGACTCAAAATTAACATCCAAATAGACTTTTCTGACTATTTCGAACCTTCCGGACGCAACGACGCAGTCAAAATGACTATAAGGTCGATAGAAAATAAATTTCTTTTTTAATTTAATAAACTAGTCCCGACACGTCCCATACCGCGTTTGACTAAAAATATAAATTACCGAATTTATATCATACAGTCATATCAATGACATCACATTCATATATTACCTATATATCTTTAAGTAATATTCAGAATCATCAATTTCAATATCCACAGTCCAGATAAAACCCGAATGAATTAATTAATAATAAAATCCAATTAATCCATTAATTTAAAATATAACCCATTTTAAAAGTCATAAAAATTACGGGGTATTACAATATGATACAGAGGTGATTCTGGGCTTGTTTTATCCTGGGGACGGCGTGACTGTAGACTACCTGCACAAAGAGGGTAGAGCCGCGAAACGTCTTAAATAGAGCGACCTAGTCCGCGACTCAACCCAAGAATCGTCTACGACGAATTTATAAACAATTGAGGTAATATTGTTTATTTTTATTGTGCAGTATTTATTTGGAATTCACGCATACGGTTCATATTTGCGATAATCATATGAGGTAATAATTTACTTTTGAGCCGTAGACTTAAAATTATTTCATGATTTTATTTTTCTATTTCTCCATAAAATTCTTTGATGTGATTTTTTAATCACAATATATAAAGTGTACCAAAAGTATACAATGCTTGACTAATTTTAATTTTGAATTTATGTAGGGTTTTCATTTCTAAAGGTAAATTTTATAGTGGTACTAGCTGGATAATAAGCAGAGGTATGTCTTGAAATCTTTTGTTTTAGTGTGTAAGTAAGTAGAGGTATTGATTGATTAATGATTTGAAAGCTGAAAGTTAAAGAAATCTTGTGAATGAAATTATCTTTGTTGAAATTTTCCTTGCTTGAAATATAGCATCAAATTATTGTGCATCAAATTTATCTTAATTTGAATTAATATTAAAAATCGTGTTATGTTACTGTTTATTGGTTTAACATGTTTGTTTGTTCACAAATATCTTTGAGAGTAAATTTTCTCATGACTATTAAAAATATAGATTTTGGATTTGTTGTAATAATTTTTAAAGAGGAATTCTAAGTTTTTTTTTGGGGGGGGGGTTTTGCGTATATGTTCAATATAGTATAATTTCCTCTTTTTGTACTTACCATGCAACTTTTGTCCACCGTACTATCGGCACAGGCACACCAAAGGTCGATTCTCCCCTACATTCAGTGGTTTTCTCTCTCCCTCCAAGCCTGCCAATCTCAATCTTAATACATAGCCTAGATGTTCTATTTTATAAAGGTGGGGTCGGATCTATTACTTTTTTTATTCAGATATGCTAAGATACTAATTTATTTGATCCTATTAAAATGATATTCTTTTTTTTCTTCAGGTAGATTTGGGTTTTGCTCAAGAGTGAAGAAGCACCACGAACTCCTGTTATCCCATTTTATCTTTCCTACCCTCTTACAGTAGGAGATGGCAATCATATTGAAATGAGTTGTTAGCAAAGGTCTAACACTTGTAAAAGAGTGGACCAATTTTAGAATAAAAGAAAGGTGCAAGGGGGTATTCGCGTTCATATGAGGCAAGGGGGTATCAACATTAGAATAAGTGGAGGCGTAAAACTTTAATCTTAGACCTGTAAGGATTGTGAAATGAGGAAAACAAGTATTATGATCCATGGGTTGGACAAAGCGAGGTGGGGATGAATGCCATAGCAAAATTAAAATTTGAAATTTATATGTACTTTTAACTATGGTAAATTATACCAACCCCCTTGAACTATTAAGTTGGGTGTAATACATTAAGTGTTCATGGGTGTATAGGGTAATTTACCTTTTAAAATATGATTGAAACAAAATTGATTTTTATTTAATTTTTATATTTGAAATCATATAGATATAAATAAATTTTAAGTAGACTTTTAATATCACCATGCCATTGGTACAATAATTATTTTGAATTGTATATATGTTGATAAATTAGCTCATTTAATACACAATTAGACTTAATAATACATTATCAATACTAAATTGGTTCTTTTGGAAAATTGTTTATGGTTTAATTAATATTAATATACAAAAAAACTTTACGAGCCCCAATAATTTTTCTTATTTATGATTGAAGTGGGTCAACACAAACCTTACCAGTTAGTTATCGTATTTTATTAGTTATGTGATCATATGATATGAAATTATTAAGATCCACATATTAACTTATAACATTGTGTCGATTCATATCATGTTATTGTGTGTGTCTTATTTTGTTAGATCTAATCACTATTACGAAATATTCGAAATGTTTTTTCAACTGCCATCGGCACAAGTACACCCTAGTATGTGTGTGTGTGCGTGTGTGTGTGTGCGTGAGTTTTCTCGATGCATAGTGAGACGATAGGTTAAAGAGGGCCTTTTTCATTATAACCTATGGACACTGAATTGACATCATTTGTCTCCTCCACATCAAAGCTTTCGCATGCTACATTTGAAGATTTTAAGAGAATTCAAGAAATCGTATACTCTGAGGTAGTTTGATTGAATCGTCTAATGTTATCAAATAAGTTCATGTTCATACTTTTTATGATAATGAGTTTTAAGTTGATCCAGTGAAAATTCCTTTTGAAAATCATTACCTCGCATTCTCTTGTATAGGTAAAACTTGAGTTTTGCCTACAAGCGTGTGAAATCTTAGGATTCGATCCCACGTGCACGGTTGAATGGAAAATAGGACAAAAAATTCTACGTCTATTTTCGTGTGCATATGGAGAATTTACCTCCATGTGTAGGCTAAACACTTTTTATGAAAAAAATGATTATGAAATCGTGTGCACGGGTATAATTTACATCAATGCACACGTTTTTCTTGTGACAAGGATTGTTACCCAACTCCATGCGCACGAGGATTATTTCCCACCGTGCGCACAACGCAACTCCTATTTTGTTTTTTTATATAAATAAGAGTGTTTTCCATCCCATTTAAAGAGACTTTTTTACTGAGTACTTCTCACATCTAGAGAGAGTATTTTTTAGGCAAGTGATCAAATCTAAACACTTCAATTGTCAAATTCACTTGATCTTACAAAATTGAGAGAAAAACTTGGACCTAACCTAGATTAATGATAATGAAAATATAACATTTTTATTATATATTAGTTTCTATTTCTCATGACAAAGCATTTTAGTCATGCATAATCGCGAGCCCAAAAGCTTGATACATTAGATGCATGAGAATGTATTTTTCCTTCACCTATGAAGATTGTGATTTGAAGACATGAAGACGGCTCTTATTTGAGTCCATCCGTTATTGAGCTTGAAATATATCATTTTACAGAATCGATTAAACCTTGGCTATTGCACACACTCATGAATTTTAAATTGAGAGCATTTTTCGTAAAACTTGTTTTTAAAAAATACATTTTAAGTGATATATTTGTTTCGAGAAAATGGAATCAAGTCTATTTTACTAAAAGATCGTTTGAATTTGTTTCAAAAGGCTTTTGTTGTGTGCCATTTGAGTCTTTTGGCCCATGCGAAAACTAAGTACGATTTATGGACGAATCGTGCTGCGACTAAGATTTTCCCCATGCATATGGACCTGCCTCATTTTTTAGAACCGGTCATGTTGTCTAAAACCGTGCGCACAATGGAGATGGAATTTTAAAATTTCATGTGAACAAACTTGTTTCCCTATAATTCTTTACAACTCTTGTCCCTCATTTCAAAATATATCCTCTGAAGATTTTTTCGTGTTTGAGAGGTTTACTTTCTTTCTCTAAACCAAATTTCAACACTTAATAGTCTTGAATCTACTATGAGATCTTCATTTCAGAGTTAAATTGAGAGGTTGTAATTCACTTCTAGCTAAGTATATATCTGAATTCTGATTCAATAACATAATCAATACTTTGAGATCAAAAATGGAGGTGCTTTAGCTGTTGAGAGGTGGGGTATGGTGTGATATCTAGGTCATCGAATGAAGTTCTATGTTGTAGATATGTAGTTCACTTAGATTCTCATTAAAATGGAGAGGGGGAGTCGTGATATCCATAGGTAAATTTTTACGAGTGCACTTGATCAATTTACCTTCCTGTATTTTTTAAAAAGAACTTTCAAATCTAATGAGATGATGGGTATAGTATACCCAGTGTTGTGTGTTATTTGTGTGATTATTTATTATTTTGCATTGATTGTTTGTGTTTGAATGTTTACAATTTAACTAGACCAATTTGAGAATTTGAAAATGGCTTAGATCTAGGTTTTGATTAAAATTAGAAGTTAAAATTAGGACAATTTATTATAATAACGTATTCACCTTCATTCTAGGTTATTTTAATGTTCACACACACACGTTTTCAATTAGGCTTAACATCCTGAGTAGATCCTTGCTTTTGTGTGTGTATTTATTTGTTTGTGCTTGTCCATGAATATATAGGATTTATATGATTTAAATGTGAGTTTAGACAACATGCATTCATATCCACCTTCTTTATTATTTAAAAAAACTTCGCATGCACTAAGTGTATCTATTTTCGAAATTGCACAAAATGAAAATGATGTGAGTGATGATGAGAAATGAGTAAAATAAATTATGCTTACAATAGATTATTTCATGAAATATTAAAGTTAAAAAAGTTAACCATTAAAATACAAAATAACGTTAAAAATGATTTTGGATCTCAAGCGTGAGTTAAAACGAGTGAATGATCAAAATTTTATCTTTGAAAAGTGAAAAAGGTGACCCATTGAAATGGAATGTACACTTGAAAAGGAGCGCAAAATATTTGAGATCAAAGAAAAGGGAATATCAAACAGAGGTTGTGTGTCTGAATATTATTTTGTCTTTAACTTTAAAGGTGAAACTTACTTTAAAGGAGACATTAAAAAAGATAAACAATATGCTTTTTAAAAAATCCATTATTCGAAACGGAACAAAAGGTATTGAATTTGAGAAGAATGCCTTGCCTAACAAAAGTATAAACGTATATGATGCTAAAGTTGAGAAGAATTCAAATGCCAATCAATCTAAGTTTGTTAAAATACCTCAAAGGAATGAAAATGAAATAATTGTTTCAACAACATAAATCCTAACTTTGAGCATCATGTAAATTACTTTAAAAGAGAAAGAGTTTTCCAAAACCAAAAAGAATAATGTTTTGCCAAAAGGAACGTGAACTTTGCTCCTAAACCATTTCAAACCTATAAGTGATCCTATTATTTCATGAGAGGAAACTTGAGGTATTTATCTACAAACTTCAAAGGGATGAGCAGCATCCGTATTCAAAAATTTCAAACAGAATTGATTTTCAAGGAATGAATGCGAAACTTGAAAATGAATTGACGAAACTTTAAAGGGAAGCTAAATATGTTGAGGAAAGTCAATTAAGTGAAGCCTAAGTTGATGAGAAAATAGAGTCACATGTATTTTATGATTTTTGAAAATTTGAATCTTCAAATTCAAGTGATTGAAATCTTGATAGTGGCTGTTCATGTAAGTGACGTGTGAGAAGTGATTCTTTACATCTCTTAAGATTTGTTATGGTTGTTCGGTTTTGTTTGGAAATAAGAAGAAATAGAGAGTGAGTGGTATAGGCATGTTGTGAGAATGATTATTGGGTGAATTTCTTCAAGAGATAATGGTTGGTGAGTAAGTAGGGAAATGAACAATTTATGAGATGCGTTAAAAATAACAATAAAATGTTATGTTCTCATAAATTAATCAAAGGATGTGTGCTAAGAGATAAAAAATGGATTTTGTGGATCAAAGGCTAGAAAATCTAAATCTTAATAATTTGAATAGTGTTATGTCTTATTCTTCTTAATCTAGCATCACTTGTGACGAAAATGCTTCAACACATGAACTAATATGAATAATTCAATCTTACTTGAATGAGAATGAGAAAAATTATGATTTGAGGAAGGATGTGTTTGTCGATCAAATTGTTCTGCACAGAAAAGAAAATGACACAGATGTTTCCAAGAGTCATTATTTTGAAAAAGGTCAACAAGGTTTGAAAAGACATTACAAATACTACACTTGAACATTTTGTCATAATAAGGGTCATTTGAGAAAGTTTTGCTATAAGTTTTTCAAAAACAACAAAATTTAAGGATTGTTCCTAAATCTCATTCTAAGATGGTTCATAATGAAACTTACATGTTCACTTATTGTCAAAAAACTGGCCACCTTAGAGATTTTTTCTTTATGCTTATGAATTCTCATGTTGGTTCACATTTACATGATCATGATTTGCTTAATGACTTGAGAAGCGAGTTGAAAGTGATTATGAATAAATTCATAAGTTAAAAATGGAGTGTGGTATAGATTTTAAAAAGAAAAACTTATCTTGTGTTTCTTCTCACAAACATGGTTGTGAAAATTTTATGAGTAGTCTGGATTGTGTGAAAAAGGGAAAGTTTTCAAAAAGAATGTGATTTGAATTTAAATTCTCATGTTGTAACAAGGGTTCCCTCTAAATCCAATAATCCTATTTTAAGATGTATTTCAAAAAAGAAAGATGTTTTGAATGTTGGTATGTATATTTCCGCCTATAAAGGCGAGTCATCTTCAAGTGTTTCCCCACCTCCCATTGATACCAGATAAATTCCTCCTTAAACTTGAGTTGTTTGGTGCGTGTCATAGTAAGGATCATATAATATTTTGTTTCGTATCTTTTCTTAGGCTATGTGTTGGGTGTTGATATAGTTTGAGAATAATTTGTCGTAATGACGTGTCTTGTGTGTTTTATGTTGTATTATTTCAGGAGTGTCCTTGTTCCTTATTTAGATGAGAGTTTCATTTGTATATTTGGGATATGTTAAGAGTTGTTACATATGTAGTGTATATATATATGTTCTTTTCTTCTTCTTTTTTTGTTTGCATTTATTTTAAGAAAACTTCAAAAAGATTTTGAGTTTGTTTACATTGTGTGAGAGTGTATTGTAACCTATGTGTGATTTACTTGTCTCATACTTTGTTTATCTTGTTTGTTTGTTTAGATATATTCATGAAAATTCCAAAAAAACATGTTTGTTTGCTTGATTTTTTGATTGGTGCTTATCCATGTTATCTTGGATATTGTTGTTAACTTATGTATTTTGAGACATGTCTTGTGATATCTTGTGTTGGTTTTGATATAGATGTTGATCTTGATGATGCACGTACATTCTTAGTGATCTTATACCATGTTTCTTGGATATTATGTCTCATTTCTATTGAGATATTTAATCTTCATCTATTTCACACAATTAATGGTTTGATTTTTGGACATATGTGCTTCTTGTTATAGATTCTCATGTTTATTCATATGTTTCAAGTTCATGTTTACACATCTTTGGTATATGTCTTCATGTTTCCTCTACTCCCATCTTATTTCACATGCTTCACATGTTTCACGTGCTTTATATTTTTTGCTTTGCCAAGTGTTTCATTATTCTCTATTTGCTTATATAACTTTGGGGGGGTATTTGTCTTAATTGTTTTAATGGAAGTTTGTATATATATTTGGTTAAGCTTGAGTGATCTTATTCTTGGAGAGTGCGAGATGCAAATTGAATTACTTATTTGCACTTTGAGTTTGAACATATTTCATATATGCTTTTCTTATAAAACTATTCAAAAAGACTTCATTTGTTTTGTATAATTTTTGTCAAGCCCTATGCTTAACATGTCGATTGATCTATAGATTGTTATTTGTATGATTTGTTGATTGATACAATTATTGAATGTGTTTTTTCAAAGTAAACTTTTTAAAAATATCATGATAGACATTGACTTTAGTTTGCCTTTGATAGTTTGAAAGCTTGTAGTCACTTTACACCATACGAATTATAAATGGTATTGATAGATCGTTATTTTTACAAGCATTTACAAATTTAAGCTAAAAATCAATCTCGCATGAGTTTCATAAGCACTTTATGGTCTACATGTGAGAATATGAGTTTTTAAATTGATGGAGTTGAATATGTACCATTTTGAATGTGTTGATAAGGCTACCATTAATGTGATAAATCCATATTTGAATTTGATTATCATTGCGTAGGTGTCAATTAAGTGTGTGAAAATACAATCAATAACAAAAGCCAATGTGATGGAAAGAATAACAATCTAAGTTCTTAACTGATAATAAAAACAATATAGGTCATTACCATTTCAAAAGAAATTGTTATTTTAGTTTGTCATTCAAAACAATGGATTTTGGCTATAATTCGAGCCACAACAAGATTATATTCATGACCTAGGATCAAAATTGAGTCTAACCATTTTGGTTTCATGGATTTTGGTTTACCATAGCTCCTGAATTTGTTTATGAAATTTCCAGTTTCGTAAAATAAAAACTTTGATTTGAGGTATCAAAAGTCATTTTGGGTTAAATTAACCTATGCATCTAGGTTCATTAGACCCGTAGATTGAGTTCTCCCACTTTGAAACTGGTTCAAAGTCAATATTACAGATTCCACCATTGAAGCTCAACCTTGAATGGTAGTTTCTGGTATTCAAGCTTTTTCAATGCCTTTTCCACGTTAAAAATTCCATGTGAAACCATATTTGAGACCTATGAATGCCCAGAAATTTAATCAACTGGAAAAAATAGAAACGCAATACAAAATTATAGAGATACCAAATAAATTGTTTTTTTTGTTCTTTTCACTCTCGTAAGGTGCATTTTACGGTGTTAAGGTGGGTGTTTTATACTGTTGGTTGAGGAGAGGGGATTGGTGCTAATGGAGGTGGAATTTTACCATGGATAAGTGAAGTTTTATCTAGGTACCTTATGAAGTTTTAACTAGGTAGCATGTGGGGTGACATAGGTACCATGTGTTGCCCATATGGTACAAGTGCCTACATGGCTGCTAGTTGGCTAAATAGTATAGGAGGTGAAGTGTGAAGTATATTTGGTTTTGATTTTGGTCCCTATATAGTTTATGAGGTTAATTTAAGGATGTTTATATACTTTTTTGCAGGTTTAAGGATAAATATATAATTTTCAAACTTATTTCAAGTGTTTATATAATATTTGCATAATATAAGTAATATGATTAAGTTTTGTGTTTAAGGTTGGGTCATAAGAGTATGGTATGGGTTTAAATAAGAATTTTTGAAATTTATAGGGGTATTTTGATAATTTTTTAAATTTGAAGGTCACTGGGGTAATTACCTTGTTCTTTAGGTTTGTTTGTAGATATAAGATATAAAATAAATAAGAGGTTTTATGGGTTTATTACACCAGACATAGAAACATGGGGTTTCGGTGGTGTCTTTCTAGATGTGGGGCCAATTCATAACTAGTTATCCTTCCTGGTTAACTGCAACCAAGGCTTAAACAACTAAATGTGAACATATGGTGACTCAAATAACGAGAGGGAGAGATCACTTTAGGGGTATAGGGTATTATGATTTTAGACTTTGGTATTAGAATATATTCAAAACATTACAACCTCATTATATTTAAGGCCACTAAGGAGACCAGATGTAGAAACACGTGATTTTAATGGCGTCTTTTAGGATGAAGGACCACCACATGACTAGTTATCCTTCATGGTTAGCTGGAAAGAGGTTTAGGCAATTTAATGTGAACTTATGGTCATTCAAACTATCGCACCCGGTATTCTATATATGATGATTCCAATAAAATAACAACAAAATTTCAAACAAAAATAAAATAGAATTTAATTTAAGTTGATGCATAACATTTTATTACATATCTCAAAGTCTTCATAAAATAGGAACAAAAAGGGTACCTCAAAATCTTCATTAAAAAAAACAAAAGGGGAACTAATAAGGTCACATAAGCTGGTAACTTATAATGAAAGCATTCTAGTTGGTGCTACCATCTTTGCTAGTTACCTCTCACACATACGTAATTGAAAAGATTTTCTTGGTAAGACAGAATAAAAATCCACTGGGACAGGGGGTATTTCTCCTTCTTCGATTTCATATTCCATCTGTAAGGGAAACGAATAAGAAAAACTTTTCCAAGTAGATAAATTTATTTCTATAACAAGTGTATATATGTTACTTGGTTAGATAACATAACTAGTAGTGAAGTATACATAATATATCACAGTTTATAGTAATTTGAAACAAATGGATATATCAATAGTAATGGAAGGGGCATATGGGAGTCTGCTGATATTTATAAGAACAATATGGTAATTATAATTGGTTAAGCGTTTATCGAGACATAAAATAAGGGTTCATACTATAAGGGGATAACCCATAATTATCGGTTATAGGAGATTCAAATGCGTAGAAATACTCTTATAATAACATCCCAAACCTTTGGATAAAATTAATCTAAAAACTTTGGAGATATAATCAATTCAAAACCTTTGGAGATAAAGTAGCAGTGATGAGCCCAAGCTCCGAAGAGAGATATCCACATGGTAAGAAAAAACTAGGCCCTCAATCCCTGAGTCCTACAGGCGAAATACTGCTTCAGGGAGTATAACAAAAGTCTATTCTCTGAATTATAATGTATGCTACTGGGCGTGACACTCTGCCTAATTAAATACCAGGTGATCAGTCCTTTATTAAATTAAAATCAAGGTGTACGGTTGGTTCATTCTTAGGATCACTGTCGCAAAATAAAATTTTCAATTTAAACACCCTAAATAATTAAGCTAAGTGTCAAAACCATTTACAACCTTATTTCCATTTTATTTAAATTCCAATATGAAAACCTTTTTAATAATCAACAGTTTAAGTGCCACAAAAATAATAAGGATGGCAATTATCACAGAAGAATTTAAACCATCGAGATTAATCAAACCAAGTTATAAACTATCAATAAAATCCGCCTGACAAGAGTTAACTCCAAAGAGTACCAAATACTGGAAATAAAATAAACATAAATCTATAATATATCCAAATGGGATAGGAAATCGGGCAACACATGCCCTAACTATAAAGAACTAAAATAGGAACAGATTAAATTAAGAGGTCGTCTAAAGCAAAGGCTTGCAACTCCCACATAAGCTGCAATGCGTCTAATCCAAACAACATATGCATGACGCTCTTGTGGTTGGGCTCCTGTAATACATACATATATATATATATACAAGAAAGAGAAAAGACAGGAAACGGGTCAGAGCCCGAG
This sequence comes from Sambucus nigra, assembly GCA_949130495.1. Lineage (NCBI taxonomy): Eukaryota > Viridiplantae > Streptophyta > Magnoliopsida > Dipsacales > Adoxaceae > Sambucus > Sambucus nigra. The sequence goes on from OX422217.1 coordinate 423,927,141, forward strand.
TGTAAAACAATTTAAAAATAGTTTAGCAAGTATTGAAAATGCTTACCAGCTAATGTAACAACCATGTTAGTATGCGACACTCTCTTGAGAATTCTCACCTCTCATCTAGTGTGCACGCCTACCATTCTATTGATCTCATAAGTCTATCTAACTTATTCCCATGAAGTTTATCTCGAGAAATACTAAGGCCGTGATATTTAATTTTAGAACATTAATATCTTCCCTTTCCTTACATTACTTAGGACCACACAGTATCGTTACAAAGTTCCCGAACAATTATTATACATTTGGAGCGTTTATTCATTACTTAACTACTTATATGCACAGTAGAAAGTTTCCATAAATATAAGTATATATATTTGTCACTCCTATAATATATATACTATCGGAACCCCACATAAAATCTATGGTGTTGGCATACTCGGCTATCAAGTCCCCGTATCACTCGTACTAAGGGAAATACTAGTTCGGAATGACTCTCGAACTATATTAACACAAAACACACAAAAATGGAGGCGAAGCATAGTTCCAAGTCACTAAGAGGTCAGCATATACCCTCAAGTCTCTTAGGACCATCTGACTATCATTTTCAGATAACATGTATCAAGGATACCATCTTCTAGGGTACGAATCAATATTCCCCATAAAGGTCCAATCGAGATAAGACTGTCCCGGCGCGGAAATCCCCCATGATAGCAAGTATCTCGGGTATGATTATACATAGATAAATCATTTAATATATGTATACAGTCACACGGCCATATATAGATACACATTTCCCAAAAAGGTTCGCCCACGACCCATAATTATTATTAATCGTATTTAGTACAATTTTACCTAATTATCTCGCATAAGGGATTCATCTCTTTTATTCCCACTTAGAATTCACTTCTCACTTACTTACCATCTCTCGAAGTATTCTCCCTTGCTAAGTAGAATTTCAGTAGGTATACCATCTTTAACCTTCTGGTCTAAGTCTTTCATGAGTCCCTCAATTCATTAATGAATTTACTCACAATCTCTAATGTGCACCGAAAATTCCCCGTTAATCGACTATTTCATCCCATATTAAATTTCATTCAACGGAGTCTATTTAGACCCTACTGGTCTTCCTCACGACTCATCATACTCTATAAATAATAATCAAGAGTTCCTACGTAATTAAACCGAATTAAAAAAAAGGGGGGGAAATATGTAGTTTCCAGAAGGGGTCGATCGATCGAGGAATTGGGGTCGATTGATCGATGTTCTTGGGTCGATCGATCGATCAAGCAGTTATTGCCCAGAAACTGCAATTTCAACCTACGGGTTTCAACCAATAATTTTCTCCAAAACGCCATTTGAAATTCCTAAACTCCCAAGTAAGGTTACTACTGGTTCTATATACATATGTGCATGATTTTCTACTTAAAACATGTACAATTTCATCAACGAAATTGAATTAAAGGGCCAATTTGTATTAACTATCAAGAACCATAATTTTCATAAAACTTTCATTCTTTTAAATTTCTTTTCCAAATTTTGTGCTCCTAAACTCATACCAATTCGTGGGTTATCCTCTACATACGATTGGGATGTCCAGAATATAATTATTTCCACCAAGATATGTGATTAAATCCTTAAATTCCTCAAATTCTTCTATGGAACATGTGTATAACAATCCTAATCTAACATGGATGAAACAATAACCAAAAGAAAAGAAACATAGATACTTGCCTGGAAATTTAAGAGTCTGATTTGTGGACGAAAAAGGTGTGGTTGCGTTCCTCGTCGTGCGATCTACGTTTTGGTGGTTTTGGCGGTGTAAACGGATGAGTTCTTGGCCTTGGATTGCTTGGAAATCTTTCTACCTTCTTCTCTAATGACCATTCTTGAATTTTTTGATTGTTAACCCTAAAAGCCTAACTCAAATGGCTGATATACCTTAGGGAAATTCGTGGGTTTAATTACCCAAAAATACAAAATGACTATTATACCCTTTCGTGATGCCAACTAGGCCTAAAAATGCCCCGAGACCCAAACTAAACCCCCGGGTATACTTTTCTGACTATCTCAGCCCTTACGGACACATTTGCTCACTTGAAATGACCATACGGGTGACTTATAATTTAATTCACTTTATATAATAATAATTTAGTCCTGACGCGACACAGGCGCGTCCCGATTTAATTTCCACAATTGTCCAATTATACACTCGTGATAATTTTTAATAAATTCAATTATACATATTACTTTACTCATCTAGTAATATTCAACGAATTCTCAATAATTACTTACTCTCATCACGCTAGTAAATATTTAAAAAAATAATTTCTGAATTAATATTAAATTAATATCTCAAATTAAATTTAATAAATTCTCAAATTAAAAGCCATAAAAATTACGGGGTATTACATACTTCCCCCCTAATAACAGAATTTAGTCCTGAAATTCGGAAAATAAGGCATACCTGGTAAGAATAAAGCTGGATATTTTTCACGCATATTTGCCTCATGCTCCCAAGTGGATTCCTCCACATTATGATGCCCCTAATGGACCCGTACAAGTGGAACTACCTTCGACCTCAATTTCCTCTCGCTATGGTCTAGGATCGCCACTGGTCTCTCCTCGTAAGAACTGTCGGGCTGTAAGTCGATTTTCGCAATCGCGATGTGAGTATGGGCCATATCATCCCAAGATATCATCTCAACGACGAGATGTAGAACACATCGTGAATGCAGTGCAAATGATTTGGCAACCCCAATATGTATGCCACCGACCCAGTCCTCTCTATAATGGGAAATGGTCCCACGTACCTCGGAGCCAACTTCCCCTTCTTTCCAAACCTCATTACTCATCTCATAGGAGATACACGCAGTAATACTTGGTCCCCGATGCTAAACTCTCGAAAAAACCGCTTTGCATCCGCGTAGATCTTCTGTCTGTCCTTTGCTACCCGAATGCGACTCCTGATGAGTTCAATCCTAGATGAATTTTCCTGAATCACCTCAGGTCCGAGCAATCTGTTGTCCCCCACCTCTAACCAATAAGCGGGAGAATGACAAGGCTAGCCATACAACGCCTCAAATGGGGCTATGCCGATCGTGAACTGATAAGAGTTATTATAAGCAAACTCCACCAGTGGAAGATACGACTCCCAACCTCCTATAAAATCAAGGACACACATGCGTAACATATCCTCCAACATCTGATTGGTACGCTCTGTCTGTCCATCCGTCTGTGAGTGATAAGTTGAACTCAATCTCAACTATGTACCATAGCCTCCTAAAAGCTCTCCCAGAAGCGCGACACAAAAATCTTGTCTCTATCGAACACAATATCCAAGGGCACCCCATGTAGCCTAACGATCTCGGTAAAGAATATCTTTACATACTGGCCCGTGGTGTATTCCGTCCGTACCGGTAGAAAATGGGCTACCTTGGTCAACCGATCCACAATCACCCATATGGAATCGTGACCCCGCTGTGATGTTGGCAGTCCAGTAATGAAGTCTATGGAAATGCTTTCCCATTTCCATGTGGGTATCTTTAACGGCTGAAGCAACCCTAGCGGAATCTGGTGGTCCACCTTTACCATCTGATAAGTAGAACACTTAGACACGAATATAGCAATGTCTTTCTTCATCCCACTCCACTAGTACTGTCGCCTCATATCTTGCTATATCTTATCCCCTCCGGGATGTACCGTAAATTTGGATACGTGCGACTGTGTCATAACTTCATAACGTAAGTCCTCTCCTTGTGGAACTACCAGTCCCCCATTAAACCTTAAACCCCCATCAGAACTTACTGAATAGGACTTAGCGCCCTCAACTAAGATCCGTACAATCTGCTCCTAACAAAATTTATCTGCTCCTGACAAAATTTATCTGCTCCTTGTGCTTGTATCATCCTCGTAAAAAACCTCTGGTGTGATTGACATGGCAGATATAAAGGAACGGGCTACCGCCACTACACCAAATCCTACGAATGGTTATGCCTAGTGAGTCACGGCCCAAGTTTGCGACCAGCTGGTCGCGGATTTGGGCCATGACCCACTCAATATTTGGCGTGACCATGTTTATTATCACACTAAATTATTGATGCTCTAAAAGTGGTCGCGGACTTGGGCCATGACCAGGTCGTGACCATCTTAGCGCCAAACTCGCGTCGAAATTCCCTCCAAGCTTGGTCGCGGATTGGTCATGGCCCAAGTCCGTGACCCATGGCATGACGAAGAAGAGAGTACACACATTGAGGGTCACGGCTTAAGACCGTGACCATCCCTCATTCAAGCACTAGGGTTGATGTAGAAGGGTCGCGCATCACAGATTTAGGGTCACGGCTATGGGTCGTGACCATTTCTTGCTATGGGTCACGGCTATGGGCCGTGACCATACCTCAATCAGGCATGCTCACAACTCTAGGCCGTGACCAGGTCTGGAGAACCCAACTCTGCCTAACATTAGTTTTAAGGGTCGCGCGTATGGGGTCACGGCTCTTGGCCCTGACCAGTTCTAGGTCTTAAAAAAAAAGTCCCGCCGATGCTTTCTTATTTCATTTGGAGTTGGAGTTGGCCGCTGCAAGGGTTAAACGATTTTGGCAATTTTGAGTTGGATTTTGGCGATTTTGCATTTGGATTAACCCTGGTATGTATTGATTCATTTTGATTTCATTTGAATTTTGTGATTTCTATCTAAAGCCCTCATTTCTGTGCATGTATGTGTAGATTTACGTTTGTATGTGTGTATGTGTGTGTATGTATAGATTTATGTTTATGTGTGTGTGTGTGTGTGTGTGTGTGTGTATAGATTTATATGTATATGTATGTTTATGTCAACAAACCCTATATTGTATGTGTGTGTATGTATAGATTGTATGTGTAAACCCTAAATAGTATCTGTGTATGTATAGATTGTATGTGTAAACCCTAAATAATATTAGGGTTTAGTAAACCCTAAATAGTATGTGTGTGTATATATATATTATGTCAATAAACCCTAGATTGTATGTGTGTGTTTGTATAGATTATGCCAATAAACCTAGATTGTTTGTGAGTGTATTTTTTTTGATAAAATATAATTAAATGGATTTTTAATGAGTAAAAAAATTTACATCCACCTTGTCGTGATTTATTGGGGGTTATATGCATGCCATCATATTATATTAGGAGTTATATGCATGTCGTGATTTTTTGCACTACAATATGTGTGTAAGTACTACAATATGTGTTATAAACAATTACGGTGGGTTTTTGTAGGGATTTCACATATACTTTTAAACTCTCATAACTTTCAAATCCAAACCTTAATAGTAGGACTCGTATTCATGCCCTCGTAGGAACCAACACCTCGCACGGGACCAATGTAACTCGTAGGAACTGACCGCGCGATCACGGGACCCCCGGTTTGAGAATACGACGATAATTTGCATATTTCTAAACTTAGGCTTAAAAACATGACGTTAGTGGGTGAAAAGCCGAAACAGCCCCCGAACGGCCCTGTGAGTGGCACTAACACCTCGCTCGGGACCAATGTAACTCGTAGGAACTAATCGCGAGATCACGGGACCCCCGATTTAAGAATACGATGATAATTTGCATAATTCTACACTTAGGCTTAAAAACATGGCGTTAGTGGGTAAAAACCCCAAACAGCCCCTAAATGGCCCCGTGAGTGGCACCAACACCTTGCACGGGATCAATGTAACTCGTAGAAACTGACCGCACGATCACGGGACCCCTGATTTGAGAATACGTTGATAATTTGAAAATATCTTGACTTAAGCTTAAGAAAATGGCGTTAGAGGACGAAAACCAAAATAGCCCCCGAACGGCCCCGTGAGTGGCACCAACACCTCACACGGGACCAATGTAACTTGTAGGAACTGACCGCACGATCATGGGAGTGACGATTTGAGAATACGACGATAATTTGCGTATTTCTAGACTTGAGCTTAAAAACATGGCATTAGAAGGCGAAAACCCGACACAATGTCCGTTAGGATCGTCTTCATTTACTACACCGGCAATAAGATCGTCTCTTCGAGTATGAAATGAATAATAGCAACCAACGGTGTGAAGGCATCCATTAACTAATAGGTATATTTCCAATGGTTTGCACCTATCCGGGAATGACATCTTCTGCCAGCATCTCGGCTCAGACAACTCCCACTATAGATGTAAATTTGCCTTTTATTTTATTAAATTAGACAACATGGATCGATATTCATTTGTTCATGTTTTATAAAAACAAGTTATATGTATGGTTTTAAAAACCCGACAGCATATATGCATAAAAATGGTCACGGCCAAAGTCCGCAACCATTATTTTCGTCACGGTTGTGGGTCACGAACTTGGGTTGCGACCATTTTTTTTGTCATGGTTGTGGGTCGCGTACTTTGGCCGCGACCAATTTGTCACGGTTGTGGGTCACCGATGAGGGCCGCGACCAATTTTTTTTTATTCTTTTGTCACGGTCGTGGGTCGCGGACTTTGGTCGCGACCAATTTGTCACGGTTGTGGGTCACGGATTAAGGCCGCGGCCCGTCAGAACATGGGTCACGGCCTAAGTCCACGACCATCTACCGTGACCCCTCTCGGCCGTGACCATTTTTTGGTCACGAACTTGGACCGCGACCCACGAAAATGGTCACGCCCGAAATGGTCACGGCCCAAGTCCACGACCCACAGCTTTGGTTAGGGATTTTGGCCGTGACCAATAGCCAATTTTGGTGCAGTGCGCGTCCTGGTGACCCAGTTCTTTCCACTTTGCTCTCCACACTTCCGCTATGTCACCTACCAACCAATGGCTCAATGCATCAGCAACTATGTTAGCCTTCCCCGGATGGTACTGTATCTCGAACTGATAGTCCTTCACAAACTCCAGCAACCTGTGTTGTCGCATATTCAACTCTCGCTGAGTGAATAAGTACTGTAGTGACTTATGGCCTGTGAACAAGAAAAACTTCTCCCCTAACAAGTAATGTCTCCAAATCCGCAATGCAAATACGACTGTTGCTAGCTCTAGGTCGTGGGTGGGGTAATTTCTTTTGTGAGGCTTAAGCTTGTGGGAGGCAAAAGCTATAGCCTGGTCCTCCTGCTGAAGTACTCCCCCGAGTCCCCGTAAAGAGGCATCAGTTTATACAAGTTACTCCACTCCCGACTTGGGCAAAGCAAGAACTGGCGCCGAAGTCAACTTATCTTTCAGCTCATCAAAAGCCAATTGACAAGCATCATCTCAAACGTACGGTACTCCCTTACGAGTCAGATTAGTCAACAGACCCGCTATCTTTGAAAAACCTTGGATGAACCTCATGTAGTACCCGGCTAACCCCAAGAAACTATACACTTCGGTCGGTGTCGTGGGTTGTCCCCACTCTCTTACTGTCGACACTTTATTCGGGTCAACCGATATCCCCAATTTCGACACAAAATGCCCCAGAAATTGTACTTTCCGTAGCCAAAATCCGCAGTTCTCATACTTAGCATACAACTGATGCTCTCGTATAGTCTGAAGAACCTGCCTTAAGTTCTCTTCATACTCCTCCTCAGTGTGAGAATAAATCAGGATGTCATCTATGAAGACGATGACAAACTGATCCAAGAACTCTCTTAACACTCGATTTATCAAATCCATGAATACGTCTAGAGTATTTGTCAACCCAAACGGCATGACTCTGAACTCATAGGATCCATACCTCATCAAGAAAGCAGTCTTCGACACATCCTTCTCCCTAATCCGTGGCTGATGGTATCCCGATCTCAAATATATCTTCGAAAATAAGGTTGATCCCCTGAGTTGGTCGAATAGGTCATCGATTCGGGGCAACGGATATTTATTCTATATCGTGACCATGTTCACTCTCGGTAATCCATGCATAACCTTAGTGAGCCATCTCTCTTCTTAACAAACAAAATCGGAGCGTCCCAAGGCGAGTTGCTCCTACGAATGAAGCCCTGGCCTAATAGATGCTCTATCTGATCTCGTAACTGCCTCATCTCTGCAGGATCCATAAGATACTGTGCACGTGCTATTGGCTGAGTGTACGGCATCAAGTCTATGACGAAATCTATCTCTCGATTTGGGAGTAGGCCCGGTATCTACTAAAATACATTCGAGAACTCACAAACCACTGAAATCAAATCTAGGGGAATAACAATATCCTTATAGGTATCCTCCTCTATATAATACAAGTGGGTGGAAGATCCTCCCTCTCGACGAGGCATCGCCACCAAAAGTATCTCCTACCCCGGAATGGCAAAGATAATACTCTCACCGAAATAATCTATCATGGCTTTGTACGCAGCGAGCCAATTCATGCCAATAATAACGTCGTGCTCATGCATATCTAAAACTAGCATGTCCGCGGGTAAGATCAAACTACCAATCTCTATACCTACACCCCGGCATATAAAGAAAATCAAAGACCCATTCCCCAGTGGTGAGTCTACGCATGTCACCATGCTCTCTGCCAGGTTTAATAACCCTAAGGACCGTGCAAAATGGGTAGCTATAAAATAGTGTGACGCCCATGTATCAAATAGAACCCGACCTATAGTGCCATAGATAGGAAATGTACCCTCAATCGCGGGTGGTGCCGCAGGTGCTGCTACCTGGTGGACGTTATAGACACGTTTTTACGTAATTACCTCTGCTAAACTGGAGTTGCTGGGATGGCTGGTAGAGCTGGCATCTGAGCTGGTGCTGGGAGGGCAGCGAGAAAGAGTGGCCTCTGTGGATCATTACGGGCACCCTGCTGTTGTGGGGCCCTATACCCCTCTGGGCATTCCTGGCGCCTATGGTCATTCTTGACACATCCAAAACATCTTCCCTTGAAGTTACCTCCCCTTTGCTCTTGCTGTCCACGACCCTATTGGTCGTTACCACCCCGCCACTAGCCCTGGTGAAAATGTTGTTGGCCCTGATGGCCCTGTTGCTGACGGTGTTAGCCCTGTTGGCCCTGCTGACTATACTGACCCTCCTGACCTTGCCTAAATCTCCCAAATCCCTGTATGGAATCGCATGATCAAAATCGCTTGGCAGGATCCCCCTGATGGGAACTCTGCTCACTGTGACGGTCTATCCCTAGGCTGTTGGTGCCCCACTAGTGCTACTACCCCCGGTCATGCCCTGTTGGTTGGACTCACCTGCTCGTCTTCTCCCCTACTGATGGAAGTGATGATCCTGACAGTACAACAAAGCAACGTTCAGTATGTCAGTGTAAGTACCCAGTGATAGATTGCCTATGAGGTGCGGATGAATCCTCCAGGACAATCCATCTAAAAATAGCAGTATCTTCTTCTCCTCGGTGGGTTCCTTATCTGGAACTATAGTGAGGAGTCTAGTGAATTCCTCCTCGTATTCAGCAACGGTCATACCCTCTTATTTAAGATTCAGTAGCCTCCACCTTATCACAGTTTGCACGACGGATGGTAAGTACTTGCGGTCAAACCGCGCCCAAAATACCTTAATCGAGATGCTATCCCTCTCCTCCAAGGTGGTGGTGAACTCCCACCACTGCAAAGCGACCCCTTCTAGCTTGAAGGAAGCCAGTAACTATCTTTGCACGTCAGTGCACTCATATATGCATAGATGCCTCTGGATATCCTTCTTCCATTGGCTGGCAATCACGATGTCCGAGCTACTCGAGAACTTCGGGGGATGCGCCTTCTAAAAGGCATCCCTGACTCGCTCCCATGCAGTGGGAAGTTGTGCTAGTACCGACGCTACGGCCTGAACCTGGGGTGGATCTTGCTGCACTACCGCTAATGCGGCATTCACCGCCTGAGCAACGATAGCGGCTACCTCAGTTGCGTTCATCATACCCTAGGCCGGAGCTGCTGGCTGCTTGGGCTGGGCATTCTTGGCTCGGGGTGATCATCTTAGAGGCATCTGAAATGAGAAGGAAGTTTATTAGTCAATAGTTATTATCAAATCTCAAATAGCTGAAGACGTAAGCGTAAAGACAAAACAGTCCTAACAATAGGACTCTATATCAAAGATGCTAAGTAGAAAGGGAAATAAGCCGTACAGATCCTAAAGGATACTAGAACCTGATGCTCTGATACCACCTGTGATACCCTGCCTAATTAAATATTGGGTGATCAGTCATTTATTACATTAACATCAAGGTGAACGGTTGGCTCATTCTTAGCATCACTGTTGCAAAATAAAATTTCCAATTTAAACACCCTAAATAATTAAGCTAAGTGTCAAAACCATTTAAAACCTTATTTATATTTTATTTAAATTCCAATATGAAAACCTTTTTAATAATCAACAGTTTAAGTGCCACAAAAATAATAAGGATGATAATTATCACACAAGAATTTAAACCATCTAGATAAATCAAACCAAGTTATGAACTATCAATAAAATCCTCCTGACAAGCGTTAACTCCAAAGAGTACCAAATACTGGAAATAAAATAAACATAAATCTCTGATAAATCCAAATGAGATAGGAAATCGGGCGACACGTGCCCTAACTATAAAGAACTAAAATAGGAACAGAGTTAATTAAGAGGTCGTCTAAATCAAAGGCTTGTAACTCCCACATAAGTTGCAACGCGTCTAATCCAAAGAACCTATGCATGACGCTCTTGTGGATGGGCTCCTGTAATACATACATATATATATACGAGAAAGAGAAAATAGAGAAAACGGGTCAGAGCCCGAGTGTAAAACAGTTTAAAAATAGTTTAACAAGTATTTAAAATGCTTCCTGGCTAATGTAACAACCATGTTAGTATGCGACACTCTCTTGAGAATTCTCACCTCTTATCTAGTGTGCACGCCTACCGTTCTACTGATCTCATAAGTCTATTTAACTTATTCCCATGAAGTTTATCTCGAGAAATACTAAGGCCGTGATATTTAATTTTCGAACATTTATCTCTTCCATTTCCTTATGTTACTTAGGACCACACAGTATCGTTACAAAGTTCCCGAACAATTATTATAAAGTTGGAGCGTTTATTCATTACTTAACTACTTATACGCACAGTAGAAAGTTTCCATAAATATAAGTATATATAATTGTCACTCCTATAATATATATACTATCGGCACCCCACATAAAATCAATGGTGTTGGCATACTCTACTATCAAGTCCCCGTATCACTCGTACTAAGGGAAATACTAGTTCGGAATCACTCTCGAACTATATTAACACAAAACACACAAAAATGGAGGCGAAGCATAGTTCCAAGTCACTAAGAGGTCATCACATACCCTCACATCTCTTAGGACCATCTGACTATCATTCTCAGATAGCCTGTATCAAGGATACTATCTTCTAGGGTACAAGTCAATATCCTCCATAAAGGTCCAATCGAGATAAGACTGTCCTGACGCAAAAAAAACCCGTGATAGCAAGTAGCTCAGGTATGATTATACACAGATAAAGTATTTAATATATGTACACAGACACACGGCCATATATAGATACACATTTCCAAATAAGGTTCCCCAATGACTCATAATTATTATTGACCGTATTTAGTACAATTTTACCCAATTATCTCGCATAAGGGATTCATCTCTTTTATTCCCACTTAGAATTCACTTCTCACTTACTTCTCATCTCTCTAAGTATTCTCTCTTGCTAAGTACAATTTCAGTAGATATACCATATTTAACCTTCTGGCCTGAGTCTTTCATGAGTCCCTCGATTCATTAACAAATTTACTCACAATATCTAATGCGTACCGAAAATTCCCCGTTAACCTACTATTTCATCCCATATTAAATTTCATTCAAGGGAGTCTATTTAGACCCTACTGGTCTTCCTCACGACTCATCATACTCTATAAATAATAATCAAGAGTTCCCACGTAGTTAAATCGAATTAAAGAAAAAGGGAAAAATATGCAGTTTTCGAAATGGGTCGATCGATCGAGAAAATGGGGTCGATCGATCGATCATCGATCGATCATCTAACGATCGATGTTCTTGGGTCGATCGATCGATCAAGCAGTTATTGCCCAGAAACTGCAATTTCAACCTACGGGTTTCAACCAATAATTTTTTCCAAAATGCCATTTGAAATTCTCAAACTCCTAAGTAAGGTTACTACTGGTTCTATATACATATATGCATGATTTTCTACGTAAAACATGTACAATTTCATCAACGGAATTGAATTAAAGGGACAATTTGTATTAATTATCATGAACCATAATTTTCATAAAACTTTCATTCTTTTAAATTTCTTTTCCAGATTTCTTGTTCCTAAACTCATACCAATTCATGGGTTGTCCTCTACATACAATTGGGATGTCCAGAATATAATTATTTCTACCAAGACATGTGATTAATTCCTCAAATTATTCTATGGATCATATGTATAACAATCCTCATCTAACATGGATGAAACAATAACTAAAAGAAAAGAAAGATAGATACTTGCCTGGAAATTTAAGAGTCTGATTTGTGGATAAAAAAGGTGCGGTTGCGTTTCTCGTCGTGCGATCTACGTTTTGGTGGTTGTGGCGGTGTAAACGAATGAGTTCTTGGCCTTGGATTGCTTGGAAAGCTTCCTACCTTCTTCTCTAATGGTCGTTCTTGAATTTTGTGATTGTTAACCCTAAAAACCTAACTCAAATGGCTGATATACCTTAGGGAAATTCGTGGGTTTAATTACCCAAAAATACAAAATGACTATTATACCCTTTCGTGATGCCAATTAGGACTAAAAATGCCCCGAGACCCAAACTAAACCCTCGGGTATACTTTTCTGACTATCTCGACCCTTCTGGACACATTGACGCACTCGAAATGACCATATGGGTGACTTATAATTTAATTCACTTTATATAATAATAATTTAGTCCTGACGCGACACAAGCGCGTCCCGACTTAATTTCCACAATTATCAAATTATACACTCGCGACAATTTTTACTAAATTCAAGTATACATATTACTTTACTCATCTAGTAATATTCAACAAATTCTCAATAATTACTAACTCTCGTCACGCAAGTAAATATTTAAAAAAATAATTTTCGGATTAATATTAAATTAATATCTCAAATTAAATTTAATAAATCCCCAAATTAAAACCCATAAAATTACAGGGTATTACACTGGGGTTAAATGAAAGCATAGGCTGCATGAATTCATCGGGCTAGGGTTTAATCGAATATGGATTGAATCTATATTCACGGTATTTGTGAACCACACAAAGGAGTTTGTAAATGAGAGCAAGATATCGGGGGCTATCACATAGTGATATAAACAATTCTGGTAATTCAAGGGTGTCAGTTCGAAAATAATATCGAAATAGAATCTCCTACTTTTTAATTTCAAATTGACTATAACCGATCTTCGTTATCACATGGGTAAACCGGGTATTTCAAAATCATGGATACAATAAATTTTTAGAGTATGAAAGTAAAATGAAATTCTAAGTGTAGGTGGGGTTTAAAAATAAATTTTTTTGAAGTTTAAATTTTAAATTGGGGTAAATATGTAATTATGAATAGTTAACTTTTTCATTAATTTTCTCATTTTCATTCATTTTGGGGATTGATAACAGGAGATACTTTTGTTATATTTATGAAAAAGGACCTGGATTTAAGGTCTAGGGTTGATTTGAAATAGTCAAAAAATTCGGGGGTTTAAGTGAAAATTAAAAGTTTAGCTTTTAATTTCTTAAAATTAATTACTCTAGAAACTGATTTATGGGAAACCAAACAGGGTGATGTAATATACCTTTTTTACTAGAAAAATAAAATAAACTTTTTGAAAAAAAAATCAGAATTTTTTGATTGGAGATGCGCCCTCACGCGTTGGCTCAAAGACCATACGCGCTTGGGCTAAACTCCACTCACGTGCGTGCATTAAACTTCATCTTCTACTTTTGGTTTGTTGACTTTAGGATTTGAAAACTTTGACCTCAAATTCGAACAGTTCTAGAACACCATTTAGGTTGATTCCTGGATGAATATTGTCTAACTTTTTTAGAACAATTCAACCATGTAGGTTTCAAGCATTGAGGTTAACTGGTTCGAGTTATTTTATTTTATTTGTAAAAATGGAATAAGTTTGACTTTTACATTCGTGGATTTAGGCTATAATTCGAGCTACGACGTGGTGATATTCTTGATCTAGGATCAAAATGGAGTCGAACCAGTTTGGTTTTAAGGATTTTTATTTACCATAGCTCCTAGATTATGTTTATGAAATTTATAGGTTCGTAAATTTCAAACTGCGTTTTGGGTTATTAAAAACCATTTTGGGTTGAATTAAGCTATGACCTAGGTTCCTTAGAATCATTACTTGAGTTTTCCCACTTTGAAATTGTTCAAAGTCAATAGTACAAATTCCACCACTAAAGCTCAAGCTTTAAAGGAGAATTATGATATTCAAGTTTTTTTTAATGTATTTCCTACATTAGAACTTTTATGTAAGCTCATATTTAAAACCTATGAATGCTAAGAATTGTGAACAACTGAAAAAAAATATAAATGATATATAAAATCATAAATTTACCAAAATGGTCATTTTTTTTTCTTTGTGATTTCGCTCAGGTGAAGTACGTTTTTACAGTGGGGTGGGAGGATTTTTATACTACTGAGGGAGTTGAAGAGATTAGGGAAAAAGTAAGTGGAGTTTACCATGGTTTGGTGAAGTTTAACCTTGCTACCATGTGGGGTGAGATCAGTACCATGTGTTTCCCATGTGGTACAACTACTCACGGGGCATCCAGCTGGACAAATAGTTCAGGGGGTTCAATGCAAAGTAGGTTTAATTTTGATTTTAGTCCTTGGATAGTATATAATGTGAATTTAAGGATTTTTATGTACCTTTTTGCAATTTTAGGGGATTAATATGGAATTTTTCAATCTTGTTAGGATGGTTTATGTAATTGTTGCGAATTATAAGTATTATAATTAAGTTTTGTGGTTAATTCTGGGTTATAAGAGTATGGTATAGTTTAAGTAAGAAGTTTTAAAGTTTCTAGGGGTATTTTTGTAATTTTGGAATGTTGAGGGTATCTAAGGTAATAACCTAGTTCTTTACGGTTGTTTGCAGGCATAATATATATCAAATATATGTGGGGTTTTTAAGGGTTTGTTACATTCTACCTTCCTAAAAAAATTTGTCCTCGAAATTACCTTCAAAGAGCGCAGGATAACATAATCTCATTGATTACCATGTTGCTTCTTCCGTTCCAAGGTGTTGCCAAATGATATTTACTAGTGGAATGGTTTTTTGTTGAAGATATTTGTTTTGCCAATCAAGAATTTTGACAGGTTTTTCTTCGAAATCATGATTCGATCACACCGATATACCTGCCCATGTGATAATGTGATTGGGATCAGGTACATATTTTCGCAGTTATTAAAAATGGAAAATGTCATGTATATTGAACAATACCAGTCATAAACATTCGGTGATTTAAAAAGGTCAAATATAACGAGGTTCTAACTTCCCTTTCTTCCTAAATAGAATAATTACTTTTCACGGGGACACTTTCAAGAATAACTGATTGTCTAACTGGAACTCTAAAGTCTTTCTTCGATTGTCAGCATAACTTTTTTAGTCGAATTTGGGCCATATGTAATCTTTCTCGAATTACTCGTATCTTTTATGTAGTTTTAGCTATAATTTCTGTCCAAATATACAATTTTCTCTAAATTCATTCCAGCATAATGGTGAACGACTGGGTCTACCATATAAGTATTCATAAAGAGTTGTCTGAATTCTAGTTTGATAGCTACTATTGTAAGAGAAATCGATTAATGCGAGATGATCATTCCATTCACCGAAAAAATATAGAGGGTAATCTTATAATATATGTTCAAGGGTTTGAATTACTCTTTCGGATTAATCATATGTTTGTGGATGGAAGGAAGTGCTTAGGTAAAGCCCTGTTCCCATGAATTTTTGTAATGCTTGACAAAATCTTCCCATGAATTGGGGATCTCGATCAGATATAATGGATAGGGGTATTGCATGGAGTCTATTAATTTCCCGAATATAAATTTCAGTGAGTTTTTGAAAAGAACCAGTAGCTCTTGTTAGTAGAAATTGGGCAGATTTGGTAAGTCGATCGATAATAACCCAAATTAAGTTATAACCTTGAGACGTTCTAGGTAATCCACTAACAAATTCCATTGTGATATGATCCCATTTCCATTCTAGAATAAGGAGTGGTTGTAATAATCCTCTGGGATTTTGATGTTCAATTTTTACCTATTGGCATGTTAGACATTTTGCTACAAAATTGGCTATATCTTTCTTCATACCTTGCCACCAATACTTTCATTTAAGATTGTAATATATTTTGGTGCTACCTAGATGAATCATAATTTTCAAATTATGGGTTTCCTCAAATATTTCACTTCATAAGGAAGATGTAGTGGGACACAAAATCGATTTTTAAATCTTAACCCTCTCTCGAAGCTATATTACTAATCTTTCTCTTCTTTCTTATCTTCCAATCTTTGTTTTTTTCTTTAAAGGGATTCATCCTCTAACTGTTATTCTAAAATTCTTTTGTGGAGGGTTGCATGAGTGATGATATTTCTCAGAATGATTGGTTTTTCAGAAGATTATCTCTGCAAGTTGCATTATATTATAGTAGTTAATAATGTAAACATACTATTTAGCTTTCCTTTCCATTTTCGGCCTAAAACTTCGACAACTACATTACCCTTTCCTTGGTGGTATTGTAAGTTAAATTTGTAATCTTCCAAAAATTCAATCCATCGTCATTGTCAAAAATTTATATCTTTCTGAGTGATTATATATTTGAGACTTTTATAATCGGAGAATACTTGAAATTCTTCCCTATACAAATAATATCTCCAAATCTTCAGTGGGAAGACTACTGCGGCCAACTCAAAATCGTTTATCGAGTAATTACGTTCATGAATATTTAATTCTGGTGATACATACTCGATTACCTTTCTTTGTTACATTAACACACATCCCATTCTTTGTAACGAGACGTCAGTATATACATCATAATTGACATTACTAAAGGGAATAGTAAGAACTAGGATAGTGCTTAACTTTTCCTTTAACGTAGGGAATTCTTGTTCACACTCTTTAGTCCACATAAATTGTACATCCTTTCAGGTTAGCTTCATTAAAGGTAAGATAATTTTTTAAAATCCTTCCACGAAATGTCAATAATAACTTGCGAGTCTGAGAAAGTTTTAAATTTTCGTAACATTCGTAGGTTGCCACCATTCGAGTATTGTCACGATTTTTGTTGGGTCCATTTGTAGACCTATTTCGATAATCACATGCCTTAGAAATTTCACCACTCTCATAATAAAATCACACTTGCTTTTCTTCGCATAAAGTCGGTATTGGCTTAAGTTTTCTAGTATTGTTCGTAAGTGATCTTCATGGTCCTCTTTAGTCTTAGTGTATATCAAGATATTGTCTATAAAAAAAATTACAAATTGATCCAAGAAAGGTGTAAATACTCTATGTATTAGGTTTATGAAATCTCTAAGTGCATGGGTTAGTCCAAATGATATGACCACGGATTCAAAGTGGCCACATCGAGTTGGAAAGGAAGACTTGGGTATATCTTATTCTTGGACGCAAAGTTGGTGATACTTAGATTGTAAATCAATTTTTGAAAATTATTTGACCCTCGTAATTAGTCAAACAACTCTCCTATCCTAGGCAAAGGATATTTATTCTTGATGGTTATTTGATTCAGCTTTTGACAGTCGATGCATAATTGAAGTGTTCCATCCTTCTTTTTTACAAATAAGACTGTTGCTCCCCAAGGGGACATACTGGATAGTGTAAAACCCTTCGTAAAAAGTCATCAAGTTGAGTTATAAGTTCCCGTAGTTCCAATGGTGTCGTGCGATAAGGAGGTATAGAAATGGGGGAGGTGTTGGTTAATAATTTGATAGCAAATTCGAGTTCTCATTGTTGGAGTAGACCAAGCAATTCTTTAGGAAATACATCATCATATTTATCTAAGATAGTAGGAAGAGATGAAGACACTTTCTCATAAAGTTGAGAAAATGTTAACTTGGAGTGATTCATTCCTTAAAAATAAAATGGGATTTGATGAGGTTTTTTTAATATTACTATCTTCTTATTGGTAGATAATGTGAGCAAAGTTATGTTATAAAACGTACATTCCTATGATCAGGTCGAATTCCTTTTGGTTTAAGACTATTAAATCTATAACCAAAATCCCAGTATTGATCCATAGGATATGTTGTTTACAAACTCAATTAGTTACAATGATTTTTCTGGTTGGCATTTGTATGAATAATGGATGTTCTAAGGGACTAGTAGATAATTTCAATGGAGTCATAAAGTCATAACTAATGAAAGAATGTGATGATCCAGAATCAAATAATATATGTGTCGAAACATTGTGGAAAATATATTACCTTCTACCATGTCATAGTGGTTTGGATTTTTGGTTGGAAAATGGCAATATTTTGGCCTCGAGTTCTATTCATCGGTTCTTGACTCTTTAAACAAAACCTTTGTTGAGGTGGATGATTGTCGAAGTAACCAGTTGGTGTCACAAACGGGGATTTTAAAAATCGCTGGGCTTGACTGTTAGTGATTAAGTAAAGTTCATAGGATACAATTATTACAGGTTTGGGTTTTATGACCTTGTGTGCCATAATGTGTTACACTCATGACATCGTATCATAGATCCACTGTTTCTATGATTGATTTGGCTAAAAACCCTACCATCCTTAGGTTTAGCATAAGGTTTGTCTCTTTGATTGGGTTGGTTTCTAATGGCATATTAGCTTTTGGGGGTGGAGTTATGATTCGGTTAATTCTCCAGATGCCTAATTCTTTTCGATAAGGGAGGCTACCTTTATCATTTAATTAAAATCATGAAGTTACAATGGGAGGATAGAGTCTTTAATGTCGATTTGTAAGCCACGTTCAAAGCGTTTACACTTTTTGGCTTCAGTATCCACGTAATCTTGGACATACAGATAAAGCTCTATAAACTTGGCCTCATATTGTACTATCTTCATTTGTTGATGTTGCAAACCTATGAATTCCATCGTTATCTGATCTCTCACTGATTCAGAAAATACTTTTTAAAGAAAATCTCCTCAAACTGATTCCAATTTAAGTCCTCAACATTTCAAGACCGAAGAACGGGCCGCCACCAAAAATCTGCTTCGCCTTTAAAAAAATAGGTTGTTAATTTCACCCTAAATTCAGGGATTATACATACCCCGTTAAGATCTTTAAATATCTTATGTATCCATTTTTCTACCTTTGTGGCACCGGGCTTCCCATAGAATACTGGTGATCTTTGTTGAAGAAATTCTTTGAGTGCATTCATTCTTCGTGTCTCATTCGAGATATCATTATTAATCGTGTGATGCGGTGTTACATTTTGTTAGATCCTTGTCAAAGTCATTAGTTCTTGTAAACAACGTAATATTCCTTCATTAGTCGTAGGTGGATTTGGTATATTTGGAATATTATGTTGTTCTCATTATGATCCATTGTCGGATGCTCGTGTATTAACAATCCTACACATAAAACATACTAAAGATATAATGACAGTGGGAGCAACCAAACAAACTTTGATGTTAATATAACATGCTATTTTACATTGGGATATTATACAGTTAAACTTGTTGTAAGAAAAGATCATACACTACTAGTTACATTTACAACTTCTATTACTACAAACGCTTAGTTGTGTCTACTGTGCCTATTTAGGAATATGGCAATCAACTTCATCAAACACACACGCACAAAACCCAATGATAGACACTTGATCCTTCGTACATCTATATATATACATTTATATTCCTTTCCTAGTTTACTTTAGGTGAGCTAAGGTACAATGCTCTCAAGTTAGGGCCTAGGGTTGAAGTCACTAGAAGTAGTGTCGGAGGTAGTGGAAGTGAAACAGTTGTTGTTAGATGAAATAATTCTATAGTTGATTGCGGAGTCTGGGGAAGTAACGATGAGTTCCTATGGTGGAGCCACGTCCTGGGCTAGATGAATGGCTTATCGAAGCTTCTCGGGATCTTCGGAATACCTATTGGCTTGTCTTGCGGCTTATGCTTCTCCCATTAAGCGACCAATTAGTAAACTATTTTTTTTATTTCTGGGGTAGTGATACCCAATCTTAGTCGATACTTTGAATATTCTAACACAACTTGGAATATCCTTCGTCTCTAATCACTTGCTCAAACTGTTCATGTGTAAATCCGCGTATGTCTTGGTACATTCCATCCTATATATTCATGTCTGCAGACAAAATTAGTTACATAATATAACAAAGAAGTTTTTAATAATTCATATGCTTATTCTAAGTCTCTTATAGGCATAAAATCTCCTAAGTCACATATAGGCATAAAAATTGGCACTCGCTCTGATACCATGTTGTCACACCTGATGTTATTTATATAATAATACTAATAAAATGATAATAAAATTTTAAAAGGAAAGAAAATAGAATTTTATTTAGGTGGATGCACAGCATCTCATTACATATCTTAAAGTCTTTATAAAACGAAAATAGAAAGGGTATCTCGAAGACGTCATTAAATAGAACAATAGGGGGACTAATAAGGTCACATAAGATGGTAAGTTGTGGTCAAATCATTATAGTTGGTGCTACTGTCTTTGCTAGTTATCTCCCATACATACGTAATTGAAAGATTTTCCTTGGTAAGAGAATAAAATCCATTGGGTTGGGGCTATTACTCCTTCTTCGAGTTTATTTTCCATCTGGAAGGGAAACGAATAAGACAAACTTCGCCAAGTAGATAATTTTATTTATATAACAAGTGTATATATGTGAGTTTGTTAGATAGCATAACTGGCAATGAAGTACATATAATATATCAAAGTTTGTAGTAATTTGAAATAAATGGATATATCCACAATAATGAAAGGGGCATATGGGAGTCTGCTGATATTTGTAAGAAATTATAGCTTGATAAGTGTTTATCGAGTCATAAAGATAAAGGTTAAAACTATAACAGGATAACCCATAATTATCACTTATAGAGGCTTCAACAGCGTAGTAATACTCTTATAATAACACCTAAAACTTTTGGATAAAATCAATCTAAAACCTTTAGAGATATAATCAATCCAAAATCATTGGAGATAAAGTCACAGTGATGAGACCAAACTCGAAGAGTGGCATCCATATGGTAATAAAAAACTAGGCCCTCAATCCCTGAGTCCTATAGGCATATTGTGTTTCCCAGGGTACATCAAAAGTCTATTCCCTGAATTATAATGTATGTTATTGGGTTTAAATGAAATCATAGAGTGCATGAATTTATCGAGTTAGGGTTTAATCGAATAAGGATCAAATTTGTATTTACTGTGTTTATGAACCACAAAAAAAAGAGTTCTTAAATGTAGGCAAGATATTTCATGCTATAACATAGTGATATAAACAAATGCGGTAATTCAATGGTGTAAGTTCAAAAATAATATCGAAATAGAATCACCTACTTTTTCAATTTCGGGTTGACTATAACCAACCTTCGTTCTTAGGATGGCAAACCGGGTATTCTGAAATCATGGATATCATATATGTTTTGAGTATGAAAGTAAAATAAAATTTCAAGTAAACTGGGGTTTAAAATTAATTTATTTTGAAGTTTAGATTGTAATTTGGGGTTAAATATGCAATTATCAAAAGTTAACTTTTTTCATCAATTTTCTCATTTTCATTCATTTTTGGGATTGATGACAAGGGACACTTTTGTTGTATTTGTGAAAAAGGACCTGGATTTAAGTTCTGGGGTGGATTGAAACAGTTGGAAAATCCAGGAATTTAAGTGAAAATTAAAAGTTTATTTTTCAATTTCTTAAAACTGTTTCTAGAGAAACTCATTTCTGGGAAACCAAACAGGGTGGTGTAATATACCATTTAGACCGAAAAGTAATATAAAAATTTTGGAAAATATTTCAGAATTTTTAAATTGGAGACGCACTCTTACGCGCTTGGTCAAACCCCATACCTGCCCGGCTATGACTCCACTCGCACGCGTGCATTACACTTCATCTTTTACCTCCGTTTTGTTGACTTTAGGGTTTGAAAATTTTGACCTCAAATTCTCATAGTTCTAGAATACCATTTAGGTTGATTCCTGAACAAAAATTGTATAATTTTTTTAGAGGAATCCAATCATATTAGGTTTAAGCATTGAGGTTAAATGGTTTCAGTTATTCATTTTTTGTAAAAACAGCATAAGTTTGACTTCAACATTTGTAAATTTAGGCTATAATTCGAGTTATGACATGGTGATATTCATGATCTAGGATCAAAATGGAGTCTAACCAGTTTGGTTTCAGTGATTTTGCCCATAGCTCCTAAGTTTTGTTTTTTAAATTTCTAGGTCCGTAAATTTCAAACATGGATTAGGGTCAACCAAAACCATTTTGGTTAGAATTAATCTACGTATATAGGTTCCTTAAACCCAGTCTTGAGTTCTCCCACTTTGAAACTGGTTCAAACTCATGAGTATAGATTCCACCATTAAAGCTCTAGCTTTAATAGAGGTTTTTAATATTCAAGTTGTTTTAGTGCATTTCTTATGTTAGAACTTCCATGTAAACTCATATTTAAGACCTATGAATGCCCATAAATGTGAACAACTGAAAAAATAGAAATGATACATAAAATCATAAAGTTAACAAAATGCTTTTTTTTTGTATGTTTTCACTGAGGAGAAGTACGTTTTTACAGTGGGGGAGTAGACTTTTTATACTACTGAAGGAATTGAAGAGATTAGGGGGAAAATATATGGATTTCAACATGGTTTAGTGAAGTTTAACCGTGGTACCATGTGGGGTGATATGGGTACCATGTATTTCCTATTGGTACAACTGCTCACAGGGCATCCAGCTAGCCAAACAGTTTAGGAGATTAAGTGCAAAGTTGGTTTGGTTTTGATTTTGGTCCTTGGATAGTATATAAGTTGAATTTATGTATATTTATGTACTTAATTCTTGCAAAGTATAAGTATTATAATTAATTTTGTGGTTAAGTTTAGGTTATAAGAGTATAGTATGGTTTAAGTATGAAGTTTTAAAGTTTTTAGGGGTATTTTTATAATTTTGGAACTTTGAGAGTTTCTGGGGTAATTTCCTGGTTCTTTAGGGTTGTTTGTAGGTATAATATATATATATATATATATATATATATATATATATATATATATATATATATATATATATATATATATATCAAAATTTGTGGGGGTTTTAAGTATTTGTTACACAAACACCGCAAAGAAGAGAGTTCGATAGGGGTTTAGGTATCCCAATTTTAGACTTCGGTTTTAGCAAAGATTCAAAACATTCCAACCTCTTTCTATTTAATGTCACTAAGGGGACCAGGCATTAAAACGTGGAGTTTTGATGGAATCTGTAGGGATGCAGGACCACCTCACGACTGGTTTCCCTAATTGGTTAGTTGGAACCGAGGTTTAGGTAATTGAGGGTGAACATATAGTGATTCCAATATCGAGAGGGATAGATATTTGTGGGGGTATAAGGTATCCTAATTTTAGCATTTAGTCTTAGAAAATATAAAAAACATTCCTACCTATTTATGTTTAAGGTCGCTAAAGGGACCATATGTAGAAACGCATGGTTTCGTTGGCATCTTTTAGTTAGCGGGACCACCTAATGACTGGTTATCCTTCTTGGTTAGTTGGAACCAAGGTTTAGGCAATTAAGTGTGAATGTATGGTTATTCCAAAATATAAGATATAGACATTTCCTTTTTCATATAACTGAAATGTTTTAATCATTGTGTTACCACATTTTTACGCCATTCTGCTAGGGCCTGGGCAAGGGCTCCTCCTTTCATATGTGCCCTTTGTTTACTGTGGGTTTTGGCTCGTTGTTTGATTACTTGATCATTGGCCATTTTAGGAGGACAAGGGTGATTACTACGGCTCTAGGAGAGAGTTAGTGGGATACAATGAGAACGTTCCATTTTTCAGTGGGGAAGATTACGATGACCCATTTGAACTTTTTTGCCTTTATTAGGCTACCATTTGATGGAGTGAGGCTGATTGTGGACCGAATAGTGATAATGGAGGGTTTGATTGTCGGTATTGGGATAGTTCCTCCTCCTCCTGAGGAGAGTATATAGAGGCCAGAACATTATCACATTATTTAGAGGATATGGTAGAGGACCTAGGTTTTGATATGGTGATTGGGCGTCGGTATGCGAAGTGTTTGCTTTTTGTTAACACGGGATATGCTAGTGCTAAGGACCTCAGGTGGGATTCACCTTTGGTGGTTTTTATTTTTAATGGACTTTTCGAGGATTCATGGATATACCTAAGGCGGATTAGGATTAGTGGAAATGTACCAGTCCATGTACCTATATTCACGGTATCAAACAAACAATTTCATGGGTTTTTCTTATTTATGGGAGGGACGTGTTTACCATCTTTCTTTTTAGTTCAGTCATTTATTTATATGAGCAATTTTACTAATACATAATCTTCATTTATATGTTTGTGCAGTTATGGTTTTTTTCTTATGTGGTGACTTATACTGAGCCATCTTGGGTTTGGGTGCCGATAGAGGGTCTTTTTACCCATTATGCTCAGGGGAATCTAACGACGGGGACATTTATGATTACAGATGCAGAGAGGGCACTCATCAATGGGATGACCATTAACAATATAAGTTTTTTTTCCTTGCATATACTAGTTCTCTTTATTTTGTGATTCAGAATTTATACGATTATATTGATTTCCTTTTCTATTTTGATGTTTTTCTTATTTCAGGTACCTTAGGTCTTGACCCACCACTTATCAAGACATGGGTGGCAATTGAGGTGATGTATGGGATGAAACTTTCGATGGATGAGTCGTATAGGGCTATCTTTTGTCTGGGAGAGCGAGTGACTTGTCAGTATTTGTGGGATGTGCAAGTGACATTTCCATTATATGGCACGAGGAGGGTTTAATTGAGGTTGATAGGCAGGTTTTTATGGAGGGGATGCCTCATGTGGGTCTTTTTAGGGATGATTCAGATTATCAGGGCTTCATGGAGTGGAGGGTGATGTCAATGTCACTCCTTATGAATAGGTCATCTTTGCTAGCTCGAGTCGAGATGGCTTTGATAAATGAGGTGCCCATAGGCATGGGAGGGGAATAAGTAGTCCCAGAGAGGGATACGGAGGGCTAGTGGTGAACAATAAAGAGACTAGGAGGTTATGGTGATTAAGGAGGGGGCTTGGCAAACAGTGCTCGAGGCAAACGGGGACATGCAGAGGGAGGTCTTGGCAGAGGGTGAAAGACCTAGGGGAAGGACTCGATAGGGATAATGGAGGCAGGGCAAAGCCTAAACCTTGGAGGATGGATCACCCACCACTATCTAAGGATGCCTTAGGGCCACACCAGGGGATGGGGTGAACCTACGTCTAGGAGGGGATAATGAGGATTCCTCAAGGTGGGCTTGGAAAAGAGGGGTAATGTTTATTTACGGTCCTTTTCCCTGTGGAAAATCTAAGAGATATAGCTGCTTGGGATCTACCACTAGCTACAGAGGAGAGGGCATAAGATGTGGAGGAGGGCATATCCTAGGTAAGTTCTGAGATGGAGGGGATAGTTCTTGTTTGTATTTTTTCCCTGGAGGTTAGGATGAGGGGGCTATATGCAATTCTCAATGAAAGAGCAAGGAGGGGGAGACTTCTCGGGCGGGAGTGCCTATCATAGAGGAGTTCCATCTAGGAGCGTGAATTTTCCCATTTTTTCTAAGGTAGAGTATATGGATTATGGTTATATGATTAGATCCCAAATCCAGACATTGACTCATCATTTGGATTGCTTTCACTTGGGATTTTGGGATTCCTTAATAGCTGAGGGGTATGTTTCTTACCTTTCTTTTATTTTTTCAAATTTTCTCTCCTTCATCTTTATAATTTCCACATACTGATCATTTTTTTTGATTTGGTACTTTACATAAGGCGTAACTACCCGCAGTCAGTCTATAGGAGATGATAACCCAGTGGTCATCCCTATACTTAGGGCTAGCTCATTCTCTCCTAGCCTTTGGTCCTGTCATGACTTGGTGTAGTTGGGTGACACACCGTTCACATACTAGAACTTGCTTTCATGCGCCCTCTCATCGTAAGGAGGCTTCTAATTCTACTGCTTGGTCAGTGCACCCTCATGTGCCTCTTTCTTATCCTATTCGATCGAGCCCTAAGCATCCCGCAAATCCTGATGCAATAGGAGATACAGCTGATGCTACTGAGAGGGCCAAAAGTGGCCGTCTTGATTGATATTTTGGGATTTCATTAGATAAGTGGGGGTCATGTATCCACCCATTAATAACATTTTACCCTTTTTTTCTTATTTTTTGCATTTATGATACATGCTTTATTTTTTTATTGGTATGTTGGATGTGCTGTCTTTATATTTTATATAGTATTCACTGAGTTTTTACACATGTTCCTGCTATTGTATTTTACTTCAGTTGATATCCTTGTATTACATGAGAAATTTACCGTTGTTTGAAGAATAATGAATTTTTAATATGTTAATAAAATAGAATGATCCTAAACTATTTTTATTTAGAAACGGTAGAGATACATACTCTTTTTGTAAAGGTATCAAAATAAAATGAAATTGAAACTAAAACTCTAAAAAGTAAAAAAAATAAAAGAAAAATGACACGAGGAGAGATAAGTAAAAGAGGTGGCCCATCTTTTTTAGACATATTCTTTAGAGAGAGACAACTTCATGCGTCTTGATGGTGAACCACTGAATGGACGTGGGAGTAAGAGAGAGATGATCATTTTTTAGACTTTGATAAAGTAAGGGCCTTTCGAGGTAGCTTTGGAGATATGAGTTACATACTTTGGCTAAGTGAATAGGGTGACATTTAGCGGGGAACCCTTAGTGAACCTGTCTACCTTGATATGTGTCCCGAGTTATGATGTGCCTTGAGGTAGAGAGGCAAGAGCCTTTGGAGGTGGCTTCAAGGATAGTAGCATCATCCTTTTCCAAATGGGTGAGGTGTCATTTAGAGGGGAGACCTTGGTGAGTTAGCATGCCTATATATATGTCCTGAGTTGTGTGGTGTTTATAGAGAGAGGCGAGATCCTTTCGAGGTGGATTCGGAGATAGTAGTGTCTCCCTTTTATAGAAAGAGTAGGGTGTCGTTTAGTGGGTAGACCTTGGTAAGTCTGTCATCCTCGATATTTGTCTCGGGTTGTGTGGTGTTTTGAGGGAGAGAGGTGAGAGACTTTGGAGGTGGATTTGCATATAGTAGCTTCGTCCTTTAACCGAGAGAGTAGGGTACTATTTAGCAGGGAGCCCTTGGTGAATCTTTCTGCCTCAATATTTATGTCGGGTTTTGGGGTGTGATGAGGGAGAGAGGCTAGATACTTTAGAGGTAGCTTCAGAGATAGGAGTGTCATCCTTTTACCAAAAATGAGGGGATGATTAGTGGGGAGCCCTTGGTGAATCTATCTGCCTCAATATTTTTCCTGGTTTGAGGGGTGTTTTTAAGGGAGAGGTGCTTGACTTCTGAGAATAAGTATATAGGGGTAGTGTGTTCTCTCTTTCAGGCTTCTTGTTTTTAGTAGTATTAGTCTTTGTGTGTAGGTTAATAAAGATGACCATATGGAGTCTTTAAAATGCTTCAAATTATTGTTTTATTTGGATCGCGCAAGTCTTTTTGAAAACAAAGGCACAATGACCATATAGAGGGTTGCCTATAAAATAGGTGTTTGGGTGTTTATTTGGACTAGGCCCAAAAAAGTAATCAGGTTGCCTATGTATCTCCAATTCACAGACATTTGGGTGTCTATTTGAATGTTAGCGATAAAAATATATCGTAGAATCAGGTCCTCGTAGTTCCCTGTAAAATAGATAAAAAGTTGGGGGATTAAAGTGTTTTAGTTAACTTTATCCGAAAGGTTAGTGGCTTAAGCGGGCTTTTCAATGTAAGGTTAGGAATTTGTATGGGCTTGCATAGTCTTCCCTTCCTTGACGACTGATTGTTTGTTCCTTTTCCTTCTCACCTTAAGAATGCTCAAGGAAAGAATTTCTTCAATCGGTTGAGATTGAAGGGTTGGGAAAACATGACTCCGTCGATATTAGCTAACGTAGCCTCCCTCCAAGAGTTTATTTTGATGACTAGATAGGTTCCTCCCCAGTTGGGTGCAGATTTACTTTCGGGAGTCCTGGCTGGTTTGAGATTCTCTTTCATGACTAGGTCGCACTCTTGTATATTTATTTGTAGATGGGGCTTTTCTCGAGGTGTCGCGTCACCGACGCCGGTCATTTATTATATTCATCTCACTAACTCACTACAAAAACCTAAACTATTGCTACATTCTTTTAAGGGAGTATAGCGGCCAGTCCGGGTATCGAAAATCAACAGAGACCAATTGCTAGAATTTAATCGGTTCAGTACTTCTAAAATAAAAGTGTAAAAGGTGATTTTAACAAAAAGAAAAAGATAATCTAGGCATGTGTATTTAAACTATATTAACAAAAGAAATAAAAACTATAGGTAGCGACAGATATCCCTCACCTCGAGTAAATTTGTATAAATGGTTATACGGGTCCGTACACAAGTTATTAAGATTGAATCTCATTTCAACAATTAATTAAATCCAAAGTCATCACCCTCTAAATTCGCATAAAAGCCTAATATGATTTTGGCATAAACATATACCCTAAAAATTACACACGCAAGGTCGTAAATAAGGAGCATACATGATATACCCCGTTAAATCTCCTAGGCATAATGACAAGAACAACCCAATTGAAATAAACTCATGAAAATACATCACCATAGCAAAGCAACTAAATAAACCCTAGGTGAATTCAATCCAACACAACCTAAACTAAATTATCCACTTAGCATGATGAAATACATAAATTAAAGCAACCAATTAATTGAATCAAACATGAATTAAATTAACAACAACAATTATCTAGGCTTGGAAATAAATAATAAAGCATGAAAATAAAAGGAAATAGAGCTTAAGGAACCAGCTGAATAGTAAAGCTTACATTAATGGATACTACCCAAAGGAAATGGAGGAGAGGGGTACTCCACAAAATCCCCAAAATGTCTTAAACCCTAAGAACTAAACTAAGAAAAGGTAAAAAACAATATATTTACAAAAATAAACAAAGCTTCCTTTTATACTAAGTTACAAATAAACAATAAAAGAAAAATAAAAAAAAATAGAAACGAAAATGGAAAAGGGGGAATAGCAAATCTGAGCACAAGGCAAAATAGGGGACCGGTCGATCGGGGTGGTGGTCGGTCGACCACGTGTCACAGGCTGAGCCTGTTGTCTCATGCGAAGGCAAAATTCAGAAGACCCGATCGACCGTTGGTCATGGCCGGTCGACCTGTCATGGACACTCAAACCACCAATCTGTAACTTTGTTGCTACATCAAAGCTCCATGTGGTTGAAACCAAGATCCCACACTATGGTCGAAACCAACTTGCTACAAAACACGTAACTAGCAACTAGGAATTTTATTGCCAAAGCATGCCTCAATTGGTTTTAACCAAGACCCGAGCCCAAGCTTGTGTGGCCAAGGACCCGCAAAGGGAGAAATCTCCGTAGATTCTTGTTTGCTACAATTTGAGAACCATGACATAAGTGTCATTTATTTTATTTTTTTATCTTTTTGTCAATTCCCTTATAATTCTGCCTCCGTCCAAAGGCTCGTACAATCTTCATTAGGACTCGAATTTTTGCACCGTTCACTACCAAGCGAAGCATATTCTGAGGGCCTCAACTTTCTTTCATACTTTAGGCAAAAAATCTCGAAGTGTGAATTGACTGATTTGGCCCCGAACGTGCTATATTCCACGGATCTTTACCGGAATG
Source organism: Sambucus nigra (assembly GCA_949130495.1). NCBI lineage: Eukaryota > Viridiplantae > Streptophyta > Magnoliopsida > Dipsacales > Adoxaceae > Sambucus > Sambucus nigra. The sequence continues at coordinate 423,956,966 of OX422217.1, forward strand.
CAACAAAACTCCACACTAAGCACCGTTGCACCTATAAAAACTCAATAATACCTCAAATAACATGTTAGCATATAAAATGGAGGTTTTCTGGTTATCGAGCATAATAATAGGAATTAAAGTACCCAATGGGGCTAAAATGCATAAGTATAGAGGGTATATATGTACATGATTAGGGACAAATAATTAATCTTCTTAACTCATTCATTAAATGCTATGGAGGTACATTATTGGTATCCCTGGTTATGGTAAGCGACCTTTAGCCTCCTTTTGTCAAGGAGAGATAGTTCGTCGTAAAGGGTTTGGACTCAATAGCTTTCCACCACTTGTATTTCGAGAATGACCTATAACGAGGGAACCTTGAGTTTGATCGGTAAGAATGCTTCCATAAGATAAATTAGTGAGTAGGGGTGGCATCGATGTAGTTTCGCTCTATAGTACGATAGTCCCAGAGGGCGTATGGTAGTTTGCTTGACCAGTCATTGTAGGTTTAGGTTAACTTGCTAATAATATATTTGACATTCTTATTAGTAGCTTTGAACAGTCCATTGGTTTAGGTTTGTAGGGGGATTCTTTGTGACAGTTGATACCATACTCATCCGGTAGGTTTGAGATCTCTTTCTCAAAGTGAGCCATGTTGTTTGATACTATATCATGCGGTATGTTGGCGCGACATGTGATGATGTATCATATGAATTTGACCACTTTTTTAGTATTCAAAACTGCGTAAGATTCAACCTCGACCCATTTGGTGAAATAGTCAATAAAGACCAAGATGTCCTCGTTACCTAAGGAGGCCTTGGGAGTCACCTCCCCTACGATGTCGATCCACCAAGTTGAGAGCAGTCAAGGTGAAGTCATGCAGTATAGCTCTCGTGGAGGTAGATGTTGTCAGTGTGGGTAGATTTGGCACTTGAGGAACGTCTTAAATTAGTATATATAGTATTTCTACATAGTCCAGTAATATGACTACCGAAGTATTTTTCTATATAGGGTGTGACCTATGTGTGGGCCATATTCACTGCTATGGATTTTGTCCATGATTTTGAAGGATTCGTCCTTCATAATGCATTGTAAATGTATTCCGTCGAACCCTCTCTTATAGAGATGATACCCGCAGATGATGACTTGGGCCGCTAGTCATCTTAGGGTAAGCCGATCATTGGAAGAGGAATGCTTCGGGTAGAGATTTTTGCTAAGCACGTTCCAGATGTTGTAGTACCAGAATATGGGTCCCACTGATGCTTCTCTGATGGTATCGACCTCAAAGCAGTACAACGGGGTATTTCGGTTGGTTATGGTCAAAGTGATTTCCGTAGTACCCTCCGATATGTCTATCATAGAGGTTATAGTGGCAAGTGTGTATGCAAAATTGTTCTTAGCCCTCTAAAGGAAGTCTAATTTAAAGTTTTCATAGTCTGGCTACAACTTGTCATCTCAGATATTACACTTACATAAAATTTGACTAATAATTAGGCTGGAATCTTCATAAGCTTTTAACTCAATAATCCTTATTTCTAGAGCAATTTCGAGATATATGATGCAAGACTTATACTCGAATATATTTTTAGTGCACTCGTGTGTGATCTTGATGGTTAGGGGAGTCATCGTGAGTCAGGGGATATGAGGAGAGTACCTATGCCAAATACCACTTTGTTTGAGGATTTATCGATGCATACTTCCCATGTTTCTCTATCGTTTAGAGAAAAAATATCCTTGCCTGGGAATTATGCCTCATTTCCTTTCTCGTTTGACAGGGTTTTCCTACAAGGAGATCGAAGATGGCTCGTCCTTTGGTAGTTTTTTGAGTGATATATATGTTCTTAAACTCTGATAACATGAGAAGCCACTTGGACATTCTGCTGGAGAGAGCGGTTATCTCAAATAGATAGTTTAAGGGATCCATTCTTGAGATGAGCTTTATGCTCAATGACATTATATAGTGTTGGAGTTTACGAGTGATACATACGAGGAACACAGAAACCTTTCATAAGGCAGTGTATTTGAGCTCATATGATACTAGTTTTTTTCCTGACATACTAAATGGTACATTCTTTATAGGCGCTTTTGACATGCTGTGATAACATGGCTCCGACATCCGTGTTGGTTATGGACATATAGAGCAAGAGGGGGTATCCTGGTTGAGGGGGAACTAGCATTGAAGGGTGAGTGAGGTATATTTGTATCTTCACGAATGCTTCTTGGCATTGAGCATTCGACTCTTTTGAGGAGTCCTTTATAATTATTTGGAAGATGGGTTTGCAAATACTAGTGAGCTAGTTGATGAAACGACTTATAAATCATACCTGACCTAAAACCCCTCGTACGTCCTTTTCTGTTCGGGGTGGGGGGCATTTCCCGTATGTCTTTGACTTTGGCAGGGTCTACCTTGCATCCACCTTTGTTAACTACAAATCCAATCATTTTTCCCTTAGTGACTTCGAAGATGCATTTATGTGAGTTTAGCCTCATTTTGAAGGAGCTAATAATTGAAGAATTTTTGGAGTTTCAGAACGTGTCCTTTACAATCCCTGGGCTTGATTATCATGTTGCTCACATAGACTTCCACTTCTGTATAAGGTCGTGTAGGATAATTGTGGCTGCTCTTTGATAAGTTACACCAGTATTTTTTAGAATTAAGGGCATGACTGTACAATAGTATATCCCCAAGGGGCTAATGAACTCGATCTTCTCCTTATGATCAGTGTGCATTTTAATCTGATTGTAGCATGTGAATCCATCCACAGAGGACTTCGGTACATGAATAGTTGTACTATCTATTAATATGTCGATATGGGGTAGGGGAAATCATCTTTAGGATATGCTTAGTTGAGGTCCCTATAGTCTATGCACATTTGGACTTTGCCCTTGGTTTTGGATACTGGTATGATGTTGTTTAGACAAGTGGGGTACTCAACCACTCGAATGAAGTTGACGCTGAATATTTCTCCACTTCCTCTTTAAATTTCGAGAAACATTTGGGTATGAGCTTTCAGAACCTCTATTCTATGGTTTTGGCATTAGGGAGAGTAGGTATCTTGTGCATGATAATAGAGGTGTCGATGACGGGCATGTTAATATAAGACCAAGCAAAAATATCCACAAAGTTGGCAAAGGGATATGTCAGCTCTTTTTGTTCGTTCTTTTCAAGGGAGGACCCTATTTGTAACTATTTTGGGGTTTGGGGGATACCCAAGCTTATGGTAGTTTTATCATACTAATTGGGAGACATGCGATTAATTTAACCTTGATCAAGTTTTTGCAAATATTTTAAGTATTTTAAGTCTGCAGAGTTATCATTATTAGATGTGACTTATAATCCATTACTGGATTCATTATCATCACATGTAACACACATACACAAATACTAGAAAACTTTGTATATTCATTATCATCATCACATGTAACACACTCAAAGAGTCCCTTCAAAAAGGCTCGATTAATACTTTTGTTATACTTGTTCAATTTGAATATTTTAAATACGTTGTAACTTATGAGCCGTAAATATTTTATTATAAGAATGAGGTCAAACGGTATCCGCGTGGGACCAAGTCTGGTAGGCTTGGGAGAGGTTTCATGCTTTATCAGATGACCTCACCAAGAAAACCTCAGAGGGAACTGGTTTAGAGGATTGAGAAGTTAAGCAATGTTAAGGATTGACTTATCCATTTTAGATACACATGGTAAAACATCGAGAGACCATTACCCGAGAGATCTTACCCATAGTAACCTTCAGTTGCATCTTATATTGAGGCTTGTGCTAAACAGTCCTTTTACCAAATGTCACATCTTCTTGAGTGATGGCACACATCACCTACTTGTTGTCCAATCCAAACTTGAGTAAACCTTGGCGGTTTGAGGGGCTATCATATGGTTTGGTGGATGATCGCTGATGCAACATTCGCCTGGCATAGTTGATAGCCAAAAGGTGTCTGTTGGCATTTAATGCCTATAATGTAGACCATATTGACACATCAGCGCATTTAATGCTGGTGACATAAAGTATGAGGGGAGTGTCTTTCACATTTATTGAGACTGAGACATCTCAGTAGATGTTAGTGGATATTTAGAAAGCCCATCCACTTCAAAGAAAGGGAGTTAATTTTGGAGATCAGAGAGAGAGAGATTTTTTGGAGCCATAGTTATTGCAAAACCAGAGCATTTAACCACCCACTATTGGAGAGTTATTACCAAGATTTTATTATCAAACACTATATGTTTATTATTTTTATCCCCGTTTGTGGGTCCTTGGTGTTTGAGCTGCCTACTAAAGGTATATCTAGGGTGCTTGGCTTTCTCTCCCTCTTATTGTGTTGCTTCAGAGATTCATTTATTGATTACGTTGAGTTATACACGAGTGCTTTTGTGAGTTTTATCCAAAGTGTTTTCCATATATATTGTGTGTTCATTTTGTCACTGTTGATAACACCTTATTTAGTAATTTATCACCATTACAATAGGGGATACACCTCTTTTTGTATTGTAACACCCTAGCCTCGAGCGACTCCGCTGGGGAGGTATTCTTCTAAACTTATGGCACAAGATAATGTTAACCATGTTTTCAATTTTGACGAGATCCAACGGAGGGAGGAGCAAGCAGTAAGGGAGCTTTAAATCTCCATATAAGGGGTACCTCGGGTGGAGGTCCCCCAAGCGCAAACGAAAACAGGAGTCCTAATGATCACACAAGCTTCTACGAGCGCTTTAATACGATCACCTCATATGGCCCATATGATGGGAATGTTTATAGAGTTTTTACAAACCTTCGTGGTGGTGATACTTTTGGGGGTGTGATGGACCCCAACTCTTTTGTTACTCCTATGGTGACCCCAGTAACCCTATCAGGCATAGTCCCTATGACCACTGATCCCACTACTTTGCTAATGGTTAGAACACCAAACGTGATTGAAGTGTCACTTGTGGCTCCTCAACCAAATGTTGCAGTTATCGAGAAAGTTCCCTCTTCTTATTTGAAAGATGTAAAGAAGGAGATCTTGAAGATGATAGAAGCTTCCTCGGGGACAACCAATGAGGCAGCTTCAGTTTATGATGATTTATGTACTCCTTACCCAAAGGATTACAACAATGAGCCTTATCCCAAGGACTATGTGCCTTTTATTTTTAACAAGTACACTAGAAAAGGGGGAACCCGAAGGAGCGCATCAAAGGATTTATGGAACACTTAGGGGACTATTATAGCAATAACAGGTTGCGCTTGACAGAGTTTTCCAATCCCTTACAGACAAAGCATACACCTAGTACTCACACTTAGCTACTAGAAGTGTTTCCACGTGGGAGGAAATGCACATAATTTTTGTCCAAAATTTCTTTTTGGCAAAGGATGAGTTCACTCTGATGCAGTTGGCCAGGGAGAAGCAACGGGCGGGAGAAGAGGTGATAGCCTACATATGACATTTTAGAGAAATGTTTATTGACGTGAGAAAGGAGGCCAAGGAGTCCAAACTGCTCCAAATTTATGCAGAGGGTTTGCTCCCATAGTACATCTGCCATATGATAAATGAGACGAGTGAGGGGAATTTCATGATATTTTTAAAGTATGTAAGAAACATCTCATTGTTGGTATGCCCAAGTCCCATCATGTCGTTGATGTTCAGGCAATAAGATCAACAAGCTGGGGGATGAGGACAAACCCCATAAGTGAGCTATGTTGATGGAGGAGGAGAATTTGAGAAGAAGGAAAAGAAGGACGACAGGAGGAATTTTATGAGGGACATATAAGACCCACAACCATTGCCTTTCACTATATAGGAGGTTGTTAGTTACTACAATGCTATATTGCGTGGGGGTTATTTATGTACCCAAAGACGCTCCACCAAATGGGGCAGGACTAGAAGTGGGACCAAATACTAAATATTGTCAAGTGCAATGGCGTGTATGTCATTCAACAACTGCTTGTTTCACTTTGAGGAGGATTATTAATACATATGCGGGCTAGGACTTTGCAAATCCCACAAGGAGATGTCAATAAAAACCCACAACCAGTTTATAGAGTAAAATTGATAGTGGCTTATGATGATACAAGAAAGAGAAGAGTTTGAAGTAGTTCTAGAAGATTCTACCAGAGGGATAGAAAATGTCATGATAGCTTTCAATGAGGTAAGTTCGAGGGATATGGAATAAGTTTACAATATAGAGGGTCATGTGGTAGAACCCAGTTCGGAGTATCAAGTTGTAGCGCAATCTTCCAAATTCGCATGGCTCTCCGACCAAGTGGGGATCCCTCCAGAAAGCATGTTGGAGATCACTCAGGCGACATTAGACAGGAAAAATACAATTCCCTCATTGAGGTGGAAGGGGACCATGGTCAGATTGGTAAGGAAATTCATATCTGAGATAACTTTTTCAGACACTGATAGGGCAGTAAATTTCCCTCATAATAGTTTATTGTATGTTACGGCAAGTGTGAACAGGGTGAGATTTGAAAGGGCTTTAATGGATGGAGGTGCCTCCATAAACATCATGCATATCAGTTCTTTCTACGCTTCCAATATTTCTGAGGCAAGGTTGATACCAATACCTTTAGTAATCTGTGGGTATAATAGTCAATCTTCCAAATTAATTGGTTATGTGAATGTGGAGATTATAAGGGGAAATATTACATTGCATAGCAAGTTCCATGCTATTGATAGTTCTACTTCCTACCATATTTTGATGGGAAGAGTGTGGATGCACAATTATGGCTTGGTTTCCTCAACATGCCAGCAATGTGCCAGGGTGAACATAAAGGGGATTGAGATAGCCATCAGAGCAACCAAGAAGTCATTTGATAATAAGGAGGCTCACTTAGTAGGTGAGGCATTCTACACATAGTTGGCAGAGGATGCATGAGTCCTAATGAATCATATGGAGGGTGTTAGATTCCCCTCGATCAGAAAGTGGTTAGGGCCTATGAACAACCAAGATGAGGAAGGAATAGATGGAAGCTAGAAAGGTGAGGAGGTGAACAGTGCTAGTCCCAAGCTAAAAGTTATCTCTATGAAAGTAAGAGATATAATGAGGCCTAGGATTGACCCCATAGAGCATGAGGTCAAACGGCAGAATATGGTGAGTAGGTTTTTAGGGACCAGACAAGAAGAAGTTACGCATGAAAGGAAACAAAAAGTATATGCCTTGCCTAATCTTCAATGTAAGAAGGTGCAGTTAGAGGATGGGAGAGTGGTTTACCACCTTTGAAGGTGTGAGTGGGCAACCGATGAAGCTGATGAGGAGGTTGACCAAAATATGAATGTTTTTTAGTAGATAATCTGGGGTAATGTCTTGTCATTGATAACTCTAACATTAATGAGTTTGTGGAAGAGGAGGAAGATGAGCTAGAAAGTATGACTGATCGACCAAAGCCATAAGTGCAAGAGCTAGAACAAATTGATTTGGCTAAGGAGGGAGAAGACCCAAGGTCCATTTTCATTTTCAATGATCTAGATGTATAGAAGAGGAGAGAATTCATTGAGCTTGTTCGGGAGTACGGATATGTCTTCATATGGAAGTATACGGAGACGGAAGGGCTAGACTAAGAAGTAAGTTACCACAAATTAAATGTTATGCCTCCAGTCATATTGGTAAAGTAAGTGACGAGGACTTATAAGCCAGAGCTAGATCTGAAGATTAAAAAAAGGTGCAATGATTGCTAAAGGTGGGGTTCATCAAGCTCATTCAACATCTTATTTGGCTATCCAGTATTGTTCCAGTTGGGAAGAAAGATAAAAATCAAATATGCATATATATGGACTTTAGAGATCTTAATAGACCTTGCCCGAAAGATGAGTTCCCTCTACCCTCCATTGACAGTTCGATAGATGCAACAGATGGGCGTGAGATGTACAACTTCATGGATGGGTATGTGGGCTACAATCAAATCAAGATGGATCTAATTAATGCGGAGAAGATATCATTCAGAACTTTGTTAGGCAAACTTTGTGTACAATGTTATGCTTTTTAGGTTAAAGAATGCTGGAGCAATGTACTAAAGGACAACGATGGCTATTTTCCACGATTTCTTCCACGATATCTTGGAGTTCTATATGGATAATTTTTTCATCAAATCAAAGAAGGAGGAGTCCTATCTGGATGATCTAAGGAAGGTCTTACATAGGTGCAAGAAATACAAGTTGAGGATAAACCCGTTGAAGTGCGCTTTTAGTGTGACAATTAAGAAGTTTTGGGGATTTGTGGTGGATTGCAAAAGAGTGCAGATGGACCAGGACAATCGAAAGATAATTTTGGAGATGCCTTGACCAAAGATCGCGAAAGATCTTAAGAGTTTTCTCTGAAAAAGACTCCTATGTTACGAGATTTGTACCAAAGTCAACTGAGATGACTCACCCTTTGATGGATCTGTCGCCCAAGAACATGAAATTCAAATGGGAGGAGCCTCATTAGGAAGCCTTTAGCAAGCTCAAAAAGTTGCTCACTTTTCCACAAACCATGATTCCCTCAAGAGATGGATTACCGTTCTTACTCTATCTCACTTTAATAATGAGGTCAATCGGTGCCCTTTTAGCATAGGAGATTGATGGGAAAGAGAGAAATGTCTACTATTTGAGTAGGATCATCTATGGGCTATACACAAGCATTGAGAGGCATTATTTGGCCTTAGTATTTATTGCCCAAAAATTTAGACATTATATGTTATCTTTAATTATTCATATTGTGATTATATGTGATCCTATCAAGTGTCGGGAGGGCAGCAAGGAGGTTCTTCATCCTATCAGAGTATGACTTAAAGTGCATAGTTCCTCGGGTAATCAAGAGCCAGATATATGCAAACTTATTGGCAATTTTTCAATCATGGGTATTTGAGACACCACGAGAATGCATTCCAGGAGATGACTTACAGGCCAACTTTTTAGATGCCAATTTGGAGGAAAGGAAAATAGAATTAGATGGTTCATAATCATAAAGGAAAGGGGGGCCAAGATTCATTCTTTAAGAGGAAAGAAAGAGATATGCCTATCTTTTAAGTTATATTTCTCTTTCTCCAACAATGAGCCAGAGTATGAAGTGTTGGTGCTGGGGCTACTGGAGGCTCTTCGAAGGAGCATTCGATCACTCTGTATCAAGGGTGATTCAAACTTGGTGGTTAAATAAGTGAAACAAGAATATGTTTTGAAGCACCTCAGTTTGGCCCCTTACAGAATAGTCACCCAAAGGTTAATCACTCATTTCCATCATGTCAAGGTAAAGAGACACCCCATAACGATAAGTAAGTATGCTGACACTTATGCAACCATTGCGCAAAAGATAACCATGAACAGTGATACAACAATTGTGATGATACAACAGAGAACTTTTCCCTTAGTGGTACAATCTATCTTGTCATGGATGACTCAGATTGGAGGAGAGAGATCAAGAAGCAACTTGTATCTAGGGAAAGAAAGATGGAACTGAGGGAGTTGGTGTAGTCTTGTACAAGTCAATGGAGTTTGTACTTTAAAAATGTTAGGGGATGGTTGTTAAGATGTGTTGGCCCAGAGGAAGTAGAGCAAAAGTTAAAGAAGACACATGATGAGCACTGCGAGATAACAAATATTCATCTATATAGAAAGATCAAAAGAGAGGGGTACTATTAGCAACGACGAAGGCAGCAGTACAAAAGGAGTGCACCAAATGTCAGCTCTTTTTTCAGGTAGTTGAGTGCAACTTTGTGGAAGCTCAGGAAAATTGGAGGCAGCCTTATATTTACTTTATCAAATATGGATTTGTTCCTTAGGAGAAGATTAATGCCACGATTATATGTTCAAGAAGAGCATCTCCATCACAAAGGATACTTCAATAGGCCTTTGAGGTGTATCACAAGAGAAGAAAAAGCACAAATCTTAAATCAAGCCAACTCATATTGGATGAGCCAAGTTGTATGACCAACTCATGACTATGGGCTATTACTAGCCAATAATGGAGAAAGATTCTGCTAAGTTTGTTCGAAAGTGCGGCGTGTTGTCTATATGAAAATTTGATCCGTGCCCCTTCGATGGACCTTCACTCGTTGGCTACTCCTTATCCATGTTATACTTGGGCATTTGACCTAGTATGGGAAATACACCCATATCCAAGGGGAAAGATATGGATACTTATAGAAATGTGGTGTTTCACAAAGTGGGCAATACCATTGAAGAGCAACAGCGGGGGGGGTGGCAAATCTCATTAGAGAGTATATAGTTTGCCATTTTTGGATTCCCAAGATTATCCTGTCTGATAATGGAGCTCCATTTGTCAACAAAGAGGTGATTTTGCTCATAGATAAATACTCTATTATACATCACACCTCAACGGTAGCTTACTCCAATGGCAATGGTCAATCAAAGGCAACTAACAAGACCTTGGTCAATATTTTAGCCAAGATGACGGAAGACTTTCCAGTAATATGGTATGACAAGTTGTGGGCGTATCGAACGACTAAGAGGAAACAAATGAGATATGCACCTTTCTCACTTTTATATGGAGTTAAAGACATATTGTCAGTGGAACTAGAATTCCCCTCGGCTAGATATGCCTTGCGAAGAATCATGATTCCCCGGAGCAGACACGTCTAATTGAAAGAGTGGATGAACATAGAGACAATGCAATGTAGCACTTATAAATGTACCTGAAGCAACTCTCCAGGGCTTATGACAACTTTATAAGACCAAGGAAGCTTGTGGAAGGAGACTTGGTATTGAAGGCAGTTGTGAAGCACATCAGAGGGCTCCCATTGCCCAAGTTTGCGGCTAATTGGGAGGGACCATTCATAGTAAAGGAGGCAACTGACTCGGGTTATTTCTCAATATCGAAGATGAAAAAAGATAGACCTTTCAAAATGAATAACAAATGGCTAAAGGTTTATCATGTTGAAAGATTTGCTAACTTGACTTGAGTCCTATTTTGATGTTACTCAATGTTTTGCTTTATTTTTTCTTAGCTTTATCACTTTTAGTTCCTTTGTTGTTATAAAAAGGAAAAAGTTAAAATAGGCTGCTGTAAATTGTAAAGTAAGGCACAATTATATGAAACATGGCATAATCACATTATAATGAAAATTTGAGAATTAGAGCAAATGATGTATGTATATGTTAGAGTGATAAAAAAATGTCATTATATGTTTGCTTTGAAAATTACAAGTGATTGAGATCTACTACCCAGAAATACATGAGGAAAGAAAAAAAGAGAAAATACAAAAGGCCTTAGCTAAAGAGGAACCACAGATCTAAAGAAGAGAAGAAGTCTCCAGGCAAGGCAGTGGAAGCTTAAAGACAAGATTATTGAACAGTTATAGATGATTTAGGCCTAATTTGGACTTGAGTGAATTGAATGAGAAATGCCTCACATTCACCCAAGGCCTTGGCTAAAGCTTCCTCAATATCCTTGACCTTGGGGCTCACTTATTCAACTAAAGGATCAAGTTCCCTCGATGCAGCCTCTTCTGCACGTTGGGCCTCCATATATTTCCGATAAAGATCCATTTGGATCTCTAAAAGAGCATCCTTTAATAGATTTATATGGTTGATCACTAAATCGAAGTGAAACCCATCATTGGCCAGTTCTCTTAGGTTGCCCAAGTGTTGATTAATGATGGCTTTAGTGAGATTGGCAGTTTGAGTGTTTACAATTTCTGCTATAATGATTAGCATGCCTTGAAGTCTATATATCATCATGACATAATTGGACCTGAGGCAGTTAGTAGTAAAGGTTTCAAGGTGTTGAGAGACGAGTTACTCTATCACCATTCGGTGGCAACCTTTAATAAAGGGAGATTGGTAGAGAACTTGAAGGAAATACTCGTGATGATCCATGCTAGGAAGAGGAGCCTCACAACTTGATTCACTGTCCACTGGAGCATCTATCATGGAAATCGATCGTAACCACTGGAATCCTCATTTGGAATAATATCTTAGGGAAGTGGTTAGGCAACGGGTGAGGGAGCATGTCGAGTTTTCTCCGGAACGGGAGTAGGCTCCTGTAACACCCCGCCCGCCCGGGGAGAGCGAACGGAGCGCTAATGCGATAAAATAAATCCAAATCCACAAGTGACAAGGTATAGAGCATCTAAATAAACCCACAATCATATAAATCCACTAATCTCAATTCTTCAAATACAACAAGTCTCTCAAATAAATACAACATCTAACTCGAATAAAAATACAAATCTCCAAAGCTCTATACATCAAAATAATACAAATATTTCCCAAACAATCCTCGCTAAAATCAATCTCCATAGCGCCCCAAAATCCGCGCTAACCTGCCACTAAAAGAAAATATGGGGAAGTACACAACACGACAAGAAAGATGCTCAACAAATATATTAACGGTGAATAAAACGTAACAACACGAGTACGGATATTCAAATCAAAATGCAAATCTCAAAGCATTTATCAATATATTTCTCAACAACACATCAATGGGTAACCAGGCCTCACCCCACTCGCATATGATTTATCAAGCCATAGCCCGGGAATAGGTATTTTGGCGGGTACTCAACATCGGTGCCATATTAAAATCTCATGACAACGTGCTCAATAATAATATAATGATACCACATGAATCAAAATAATTTCAACAATTATTTTCCAGATTTCAATGAATTTATCAATTCAAATATGAGTTCAATTAACAAGAATTCAAAGAGAATGACACTCGCGAGATTTAAGGAGCATATTGTGTAAAACCCCATACCTCAAACCATGATGAGAAATCAATGATCACATCCTCAAGATCAGCTCAAAAGATCTACAAAATCTCCTCCAAGAACCTCCAAAAAAATAGCTCCAAGAACACCTCTAATATAAGGTTGGAACTCACAAATCTCAAGGGCCAATGTGTATATAAAAAGAAGAGGAATATAAAATATATTTGCTGCCAAAATTTGTGCCAAAAGTAGGTTAAAAAGGTTGCCCACAACTTCCTTTTATAATGCAAAGAAATGAAGAGTTGGAATCCAAAAGACTCTTTTAAATAAGGCAAATAAATGAAGAGTTGGAAGTCAAAACAACTCCAAGAGTTTAAAATATTTAAAAATTATTTTAAAATCCGTTTTAACTCCGTTTTCGAAACCGTTTGAAATTCTCGCTTTTAAAAATAATAACCAACATATTTGAGCAATAAAAATAATTTTATCTAAAACTTTATTTTCCTCCATTTTCCAGAAATTAATTAAAATAGCCCAAAATTACGCGGGTTATTACAGCTCCCTCGTAGCTTGTAAAGAGTGAAACAATGAGTTAGAAAAATAAAAATGTTAGCAAGTATTTTCGTTGCTAAGTCACCAAGAAGGTGTGAGATTTTGAGAAAAATCTTAGCAAGCTTAATAAGTGTTTCGTTGCTAAGTCACCAAGCAGGTGTGAGATTTTTTAGTTAACAAAAAACGTTAGCAAGTGTTTTCATTCTAAGTCACTAAGCAGGTGTGAGTTGTGTTCTTTTTTTGTTTTGAGTGCATGCATATTTTTTTCCATCAAAGGAGAAAGAACTAAAAGATGATAGAGAATACCGTAGGAGCTAGAACATTTTTAGAAAGGGTTAGAGGAATGCTACCATTGCCAGTCTTCCTAACAGCTTCAGAAGGGACTGTCTCCAAAGGGGATCCCTCTGGGTGAGTGGCCTCACGAGATTGCGAGGAAGGTCCACCACCAATAGGTACAAGTGCTAACCCAAGTAAAGGCTCTCCAAAAGAATCATGTGCTTCAATGGGGTCAGTTGAACGAGAGGCAAAAGGCACTTCAGGATGAGGGGCAGAGGGACCATCAATCACAGGGGCTAGAGGGACCTCAATATGGACAGCTGAAGGGACACCCTAAGAGATTTGTACCAAAAAGAAAAAAGTGAAGTGTTAAGAACCATGGGTAACAAATGGATGGGGCAAATGAAAAATAATGGCGTTAATGTTTACTTCACCAATGGTTGCTTGGGGAACTTGGTACACAACAGGCGTCACTAGAGGGAGTGGAGGCAAAGACTCATTGAGAGTTTTAACCAAAGATGCAACAATAACCTGGAAAAGTAAACAAACATAACACTTAGTCTTACATAAACAATACTTAAAGAAATTTGAGGGGATAAATAGTTACCTTGGGAGAACTTTAAGAAGTAGGTAAAATGGCCAGAGTAATCTCAGATAGAGGAAGAGACTGTGGAACATTCAAGGGAGTTTCCTCGATCACTGGGGTGGCCATATCGGTGTTCACAGAGGAAGTAACAACACCTTCCCCCAATGCAAGCCCACGAGCAGCCTCCTCTACATGCCACAAGGGAGGATGCCTGGAATTCATAAGTCCAATCATAGAGGAATGGGAAGTAGGATCTATTTTGGTAACATGTTCCTCAACGATTGGACTTGTGGGAGGAGAATGCCCACCCGATTGATGATCCTAGAAAGAAAATACAGAAAATTTTGGCTAAGTGTTAATATAAGACTTTTCCAACTTAAAAGAGTAAAGAGAGAGTTGCGCTAATAGAAAACAGTTACCTCTGCAGAAGGAGGAGGCGTGGAAATTAAGGGACCTGCCTCAATAGTTGCTTGTTCCTCCACAGGACTATCATCCAAAATAATTGGCTCAGAGGAACCAAGTGGAGGAGGAGTTAAGCTAGGGGTAGAGAGAAGTGTGGGAATATGCACTTTGTATGCACGTTTTTCAAAGTCTTAGTGTCCAGTATTTTTTTCCTCTGAGTAGGGCCACCACCAGTAGAAGACTTTCTTGAGCACTTAGGTCACTAGATAACTCCCTTGGGAGCTAAAGCTGAGGAAATTAGGGGAAAGGAGATGGTGGGGGTAGTGAAGGGGTAGCTTTTTGAGACTCTCTGAATAATTATAAGATACGATTAGCCTCAAGGCGACACATGTCAGCCAGGTCCTCACAAATAGGAGTAGCTTTTTTAAGAGGAATACTAGTAGGAACATGGGTAGTAGAGCTGGACATGGACTTAGAAGTTTGGCCACCCTTGATTGCCTTGGATTTCTTTAGGGATAATTGATAATCCCCCTCACTTATTGGGCCTTCGACTATAGTGGCAGGTCTTTTCAGGGTAGGAGCTTATTTTTTTCCCTTTTGAAGAACATCGCTCCTAGGGGCATGTGGAGGTAGCTCGGTGGGGGGCTCTTTTGGGGTGGTGCTCAGAGGGAACTTAACCCCTAGAATAGAACTATTTCTTAGGCCAAGCTTAAGTGGGGAAAACTTTTGGACCTCTTGATAAGTGGGAGGACTCTGGATGAACTCAGCAATCCGTTTGGGCTGCATCAGCCAAAATTTCATTAAAAATTTAGTGGTAACATCAACTTTTCTCTTAAGGATGGGAATGGTGAGCTCCCCACTGAGTTGGCCACACAATATAGAGACGGTTGTCGGGGTGTAATCTAAACAAGCTTGAAAAAATTATTCTTCTTCATGAGAACCTTGAAGAACTAAGCCAGGGGCACCTTCATCAAACCTCAACACTAGTGAAGAACGCATGTTCTTGTTCTTCATGTGTTCTTGATAATAAATCTAGGCTTAAGACCTTTTGATCTTCATGGATTCCCAAATGCATACATCTGGTTTCGTGACACATGACGTCACCTACTAAAGAAAGTTGTGGTTTTTAATCAATTCAAGTCAATTGTTTAGATAGACCATGGTACTAGTAGATTAATTATTGATTTTTAAGATTCTTACTTATTGATGGTCATTGTCCTCTAATTGTGAAGCTTCCCATGGCTTTATAAATTCTTGTTGCGGCCTCATGAATAAGGACTTTGAAGACTGGATGGAAAGATTTTATAAGGAATACCTTGGGAGCCTTGTCCCAAATATTTTAATCATTTGAACTCTTAATACAATTAAAGCACCCTTCATAATTGGATACCACATTAGCATTAATATTGATATTGATTCCGCAACTTATGCTAATGCTTGTAGGCACCAAGTTAGTCCTTATCGCAACCATATGGAGATATATGAAAATCCATGGAATTGAATAATATATTGAGTCAACCAATGACCAAACCCCAATAAAGGTCAACGTGGGTAATAAGACAGCGAATTTACGAGGTGACTTCGTGAGGTCAATAGAAGAGGCCCTTGTTTGAAAGAGTGAAGTTGTAGCATGGAACAATTAGGCTAGGACCTTAAGTCGTGACCAAGAAAAATTAAAATTAATTTTGTAAATGAAGTATCCCACCAAGATGACCTCGGAATGGTTGAACCGCCTATCAGAGGCTTGTTAATTACTAG
Source organism: Sambucus nigra (assembly GCA_949130495.1). Taxonomy (NCBI): domain Eukaryota; kingdom Viridiplantae; phylum Streptophyta; class Magnoliopsida; order Dipsacales; family Adoxaceae; genus Sambucus; species Sambucus nigra. Next base: position 423,973,153 of record OX422217.1, read on the forward strand.
AGGGAATAATTTCTTCAATTACATATGAGGATAAAAGGTCATGTTCCACGGTGCCTAATGACGAGATATGTTTCCCTCGTCATGTCTTCATCTTAGGCCTTAGACTTCTAATTGAAAAAATCTTGAAGGTTGTGAATCTTGCTCTGGCCCAAAATTGATCCATATGGGTGAAGGGACATATTGTCTTATATGGTAGTGTGGAATAAGCCTTTTAAAAAAGATATTATGATCATGGAATTTATTAATTTTTATAGGCCAAAAGATAATTATGGTAACAACCTACGTTACTTCTATTTGGGGCCGAGAGTTCTTAAACATACCCTATGACTAATAAACCTTCTGATAACAAGAATTGGAAGGGAAAGTGTTTTATATTTTTGGGCACAATTGGAAGGTACACCCCAAGGAGTTTGATCTTGAAAGATGTTATAGGGTTCCGTGATAATGGGGACGTCCTCCACAATAAGGTAAGTCCTTTTATTAAGGTCGCTATTGTTATTCATTATACATTTTTTTAAACTAAATCGTGTCTTTGTACCTCCATAGCTCCTCTCGGTTTGAAGATTTCTGAACATCAATGAGAACGCATCGAGGTCACGGTATACTTTTCTGATGAGAAGAAAGATTTCATTAAAGTGGTGACTTTCCATGTGTTATGGAAGCTTGGATATTATCATGTTCATCAAGTTCCCCAGAGTCCATCAAAAGAAGGTAATGATGAAGTTTTGGTTTGATATTTTTATATTTTATCGCCTTGTACAATATATTTGTACTCTTTGATTTACAGGAACTTTTGTGGTTGACACACATACAATAAAGACACATAAATAACTAATAATGTCTCAACTTAACGAGATGAAGGAAAATATCGATGCTTTGAAGGCTTCTCCTAGGAAGGGGAAAAAGAGGTTGCGACTAATCAGTCTTCCAAGGGCATTGTGGATCTTGTGGTTTCCACTGGGGTAGAGGTTGGGGATGCAGATCAGGAGCCCCCTATAGCTGAAATTATCACGGCCACAATTGTTATTGAAGGTGTGGTGGACCTAGGTTCACCATCACTAGCCGCGAACATGGAAGTCAAACAAGGTAAATTTAGTGTGCCTATTAATCAAACTAACCAAACGCCTCTGTGGACGTCTCCTCGTCTAAGTCTTGTAGCCACTATGCCTACTAGTAGAGTGGTAGTTCATGAAGGCTCCATACGACCTCAGTTGAGGACTTTAAATCCTAAATCCCTTTGGTACACTTAGGATAATGCGATCTCCAAAATGAAGCGGATCATTTATTCTCCAGATTTTGTTCATTTAGAGGACTTAGATGCTGAGGATTTGGAGAACTACCAGCTCCACTTCTTACTAAAGGCAAAGTATATGTTCGCGGCCTTTGATTTTGATTTATTCTGTTTATCCATATTCATAACCTCCTATACTAAAGGTTATTGAAACCTCTGTCATCCATTGGAGTAAGTACAAGAAGACCATTCGGCAACTTCAGGCAGTGGAGGATGCTAAACAGTCCTTCATTAAAATTGGGAAAAATTATGTTTCCATGGACTTCCAAGAAGAAAAATAAGAGGTCGTGGAAAAGTAGAGGTTGCGGAGCTAGACAAATCCACTACTGAAGAGCATCTCAGTAGGACTACGGAGGCACTTAAAACTTATAAAAAAAAGTGCTCCTCCTAAGAATAAAGATGCAAAAAAAAATTAAGGACCTCAGACTTCAAATATCTTTGTTGACTACAAGCCATACTAAGGCCATTAAAAATATGGCAGACGACTATGCCGCAGTTATGAACAAGGTTGGTGATGAACATGTCCCGGACATGAGGAAGGTTAAGGAGGATGTTTTCTCCAAGTTTAAAACTTTTAATGATTATTGGTTGGGACAAAATAAGTCTTATATTCGCCACTACAAGGATCTGTGACTGAGGGTTGCCAAGAATTTTCCTGATGTCAAGAGTATTTTCTACAATTGACGCTTTAATGATCCAGAAAATGCCCTATATGAGACTGAGCTTAGGGAAGTTAAGGAGCAACATCAGAGGGAACTGGCCACGAATTTCCACCTGAGGATAAGGAGACAAAGATTGTACTTGAAGGAAATGATGATGATGAATAAGAGGACGCGGCCTCCCTTAATGATGTTGGGACATAGGAATTTTAGTCTTTTTCATTTTTTGCATTTGACGTTGTAATCTCATTATTTCTACCTATAATAGAATTTTTGTGAACTATGAAAATAATTGCCTTATTTGTTTGTAAAATGTGCTTTCTTATATACTCTGTGACTTCTTTATGTGATTTCTGCTCTTTATACGTTTCTTACATGTCGTATCCAACATGGTCATAATTTGAAATTGAATATCGTTCTACTGAGAATTTGTTGAGAACATGTCATTTTATGTTGCGGCCTTGATGTTATGTCTCTGCCCCCCAAACCTTTAGGTTAGGCATAAGTTGCTATGCATGTCACGGTATATTCAAGATCCTTTCTTAATTGTCCCATATTTCTCACAGGAGGCCGCGGCATTCGGAATGTAGGGCTAAATTAAAGTAAAATCCTATTCAAGTCCTATATAAGAGTCTCTTGGCTAATAACTTTGGTATAATTTTTTCTTAGTATTTGTTATTACCCCACAACCGTAACGGATATTGTTTAATAAAGATTCACATCCAAGTGTCATTAGGTATTTACCTAAATGATTCTTCCCAACTTTGGAGTCTAGGCCTTTTTTGAAGAGCCCTAATTTGGGTTCTTACGTCTTCTCAAAATAGGTTTGTGCAATTCGAAGTTGCCCCGAGTCTCTTTTAAGGGAGACTCCCTCCTATCAAGGTGAATGATTATTTGGAGGCTTTATATCAAGATCCACTGGCACTAGGTTCATGTCGTAATGATCTCCATGCGGGCTAAGACTAACCTTCAAACTTGAGTTCTCTTCTTATGAATTAGGCTTTGTTGTCTAGGGGTGAATCCAACTTATCCTTAGATTGTTCTGGTCATCCTCTTGGTAAGAGGTTTCCCTTAGAGGTGGATAGATCCAAAACGATCTTTGAGCTTGCTTTTTAAATAAGCGCTAATTGTTTTGGCATAATAGGATCAGTGGACCTTAAGTGGTATTAAACCACGTTATGACGCAACCATGTGATGGATTTGCCTTCTTCTTGAACATCTTGTCCCTCGACCTCTAACATTATTATGTTGTTTCTTGTGATTGTGTAGCAAAGTTACGAAGAGTTGGAAGTATAGAGAAATTCAAAGGAGGAAACTTGAACTTTTTCATTAAATAAAAATTTGAAGTACAATATCGAGTCTTCTAGCGTAGAAATAGGCTTGCAGCATTTACAAAATATAATGTCAATGACAAAATTATTTTCTAATTACACTATGGTCACGGCCTTTAATTGTCCTTTCCTTTATCGTCCTTAGAGTTAGAGATAAATACCCTCAGCATTCCTTGTTTCATTTGTTGGGGTTTTATTCTTAAAACCATGTGTGGTGTTTATTTCTCAATAAAGGTGTTCCAAGTTCATTTTGAAGTAAGAATCATGTTTGTGAGTATGCTTTATATTTATTTTCAAAATATTGTATTAATGTGAGTCAATTAAACTTATTAAGAATTATGGTGAGTTGGGTTTGACCTGATCACAGAAGATCGAAATTACAGTTCTAGTTCAATTGAACTGTTCACAACCTAGATAGGGGTTGGCATCCTATCGGTAAAGTTGCAAGTATGACCTTATCGATTTATCTTGACTACGGGAACCTATTTTATGGTTCGAGAACTTGTTGAATGGGAAAATAGTGATATTCATTACCAGTACAATAGGAATGTGTTGAATGGGATAAGGGTGATATTCAAGCCTAGGTGTTAACTAGATTAGACTTGTACAATCTCACATCGTTTGTAAATGGTTCATATATTCTTAATTCTGAGGACTGTCAATATTGGAAAGTGTATACAATTATTGATTTGATTGTTATGAGTGTGATTCAATTTATTGGGTCAAATCTACGCAAGTTGGGCAATCAATGTGTACATATTTGTAATCATATTTTGGAGGAATTGCATCTGGGAGATATCCTATATTGTGATACTCACTTGATAAATTTATAAATTTTGATTCTACCAGTAAACCTGACCAGTGGATTATTTATAATACAGTAGAGTATCAAATAAGTTATGTTTGATATCAAGTACTAAATAAGAAGTTAGTGAAAATTAATAAGCGATAAATTGAATTTCACCAAGAAGGAATTGTATGCTTTACACAGGAATCACATTATGCATTATCTAACTTTGTAAACAAATACCTCATTATTCGACTAATTTTAAGATAATTAAATTAGAGTTATTTGGTGGAATTAATTATAATTAAAAGGGAAAGACGATATATTATGGGAAGTAGTATGGGATTTTTATATTTCCTTTTGGAAGCCAATTTAGGTATTGGTCTTGGGTCCCTAGTATAGTCCATTACTCAAATAGTAGGCCCAAACTCAATTGAAACCTTAACTGGCCCAAGCTCACTTTGTGTACCTATATACATGGGTCTAAGTTAGGGATTTAAGTTGCATAACATATCCTAAGGGTTAGATAAATATATAGGGAAAAACACTATTCATATTTTTTGTGAAGGGGTGAGGAGAGAGAAAGTAATTTCTCTCATAAATTATCAAGTTTCCATCCTCACGAGTGCGCACACACTAAGTTTACTTTGGGGGGTCATATACTAGAAGATTTGAGGCATTTAGAGTGTTCTAGAAATATTTTGGAGTGCAAAGAAAAATGGTCTCTTCATCTTTTAGAAATCATATTTCTCCTCATTCGGATCACCTACAAGACTCGTGAAGGTATTGTGATTCGAAAACCTAGGTTTATACTTTTAAGCCTAGTTTTTATTTTTTATTTTATTGCATGATCAATCAAAACAAATTGGGCAACGGTATTTTTCATATATCAATCCCCAACAATTGATATCACAGCCTCGATTATATGTAGATCATGTTATAGAAAGGTCCATCGTGTTCGCCATTGAAACCCTAGGTTGCATGTTAGAAAATGTGCATGGATGTATATTTTTGTACAAATTTGGTTTTGTAGGATTTTATTATTCCCTCCATCATGGTCACATGTTCTTTATGTTATGTGAATGGATCCTACGGTGGTTTATCTATAGTTACTTTTCCTAAATTCAATTTGATTGTAATAATTAGGTAATTTTAATTATTGCATTAATTGATGTGTATGGAGAAGTTTGTGAGGGGATGTAGCAGTTTTTAACTTTTTGTAATACTTCATTATCTTGCGTTTGATCGTGGTAAAAGATATGTGGATTCCGGTGGTAATATAATGAAGATTGGAGGTTTTTTAATGGAGTTTTCAAGGCTGCTGGTCAAAACGACTTAATTTTGACAAATATAAGCTAAAATCATATAACCAAGGAGGAAGATAACCAAAGCTATCTGCGACCATGGCTCAATTAAGCACATCTGTGGGTTGGCCATTAGCGACCACGGTAAAACCCCGTGCGACCGTGGCTAAGACTTGTGCAACCGCGGGGTGTACGTGTGGGCAAAGCAGAATAGAGTTGATTTTGGACTCTACTTCTTCAAACAACAACTTCGTGATGGACTCTTTTACAAAGGATTTTTTATCGAAAAGGACTCTACTCAAGGAATAATTATAGCCCATAATAGATGGGGACTTTGTGTCTGAATTAGTATATAAATACTTGTGTTTGTGTTTGATTATATATCTCTTATCTCATATTTAATGTTGCATAATTTTGTGAGCTGATTATTAATTTAATTAGGAACCACTTTTTACGGACAATATGGATTTATTTATGAGATCATCCTAGATCACGATTTTTCTGGAAATCATAATTTATTTACTCTTTTTTCAAATAATATTTAATCAGGTATTTAATTATGGTCTTCGTATTTTGTTTTAATTAAATTAATTTTTATTTTTGGAAAATTAAAATAGTGAGACCAGATATTTTAATATCTACGTGTAATTGGAGAAATACCGATGATTTAATTCAGGTATTCAGAATCGAATAAATATTTTTTCAAAATTACCTTTAAAATCAAAATATTAAGTGGGAGAGGGGTTTTAATATAAACAAAATGGTCTTCATCGGTGTTTTAAGAATATGATGTGATTAATTCCTCGCATGATCTTTGTCTTTCCTCCCCAAAGGAGGGAATTAATCACGTCATTCGGTATTCTCAAAACTCTTAAGTGATAGTCCTAGGATTTGAATATGGGTGAGTTCGATCCCCCCCCCCCCCACCCCCACCCCCACCCCCCACCCCACCCCACCCACACCCCACCCACACGCGCGCGCGGAGAAGTTCTACATGAGCAAGTACAAATTCGAGGAATGAACATATGGTATACACTTAAACACAAATAATGGTATCCTAAAAGGAAAATGAACTAACTAAAACAAATTTCATAGACTTGAAAAAAGGATTCTCATATTTCAAAATGGGTTTGGCATTCAACTCATTTGCTTCTATTAAACTCATTTGGCATTCAACACATTCAACTCATATTTCAAAAGGAAGACGAACTTACTTAAATAAATTTCATAAACTAGAAAAGAAATCTACACATTGTCCTCACTACTAAGAAACACAAGTTTGTTTTAACTGAACCATGCCCTGCCAAGCCTGGTAAGGAGGCATCTGAGTCGGATGTCCGGGCTTACCAGATGTTGTCAATTTATAAAATACCGCAAGTGCACGGGCTATTATAGAATAGCGAGTGTAAGTACGGGTCGAACCCACGAGGATTTGTCAATATTAATTATTAAAAGAATTACAACTGTCCAACTAGATCAAATGGGGTAGAGAATAATTATAAATTATACAAAATAAAAGCAACTACGATAAATGAGAGTAACGCAAGAGATTTGTAAACAATTAGGAAATAATTAGGATTCGGGGTCCATTTATCACGTAACTAATATTGCACACTAATTTAATATTGCCATTCCCTTTTTATAACTCAAATTAAACCGGCTCTCGCCGTGTTTAATTCGGAAAATATGACGGTTATGATCAAAATATTTTTAACGTCTCTAATAGACGGCTAAAATCCCTATTCCCTTAGAAAATACAAGTTTTAAAATTCGCAAATGTATTTAAGCATGGACTATCAAAACAATCAAAGTGCAAGCATAATCCATCAAAAATTACTATTTTTAAATCTCAAAACTTGATTTGACAAAACAATCTTGAAGGTTCTAAAACACACTCTCGTGTCGCTTTAAAATGAATACCGAATCTTTAATAACAATTAAAACAAGTAGGGAATAAACAACGATAAAATTAACGTGACAATATTAGCTAACTATGATAAACTTCACCCTACTCCTAATATAAGAATCAAGCTACCATAATGAAAGAGAAATTGCAAGAATGAGTAGAGATCTTCATTAATAAACCAAACTTACAAATAGTTCTCTCACAACAATCTTGAATCCTCTAAAAAAAATGATAAAAACTTGGCCCTCAAATTGATTACAATCACTCAAAGTTGCTCCCCGAAATCCTCCACGAAAGTCTTCTCTCCTTGTCTACGAAATTATGATCCCAAGGGTCCTTTTTATAGGACAAGTGGTGAGGTATTTGAGTTGTGGTGGGACTCTTTCTGATTGGCCGAATGGTGTTGGTAGCTATCTCTCCACCTCTTTAATCTTTGGATCATGATAAGGGACGGAATTTTCCCCCACTCGAAAACTCTTATCTTTTCTTCCTGAACACGCATGCCGAGTTTCGTCCAAATCGGAGAATAAAATTTCACAAGTGTAAAAACAGCATTTTTTCGAACGACCGTAAAAATCAGCTTTTTCGCGCCTTTTTTTAATTGATCATCAATTTGCACCAAATTCCATCATTATCTGCAAAAATTTCACTAGGCAACTTTTTTCACAAATTAGCACAAGAATATTATAAAATTATCGAAGTGCCCATTTTTTACTTAAAATTTCCATTTTCAATATGAATTCAATTATTCTCGCATTTTTTCCTCCTTTTAATAAAATAGTCCTAAGAAATTATTAAATACACTAAAATGGGAATAACAAAGTATAAATTTGGGAATAAAATATACAAAATAATGCACTCATCACCAGAGGTGATAGAAAATTGGTCAGATGCTTCATTGCTACCTATAACCAATGTGTTGCAACACCAGCATCAGAATATGTCAAGTTCTTATGACATGACTCTGAACCTCAGTGATATCTTTGAGGATCAAAATCATGCCGCAAGACTGGATGATATGGCAAGGTTGGTAAACACAAAGATGATAAATGGTACTCTTGTGCGTGGAGGATATGGAAAGGCTGGAAGGAGGTTGTGGATTTTTTGTTCGTGATTGACGGAGAGGATGATCGAAGTTTTCTTTTGATGTAGAGGAAGAGTGGATATAATTTAGTCGTTTGATTCTCCCAATTCCCCTTTAAATAGGGAAAGTGTGCTTCTATTTATGGATATTGTTTAAATGGTCATGTGTTCCTTCCACGTGATAATGGACAAGATCAGATTCTTCTAGAAGGTGAACAGTTGTCGTTCCTTAAGGTTGAGGTGTAAACTCCGCGAAACCTTAATGATACTATTTAGTCGAGATGTAAAGTCTGCGGACGGCTCTACTATGTATGGTCGAGGTTGTGATCTAAGGTCAAGGCCTCTTTTGTCTATCGGAGAATATAAACACGTACTTCTTAATGCCACGTGTCCATCGGGTATTAGAGGATTTAAATGGGTGTTACAATATTCTTTGCGAATATTCTCATTACTCATGTTTATCACATTTCGAAGGGAGATTGCTCTTCATATATGTTATTTCTCATTTATTACTCTTAAATGCACACTTAGTCCGTACACTCTAGAGACACTTGACCACGGGGGAGGATGCAAGAAGGGCTTATGGTGGGCAGCTGCCCACCTTGTATTTTGGACAGTTTTTTTTTTTCAAAGTTAGATACGTAGGGTAAAATAGTTATAAGTCAAAAGTTTTGAGGATAAATATGTAAAATGCCCACATTAGTTAATGGTCACTTAGCCAGTCAGCCCTAGTTGTACTCTCCTCTCCGTAAATAATATATAATACCAAAGGAAGATCATAAAGTTGTAGAGAGAGAGTGAGAGAACCGACCGACTTTAACTGCTCCATGCTCCAGCGGCTCTTCTTCCTTTGCTCACTCGATTAGAGAGAGATAGATAGTGGTTTTCTAGCTCCAGCGGCTCTTGCTTTGTCCAAGGTTAGCTTTTTTCTGTTGAGATATAATTGGGTTTTTTTTCTGTTGTTATTGTAAAAATCTCAGCTTCCTTTTTTTGGGGGTGTTAAAATCCCAACTTTGTATTTTTTGGTGTAAAAGTAAAGATCTCAACTAGATTTGTCTATTTTTTTGTGTAGAAATCTCAGCTTGCTATTTGATATGTTTTGACTTTTGAAAATCAATGCTAAATTGCCTAAATGTGATGATTAATTTTAGATGTTAAATGTTAATTTGTTAATGTTAGAGTTTGTAAAATGTTAGGACTTGGAAAATGTTAATGTTAATGTTAATTGTTAGTAAAAATCTCATCTTGCTTTTATTTTAATTTTTTTGTGTAAAAATCTGAATTTGCTTTGATTTAATTGTTTTGTATGTTATAATCTCGTTTTGATTTTATTTGGGTAAAAATCTGATCTCGGTTTGCCTTTTTTTTTTTTTGCTTTGAAAATGAGGTGATCAAGCAACGTTTTCAAAAAATGAAGTCTCGCCGAGGGCAATTGTAGTTACTTTTGTAAATTATGGGAGGTTTTTTGGGATAACTTTTTGTACATAGTTGTTTTTTGTCTAACTCTATATGTAAGCGAGTGCAACCCCTCTTGTGGCATTATTCTAATGAAATTCTAAACACCGTTAATATCTAATATTTTCTCTTGTACCTGTTGAATTATTTTCGGTATTATAGAATTTTTTTATTTTGGAGACCCCGCCCACCTTAGCAAATGTTTTTGGATCCACCACTGCTTGACCAAAGTGGTGTTTCACTCAGATTAATCATCCTGCTCATTTTCTCACTTTTTCTTATCTTGTGGTATTAACCGTGGGACTGATACATTATGTCGAGTGCTCCATGAGTGACCCTACATTCTCTTAAACCTAGGGTTGTATTTCAGTCGGATCGGATCGGAAAATGTCTATTCGGAAAAAAATTCAATTTTTTGGGAAATAAAATAATTATTCCGATTTTCGATCCGATTTTTTCGAAAAATTTAAAAAATTCCGAATTCGGAAAAATCAGAAAAAATTGGAAAAAAATCGAAAATTCACAAAATATATTAAAAATCCAGAAATTTCGGAAATTCCAAAATTTCAAAAAAAAATTATGGATTTTTGATTACTCGAAATTCTCATTTTAAATAAACAAAGAAAATGGCTTAACCCAACATGTAAATACATGATGATTTGGCCCATTTTTTTCATGGGTATACCTATTAGCACTCCATAAAATTATGTTAACACTCCAAAAATTTATACTATTACTCTATTACCCTCACAATGACTCATTTTCTTTCATCAAAACAAAAGATTATCATATTGCACAAAAATAGTGATCTTACTACACTGTCAAACAACTCAAAGCTTTGGCACAAAAACTCTTAAACAACTCAAACCTTTGACATAAAAGCTATTAACATTTATTGTTAACAACTCAAAGCTTTACATTACAACTCAAAACTTAATATTATATATTAACAACTAAAATCCATAAAAGCTGTCAACAACTATTGAATTATATGTTGGCACAAATATTTGACGACCAAACAAGATTTACAAAAAAAAAAATCATCAACATTGGCCTTCCAAATTCTGTACAAAATCTGTCCAAAAAAACTAGTCCAAAGTCTGTCTAAATTCTAACCACATTGTCCAAAAAAACCAGTCCAAAATCTGTCCACAAAGCAGTCCAAAATATGTCCACAAAGCAGTCCCAAAATCCCAAAATGCAGTCCAAAATATGTCCAAAAGCAGTCCAAATATGTCCCAAAGCAGTCCAAAATATGTCCAAAATATGTCCCAAAGCAGTCCAAAATATGTCCACAAAGCAATCCTAAAATGCAGTCCAAAATCTGCAAAAAAAAAAAACTGTCACAAAATGCAATTATTTTAATAAACTTACTTGATTTTTTTAAATGAAATAACAATATACACGATAAGAGAACTTACTTGATTTTCATCAATAGTAATTCAAATCGATCATTTCCTCCAAGTGCATATTCGTAACCTTGTTTATGCAAGTGCGGCTATTGTGTCCCACATTTTGACAAACTCCACATTTTTTGCCATTTTCAACAATCTCAAATGCGGAGGGATCACGACTTGTAGAACTAATTACCTTTCTTTTTTTCGAACCACACCGACGCCCTTTATGAGGTTGAATAATAGGTTCAATAATGGACAGAAATGGAGAATCAAGTAGTTTAACGATTTGATTTTGGCTATCTTCCCTTTGAGCAAGCGGCATTTGTAAGTACTTTGCACGAAATTCCCCGAGAAGATCTTCAATTTTATCCTTTTGGCTAATCAACACCCTCTCAAAACTACTAGATGATCGTATATCAATCCTCCATTGTAAATGTATATCACAAAGACGTAAAATGTTGGGGTTATTTCTCATCATGTGTGCACATGGCATACACATTGTCTTTGTGAAATGCCCCGTACATGTACCCCCGAGTGAGTCGGATTTTGATAATTCATATTGCTTGAAAATCTCCCGAAGTGCAAACCCAGAAATCTTAGTAACAAGTTCTTTGAAAAGCGGTCCATTGAATTTACGTGGAATACGAATTTTTTCACTAGCAAGTTGTGTGCATATTTCTTTGTACTAATTTTCAATTGCAAGACAAATCTTTTCTTTCACCTCACGTAAATTTTCGGTGGAAACGTGAAGATATTTCTTGATCATTGCATGCGCACCTTCCACCCTTGAAGTTACACGATTCCCAAAGTGTGCATAATTTCCCGTCCATGCATATACAAATTTCTCTTTGAAAGGAAGCCAAGTTTTTTTTATGTAACAAAGAACACATTCTTTTTCTCTATATTGAACTTCAAGAATATGCCAAGCTTCATCATAATTCGATAAATCGGGGGATTTTATCAATTTAGTCCAACTCAACAAGAATGCATCCCAATCTTCATCTTTATCAAATTCTTTTTTACACTTAGCAAGAATATTTTTCTCAATGTGCCATAAACACAAAAGATGCCCGGTCCTTGGAAAAATAACTTCAATTGCATTTACCAAAGCTAGCTCCCTATCCGTCACAATTGCTAAAGGATGTTGATCAACACCCAAAATATTGTGGAACCTTTGCAACACCCACACATAATCTTCTTCTTCCTCTTTTTGCATGAAGGCAAAACAAGAGGAAAATGAAGTATTAAAACTTGTAACTCCAACTATATGCAATAATGGCATTTTATACTTATTTGTCTTATATGTACAATCCATCACAAAAATATTGCCATAACTTTTGGTTAATGCAATTGACTTGGGATGTGCAAAAAATATATGAGTCAAATGACCATCTTTATCGCACTTCATGTCAAAAATAAAATCACCTTGGGAAAGTTCCTCAAATAATGCTTGAAGAACGGTACGATCCGGTATAATTTCTTTAATGATCTTTGCCTTCGCATTATAAATCGTCTTTGAAACCGCTTGAATATTTGGATTATTTAGTCGAAGTGTTGAAAGTATTTGACGAGCAGGCACACCAGTCAACGTCATCTCTTTGATTCTAAAAAATTCTTCTTCGGAAAAACGTCGACAAGATGGATGTGCCGACATATCCTTTGAAGGCTCGTGATTGTGGGACGCATTTTTTATTTCCACTTCCCAAGTTCCATCTCTTTTATTTTTTTCCCCAAATCTCAAATGGACAATTTATACGTCGCGACGCGGTTGCCCTTTTTCGTTGATCCATCGAAACACTAGTGCCACGATATTTTCCCCCTCTGTCACAACCAATAATAACATAACAATCTTTTTTTATTTTTTAATTGTAGCAGCATATCCCTGAATTAGCGCCACATTACGAATACTATCGAGGAGTTCTTCTCGGCTTGAAAATTTATCAATGGCCAAATACATTCTTTTTTTAGATTCAATAATATCAATATCACCTGTTATTTTTTTTTCCAGTGTTAAAAATGATATGCATAGAAAAATATTAAATTAAAATTAAAATGTGAAAAATACCCAATACAATCTTTTTCAGTGTTTTTTTTTTTTAGATTCAATAACTTTTTTTTCAATCTCATGAAGTTTCTTCAATACCCAATACAATCTCCAACAAGTTTACTAGTTGATAGCACAAACAAACCTACATAATGAAATAACTAATTCTAACATACATCTTTTAATAACTAACATCCACATGATGAAATATATATATATATTGAAAGAAAAATCACCTGAGGTATTGGAGCTGAAATGGTAATTCTTTGAAATGGCTTCAATATCATTTGTGCTTGTGAAATGAATTATTTCATCCAACTCAAGTAATTGTGTAGGAGTTAGGGTTGACATTTCTTCACAATCTACACTTTCTTCTTCTGATATTATCATTTGTAAATGAAAGATGAATGGATTTTTAGGATGTTTTGGATTTATGAAAATGGGGTATGAAGAGTATAACTTTCTCTCTCTTGAAATGGTGAACGGATGAATAGATGAAGAAATGAAATGGGGTAAATGTTTATGTTGGGGCAAAGGGTATATTTGGCATTTATCAAAGATTTGGAGTGTTTTCAGAAATGATGGAGTGCCTATAGCCGGACCCTTTTTCATTTGTATAGAAGTTGGGAGGATACTCTCCTTTTATACAGCACATTTTGAAGCGCCCTCTCTCTCCCAACCGATATGGGATACGGAAAACTTTCAAAAAATCGAAAAAATCAGAAATCGGAAAGAAAAAATCGAAAAAAATTAGAAAAATCGGATCGGCATAGTTTCGGAAAAATCGGAAATTCAAAACTATTTCCGATTTTCGATCCGATTTTTTTCGAAAAAATCGAAAATCGACAAACTAAAATTTCATTCCAAATTCGAAAAAAATAGGATCGGAAATCGAAAAAATCGAAAAGTTCGGGAAAAAAATCACACCCCTCCCTCTCAACCTCAACTACCCTCTTATATTTTGAGTCTTGTTCATGCAAAAAAAAATACTATAGCATCATCATGTCTTAATTGTTTTTGTCAAATTGTGTTAGGCAAAAACAAGACCTATTTATAAGAATTGTTATTCCTATCTACGAACGCTCATCAAATTATATATTTTTGCGTGGGATTACGATAGTAGTAGCAAAACTATGGGTTGGGCCTAATGTGGGCGGACTAAATATGGATTGGACTAAATATAGGTTAGGACAAATATGGGCTGGACCAACCCATTTTTTTCGTCCTAAATAAATATTACAGTTCCAAATATATGTTAAAAAAAACATAGTTTATTCTTTACTTTTAAAAATAGATTTTGTATTTGATTCGTAGCTTTTGAAAATTGACTCCATATTGGATTCATAACTTTCAAATATGAGCTCCATATTTGACTCAACTATTAAATATGGAACTCATATTTGATTCATATCTTTTAAAAATAGATCATATATTTAAATGATCAGGCTAATATTAATTGTTTTATTCTTTAGGAACCATTTTGCCACTACTATTTTACTACCTTCCCTCAATTTTTTTCATTTTTCACCTTGGAAGATGTGTCCAACTAAAGGCAGACTTGAGGTCACTTCTCATGCTCTTGTTGGACAAGTTTGAAAACATACGTTGCCACGAGTCAGGGTTCCGTGCGGGATGATTTTTAAAATTAAAAAAAAATGTTTTTATTTTGTGTGTGGCTTATAAACATTTTAGTGCACCCCTATAAAAAAAATCAGTTCAAAATAACACTTTTTGGTGTTTTAAAAAAATGAGTTAATTTTTTATCGTATTTAAGCTGCTTAAAATACTGTCAAATATTGACCCAATTTTTTAAAATACCAAAAAATATTATTTTGAGTTAAATTTTTTTTCAGGGGTGCACTGAAATATTTATAACCCACACAAAAAAATTAAAAATAAACATTTTTTTTTTCTAAAAATCATCCCGCACGGAAGCCGTTCTGCGTTGCCACTGATGACCTTTGAGAAAGTTGCAAAGCGGCAAATTGTAAGCTTAGACTCTCCTTAGGGCGTCTCAATAAAAGCAATAAAATGTTTCACTTAAATGTCAACCAAAAATGACGAAGCAACAAAGAGTTTGAGACTTTATCTCTGTGTTTCTGTCTGATCAGGTTAATATCCAAGTTAAGTGATTTTTGACGATGAGAAACAGATGTTTTTCAACGATTATGGTTTGGCCGGCCACATGTATTACGGTTGGTTGATTTCAGGTAGCGATGGCATTTATTCTATGCTTATTTAAGTGTAGTTTCATCCAAATTCGACCACCATTGTAGATGGGTTTTTTTAACGAAGTCTGGCGCACTAGATTAACCGCCCAAAATGTTCAATATAAAAGGGCCTATTGCCCCGCGCCCTAATATTTACAACAAATTGCTACTCACAACCATTTGTTTTTATACTATTTATTGATACTATTTAACAAAGATCTATGGGAAAAATTATAAAATCCAATTAAAATTCAACGTTAGCAATGTTATCGCCACCGCTTCATGTTGATTCCTAAGCTCTCATGTAATATGAATACATTAAAATAGATACAAACAATGAACCTCCATTGTATCTATTTTCTTCCTTTTAAAAATGCAGGAACTAATCTATAGGGTAAAAACAAAGTACCCCCTAATAATTCTCAACAGAAATCGCACAAAAACAAATATTTTCTATGCAGTAATTCCCAGCCATGTTCTTGTTGGGTAAGAATCGACATCTTTAGTATCAGACTAATGTATATCATGGTAGTAAGGCACATGTTATACCCATTAGCACAAAACATGTCCACTCAACTAAAAATGACATAAAATTCCTCGCAGCAGTACCAAAACTTACATAAATGCAACATAACATTATACCGAAAAAAATTCTTACAGCAACTTAACTTATCCCAACAAATTTAGTACTTAACAGGTGCAAGGATGTCTAGTTGGGAACCAAGTTTCTCCTCTGCAACCTTCTCAGCCTTGATCCTCAATTTAGTCAGCTGCTTCTTCCTCTCATATGCCACTTGGGCCCGTTCTTTCCTCTTCTCCTCCAGCTCCTGTGGACATCAAAAATAGGTTGTTAAGAAACGTTGCATCAGATATTGAAAGTCTAGATTAGGGCTGTAAATGGATATTCGAAAATCCGCATCCGTCCGATATCCGAATCCGAATTTGCGAATATTTATTCGAAAATATGGAAATGAATACGAATATGGATACTCTATACAAACATCCGAGAAAACGGATACGGATACGGATAGTACTAGTATCCGACATGGATAATCCGTATCCGATGCGGAGTATCCATTTTATCGGATATCCGTTTTACCGGATATCCGTATCCGTCAAACATATGTTTAAAATATTACTAATAATATTAGTATTATTATTACTAGTAAATAAATATTAAAGAAAACCTTAATCGCCTATTCCCCAAACAAAATAAACACATACTCCACTCCAAACAAAAACACCCTAAAGTTATTATTTTATTGGGTATATTATAAAATGTCATGTATTATTATTTTATTGGGTATATTATCATAGAGTTACACTAAAGTTACAATACACCCTATCACACACAACATACACCGACTAAAAAACATAACGTAAACGGATACGGATATTATCCGAATCCGAGGTATCCGAGCGGATACGGATATGGATAGTTGTTTTAACTATCCGGGCGGATACGGATACGGATACGGATAATACATTCAGATAGCGGATACGGAAAACATGGTATCCGATCCGTATCCGTTCGTTTACCACCCCTAGTCTAGATATTAGTGTCCATATATAATGAAGATAAACAAGAACTGCAATCATTCATTGTAGAAACTGAATGAACATTTCTAAATAAAAAATGTCCATTTAGTTTGACGGTACTCCACACACAGATTTGCAGTTATGAGAGACATCCATCCGTTGCAACTTGGAAAGTATGCAAATATACATGCATAAGTAGGGCTGCAAACAAACCGACCCGGGCTCATGCACTCGATCCCAATCAAGTTCAGTTCATTTGCTTAACATGAGCCTAAATGAACTTGCTTACGCCTTAGAAGAATAAATGAGCCGATCCAAATCCATCTCGTTTTTTTAAACGAGCTAACCTTTAACAAATCAATAGAGTTGTTCGTAACAAGTCCAGCTAAAGTTGTTAACAGAACAACTTGCAGCCTATGCCAGCTGTTCATTTGCAGTCCTATGCAGAAGGCATGAAGCTTAAAGTTATTTGCTAGCAGAGTTTGGAGATCCACACTCGTGTGATCAAGTTAAACTAAAACATGGACATTTAAAGGCAACATGGTACTGGGTTGACCAGGAAACCCGTCACGCATTCATGAAGGGTAATATGGGATTTGGTAAAAAATTGTTCTAAACCCTATACATGAAGAGCCAAGCATAATTTGATGCGTCTTGTCAGGGGTTGTGTCGTGTTTAAAGTTAAGATTTGTGTCAAATTCAAATGAGGTATTCTCCATATACAGCAAGTTTGTACCATGGATAGTAAAATGTTACTCATTAGTGTTGGTGTGTTTAACAGGTCATCCCGTTAACTAATAAATGAGTTTCAATTAGCATTGTCTCATTCTGCAAGGCCATGTATTACGATTTGATCACAAAATAAATATTAACAATATTTCCCTAAGGCACACGTGTTAATAACTTCGAATAGTACGAAGAAACTTTTAACATATACCTAGGAGTGGAGGAAGGGGTAAAGTTTAGTTCGGTTCCATACTAAAACCTGAAACCATTCATTTCCTTAGTTTTGGAACCGGAACTAAACCAAGAATGTAACGGAACAAAAGCAAACATCTTGGTTCAATTTTGTTCACACTTTGGTTCTTAGGGTTGCTTTGAGAAGGTTCACAATTCTGGCAATTTTTAAACAAAAAAAAGTACTCCCTCCACCCCAAATAAATAGTCCAAGATCATGACTTACTTATTATACCAAATTTTGATTCATTGATTATGTCCACAAAAAAAAGGACATTTGGGACGGAGAAAAAAATAACAATTCAACATCACTATTTCAATTTCAAGAACAATGGCATAAATAAGTTACCTCTAAACATCAGTTCCAACTTCCAACCGCAACAAATCAATAGTTGTTTAAATATCAAAAGATCACAAGCCATTGAACTACTGTATACAGGGGCGAAGCCAGGATTTAAAATTGGAGGGAGCCGAACTGACTCAGTCAATTTTTGATGGGTTGGTGCGTCGTAATTGGCTTAGGGTTCTATTGCGATTTAAAATTAGAAACGCGTGATATATTAAATTTAATTAATGGTGATAATTTTGGCCAAGTTATGGTAATACATAGGGTCAAGTTACTAATGTTTAGTTGTTTACGGGTAAGGAGTAATTTTGCTCTTAATTTAAACATCAACTATAACTTTTGCTAAAACTCCATTATTTGTCATTAGAATATATTGAAGTATTAAAATTGAGTTAGCAATTAGATTAAACATTAGGGGTACACATTACTATTAATGTGTAAGGATTAAGGAATAAATCTGGGATTAAAACCATTATCCATACTATGGATTTAAAGGTAAAAAAAAATGGGATTTACAATTTGAATTAATAATAAGGATCACATATTACATAAAACGTTTACTCTGTAATGTCGACTTTCTCTAGATTGGAAAATGGGGATTTTGGAACTTTTTAAAATAGGTCTTTTTCATATGGGAAATGTGGAACCTGGAGCTACAAAATCTGAATGCTCCAAGAGAATATGATTACTAAATCTGAAGGTTTTGGCAATATAAATTTGAAGTTGTGTGGCTATTTTTCTTTTCTTTTTTTACTATTGGAAAAGACCAAGTCCCCAAAAGGGGCAAAATAGCCTATTATATCAGACATGTATCAGGACTTTGAAAAACCCCCAATATCTACAATGCAAACCCTTCTTGGAGGCTACCCAGTGTGACAAACTGTTAGATTAGTAGGGTAAAATAATCAGAAGTTTGAAGGAGGCCACGGCCCCCCTCTGCAGGGCATGGCTTTGCTCCTAATTGTATGCGTTTAATTATCTATATAAACCCTCATTGATTTGGTTCCATAAAGTTTAGGAATCACAACCTACCACTTTGGTTCGGTTGTACTGGTTGATAGGTTTTGATGTCCATCTCTAGCAGATAGCAAGGAGGACAAGAACTTGTGCAATACCTCCATCCTTACTAATTTGAGGCAAAAAGCATGTGCCTTAAAGTCACATTTAACCATTTTCACATTTAAAAAGCAGTTGAATTGGATTCAAACAATTTAACGAGAGCAGCATAATAGTCTAAGGTCATGCCTGAACAATGTGTGATATCAATTATGTATATAAAACTAGATTGTTATTCAAACTTCACACACCAACATAATCATTAAACACATAGTGTACACTTAGATTTTGCAGCATCAAATACAAAAAAAAGTATTTCAAGGTAGCAATTGGCAGAGCAAAACTAACGAAATCAAATTGGTGGAAAACAATAACAAAATTTTAAATAAGGCTGATGCTAGACAAATTATAAAGGCATTCAGATAGAAGCCAAATTTTTACCTTGATGGTATCATAGTGATTCCACCCCACCTCAGAAGAAAGGCGTCCCAACAAACAATACTTATGTCCAGCCTGAAGCCTCAAAACCCTAGATTCAATTGATTTTTAAAAAAGTCCAAACGTTAAATAAACAGAGTAATACCCAAAAACCCATTTTAGCATACTAAAATCCAGACTCACTTGAGAGCATCAGGGATAACCATTCTCTTAATCTTATCGTACGGGGGAGGAACACCCTCGTACACCTTCAGCCTTGCTAGAGCGGCAGCTCCACGCTTTGTCTTGTGTGGAATCATCCTATAGAACATACCATAATAATTTAGAGCTAAGAAAAAAATATATATTAGGAGTTAAATATGTATAGAAATGGACGGACCCGCGAATGGTGCGCCAGAGGATTTTAGCTGGGGCACGGAAGTGGATGGGACCGTGAGAAGGTTTGGTGTTCATGCGTTTACGGAGGAAACGAAGGTATTTCATTTTCTGACGAACGAGGCCGCCTGATAAACAAATCTCTTCGCAACGGACCACCACTACTTTTTGCCCGTTGAGGAGTTCCTTGGCTAAGATCGAAGCTAATCGACCCAGCATGTGGTGACGGGCATCCACCACTACCCGCCGTGCGCAGATTCCCGATCCCGATACCATTTTTACTTGTGATACGATACGATCGCTAGGGTTTCTCTCTGTGTTTAAATAGGTCCTTTTGGAGAGCAGCCAAACGAGTTTTTCTATCTTGTATTTAAGATGGGTTAAATGCCTGCGGCCCATGGGGTTTGGACACAATGGGCTTAAGCCCATACAATGGTGGAATGAAATTCTGTGCAAAGCCCTAACGATGGATTATTGAAGGAGAGTTTCAAAATCGGACTCTACATTTTTAAAGTTTTAAAATCGCGATTGATGTCCATGAGCTTCTCAAGAAGGGTATCTCTTTGAGTTTGAACAGTTCGTAAAAAATCAATTTCAGATTTAAAACGAAATTTTTTTTTTTTAAAAAAAATTTAATTCTTTTTGCAAACTTTAAATTCTCAAGAGCTAATTTTTCAGCATGGTTATGAATCTCTTTAACCTCATCTCGAATATCATAATCGTCATCATCGCTGAACGCATCAGATAACTTATCACTAAGATGAACCATCGAGAGAACAAATAAAACTATATATATAGATAGATAGATAGATAGATAGATAGATAGATAGAGAGAGAGAGAGAGAGAGAGAGAGAGAGAGAAACACACACACACACACACACACACAAACAACCCTAAAATAACACCAAAAGATGCACCTACACGATAACTTAGTATATGCGCTCTTATACAATTTTAGTACACAATGTTCTAATGGAATAGTCTATTCAAAAGTTAATTTTTAATTTCTTAAATTAAATATTGAACTTCAACAGAATTAACCCAAAGTAAAACTTAGCATCAATTTTAAACAGATGTTGTGATAAACAAATTTATTAAATTTTATCTTGCCTCAAAACATGTTTTTAGGTGTGAACAAGAATAAAACAAAGATAAATCACAACATGGCGATGTACGAGGAAAACCCATAATGGGAAAATACATGGACAGCTCAGCTAATGCAATTCACTATGATACGGATTTACACGAGTTAACGAATGACTTACTCAACGACTTGACTCCCCTGCCAGCCTTGACACATCTTCAATCTTCAATTGCTTTTTCACGGTGTAAAGCAGGAATCCACCCATGCAAGTGTCACAATGTGTGAGTCTACACATGCCTCGGTATCCACCGATCCAGAATTAAAGACCATCATACAATATGGAGTCCACCGTATATAAACAGATGAAGCACGGAATATACCACATGAAACTTTTTCCTATAAAGATGATGAGAGAAACAAACTACAGTGCCCACAAACTAGATCTCATGCATAATATAATAAATGTTGGATATAAAAACTGTTAGGGTTTAAACTAAATGTTTGGGTAAAATCGGAGAGCTTTGGGTGGGTTTGGGGAACTCAAAATATAGGAATTTCTCTCAAAATAAAATGTTACATCTCTGAACTCCTATATATAGGAGGTTTGTTAAAAACGAGATAAGGATCAAAATAATTTTGGTGACCACCTCAAGCACCACGAAAGGACCAACCTACTCCTCAGAGGAGGGATGTTGCTGACCCTAGGCGTTTACGCCTGTGACCCTAGGCGTTTACGCCTGTGACCTGAGGATGCTCCGACAGACTGTTGGGAGTCGTATGAGGTCTTAAACAACATTTTACGTCCAATATAGCAAAGCATAGGTCAGTGTGCAAGACGAGGTGGTGATGCACGACAAAGAGGATCAGCTTTTGATCGCTTAAGTAGAGGGTCGGCCTTCGAAAGGCTCGGCCCAGTTAATGATCTGAGGGAGACGTTGTCCAGATCAAGAAGTCTCACTGGCTCTAGAAGGGAAGGAGGTGACTATCATCCCCAAAATGATCGAGACTGTGGTCAGGGGGAGGTCAATAGCCGACGTTTGCGCAGCAGTTGGGGAACCCTCAGTTCACCCTTTAGAAGTAGCTGGGGACAACCTCGACCAAGCTCGCATTGTCAAACCATGGAATAACTCTATTCAGAGGTTGGAAGCGAAGATAAGGGATCTCATAAAAAGCCGAGACCCACTACAGGGGGGATACTCAGAGGGCTCACCATTTATGTAAAGGATTGTTAATTTCCCAACCCCTGTCAAATTTAAACCTCCGGTGGTGTCTTCCAAGTACGATGGTAGTACTAACCCAATCCATCATATTGAAATATATCAATCAGCAGTAGACATTTATTCAATCTCTGATGAGATGAGGTACCGAGCTTTCTCAAGCACTTTGACTGGGGCTGCACATATCTGGTTCACTTCTCTTCCTAAAAATTCAGTTAAAAATTTTAAAGGTTTGGCCGAGCGGTTTATTCATAACTTCTGTTTTGGGGTAAGACCTCAAAAGAAGACGACTCACTTGCTTTATGTAAAGCAAGGGAAAAATGAAAGCCTCAGAAACTACATCGCGAGGTTCAGCAAGAAAAAATTGGAGGTAGAAGATTATGAAGAGAGCATAGCCATGACAACCCTTATTGGAGGGCTTCAGAAGGGAAAACTACTTTGGAAGCTTGTTGAAGACCCTCCTAAGTCTATGGCCGAGCTGTTTGCAACAGCTGAAAAGGTCATGAACGCAGAAGAAGCAATGGATGCGAAGTATAAGGATGAGAATGGAAGTAGAAGTGGGAGGTTTCAAAGGAAAAAGGATGGAAAGAAGAGGATTGCAGACGATAAGTTTGCACACTAGACTCCTTTAACTGTGAGCTGCGAATACATCCTCAACAAAATAAAGAATGATATATCCTTGATATGGCCGAAGAAGCTGAAAGCTCCTCCACATAAGAGAAATAAGAATTTTTGGTGCGAGTTCCATCAAGATCACAACCATCTGACTGACAAGTGTTTCGCCCGAAAGGATGAGATTGGGAAGATATTGAAATCTGAAAAGATCAGAAAGTATGTGGATGGTAGAGCTTCTAACGGGTGAAGAGACGACCCTAAAAAGAAAAGAAATGATAAATGCCGGGAAGGTGTGACTGTCAGAAGAGATGATGACTCAGATGATGATGACGATGATCCTGACCTCCCACCAAAAGACGATAATGTCCCAGTGAAGAGGGTCGGTATGATCTCTTTCGGTGTACACTATCTGTGGAGGACTAACAGGGGGTGGCTCAGAGGTAGCTGATCGCAAGGCTCATGTGGTAGAGGCCAAAGAGCATTTATTCTTTAATTTCCTATCTAAGAAGTGGTAGTAGCTGGGGTGGTTTTTGGCAGACGAGGGAACGTAACAGCCTATAAAAACTCTATTTGAAAGGTCTGAATGGTGAACAGTCCTCCAAAGGATGATGACCCCAATAACAACCCTCCAGTCATTTGGGGAGAGTTGGGAAGGGGCAAGATTTATGTGGGAAAGTATAGCTCTGATGGTTGGGTGAATAGGAAGACAAAAGCCCAACTTAAACATCTGCTCATAAATATAGATTTCTCCATCTCGACCATCGAAGTCCCTCTCATCCTTTAGAGGCTTCCTAAGGATGATTGAAGAATCTATAGAATATAGGTGCCTGAAAGAAAGAAGGTCGTACTCGTTCACAATGCTCTCAATGTCGACCGCCTCAGAGGTATCAAGTTCACTCTCCTCACCATCATCAACATCCACAGCAGCATCAGTATGGGGAAGAGGTAGGCACTCCATTAGGAAACCTCTTCGCAAATTTAACCCCGATGGCAGTTGATAGCAGAATGGCATCAATGAGAGGTAGAATTGCTACGCTGGGCCCTACGATCTCTATGGAAGGAGATCTACGTGAAGTGTTAGATTCTCTATGAGATGAGGCTATGCTTGAAACCTCGATGTCCTCTAAAACCTCACCATGCCTAGGGAAATAATCCATAGCCTCTTGACAAGAGTCTACAGATTCGACAACCTCATACGTTAACATTGGATCTGAAGCAGCGTTATCCTCAGACATTGGTTCAGGAACCTATGCAGGCTCTGCAGGCTCAGGGTATATGACCTTTAAAGGAGGAGGAAATATTGGTCTGAGGGGAAAGGCCTCAGCCTTACGAGCTTCCTCCTGGGCTAGCTCTATATGCCTAATCTTCTCAAGGGTCTTCTCACGAAGAGATGGGATATTCTATAAGTTGGTACAATGGTTTGAGTATATGGAAGATGATAATACACTTGTGGGAGAAACTACAAACAAGTACACAACTTATGATACCTAAATTAAGGATCAAATCTTAGAAATTAAAAGGTCCCTAGTAAGAACACTTAAAGATGGGTCACCGAAGAAGATGACCGGAAGGTCATCGGAGAGCAAAAAAGAAAGAGTCCTAGGATAAAATAACCACAGAACGGCCTGGAATAACCCTAAAAACACCTAACCTCACAAACCCTGGCCTAATCACCACCAGACAATGGTGGTTTTGCTTGTCGGAAAACTAAAAACTTAACAGAAAAGGAACCAATGCACAAATATACCAAGTAAAGGGTGAGAAAGGATCAAATGAGGGTACCTGAGCAACGAAAAGCGAAGGGCAAGGGCTTACAACCCTAATATGTGCAGGGAACCAGAGAAATGATCAAACTTGGCTATGGAGGATTTCTGAGAGTTTTTGCAGCAAAAAAAGCTTTGGGGGAGAAGTGTGAAGAAGAAAGAAAAAATGAGGAAAGAGAAGGGCTTTTAAACCTCTGTGGTGATAGGGTCCGATTCCCTATACCCACATCATTGAACTAGGGAACCCAAAAGGTATCGCCTAAATTATCATGCCTTAGGTAAAACGCAAGACACTTCAGTGAATGACATGTGTTAAAGAATCAATTCAAGCCCCAAGACACCAAAAGAGTCCCAGCCTCGGCCTAACCTACATACCCCTCAGTCACCTACTCACATAAGAGACTAAGGGCTAGGGGTGATTGATATGCCTAAAGTGCACCCTCGTACTCAGGGTCACTAATCTCGGCTTGTATAACAACCGAGTTGGCAAGAAGCTCCAACAGCCATCAGAAAGGTTATATTCTACAAGGTCGTCCCTTCATCGACCAACCTCGACTGACCATCAGTCGAGGTCAACAGAGTCTCATGGGTACAAGTTATTGCCAACATCGTACTCTGCCTCAGCCGACGTTACGTTTTACCTCATACACAACCTCGGTCAGACTTCAAGGCCGAGGCTGAATCGGCGATTGACAAGACAAAGTGACACTATCGGACTTAACCAACCTCGTACTCGGCCAGGCCGAGGTCATAACAGTTAATAACACAAGTCCGAGCACATGCAAGCACACGGAAGGCATGGAACACGTGAGCAAATCAGTTATAACTGAATTATCCCACCCCACCCACGTGAGGGAATATTTTGGTTATCATTGTCCACGCGAGAATAGTTAGGTGTCATCAGAATACTGGTTCGATCCTCATACACATGCTCATTGCATGCTTGGGGGGTACATTACACCCCCAAGCACTAGATATAGTGATAAGCGCCCAAAACTGTATATTTTATACCCCGAATAGACGTACTTTAGTTGCTAATTCTCGACAATATGGATCTTATGTGCTTAAATATTTATCGTGTAGGTCAAACGTCCGTTTACGGTGTCAAAAGCTATATATCGAGGCAAATGCACGTTGAATGGTGCTAAATCCCTCCCCCGTAACCTTACCCAAGCCTAAACCTATCCCAAACCCTGTATGTATTTTGTTTGTCCCTTTTTAATTTTTTTTAGATTTTTATTTTGTGTCGTTTTATTTTTTAGTATTTATTTTTTATTTATTTAGTATTTTCTAGGTTTTGTTTTCTATTTTTTTATTTTATGTTTATTAGTATAATTTTATTTTATTTTGATTTTTATTAGTTTTTAGTTTTTATTAGGATTAGATTTTTTTAGGATTTCATTTATTTTTTTAATTTTATTAGATTTTAATTTTTTGTAGAATTTCAGTTTTTAGTTTAATATATCTCTTTTTTTTCTTTTTTTTTTTAGTTTTTTTAGTTTTTTATTTGAGTCTTTATTTTATTATTAGAAGTAGGATTTTTATTTTTAGATTTTTATTAGTTTTAGTTTTTTATGTTAGTTTTAGGTGTCCAAATACAATACACACATAATCACTCATACACCTAATTAAACACTCACATCTTAAAACCCTACACTCACAAACACACCTTAACAACTCTCTCACCCACACCTTTTTTCCCCAACACCCTACCACACCACATGGCCCCTACTCCGTCTTCTACCTCCCACCTCTTTCTCTTTCCACAAACCCATCTCTTTCCACCATAACCTCCATAGCTAATAAACCTTTAACCTTAACCACCAACACCACCTGAACAATACCATTTACCTCTGAACCCACAACCCAAAATCGCCCCTGGCCTTCCATCACTCCGACAGCCCCATCGCCGAAAAAATACTCCCCGGTTTGACCCCCTTCGACGCAGCCCCTTCCAACTTCGGCGTGCCTTAGCCGACGGAACCCCTCGCGAACCCCTGACCAGTAGCCCCGACCTCCCATCCTACCCTTAAACCCACAACCCAACAGCCATCCCTTCTCGACCCTACACCAAACCCGAGATCCACCACATCCAAACTGCTCCGGCGGCAACCCAACCTCAAAACCCGAACCTGTTGTCCACCACACCTTATCCCGCGACCGGGACCTGCCATCTCCATCACCCTTCAACCCGACCACCAATCCCTGCGCGATCCGATGGTAACCAACCCGATCCGCTCCAGTACAAACCTGTTCTCAAACCCGCCTACCCCGTCTCTTAAACCGTGACCCGCGATCCACTTCCAAACCACAAACCCCAAATATACCAAAAATGTTTTTCTTCCATCTGCCAACTAAACCACAAGACAAAACCAAAACCAA
Organism: Sambucus nigra; assembly: GCA_949130495.1. Lineage (NCBI taxonomy): Eukaryota > Viridiplantae > Streptophyta > Magnoliopsida > Dipsacales > Adoxaceae > Sambucus > Sambucus nigra. Next base: position 424,000,393 of record OX422217.1, read on the forward strand.
ATAAATTAACCCACATGTCTTTTTAACCATTTAACCCCAATTACCTTAATACCCCCAACTACCACTTCTACCCATATACCCAAACTACCCCTCTAACCATATCAGATTTTGTCACCTAAATTCCCTCACCTATGTACCTTCCTTATCTCACAACTTTCCCATGCACATGTGTGCATAATTACCTAAACACCCTCATCTCAACACCTTACACACCCCATTTCCATGCACATTAAACCTTCCCAAAAATACCCCTTAGCCCATGTGTGCCATGCATCTACTATAAAAGAAGACTCAAGACCCTATTTGAAGAGGAGAGCTTGATCATATCATGAAATAGAGAAGAGAATTCTAGAGAGAGTTAGAGATATTTAGTGTAGAAAATAAATTAGGATAAACACCATTTTGTAAATAGTTTTAGTTTTATTTTTTTAGAGATTTGTGAGGAGAAATTTTGTATGAGATTTAATTGAGTGGGTATTATTGCAAACTACTTGGATGCTCAATTAAGAGGGTTATATACTTCAAATTGGAGGATTGGAGTCAATTAAATTCAAGAGATTGGTTTGATTGTTCTTCTCTTTCTCTTTTATATTAAATGCGTATTGATTATTTGATTATCATGCTTTGTATTATGTTAGGCTAAATCCCCTTTCAAGGGGTGGGGGAAACCCTTATTTAATGTTATTTTAGTTTAATTAGTTTGATTACTTGAAAATTCCCTTTGAATATTAATTTTGATCCCTCACCCTTAGATTTACGCCTCGAGAGAGGGTAAATGATTTTCGAGAGAAAATCGAAATTCTAGTTGTAATACCCATTTTAGATTCGAACTAGAGATAGGGGTTTCTTAAGTGGGGTATTATTACTTGAATTTCAACTCTAAATTTATTTTCAAAAATTTACATAAATTTTAATTAATCGATCCTAGCGGGTGATTAATTAAAATGAGTGTAGCTCTATTTTTCTAGAGTTGTGGGGTGTTAAACTTAATTTTCTAAAATATTACTATTAAAATTACATTTGCAACGAGAGTTGATTTGTAAGTTTGATATTAATTTGGGAGAATTCAATTAATTAAATTAATTAGTTAGAATAGCTAAAATTTGTGGTGTAATCCCACTCCTTGATTATTCTCACATTTATTTAACTCATTTATCTCATATTTATTTATTAGACTTTATTTTCCATTTTAGTCACTTTTTAGTTTGTCATCTGATCTTTCATTTTAGTTTAGTGCTATTTCACCTCACCTCACCTACTTGTTTTAATATTTGAAAAAGCTAAAAAAAAAAAAAAAAAAAAAGCAAAAGCCCAAAAATAAAATAAAATTGAATTACAATTAAGTTTATCTCTAGCTTTCCCCCTAGATGTGGATTGATACCCTTACTTACCTCTACACTTGAGATTGTTTTATTTTGTAGGTATTTGAGATTTTGATTAGAAGAGCTTTTCAAGCAACGACGAAAAATACACCGAAAAGTTGACTCTATCAAATGGCGTCGTTGCCGGGGAGAGGCTAAAAGTTATTTCTATCAAATGGCGCCGTTGCCGGGGAGAAACATACCCAAAAGTTCTTTTTATCATATAGAGGTCTTCCTCTAACTTGTAAAGGGATCAATAATTGCAACCCTAGCTGAAACTCTGTTGGTTTACACAGTAGAGAGAGAAAGCTTGAGAGATTGTATCTATGGCCATTAGTGCCTTCATCTAGTGAAATTACTCACACACCCACAGTGGACGTAGGCCTAATTGACTGAACCACTTATATACTAGTGTTTATCCTCTTCTTCTCACCTCCCTCTACTAGATATTACTCTTATGTTGCCATTGTTATTGCTAGTTTGAGATTATCAATACCTCATACTGGTGGTGTTGTTTCTAGCATAATCAACTACAAACACTACTCGAGTCTGTCAAATCATTTTTCTCCAAAAATTTTGACTCCAGTAAAGAATCAAACTCTTCCAATTTTTGGGGATCCTTCTCTAAATTTTCAATTATTCCTAGAGGGTTATCACGTTCTCCCTTAAAATATGCACACTTATCCCTAAGAGTCTCTTCACGCGCCACAAATTCATCAATTAAAATATTTTTATCGTCTTTGGCACAAACACAAATCCTAGAATTTTTAAAGTCCTCCAATTCTTTTTTCAAAAATAGGATTCCATCATCACTCTCCTTTTTGGTCAATTCTAATTTTCTAAAGTCATGGTCCAAATCAACAAATTTCTCACGATAAAAATCTCTTTGATTTTGAACCATTTACAAAAGATGCATAGCATATTTAAAACGACAATTTTCTTCTTTCAAAAATTTTATTTCTTTTCGCAAACGTCAAATTCAAACTATTTAGATCTTTAATACCATTAAAAATAGACATTCGATTATAAAAGTCCTCCATCAGAAATATCGCAAAAATTTTCAAAATTAGATTTAAAAAAAAAATCAATATTACAAAATTTTGTGGAAAAGGGAATTTACAATAAATTAGTGAAACCTGCTTTGAAACCAATTTGTGAAAGCGGTGTGATACTGATTTGAATTAATTCGCAAATTTTAATTAAACCCTAATTTAATCAATCATCAATTTAAACCAAATTAATTAAACCCAATTTTAATTAACTCTAAACAAATATCTAGGTGTAGTGGATCATGCCAACACAAATAAATAACAACCTTTTATTTCACTTGATAATACTCACGATGATTACAAGCGAAATCTGCAATGTATATCCGCATATACCCACAAGAACATGCAGTTCTGAATCAGCAATGAATCAACCTCAGAAGATCCACAAAGAGACGTACTCCAATCATCCAGGAACACCCACGACTACTCCTTATGACACGCAGTCAACGTTAGCCCAGTACCTCCCTCAAGTGGCAACGAAATCAGTAGTAGGTTATCTTCCCTACAAGAGAAACTCCGGCATAGATGTATCTCGGGTTTCAAAATAAGTCACTAAAGCATTTGGTATTTTTGTGAATTGAAAAACAAAAGGATTGAACCCTAAATTGAAGAAGACAAAATGTTCTGCTGTTTTGCAGTTTGTGCAAAAGAAATTCGCCAGTCTTCTTAACGGAAAATAACTCGTTTAACACGCTTTATATAGAAAAACTGTTTCAGTGCTTTCTCTCAAACGAAGTAGAGATCTCGCTCGAACGATGACACATGTCACTTAAACGACATATTGCGTGACATTGCCATGTCACTTCAACGATATGTGCATGTCGCTTGAATGACCTGGCGCGAAAATAAATAATTTTTTATTCTGTTAAAAATTCCGCTTTAACACTTATAAAAATATTTTGACGAAAAAAATGCCTCAACACTTAGGAAATATTTTAGAAAAATATCACAACACTTTTAAATGAACCGTAAAGTAACCAAAACACAACCTTACCAAAATTAATCTTATAGAGGCTTGATTGTTGAAGAACTTTTGATATTCGGGTCCGTCTTCATCTATCTTCAAATTTGAACTTTTTCTTCGACAGTTTGTAGTGGTATATGACATACACTAATGTAAGCATGACTTATAAAATATGTCCTTACAAGGGATTTCGAGACTACATCACATTCAGACAACTCATGCTTATCGGACCTGCATATACTAGTCCTTGTCCTATAATTTTTTATTTTGGGTTTTATGGGATGGGATTTAGGTGTCATACATCTTGATGGCCTGACTTAGGCATTCCATTGTTTGGGTTTTGTCCCGGAATAGTCAAAGGGGGAGATTTGTAAAGGCAAAATTTCCATTTGAGTTAATTTGTATGTAATTGACTTATTTCCGGAACAAAACTTATTTGTGTCATAGATAGATTTTTATGTTGTCACGATACCCACATAATTTACGACATGTTTGTTTAGAAGACGTAGCGGTAAAGCTTAAAAGATATACAATGCCGAGTTTTATTGGTGCACGTTTCACGTCTTCATCATGTTCCGATCTCTTATGTATGAACGTATAATGTATATGGGACTCGAAAAATATTTTAAGGATGATATTTTGTTTATAAATGATTTTAAAATGTCAAAAATGATTTTAAAAGGTTTTATTTTCGTTTATTTTGAGATAAGGATTGTTTAGAGTCGTGTGGATTTTCTCCTTGAGTTTTGACACTTCAAACGACATGAACAGTCGTTCAAACGACATGTCTCAGTCGTTCGAATGACATGGAGATCTCGTTAGAACGACTTGCTGAATTAACTTTTTTATTTAAAGCTTTTTCTATCAGAATTTCGAGGAGTGCAAAACCAAAAGATAGTTTAGAACAATGACATTTTTCTACATAAGTTTTCTAAGGTTTTCAAAGATTAAAACCATCCTTATAGTTTTCAAGATCCGAGATTTCATACATATTTTCTATAGAGATATTGTTTTCACCATCTGGAGTTTGTTCATCACTTTGAACAATTTGTTTCGTTGGGTTTGCGATGAAGAAACGGTGAAGGCCATGTTCAGAATCGTAGACGATTTCCAAAGCTTCATCGGTGGACACCGCGGCACTCATGTGCTGTGGACGAGTATCATGGAATAATTTATGTGTGGGCATTGTGGAGGAGCGGTTAAAGGGAAGAAGCGCTTCAAGGCTTATGGGGATCGAGTCGTTGTGTAACTCTGTCTGTCTTCTTTTGTAAAATTATATCATAATGATTGTTTGGCTTGAGCAATCCAAGATTTTTTCCTTTAGTGGTTTCCTCATACATCCGACGTTGTGAACTTAACTTTATTTTACTTTTTTAACCACCTAGATGGATGTTTAGGATTAAACAAAATACAATTGGGCTTAAGTAAAATTGGTTCACAAATTTGGTGCGTGTTAAAATAGAAAAAAAGAATTTTGAAAGAAAAATTATTGTCACCTTAACCCACACTTTGAAAAAAGGGCCTACAGGTAGTCAAGAATATATATCACCTTCATAATCGTTACAGGTCACTAACGTTGGTGACGTTTTTAGAAAAGGCTGGCAAAATATTCATCCACTATGGATATAACTCCATAAATAGAGCATTCACCCAGATTGTGAGATCTTGCGACATATGCATATTAAAAATGAGCTTGCAAATAAGTTGAAGAATAAAGAATTTTGAGTTCATATCACGAACCTTTATACGTCATTCATGAATAGACTTCTGTCCAGCCGACCGCATGCAAAATTTCATAGATTTTTAAAAATTAATACTGATTGGATGGGAATTAGACACATCGATCATGTTTTAAAAATCGTTGAAAGGGTATATGTATATATATATATAGTCATAAAAATGACTTTCGTACATTCATCTCTATATCTTAATTATAGGAAATGTTGAACATGAATGGAACTAATCAACCAAATAGCGGAACACTGCCAACTGGGTGCTCTCCTACACCCCTATCTCAATTATCATCACCTTCGAGTTATCAATACTCTACTCCGTGTGACACCCCGCCTAATTAAATACCGGGCGATCACTCCTTTATTAAATTAAATCAAGGTAAACAGTTGGTTCATTCTCAGCATCACTATCGAAAAATAAATTTTTCCAATTTAACACCCTAATTAATTAAGCTAAGTGTCAAAACCATTTTCATACATACTTTCCAATTTTTATTTAAAGAAAAATCATTTATTTTATTAACAACATTCAATAAGTAAGAAATCACACCACATTTAAATTCTGCAACATAATCCAATTAATTTAATACATTCCTCAATCGAATGTCAACATACGAAATCTAAAGTCACACATCCAAACTGAATAAATCCCATAATAACAATACTGGAAATAACTGAAATACAAATGCCCAATAACAACGGAATAATGGAAAGAACTACACATGCCCAACTAGATGAAAGTACTAAGAGTGGATCCGAATGAACGAAGTCGTCTAATCAAGAGACCTGCAACTCCCACCTAAGCTGCAGCGCGTTCCTTCCAAGATATCCTAAGCAAGACGCCCCTGTGGATGGGCACCTGTAATACATACATATATATATACAAGAGAGAGAGAAAAAAGAAACGGGTCAGAGCCCGATAGTGTGTTTGATTTAAAATACGTTTAGCAAGTATTTAAATTGATACAGGCCAATGCAACAACATATTAGTCCGACACTCTCTTGAGAAATTCTCACCTCTCTTCTAATGTGCGCACCTATCGCACTAACCTCCCCAACTCTTTGTATTATCATTTATCGCACTAACCTTCCCAAGGATTTAACTTATCTTAGCTTACTCGTAAGATTCAACATTTACGATTCAATTGTTTAAAAAGGGATATTTCAATTAGTAACCAAAGTTCTCATTTTGACTTTATTAATCAATAAAGTTTTCCAGTGTCATATTATACTTTCTCAACACAAGTATTTATAATTTGAGTTATCAACCACGTCCTACATATTACATCACAGTAAACAGTTCCAGATTTCAGAATTTCATATATATATTAACCACTTGTAAAATATATATAAACTATAACAGCACCCCAAATAAAACTATGGTGCGGGCATACTCTACTATCCAAACCCCATATCACTCACATTAAGGGGAATACAAATTCGGAATCACTCTCGAATTGTATAAACACATACTCAAACAATCTTGAGATGAAGTATAGATTCCAAGTCTCGTAGGATCGTCTGAACTATCACTGCGATACCCTGTACCAAGGATATCTATACACAAACAAGATGAGGCGAAGAATAGATTCCAAGTCTCTAAGAGGATGGCACATGCCTGCGTCTCTTAGGACCGTCTGAACTATCACATCACTAGCCTGTACCAAGGATATCTATCTTCTAGGGTACAAGTCAATATCTCCCATAAAGGTCCCATCGAGATAAGACTGTCCCAGCGCGGAAACCTCAGGGATAGCAAGTAGCGTGGGCATGATTTTCACACATAGATAGTATATGCATACACAATCATATAACTATACTAATATTACCATATCAATAATGGGTAACTTCTCAATTCCCATACTTACAACATTTGTATTTATTTCTCATTATTTAGTTATCACGTATAACCATTCACATCTTATTTTAATTTGAGGAACTTTTTCCACTTACTACATAACGCTTCATGGATTCTATCCTCCCAATTATAAAATTCAGTAGGTATACACATTTGTCTTAAAGTAACTCTCTTACGTGTCTCTCTCTTTAAATTATAAATTTACCGACCCATATGTAATTATCCCAAAATATAATCTTTACACGACATCAAGGGTCCCAAAATCTATTCACATGTCCTACTGGTCTTCCCTATCTCCCAAAAACATTTTATTAAGGATGCCCAAGAATTATTTCACAATAAATCGAATTTAACTCATTTAAAAAGAGAAATAGGAGTCTGCCAGGAAGGGTCGATCGATCGAGGTCTGGGGCTCGATCGAACCTTCGATCGATCGAAGCTCTGGGCTCGATCGATCGATCAAGCAGGTCTGCGAAATCTGCAGAATTGCAGTTACGGGTTTCATCTCCAAACTTACACCAAATCCATATTTTCTAATCCCAATCATCCCAGAATTGATACTTCTAACCTTATATCATCATATCAGGTATTTTCAACGTAAAACATATCAATTTACATCACTAAACATGGATTAATCATGCCATAATTCATTTAAAACTCAAGAACCCTAAAAATCTCTAACTCATGATTCTAATCTGTTTTATCCCAGGATTTCTTTCTTATTTACACCAAAATTTCGTGGGTTATTTTTCTACATCACAAGAGACTTCCAGAATAAGGTTTAAGTCTTTACTACATGCAAATTCCTATCACAATTTGGGTTTTCTTCCATATATTTCATCCCTAATCATTCCTAAACTAATATGGAAATTGCACCAACGAAAATAACAAGATAAAAACTTGCCTGGGATTTTCAACGTTCCGATTTGCAGACGTTTTTGGTGTGGTTGCGTTGCCCGTTGCGCGATCTACGCGTTGGTGGTGGTTGTGGTGCAAGCGGATGACTTTTGGGGCCTTGGATTGCCTTGGAAGCTTTCTTCTTCCCTCTCCTATGGCCGTCACTTGTGTTTGAGTTTTCTAACCCTAGCTGACTAACCTAAATGGCTGATATAGGTTTCTGATTTTCGTGGGTTTATTTATCCATAAATGTGAAATGTCCAAAATGCCCTCCTGGGGTACCAATTAGGCCTAAAACGCCCTGAGACCCAAACTAAACCCCCGGGTACACTTTTTTTACTATCTCGACCCTTTCGGACGCGTTGGAGCACTCAAAACGACCATATGAACGACTTATAAAATTTTCACTTTTATTTATCAATAATTAGTCCCGAAGCGACACGAGCGCGTCCCGACTCAAATTTCTAAACTTGTCATTTTATTCTCTCGTGACATTCAATATAATCAATATTACATATTACTTTGCTCATTAGTAATATTCAACAAATTTCTCATAATTACTAACTCTCGTCACGTTAATAATTATAACATAATTAATTTTCGGATTTTAATTAAATAATTAACTCACATTAAATTTAATAAATCCCCAAATTAATATAGCATAAAAATACGGGATATTACACTTCGCTAGAGATTTAGAATACCACTCCATTTTTTAGTCACAAAACTGAATAACCCTCTGTTAATCCAATACCCCCACCTTTCGCTATCGAGGAATCCTAAGAAAACCACAAGATTCTCATCTGGTTCTCGTTGATCGGGGTTAGTCCTACCTGTAAAAAAAACCTGATGTCCAAATTTTTAAATCTCATTGTCTGTCTCTAAAAAAGATGACTGCGGGTGATGGGAGATCAGACAACTCGAAAAAGGTTGATCCTGCCATAAAAGGATGTCACATGGGAATAACTTAGTAATAATTTTGCATTCCCAACCGATTCGAAGGGAAAGGTTATTTCCCAAGTAGCTGATCAATTGAAAACCTATCGGAGGAATCTTCAGAAGATTGTTTTCCCAAAGGGGGCAACGAGTTTTGATATTTTGAGGTTGGAAGATAAAGTTCCCCAAAATGTTCAAATGCCCACCGACCAATGGAACGATTTTTTAAAGAATGAGGCCAAAGAAGGGAAACTGATCGAGAGGGAAAAAATAAACTGAACTAGTCAAAGAAATTTTATGTCCAAAAACTTGGGGCATAATCATCATATGGGTGGACAAGACCAAGACCATTCCAGAAGAAAGTAAAGACCCTAATCGGGTAAACTTGTACTTACATGCCCGACTTGGAAAATGTAAGGACATTTTTGTCCATTATCAATTTGTATGTCAAAAGCCGTTACATCGTTGAAGAACATCAAGATCGTATCGTCAACAACGGATCCCAATTTCAAAAGAAGAAAGGATTTTTTTTCCTGCTCAGCCGGACCGGTCCGCCCAGATTAAAAGAACCGATCCGACCCCGGACCGGTCCACCCTCAACCGGACCGATCCACTTGTTGAAGATCCAGTAGACCCCGTATCGGTAGCGAACCGATACAGCCAAAATTAAAAAGAACCGATCCCCCCCCGGACCGATCCGCCTTAGACCCGGACCGGTCCGCCTGGGATAACTTCAATCAGATCGTGTTCAAATTTTTTAGGCTGAAAGATTTCTGTTTAAACCCACTTCGGGAATTTGTTTAGCAAGACTTCTATACACGATTTTCAGAGCTCCAAAACCCTAAGTCTTCACCTTTGTGAGTTACCAAAACTCATGTTTTGATTCACACAAATTTCCAAATCATTTGTGAATCGTTTTGAAACCCTAGAACACAAACACTGTTTTGTTCATACCCTTGTAGAGAAGACCGTTCTTCTTCTTCATTACTGCCCTCCTGGAAAGGGAAACTTCCAGCCGCCGACTACAGATCCGACGCCTGCGGGTAATTCTGTGTCACTGTATTTTTCATTGTAATCCGAAATTGTATGTTACAATATTATAATGAAAATAAATGGTTTTGCCCCTTTGGGGGATTTTTCCTCACGTGTGTGTTTGAATTCTCTTGCATGATTTACATCTTGTTCAATCACACCTAGTTGCATGTTTAGAGTTTATTTGGGTTAAATTGTGTTTAATTATATAATTTCTTAATTTGAACGCACGCGCTACCTCTTTCAAATTGGTATCAGAGCAGGTTACGCTAATCTATCGCGTATTCCTAGTTTTCGCAAAAAATTTCTTAGATGTCAATTTTCTGAAAAATTGATTTTTGAAAAAGAGCGTGTTCAATGGAGAAATCATATAATAAAATGCCACTGTTTGACGGAACTAACTATGCATATTGGAAAGCCCGCATGAGGTCTGCTTTAAAGGCCATAGATGAACGTGTTTGGATTCTTGTTGAAAGAGGGTGGACACCTCCCTCTGTCACCGTTGAAAATGTGACCAGTTTAAAACTTGTTACTTCTTGGACTGAAGATGAATTTAAATGGTCTTCTTTTAATTCTAAGGGTTTGAGTGCTATTTCCGGATCCATCACTCCTGATGAGTTTCGACGTATCATGACGTGCACCACGTCAAAAGAGGCATGGGATGTTTTGTAACTTACCTATGAAGGAACGAATGTTGTGAAAGAATCTAAATTGCAAAATTTAACAACTCAATTTGAGACCATCACCATGCTTGAAACTGAATGTTTTGATGATTTTTATGCTAGGCTATCTGATATTGTTAATATTAGCTTTAATCTTGGTGAACATATTCCTAATGCAAGAGTTGTGAAAAAGATTCTTCGATCTTTGCCTAAGCGTTTTATCCCTAAGCCACTGTGCTAAATTCTATGGGTAATTTAAATACGCTAAAATTGGAAGAACTTATAGGAGACTTGCAAACATATGAAATAGACATGTTTCCTAATTCTGTGAAGCCTAAAGATAAGGGAATTGCACTTAATGTCCAAGAGAGAAAAAGTGAGGGGACGGCAAGAAAGAGAGTAGAGTCGTCTCAAAAGAAAGATAGTGAAACTTCTGATTCTGAATGTGATTTTGACGTAGATGATCTGGCTCTATTTGCTAAAAACTTTAAGAAAATTCTCAAATTTAAGAAAAATGGCAATTTTAAAGATAAAAAGAAATTGAGAAAAATAAGTTTGAAAAGAAAAATGAAAAAGGTGTTAAAAACCCTCCTAAGAAAGACAGTGAGAGATGTTATGAGTGCGACAGTAGGGGACATAGAGATTTTGAGTGTGCTACATGTATGAATAGAGAAAAGGGCAAAGATGTCCTTAATGCTACCCTTAGTGACGATAGTGAGGTCGAGTCGGTGGACTCGGGAGATGAGTCACCGCTTGAGTGTAACTTCACCACATTCATGGCTAGTCATGTGAGTACTCCTAGAGCAACCCACGACGATGAGGATGCTACTTCACAGGGACACCTCGACAGTGAGAGCGATGTGAGTGAGGGGGAGGATGACGCAAGTGAGAGCAAAAGTAATCTTCAACGCATCTATGCCGTGTTATATAATGAGTCATTTAAAACTAAAAAACGTAATAAAGCGTTAGTTATAAGAATCACCGCGTTAGAAGAAGAGTTAGTAGAAACGAGAGAGAGAGTGTCCTCCACCTGCACCGCTTTGAGAGAGAGAGAGTCTGCCTGCGATAAGTTAGAAAGTTTGTTTAGAGAGAAAGAGAGTTATTTTGAGAAAGAGAGAGGGGACTTGACTAAACAAGTGGCTAGTCTTACGAGTGAGCTCCATTCCTCCGTGGTGACTCAGAAGAAACTTGAAGCCCTTGTCTCCCAACTGTCTCATGATCTTGAGAAAGCACGGGAAGTCAAGGTACAAATCGAGGACAGATCTGGGAAGATGGGAAAGATGTTCCTCGACCCCGCTTTAGGTTTTGGTGATCGGCAGGGAATAGGTTATGATGGTGCCTCCACATCCCAAATTGCACCCGGACCTGTTCCTGAGTTTACTACGATTCCTTATAGCCATCGTCAAAAACCCCGAAGGAGAGTTTGATCAAGAAAAGCAAACCAAGGTCTGCCTTTGACTGTGTTCTTTTGTACTTATTGCAAAAGAAAAGGCCACCTCAGGGAGTTTTGCTATAGTTTGGGTCGGACTCGACGTACTACTGCTCCACCACATCATTTTGATGATTTTGCCAATCTGAGAGAGCGTGTTGAGTTTTTAGCTGCCACGTCTCAGTGTTTGATGAAGAAATTCCGGCGGATGTCTTTTCCGTCAGTAAATGCTTCTCACGTTCCAGCTAAAACCAACAACAACAAAGGCAAATAAAAGGTCACTAATTCTTGGGTACCTAAGAAAGATAAAAAGGCCTCTGTTGTTCATGTCGCTCTCAAAGCATATAATACCTCACAGTGGTATTTTGACAGTGGGTGCTCCAGACATATGACAGGTGATGCCTCATTTTTTATATCTCTTGAGGATTATTAGGATGGCAGAGTCACCTTTGGAGATGGGAGCAAGTCTAGCATTATAGGACGTGGTACTGTCGAGTTACCTGAATTTCCTAAGCTAGAAAATGTTTTATACATCGAAGGTTTGAAAGCAAACCTTCTCAGCATTAGCCAGCTGTGCGACGCTGACTTTACCGCAAAGTTTGATCGGGACGCTTGTAAGGTCTATAATCAAGCCGGTAAACTTTTAGTGCAAGGGGTGAGGACAAAGGATAATTACTATGGGACTGAGCCCACATCCTCACTTGTCTGCAACAGCGTCACGATCACTCATATGGATTTGTGGCGCCAACGTCTAGGTCACGTGAACGTTAGAGATTTGACTCATTTAGTAAAAAAGGACCTAGTACGTGGCTTACCATCTCTTGGAAAGTTAACTTCCACGGTTTGTGGACCCTGTCAGTTGGGAAAGCAAATTCGGAGCCCTCATAGGAAGTTGCATTCCATTACCACCTCCCGATTACTTGAGCTGATTCACATGGATCTTATGGGTCCTACTCGTACTGAGAGTTTGGGTGGTAAGAGGTATATCCTCGTGATGGTAGACGATTTCTCCAGATACTCCATTGTAGGTTTTCTGAGAGAGAAATCCGATGCTGTAGAGTTTTTAACGACCAAGTGCCGTGTCCTGCAAAATCAACACAGAGTCACTATTAACAGGATACGTAGTGACAACGACACTGAATTTAAGGAAGCAAAGGTAGATTTTTATTATGATAGCCTTGGGATCAAACATGAGTTTTCTGCTGTGAAGACTCCTCAGCAAAATGGGATTGTTGAGACTCTGAGAGAAAGAATAGAACGATCCAAGAGATGGCTAGATCTATGCTTCTAGGTCGCAAAGTTTCTAGGAGATTTTGGGCAGAGGCAGTTTCTTCTGCATGCCACACGGTGAATAGGGTTTACTTACGTCCACACACACTTAAGACGCCTTATGAATTGTGGACTGGCAAGAAACCCAACCTGGCATATTTTCCTATTTTTAGGAGTAAATGCTACATCATACGGGATAGAGAGCAATTAGGAAAGTTTGACTCCCGAAGCGACGAGGGAATATTTCTAGGATATTCATCGAATAGTAGAGCATACCGGGTTTTTAACCTGAAGAGCTTGTAATACCCCGTACTTTTAAAGATATTTAAATTACAAAGGTGGGCGTAATTTGGTAAATTGAGGAATTACTGTGAATAGTAATTATGGAGTTTATGAGTGAAATTGAATAAATTCAGAATATAAAGTAAATAGTAAATATTAGTTTGTAAGTGCCAGATTAATATTTACATGGATTATTTTTAATTACATGTCGCAAGTTGGGTAAAGCGACAAAGAAAATATTTTAAATTGGAAAATACGCATATTGAACATGTTGGGGCAAAATTAATGAATTTTAGTTAAGTACCTCGGATGGAGATTTCGACTGCGCCATTAGGTTCGAAATGGCCGAGATAGTCAAAATAGACTACTCGGGGGTAGTATTTGGGTTCCGAACATTTTTGGACTAGTAGGGGCTCGTAAACGGGTACACGAGTCATTTAACAATTGGGCATTTACCCAATTTCGGGTTTAAAGACTTAAGCAGCCCCCTTTCCCTTTCATTTTTGCCCTAAGAGAGAGAAGAGAGTAGAGAGAAGGAAGAGAAGAAGAAGAAGAAGAAAGAAAAGAAGAAGAAGAAAAGGACAATCCGGCCAAATTCGCGGGATTCGACTCGAGAACGTCGGATTTATTCCACAAGGCAAGTGTTTAACTTGCATATTGATTTAGTGTGTTAATTTCTCATATTGTAGTTGGTATAAAACTAAAGATTTTTGGGTTGAAATTTCGTGGATCAAAGGGGTTTTCGAAAGTTAAAACGGATATAACTCGATTAATATCCAATTTGAGAAACTTGAAATTAATTGAAATTAATTGTTGGATATGGGTTCTAGGATGATTGGAACCCTTTGAATGTGTGTATTTATGGTTATTTGAGGTTGAATGACGATGAGAGAGGAGATAAAAAGCTTAGATGTGTTTTTAATGGAGGTTTAGATTTTTGGAGAAGAAGGTGAATAGTGACCAGCCCAGTTCCGGGTTGTTTCGGATAGGAAGACAACCGATTCAGCTCTCGGTCAAAACACGAAAGTTGTAGATAATTTTGATACGGTCGTGTGAGCGCTGACCGCGTATTTTTCTAATTTTTCTTCGAATTGTTATGATTTTTACAAGATGGCAGTTCCGGGGTGAGATCACCAACTCGGAAATGCACTCGGAAATTGGAAAAATAAAGGCTAGAATTATTTGAAGATAAATATTTGGGGTTCCTAAAAATAGTGTGGGGACTTCTAAATATTTTTTTTTTAGTAAGGCGTGTACCTTGGGTTAGTTGAAAGTAAAATCCAAGATTTACCCAAATAGGGGTGTTCGTGAGGAAAAATACTTAAAGGGGTATTTAAGTGTGATTTGAATGTTAAATAAGGGAACATGTATTGGGGTAGTGTTTTAATTGTGTGACGGCTTGTATTATTGTGAATGAGAATATTCAAGGTTATTGGCTATCGTTACGAGAGTTTGGAGATTATAGCCATAAAAGATTGAGAATAGATAAATAATATATATCGGTGTCGTTGGTATTGTCATCGTGCGGTGAGAAAATATCGAAAATGATGTATTGAGGATTAGTTAAAATTGATTAATGCGTAGGATATTCGAGAGATAAATATACTACATGGGAAATTTATTATACGGGTTGTGCGTATGCTCGAATGTTATTATATACATGGGTTAAATAATTACCTATGGGGAATTATGTATAGGTGAGAAAAATACCTATAATTATAATATGGTTGATATATGTATATAGGTGGAATGTGTACCTATATGATTTTTTATTATGTGTATGACATACCTACCATACTTGCTATCACGGGAGGTTGACGTTCGGAAGAGGACAATTTTATCCTGTGTTGCCTTCGGGGGGATTTTAGATTTGGTACCTCAAGAACATAGGGCTGTGAAAGGCTTATTTGTGAGTTGATAAGTCCGCTGCTTATGGGAGCGTAGGTATGTGCATGACCCGTAGGTACGTGAACTATGTTCGCCTCCAATACGTGTGATTTGTATTGTTACAGTTCCTGAGTGATGTGGAACGGGTAATCCTTTTTGTACGAGATGTACTTGGATTGGATAGCAGAGTATGAGTGCACCGCAGCTGAGGCTAGGGGTGCTATATATCTATATATGTATTGCGATTAACATATATGTGTACTTGAGATAATTCACGGATGCTTAGTAAATGAGAATGACTAAGCCACTTATATTATAGTTCGGTGGATGATTAATATACTTGTTGCGTATAGTATACTGTTGATATATATGAGATGAGATATCATATAACCTAACCTTGTATAAAGTGAAAAGAATGAATAAAGTGTGATATTACTTCCGGTAGATTTATATCCGGATTTATATGAATGCGAATAATAGGTTCTAATGAGAACTATTAATAAATACGAGATGGTATAAATATGTTATGTACTGAAGGCCTAATGGATCCCGGTGATTAACATTGTCACGTAGTAGTGTATCGGGGGGGGGGGGGGGTTCCTTGTTTGGATTTCGCTTCGCGAGACACCCCACGCACGAACGTAACGTAATGTTGGGAATGGGGAGAAGTTTAGTCCTTAGTACCCGAATCGATGAGGTTTATTAGAAGATGGATAATTACATTAGTTAGGCAGGGTAGCTTAACTAGGTTGTCTAAAATGGTATGCGCTAGTTGTGCACTGTTAGAAGAGGGGTGAGGTGTATCTCATGTGAGAGCGATACCAGTTTAAAATATGAGAAATAACATATTTTAAAATATGGATTTTATGCACTTGCTAAAATAGTTTCAACAATCGGGCTCTGACCCATTTTCTCTACTTTTCCCCTCTCTTGCTATATATATATATAGGTGTCCAGACACAGGGACGCCTGGATAATAATTCATTCGAGTCAGACGTTTGCTGCAGCAGCTGTGGATGCAAGCAGGTTTATTGTAGACGCTTCCATCATTGAGATCTAGATATGAGGTATTGTAGTCATATTCGGGCTAATGGCCCAACTGTACTCATTTATTCATTTACCGCCTTTTGTGCGAAATTCGATTTGGTTGTATTATTTGGACCGAGTGTTCGGTTATTTTACTTTATTTTATTTCAGTTGTTGCATATAAACTGTTGTCCTTATTGTATTTAGATGGTTTGGTTAAAAAGATTAGTTAATTTAAAATTTTGACGTCGGCCTAATAGGATATTAGTAATTATTTGGTTTTCGACAGTGATGTTAAGAATGAACCACATGAGACTCCTGTTTTAATTTGATATAGGAGTGATCGCCCGGTATTTTATTAGGCGGGGTGTCACAGAGCTCTAAGGTTATGGAATCAATAAACATCACCGTGCAAGATGACGAACCTCCGACGGCTATTGATTCTAACCTTCAGTGTGAGGATGAGGACTTTGCTGGGAGTGACCTTCTTGTCCCTCACTCACACTCTGTGGACCCCACTCCTATGCCAGGGGACACACCTGCTTGGGTTCGCAAGAGTCATGATTCTTCTGCTATTGTTGGCGATCCCACTCTAGGGGTCAAGACTCATGATCAACTAGAGAACACAGTTAGCCATCTTTGCTACATGTCCAAAGTCGAGCCCAAGAATCACAAAGAAGCACTCAAGGATAAACACTGGATATCTGCCATGCAGGATGAGTTGCTTCAGTTTAAAAAGAACAATGTCTAGGAACTTGTCCCCCGACCTAGTGATACTAATGTGATCGGTACCCGATGGATTTTTAAGAATAAAATGGATGAAAATGGTACCATAATCAGAAACAAGGCTAGGTTGGTCACCCAAGGCTACACACAGATAGAAGGTGTAGACTTTGGAGAGATATTTGCTCCTGTTGCGAGGCTTGAGTCCGTCCGCTTACTACTCGCCATCGCATGTCATCTGCGCTTTAAGTTATATCAGATGGATGTCAAGAGTGCCTTCCTGAATGGAATTCTACAGGAGGAGGTTTATGTGGAACAACCAAAAGGGTTTGAATACCCTAAGCACCCTGAGCACGTCTATTATCTGAGAAAAGTCTTGTATGGTTTGAAGCAAGCACTCCGTGCATGGTATGAGAGGCTTACTTCCTATCTCTTTACCCGTGGCTTCAAGAGAGGGGGAGTTGATATGACGTTGTTCGTCAGGAGAGATGAGGGTGCTATTTTGGTTTCCGAGGTCTATGTGGATGACATAGTCTTTGGATCCACATGCTCCCAGCATGATCACCACTTTGAGGAGGAGATGAAAAGTGAGTTTGAGATGAGCATGGCAGGTGAGCTCACTTTCTTCCTTGGTCTCCAAGTTCGCCAGCTAGAGGATGGGATGTTCATCTCCCAATCCAAGTATGTTAGAGACCTAGTGAAGAAATTTGGTTTAGACTCCGCTAAGCATGCACGTACACCTATAAGTACTTCTATAAAGATTAGTAAGGACACTTCAGGCAAGGACGTAGAGCAAACCTTGTATCGGAGTATGATAGGTAGTCTTCTCTACTTGACTGCCAGTCGTCCCGACATAGCCTTTAGTGTTGGAGTCTGTGCGCGATATCAGGCATATCCGAAAGAGTCACACTTACTCACTCTAAAATGTATTATCAAATACGTGAGTGGGACTCTCTCATACGATATTTGGTATTCTATTGATACCGATGATCGTTTGTTCGCCTATTCGGATGCCGATTGGGCCGGGGATGCAGATGGATGTAGGAGCACTTCTGGAGGGTGTTTCTATTTTGGTTCTGCTCTTGTCTCTTGGTTAAGCAAGAAGCAAAACTCCATCTCTTTGTCCACTGCGGAGACTGAGTACATCGCCGTCGGGAGTTGTTGCACGCAACTCTTGTGGATGAAGCAAATGTTGGAGGATTACGGGATTTCACAGGACACCATGATCATTTCCTGTGATAACACAAGCATGATTCACATATCCCGCAATCCCGTCCAACATTCGCGCATAAAGCACATCAGGTTACGCGAGCACTTCCTACGTCAGTTAGTTGAGGAGAAGGTCATATCCCTGAGTTTCGTTCCTACCGACCGTCAGTTAGCTGATATTTTCACGAAACCTTTAGATGCCCTTCGATTTGAGAGTCTTAGGAAGTCTTTGGGGATTTGCACAGTCGACTGAGGGGTTGGTCCGTGTCTAGCATAGGATGCATTATCATTATCATATCCTTTGATTCCTATTACTAGATTGTATCACTAGTGTATTTATTCTTTTTACTTTTTATATTTCTTTTAAAAAAATACAAAAAGATTTTCTTTTAGAAAATTTTTGAGAAAAGCACAAAAAGATTTTATTTTGATAAAATTTTTGAAAAATCCAAAAATATCTCTGTTTTGCACCTTTTATGGATGAGCATTTAAGATATCCTAGTCACAACTTCACTTCATCCATGTGACTGTTTGATAGAGATTTGAGACGCTACATCATTTCATCCATGTGCTTTACACTGTTTGGAGTCTTTGAGATGTAATTAGTGATATTTTTCTACATGTTTGACTCCTATATCCTTTATTGCACACATGCACACCTTTATTTGATTATAGTAATTGTCTATCTCATATTGGCTTGAGTGTTTCCATCTCAATTATGTCTATACAACGTTCAATATGCGATAAAACTTGACAAGATTGGACTGCATGTAAAAACCGTTTTTGTGAGACTGGGTGTTTGTTTAAGAACGGGGAGGGGCTGGGAAAGGTAATTATCTATTCTTTGCGCAAAAGCCACCGTTTAAAAGGACCTAAAAATGGAGGAATTTTATTATCCGAGGTCCAAAGAGGTTAAAAGAGCCCAGAAAAAAATGTAAAGGCAATAAAAAGCAATTCATGCCAATTATGGGCCACTAGGTTTCACCATCAATTCTCCAAAGTTTGAGAATTTAGAAAGCCTCTATTAAAAATATAAATCTGAGGGAGTTTGGTTGGAGAATGTTTAAACGGGTTTGCACTTCCTTGAAAGTCCTGAAAAAGCATGAAATCGTATTGGATGTTATTGGTGTGGAAATCACTTTGAGCTTTGATTTGTTGATTTGATTAAGTCAATGTCTCGTTCCATTTTTTTCTTACACCAAAAGGAAGCATTTGAGTTCATTCGTTAGGAGTATCCGATATTCATCGTGCACATTTGTCATGATTGTATGCATTGATTTTCCTATCGAATTTGATCACACCCATTCATTTACGCTATCATGGACTTGGTTATTTTATGTTCCTTCATGGTGTGATTTAGTTATTGTGACACCCCGATCTTGATTTTTGATTTGTTTATCTCATTTGTCTATTTGGGGACATCATAAAAAGGGGGAGAAAGAATTATCTTACTATGGGGGAGTTTTTGAGTTTTGAAATTTTGAGTTTTCTCATAAAATTGCTATATATGTTTATCTCATTTCAAACTCGATATGCCACGTGGTATTTTCTTTGTCTCATGTGTGTAGGTACTTCATGGATTATCATTGGATTGCACACCCTCATGAGAAAAGCGTTGAGAGTTGAAGACCAAACGATGAAGTCTTATTCATATGTATCTTTCCAGTTTTGGGTTCATGGAAGGGTAGATTTGTATAGGCATTTTTGTTATTTGATATTTCGGATGTTTGTTTTTATGTATATACCGGCATAGACATAGGGGGAGATTTGTAAAGACATTTTTATCCATTATCAATTTGTATGTCAAAAGTCGTTAAATCGTTGAAGAATATCAAGATCGTATCGTCATCAACGGATCCTAATTTCAAAAGAAGAAAGGATTTTTTTCACCTGCTCAGTCGGACCGGTCCGCCTAGATTAAAAGAACCGATCCAACCCCGGACCGGTCCGCCCCTCAACCGGATCAATCCGCTTGCTGAAGATCCAGTAGACCCCGGACCGGTAGCGAATCGATAAAGCCAAAATTAAAAAGAATCGATCCTCCCCCTTCGGACCGATCCGCCTCAGACCCGGACCGGTTCGCCTGAGATAACTTCAATCAGATCGTGTTCAGATTTTTTAGGCTGAAAGATTTCTATTTAAACCCACTTCGGGGATTTGTTTAGAAAGACTTCTATACACTATTTTCAGAGCTCCCAAACCCTAAGTCTTCACCTTTGTGAGTTACCAAAACTCATGTTTTGATTCACACAAATTTCCAAATCATTTGTGAATCATTTTGAAACCCTAGAACACAAACACTATTTTGTTTATACCCTTGTGGAGAAGATCGTTCTTCTTCTTCATTGCTTCCCTCCTGGAAAGGGAAACTTCCAGTCGCCGACTACAAATCCGACGCCTGCGGGTAATTCTGTGTCACTATATTTTTCATTATAATTCAAAATTGTATGTTACAATATTATAATGAAAATAAATGGTTTTGCCCCTTTGGGGGATTTTTCCTCACATGTGTGTGTTTGAATTCTCTTGCATGATTTATATCTTGTTCAATCACATCTAGTTGCATGTTTAGGGTTTATTTGGGTTAAACTGTGTTTAATTATATAATTTCTTAATTTGAACGCACGCGCTACCTCTTTCTGAAAAGGGACCAATCAATTCCTAGACAAAATAAAACTGACTCTAGTGACTTGAATCTAGTGATCATATATATAAATGTTATAATAAAATAATGTTAAAATCATATTCCTAAATATAATATTATGTTACAGGAAATGATACAAGGCATGTCGAACAGTTAGTCCGAGGGCAACCCCTATGACATTGGAGCAGGTTCCTAACCAAGGTACTCAGGAGGGATGAAAGGGTGAGGAAAAGAGGTGTGGTCTCACATATGATAAGTAAAAAACTACATCACACTACACCTCTATTGAATGAGATCTCTTCGATAAGGAGTCGTTTGTCGAGCCATGCAAAAAAACAGTCCAGAATAGATTGACAGGTGTCAGAGCTTGAGGAATGTGGAAAATGTTAATAGCAACATGAGAATAATGATGAGTGAAATCAAGAGGTTGGTCCAATTTTTTACTCAATTACATCTTTAACCCTCATAAATGCCTCCTCAAATAGTTCCCTATCCTAAGACTCCTCCTGCAACATTCCTCTCCCAAGTGCCTCATCCTGCAACATTCCCCTCCCAAGAGCCTTCTTCTGCAACATTATCCTCCCAAGTGCCTCCTCCTGTAACATTTTGTGGATTTGATACCAAAATTTACCACCTTACGTGGTCCAATTACAATCTAGCACGTGTTATCCAATGTGTCACAAGTCCAAGTTAGCATGATCGAAAAGCTAGACCAATAAGTAAACCCGACCAATAAGGAAGCCCGATTAATATGGTTACCCGACCAATAGCTGAAAATCCAATCTGTATAGCCAACTAAGAGCCAACAGTCTTACAACCTGTATTGCCAATGAAGCAACAACATTCATATAATTAATTCTCATTATGTATTTATGTAAATGCCTAACAAATGAAGGCATTCCATCCTTTCACATGACAACTATAAAGACCCCTCTTGGGATATAAATACATTGTATCACCCTCATTGCAGGGACCAGAAAAACAACTCAAGGCAATCAATACAAAATAGTGGACGTAGGCTATTCCTTTGAGCCGAACCACTTTAAAATTTCTAGTGTCTTATTTGTTTTACGTATTTTATTTGTGATAAATTCTTTAGGCCTAGTCTAGTTTTTTGCATCAACAGATTGACACCGTATGTGGGAACGTATTACTAAATGTTTTCACTCATTCATCATATATGGCTGAAATTCCAGAATCAAGAACCAGAAACGAGGGAATTCCACCTAATCCCTTTGCACCTCTAAACAACAATGATCTAATAGGAATTTTGGCTAGTTTGGCCAAGGGTCAAGAAGCCATGCAGGATATTATATGACAGTTGACTCAAACTCTACAATTTGGGGTTCCAGCACAAGTTAATCAAAGGAATATGCTACCGCCGCCAACGAGGAGTGTTGGGCATAGTCGTTCCAGAACTTCTAGGGATCCTTCATACCTCCTTGGAGCAACTTCTTCTATTAGGGTCACTAATTCCACTGATGGACAATCCCTCATCTCATGAAGATTGAGTGATATAAAAATGCTAAGTAGGGCCTCTCCTTTCGATGGTTTGGGACCCCAGGGAAATTCCCTACGAGTTACATCGATAAATACTCGACGACCAAATAAACAGAAGGAATGTACAACCCAATCCAGATTAAATACCTGACAAACTGATAGGTCCAGTGAGAGAGAAGGTTCACATGAAGAAAGCTCATCACGATCAGTTAGTCATCATAGAAAAAATTCCACCCATAGATCTAGTGCTAGCAGTTATGCTTGGAAAGGTTCCATTCAGCGTTTGGAAGACATATTGGGAGAAATGGCCAAGGCCAAGAATCCTCTTCAAATAAGTTTTATTAAGGGATCCCCTTTGTGCAAACCATCGTAGATTTCCCTATGCCAAC
The DNA here is from genome assembly GCA_949130495.1 of Sambucus nigra. NCBI lineage: Eukaryota > Viridiplantae > Streptophyta > Magnoliopsida > Dipsacales > Adoxaceae > Sambucus > Sambucus nigra. The sequence goes on from OX422217.1 coordinate 424,023,243, forward strand.
CAAGTTTAAAGCTCCGGTGGTCACTCCCAAATATGATGGGAAGACTGATCCAGTTCTTCATATAAAACAATTCCAAGCATCTACTGATATCTATGTTGTTCCTGATGAGATGAGATGTAGGGCATTCTCAGGAACAACCACTGGATCTGCTCAAATCTGGTACAATAGACTTCCTCGGGGGCAAATTTCTTGCTTTCAACAACTCACCGAGCTATTCATTAGTAATTTTTACTTTGGAGAAAAATCAGTGAAACGAGTAGCTCATTTGCTCAGTGTAAGACATAAGGAAGGAGAAAGTACTAGGGATTACATCACTCATTTCAACAGCGAGAAACTAGAAGTCATTGATTACGATGAGAAGACCGTAATCATTGCCCTCGTGAGTGGTTTGCTCCCTGATAAATTATGTTATACTTTGGAAAAAGATCCACCGAAGACGATGACAGAATTGATGGCCAAAGTAACGAAGATTATGAACGTCGAAGAAGCTATGGCTGCCAAAAAGAATTCAGAGGAAAAGGTGGAAGTAAAGATAAAAGATAAGTCAGATAAAAAGGAACACAAGAATCACAATGAGCGGAGGATTTAGAAGGTAAAGGAAGGCCTAAATCGCACGACACCAAAATGGTCAAATTGACGCCCTTCAACCGGCCAGCCTTGTCACCGTTATTGACCGTGACAAAAAAACAAGCATTTTTTATCACGATCAATGACCGTAACAAGTCCGCGATAATGGCTTGTGACGGTCATTGACCGTGACAATCCTATAGAGTTGTCACGGTCAAGGATCGTGATATGTCCATGACAATTCTGTCAGTAAAAAAAACACTCCCTCTTTTTTTTTTCCCACCGATTCTAATTCCCTCCATTTCTCTCTCTCTCTCTCTCTCTGTAGTGACTGCTCTCTCTCTCTCTCTCTATGATTTTGGTACGTTTTCTCTCTCTATTTCTCCTCCATTTATGTATATGTGCGTGTGTGTAAATGTGTGTATGTGTGTGTGGTGTATATATGCGTGTGGGAGGGGGCAGGACTAGGGGAGGGGAGGAGGTGTATTTATGCGTGCGTGCGTGTGTGTGTATATATGCGTGTGTGTGTATATGTGCGTGTGTGTGTATGTGTGTGTGTGTGTGGGTGCGTGGGTGGGGGGCAGTGGCAGTGGGGGGGGAGGGGCAGGGCTGGGGGGTGGGGGGGGGGCAGGGTGGGCTGTATGTGTGTATATGTGCGTGTGTGTATTTTTTTTTAATTAAATTTTTATTGGTTTACTAGATATTGCCCATCATATTGTGGTGCCCCTTGTAAAAGAATTGATTGATTAAATATTGATTGGTTGTTAATTTTTTTAGTAAATTAATAATTAGTGCCCCTTTTATATGCAAGTAGGATTGTCCCTCATTGTAAATTAGTAAGTTAATAACTGTATACTTTAATTATTAGTTTAACTGATGAAAAGAGTTAATTGAGTAGATGAATTAGAAGGAGTATGGGATACACATTTGTTGTTGCTATTGCGGTTGGATTATAGTGAATCTATGTTGGGTTGGTTAATTTTAAAAGTGGCATGACCACTGGATTATTGTCCATATGGGGGTGAGATTTTTCATTTTTTTTTTAAATTACTTTGTATAACGAACAATATATATATAGTATGATAATTAAATGAAACATACTTGAAATTACATATAGTGCGCATAGATACTAGCCTTCGAGTTCTTATGCGTACGCGTTCAATAGTCCTTATACCCGTTTGAGAGTCATTACCCCTGTAATGAGATCTCTCGAATTGTATCGTTTGGGACTGCATAATTTCTGTATAGTAATATTCTTAGTGGCTTAAAGTTGTTACTTTTGGAGGAAGTTCTGCATTCGTATCCTAATGTTCTCTGGGTACATACTAGATTGACAAGTGTGACTGTTATTTCAATTGATTAATTGAAATAACACTCATACTTGCCAATCTACGTCGTGTATTTGGAGAACTACGGGGATATGCTGCCGAATTTTTCTCAAAACATAATAATGTGCATGAGTTGTTAAGTATATTACAGAAATATGCAGTCTTGAATGAGATAGGACCACTCATCCTTTAGAGGAGATGGAGGAAATAGGAATTTCTATTATAAATTGAATTTGAATTTGAAATTTAAAAATCGAATATAAATAAGACATAATTAAATGAAACATACTATAAATCTAAGTTTTGTTTATACTAATCCATGAATATACGCTTCTTACCTTTAATAGGTGATTAGTTGTGGTAGCTGTGATGGGATATCCAAAATACAAAGAGTGGATGGGTGAGACAGATATAATGGGGGATGTGTTTCGCAGAGGTGCTAATAAATTTGTGAAATACGCAAAGAGATGTCATAATGATGAAGAGTTTTTGTGTCCTGTGCTAGGTGTAAGAATGGTAAGGTGTTTGAGTGGAAAACAGTTGAACTACATTTGTTAAGATGGGGTATGCAAGATTTTTATCGATTTTGAAGTTTTCATGGTGAATTGAAAGTTTCTTTTGTCCCCGAATAACCTTCAACAAGTAGGATAAATGTAGAAGGGGACGACGTAGATCATAATATGTTAGATGATTTAGTTGATGATGCGTACGGAGTTTATGAAGCAGAGGAGAATGAGATTACTGATGATGTACAAGGTTCAAGTGCTTGTGAAGATATCACGATAAACCTTGACGATGACTACCAAAGTATAAATTTAAGGCGACCCAACCGTTATACTCTAGATGTGAGAAAGATCAAACAACTTTACATGCCATGGTTGGTTTGCACAGTTTGAAGACGTAGTACGATTTGTCTGACAATAACATGACAGGAATTCTGAATTGGGTGAAGGACTTACTACCTAAGGAGAATACGCTTCCAAATAACTATCCTGTTATGAAGAACAGTTTGAAAGGTTTGGGAATAAAGTATAAATCGATTCATGCTTATGTGTATGACTGCATAATATATCGAAAGGAGAATGAAAATCTCGATCATTTTTCGGTATGCGATGAACCTAGATATGTCCAATCTACTAGCATGGAAGGCATAAGCTCAAAAGTGCCTCAAAAAGTGTTGAAATAATTTTCCATTGGGCCTAAATTAAAGCAATTTTTCACAGTACCATGGATAGCAGAGGCAATGACTTCGCATGCTAGGGTATAAGTATGGGGTAATCTCATGCGTCATCCTATTTATTCTACAACTTGGAGGAGGATAAATTATGAGTATCCCAATTTTGCTCGAGAACAGCGCAACCTTCGTTTGGATATATTAATAGATGGTTTCAATCCAAAAATCTAAGCACCAATCAGAGTGTATGGCCAATGATCCTAGCCCTACTCAACCTCCCTCCTTCACAGTGTATGAGACCTAAATTTTTGAAGATGTCTTTATTGATACCTGGGATAAAGGCACCAAGTGATGACATCGACGTCTACCTGGATCCTTTGGTAGAATAATTAAATGATTTGTGGGAAGAGGGTGTGCAATCATTTGACTCATTTAGAAAAGAAGAGTTTACGTTGAAAGCTATGTTGATGTGGGCAATTCATGAATTTCTAGCTTATGGGACATTATTCGGTTGTGTAGTACATGGTTAATTGGGGTGTCCTATTTGTGGAGAGGAGACTGAATCTCTTCATCTATCCACTAGCTCAAAAAATTTATACCATTGCCATATGAGGTTTTTATCCCTGGCTCATAGTTTCAGATTTGAGAAAGGTTCCAATTTTTTATTGGTCGGGGTTGAACATATGCTACTGCCGACACAACTTTCAGGTTTAAAAATTAAAAGTAAATCTTCTGAATGTGGCCCTAATATGCCAGGTAAGAATCCCAAATTTAAGAATGTCAAGAATAAGAAGACCCCAACTAGGAATGAAACTGAGACAAGAAAGGCATGGTCTATGAGGTCAATTTTATTTGACTTGCCTTATTGGAAGAAAAACTCGGTGTGCCATGTATTGGATGTGATGCATGCAGAGAAGAACCTCTCTGAACATATTGTGGTCACTTTCCTTGGGGGGAGTCATTCGAAGGATGGAGAAAATGCATGAAAAGACCTTAAATCGTTAAAACTTAAGCCACAACTATGGTTGAAAGAATATAGTAGGGGAAGGAAAATAATTCCCCCTGGTGCATTTACTTTTACGAGTGGGTAAAGGAAGGTGCTTTTAGACACAATATATAATTTGAAGGGCCCATCTAATTTTTCGTACAACTTGCAAAGGATTGTGAATTATGCTACTCATGATTTACATAAGTGTAAGTCCCACGATTGTCATAAGATCATTCAATTGGTTCCTCTATTGTTTAAGTACTGTTTCTCCAAGCAAAAGGATTTGCGGAGGGCTATTATGCAAATTAGTATTACCTTCTCACTCTTGTGTGAGAAGTTAGTCAACCGAGAACGCATAGTGGTCGTAAAATTGGCAGTGACCGAAGCGATTTATCTGTTGGAGAAGTACTTTCCCCCAGTATTATTTGACATAAGTGTTCACTTGTTGGTACACCTATGCGACGAGTCACTTCTTTGTGATCCAGTTAGATATCAGTGGACGTATTCGTTTGAAAGATTGATGAAAGTTTTTAAAGATTACGTCAAGAATATGTGATACATTGCAGGATCAATTGCAGAGGAATACATCATCGTGAAGTCATCAATATATACTCGAGAATATATGCCTAACTCGACCAGTGTGGATGACAATGATGAGTTCGTCGAAGATGGTGGTCATGTGATGGGAAAACGAGTGAAATTAACGAGTTTTAAACATGAACAAGTAGCTCGTTATCTATTTGACATACATGAAGATGTCGAAGAATGAAAAAAGTAAGTTTAAATTATTTTAAGTTTTATATTATTTTAGAATATTTTAGATTATTTTATACATGATTAATTTTGTAATATGCAGAAAATATGAAGCCTGTGAGAACAATAAAAGACGAAAAACAATGGTACAATCAGACAACGAATTTAGGCTGTGGTTCTCACAAGAGGTAATTATAATGAAAATGGTCATTATATAACGTTACATTACACTCAAACTTTACAACTAATCTAATTAATTTATCTATATTCTCAGCTCTTAAAGACCGGTGATGCGACATCAAGGCTTGGTCGTCTAGCCACTGGACCCTTGTTCGTGACACAAAAGTAGAAAAAGTATCGATTGAACGGTTACGTATTTGGCGCAAAAGTGTACGAGGAAAGTACAAATGTACAGAACTCGGGCATTTCATACAAGGCTCTTACTTTATTTTGAGCAAGCCCAAAAGATAAAAACCTCGTTGAAGCTAAAATGACTTACTATGGTGTAATTCGAAATATATTTGAATTGGATTATATATGCTTCAAAGAAGTCGTATTTTACTGTGACTGGGTAAGAGTTGAGGATAAAAGTTGATCCTATCACCAATTTGATCATGGTTGACTTGCCCAAGTTGAAGAGCAACAACCACGTGAGCGATAAGCCGTTTGTTTGTGCATTTCAAAAGGTCAACCAAGTGTTTTACTCGGAGTATATCAATAACGATCCGTGGTCAATTGTCCTACATGCGCCAAAGCGTCTAAATAGTAGTGTGGATAACTTAGCTGCTCCTACCGAATATCAATCCATTTTTTATAATAACCCGAATTTGAAATAATTTTTCAATTTGTAATAAATATTCCAATTTGTACTTTATCAATCCATTTTTAATGTTTTTAATTGATTTGCACTTTATCGTTTTCACTCTTGTGTAATGTGCGTGTGTGTGGGCAGTAGGGGTGGGGGTGAGGATGTTTCGGATTTTTAGTAATTGTACATATTATGAGTTATACCTTGTTGTTTTAAAATTCATAATTGAGGTGTTAAACAGTAACAATTCATTTGAATGTGTAGTAATTGTACATATTTACATGTCTTCTTCTAATTCATTTTGATTTGTACTAATAACAACATTTTTTTACAGAAAATGTCTCCTTCAGGTATTAAGGCGAGGATGGTGATGTTGATTATGATGATGTCGTCGGGGCTCGATTGTAGCGGGGGTGACGAGGGCTCCTTAGCCCTTAGGCTATTCAAATATGAAAAATTATGGATGGCCATCGAGAACAAGACGGGGCTATTAGCAAGATCCCTCGAGTTGTTAAAGACGATCATCGGCCCGGGGTACACTAGTTGGAGGGAGGTGCCAAATGAGCTCAAATTAGCTATTTGGGCGGCACTACAGGTAATGTATTTATATTTATATGAATATTTCAATTTCAATTTCGATTTTGATTTCAATCTCATTTTATATTTATATTTATATTTATTCGCAACTAACATTGTATTTGTTGGACAAGAACAATTCTGCCAAGATCCAAAGCTACGCGATTCTATCTTGGAGCAGTTAAGGGAGCAACACAAGACGTGGAAGAAAAATATGCGGACCCGATACTTTAGGAAGACCCGAGAGTCTGTTATCCGAATGCGTGAATTCGTCCCGCCGAAGGAGCCGATCTCATTGGCACAATGGCAAAAGTTCTTTGACAATGAGATCGGGGAGCGACAATTAGCATCTCGCCAATCGGGGAGGGAAAATCGGGCAAAAAAGACGGAGGTGCACTACTCCGGCCGGACGTCCTACGCCGAGGTGGAGAATAAGATGATGGTAAGATTTAATTTTTTTATAATTACAGAAATATATTATTCTACATTATTTTAATTTGCGGGGCCGATACTAATTTTTCATTATTTTATTTCAGGGGACAAGGAGTGGCCCTGGGGGTAGGCTACATAGGCTCGATATTTATGTGGCTATTCGAACGAAGAAGGGGAAGTATAAGGAGGTGTCCTCGAGCGTCGCGACCACGATTGTAAGTAATTCGACAGTTTACTTTTTGTTAATTACGTTATAATTTTTTTATTTACTTATTTAACTAATCATGTTCTTTTTATCGTTTCAGGCAAAGCTTAAGGAAGTGCATAAGTCGCAGTCTGATGCCAACAAGGCATCTTTGTCCACAGACGCACTCAGCCAAGTGCTTGGCACTGATTGCAAGGGGAGGACAAGGGGGTGAGCTCGCGGGTGGCGAAATCTAGGATCATCGAATTGGAGACAAGCGACTCCGGGTTGGCTCGAACAGTGGACTCGTACGACGCGAAGCTGTCCCATTTGGAGGCGACGGTCCAAGATATGTTCTCATTCATAAAGCATTCGTTAGGATGAAATCGTAAGGGGAAAGGGAAGGAGAAGATGGTGGTGGAGGAGGAGGTGCAGGAGAACGAGGATGTGGACCTCGCTGCTTCATCGCTGACACGTGCGGACTTTGATGATCCAGTCCCCTATTTGGCTCCTTTCGACCGATCGATGTCGACACATGGTTGGCGAAGCATGTTTATATTGGACATATTTGATGTCCAACGGATAGGGCGGGGGTTGAGGGACTCGAATATCGTCCAGGGTATGCCAGTTCATGGACATTTGCTTCAAGACATCGATTCCAAGGTGCTCGTCACGCATGTGATACCCGGGAAGGAGAACTCCCCATTATGGTTGCGCTAACAATGAGGCATGATGTATATTATTGGGTGTATCAATTCGTATATCGTGTGGCCTAATCACCTCCTCAGATCTACCCCTACCCCAGATATGTAGTGACATTATTTGAATTGAATTATTTTAAGTTGTTACATTTAAATTATAATTAGATTATATCGTGATGCATATTATTTTGAATGTTTATTTGCTTTATCTCTATTTTATTTCGATATATGATGTTTCAACAGGTACAATGTTGCTATAACAGGTACAAATATACTGCTGGGTAGTGGCAGTAGCCATACTGCCTAGCAGATTTTTTTTAATTCTGTCCAGAATTGTCAGGGTCATTGACCGTGATAATTTTTTAAATATTGTCACGGGTTTGTCACGGTCCTTAACCGTGACAAAACTTATCGAGGTCAAAGACCGTGATAAGTCCGTGATAACAAACGTTGTCACCCCCAGAATTATCACGATCATTGACCTTGACAAGTCCAACTTGTCAAGGTCAATGACCGTGACAATCCGGTATATTTAGTATAGTGTTGGCTCAGGAAATTCACTAATTACACTCCCTTAACGGTGGATATACATCATGTGTTGGAGGAAATCAAGCACAATAATGATTTGAGTTGGCCTGAAAAGTTAAGTTCACTTATTGATAAGAGGGATAAGTCCAAGTATTATGAGTTTCACAAAGATCATGGTCATACTACCAACCATTGTATTGCCCTCCAGAATGAGATAGAAGTGCTCATCCAAAGAGGAAAGTTGGACAGATTTGTTGATCGGCAGAATGGTGGAAGAAATGAAGGTAGAGATCGACAGAGATCTAAATCGACAGTTAAGCCCAGGGAAGAGAATAAGATGAACCACAACGATGATCCAGAAGATAATCCTGATCTTCCCAATAAGCCTGGACAACTGGAATGTGAGGTATTCACACTCAGTTTTGGATCTTTTGATTGTCACATGATTACAAGCGGAGATGACGGAGGAGGAGATCATACATCTTAAAGGAAAGCTTACCTCAATGAGGCTCAATATTGTTCCCATAACGAGCGTATCAACCTCGTCGAGGAAGACTGAGCAAGAAAAGTTTACAAGGATAAGCTCGTAATTGGCTTTTCCAAAAATAATTTATCTGGAGTGTTTTATCCTCATAATGATCCTTTAGTGATCAGAGTCAGGATGAAAGAATTATTGGTAGCAAGAACATTTATGGATAATGACAGTTCGACAGAGATCATGTTCTATCCCTGTTTTGATAGTTTGGCTTAAAACTCAGTCAACTGGAGCCTTATCACAGGCCACTCATTGGATTCTCAGGCGAGAAAGTGTTTCCATCGGGGACTATCAAGCTAGATGTGTTGATCATGACATGGTCGGTGAGCAGGATAGAGAAGGCGAGATTCTTTGCAATGGACAAAAATGTTCATTCTTCTTATAATATGATTATGGGAAGAGTTGGTCTGAAGAAATTCTAAGATGTACCCTCTACTGTTCATCAATGCCTGAAGTTCTCGACCAACTTTGGAGTTGGAGTAGTGAAAGGAGATCAAAAAGTAGCTCATGAGTGCTACTATTCCTCTGCCGAGGAAGAAGATATGTTGGAGACAAAGAGGAAAACAACCACTTATCAAGTGGATATATTTGAGCCGAATAGCGAGTCTGAGGTTGAAACCTTAGATTCATAAGACGAATCTGAGCTTGTAAAAGGCCAAGTGATGGAGGAAACAAAAAGCATTATTCTTGACGATGATAAACCAGAACGAACAACTCAAATAGAAGCGTCATTGGAACCAGTTCTTAAATAGGAGTTGGTGGCTTTCTTGAGACAAAAGAAATAGGTATTCGCGTGGAGTAATGAAGATATGCCAAGCATAGACCCAAATTTCCTATGTCATGAGCTTAATATGAATAAGGAGGTTAAACTTGTGAAGTAGTGAAGAAGAGTTTTTAGTGAGGAGAAGAACCAGGCTATATAGGAAGAAGTAGAGAAGCTTCAAAAAGCTTACTTTATTAAAGATGTGAAGTACCCGAATTGGTTGGCCAACATAGTTATGGTAAGAAGAAGAACAATAAGTGGAGGATATGTGTGGATTTTAATGACTTGAACAAAGGGTGTCCAAAGGATCACTTTCCTTTGCCATAAATTGATCAATTAATAGACGCTACTTTAGGGCATGAGCTGATGAGTTTCATGGATGCATATTCTGGTTATAACCAGATCAAAATGAAGCCAGAAGACAGAGAAATTACTTCTTTTATCACTCCTCAAGGAACTTATTGCTATAATGTTATGCCATTTGGTTTGAAAAATCTAAGCGCTACTTATCAGAGGCTGGTGAACAAAGTATTTGAGGAACAGATAAGCAAGCGCATGGAAGTGTACGTTGATGATATGCTCACTAAGAGCAAAAAAGTTGCTAATCATATTACTATCTCAGCCAGACGTTTGATCAATTAGAAAAGCACCAAATGAAGTTAAACCCCACCTAATGCATTTTCGGAGTGCATGAGGGAATGTTCCTCGGGTATATAGTGAATCAAAGGGGAGTTGAAGCTAATCCAGATAAGATTAAAGCTATGATCGAAATGAAGTCCCCGACCTGTAAAAAGGATGTTCAAAGGCTAACTGGGCTCATAGCAGCACTCAACAGGTTTGTGTCACGAGCAATGGACAAGTGTTTGCCATTCTTCAAGGTACTCAAATTAAACTTTTAATGGAACGATGAATGTGAAAAAGCCTTCCTGGAATTAAAGAAGTAATCATTACTCTCCCGACCAGTGTTAGGAGAAAAGCTGTATTTATATTTGGCTATATCTGAGTCAACAGTTAGCTCTTCATTGATCAGGGAGGAAAATAGAGTTCAAAAGCAAGTTTATTACCCCAGTAAAGCTTTTCGAGGAGCAGAAGTGAGATATCCCAGACTCGAGAAATTAACATGGCCTTAATTGAGGCTAGTAGACGAATGAAGCCAAATTTTCAACCCCATACCATAGTGGTATACATTGACATGCCACTAAGGTAGGCTTTGCATAAGCCGGAGAAATCTGAAAGATTGATGTATTGGGATATGGATTTGGGAGAATATGACCATGTATACGAACCAAGGACTGCTTTAAAAGGTCAAGCCGTGGCTAATTTTAATGCAAATTTCACTTACCCAGAGGTCCCCGAGCAACAAGGGACTCTAGTTGAGCAACATACAAAAGTCAACAGACCTACTGAAGATATGCCCGACCAACTCCAAACAGGGAAAACTGTAAAAAAAGACCAACCAGAGCCGTCTAGTGGAGTATAGGAGATGAAGAAGAAATATGAGGAGGTGAAGGATAAAATCTTCCATCAAGGGATTCTGACAAACCAAGTGTTTGACAGTGATATACCCATATAGAGTCTGTATGTTGATGGGTCATCTTGTGCATCCGGATGTGGATTTGAAATCATTCCCAATACTCCAGACGAGCTAGACAAAGAGTACGCTCTACGATTCCAATTTTAAGCCTATAATAATGAGGGAGAGTATGAAGATGTGATTGTTAGTTTAAATCTAGCTAAATCACTAAACGCCGAGCAAGTTGACGTGTACAGTGATTCGTAGTTAGTTGTAAATCAGGTTTTGAGCTTATATGCAGCGAAAGGAGAACTGATGACCAAATATTTTGCCAAAATTTTAGAAATAATTACCACTTGACAGCTGTTCAGATGGTCACGATTCTAAGATTAGAGAATGCCCGAGCAAATGCACTTGTTCGGTTAGCTTCAGCAACCAAAACAGAGATACAAAGAACTATTCATATTGAGCTACTTGATAATAGGAGCATTAATAAAGATCTGATGGTCAACTTTTTTATAGTTGATATGGGGCCATATTGGATGGACCCCATAAGAGTATATATTGAACATAGGATTCTTCCAACTGATCTACTTGAAGCTAAGAGGCTGAAATACAAAGCTGCAAGATATGTGCTAGATGGCATTGTGTTATATAGAAGAGGATTAACTGCTGGTCTACAACGGTGTGTGCATCCAGCTGAAGTGAATGATGTAATTGAATAAGTCCATGAAGGGTCCTGCGGAGCCCATATAGCAGGAAGAAAGTTGTTGTAGAGAATTCATACACAAGGATACTACTGGCCAATAATGCGAGCAGATTGTGCAAATTTTGCCAAGAAGTGTGATTAGGGCTGTAAACGGATATTAAAAAATCTGCATCCGTCCGATATTCGAATCTAAATTTGCGGATATTTATTTAAAAAAATGGAAATGGATACGAATATGGATACTCTATAATAATATTCGAGAAAACGGATACGGATGCCGATGGTACTAGTATCCGACACGAATAATCCGTATCCGATGCGGAGTATCCATTTGATCGAATATCCGTATCCGTCTAACATTAGTTTAAAATATTACTTATATAATATTTTAGGTATAAACTAACACTTAAAATAAAAGTTGGGGTAGAAGTTTAATTATGAAAACTTTAAAATCTTACCTAATAAATTAAAAACACAAACTGTTTTTCCTCATTTGCCCAAAACACACATTTGTCAAAACCCCCAAATTGGCTCAAACCCTTCCTTGCAGCGGACGACGAAACCCTTCCTTACAGGGCTCATAATAGCAGACGACGAAACCCCAGGTAATATTTTTATTAGGGTTTTGATGTTCTTTAATGGTATAGATCTTTCTAGTATAAGAGATTATGGGGTTATATATTTTTGGTTCTTTAAATCTATATATGAATTATCAAATCCTATTCAAAATTAAAAAAAAAAACTAATTAGATGAACAACAGTTGATACTTGGGTGCCCTTTAATTTATTTTTTATTTATAATTTTCATTTTATTTCTAGATTTTATTAATAAGCAAATAGATTCTAGTTATTTACTAATTAGATGAAGAACAGTTGATACTTGGTGGCCCTTCAACATCTTAATTCTAATTTTCTGTAATGTTTATTATTGAAAGTTGCATCTACCCTTGAGGTTGTGAAATTTTTTGTAATGTCTATTGTTAAATTAGAGAACTTTAAATCCAATTCATTTGACCATTAGAATTGAATTGAAATTGTTAAACTGTTTTTGTACTGAAATTGTTAAATTTGTTATTCGTGATTATAGGATTGTGTCGGAAGAAGAGGCAAGCCAAATAAATATTTCAACCAATGCATCTTCCCCTGCTCCTCCCAGTAGTAAGAATCAAATTAGTGATGCATCAAAACAAGCAAACAAGAAGCGCACATCTGAGGCTTGGAATCACTTTTCTCGTGAGACACTCGTGAGAATCAAATCATTTACTTGTTAGTTATAGTATTTTCATTATTAGTTGATTTTATTATTGTATGCACTTCATATTCTATCAATCAATAGTTTTTTTTGGAACTTGATTGTCATGCTGATTTAAGGAAACAATGTGGACACACAAATTATCTTTGAGTATGGATATTAAAGGTTAGTACTTCATTTATTACTAATTTTCTATAGAGTTTATATTGTAGCTTTTTTAATAGTTATTTTTTACGATGGCTAAACAGTGTAAACGGATATGGATATTATCTAAATAGTTGTTTTAACTATCCCGGCGAATACGGATATGGATAGTGCATCCCAATTGGATACGGATATGGAAAACATGGTATCCAATCCGTATCCATCCGTTTACCACCCCTAAGTGTGATAAGTGACAGAGGTTTTCCAGCATACGCAAGGCTCCACAAACTCTCCCAACACCAATCACATCCCCTTGACCCTTTGATATGTGGAGGATAGACTTGGTCGGGCCTCTGCCGACCACCCGAGGAAGGTTCAAGTACCTGGTTGTAGCTGATGATTACTTTACTAAATGGGTGAAAGCTGAACTGTTGATCGATATGTCTTATGAAAAGGTTTATCAGTTTATTTGGAAGAGTATTATATGCAGGTATGGCTTACCCTATGCCATTATCATTAATCATGGCACACAGTTTGAAACTGCACATTTCTACAATAAGGGGGTCATGCCTAGCAAATTAAAATAGGGTGATTATGTTTTAAAGAAAGTGATTCAGAAGAGCAATAAGCTGGAAGCCAATTGGCATAGGCCTTATCGTATTACTGCAGTTATCCGACCAAGCACATATCGTATTGAAACTTTAGAAGGGGAAGAATTCAAGAACCCATAGAATGCAGAACACTTGAAGAAGTATTATCAGTAAATGTAGTTATGTTGTACTCAGTTCACTTCAAATTTAATGAGAGTATGACCTTCCCAAATTTTTTTTTTTTTCGAAGTACTAGTGCTATGCACTACACAATGCATCAACAAAAACCACCAACAAAGTTGGTTGGTATCAATGAAGGCCACCAACAAAGTTGGTCGGCATCAATGAAGGCCACCAACAAAGTTGGTCGGCATCAATGAAGGCCACCAACAAAGTTAGACGACATCAATGAACGCCACCAAAAAAGTTGGTCGGCATCAATGAAGGCCACTAATAAAGTTGATCGGTATCAATGAAGGCCACCAAAAAAGTTGGTTGCCATCAATAAAACCACTAACAAAGTTGGTCTGTATCAACAGCAACCACCAATAAAGTTGGTAGGCATCAATTGGTTGTCAAACATATAAAACCACGCAAGGCAAAATTGTAAGTCCCAAATGCTTGGTTAACGTGTCTTTTTTCATCTAAATCGGGCTAAAAGATGGATAAATGTTCCACTCACGCCTGGGAACCAAGGTAACTAACGCAATTACCATAAAATTTAGGTATATTAGTAGAACCATGGTGAAACATTGGTAATTGGTATAAAACTTAGGATAATCCTAAGGATATCAATAGAAACGATGAAAAACTAGAGATTAACTAAAAAAGTTGATCCATTCATAGTCAAAGACTAAGAAAACATTAAAAGATTGACTAAAATCAAATGATTAAAAAGTCAATCCATTCAAAAAACAATCTTCTCATTAAAATAAAATGATTACATATTGTTACTTAAATATGCAAAAATAAAATAAAAAGCCTTATTCTACAATACGCTTTCCTTCAGCCTTAGAGACAGGATCCATGCCAGCTGAAGGATCATCTAAGGTAAAAGGAGAGTTGATAAAGTTAAAATCTTGAAGCATCTTGGTATTTCTGCTACTAGGATGATCAAGCAGATGAGGAGGATGGACGATCTCTAGTTCATTATGTAGTTCGTAATCTCCCAAGTACTTGAAAATCAAACATTGGGGAATACGATGATCATGAATCCAATTAACATCTAATTTGAATGAAGGATTGTCAAGGTGCAACAATCCCGGATCATACCAATCCTAGAGAGAGTTGTTCCCATCCACCTTCATCACAGTTAAAGCATTTATCCAACCCTATTTATAGGATTTATTCTGGGCCTGTTGAAGTCTATCATCAAAATGCCCTAAATATTCTTTATACCCATCCATCTAAACTTCTTTGGGCTATTTATGGAATTAAAAAGTTAATTTATCAACTTATGATTGCAGCTTCTTTAGTACCCCATCCTTAACTTCTAATTGGGAAGATTGAGTGGATAATTATTCAGATAAGGTCTACAGCTTTTGGGACATCTCAGCAATAGCTCAGTCTTTTACTTTTAGCTGTGCAGCTTGATTGTCAAGGGCCTGTTGGGTCCTAATTTACACTATGGTTCCTCGGCCAGGCCTATTTCTATCTCAGGAGGAAGATGTAGATTTAATTTTTTTCAAGGCCTCCAATTCATATCTTAATGTTGCATTCTCATCTTCTAAAAAGGAATAACCTTCATCTGTAGAAGTAACAATAACTCCAGAGGCAAACTTCAAAAGATTTACTTCATCCCTCAAATTATTATTCTCCTCTTCCAGGAGTTTGTCAATAGTCCTAGTTTCTTCAACTTCAAGCTTAAGTAAAGCTTCCTTTTTATTATAAATAGAGATAAAATCATCAAAACCCTGACCTACACTTAAGCTTTGATATTTTTGCTCATAGCTCTAGTGCAACATCGTAGTGAATTCTTTATAATTTTCTTGAAGTTCTTCTATCATTTCATAATAGGAAGCATTATTTGCTACCGCCCGATCAAGTGAATACTTCAAATACTTGTAGGATTCTTTAACCTTCTCTGAGGCATCATCACCGAGAAACTGCGTGATTTCTTCTTTGGACAAGTTCGTATGACCAGCTTTGAAAAAAGCATTGCATTTTCTAAGTAGCTCGATATCATGGGAAGACAGTTGTTCCATCTTCATAATAAACTAGCAAGAAGAAATAACCACCAATCAACAACAATGATGGAGAATATGTATAATCAACAGGAGATAAAAAGGGGACAATAAAAGGTTCTTTTATTGATAACAAAGAGTTCAAGTACAATCAAAATAAAGAAAATAGAAACGATAAAAGCAAAAGGGAAAAATATCGAACAACTTTACACCTTGTCCCTATCATTTTCAACCTTCTTGTTCTGCTCAGAAGAAGGGGCTACAGGCTGAAGTTGCTCGATTTAATCAATCAGAGGAAAATAAGGCTCAGGGATTTCAGGTTATTTGGTAGTAGACTCAACCAAAAATAAAGTATCTTCAGAAGTAGCTTCATCTTCAACCTCATCCTCTATGTCTGGAGGAGGACCATGAATATACCTCTGAAAAATTTCACAGTCTTCAGTTGTGTTCAACTCTTGAAGGGCAGCAACCCAACCATCTCTGAAATATTTTTGCTTCACATATTAAATCTGAGCAGAAGCAACAGAAATGGCTTTGTTCCAGCCCTTGTCCCAACCAGCACTGATGGAGGCCTTCATAGCAGACTTTCTCTTAGCTCTGGCAGAGGATACAAGCTCTTCAGCAACCTTTTCCCTGCGCCCAGCTTCCTCTGTCCTGCTCTCAGCTTCCTCTTTCTTGTGCTCAGCTTCCTCTTTTTGTCACCTAGCTTCCTTTGCCCTACGCTCCGCTTCAAAGGCATTTGTATCAGATGTTTGATGAGCAGTTTCAGCTATCTTTAGTTTCTCTGCCTAAGTACTCTTCTCAGTCTCTAAGGCCTGCTGAGATTTAAGAAGAGACTTCTTCAAACCAGAAAAGGCTTCCTCCACCTCATTTTAAGAAGAAGACTTAATTGCATCATCATTCTCCAACATATTATTGAAGTGTACCGAGAACTGCAAAAGATGAAGATCAAAATGAGTATATGAGAGATATAAAAGATAACTAAACCAATAAAAGGAAATTACTAACTGATGCAATGTTCTGAGAAGCCAATTCAGAAACCCTCGTTCTAGGGGAGCATGACATCCACCCCCTGTGGTCTGGAAAATTACCAAACTTGATCAACCTCCTAGGAAACCAGGAGTAATAGCCGTTGGAGGAATAACATCAGAAGAGGGTAAATCAACCAAGGAAAGTTGATCGATTAACTGGTCGAGTTACTTCTCTGTACACCCTCTCCTAAGTCTACTCAGAGGAACTTCAACCTCTTTGGGAGCTACATCCTTAGGAGTCAGGTCTTTGGGGGTTGGATCTTTAGGGACTGGACCCTTGGGGGCTGGGAGCTTCATAACATCCTCTGTTTTATTCTTGGCTCTCTCAACAGATGATTGGGATCCAGAAGCACTATCGATGTAAAGGTCAGAAAACTTCCTCTTCTTTATAATTTAAGATAAAGGAGTATCGAAATCAATAACCTCTTGGTTAAGATCAATTACCAGAGTAGGAGAGGCAGTATGTCTGGCAATAAAAGAAGAAATAATATTTTTGTACTGGAGCAGATGGGAGGCAGGCCTAACTTGCTCTTCAACAACTACCTTACGAAGATCCTAGATAAACTTTAACTCTCTCAAATTTACTTCACTCTCTTTGGGGCACTTTCTTTTTTTCTCAACTGCAAATCAAATTATAAAACAACAGTCAGTATAACATTTTATCAAACATAAACAGGACAAATTTACTAAAACATAAAACAACCTATTCCATTGCCAAAGAGCGGACATTTAGGTTCTTGATATTTAGTGCCTCCAACTAAAGGGGAATGTTTCCAATTTTTTACAACTACCCCGTGATCAAAATAATCCCTATTAGAATCAGGGAGATTAACAACCAAAGCTTTACTAACAACCCTAGTTTTTAAATAAAAGGTGGTATCACTAGTTACCCATTTATAACAAAACATAATTTTTAAAATCCCTAGATTGGTTCCATAAATTTAATTTAACCTATAAACTCCATTTACAACTCTATATGTGTTAGGAGCCACTCTTGCAGGTACAATGTCAAAATATTGATAAAACTCCAAACACAGGGGATTGGGAGGAAACGTGAAACCACATTCAGCAATAAAGATGGAAGGAAACCAATGACCCTAGCAAGAGAGAAAAAATCAGAAGGAAAAATGGGATGTTCCAGTACAACGCAAGATGGAATATTAAAATCGATTCTAAACTTATCAAATGACTTGATAGAATAAACCATGATAAAGAAAATAAAGAAGAAGATAAGAAAAAATCTTACAAAGATTTTAGGACTCAACAAGAACTGAAGATAGAAAAGAAAACGATCGCACGAAAGCAAAGAACACAGAAACAAAATCAGAAGTAAGAGGTAAAAGATGATCGAAGTTTTTACCGCCCTTTTTATAAGAGGCATCGAAAACTGGGAAAAGTAGTGACTAAAGCGAACGACATTTGGGTTTACGACGGATAACCAAGGAAAAGACGAAGATACCCCATAAAAGTTCGCTAAAATTTGAAATATTTACAAAATTTCCATTCGTGCTCAAAAATCGTCAATCAAATGGATAAATTTCACAAGTCTGGAAGGTTTGGGGCTAAACCAAATAGCCCAAACTACTGGTGAAACATAATATTCCACACTTTTGCATCAACTCCATGTATGAAATATTGGGGGCTTTTGTTAATACCAAAATTTACCACCCTACGTGGACCAATTACAAGCTAGCACGTGTCATCCAATTTGGCACAAGTCCAAGTTAGCATGATAGAAAATCCCAACCGATAAGAAAGCTCGACCAAAAAGGAATCACGACCAACATTGTTACCCAACCAACTGGGAAGCCCGACCAACAATCGAAAATCCAATCTGTATAGCCAACTAAGCGCCAACAGTCTTACAACCTATGTTGTCAATAAAGCGACAACATTCATATAATTAATTCTCATTATGTATTGATGTAAATGCCTAACAAGTGAAAGTATTCCATCCTTTCACATGACAACTATCAAAACCCCTTTTGGGCTATAAATACATTGTATCACCCTCATTGCGGGGGATCTGAAAAACAACTCAAGGCAATCAATATAGAACAGTGGACGTAGGCTATTCCTTTGAGCCGAACCACTTTAAAATTTCTTGTGTCTTGTTTATTTTACTTATTTTATCTGTGATCAATTAATTAAGCCTAGTCTAGTTTTTTGCATCAACAATCATCGTCTATGTATGGTGACTACAAAATACATATTATATCACGGACTTATCCAATAGCAGGATCATTGGCATGTGTATGCTTGTTTCCATATATGCCAGAACACTTATCCATAATCGCCCTTTAGCGATGGGTGGCATGATATTAGGGTTATAGAGATGAGCCTCGCAATGTTAATCACAGTGAAGTGTCTTTGTTAAATTATTATAAAAATTATTATATTTCCTTGAGAGCTTATTTATTGCGCATGACTAGGCAATGGACAATGTTTAAAGTTTGTAATGACATATTAATTTTAATGGCATCTTAACTTATTTGGTTTTATTTGATATTTATTAAATGATTTGGTTGAATAAATTTTCTTGAATTTGCTTGGATTAAAATGAATTTACTTGAATTAAAATTCAGAGTTCTTGTATCCAACATGACCATCGTTTTAACCTATTTATACAGGTGGCTTGAATTTTGAAGACTATTTAATGGGTTTCCCACCATGCAAAGATTAAATGGGAGAGAGTAATAAAGTCTTTGATAATTATATAAAGGGAGTTTAGGAATTTATTATGTATGAAGATGAAAATCTTAACAGTGACAAGACTTTGTGTCCTTGCAATCGTTGTATGAATTGCAAATTTAATGTCCATCTTGCAATATGAATTGGCCAATTCTTATGGCTCATTTAAGTCTTCTTACAACACTGCGCATGAGAAAATAATTCACATTGTTATTGTTGTTGATACTCGAGCCAAAGGATCCCGACGATGATATTGATATTTTATTAGCCCCATTAATCGAAGAACTTAAAGAGTTGCGGGATGAAGATGTGAGGTCGTTTGACTCTCATAAGGGTGAATATTTCACACTTAAAGCAATGGTTATGTGGTAGATCCATGACGTTTCAGCCTATGGGACCTTATTCGATTGTAGTGTTCATGGTTATTATGGGTATCCCCTCCGTGGGGAGTAAATGTAATCCACTTGGCTATATCATAGTGGAAATATGAGTTATATCGGTCATCGTATATTTTTGGAATAACAAGTCTAACTTTTTACCTATCAGTTAAGAGTTTAGGGCGAAACCTCCCCATTTTTTAGGTTATTAAATCGATAAGAAGGCGAAGGCTGTGATTTTGTGGAATCAGTTTGTATGCTAGAAGTGTAAAGCTAGGGAGGATCCGTAAGATCCTAGTAAAATAAAGGCATTGTGTGGATGATTAGTATTATTTGACCTACCATATCAGAAAGAGTACTGTGTAAGGCATGTAATTGATGTGATGCACACAACGAAGAATTTTGCGAAACATCTGATATGAACACATTTGGGTTGATCTCATTCAAAAGATGGAGAGACGGCGCGTCGCGATCTAAAGGAAATAAAAATTAAAAAAAGGTTTTGGTTAAAAATCGATCCTACAATAGAAAGAAATTTATTTCCCGTGGGTTCTTTCATTTTAACTACTAGTGAGAAAAGATATCCTCTTAGACACGTTATTCAACTTGAAGACTTCGATTGGTTATTACGGTAGTTTATGCAGGGCTGTCAGCTACCAAGTAAATGACCTGAGATAGTGCAAGTCTCACGATTGATACGTTATTATCCAATTAACCCTCTCTTGTTTAGGCATTGCAATTCTGAGCACAAAGATCTACATAGGACAATTATTCAGATTAGTTTGCGCTTTGCCTTACTATATGCAAAAGTGATAAACATGAAGCACATTAAGGTTGCGAAATTCACTTTAGCTGAGGAGACTTGTACATTAGAAAAGTATTTTTATACATTGTTCTTTAACATCAATATCCACCTCCTTGTGCCTTTATGTGACGAGGCTTTGTTGTGTGGACCCTCGACGTACGACTGGATATATCATTTCGATCACTAGATGAAAATCTTCAAAGATTATGTTAAAAATAATGGTATATTGGAGGGTTAACTGCGAAAGAATACATAACATCAGAATCATGGTGACATGTCCGAGAACATATGCTAGAACAAGGGATTATTAGTGTCACAACCCGCCTAAAATAATAGCGGGTGGCTAGCCCTATACTATATTAAATCAGGAGTTTCAGATGGTCCAGTCTCAACATCAACTGTCAGTACTATATAATATAGGACTAACCACCCGAAATCACATAAGCGGAATATGAAAAATTTAAATATAATGCAACAGACAACAAACCAACACTATAACACCACCACGAAAGAAAAGAAAGATGCATGATATGACTAAGATAAATGAAATGCTAGAAAAAAAAAATGAACTAAATAAATACAACCGAATGTACTACACAAAGTAGACCCGAATAAGCTGCCGGGTCACAGCCAATACAATGACTGAAATGGAATAAATATAAACATGTATATAAATATCCCTTGGGTACAAACCCGATATACAACTTGAATCCTACCTAGAATTTTAAAGAAGTAGGAAGCGGCTACATGAAACATCTCGCAACAGTCCGCACCTGTCACGGCTCCCAAGACTCTGGATAGAAAGTCATCCAGCATCCATGCGGTAGGATACCTGTGGTAACATATATATATACAAGGAGGAGAGAAAATTAAACGGGTCAGAGCCCCGAATGTGAAAAATATTTAGCAAGTGTGTTAAACGTGCATAATAATTATCGGTGCACTTATTTCATAATTAAAGTGAGACCGCACTCTCGTGAAACCTCAACTCACATCTCATCTAAAGGAGCGTACCTATTCGCGTCCTCAAGTTTTAGTTAAATTACCCCCAATGTTATTAGGACAACCTAACTTATCATAGGCCTAGCCTATACCCACGAGAGCTACTTTCCCGTCATAATCTAGGGATCCACCCTTTCTAATCCTACTAGATTATGATAACAACAATTATGCCATAATAGGCCTAATGGATTCCGATTTATAATTATAATGAATTATAATACTTAATACGTTACCCATATATATATATATATATATATATATATATATATATATATATATATATAGGCTAAAATATACGAATTTATTTTCTTAATATCATGCACATGGAATATTGGCAAAACCTCTCTCTAATCTCAAAATTGTGCTACGTTTCGTGCGTGGGGAGTCTCGCAAAGCGAAATCCAAACAAGGAACCGCCCCGTTACACTACTCCTGACAAGGTCAAGACCAGAGATCCGAGATGACACAGATAGAATTACTTCTCTCAAATCTCGACATGGCACTGCGTTTCGTGCGTGAGGTGTCTCGCAAAGCAAAATCCAAACAAGGAACCACCTCGTTACACTACTCCTGGGCAATGTCGATCCTAGAGATCCATAATCCTTAACATACAATTTAATACTACCATTACTGCTAAACTTTTAAACTACAATGTGAAAACAACTAAAAATCTCCAATAATATCATTGGGATGATGTAACCGAAGTATTCCTTAAATGCGATACATCAACCCCCAAATAACCTGGTACACCATAATCATCCAAGATGCACCCCATAAAAATACCATATCCTTTCATCTAGGATATATAAATATATATATATAGGTATTTTATTCTCACCATATATATATACATGCCATCATCCATACCCATGACCAAGTGTACATACCATATATGATGTACAAAGGCCATGCACATATAATACCCGGCTAAATATATAGCGCCGATAAAACTGCATCAATGTTATCATCTTCCCAGAGTCCGACTCACGTAACAACTGGGGACCACCTGGTGGGGATCAACGACACCCACCTCGTGGTAACTCACACACACGACGTCCCGAGAAGCGGTCATAGTTCCAACCGGCAATGAGACGAAACATACCCACCACGTCTCATCCCAAAAATATATATCTATATCGTATAATAACACAAGGGACGACTATGACCTGGGGAATATCCACACCCTGCTCTATATGCCAGGATGCTCACCCTCTGCGCGGAAACTTCCCAATGATAGCATGAGCGGGGTATGCTTAACCACATAGTATATATATCGCTCACATACGCAATATACATACATCCATATGATCCCATAATATGATCCAATATAATAAACCATCATATATGGTTTAAATATCCATACCATGTATGTCCACAACATAAATATATCCATATATTCACATTCATACATAGATATATGCACATATATTCACACATCGCTATATCAATATATATACAAACTAATTCTCGTTCACATGTATAAGATATATAAACCCGGCTATAAGTATACATAATCCTCAATATACAAGCCGTCACCACAATTTCCATTAAATGTACCTCGATATGTGAATACAATCCCTCACTTGAAACATATTCAATCATTTTTCCTATGATGAATAGTCTCCCAAAACCATATGTATATATCTATACATATATATTCAACATTTGGGTTATCACCCAAGAGTATGTGTAGGAATCCATCACTACACATTTCATCCATAACCAAAGTACATAATTACCTTTATTACTATTTAACCATAGGCACACACATGACTTAATAGTCTAAAACCTCAATTTATTCCAACCACATTTCAAGTATTGGAATCTCAATATCCCCATGATTACGTGTAAACTAATCCTATCAGAATTTATGCTACCGCTTATTCTAGTCGATAGTACGATCCCAAAGCGTTCTCAATGTCACCTATGGTTCGAATAAGTCTCGGTAAACCTTACTCCTATTGAGTCATCAATTGTTCCTTAGACTAAACATTTCTATCTAAGGATATGAGACCCCTTACTCTTAAAGAGTATGCAACCACTCTCTTCCATTTGGCCCCAAATCTGTAACTTAACAATATCCTATCCTTACAAGGATTTGACATAAATGTCGGCCTAGAAGTTCACAACATACATGGATATTTCTTATCCAATTATTCCAAGAAGTTCCCACTATAAAATACTAAGTGAGAGACCCCCTATAAGTCACCAAAAGATATCTCTTACTTTATAAGAGAGAACCCAAATCAATAAACCCAACCAAAAAGGGCTAAAAGTCATCTTAGGAAACCCATAAAACAGCCCATTAAGGAAGCCCCTAAGAATAAACTCCAAAAGAAAAGGGGGAGAAGAAATCTAAGTTCTGGGCTAAAAACAGGGGACCGGTCCCAGACCCCCGGTCGACCGGTCCCAGACCCCCGGTCGACCGCGGGTCCATATTTTGCCTATGAAGAAATGCAATAGGCTTTTCCCTTAAGGCGCGGTCGACCGGTCCCCAGACCGCGGTCGACCGGCCATACCAGTTAAGCTGGCCGATTTTCCATTTTCAGCAAACCCCACGAATTTAATACCCAAATATCATCACCAAGCCCCCAAATCTTTAACCCAATAATGTTATTAACAAGAAAACCCATCCTACATCTCATCCCAACTATTTATATGTGATTAAACCATAGAATAACATTGATTTCAAGATTTAAACCCAAAAATCTAGGTTTTGTTATTATACCCAAAAATCCATTTCTTTACCCCACAAATTATGAAATGAAATACACAAATAGCTATTTAGCAAGATTAAACACTTGCCTCAGATTTGTAGAGGTTGGATCGTCCTTGATGTCGCGGTTGGGCCGAAAATCCCCAAGCTTTTCTTCCTCTCTCTCTTCCTTTCTTCTTCTTTCCTTTCTTCCTCTCTCTCTAGGGCTTTTCTCTCTTTTCTCTCAAATGAGAAGTGGCTTAATCCGTAAGCCACATAAACCTTTAAAACAAAATCCCATTTTTAAAAGTTAATACACACTTTAAATGACTCGTTTACTCCAATTCGAGCCAAAATAACTTAAAAACATTCCGGAGCCGAAATAAGACCCAATGACAGTCATTTTAACTCTCTCGACCCTTCCGGGATCGATGGTACCCGCAAAAATATCATCCGGAATACTTTAAAATATTCTCTATTTTTGGGCCTCAATTCCCAAATTTTGAAATTCTCCAATTTAATTAAATTTTATTTTCTGAAAATTTAATTTCTCAGTCTCCAAAAATCGAGGGTTGTTACACACTTCCCCCCTTACAAAAATTTCGTCCGCGAAATTTAAGACATGCCTAGGACCTCAATATCATCTAGTCCTCACATCAATCCTTAGGATCACTATACCGATCATTCCTGGTTCTCATATCGAACCATATAGTTTTAAAGCAACTACTACCCAGGGCGCCCATACACCCCGTATTCGAGTTTCCACTCGTAAAATCATGATCAGGCTCCATTAGCCTCAAATCATAACATAAACCTCAGCAATATGATCCATAATAACATACTAAATATATACAAGTTTAAAATTTCCCAATGGTAGAACTCTCCTCAATTCCTGACACCAGCCACCTTCGTGCGGGGGAGGTCTCGCAAGCGAAATCCAAACAAGGAACCCTCCCAATACACTACTGTGTGCTAGGTCGGGGATTGAGATTAGTTGAACCAGGGTTAAGGTTTTATAAAAAGAAAGATTTCCATATTTTAGATATTGCCCGAGGGCCTATGCAACAATACTATATAAATCAATCCCGCGTCTTTCGACACGCCAAACAAACACCTTATGTTTAAAACACAAGGCCTCAATAAATACAATATGGCTAACCAATACCTAGTTCTCAAAACTAGCACAACTATGAGCTAAACTATCCGCTCCACATAAGTCTACCAAACTCTGAACCTCTCAGTTATGAAAAGGTGTATCATCTCCAAAGACGCCATACAAAGGCCACACTTGCTCACTTCCTCCTCTAGGAAAATTTTATACACCCTAGCGGTAAAGCGGTTAGCTACTCATCACACCTCACACGCGACATTCCCAATCTCGCACAAGCGTAACTTAAACCCAAAGAAAGGTATTATACCTTACATTTCCGTAACTCAAGGGTTTCCCCTTGTCCTAGAATCTCAACTCAAGGTACTCAACTTCCTCTAGGACAATCATTAACCCTAAGCCTATTTCTTCACAAGAGAAACATCTTTCTCAGAACCCTTCCTAACCATATTGAAGGGCAAGGCGCGATTGCAGCTGCCGAAAACTCCCTCCGTCCTACACAACGAAACTGAG
This sequence comes from Sambucus nigra, assembly GCA_949130495.1. NCBI lineage: Eukaryota > Viridiplantae > Streptophyta > Magnoliopsida > Dipsacales > Adoxaceae > Sambucus > Sambucus nigra. Next base: position 424,049,193 of record OX422217.1, read on the forward strand.
TCTCCAAAGGCATTTCCCCCTCCTCTTAGAAGGCGATACTCCTGCTATTGGGATAACTACACCAACCTCACCTCGGTAAGAGTCACCAACATTAGGTTTCCTAACTAAGGTTAACAGATTCTCAATCTAAACCTCCCAAGGACTACACTACATGCCTCTCCTCGGACTTTCCTTACTAAGACCAAGATTCGTCAATCGAGTAAATTTTCCTTTCTTACTCGACTGCCGATAAATTACCTCGAACCACTGCTAGAAATCTCCTCAGTAACTCCTCCGAAACCGGGGAAAAACAAATACCCCCGATTAAAGCGTATCCAGAACATACTATTGGTATGGTACTTCTAATCTTATCCTTCACTAGACGGCAAAATCTAGGCGACGTCTGAAACGAAACAAGAGCAACTGTTATCAGAACGCCAATCAAGTGAATATACTTCACAGAAGAAAACAACGCAGTGAACACAACAGTCCTATTTATAGGGCTTTATGTCAAGAACGTTAACGGAAGAATCCATAACTCACACAGATCCTAAGGACTCTAGAACCTGATGCTCTGATACCATCTGTCACAACCCGCCTAAAATAATAACGGGTGGCCAACCCTATACTATATTAAATCAGGAGTTTCAGATGGTCCAGTCTCAACATCAACTGTCAGTACTATATAATATAGGACTAACTACCCGAAATCACATAAGCGGGATATGAAAAATTTAAATATAATGCAACAGACAACAAACCAACACTATAACACCACCACGAAAGAAAAGAAAGATGCATGATATGACTAAGATAAATGAAATGCTAGAAAAATAAAAAAATAAAATGAACTAAATAAATACAACCGAATGTACTACACAAAGTAGACCCGAATAAGCTGTCGGGTCACAGACAATACAATGACTGAAATGGAATAAATATAAACATGTATATAAATATCCCTTGGGTACAAACCCAATATACAACTTGAATCCTACCTAGAATTTTAAAGAAGTAGGAAGCGGCTACATAAAACATCCCGCAACAGTCCGCACCTGTCACGGCTCCCAAGACTCTGGATAGAAAGTCATCCGGCATCCATGCGGTAGGATACCTGTGGTAACATATATATATACAAGGAGGAGAGAAAAGTAAATGGGTCAGAGCCCCGAATGTGAAAAATATTTAGCAAGTGTGTTAACCGTGCATAATAATTATCGGTGCACTAATTTCATAATTAAAGTGAGACCGCACTCTCGTGAAACCTCAACTCACCTCTCATCTAAAGGCGCGCACCTATTCGCGTCCTCAAGTTTTAGTTAAATTACCCCCAATGTTATTAGGACAACCTAACTTATCATAGGCCTAGCCTATACCCATGAGAGCTACTTTCCCGTCATAATCTAGGGATCCACCCTTTCTAATCCTACTAGATTATGATAACAACAATTATGCCATAATAGGCCTAATGGATTCCGATTTATAATTATAATGAATTATAATACTTAATACGTTACCCATATATATATATATATACATATATATAGGCTAAAATATAAGAATTTATTTTCTTAATATCATGCACATGGAATATTGGCAAAACCTCTCTCTAATCTCAAAATTGTGCTACGTTTCGTGCGTGGGGAGTCTCGCAAAGCGAAATCCAAACCAGGAACCGCTCCGTTACACTACTCCTGACAAGGTCAAGACCAGAGATCCGAGATGACACAGATAGAATTACTTCTCTCAAATCTCGACATGGCACTGCGTTTCGTGCGTGAGGTGTCTCGCAAAGCGAAATCCAAACAAGGAACCACCTCGTTACACTACTCCTGGGCAATATCGATCCTAGAGATCCATAATCCTTAACATACAATTTAATACTACCATTACTGCTAAACTTTTAAACTACAATGTGAAAACAACTAAAAATCTCCAATAATATCATTGGGATGATGTAACCGAAGTATTCCTTAAATGCGATACATCAACCCCCAAATAACCTGGTACACCATAATCATCCAAGATGCACCCCATAAAAATACCATATCCTTTCATCTAGGATATATAAATATATATATAGGTATTTTATTCTCACCATATATATATACATGCCATCATCCATACCCATGACCAAGTGTACATACCATATATGATGTACAAAGGCCATGCACATATAATACCCGGCTAAATATATAGCGCCGATAAAACTGCATCAATGCTATCATCTTCCCAGAGTCCGGCTCATGTAACAACTGGGGACCATCTGGTGGGGATCAACGACACCCACCTCGTGGTAACTCACATACACGACGTCCCGGGAAGCGGTCATAGTTCCAATCGGAAATGAGACGAAACATACCCACCGCGTCTCATCCCAAAAATATATATCTATATCCTATAATAACACAAGGGACGACTATGACCTGGGGAATATCCACACCCTGCTCTATATGCCAGGATGCTCACCCTCTGCGCGGAAACTTCCCAATGATAGCATGAGCGGGGTATGCTTAACCACATAGTATATATATCGCTCACATACGCAATATACATACATCCATATGATCCCATCATATGATCCAATATAATAAACCATCATATATGGTTTAAATATCCATACCATGTATGTCCACAACATAAATATATCCATATATTCACATTCATATATAGATATATGCACATATATTCACACATCGCTATATCAATATATATATAAACTAATTCTCGTTCATATGTATAAGATATATAAACCCGGCTATAAGTATACATAATCCTCAATATACAAGCCGTCACCACAATTTCCATTAAATGTACCTCGATATGTGAATACAATCCCTCACTTGAAACATATTCAATCATTTTTCCTATGATGAATAGTCTTCCAAAACCATATGTATATATCTATACATATATATTCAACATTTGGGTTATCACCCAAGAGTATGTGTAGGAATCCATCACTACACATTTCATCCATAACCAAAGTACATAATTACTTTTAGTACTATTTAACCATAGGCACACACATGACTTAATAGTCTAAAACCTCAATTTATTCCAACCTCATTTCAAGTATTGGAATCTCAATGGTCATATCCCCATGATTACGTGTAAACTAATCCTACTAGAATTTATGCTACCGCTTATTCTAGTCGATAGTATGATCCCAAAGCGTTCTCAATGTCACATATGGTTCGAATAAGTCTCGATAACCCTTACTCCTATTGAGTCATCAATTGTTCCTTAGACTAAACATTTCTATCTAAGGATATGCGACCCCTTACTCTTAAAGAGTATGCAACCACTCTCTTCCATTTGGGCCCAAATCTGTAACTTAACAATATCCTATCCTTATAAGGATTTGACATAAATGTCGGCCTAGAAGTTCACAACATACATGGATATTTCTTATCCAATTATTCCAAGAAGTTCCCACTATAAAATACTAAGTGAGAGACCCCCTATAAGTCACCAAAAGATATCTTTTACTTTATAAGAGAGAACCCCAAATCAATAAACCCAACAAAAAAGGGCTAGAAGTCATCTTAGGAAACCCATAAAACAGCCCATTAAGGAAGCCCCTAAGAATAAACTCCAAAAGAAAAGGGGGAGAAGAAATCTAAGTTCTGGGCTAAAAACAGGGGACCGGTCGACCGCGGGTCCATATTTTGCCTACAAAGAAATGCAGTAGGCTTTTCCCTTAAGGCGCGGTCGACCGGTCCCCAGACCGCGGTCGACCGGCCATACCAGTTAAGCTGGCCGATTTTCCATTTTCAGCAAACCCCACGAATTTAATACCCAAATATCATCACCAAGCCCCCAAATCTTTAACCCAATAATGTTATTAACAAGAAAACCCATCCTACATCTCATCCCAACCATTTATATGTGATTAAACCATAGAATAACATTGATTTCAAGATTTAAACCCAAAAATCTAGGTTTTGTTATTATACCCAAAAATCCATTTCTTTACCCCACAAATTATGAAATGAAATACACAAATAGCTATTTAGCAAGATTAAACACTTGCCTCAGATTTGTAGAGGTTGGATCGTCCTCGATGTCGCGGTTGGGCCGGAAATCCCCAAACTTTTCTTCCTCTCTCTCTTCCTTTCTTCTTCTTTCCTTTCTTCCTCTCTCTCTAGGGCTTTTCTCTCTTTTCTCTCAACTGAGAAGTGGCTTAATCCGTAAGCCACATAAACCTTTAAAACAAAATCCCAATTTTAAAAGTTAATACACACTTTAAATGACTCGTTTACTCCAATTCGAGCCAAAATAACTTAAAAACATTCCGGAGCCGAAATAAGACCCAATGACAGTCATTTTGACTCTCTCGACCCTTCCGGGATCGATGGTACCCGCAAAAATATCATCCGAAATACTTTAAAATATTCTCTATTTTTGGGCCTCAATTCCCAAATTTTGAAATTCTCCAATTTAATTAAATTTTATTTTCCCAAAATTTAATTTCTCAGTCTCCAAAAATCGAGGGTTGTTACAATTAGGTTCAATCCCCATAGAGAATGAGTGATCAAGGAAATTGATGACTTTGAGGATGAATTACATTTCAAAAACCCTAAAGAGGCGAGACTCACCAATATACAATACGACCAAGCATCTCGTTATGTGTTCGAATCACAAGACGAAGTTGGATATTAGAGAAAGTAAGTAGCTACATGTATACATTATTTTTCTTTGATTACCTATATTCTCTATATTACCATATAAAATTTATAATTTCATTAACATGTTTAGGAAGTATAAGAGAGAATTTTCCCAAAATCAGAAGAGAAATTGCATGATGAATGATTTTAGGGCTTGGGTATAAAAATAGGTATTGTCACTTATTCCATTACGATTATTTATGTATGTGTTGTAAAACATTCCCTAATACAAATCCATTAATAACTGCAGCTTTTAAAAAGAGACAATCTCTCGTCAAGGCTTACACGCCTAGCAAAAGGTCCCAATTTTAATGTGGAAGATTTAAAAAAAATGCGCCTCAATAGTTTTGACTTCATCTGGTACCTATGCGAGGAAAAACTGTAGTCACAAAACATCACAATTTCAATTTTTTCCCTGACTTATTGTGTATTTAGCAAAACGATAAAAATTCGAAGGACACGGTGCTGACCTTTTATGGAATTGTCCAATAAACCCTGAAACTATATCACTTAGACTTTAAATAAATCGTCTTCTATTGTGACTGAGTGAAGGTAGAAGACACTACGAATGGTTGTCAAGTTGATCATGCCTCAAAACTTATCATAGTATATTTATTAAATATAAAAAGTAAAGATCGCATGGTCGATAAGCCTTTTATTTAGGCTTTTCAAAACGTGAAGAAAGTATTATACTCTAAGTGCATACACGAAGAAAACTGTTTAGTTGTTATGCATGCACCAAAGGGTCTGACTACTCATTCAGAAATATTAAAGGCCCCATCAAAGTACTCTTAATGACAATCCTAATTTGAAAGATCTTTTAGTTGATTTAGACGAAGATCAAGTTTGGAAACATTATTTTACTGAGTTTGAAAATATTATTTTATTATATTTTGTGCATCTTCAACTTCTATATTTAGTTCTCTTACACTTGCTTCCTTGTCGCTCACAATTTTGTAATTTTTTTGTAGATCTTGCTAAGTTTTGAATGCGACACTAATAACAAACCTCCAATATGAGGTGACCACATGAATGGTTTCGTGTGAGTACCCTTGGATAGTTTTCTAAGGGTTTAACCAATTAGACCTCCAAGAAACTATTCAAGGATACTCAGACAAAACTACAAATGAGTTATAATACCCTTTATGTTTTACTAATCCTATAAATGCTATTTTTAATACTTTAGTTTTCTTATTCCATTAGCTTGGTTATAATACACTTATATCACTAATCACACTCTTTTTATCATCATATATACATTCACATCTATTTTTATAAATAAAAAATCTCCAAAAGGGTATCTATACCACAATTCCCAATTTAGAATGTTCTTACAGTTTTCTACACTTTCGATATATTTCATGAATCAAATGAGACACCCTACATTCAGATGATGGGTTATACCCCAACCTTGTTCATCTAATGAATTACGTGAAATTCGATGCCATTTTTGGCTACGTAAGCATCCCGAACTCATTTTGGGATTCAAGTCCTTTCTTACTTATCATTTGGAACATTTTGAAATCTTGTTTGCATGCCTAGTTGGAGAAGGAGTACTTTAAAGATGTTATATATGCTTTGTGGGAGGAGACAACCACTGCATTGGATTTGAAGATATTATGATGTTATTATCATATTCCTTCAAGCATGTGTTGTATTGCTATTTGTGTTGAATAATTTAATGGCTTTACTTAGTTAATTTGTATTGTATTATTATTTTTTAATTTATAGATGGAGTAATGGATTAATATTTATTAAAAATTTATACATGTTTGAAAAATGCATAGTTTTTTTCGGATGCAGATTTTTTTTTTTTTTTAAATTTGGTCACGAATTTGATCTGTGACCAAAACTGTGAGCATTTAAAATTATAAATATATGGTTATGGTTTTGAACCGTGACCATATATTTATATTTTTAAATAGTCACAGTTGGGATCATGGATTCTAGTCGCGATCATAAATAAATGCCCCTTTAATGGTCACATAGGATTTTGAACCATGATCATCGGATCACAGTCCCAAATCGTGACCAACCAATCAACACTGATATCGTCCACTAGATCACAGTCCCAAATCGTGAACCATAATTTTTTCACCCTTAATATGGTCATGATAAAATACCGTGATCCCTAGGCCCTAGTCATCACCCAAGTCTGTGATAATCCTCGATATTTGGCATAATGTGTGAATTAAAGTGCAATTACCATTTCATAACCTGGCTAACATCAATGCTAATAACAACTAACATAAATTTGAAACGAAGCATAAGTTCCATTAAATTGGACAAGTAAATTTACAACAATATCTTACTGTTAAAGCAAACGATAGTTTACGCTCATAATTCATATATAACATTAGGTCTCACATGAAGTACATTTAACATTAATGTAATGCCACCCCAATATTTCATTTAAATTATGTATAAATTGTGCTGAAGTGGTGTTTGATTATAATTGTTGAGAATTACGGGTAAAATTAGAATTTGGAGAGTTCGAACGAAAAAAGGATCGTTTGAACGAGATTCAGGTCTCATTAGAAGTGGGGATTCGAACGAGCTTTGAACGAGACCCCATTGTATCACTTTCAAAGGTTGTTTGAATCCATGAATCAAATGATATGCCCTTGTCGTTCGAATGAGGCTCAATGTAGTTCGAACGACGCATTTTGAAATATTGTTAATCAGATCCCCCTTATATGTAGTCACTTTCTGGACCCTTAATTTGATGAGTTGTTAAGCTTTGGTGAGCCCAAATTGGGAAAAACGGGAATTTTAGGCTTTGGGGGGTTTTCATAAGGGTTTGTTTGGCTCATTTGGGATTAATTTCAGGTTAGAAGAAGGAGAGAGAGGGGTGGGTCTTCCTCCATTTTGAGTGTTCTTCCACCTCTCTCCACCATAAACCACCACACCACTACCACCCCTCCACCTTATATCCTCATATTTATCATGTATTCCACCATATTTAAAACATACATACTCATTTCTACCATGGATGAAGAGAGCTACGAATTTGTGGAGCTTTGTTGGGGGTTCTTGAGCATGAAGTTTGAAGTGAGTTTTATGGAGGATGCATTTGGTATACCCTTGAGACCACCTTTGAAGGCGGGTGTTACTTCTCCTACACCAACTTCTCTACCACCATTTGAAGTCTTTAAGGTGGAAAAATCTATCCTTAGTGTTTAAGACTATATTTGAATTACTAGTAGTCTTGTTGTTAGATTACATGAGTATAATGCACATGAATAAATGATGATTTCTAGTGTATTAATAATAAATATTTTTATGAAATAAAATTGTTGAAAAAATATCAATTGATTGAGAATAAATGAAGAATGCATATTTCAAAGTTTCTTGAAATAAAGATTTGGATTTTATGAAAATAGTGCATTTTCTAGAAGTTTGATGTTAAACATTTTGTGAAATAAAATGTATGGAGATGATGTTGATTTTGCTAAAATATTTGGTGAAATAATATTTCAAAGTTTCTTGCAAAAATGAAAAATGGATATTTGTTGAGTTTGAAGAAATAAAATGTCATTTGAGTCTTGAAAATGCATCTTTGCAAAGTATTACGAATTTCTAAAATGAAACATGTGTTTAACCCATATAAGAGGATTTTAGGATTTAAAATCCACCTTCCCATGCATATAAACTTGTAGCATTTTGATAATGAACATATAAATAAGTTTAAGTAAGGTTTTGTTGGGTTTAAACATGAAACATGGAAAGTGAAAATTTCAGTCTTCAGAGTGTGTGAAAAAGTAATCATAAGTGTGATAAATGTAAGGTTGTAAGACTACAAGTGTTAATAAAAAATGGTGTTTTTCTTATAGGGTAATCTTATATGTTTATAGTGATTCTTGGAATTAAAAGTGATGAAATGAAGATGTTTTTAATTGAGAAGAGCATTACTCCAAAAGGTTAAAAGGGTGTTACGTGTAACAACCCAGATTTTTTTTAAATGGGAATTTTTTTAAATTTATTTTGAAAATCGTAGAAAAATAAAATTTTGGATTTAATTATTTTTAATAATTAAATATATTAGTTTTATATTCAAAATTCAAAAAGCTTTCTTAAAAGACTCGTAATATGAGTATATATAAGTCATGGGGCATTTAGACGAGTCCTCAAAACATAAAATTCTCTAAGAGTCCTCGAAACATAAAACTCTTTAGAAAAAAAAATCTCATCCAATCGAGATGAATTTTTTTATGTAACTTTCTCTCATCTTCAGCTACTACGCTCCCAAATTTTAGCCAATTCCAACGGTCCGATCGTCCAAAATATTTTTTAGTATTTATATCTGATTACAACTCTTTTCTTAATCAAACTCTTAATCCTTTATATATCATAACAAATTCGTGGCTTAGCTTTCCAAATCACTTTTTCACAAAATTTTCAACCAGAAGACCTCTCCAAAAATACGCCATTTCATCCACAAATCCTAGCCCTTTTTCCTTCATCATTCAACCATAGATTTGGAGGTCTATTTGGGGTTATTTTGTATTGGGGCTAGAACGTGAGTTGATTATTTTTCGCGAGGGGAACGTGATGGTGCAATTTAATTTTTGAGGCAGAATATATGTGATGAATCATGTGATGATTTTGAGGTACATGACTTACACAATATGCTCCTAAATTCTTTCGAGAGTATTCCGTTTGTTCATGTGTTAATTGAAGTCATATTGAAATGTGATATTCATTTGAAAATTCTGAAATAATTGTTGGAATCTATTATGTTGATGAAATTTCCCTTCTTGATTGTCTCTTTTGAGACTTTATTACAACATTTTGTGTGCGCCCTTTAGATAGATAATATTTTATTAGTTTTGATAATTTACTTAAACATATTTTTTATATATCTTAAATTTATTTTTAAATCAGTTATGTATTTTGTAATATCTTTATATTTCATTTTTTTATTTTAGGTTACTTATTTTAAAGTGTTTAAACATTTATTCTTTTAAACAAAAATTAATTTTTTTAAGTAAATGTTTGAACAAATATTAACTGGCCGAGATTCTTTGTGCGTGTTTAATGGTTTGGATGAGGGCTCTTTGTGCTTTCTCCCCTGATTCGTGTTTCACCTTTGCTGTCCAATAGGGCTTGGAGGTTGAGTCCACGTGGCTTGACCACGTGTGGACTGGTCAACTGTCTAGTCGATCGTTGGATATATTATCTCTTTTACCCCTTATCTTCGATGCTATATGTCGCCTTTGCCCCGGGCATTTACGTTTCCCCTTGTGTCCTCTACCGCTTGTGCGAATGGTCGATTTCACCCATGTTGGTGTGTGTTTATTATTTATAAACCAGTGTCATTATTAGATGGGTATATAGTTCATGCCATGAGGCTTTTGACATGTTAGGGTTTGTGTTTGTTTATCTCAGCCAGCATTTTTATCCTCTCTTTCTCTCTCTACAATTTTTATTATGATTCACAATTTTTTTGAGAGCTTTGTTAGATCAGATCATGCTTTAAACTCATATATACCTATGTGAGATTTGAGTTGTGTTGTTAATCGTTTCGATCCTATGGTGTTGGGGTTCTTGTTTTAAATCTGATTAGAACACAAAACATTTTTCTTTCATTCTGGGTTGCTGATTTGGGCATAACGATTCAAAGCTTGCTAATTGTATTGTTTTGGCATGTTCTTCGTTTTCTCCTTCGTATGGTTCTGCCAAAGCCATTTTTGACTTGTGCTGTGAGTGCGTGTAGATTGGACCTGCTGCGTGTGTGTGGTTTTATTTAGATATGTGTGTGTGTGTGTGTGTTTTGATTTAAGTAATGATAACTCGTGTATAACTCAGTTGTGTGTGTGTTTTTTAACTCACTTTTAACTCAGTTCTTAACTCAGTGATTTAACTCAGCGAGTTGACTCAGTACTTAAACTCATTTAACTCACTAGTTTAACTTAACTAGTTTACTTATCTCAAGGTGTGTTTGTAACTCCTATATGTTAACTCGTGTATGTTTATCACATGTGCGTAATTTGGCCTACAAGATAACTTGTGTGGGTATTCTGATTTTTTTGTGAACTGATTAAAACATATTTATTTTATTTTAAAATCAGATTATTTTGTGTGTATTTTGGCTTGTGCAAAAACCTTTTTAGGAGTATGTGTTCAAATCTCTACATACCTTTCATTTAGTTACTTATTGGCATTTTTTTCTTTTTAATTAAAATAGACATAACCTAGTGTTTGTATTGTCTGTATTTGTTAACTGAGATAATTTTTGTTGTTTTGATTAAAACAAACTTTATAAATTAAATCTGTGTGTTGCACAACTTCACAGGGACTTGGGTTTGAGTGTGTGGTTGTGTGTTTGTAGTACTGGGATATTATTGGGTCGACTGATTGTCAGTCAAGTTGGATTGTATTTAGACTAGGTTGGGTATACGGGTTTGTATTTACTTAGTTTAAATTCATTGTAAACTGGTGGACTGTAATCTATAATTCATAATTGGTAATAGTGGACTTGGGTGTGTGAGTTGTCATGGGACTAGGGACACGAGGTTTTCCATCACGGTAGTTTCCTCGAGAACAAATACCGTGTCACTATCTACTTTTCCTCATCCCATTCTAATCTTTCTTTATTTGAGCAACATCATCACAAATCCATTTTCTATTTGTGTGTGTCTGTGTACATCGGTTTCAATCAAGCTTCAAATTTATTTTAAAAAGAGTGGAGTTTAGTTAATAACTAATACACGTTAGGGTGATTAGGCTATTTCAGTTGATTCATTGAGATATTGAATTGTTGATTTGGGCATCGTGTCATGAGATTTTAATATGGCATGGAGAATGGGCACCCGCCGACAGTCCAAAATTCGATATATGGCTTGAGAATGCCTAGGGGAGGTGAGGCCCGATGACCCATTGATGTGTTGTTGAGAAATTAATATTGGTACGATGCTTGAATATTACATTTGACTCGTATATGCGGATTCGTATTGTTGCGATTTATTCAGTGTGCTAATTATTTTTGAGCATCTATTCCTATCATATTGTGTACTTCCCCTTAGTTTCATTTAGTGGTAGGTTAGCGTGGATTGTGACGCTAAGGTTTATTTGGAGGATTATAGAGAATGGAGTTTGGAAGATTTATTATTTTGATGTATAAATTGGTTGTGTAATTAGTTGGAGAATTGGGTATTTTGAGAGAAATATTATTGTAATTATTGTGGAAGTGTAACAATTTATGGATTCGTTACATTTAAATTATGGAATATAGATGCTCTATACTTATTGTGGATGATTTTAGTTTAGTTTTATCGTAGTAGCTCGCTACGTGTCTCTTTTCGGGTGCGCAGGGTGTTACATTAAGGTGTTAGAAACACTTAAGAAGTTAATGTGGGTAACTTAATGGTGTTTGAAAAATTAACACTTGTGAGATGGAGTAAAAGGTGCATTTGAAAACAAAAGGAGTAAAATGGTAATTTTACATAAAGTGTAACATTTTTATGAAATAAAAATATTTGAAAGGGTGTTACACATGATAATCCTAATGAATATAATTTTGAGATAAAATCAAAGTTAAAGTGTGAAGGATATGAAATGATAATTTCAAAGTGTAACACAAATTGGCGTGAAATCCCGGGTTTGGATTCGACCGGGTAAAAAGGGAAAGAAGGAATAATGTGGACATTTGTAAAATGTTAAAACACATAAAATGAATTCGAATGATACCGGGATAATTAAGGAGGGCTTGAAGCCCTGAGGTAATATACCCCAAACCACTGGCTAGAACATATGGTGTCGTCATTGACGGTGTAAAGCTCGTTAAAGTACGCGGTTTATTGGAAGATTCTGAGAAAAAGATAAAGGAATAAGGAGCATGTCAAGAAATGGGTCGTGTGGTAAAATGTGTTAAGACAACCTAACTTGAATGAATTAATTATAGTTTCGATAAAGGATAAAGTGGACAAAAAATATGTGAATTGATAAATGTCCATAAGGTAAAGGAAATAGAATGTATAATGGTAAATGGGTGAGTTAAGCAACCTAAGAAGGTGTAACCCGTAGTTAACACAAGAGTGTTGTGAAATGTTTTTAAAGGTTAAAGAAGTATTTTCTAACATGGTGTTCGCGCGTGTTACAAGAGGTTATTTTTAATGAAAATACTAATGTGCATCGCTTTAATTTCAGTAAATAAATGGTTTGGATTAAACAAAGCGTAGTGGTTTCAAGTATTTAATCGTGTGTGTTAAATAGAGAGATAAATGTCAAGTTAAGAAAGAAGAAGTCTTTTATGAGATTAAGGTAAATTTATCTGATTTAATAACATTTTCGGAAGTAAAACGGTTTCACGCTTTAAGTATTTATAAATATCTATATATGTACAAGGTAGATGCATGTGCACATAGGTATAACGCGTAGAGTCTTCTTTCTATCATTCGTTTCTATATTGTATTTTATATATTCCCACTGGGCATTGGCTCACACTCTCGTCTTTGTTACGACTGGTTGGGTACGGTTTCGTATTTTGAGAGCATTATATAGGTAAGTATTTCATGTAATTTTACGTTAGTAGATATGTATGCTTGGATTCCGAAAATGATTTTCACGGGTCCCTCACGTAATTTGAACTTGAAATTGGAATCGCATGATAAACAAGTGAAACGTTGATTAAAATAAAACTGGACTAGCAACATTATATAAGCTGTTTCATTGCACTTCACACCTAACGCTTGGTCGGACTGGGTTGACTACATGTAACCCATAAATCCAGGTCGGGACGTTACAATTAACATAGAAAACGAACACAATTTGATAAGGTCCAACTAAATACACATGCATCAACGCGCATAATTCATATATAACACATCATTTTTCTCGTAACAATCTCATTAACCGACTTGATACGCTTATTCTTAGGCCTCGCGACCCACTTCTTAATCAACAATAACATTAAATGCTCATCATCCGAGTTACAATACATTTCTTCATCAAGTCCCTTGTCGGTTCATGGTAAATAACTCTTGCATATCATTTCCTGAAGAAATATGAAGAGAAATAATGTTGAACATAAGAGTAAACATCTTGTTTATCTTGATGGATTGCAGTGATTGGACGTGTACAAGGACAACCCTATATGGACAACACACCACATGAACAACACCACTTCGACAAGTCCACTACGAACCGATTATTCGATTCAACCTAAAAATGTTTTTGTTAGCACGACGAATAATATAATGCCTTCCATGCTCTAAGCTAGTAAGCAACTGCTTCTCCATTTTGAGACACAACATAAAGGTCCACCGGCTAGACTCGAGGCTTCGATAAACCATTAATTCCATTATTTTGCGCCTTATGCCATCCACAAATTGAGTTATAAACATGTGTATGTCGGCTGGAATCTAATTGTTAAACGATTTTGCAATGTTCGAGCACATCTCACCATAATGTTCACCTTTAAAAAAATCATTTGCCCATTTATCGAATGGTATACCTTTACAGATATACAATCTTTAATCATCTCATGAATAACTACCCTTCATTGCTACATGCTATATTGACTTATTTTTCTTTCTTTTTTTCATCTAGCCTGATCCCATTTGGTAGATATTGACATATTGTTTCCAAAACTACAAACTTTACGAGATCTGAACATGTGTTATGAGAGATATTGCACTCTCAAAAACACTATTTTTATAGCAGATTTTGTAATGAGAATTTCATTGTGGAAGTTTACAATGATTTAAAAAAATCATAATTTTTTTCTTAAAAAATTAAATTCATTATACCATTTGGTAGATATTAACAAAATATTTCAACACATAAATTTCACGATTTTTAAAAAATAAGGATGAGTCCTAAATAATGTTTCAAATTATTCTTAATTAAATTGAGATAATGTTAAATATTATAATTTAATGACATGTTAATTCATTTAAAAATGATTTGAGAATATAGTTGAAACTCATATCATTATTTATTTTTTCTTCCCAAATAAATATATAAGATCCATGTTAAGTTAAAATTAGAAAATAAAAATATAAGCAGCGAAAACCGAGTGAAGGCAGGGTTAAATAAGTGTACAGCATTTATTGACTTCCCAACTCTCTCATCCCCACTGTTAAAATCCTTTGACGGGGTTAGGACAGCTAAGGTCCCATCCCAGATATTCTTTCTCTATCTTTCCGATCTGTCTTTTAATGGGTGGCGACGGAAAGGTATACACTTTGAGCGAGGTCTCCGAGCATAACAACTCCAAGGATTGTTGGCTAGTCATCAATGGCAAGGTACCGTTTTTATTGCATGTCCTCTATTTAACTCTATGGACTAGATCTGCTCCATCTGGACTTGTTTTATTTTCTCGCTTTCATCATTTTTTCGTTTACAACAATTCAATCTTTAAATGCTTCAATGGAATTCCTTTTATCATTTTATGCATTCTAAGTTGGCAGTTTTTTTACTTTGCACGCTTGGATTTCTTAGTCATTTTTTTTCCTAAGCACTCAAATTTTTTAGAGCAATGCTGGATATAAGGCCGGCTTTACAGTTTTAGGGTCCTATGAATAAACAAAATCAGGGTCCTTTTATATATTAAAAAAATTAAATTAAAGAAAATATGATCTTGCATTTTTATGCAAAACCAATTTTAATATATTAAAATCGAAATTACCATTTGTACTGCTGGGTACAACCTAACTGGGTACAAGCTAACGTAGCGGCTTGTGGTAAAATCGTTTTTTTGGTAAATTCTGAAATAACAAAAAATAGTAATTAATTTCATCAAATAGAAATTTGAACCATGACCAAAATAATTGGAAGGCACAGTTTAAAAATTAACTTTAGCCTCCTCATTAGACCTGGCCCAACTAATTTTTTTTTATAACCCTGAACCTCCACGCGAACGAGCCATTTGGACTCTTCCGTTGAAGCTAAACAGGGTATTGCGCAAGACTCATCTTCCACACGCATCCTGCTTAAATACTGACTTACTAGTGGGGAATCGAATCCAGCACCGTGTGCCTAACCACACAGTCCCAAGCCGCCCTTACAGCTGGGGCATACCAGGGTGGGTTACTTCTTTTTGAAACTATCAAAAACTTAAAAAAAAAGAATTTAAATAAAATATATCGGACTATATCATTTTTTAGTTAATCAATTTTTTGACCAAAATAATGATGTTTAATGAATGATAAGAATAATTTAATTTTCTACAAAAAGAAATGGACAAAAAAATTAGATTTAACATAATTTTATCTGTCATTTTTTTTTTAACTAAAATAACAATGCATACCAAATTTTAAACTCAAAGTTAGTCAACGTATGTTTAAAGAGGGCAAACAATCTTATTTATAAGAAGGGATTGGTAGGAGATTTCCACATCCAACCGATGTGGGACTTCACCAAAGCACTTGAAGATCAATTTTATTAATTTGGTAGCCAAACGGATCAACTGATGATTTTTTTTTAAATAGTAAAAAAAATAATTTTGAGTTGAATTTTTTTATGGGTTCTTAACATTCTAGGATACCCTTCAAAATTTTTTTAGCGCAAAATGAATTATTTTGCTAAATTAAAAAAAGGGTAAAAAAACTGTTTTAAAGTGACATTTTTTTTTAATCTAATTCAACCTAAACATGATTTTTAAGCTTTTTCTTTAACCCAATTAATAATGGAAATCAACAAATTTTGTGAGTGAGTGTGTTAAAAGTGGTTAAGTTTTATGAGTTTAGTATTAGAGTGGGTTTGGACTTTTTTGAGGGCCGTTTTCAAGTGATAATAATATTTAGTATTAAAATGGGTTTATTTTTTGGTTGTCTTTTTAAGCAGTAAGCACTAACTTTTTTTCATAACTACATATTTTTAAAATAATTTTTTTTATACTAAATTTTTTGTTTTAAATTTTGGGGCCCAGTTAATCGGGGCCCTAGGCGGTGGCCTAGTTGGCCTATGTCTAGAGTTGGCTCTGGCTGGATACACGAAGTTACATAATTAAATAGGAATCAATGACTTGTTAGGATGCTGTGGGTCTCGAGTCATTTCCTAATTTATCAAATCAGTATCAGTGTCACATTCTGTAAGGTACTAACGTTTTGTGTACCATCTTTGTACGTCTTGCACTTTCCTTGCACATGTTGTTACACACACTGATTGGTTTGTAGTGATATAACCATGGTTCAAAGTCAAGGCCGATACCGCGACGATACGGCCGAGTTGACTAGGTATCGGTGCCACCGATCCGATTCCGAGTTACGAGTTGAGTTTTCAATTATTGATGTGAATCGAAATTTCTCGGTAGTATCGGTGATATAGCGGTATAATCGGTGCATATCGACGATATCGCAGTAGAATCGGCCCATATCGGTGACATCGCGATGGAATCGGCCCATATCGGCGATATCGCGATCGAATCGACCCATATCGGCGATATCACAATAGTACGACCCTTATCGGTGATATATCGGCCGAGATGGTACAAGTTACTAAGAATCTGTGTGTGGGTTATTTGATCATCGTGTGGGTTTAATTTAGTGCGTTGTATATGTGCCAAGTTTTTTTTTTTAAAAGAATGCAAATGATCCAAATGCTATTTGTTATTATTTTTTATAATAATGTTCCCAATGTTATATTTTAACATGTTATTATTTATAAAAAAAAACGTAAATGTTATGCTTTTACAAACAAATATACAACTGCAATTATTGTAAAAATAATATTTGTATCCTCTAAACATTTGTAAAAATAATATTTGCATCCTTCATGTAAAAATAACATTTGCAACACAAGTAAAAAAAAAAATTTGCATCCTCTTTGTAAAAAAATAACATTTCCATCAATTTAAAAAAAACATTTGCAACCCAACAACAAAAAAAAAATAACATTTACATTCCTTTTATAAAAAAATAACATTTGCATCATTTTTTGTAAGAAAATAATATTTGCATCCTTTTTGTAAAAAACGTAGTGTTTTGTCAAAATCACTATTTGTATAATCTTTGTGAAAAAATAACAATACGAAAAAAGAAACATTTCTATCCTTTTTAGGAAAATATAACATACTTAAAAAACACATTTGTATCCCCTTACTAAAAATAATAGTAAGAATATAATAGTTGTATCGTCTTTGTAAAAAAAAAATATCCTCTTACTAAAAAAGTAACCTTTGTTTTTCTTTGTAAAAACATAATATTTGTATCCTCCGTGAAAAAAAACATTGATTTATTATGAAACATTGAATCCGGCAAGTTCGCAGCACGTCAATATAATCAATTGTACAATGTTATGCATATTAAAGGATAGTTTTAAACTTATATGATTGGTCCACATTGTTAATCGTATTTTTTTAAAATTTTCTAGATTTTTTTCGGAATTTTTTGCGCTCTCTAAATAGTGTATCTTTGCGTATCGCCGATACCGTGACCGATACCGCGACCGAGTTGAAAATCGAGTGGCCGATACCGGGACCGATACCGAGACTTTGAACCATGGATATAACTGTGAATCTGAGTGCTCAAAGCACCTCATTTTCTGTACAATTCAGTTTTACATATAAGACTCGGACTGTACCATTGAATCTATGATTCCACGGCTCTAATGTCAATTACTGTAGACCGAAGCATTGTGAATTGGTTACGGCATCTACCTACCATTATGCCAAAACAGAAACTTATTGGAAAAGAGCAGTTCTTGTTAATAGTTTTACGTGTCAAATTTAGCCATGTAGGTAGTGCTCATTGTGAGGCGTGTAGATATTCTGAATATTTGGGCTTTGCAATTCTTAGGCAAAAGTGCAGATAAAAACTTGGATGTCCAAGGTGGGACCTGAGGAGAACTGTACCGAGGGAAAGGACACTATTGCCTGTGTATGTGAGGAAGAGCAGCATATCTTACCGCAAGTGGCTTAGCAGCTTGATAAAGTGGGAAAGTAAATGAGTAATAAATTTTAGATCAGATCTCATTTGTTAGACAGTTGAGACCGTCTCTGCCATGTCGCTGATAAAGTGTCTTGTATCACGTAACACTAGTATTGTACTGTGAGCCAAGCGCATATTTACTTTGCGTGAGATGCCTTGCTCTGCTTTTTACGTGCTTAGTTTGAACTTGGAAGTTAGGGTGTTTCCATTCTGGGATCCGATGTGAGATTCCACATATGAATTCAATCTCGCCAAGTTGTAATTATTATGTTTATGTTCAAGCTTTTGCTGATAAAGCTAGTATCAGAGTACCCACATGGTAATTTGAATATTGATTAATGGGGTTTACGTGTAATATTTCCCGAAAATTCTATTTCTAGAAATAAGCTCGTGGGTCCCATTATGAAAACATATCTGAATGGAAGAAATACGGTACTACCATTTCATTAGACTTATATTTTAGGGGGGAGGAAGGAGGAAATTGTGTTGGATTACTTTGCAATGAAATCACTGGGTAGCTCCATGCGCAAAATTTTCTGTTCCAGGAAACTATGTTACAGATTGTAAGTCAAAGTAGATGCAAAATTAGGTGAGTAATCCTAACGTTGATACGTAAGCAAACGATTTATTTCAAACTGGATATTGGATTGAATTTGTATCGTATTCAGTTATTTCTATCCAAGTGGTAAAATCGATAGAAATTACCCTTTGTTTGCTATTGTTATGTGCATCTTTCAATGAATTTCTATGTTTTCTGTTAATGAGTTATTATGTTTTAAAGATTTACATTTCAAATCATAATTCATAAGCAGAGTACTAAAAATTTCTGCCTAGGGCCACCGTGCCTAACTAGGTGCTAGGCGGCAATATGTTGTCTCACCTAGGCCCTAATATATATTTGGCTAATATTTTGGTGTAAACACAATTATTTACATTGATTTAACTACTTAGACTTTGTGTTGAATTCTTACAATTATGGGAATAGTCTAATTTTTATAATATTATATATACAGATAAAGTAAAAAAAAAAAGCCTAGGCGCCAGGTGGCCTCTCACTGCCCACCTTCTGTCTAGCGTTTTCTAAAACATTGTTCATAAGGGACAGGTTAAAATAAGAACATAAAGAGTATGGAAATGGTCACATTTAAATAGACCGACACTACAAAATGGGTGAAATTATATTAAAAACTTAAGAATAATGATAGGCACACCGGGTGGTAGTACCGGGTTAGTATCGGTACTGTTTTATTTGCTTATACTATGATGGCGTGGTCCCGCCAGAGTACAAGTTATTTAAAGCGCATTTGGTACTAGCCCGGTACTACCACCCGATAAGAGTATCATACTCAAAACTTAATAAGGTGATTGGAATATCTGTAAATAATTTTGCTGTTGTCTTGAGCCTGAGAAACATTTAGAATTAAGATATACAGTTTGTTAGCAATTGTCCTTGTGAATAAAATGCCTGTCTGTAAGTGATCTGAATTATTACTTAACATCGCCTTATGCCCTTTCTAGTGTTGCAAGATTAAGATCTAAAAAGATTCGTCTTTTGAAAAAAGCTTCCCTCCCTAAATACTTTCAGAGAAAGGACAGTGTATATATCCTGTAGATGTGAAGTGTCATTGAGAGGAGTGAGATATTGATCCAATTGTACTTGATGTTTCATAATAAATCTTGAATGCATTGTAACTATACTTCAAGTAAGAAAGGTAAACCTCATGAAACTTGAAATCTAAATTTACTAAAATATCAACTCTAATAACGGGTTTATACATTTAACGTAAATACCATAAGACCTAAGACTAGCGCTGTGTTTTTTTTCCGAACATTCCGATTTTTCCGATGTCCGATCCGATATTTTCCGATTTTGGAACATATATAAGGTTTGCGATTTCCGATTTTCCGATTTCCGATTTTTCCGAATTAAATTGGATAGGAAATTGGAACTATGTTTTAAATTCCGATTTTCCGATTTTTCCGATATAATTTCCGAATCTTTTTTCCGATTAATATTCCGAAAATATCTTCCGATTAATATTTCGAATATTTTTTCCGAATATTTTCTATATATATTTTTTTACCTTATAAGTTATATCCTTATGTAATAAGAATGTGTACAATTTAGATTTCCTTTATTTTTTACCTTACCCCATATATTTATATATGCCGTTAGTAAAGAGCAACTAGGGTTGTATGATATTCTTATTAAAATATCTCTCACATCTCTCTCTCTCTCTCTCTCTCTCTCGTCTCGCCCCTTTCTCCTCGGCGGTGCATATCTCTCACCTCTCTCTCTCGACCCAATATCTATACGGTCGTCCAACCCCTTTCTTCTACTTTCGGCGGCGCATATTTGTTTACATCGTCCGACCCTTATAGTCTCGAACATAGGTAAGCCTTTTCTAGTTTATTTTTATCTGTTTATTTTTTTTATTTCTACTTATTTACAGATCTGTTTACATCGGTTTATAGGCTCTGTTTACATCTTGTTTACTTCTGTTTATAAGATCGGTTTACATCTTATTTACATTTGTTTACATCTTTTTTATTTCATCTAATACATCTGTTGGGATCGATTTATAGGTTTAATAGGTTTGTTATATTGATCGGTTTATAGGTTTACAGATTTGTTTACATCGGTTTGTTATATTGATGGCTGCGACAGAACAGAAAAAAACTAATTTCTAATTTCTCATACTGTCTTCATGCGGCAGAACATAAAAAAATACCATATTTCTAATTTCCGAATTTTTCCGAATTTTTTCCGATTTTCCGATATTTCCGAATTCGGAAACTTTTTTGATTTTCCGAAAAAATTGGATAGGAAATTGGAACAAATATTTTATTTCCGAAAAAATTGGAATTTTTTCCGAAAGGTCATTTTCCGATCCGATCCGGCCGAAACATAGCCCTACCTAAGACTGAACTAGGTATGCCATGTAGAAGTATGCTATATTGGCATGTACGTGCTGTTCAAGAAAGTACTCGCATGAAAGCAGAATCAACATGAGTTTCAGAGATCAGTTGACAAATGCATGTGGTGGGTTAATTAGAAATTGAGGCCTTCATTGTCCTACCTTTGTTGCAATGTTTGACTTTGTTAAATTTCAATGTTGACTTTGTTAGATTGCGTTGTATATACATTGCATCATTTCATCTGTTATTTAATGTCTTTGGAGCAGGTATATGATGTGACAAAGTTCTTGGAGGACCATCCCGGTGGTGATGAGGTTTTGTTGTCAGCCACAGGTACAATATTATACTGCAATGAATGACAGTTACATATATATATATTTATATATTGTTTTATGTTGATTTTTCATATTTTATTCTTTTTATGTTTGATGTTCAAGTTTTTATGAAATGTTTATATGAGCACGGTTTCATTTTATTTTATCATTATTACTATTGTGTTGTGTGTACGCTTCCGTCCCTCTGCATCAGGTTGTTTCAATGCATGTGAGGTGCCATTAACTTGAAATTTAAAATTTTGACTTCTGCTCCATATAATGAAAAAGATGGAAAACACTTGGATCTTGATTGTCCTTTATCCTTGCAGGAAAGGATGCAACTGATGATTTTGAAGACGTGGGCCACAGCACGAGTGCGAGAGCAATGATGGAGGAATTCCTTGTGGGTGACATTGATACAACCTCCATCCCCACTACCACCAAGTACACTCCCCCTAAGCAGCCTCACTACAATCAGGACAAGACTTCTGATTTCATTATCAAGCTTCTTCAGTTCTTAGTCCCTCTTATGATCTTGAGCGTGGCTATTGGAATCCGTTTCTATACAAAGTCCGCATAAGGATGCCATTTGTATCTGAGTTTATGTTTGCGATCGACGACCCTACATTGAGATTGTTGAGTTATGGGTGTAGTATTTAGCTTGTTACTTAAAAAAAAAAATATAAATCAGGTTATGAGTATGTGTATGTTTTTGCTTTGGGATCTTTTTTCATCATTAAAATGCCATTGGTGGAAATATCCACATCATAATAACAGTTCCATCAATTGTTAATCTCATTTGATTGAACTATTTGCTTCTGTTTTTAAATGATTGATTGAGCTTTTCTTAGAGCATGTCCAATGGTGACTTCCAACGAAAGGTATATTGCAAATCAAAAAGCGCATTTTGCCATTCGTCACTATCAAGTCTTTATAATGGTGGAAGAGGTTGGTTTGGCAAAATAATTCCTACGAACTTTTGTTGTTCGTAGGAAACAAAGTTAATATTTCTTAAGAACAACAGAAGTTCGTAGGAACTCTTACGAATTTCTGTTTAAAAAATTATTTATATTTCTTACGGCCTTTTGTTCTTCGTAAGGATTCTTTTGTAGGAATCCTCTATAAATTCTCCAGCCAATTTGTATTTTTGGAGAATCACTGCAAATCGAGATAGAGAATTTGTCCATTGATTCTCATCAGTGTAGACTTCTGAATTTGTAAACATACAAATTTACTTGGCACAGAGCATCCCCATTGTGGATGCTGTTAGCTTCGGTTGCACTTTAAATGATTGATCGTTCATTTTATTTTAATATTTCATTTCCCTCACATTTATTTTCAGTACTTAGCGAGATGGAGACATAGATGTGGTGACCAGTTGTGACAAACTATGTGCTACCGATTCAGTGTTTGAAGGAGAGAGTTGGTTACTTACTTCTGAAATTTTTAGAAGTAACGCATGTTTGGTTTGCAATTAAAATTCTATTTTCTGTGTTTAAATATAATTTTATTAAAAATTTGTGTTTGACACATCTATTTTTTAACAGTGAATTATAATATTTCTCTGTAATATTTCTCTGTTATAATTAAGTTTTTTCGAAAACAGTAAAAGGTTGTTTTCAAACTTTTGTTTTTTAGTTTTCAATTCATAATTATTCATTCTTAATATTTTAATGCATTTATACCTTAATATATAATACGCATACATAATACATTAATATATCTGTAATTCTTATAAATAAAAAATATAGACGTACATGTACACAAAATTACGTATATTTAGATTTATTAAATTATATAATATATTAAGATTTATACGTTAAATAATATTATCAACAGATACATGCGACTTATATATAGTTTTATACATGTATTATTAATGCATGGAATAATATAAAATATGCATATAATACATATGTATTACAATATATTATCCATTCATATATGTATATAATTTTATTGTGAATTATACATGCAATATCATATATGTATTTATACATTTATGTATGTATGTACGTTTACATTTGTTTTAATATATATATATATATATATATATATATATACAGTCCTGCTCTTGTGCGGACTAGTCCGCATTTTAAGAATGCGGACCGGACATGTGTCACCTGGCGGTGAGCCCAGAAAAGAGAGAGAATGTCCCTATAATTTAGGCGATAATTTCTAAGGGCACCGTTAGGTGACACATGTTCGGTCCGCATTCTTAAAATGCAGAGTAGTCCGTACAAGAGCATTGTTATATATATATATATATATATATATATATATATATATATATATATATAGAGAGAGAGAGAGAGAGAGAGAGAGAGAGAGTCTCATGAGGTTCCCCAATTTGAGGTCCCTCAATGAGGTTCATTTTTATAAAATACTTAAAAAAATATTTTTGGGCTAATTTTTTTTATGGTTCTTAAACATTTCAGTAGGCCCATACAAAAAAAAATCAGCTCAAAATGATTTTTTTTACTATTTTAAAAAACTCGGTCAAACTTTGTCAGTGTTTAACAACTTAAAAACAACTGAAAAACTGACACAGATTGACCAATTTATTTAAAATAGCAAAAAAATTCATTTTGAGTTGATTATTTTTTTATGGTCCTACTACAATATTTAAAAATCATAAAAAAAAAATCAGCCCAAAAATATTTTTTAATGGACTTTATTTAGGGACCTCACTTAATCCTCTCTCTCTCTCTCTCTCTCTATATATATATATATATATCACACACACACATATATAGTTAAATACCTCATTAAATATACATAAAAACACATGATATATTGATGCATTTATAATGCATGTATGCATTTATGTATCAGGTATGTATGAAAGTTTTATGTATGTGTTTATACACACACACACACACACACACACACACACACACACACACACATGTATAATATAAATATATATGTTCGCCAATTTTGTCAAATTTTCAAAGAACTGTATTTAAAAACAAGTTTACCAAACGCACACAAATATTTATAAACATAAAAAACTGAATTTTAAAACTGTATTTAAATCGAATTTTCTGAACACAGAACCAAACGGACCCTAAACGTCTCGAGTAAAAAATATATTTGTATATATGTATTAATTTATTTTTCACCACATGCTACAAAACCCTGCCTTTAGGTCCATCTTGGTATGGAGGATAATGATTGGCAAAATGGACATGCCCCTTGCATTTAACAACTACAGGTGGCAATTTGGGCTAGTTGAGTCGTGTTATATTCGGATCATGTTGCTTCGTGTTTGATTACTCCTGTCATATTCAACTTGTGTTGCTTTGTGTTTGATTACTTGTTTTTGAGTACTCTTAAATTCCAAAATTTAACACGAGATAATCGAGGCATATTGGGAGGGTCATATATCAAGCAACAACAAAAATGTGAAGAAACTTCATGAAGACCCTAGGCCTCGTTTGGGAGTTTGAGAGAGAAAAGAAAGGAAAGGAAAATTTTATTAGGAGAGAAAAGAAAACAAGAGAAAGTTAATAGGAGAGAAAAGAAAAGAAGAGAAGAGAAAGGAATTTGGGAGAGAAAAGAAAATAATTTTCTTTCTTGCGTTTGGGAGTTTGGGAGGAAAATAATTTTTTTAGGAGGAAGAAGGAACAATTCATTAAAAAACTTTCCTTTCTCTCCATTTCTTTCCGAATTGGAAAGAAAGTTTTGGAGAGAAAGGAAGATAAAGTTTTTTTAAAATTTTCCTTTCTTTTCTCTCCTTTGAAACTTCCAAACGAGAGAAAGTCACTTTCTTTCCTACTTAAACTCCCAAACGAAGGAAAGGAAACACATTTTCTCTTCCTTTCCTTTCTTTTCTCTCCAAAAATAGAACTCGCAAACGAGGCCCTAGTGATTCACATATGCCGCCTTGGATATTTTACCTGATGAGAGCCAGGTACAACACTGCCTCAACTCACTGTCCTCCATGTCCTGTCACCTCCCCCCCCCCCCCCCCCCTCCTAGATCTGAACAGAGACCTATGAAGTACAGGATCCCTTGAGGCAGAAGGTGGTGATACTAAATAAGTAAGTTGAGAAATTAAGGGATAAATGGTGTGATTGAATAATTGTTTGACCAATTGAGAATCAATAGAATCCTATCACTTTGGGGTCTCCATGGAGACTTTGAAGTGATTGATTTGGAGGATGACCATTTTGTCGTGAAGTTCACTATGAAGGTTGATTATAAGCGAGCTTTAACGGATCACGATCTCATTGTGAGAAAGTGGGAACCCAATATCTACCCAACTGAATCAAATGGAGTTACTACACATGTGGGAATGGTTTCCTCGTCTCCCTTCGAAATTTTACGATGAGAAATTGCTTTTTCAAATAGCAAAAAAGATTTGGATTTCAGTTCTGCAGCATGCATGAGAGGTAAGTTCCCCAAATTTTGTGTTGAAATTAACCTCTTAAAGCCTCTGATTCTAGAAGACACATTGGAGGATAATGTTTATTAGTTTGAATATAAGTTTCCAATAAGTTTCCACCATTTTTATGCTTCAATTGTTGGGGCATAAGGTTGATCTTTGCCCTCGGGTGAAATGACCGGTGTCCCAGGGCTTGAATTCAAAAATCATTTTCGACTATTATAAGTGACAGAGGCAGTTCCCACTTGATCGACAATGAATCTACAAAAATTGACTTGGGTTGGCTTGGGTTTGAAATGCAAACATGCCATCTCTTGATGAAATCGGACGATTACCCTTTAGAAATCATATTGTCTCCCCATCCCTTGGCCAGTCAGGTGGCATTTGGGTTTTATGGATGGAAGACCCCACCATGGCCCATAAGATTGCAGTTTCCCCGCGCTTTATTCAATTACTGATTGAGCACGATCCAACAACGGGTCCAACAGAATATACGACTGTCTACATACCCCCCCGAACCCAGCGGCGTAGCACCAAGTATGGTTACAGTTACATCAAATTTCAAACACGATTTCACATCCTTAGATTATTCTCGGGGATTTTAATACAATTTTAAACCCGCATGAACAATTAAGAGGCCAGGATTTTAAACCATGTAGGGTCAAAGAGTTAAATAATTTTATGATGACACATAATATCCATGATTTAGGTTTTAATGGCCCGCCCTTTACTTGGAAAGCAAATATGTCATTTGGACACCATGTTCGCGAATGATTGGATAGAGGTCTAGCAAACACGCAGTGGTTGGACCTATACCCTAACAAACAAATCACACACCTTCCTAATGCAGGTTCTGACCATTGTCCTATCATTCTTGATAGTTTACCAAGCCATGAAAAGGCGAAGCAACGATTCATTTACTATAAAGAATGGGCATTGTTTCCTTCGTTTCATGACATGCTTAGGTTGCATTGGCATAGGCAGTTGTTGGGATCTCTGGCTACCTATTTTTTTCGAAAATTCGAATCGTTACGTAAGGCTGCACTACCCCGAAAACAGGATGTCTATGGAAATGTGGGAGCCAAAATTTCTGATCTTCAACACGCTCTATTCCATCTTCGCAAACTTATTGAGTCCAAACCAAACAGGGCACTCCTCACACGTAAAAAAAGAATCAAGAAAACTTAGCTTATTACTTAAATCAGGAACATCTATATTGGCAAAATAAATATAAGCTGAAGTGGAACCTTGATGGGGATAATAATACAAAAAATTTTCACGCTTGTGTTTCCCAACGACGGCGTATTAATAACATTCCAACCATCTTATATCCCGACATGGGCTGGCACAAAACACAAACTGGAATTAAGAATCAATTCTAAAATTTTTACGCGACACTATTTAAAATAATTGTCCCGGAGCAGGTGCAAGGAAATTATTCTTTTACCCAAATTCAGGAATCTAACAGAATCCGCTTGCTTCAACCAACACTGAATAGGAAATCCGAACCATTTTGCAACATATGTGCAGAAATAAGAGCCCTAGACCAGATGGACTTACAACTGAATTTTATCTCAACCATTGGTCAGAAGTGGGAACCACAGTGTGCAACCTGATGTACGACTTCTTTCGCAATTGTCAAATGCCTTCTGAAATCAACTAGACGCTATTAATTTTCACCCCTAAACGGCCAAGCCCAATCAGGTGTCACATTTTTGCTCCATTAGCCCGTGTAATGTGATTTACAAGCTCATCTATTCCATTTTAGTGGCAAGAGTGAGACCTCTCATTCAATTTCTGGTGTCACCATATCAAGAAGCTTTTATGAAGCAACGTCATATTCAGGATAATATCCTGATTACGCACTCATACGATACGAAAATCGAGATCTGAAAAAAAGAATCTGTGCCATTAAAATTAATCTATCAAAAGCATATGATCAAATGGAATGGCCTTTCATTCAGTGGGTACTCACGCAATATGGTCTCCCAGATAAATGGATCTCGTATATCACAACTTGCATCTCCACTACCTCATTTCAAACGCTGATTAACGGAACACCGGGTCCTCCTTTAAGCCTTCCAGAGGACTGGGAGAAAGGGATCCTTTGTCCCCAATCATTTTCATCTTAGGCTTAGATGTGTTGTTAAGGAAAATAGAACAAGAATGTTTATTGAAAAATATAACTGCACTCAGACCTTCAAAGTCTGGTCCAAAAATACCGGGGCTGGCATTTGTAGACGATAACATCTTCTTTATGCAACCAACCACCCAGACAATTACCAAATTTCGAACGATTTTGGAAGACTTCTCTTCCATTTCTGCTGAAACCATTAATCGCGATAAATCCATGATAACTTTTGGTCCTAGGACTCCACGCATCGCTATAAATACAACACGTACAATGCTTGGGTTTCATCGAAACTCGGGACGAGAAAAGTACCTTGGTTTTCCATTAATAACTGGAAGAGTTACGTGCAGCCTGTTTATTGACCTCATAGCAGACCTAGACACTAGACTCAAAACTTGGTAGTCCCATTTTCTCTCCTATGCGGGACAAGCCACCCTCATTAACGCCATATGCACTTCTTTACCCGTATAAAGTATGTCAGCATATTTTCTACCCAACTCCATTCTCAGTACCCTTACAAAAAAAATCAAAGCATTCTTTTGGAATGCCACATCACAATCCAGGAAGACCCCAACCATCCCCTGGGCTACAATCACACTACCAAAATCATATTGAGGCCTAGGTATTAAAAATCTGCACATGCTAAATACCGCCTTCATGCTTAAACTTCTCTGGAAACTTTTCTCTAACCGACTAACTTATGGGTGCGTGTGCTCAAACAAAAATACTTCTTACACGTTTCCCGCCTTGAAATAACACGCCCTATCCAAGCTTCCTGGTTTTGGACTCGTGTTTCAAAATTGTTTCCTTTATTTAAACAGGGGCTGAAATGGCAAATTAGCCCGGGAACGATCATATTTGGTCATCATATATGGGTTCTTCAGGAACCACTGGCCACTCTGTTCCTAAATATTCCCCCAAACATTCTGCAAGAACCAATTTCTAGCTTTATTTATCATCATCAATGGAATATGTCCGCCCAATATCTACCGACCGATTTCCTTCCATTTATATAGGCTATCTATATATCTCCAAAAGCAGAACGGGATTCCCCAACATGGTGGCCAAGTCATCAGAGAACTTTTAATATTAAAGACACTTGTCATTGGTTAGACATATCACAAATCATGCAGCATATTCCAGCTTTGCCGTAACTGTGGCTATAGAAGAGATGACTACCTCCCCAACTAAAAATATTCTTATGGTTCTTAATCCATGAGGCGTTGCCTACATCGGACCGACTCTATTACTTCCACAAAATTGTGAACCTTAACTGCCCATTATGCGATCTACCGGATTCTAACAACCACATATTCACCACCTGTCCATCTAAGATCGAAGTGCACCCTATTCATGATGAGACTGAACTATCTCCAATCTCCATTCTGCGATAACTAACAGGAACTTGCAAAACTGCAAACCTCACTTTTTTTGGAACTAAACTTTTTTTGCTTTTCGTAACATATGGCTTGCCAGAAATGGAGCGTTATTTTGACACAAACCAATAGTGAAAGCCATAATAACCAACTCCATCTCAGACCAAGTGATCCAATTTCTTCACATTTATCACAAGTAGATTTCACAGGCTGTCCAACCAAAAGTGGCATTCCATATTGCCTGGGATTTCCCCTCACAACCCTTCTACAAATGCAACACGGACAGGGGAAATCCCAAACCACAGGGTTAGACTCTATTGGAGGCCTAATTAGAAATTATAGGGGAGATTTTATCATAGTCTTTACTAGTAATATGGGTTATGTGTCATCATTGACTGCTGAGATTTGGGCCTTAAAAACTGGTATCGACATTGCTTTACATGCAGGTATAAGATGTATTGGGATATAAATATATTATAAAAATGTATTCAACATGATCTCCAAAAGCCAAGCCTACCGTCCAGTCCATGAGGAGTTAATCCACACCATACATGAATCCCTTAAGAGATTCCACCATGTAGTCCTTTCCCTTTGTTTTAGTGAAGTGAACACGTGTGCTGATGCTCTAGCTGCTTTTTCATTACTTAGTCCGTTTTTTACTTCTTTTTTTAGGTGTGTTCCTTATTTTTTTATTTACTGCTTTATAGTAGTTAGGTCAGCAACAACGAACATCTCATGTAAAATACTTTTGGTTTGAATAAAGCTTCACGTTTGGAAAAAAAGTGTAAGTAGCCCAATAAGCTCATTTGGTCATGGCATACTCATTAAACCCATAAACAAAATACATACTACCCCTCAAATGATTATAGATGATAGAAATGGGGGTCCCACTAGGACCCATGTCTAAGGTAATAGATTTCAAGTGCAAAGATTTAAACCAGGTTAAAAGGGAAAAAGAAAGTTCGCAGGTTTAGATAAATTGACGGATACTAAAAAATCCCAGAATTTTTTCAATTTGGGCCAGACTGTTGATTTGATCTGAATGAAGACGCTGGGATCCCTTAGGCTTGTGTGTGTGTGTGTGGGGAGGGGGGTGGATTATAATGTACTAGATGTAAATCCGTTCGATGTGTGGGGTAAACAATTTTGATAGTCAATACGCACATAAAGTGTATACTTTTTTTCTTTGATATTTTTGTATATTTAGTAATGAGTAATAAGAAAGAATAAATTGTAGCATTATAAAATATAATGATTTCTACACCTCTTTACGGAAATAAAACATCACTGTTGATACCAAAATTAATGTGCTGATGTGGACGAATAAGATGAAGACACGTGTCAATCTACATGGCGCAATAGCAGCGAGGAAGATCATTTCCCGACCAACCGTGCTTCTTTCTGAGCAACGAGAATACACCGTGAAACTCTATCACACCGAGGAACTCTATCATACCGAGGAACTCTATCATCCCGAGATACTCTAAGCACTCCGAGGAACTCTTGATCAACAAGCAACTAAGGCGGTCCGAACTGCATCTCGGCCGTATCATTAATTACCAGACGGACAACTGTTCAACTATTCATTATATTCTTGACGCACACGCTGCATTAAATGTATTACCCTTTCATATGTATATCATTTAATGTATTGGACCTTTCATATACAGCCTAAAGGCTATAAATACCATCTATCATCCTCAATTCAAGGGGACCGGAATTTCTTGAGAGAACTTGTAATCAAGAATTCCACAAACACTCAGCAATAACATAACAGTGGACGTAGGCTTTATTCCTAGCCGAACCACTTTAAAAATCATTGTCTTATTTATTTATTTATCTGTGATTGAAAAATTAGAGCGATCTAGTTTTTTACATCAACAGATTGGCGCCGTCTGTGGGAATCGACTGTTATTATCGTTTTTCATAAAAATCATTTATCACCAATGGCAGATAATCCAGAATCCAGTAATCGAAATGTTGGAAATACTGGAAATCTTCCAAATCCATCTGCATCCCCAGATCTGGCTGGAATTATGACAAATCTGGCTCAAGGACAAACCGCCATGCAAGAATCTATGAGGCAACTCATTCAAACTCTTCAGGGCGCTGCACCTACCTATTCAGGGCAAAGGAGTGATCATAGGCAATCGCAATCTAGACGTATTGGGTCATATCGCAATGAGGAGTCTAATGATTCTTCTTATCAACCTGGGCGAACTTCATCAATACGGGCTACGGATACAGATCAACGTATCACTCTCTCTCCGGAGAGAACTAGCGCTTTAGAAAGGTTAAGCAGAGTGTCTCCTTTCAGTCGGTTAGGACCAAGGAGGAACATGAGTCCACCTAGGGCTCCATCAAGAAGTTTTCGACCACCACCAGGTTTGAAAGAAGGATCTGCGCAATCACGACCAACCACTCGTCGAGATAAATCTCAGGAAGCTACGTCAGAGCAATCAGTTGCTCGGACTAAGCGGCCCGAGGAAGGGAATGAAGCATGGAAAGGTTCCATTCAACGGTTGGAGGATAGATTGGGAGAAATGGCTAAGGCGAGGAACCCCTTACAGAGAACTTTTGTTCAAGGAACACCTTTTGTGCAAGCCATTGTGGATTTCCCTACACCGTCGAAATTCAAAGCACCCGTAGTGACTCCCAAGTACGATGGAAAGACAGATCCCGTACTTCATATAGAACAATACCAAGCTGCTGCAGATATCTACGCTGTCCCCGACGAGATGAGGTGTAGAGCATTCTCGGGAACTCTTACCGGATCTGCACAGATATGGTACAATAATCTTCCTCGGGGTAAGATTTCAACCTTTGTTCAGTTAGCCGAATTGTTTATTGGCAATTTTTGTTTTGGAGCAAAGCCGGTAAAGCGAGTAGCACACTTGCTAAGTGTTAGACAAAAATCAGGTGAAAGTACTAGAGATTACATAACTCGTTTCAATAACGAAAAGTTGGAAGTCATAGATTATGAAGAAAAGACAGCAATCACTGCTCTGATGAGTGGTTTGCTGCCTAACAAGCTGTACTACACTTTGGCCAAAGATCCACCTAAAAATATGTCGGAGTTGATGGCAAAGGCGGCCAAAATCATGAATGCCGAGGAAGCTATGGCTGCGAAGAAGAATATGGATAAAGAAGTTAAAGTGGAGGTCGACAATTCTAAGAAGAAAGATCAGAAAGGTAATGGTGGTGACAAACATTCCAAGAATAACAGGATGAAGTTGGAAGCCCTAAAGAAGTATGATAATTATACTCCATTGAAAGTGGGTATTAATCATGTTTTGGAAGAAATCAGGAATAACGAGGAAATCAAGTGGCCAGAGAAACTGAAGACAGATCCCGACCTGAGGAATAAGGCCAAATATTGCGAGTTTCACAAAGATCATGGCCATATGACCAAAAATTGTATAGCCCTTCAGAACGAAATTGAAACACTCATCCGAAGAGGAAAATTATCAAAGTATGTAGATCGCAAGAGTGGGAGGAAGAATGATGATAGAACTAGAGAGAGATCTAGATCTCCTTGTCGTGCAGAGGAGAAAAAGAGGAGGGACCATGAAGAGGATCCAGATGATGACCCCGATCTTCCCAAGAAGCCAAGGAAACCCGAACGAGAGGTATTTTCCATACGTTTTGGGTCATTTGATTGTAATGTTATTACAGGAGGAGATGCAGGAGGAGGAGACCTTACTGCAGAAAGAAAAGCTTACCTCGGAGAGGCTCAAGCTTGTTCATACATTCAGCGAATAAACCTGGCCGAGGATGATCGTCCGAGGAAGGTAAACAAAGAGAAGCTAGTGATTGGTTTTTCAAAAAACGACCTGGCAGGTGTTCTTTACCCTCATGATGATCCTCTGGTGATCAAAATGAGGATGAAGGATGTGGTCATTTCAAGGGTGTTAGTAGACAATGGTAGTTCGGCAGACATCATGTACTATTCATGCTTTGATAGCTTGAATTTAAAATTATCTCAATTAGAACCTTATCACAGACCCCTTCTGGGTTTTGCTGGCGAGAAAGTTTTTCCACTTGGGACGATCAAGTTGGATATACTCATTGAAACTTGGCCTGCTTGTCGAACAGAAAGAATACGCTTTTTTGTGATGGATAAGAATGTGCAGTCCGCCTACAACATCATCATGGGAAGAGTTGGATTGAAGAAGTTCGAAGCAGTTCCATCTACAGTACATCAGTGTTTGAAATTCCCAACGAATTTTGGAGTAGGAATTATGAAAGGTGATCAAAAAGTAGCTCGGGAATGCTATTATTCGTCTGCCGAGCAAGAGGAACTTGAAGACTCAAAGAAAAAGACTATTACTTACCAAGTGGAGGAAGGCACAGAAATTGAAACTCTTGACCCTAGGGATGAATCTCAACTCGTAAAAGGGCAGGTTGTGGAATCTACAGAAATTGTTATCCTGGACGATGAGCATCCTGAACGAATAACTCAGATAGGATCGTCGTTGGATTTTTCAATAAAACAGGAGTTGATAACTTTCTTGAGATGCAGGAAGAATACTTTTGCTTGGAGTCATGAAGACATGCCAGGAATAGATCCAAATTTCTTATGTCATGAACTCAATGTGAATAAGGAGATCAAGCCTGTGAAGCAAAGAAGAAGAGTGTTTAGTCCCGAGAAGAACCAGGCCATACAAGAGGAGGTCGAGAAACTCCAGAAAGCCCAATTCATTGAAGATGTGAAATATCCAGATTGGTTGGCGAATGTGGTGATGGTAAAGAAGAAGAACAACAAATGGAGAATGTGTGTTGATTTTACTGATCTCAACAAAGCATGTCCAAAAGATCATTTTCCATTGCCCATAATTGATCAACTAGTGGATGCTACCTCGGGACACGAGCTACTCAGCTTCATGGATGCTTATTCTGGCTACAACCAAATCAAAATGAAACCTGAAGACAGGGAAAGTACTTCTTTTATCACCCCAAGGGGAACTTATTGTTATAATGTTATGTCTTTTGGTTTAAAAAATGCAGGTGCAACATATCAGCGGTTGATGAACAAGGTTTTCACCGAACAAATCAGCCGTAATATGGAGGTCTATGTCGACGACATGCTCACCAAAAGCAAGAGAGCTGCAGATCATTTGGTTGACTTGAGTCAAACTTTTGATCAACTGGATAAATACCAGATGAAGCTTAACCCGACGAAATGTACCTTTGGAGTACGAGAAGGAATGTTCCTCGGATACATCGTCAACCAACGAGGTATTGAGGCAAATCCAGAAAAGATCAAGGCTCTTTTAGGGCTGCGATCCCCGACGACGAAGAAAGAAGTGCAAAGTCTTACCGGACGAGTTGCAGCACTCAACAGATTTGTATCCCGAGCAACTGATAAATGCCTCCCATTCTTCAAAACACTACGAAAAAGTTTTGAGTGGACTGATGAATGTGAGAAAGCCTTTCAAGATTTGAAGAAGTATTTGGGAGCCGCACCATTGTTGTCTAGGCCAATAACTGGAGAGAAGCTGTACTTGTATTTGGCAGTATCAGAAAATGCAGTTAGCTCGGCGTTGATCAGATTGGAGAATGGAGTCCAGAAGCCAATTTATTACACAAGCAAGGCCTTCCGAGGTGCGGAAATCAGATACCCAAAGTTGGAAAAATTGGCACTGGCATTAATTGAAGCAAGTAGAAGAATGAGGCCATACTTCCA
The DNA here is from genome assembly GCA_949130495.1 of Sambucus nigra. Taxonomy (NCBI): domain Eukaryota; kingdom Viridiplantae; phylum Streptophyta; class Magnoliopsida; order Dipsacales; family Adoxaceae; genus Sambucus; species Sambucus nigra. The sequence goes on from OX422217.1 coordinate 424,084,529, forward strand.
GGCCCATACCATCATTGTGTATACCGACATGCCGTTAAGACAAGCCCTTCACAAGCCAGAAAAATCAGGAAGATTGATGTACTGGGCAATAGAGCTCGGTGAATATGATATTGTGTATGAACCCAGATCATCGTTGAAAGGGCAAGCCGTGGCAGATTTTATAGCAGAGTTCACATACCCTGATACCCCCGAGGAGCAAAAGGTGCTTGCTGACCTACCTGTGGACGATACAGGATCAACAGACACAGATCCAAACCAACCAAGGTTGGTAAAAGGACTTGTGGATGTAGAAAAATCATCATATTCAAACCCCGATCAACTCCGGTTGGTAATGGGGCGCGAACAAATGATCGACGAGGAACGAAAGATACCCGGGGATGATGAAAGAAAACAGATGATATTTCACCGAGGAACTCTAACAGATAAGAAATTTGAAGACGAGTTACATACATGGAGATTATATGTAGATGGATCATCTTGCACGGCTGGTTGTGGAGCAGGGATTGTTTTAAACTCTCCAGATGATATTGACATGGAGTATGCTTTGAGATTCCAATTCAAAGCTTCCAATAATGAGGCTGAATATGAGGCTATGATAGCAGGTTTTCATTTGGCGAAAGTTATGGAGGCACGTCAAGTAATTGTTTTCAGTGATTCTCAATTAATTGTGAATCAAATGATGGGAATATATGCAGTGAAGGGAGAGTTAATGGTGAAGTACCATGCAAAAGTGATGGAGTTATTGAAAGAATTTGATGCTATTCAATTGGTAAGGATACCGAGAATGGAGAATGCTAGAGCAGACGCATTGGCCCGACTAGCGTCAGCTACGCGCACCGAGCTGCGAAGAACAATACCAATTGAAGTACTAGAAAGTCGGAGCATAGAAGAAGATCTGACGGTGAAGATTATTACCCTTGATTTAGGACCATCTTGGATGGATCCTATCAGAGCATACATTGAAGAAGGAGTACTACCGGAGGACAAACTAGCTGCCAAGAAATTGAAGTATAAAGTTGCTCGGTATGTGTTAACTAATGGTGTTTTGTATAGACGAGGAATTATGGCAGGTTTGCAGAGATGTGTGCATCCATCAGAAGTCCAAGAATTGATTGAAGAAATCCATGAAGGATCTTGTGGAGCTCATGTAGCAGGTCGGACTCTTCTGCAAAGGGTGATGACACAGGGATACTACTGGCCGACGATGAGAGCTGATTGTATAGCCTATGCTAAGAAGTGTGACAAGTGCCAACGTTTTTCTTCCATCCGAAGAACTCCACAGGCATTGTTGACACCCATAACATCACCTTGGCCATTTTCCATGTGGGGGATTGATCTGGTTGGACCACTGCCGACGACCCGAGGAAGGTTCAAGTATCTCGTCGTGGCAGTAGACTATTTTACTAAGTGGGTGGAGGCTGAACCACTAATTGACATGACGTACGCGAAGGTGTATCAGTTCATATGGAAGAATATCATTTCTCGGTATGGTCTCCCCCACGCTTTCATCACAGACCATGGAACGCAATTTGATAATGAAGAATTTGCTGCCTATTGTCATCAGTCAAGCGTCTTGAAGTTTCATTCAGCACCAGGCCATCCCCAAAGCAATGGGCAGACTGAAGTGACGAACAGAACATTATTAAATGGGTTGAAGAAGAGGTTAAGTGACGCTAAAGCAAATTGGATTAATGAGCTACAATCAGTTTTGTGGGCTTACCGAACAACTCCCCGAGCAGCAACAGGGGAATCACCATATATGCTAGCATTTGGAAGTGAGGCTGTGATACCTGCCGAGTTGGGCCTACCAACACACAGGGTGTTAAATTTCAATTCTCCGATCAGTGATCTGATGAGAAGGATGGATTTGGATATGCTCGAGGAAGTCAGAGAAGAGGTAGCCATTAGGAATGCTGCTTATCAACAACGAACAGCTCTGTTTTACAACAAAAGGGTAAAGAAATGTGATTTAAAAGAGGGGGATTATGTGCTAAAGAAGGTCATTCAGAAGCAGAATAAACTGGAAGCAAACTGGCATGGACCTTACCGAGTTACAGAGGTTGTTCGACCAGGAACTTACAGAATAGCAACTCTAGAAGGAGAGGAATTTAAGAACGCATGGAATGCTGAACACCTGCGCAAGTATTATCAGTGATGTCAAATGTAAAGCATTTCTTTCATTATGAATAAAACGATGATGTTTCGCCATGTTCTTTCTGGTTGAAAATTTTTCGGGGAATACTAGTGTAATACACTACACAACAAAAGTGCTCTAAGGAGCCAACCTCCTTTGGAGGACAGCTCTACGGAGCAAAAGTGCTATAAGTAGCCAACCTCCTTTGGTTAGGAGGACAGCTCTACGGAGCAAAAGTGCTCTAAGGAGCCAACCTCCTTTGGTTAGGAGGACAGCTCTACGGAGCAAAAGTGCTATAAGTAGCCAACCTCCTTTGGTTAGGAGGACAGCTCTACGGAGCAAAAGTGCTATAAGTAGCCAACCTCCTTTGGTTAGGAGGACATGCTCTAAGGAGCCAAAAAATGCTCTAAGGAGTCAAAAGCTTTAAGGAACCAGAAAGTGTACACCAGCATGATCAACTACGGTTGGTAAGATAAAAATATACTTTCATATTACAACTTATGTTGGTCGGGAGGTAATATCATTACAATGAGTTCTTTGAAGAACAAAATGTTCAAAAAATACACCAAGTATAGTTGGTCGGGGATAAAAACCCAATAACTGTAGTTGGTAGGCGAGGGCAAATTATTGATCTCAGTTGGTCGGACGCAATTTTATAATTGAACCAAGTATAGCTGGTCGGGGATAAAAACCCATCAACTGTAATTGGTCGACAAACATTATTCACCCACCTTGGTTGGTTGGAAACAGTTTGAACATTTTTACTCATTACTTTATTATTAAGTGATCGAGAAACATTACTAATACTCGTAACTTTTTATTAAGTTGCTTATTGAACAATAATATTGTTATATTTTTAACAGATACATAGATACATATGTACAAATATAAATGTGCTTGATAAACACAAGACTAACAAAATTGGCAAACGGAAAATGAAAATCTTTTCATTAATCTAGAATAAATTACAAATTACAAGAAGGTACTAAATTGTTACATGAATATTACTATTCTATTGGTTTTTTGCCCTGTGCTTTAGAGACAGGTTCCTCGCCGGCAGGAGGGTCTTCTAGGCAAAGGGGAGAATTGATGAAATTAACATCTCTGAGCATTCTGACGTTCATAACAGAAGGTGTATCCAAAAGATGCTCAGGACGAGATAATTCAACCTGGGAATGAAGGCTATAATCACCAAGGTATTTTGAAATTAGGCTGCGAGGAATGGAACGAGCTGGGATCCATGCCATATCCAATTTGAAAGGTGGTACAGGCAAATCTAATAATGATGGAGCATGATAGTCCCATAAAAAATGCCCTTGCTCCAACTTTAACACACCCAATGCATTTAACCATCCTTGCTTGTAACCTTCATTATTAGCATGTTCAATGCGAGCGTCCAGATGAACGAGAGCTTCATTATATCCTGCCATCCAGAATTCCCTTGGCTGTTTATGGAATTGGAAGGTTAATCTATCCAATTGTTCATGAAGGCTTTTGGCAAAGATATCCTTGTTATGCAAGGCAGATTTCGTTGATGCCAGCTGATCTTCCAGAGACAGATTTTTATTGGACATTTCAGTCAGAGCACGATCTTTTACTTTCAACTGAAATGCTTGAATTTCCAGAGTAGACTGAGTGCGAGCCTCTTCAACATTTTGGCTGAGGACTCTTCCTCGCCCCCGAGAACCTCTTCCTCGTCCCCGAGCAGTTCCAGAAATGGCAGATCTTCTTAAGTCCTCCAGCTCTTGCCTTAGTTTGGCATTTTCGACCTCTAAGAACGAGAAGCCTTCATCAGTAACTGGTATTAATGCAGTAGAAGATGAAGCAACAGATTCATATTGAGCTAATTTTTTCTGCAAATTATTATTTTTTTGTTCCAGGATCTCGGCAATTTGTCTACAGGCTTCAACTTCACCTTTTAGGGTCCTCTCCCTAACGTCATACCCAACAATGATCTTCTTGTGGCCTGTTTCTGAAGAGAGCTGCTGGTATCTATTTTCATAATCCTTATGCAACGAAGCCATTGATTCGTTGTGTTGATTTTGAAGATCCTCTAAGGAACCATGAAGCTCTTCAATCAACTCATAGTAAGCGACATTGTTGGCCACTGCTCGGTCGAGTAAAGCTTTCAAGTACTGATAAGCTTCAATAGCCTGCTCTGAAGCACCATGACCAAGGATATCAGCAATTTCCGATGTACTAAGATCTGTATGACCAGCCTTATAGTATTGATGACATTGCTGCATCAGCTCGGTATCATGAGAAGAGATCAATTCCATTCTAGCAACAAACTAATGACAAGAAAAAGACAACAATCAACAAAAACAAGTTATCAACAACAGAGATAAGCAAAGATATATTTTATTAGATCATCAAAAAGTTACATTGTTCGATTACAAGGAAATACAGAAATGCTACCGAACAACTTCACACCTTTTCCTTGTCTCCCAAGACTTTCTCGAGAGGCTGGGACGAGGAGCTCGGTTGCTCGGTGGTAACTACAGCTTGATCGGTAGGAATCTTCTCGGGAGGAGGAGGCATAGAAGAAACGTCCTCGGTGGCAGAGGGTTGAGAGGCAGAAACTTGATCGCCCATAGCCATAGAAGACTCATCTGAGGCAGGTTCATCTTCTTCTTCTTCCACAATTGGTGGAGGAGGACCAGGGAGATGCCGTTGGAATAACTCAAAATCATCTTGGACTTTTAGCTCTTGCAGAGCAGCTACCCAACCATCATGGAAGTATTTCAACTCCCCATATTGAACTTGGGACGTCATTGCAGCTATCCCTCTCTCCCATCCTTTCTCCCAACCAACGCTGAAATGTTTCTTGATTGCGACTTTTCTCCTCGACTTCTCCGAGGAAAGCTTCACCTCCAATTCCTCTTTCTTAACCTTGATATCTCGCAGAGTAGATAATTCTTCTTCTGCCTTCTTCAATTTATCATCAGATTCCTGATGTTTAACCTCCAAAACTTTAACTTTCTCCTCCAAATTTTTGGAGGCTTCAGCCATCCTCATCTTATCAGCCTCAGCCGCAGCCAATTTTTTCTCCCAAACAGTTTTCTCCTCGATGTACTGCTGGCGAGATTCTTTCACAGATTGGGCTAAACCCAACAAAGCATCGTCAACATCGGACGAGGAACTGGAAGCTTTAATAACTTGATCTTTCTTCACGATGGTATTGAAGCAGTTCACCAGCTGAAAGATAAGAAAAACAATAAAGTCAACACAAATACAAGAATTCAAGAAAAAGAAAGAAAGACCAAAGGTATGAGAAATTTACTGAAGAAAGATGGCGAGCAGCTAGGGATGTCAGTGTATCCCTAGGAATTTTTTCATCAACCCCGAGAACCTCGGGTATAACTGAGCTCGTTGAAGAACTCGGAAGAATGATTTTTGAGACACTACTACCACCAGCGGGTAGAGAAGATGCAGTTCCAGCAAGATTAACTGAGGATGATTTCCTCAATCTCTTCAAAGGACGGTCAGCAGCATCAACCAAGGAAGAAGTCTTGGTCGGAGAGATGGCAATTACATCAGCAGGAGCATTTTTCTTGCTCGGGGCCACTGGGGGCTTCTCGGCAACTTTGGAGGAACCAGCATCTACTTTTTTAGTCCCCTCTGGGACATCAATTTTGCCTTTCTGGGCTCCAACAGCAGAAGAAGTTTCACCAAATAGAGCAGGAGGAGCTCTTTTCTTGCCCATTCTCTGAGATAGGGGGATATGAGAATCTGAAGATGAACCTTCTGGTGTTGAAGCTGGTTCAACAGGGCGAGCAGTATAAGAGGTTGTGTAACTCTTATACTGTAGTAAATATGAAGCAGATCTAATATGCTCGTCAGCAATGGTCTTATGCAAATTCCAGATAAGTTTCAAATGCTTGATATTCACTTCTGACTCTTTTGGAGTTTTTCTTTTGCTATCAACTGCAAATAAATACATAATGGAATATCAGTCATACATTTTGTCAAACATGATGAAAGCATAATTTCATAAGTAAAATAAAATGAAAAATAAACCTATCCCATTGCCGTATGGGGGGCATCTGGGACCATTGTATACTTCATTCCCAGATAAAGGCGCATGTTGCCAATTTTTTATGACCAACCCATGCTCAAAATAATCCCTATTTGAGTCAGGGAGATTAACTACAAGAGCCCTATTCAAATACCTAGTTTTTAAATAATAAATATTATCTAGAACATCCCATTTATAACAAAACATAATTTCAGGGATCCCAATACGAGTCCCATGAGTTAAATTTAATTTGTGCACCCCGTTAATTATTCTCCATGAATTGGGGGCTATTTTTGCAGGAACAAGATCAAAATATTGACAAAACTCAAGACATAATGAGTTTGGTGGAAAAGAAAAACCGCATTCAGCAACAAAAAGACTGGGGAACCAATGTCCCTCAGCCAATCGAAAGTAATCTAAAGGCTCAGAAAGAACCTCTAGAGTTACCCACGAAGGAATGGAAAAATCAGAACGGAATTTCTCAATAGACTCCACAATATAAACCATATTGAATAAAAGAGATACAGAAGAAAGAAAGAAGATCTTACAGAAAGAAAGGAGATGTGTTGACAACGAACGGAAACAAGGATGAACGCACAAGAGAAGAAGAGAATAGAAAGCTTGAATGCAGAGAATGAAAAACGTAGACGACGGTATGGTTACCAAAGAAGTTTAAATACTTTGCATTGGGAAGCGGCGAAAGAAATGATTACCAAAAAGAAACTACTAAACTTCCGGCGGCTAAAAGGACAAAATTTGCACGAATATCAAAGCGCTTATCAAAAAGGCGGAAACTGCGAAATAAGAAGGAAATTTGAATACAATGTTCCTGAAACCCGGGAAGTACATTTAATATTGCCATATACCGAGAAAGAATGTTCCATACTCTTCAAAGTTCAAAATATGAAACATTGGGGGCTTCTGTTGATACCAAAATTCATGTGCTGATGTGGACGAATAAGATGAAGACACGTGTCAATCTACATGGCACAATAGCAGCGAGGAAGATCATTTCCCGACCAACCGTGCTTCTTTCCGAGCAACGAGAATACACCGAGAAACTCTATCACACCGAGGAACTCTATCATACCGAGGAACTCTATCATCCCGAGATACTCTAAGCACTCCGAGGAACTCTTGATCAACAAGCAACTAAGGCGGTCCGAACTGCATCTCGGCCGTATCATTAATTACCAGACGGACAACTGTTCAACTATTCATTATATTCTTGACGCACACGCTGCATTAAATGTATTACCCTTTCATATGTATATCATTTAATGTATTGGACCTTTCATATACAGCCTAAAGGCTATAAATACCATCTATCATCCTCAATTCAAGGGGACCGGAATTTCTTGAGAGAACTTGTAATCAAGAATTCCACAAACACTCAGCAATAACATAACAGTGGACGTAGGCTTTATTCCTAGCCGAACCACTTTAAAAATCATTGTCTTATTTATTTATCTGTGATTGAAAAATTAGAGCGATCTAGTTTTTTACATCAACAATCACATTAGTTAATCATAAAAATCTAAAAAGGATGTAATGAGCATAAACCATATTGCCATTATATTCAAGCCACTATTTCACATCACATCCCAAATAAAAAAGAAAAAAAAAATTCCACAAATAAATTTAAAGCTAAAAACAATTAAACGTTTTGTCATAAATGTGGAATTACAAAAGTGACTATAATAAAACATAGTACAACATAGAGAAGGTGAAAAAAACCACTGTTCTAAAAAACCCGCCTAGGCTCCGCCTAGGCACGCCTAGGCTTGAGGCTTGGGAGAAACGCCCCGCCTTAAGATTTTGACGCCTTATGCTTGGTAAAACCCTTAAGGCGTACTTTTTCTCTAAAAACAATAATGATTTAGTGAAACGATATCGCCTTCTAAAGATTTTTTTGCAAACCGGACCATTATCTCATCCAAAATAATCAAATAATATTTTTATTTACAAATATTCAGACATATTTTTATGATATGTACAATTTTAGTATTTTAATAGCCTTGTTATGGTTAAAAAATATTAAAATATATTAAAAAGGCCTAAACGCCTTTTCACGCCTTTTTACGCCAAGGCCCGCCTAGGCTTCTAAGGCTTAAGGCTTGGCCTCCACGCCTCGATCACGCCCCGCGTTTTTTAGAACCTTGAAAAAAACTGGAACATAAATAAACATAATAATAAATAAACATATTAAGGCTAAAAAACAATGAAAAATTGCTTCAAACCCATAAATAATGAACATTAAACATAAATAATTATAGTATCGCCACAATGTGAGAAAGATATTTGTTTAGTAACACCACATAACCTTAGAACCATAAAGTTGGAACAAATAAAGTGTGTCAAACCAAGAGCCATATTAACTGCTTTCGAACCAAGAACTATATTAACCAAGATGAAGACAAAAATTTAAGATAAGAAGCCCAATATTAAACTGCAATCCAAATTTACAATAGAGAAAATCCTTATGTTGAAACATAACCCATTTGAGATTGAGATATCAAAGCATTGGGAGCATGGGTATCTTCACAAGTGTACCTTACCAAATAAACTACAAAAGGAATAAACTTAACTTTTTTTTTTTGCAATAATATTATCTTCTCACAATTAAACAATAGTAATTCAACATTGAAAAAGTATCACTTATATGACTAAAGCAATTCCATTCGTATCATCAACATCAATCATCCTCACCATCAACATCATCATTGAACTCAATCCACTTCTTTTCTTTACATACCTTAATAAAAAATACCAACCAAATAAAAGAAACAAACTCCAATAACATCCCCAAACTATACAAAAAATTAGCTGATGAAATAATGTCAGTAAAATCCATAAAATTATTTCCAAGAGTAATAATAGTGTAAAATAATATTCCAACCCAAGGAGTCTTAAACATTTTATCTCTCAACCTAAAAGCGTAGGCAAAAATCCCAAATCCCCCATGCCCAAAAGTTGATAAGCACTACTACTCAACTGAGCCTCAAACAACCCAATAGCTAAAAAATAACCCCAAACTTAACATTGAAACTCAAATAGTACCTTCATCCATAAATCTATAAACACGTTATCTTGAACTGATCATGATTTATAACAGAAGAACTAATTTTTGAGATATCAAAACATTAGTTTCAAGTACGGTTAGCGCAAACCCATCTTATGGGCCATAAACAAAATGTTTGACTTTATTTAAGGTTCAAATCTGGAAAACAATAGTAAAATAGAAAGATTGAAGTAAATACCATTATTGGAGGCAACGTTATATAATCATCGGTGATTAATCAACCCCATAAAACACCAAATCTGTCAAGTATAGGAAATACAAATATATCAAGTGCTCTAAATGAGTGATAATTAACCCAAAAGAAAAATAGAGATAAGGAAAGTTCCAGGACGACTATGGTTGTTCGGTTTGTGTATACTATTATTAAGGCAAAAACCCATGAGGAAATCCAACATGCAATTAAGCAGTTTTATCCTATTAAACCAAACATGATAAGATATCGAGATAAAAAAATTAGAAGCGTCAAGTCAGTGATAATATACATAATTTCTCTTCAAGGAAAATCGAATAACAACTTATAATCAAATATAGTTCATCAATACCTATCTGGGCTAATTTTCAAAGTCGTGTGATGAAATTTGAATTTTTGAGGTACTAGAAATTTTTGGGGTGATTAAATCAAAATTTGAAAATCTTCCAATTTTAGATACTTTGGAGATCTTTGAATGTTCAGGGTCATTTTGGTTATTTTAAAACTTCAAATAAAAATTTTCTTGCGAAAAAATGGTTAAAATGATAATTCTGGGGGTGAATCATTTTTTGGGAGGACAATTGCAATTTTGAGCTTTGTATTGAGAACATCTGCAAATTTTTAAGGTGATAGATATTTTTTTAAAAAATAAAATTTGTGTTGTTTTCACACTTTTTAACATGCTCAAAATTGTGAGTATCAAAATCTATTAAGACTGAACAAAATAGATTTTGGTCTCACATCTTGTGTCCCCAACCAAACTTTTAACACACACACCTCAACCCCACTTCTACCTATTTCATAACCCAACCTCACCAAACCAACCTCCTTACTATATCTGACATCCCAAACTGCTTACCCCAACTCGTAACACTCGCTATCCTCTACCTACTCCTGCACGTACTCCCATACACCAACCTGTTGCTTTCAATTCCATAAACCCACGCACACCACACCAAACTCTCGAGCTAATCCCCAACCCAATTTCTACTCCACCTAAACTCCGCTACTCCTACCAGCTACCCCACGCCACATCCATACTTCCCAGTAACCGGCTTAGCTATTCCCTCACTTCTCTACTTCCCACTCACACATACACCAAACACCATACCTAGTTGACACAACCCCAAACCACTTACCCCAACTCTCTGCCCCTATTCATATCTCCTCTACCTGCTACAAAACCCACCTCGACCCACCTTCCACCTAAACCGAGATAGTAACGCACCTCGACCACCTATACCCCACCACACCCAACTCATGATCCCTCAACCTGTTTCGTCCAAAGACTATGGAATTTACCTTGTAGTGTATGGATAATTTCCTCGTGTTTGGGAAATAATATAATTTACCCTTATTTAAGAAAAAAAATACATATTTGAACAAGAAGAAAATGAAATTTTTGAGAGTTGGAATACCTAAAATGCAAGAAAGATTGAACCATTAGTGGAAAAGTGAGACAACTGCTTCCAAATTGGAGCCGCCCCTCTCGTATAATTCTGGATCTATCCCTAATCTGCTAAAAGCGTATCCCATTTGGTTAATGGAAGCTGCAGAGAACATTTTAGTTATAAGTTATTGTACACAATTTTCATCGACTGGGGATTGAAGAGTTTTTGAGATCGGAGAGACGAGAGAAGTTGTGCTATGAATTGAATATAGAGAGACGGGGATATGAAGTGTTAAGATGAGACGAAGGTCTCCTCAACTTCTAGCAGTAAAAATGTAGAGAAAGGGAGAGGTGGCCATCTTTTAATTTTTATTACCACAAGGAAAACTCTCACAAAATGGAGTAATTATTAGGTTGTATAGCATTTTAGATTAGTATATAGATATAAATTAGTATAAATAAAGGTTGATTTTATAGTCATAGAGTTATGCCTGGCTTCTATGTGAGTAAAATCATCTATGTAATGATTAGCACTCATTTCTAACACTGAAGCCTTTTAAGCTTAATTGGTAAGATATGTGGTCGGTGATACCACATGTCAGGGGTTCAAACCCCATTGACACTAGTTTATGGATATGAGTTGAAATAAAATTCACACCATTGTGTGCAGTTGTTAAAGTGGTGATAATATCGATGGTGGTATAGTGGGGTATCACAAACATAATTGAAGTTTATTTCATTAAAGTCCATCAACAAAGAAAATGTTGGAACCCCAAATGTTGTACCCATATGGGTCTAAAGAAATTGAGTGCAATATGATAGTCTATGTAGAAAATTCCCCTGGTAACAACTTGAACCCAATGATTAGAAAATCATGTCAGGTTAATGATATGTAACTCTTGTGCCCACTTATAATATCTTCCTCTATCAGCAATCAGACACCATAACATCGTTAACTCCTCCCATAACAAGTCACTCCACATAACCCCACCCATACCAACCACACCACACATCTCCCACCCAACCAAACATAATTGAACCTGATAGAGAAAAGGAAACACTTGAACATGATACTAGATTGGAAAACTCTATATGTCTTCCTAGAGGAGGTGGGTGAGTATGCAATGATGATCGAAATATTATGGAGCATGAGTTAAAGTTGAGCATTAATTCGGCTAAGGAGTACTCTAGTGGACAATACCATAGCACATGCACGTAAACCGATGAGAACGCCGAATACCGTAGAATGGCATAAAAGAATGAGGGTGAGTCTCCTATGTAGTAAGGATACCCCTCTTACGATTTCTCATAAAATATACTCAATGAGCTGCCTCATTTGGAATTTTTATGGTATGACCAAATATTCATTCCAACCGAGTAAGAATGAGATGATTTGTATGTGTAAACCTGATGTAATTGTTCTTTTAGATACCCATGTTTCTTTTTCAAGTATGGATGATTAATTTAGCAATATGGACTTCAATAAAATTATCTTTTATGAACCCATTGGTAAGATAAGAGGAATATGGATGCTTTGGAACCCATAAAAAGTGTTTCTTACTCCTATACAAATAAAAAATAAAATCATCCACCTGTTTGTAATGAAGAATCATTATAAAGAGGGACTTTTCTTAGAAATTTATGCTATCCCTAACCCCACAACAAATGAGTGACTATAAAAGTCTTTGTGCTTTGGATTCGAACCCCACTTTACTTTAGGTAGTCATCGATGACTTCAATAACCATATAGAAATTTTTTGTGAAACATAACTTCTCTTGTGTTAGTTCTAACTATTAGTAACTTCCCTTGTGTTAGTTACAACTTTTAGTGCACAATTTCTATAAACTCACGGATTTGGGAGACCCGGAACCAGGCTTACCTGGTCCAACAGCAGGGAAAGACTTGTGAACACTTTGATGAGGCTTGATATGGCATTTGGGAACCCCAGATGTCGCAGTGTCTAACATCCTTAGGACTTACTCAAACCATTGCCTCATGGATTATCAACATGGTTGGTATGACCCTTTAAACCCCTAGTAGAGCTTTTTGTTTACTCGTTAGCTGGTTTAACACCTAAAGTCTGATGATGTTATTGATACTTTATGGGATAATGACTTTGTTTGTTCTATTGACCTCTCTTTGTATACTAAATGAGCTAAGTGGTGGTATAGTAATGTGTATGGAGATATTTTTGAAAAATAAAAAATAAAATTATGATCCGTCTTAAAAGCATTCAATAAACACAAAAGATTTAGGTTTTCTCACAATCTCGATAGATTGGACATGAAACTCAAATATGATTATAATAAAATCCTCAGATAAGAAGAGATTTTGTGGAACATAATTATATAATATAATAGCTCATGAAATGATAGAAGAATATAAACCTTTTCACGTCTTGACTATTTTTAGGAGGAGAAGGAATAAGGTGGATGGGTTAAACATTGAGAGGGACTTAGTTGAGGACTCGATTACCATATCACAACACATCCAAAATTAATTTAATAATATGTTCTTTAACAATGACTTGGGGTTATGAACATGGATATAGTCTCCAATGACACCAACTTTAGTAATGCCCGTGGCCTTGCCCTATTAGGCAGTGGCGCTATTTACTTGATTTGGGACGATTAATTTTTTTTTTTTTAATTATCGCAAGCTTATTAGGTCACGAAGTTTTATAGTACTCAATCTCAAAGTTGGCAGCATAACCATTCACCATTATAAGAAAGTCATACACTAAAATGATCATTCAATAAACATAAATTCCATTAAGATAGTAACAAAAGTCTCTAATGCATGCATTAGGTAATCTACCAGTTCCATACTAGCCACTTTACAATTTAACAAAAATTAACTGAAGGACGATCACAACTAAATATGAAATATCTCTATATATATGCTATAACTACAAGTATACTTCATCTCCCATAACATATAATCTCATCCAAGGCCTTTATAAATATCCACAACCTCTATTCCTGTCCACGACCTTTATAAATATACATGGACTCTAATATTGTCCACGACCTCTCATCCCGAGGAAACAAGGAATGAGCTTAAATAATTCAGTAAGGATTATATCCAATTTCCTCATCCCACTTTCCAGTTTTAGTATTCACAAAATTACAAATATACTAACACTGCTATCAATGTAGATTAAAACAATTTTGCAATGGAGTAAATAGAAAATAAAATAGTGGCTTGATTTCCCAACACCACAATTTCTGATGTCCCAAGGCTCAATCTCCCCTAGTATAGACCTTTATTTTATGGAGTTAGACATCTCAATCTCCATGACCTTATTCTAGGTTTCTTTTGACCGAGTCATGCACATGCCCGACCTCCTCTTTGTCCAATTCTAAAATGAGCGATTCATAATCTACTATTAACTCCACAATATTGGCCGAGCTCTGTCAATGTGCAAGCTCCATAATTAGCCTAAGCTCAAGCTCCTTAGGACTAGTTGTTTTGACCTCAAGCATAAAGCAGTAGGCCATTTCCAGACATGATGCCTTAGGCTGGACAAATAATATCATAGCATCAACACTGAATCCCACCCCAGTCACCCAACTAGGCACAATCATGTACTACCTAAGTCTATGGCCTCAAAGAAGGAGTCATAAATCCCGATCTACAAACAACAAGGGTAATTTAGTCAAATGAAAGTTTTAAACACGAAATAACTCATAAGCTAGATTTTCATTGATCTTAGTAGAAACCCTAATGAAACCTCATAAGTTCAATAAAAGTATCCTCAAAGGTCATTTTACCTCAAAACATTCAATCTTCCAAACAAACCCACAAATGAAATATCAATATCAAATAGGTAGGGTGAATAGTACAATTCCATGGCCATCAACCTAGAAAACTCAGAAAATCATCATGAATAGTAAAAGTCCAAAGTCTCTAAACCCCCCCAAAACTCATAAGGCTATGAACAATAAAACTCCATGGAATGTATACCCCAAAACTAAAAAATACACTAAGATGCTCATCTCATTCAAGTGAAAGCATATAAATTAGGGTTTTAACAAGGGAAAAAGGAAGATGACAGATTCTTTACCAATTGAACCTAGTTCGATGAATAGTAAAACTCCGCTGTTTATCCTCTCCTTCTTCGGTTAATAGTATACGCCCCCACAACCTTTCTCTGGCATCACATCCCTCTCTTTATAAGAACTCATTTTCTCTCTCTAAATTATGGGTTAGGATTTCTAATAGCTTTGGAAAGTGTGCCAAGGGTTGCTATTTATAAGAAATGCTAGGAATCATAGGGTTCCATTTATGTCTTTAGAAAGTGTGCCAAGGTTTCTACTTATAGAAAATGCTTGGAATCCCAAGGTTTCCATTTATGTCCTCACTTTTACATAAATACCCTTTCAAAAAGGATTTTAGAAACTTTAAAACTTGTCTCACAATAAATGACCTAATGAGGCCACATCACTAACCACTTGTTTGGCTCTCCCTTAGATTTTGAGTTGTAAAGTTTGCGACCTTTTCTCATCGTCTCAGCTATTACACTAGTGTCCGTGTCCATACAAGAGGTCCACTGTAAGGCCAAATTTTCAATTGAATCAATTTGAATGTAATTGCATTATTCTCGACAAAACTGTTTGAGTCCTAGGATAGATTTTGAGTTGTTGATCCCATAAGCATATGAAGTTATTTGATGAATACGTAGGGACCATGTTTTAATGATTGGATATGTTGTGTCATGTTTAGTGCCAAGAATGTCTTTATGTTTACCTAAAATATCACAAGTATGAATGGTTATTAATTATGAGTTCTTGGAAATATTCTAAGGGTGTTAGTTTTTGATTTAAAACATGTTTGGAGATATTTTAAATATTTTTTTAGGTAAAATATTTTCTAAAGTTATTTTCATTAGAATGAGTTTTATATCTCGTTCTAATGACATTGGCATTCTCGTTAGAACGAGGATCAAACGAACATCAAACGAGAATAATCTGCCAAGCAGAACCAAATTCGTTAGAAGCTCGTTTGAAGCTAGTTCAAATGAGATTGGATTCTCGTTCGAACGAACTCAGGTTTTTGTTAAAACGAGATGCTATCCTCATTCGAACGACCCTAGTTTTTGTTTGAACGATCCATCGCCTAAAAAATCATGCAAATAGTATTTAAGATGTTGTGGAATCAGAATTTGGTAGGACTTTTGGCGAATTTTCCAACTAGTTTACAAAAGTTTCAAGCCTTATGTTTCACCCTATATGTTTTAAGATCTAGTTCCATAATTCCTATGCTTTGAGATCTTAAGTTTGAGCACCAAAGTTTATTTATTTCATATGGAGAGAACTTGTTACGTGCGGTGGACTCTATATGTGCTGATTGAAATGTTTGATAATTATTGAGCCTCCGAAAGATACCGAGGCGCGCGTGGACTCGTGTGCTGTGACGACTTGCATGGAAGGATTCCTACGTTACACTATGGAGGAGTGGTTAAACACTACACCAAATCTTCCCACTTGTCAAGGTCATTGACCTTGACAAATCCAACTTGTCAAGGTCAATGACCGTGACATTTCGAGGCGAGACAACTTTTTTTGTCACGGTCGTGTCACGGTCATTGACCTTGATACAAAACTCGCGTTTTGTGTCACGGTCGTGTCGCGGTCAATGATCGTGACACGTTTGTCACGGTTTATAACCGTGACCCTTTTTAAAAAATTGTCACGGTCATTGACCGTGACAATTCTGGGCAGAATTTAAAAAAAATCTGCTGGGCAGTATGGCCACTGCCACTGCCCAGCAGTATATTTGTACCTGTTATAGTAACATTGTACTTGTTCCAAACATCATATATCCAAACAAACTAAAGATAATGCAAATATATATTCATGACGATAAAATCCAAATATTCAAAATAGAAATAATATACATGACGATATACTCCAAATATAATTAAAATGGACAAACTTAAAAATAATGTTACTACATGTCTTGGGCAAAACTGAGGAGGTGAGTAGGCCACACGACATACGAATTGACGCACCCACTAATATACGTCGTACCGCATTGTTCGCGCAACCACAATAGGGAGTTCTCCTTCCCGGTTATGACATGCGTGACGAGCACCCTGGACTCCATCTCTTGAAGCACACGTCCATGGACTATTCCACCCTCGACGATATTCGGGTCCCTCAACCCCCGCCCTATCCGCTGGCCATCAAATACGTCCAATATGAACACGCTCGGCCAACCAAGTGTCGACAATGGTCTGTTGAAGGGCGCAAAATAGGGAAGTGGATCATCGAAGCACGAACGTGTCGGTGATGAAGCAGCGAGGTCCACATCCTTGTCATCCTGCGCCTCGTCCTCCCGCACCTCCTCCTCCACCGCCTTCTCCTTCCATTTCCCTTTCCCTTTACGGTCTCCGCCCAACGTACGCTTCATGAATGCGTACATATCTTGGACCGTCGCCTCCAAATGGGACAGCTTCGCGTCGTGTGAATCCACCGTTCGAGCCAACCCGGTGTCGCTCGTCTCCAATCCGATGATCCTAGATTTGGCCACCCGCGAGCTCACTCCCCTTGTCCTCCCCTTGCGATCAGAGCCAAGCACTTGGCTGAGTGCGTTTGTGAATAAAGATGCCTTGTCGGCATCAGACTGTGACTCATGCACTTCCTTAAGCTTTGCCTGAAATGACAAAAAGCACATGATTAGTAAAATAAGTAAACTAAAAAATTATAACGTAATTAACAAAAATTAAACTGTCGGATTACTTACAATCGTGGCCGCGACACTCGGGGACACCTCCTTGTCCTTCCCCTTCTTCGTCCGAAGAGCCACATAAGTATCGAGCCTATGTGGCTTACCCCCTGGCCCACTCCCTACCCCCTGAAATAAAATAAAGTAAAGTAAAATTAGTATCGGCCCCGCAAAGTAAAATAATGAAGAATAATATATTTTTGTAGTTATAGATAAATTAAATCTTACCTGCATCCTATGCTCCACCTCGGCGTAAGAGGTCCGGCCGGAGTAGTGCACGTCTGTTTTTTTGCCCGATTTCCCTCCCCGATTGGCGAGATGCCAATTGTCGATCCTTGATCTCATTGTCAATGAACTTTTGCCATTGTGCCAATGAGATCGGCTCCTTGGGCGGGACGGATCCGCGCCATTGTATAATGGACTCTCGTGTTTTCCCAAAGTACCGTGCCCGCATATTTTTCTTCCACGTCTTGTGTTGCTCCCTCAACTGCTCCAAGACGGAATCGCGTAGCTTTGGATCCAAGTTGAATTGTTCCTGTCCAACAAATACAATATTAGTTGCGAATAAATATAAATATAAATATAAATATAAATATGAAATTGAAATTGAAATTGAAATTGAAATTGAAATTGAAATTGAAATTGAAATATTCATATAAATATAAATATAAATATAAATATATTACCTGTAGTGCCTCCTAAACAGCTAACTTGAGCTCATATGGCACCTCCTTCCAACTCATAAACCCTGGGCCGATGACCGTCTTTAGCAGCTCGAGGGATCTCGCTAATAGCCCCTCGTCGCCTCCGCTACCACCGAGCCCAGACGACATCATCATAAACAGCATCATCATCTTCGCCTTAATATCTGAAGGAGACATTTTTGCTGTAAAAAAATGTTATTAGTACAGATAAAATAAAATGTTAATAGTACACATACACACACCCTTGCCCCATCCCCACCACACACACGCACACGCACACGTCATGCCACTTTTAAAACTAACCAACCCAACATTTCATCAATTAAACTAACAATTAAAGTATACAATTATTAATTTACTAATTTACAATGAGGGACAATCCTACTTTCATATGAAATTGGCACTAATTATTAATTTACTTTCATCTAAAACTATACAATTAAAATTACAATTAAAGCTATACAATTTCTTAATTAAAGATATACAATTGTTAAAATTGCCCCTCCACACCCCCCACACCCCACCCCCACCCCCACCCCACCCCTTGCCCCCCTCCCCCCGCCACGCACACACGCACACACCTACGCACACACACACACACCCCACCCCTCCCTCCACCACGACCGTGACAATTGGGGTATTTTAAATATTTATATAATTAAAATTAACATATGAATTCTAGAGCTTTTCTAACATTTACACAATTCTAACTATCACTAACCTTGCATTCATACTAAGGTTTACATAGTTTTAACAAATTATAACAAAATATTATCATATTTTTAGTTAGAAAATTCCACCCCCACTACCCCAGTCCCCCCCCACACCCCACCCCCACTACCCCCGTCCCCCACCACACCCCACCATACACACACACATATACACATACCCCACCCCCTCCCCCACCACACCCCACCCCCACCCCCACCATCCCACCCCACCCCCATCATATCATAAAGGGATAAATCCAACCAAGTACAAAGATTCTACAAATTAAAGTGAGAATTAAATTTAAGACTTTCTAACAACATGCATGTGTATGGATTCTACATAGTTGGGCACGAAAGTAACTAATGATATTCCTAAAAACATACAATTGGCAACATTTTGTGAATTTACTAATGGAAGAGAGAGAGAGAGAGAGAGAAAATCGACCTGAAAGTAGAGAGAGAGAGAGCAGCGTCGAGAGAGAGAGAGAGGGAGGGAACAACGGTAGGGAGAAAAGAAGGGGGATAGGGTTTTTGCTGCAAACATTATCACGGCCGTGTCAAGGTCATTGACCGTGACAAGTATTTAAAGAATTGTCACGGTCAATGACCTTGACAAGTCCGTGACAAGTAAATTTGTCACGGCCTTGTCACGGTCAATGACCGTGATAATTCTTTGTCACGGTCGTGTCAAGGTCAATGACCGTGACATAAAATGCGTGTTTTTTGTCACGGTCAATGACCTTGACAAGGGTGACCGACTGAAAGGTGACAATTTGGCCATTTTGGTGTAGTGAAAGATAGAATAGCATCAATTCTTATGGGGAATTGAGTCGTTGTGTAAGTCTACTATCTATGCTTTGTAAAACTTATCATAGTGAACTGCCTGGCTAGACTGTCTGAGATTTTTCCCTCTGTGATTTTTATTGTACATCGGCGTCTTGTGAATTTATTTATTTATTTTATCTGCCAATCACCTTAGATGCATGGTATATGATAAACAAATAAAATCTCATAAATTTGTTTTCCACAAGAATAAATTAAAATTGGTGCTAAGATTAATTGGGAAAATTAAGTTTAAAGTTTCGATATTTAAAATTTAAAAACCTAAAAATATTGGACTTGTGTTTATTTAAACCATCCTTGCCTAAGAGCACACTGTAGGGGCCTTCTCAAATTGGTATCAGAGCCTGATACATTAAGTTACCGTTTAGATCCTTATTTTCGTGCTGCTTAGGGTGGTGTGTTTGTATGTCTCTCTCTTATGTTTGTTTTTTATTTATTTTTTCTAATCAATGGATTCCTATAGTGATAAGTTGTCCGATGTATTTTGTGATGAAAATTTTGATATTCGAGAGGTATTTAATAAGCTTCATAACTGTGACAAATATTTATCTCGTTTGAATTTAAAGTTCGCTAAAAGAATTAAAACTCTTGAAAAAGAAAATTTTCATTTTAAAGTAGCGATGGAACTTTTGCAAACTATTAAAACTCAAAGAGATTTCTTTCGTGAGAAGCTTGTGGACATGGAGTGTGATTTTAAAATTTTAGAAGTGTCCAAGAAAGAGAGTGAGGATATAGTCCAAATTTTGGACAAGAAATAGATGACTCAAAATTTTTTAAGGTTTTTTTACATGCCGATGAGGATAATGATAAATTGTTTAATGATTTAAGGGCACGCGGGAAAATTCTTAGGGATAAATTCACTTTCATTAAGGGGGAGCAAGATAACCTTTTATGAGTCATTGAAAATTGGAAGAAGGAGTCTCTAAAACTTGAAGAGTCTAAATCTTTGCTTGAGTCTAAATATTTAGGTTGAAAGTTGATCTAAGAGACTCGAGTCGTGTTGTAGTGATGGTATTTTATCTGGTCAACTACATCCTAGGTATTAAAAAAGGTCAACCTGAAGGTCCCATTCCTCGTCGTATTTACACGTGCACACTTTGTAGTAGGAAATATCACCTTAGGCTTTTTTCTATGATCTTTAAAAAATACCCTAGGAAGTTGAAGTCTAGTATCCCTTTGGTTCCTGAAACCCAACACATTAAGTATTCATCTATTTGGGTTAGTAAATTCATTTTAGATGCGCTAGATGTTAGACTAGTTGATTCTCGCATGCTTGTTCATGACTCTTCACATACTATATCTTATGGATGATTGCTTGCATGTTTTTGTTTGTCATACTCTAGTTGTGCTTCATGATATATGTTTGCTAGTGCTATGACATATGTACTTTCTGTGTTTTATTTTACTTTTATTGAGTCATAATTAAAAATATAAAAAACAATTGTTTGTCTTTTGAGTTAAAGTTTGTTTAAAAAATTAAAAAATTGTATTTTCTTTTGAAAATTTTGGAAAAACTAAGAAGATTTTTTTATTTTTGTGTATTTTAGTTAACATATTTCGTATGCATATTGGTGTATTTGAATCCAATTCACTTCATAATTTCCATGTGGCTAGGAGATTTGGTTATGATTATAAATACTTAGATTATTATTATTCATGCTTGCATGGAGTTGTTTTGAACTTGATTAGCTTAATGGATTCAACTTTGTATATGCCTCCGCAAACACTTGCACGAGCTTTCTAAACGTTAACTTGACATGTATATTTGAGATTTGTTTGATGTTTTCCCTTCAATTTTGCCATCTGCATGTTTTGTGACTATGGAGAATTTTTGCATGTAAGAACTGTTGCCCGTTAGAATGTTTGTATTATATTGAAAAATATGAGGGTGCACGAAAAAGGACTATGAAAGGAGCAAATCTTCATTACGGGAAAGCCACCGTTGGCAAGAGCCTAATGAAAAGATTAAGGGCCCGTTTGGCAACCCAATTCTAAGGCTTGGAATTGGAATTGGATTGCCAAACGGACCCTAAGGGCAATAAATAAAGAAAAATTTCCAGATGCCAACATAGTTTAGTGTGTTTGATCTTTCACAAAGAAATAACTCTAAAAGAATCGAGAAAAGAAAAGAATAGAAAATATGTCATGCGTTTATCTTTTGAGGGTGTTTAGTTGAAGATCAATGGGATTGCACAATGAATCCTACGTATGCTTAATTTTTCATGACGCTATTGACTTTTAGAACTATCAATATTCTAAGCTTATGTCCATTGTGATTGTTTGTTTATTAAGTTCACCTTATCTTGCCACTTGAGGCTAAATCTTAGTTTTATAAAGTTTTGAGATCAATTAGAACTTCTTGAACATATTTGAGTGTTTGTGTTATAATTCATTTGTATCTAGTTCACACCCCTTTATTCCATCCCACATGTTTAGACACATCAACACTATGCTAGTGTGTAAAGCTTATATGTTTTATGCCGAGTTTATGATCGTTTATACCTATATATATGCCGAATTTTCACTCGTATTTTTTACTTATATTTTATGAGGTATCGTATATTTGAGTCTTTGTGGTTTATATTTAGTCCATGTTTACCATATGCTTAATCATTTGGATTATTTGTGCTTGACTTGCCATGTTGCGTGTTTGCTACACTTTACACCGTTGCATACGTTATTCCCTTCTCCCTAGGATTAAAATTATGGTATCAAATTTTCTCAAATTGGCATTTAATGGGAGATTTAGTTTGGGGGAGTAATTGTTTATGTTATCTTGATTTGTTTATTCCTGAACAAAAAGGGGGAGAAATGTTATCTTTTCTTTGCATGTTTAATATCTTTATCTTAGGGGGAGACATATTACCTAGGTTGAGATTATTTGAGACATTGTTAGATGTTTTTCATTTGTGGATTTATTCTTGTTATATTCCATTTGAATTTGAAGGTGTGTTTAAGCGTGCAGGACTACATGTTTATATTAATGCGCCAAAGTTTTCATGCTTGTGCTTCTGTCTAGCGTCTGTACTATTTTTCCTTTTGGGGTTGGGGAATGAGTCTTTTTAGAGAGCTTTACTGCCCATAGGATTTGTGTTTTGGTTTTGTCCAGGAATAGGCAAAAGGGTATGCTTGTAAGGACAAAATTTTCAATCCACTCAATTTGTATGTAATTGGCATAATTATGGACAAAACTGTTTGAGTCATAGGATAGAATTTGAGTTGATCCCATAAGCCTATGACGTTGTTTGATGAAGATGTAGTGGCCAAGATTCAAAGATGGGTAGGTCGTGTCGTGTTTAGTGCCCAGAATATCTTCACATTTAGCAAGAATCTCATAAGTATGAATGCGTTTTAAGAAAAATATTTTTTTAGTTTATTTTCATTAGAACGATTTTTATATCTTGTTCAAACGTGTCATTCTTGTTAGGACAAGGATCAAGTGAACATCAAATGAGGATGTTCTGCCAAGAAGAACCAAAACTTGTTAAAAGCTCGTTTGAAGCTGGTTCAAACGAGATTGTATTCTTGTTCGAACGAACTCCGGTTTTTGTTCAAATGAGATGTTATTCTCATTCGAATGGCCCTAATTTTCATTCGAATAATTGGCCATCTCTAAAAAATGTAAACAATATTTAAGGCGCTGTGGACTCAAAATTTTTGAGGACTTTTGGCAAAAAATGTTTTCCAACCTATTTACAAAAGTTCCAAGCCCCAAGTTTCACCCTATGTGTTTTAATATCCAAGTTCCATAATTCCTATCCTTTGATATCTAAAGTTTACATACCGATATTTATTTATTTTATCTGGAGATAAATTGTATCATACGACGTGATGATTGCAGTGTTTGACGGTTGTTGAACCTCATCAGTGGATACCGAGGCGTGCGTGGACTCGTGTGCTATGGTAGATTGCGTGGGTGGATTCCTACATTTCACTATGGATGAGAGATTTAAGATAGAAGAACGTCAAGGCTTGTGGGTAATCTAGTTGTTGTGTAAGTCTACTATCTATGCTTTGTAAAACTGTATCATAGTGAAATGTTTGGCTGAGCCCTCCAAAGTTTTTCCCTTTCTGGTTTTTCTCGTACATCGGCATCTTGTGGATTTATTTATTTTGTCTTCCTATCACCTTAGATGCATACTATTGGATAATAATATAAAATCTAGTAAATTTGTTTTCCACAAGAAATGTTTAAAATCCGTGCTAAGATTAATTGGGGTAATCAAGTTTAAAGTTTCAATCTTTAAAAAACCTAAAAATATTGGACTTTTGTTTATTCGAACCATATTGCCTAAATGCACATCGTAGGGGCCTTCTCATCATCAAACAAGAGTCCCATAACTTGGCCCCTAATATAGAAGTGAGCTTAAAATGCTTCACGATCGTTACACAATGACCTCCTCAAATCCTTAGTGGACCTTTATGAGATGAAATATGCAGTGTTTTGTATGAAGCCTCTCAAGTCCCTCAATCTGGATGGGCACAACACATATTCTACTAACATTATTGAGATAAGGTCAACACTTTAGTTGCAAGGTTTATTAACTCCTATTTAACCCAAAAGTTCTTTCTTATTCACCTCAACAAGAGTTATGTGACCCTCATCCCCAAAGTGGATAATCTCGAGATTATATTGCAGTTTTGACCGCTCTTTGTAATTTTTCTTACAAAATTCTCTCCAAATTCTTGTTCAATAGATTGAGACTAACCTTTATTAGAATAATGAGCAACTACCAATCTAGTTTCATTATAGGTATACATATATTGGATAATAATATCATCATCCAAGATATTATTCATAGTTTGGAGAGTAGTAAGGGAAAACCCGATAGGACCAAATCCAAGTTTAATGTGACTATTTACTCGCAATGCCCACCCTTTAAAAACCTTCATGACTATCGAAAACCCCACCCAACCCCTAATCAACAAACGAGACAACCCATATCATCCCATTAGACCACCCCACTGCCTAAAGCTCATTCGATATTAGTTACCGAACACCAATGCCTACTTTGTTGTTAGTAAAACTCAGGTTAAGTTACCACAAGCCCAATAACATACTCAATCTATTTCTATCGCCCCGATAAACCCATTGAATGTGGGGAAATACTACATGCAAAAGGTTCGCGAGTGCATCCACCAACCTCTTAAGTTTCAGCCAACAATTCAATTTGGCCAGTTCATGGATGGAGATGAATTTCCCCCAACACGCATGTCATTATATGGGGACGTCCTATGATCGATTCTCAAGAAATGGCACTCAAATTCATCTCCATATAATTTACGTACCCAAATATAACCCTATTCGTCCCCATTAAGCTACACATTTGTGTTATTTGTTGCAAAAAGGGTCACCAAATTGATGAGTGCCCCTTACAACCTGAAGATGAGCCTGGTTATTCACTGATTCAAGAGAGGAAATAGGGTTTTGACGCCCCACCCATATTTTCGCTATTTACAGGCGCAAGCGACTTGAATTTGATGACGGTATAGAGGAAGATCCATTAAAACACCCACGGGGGTGGGTGGGGGGTGGGGGTGATCACTTGTCATATGTGTTTTGGCTTCTTGCTAGAAGCCTTTATGGGCCTATCATCTGAGTTGATGTACTAATGTCTAATGGTCACCTTAATCCCGATGAGTTTATTAATTGGCTTGATTGAATGAATAAGGTGTTTAAACACAAGAAACTTTCTGACTGCATGTGTGTTCAACTCGCCGCCACCAAGCTATAGGTTTTTGCTAAAGTGTGGTGGAAACATAGTTCAGTTCTATTTGTTATATCAATAACCCCTAATCAACACTTTACCGTAAATCAAGGCAGACATGCGAGCATTTTCCATACCCCCAAGCTTTGAGAGATATATCTTTACTAGAGTCCAAGGTCTTTGTTATGGCACATCTACAGTGATGACCTATAGGGAGAAGTTCTAGATATTGTGTACCCATAATCGTTTGGGGGAAGCCAAGGAGTAGATGATCAATCATTATATTCACGACCTTCATACTTCTACCCATTAGTATTTGAGCCTATGCAATATTCTGACATGTGTCAAAGCTATCGAGTATGAAATCAATGTTTAAGAGCACTACCAAAGTTCATTCACCTTATCCGAGCCAGAATCCCTCCACTACCTAAAAAGGCGGCCGATGCTCCCAATAGAGCTATGAAGTTCCGCACTTATGGCATGTTTGGCCACCGAGATTTGTAATGTCCTAAAAGAAGGAATAAGCTTGTTCTTGTGATTGATGACATGGATCCTCCCAAGGAAGAAAAAGAGTATATGGTGAAACATAATGCATTGATCGTATATGGTGTTTTACTTGAGCCCAACACTGACAATGTCCCCCTATGAGTATGAGGATAAACTCTTTTCAAAGGGGGGGAGAGGGATGTGAATTAATGAGAGTATATTTGTCATTTTTAGTTATTTTATTGCCTAATCATGTCATTTTTCCTTATTTTCTTGAATAATATTAATAGAGGTAGTAAATGCTATTTCAAGAATTATGTAATAAGAATGATCTAGATCATGTGATGTTATAGTATGAACCTTTAGTGATGTCACCTATGACATCGCATTCCCTAATTAAATAGGTCATTATAGATTCTTCCCCTGTCCTTATAAATATCTTCACCCCTTTTGTGGCAAATTATTCAATTAATAGATGTTTTGAGAGTTGTCTTGTTTTTGAGTGCTATTGACACCATTTAGGTCAATAAAAGCCAAAAAAGAAGATAAATAATAATACTAAACATAAAAAAAATGCGGCAATAACAATATGTATCTCTAAATATAATAATTCAAATTTGATGAAATTTTTATGTTCCTCCCACACAAAATTTAATATTACATCTTTCACAAGAAACCCCCTTATTCACAATGATATAACACTCTCACTAACTCTACCGCAAAATAGTAAATGATTTCTCTTAAATATTCTTTTGGCCTTGACCTGATCTTCTGGACCTATTATATGAGAATGCACACAAAAGATTCTTTCTCTCTAAACTAATATACCTCTCATTTTATGAGTGCTTGCAGAAATTGATGTCTTTTTTGGCACATTAAGTGCCTATTAGGGGTTGACATGGGTAGGTTTGGTTCGATTCCATACCGAAACCTAAACATGAACCTATGTACTTCAGTTTCGCATTATTGGAACCATACCCAAACCATCATGTTATGGAACTAAACCAAACCAAACCAACCATGGTTCGATTTGGTTCGGTCCGGTTTGTAGTCTTGTTTTTGTTTAGGTTGCTTCAGATTTCTTTATAGTTCTATTTATTTTTGGAAGCCTAAACTAGTAAAATATTACGCTAAAATATCATAAAATTTAAACACATGTAACTAAGTTAACACAAAAATTAACATGTATTTACCAATGATAAAATCTACCATTACTTCCAAGTTTAAAGTTTCAAGTGCCAACCATAAAAATTAATAGTTAAGAGTACATTAGTTGTAGTCACAAGTTCCAACAAAAAGAAAAGAAAAAAAGAAAGGCTGGTCCTTCAAAATTGCTGAAGGTTTTTTAGGTATGAGAAAAAAGGGCATGAGATGAGAGGTCTTTGTTTTGAAACCCGATAACTAAAACCCTTATTCCATGTTTGAAAAAAATAGTCTCCCATATTTTTTTTATTACTTTTAATAATTATACCTGAAGAGTGCCCAATATGTGTGTTTTAAACAAAACCAATTTTTCTCCGAAAAAGATCCAACTTTTAAATGTGCACCAAATCAAGTTGTGAAAAACCCAATTCTTACTTTAAACCAATTTTATCTTGATTAATCCTAAACATGCATCTAGTGATTAAATCAAGTAAAGTAAAGTAAAGAATACTCACAATGCCGGATGTACAAGGAAAAAACCCAAAACGAGAAAACAACCTCGGACGACCCAAGCCAGACAATCACTATGCACAATGGTTTTACAAAGACAGATTAGCCTTACACTAAGACTCGATCCCCATGGGTCTTGACTCTCCTTCTGATCTTTAACCGATCTTTAATAGTGCCCATGCAGAAATTTCATCTTCCACGATACCTGTCCATAATACACGCTTTCACGCATGTCTCGGTGTCCACCGAATGGCTTTGATTCGTCTACGATGTCGAAGACGATGTCCGTCGCTTCTTCATCACAAAACCCTTTGATGTTCAATATGTAGAACAACCAACTTTGGTGCAACAAGATCACTTAAACAGATAAGAATGATAACTCAGATCTTTGCAAACTCTAAGGATGTGTTTAAGACTTTTAAACCTTAGAAAACATGTGCAAAACAAGTTTCTGGTCGAATACTGTTTTCTAGAAGGCACAGACGCGAGACTATAATGAAAACACTGTTTAAATAGGATTTAAACACCGTCTCGAAAAAGGTGTCGTTCGAATGACTTGAGGAACTCGTTCGAGAGACATCCTATCTTGTTCGAACGAGATTGGATGTCGTCTGAACGACAGAGCAAAAGTTTGACTTTTTATTTAAAATGTCTCTTTCAAAGAGAGATCCAAAAATGTCAAACTCTTTTACGAGCTTATCATCATAAAACGTAGTGTAAACCTTTAAAACACTTTTAAAACATTTAAAAACATTTTTCTTTATAAAAATTAGATCCTTATCTTTTATAAAATAATTCTGAGCGCCATTAATTATACGCATTCATACCTGAGTGATCTCGGAATGAAATTAACTTTGAAGACGATTTAAACTTGAACCAATTAAACTTCAGCATGATTTACTTCTTTGAAGCTTTGCCGCAACGCCTTCAATTTCTTCATTACGTCATAGACCAAGTTACATCATAGACCAAGTAAGATCGTGACAAAATAAAATTCTCCCTATGAGATATTGCAAGCACAGTTTTGTTCACGGAATTAAGTCAAAACAATACAGGGACTCAATTAGAAATTTATGTCCTTACAATACCCATATATTGTGTATATATATATAATTAAAAATATAGGTTTTTACGGTCTATTCCCTTGATTAGACATTTTGGACGTTTTAATCGGTTCAAACAAATTTTAAACAATTAGGTCCATATAAATACCTTTTTCAGTCATTTAATTCATTTTGTTATCATTGACCTAATCAACGATTGGCAACTCCCCCAATAACTTGCGATCTTCTTTCTTCTTTTGACTTCTCTTCAACCTGTTCTTCTTCTTCTTTCTTTCCTTTCTCTCTAAGAAAGAATACATTAATTCTTTCGAAGAAGAAAGTACATCAATATTCCTTCTTTTCCCTTGTCTCCAAGAAGCGAATACATAAATACATTTACCTCTTACAAGTTTTATTTTGTTTACGAAATAATACATCAATTTTAGACTACATTTACCTCTATCATAATTCGATCATTTGTAAGTTTATATTTGTTATTAACAATTATTTTGTATGTCGATCAATTATAATAGGAGTACGTATTTGGTTTCGATTCAATCAAATCATTGTAATTGTATAATGCATGTGCTGGAATAACTTCAATATTGACTGAATGATTTGATTATGTGTTTTAATAATGTGTTTTGTAAATTTATATGAATATGTTTTGACTGTGTGTTATATGTATTTGGTTTCGATTCAATTAAATCATTGTAATTGTGTAATACATGTGCTGGAATAACTTCAATATTTGCTGAATGGTTCGGTTTTTTGTTTTAATAATTTATTTTGTAAATTTATATGAATATATTTTGATTGTGTGTTTTGATGTATAAACGTAAAACATCAAGACATTGTGTTTTGATTTTCTAACAAGTTGTATATGTATATGTTTTGATTATGTATTTCATATGTGCGTGTACTTTATGTTATAATGTTGTGTCATAAACATAAAGTATACACATATGTATAGAGCTCACAAAAAAATTTCAATAAAGTACCTGCATAAAGATATAAAGTACACGTGAAATTATACTGATTTATTCTCATTGTGTTTTGATTTTCTAACAAGTTGTGTATGTATATGTTTTGATCGTGTGTTTTATATGTACGTATACTTTATGTTATAGTGTTGTGTCATTAAACATAAAGTAAATGCATATGTATAGAGCTCACAACTAAATTCCAGTAAAGTAGATGCATAAAGATATAAAGTACACATGAAATTATACTGATTTATTTTCATTGTATTTTGATTTTCTAACAAGTTGTGAATTTATATGTTTTGATTGTGTGTTTCGTATGTGCATGTACTTTATGTTATAGTGTTGTGTCATAAAACTCAAAGTACATGCATATGTATATAGGCTCATAATAAAATTGCAGTAAAGTACACACATAAAGACATAAAGTACACGTGAAATTATACTAATTTATTCTCATTGTGTTTTGATTTTCTAACAAGTTATGTATGTATATGTTTTGATTATGTGTTTCATATGTCCATATACTTTATGTTATAGTGTTGTATCATAAAACATAAAGTAAACGCATATGAATAGAGCTCACAATAAAATTACAGTAAAGTACACGCATAAAGATATAAAGTACACATGAAATTATACTGATATATTCTCGTTGTATTTTAATTTTCTAATAAGTTGTGTATGTATATGTTTTAATTGAGTGTTTTATATGTGCATGTAATTTATGTTATAGTGTTGTGTCATAAAGTATAAAGTACATTCATATGTATATAGCTCACAATAAAATTGCAGTAAAGTACATGCATAAAGATATAAAGTACACGTGAAATTATACTGGTTTATTCTCATTATGTGTTTTGTCATTATTTTGGCAATATGTTAATGTTCATGTAGTTTGTTACTTAATTTCATGACTTAATAGACTTATTATGTTTTAACTGGGCATGTGTTTGTTAGCCCGCGCCAATGACATTAACCAACCTTGACCTTTAGATAAAGCATTTTTGTTTTCTAATTCAATGCAGGTTATAATGGAAAGTTGTAGGATTTTGAGGAGGTGTTATTTGGATAATATGGCTTGCACTGAAATATTTGAAGCAGATTTATGAATTTAAAAATTGGGACTTTTTCCATTCAAGTACTCGTTTAGAGATGAAAATCGGTTCATGTTGGTTTGTGCCAAAGATGTTCACTATATGTTGCGATCTCAAGTGATTGTTAAAGTCGATTTTATTTGGATATATGTCTTTGATTTAGGAGCTTTGACCACTAATACAATTCATGAACGAGTCGAATAGACTTATAGAATTTGAGAACGGGTTAATTGCATTCATACAAGTTTCAAGAGGGATGACTTCAGTGGTACAAGTAGAGAAAGGGTTGAATGTTTATCATAGACCACAGTAATTGATCTTAGTAGTGGTATTGAAAAAGATTTTTATATTTGAGGTGTGGAGTCGAGTACATCAAAATTTAATCTTTTAAATGATTGGAAGACATATATAAGTCATGAAGAGTAGTGTTTTGAAGGAGGTGTGGTTGAGTTTTGAGATAAATTGCAAAAGTATGCTTTTGAGGTTGATTTCAATTATGTAAATTTGAAGAATGATAAAACTCGGGTGATAGCAGAGTGCTTTAAAATGACAATTGAGAATTGCATGTGGCGAGTTCATGCTTTATTATCTTCAATAAATGGTTACTTGTATATACGAAGTTTGAAAAATGAGCATACATGTATAGGTGTCTATTGTAGTCCATAAAGCAAAATGATGGACTCCAAGTTGGTTTCAACATTGCTGGCTGATGAGCTTAGGGACGAACCATTGCTGAGGTCAATTGATGTAGTAAAACATACGAAGAAGAACAATGGTATTGATATAGGCTATCAATATGCATGGCATGAGAAAGAGATGGTTGCTACTGAGTTTCATGGTGATGAAAAGGTTTATTATGCATTAATCAACGATTATATGGTACTTCTATTGCAGTATAATCCAAGATCGCATTACATTCTTGACGTCGAAACGAAGAGTAAATTATTCAAGAGAATTTTTGTAATGTTTGCAGGATCCATTCACGGATTTCAGTACTGCAGGGCTGTTTTGTTTCTTGATGGTGCATTTTTTTTGTGTTTGTTCTTTGGAAAGAATGAAAAGTACACACTTAATATTGTAAAATATGTGTGAACTTCTTTTTACCTTTACGTGTACTTTATAATGTTATGCATTTACTTTGAGATTCTGTGTTTATTATTTACAAATAATGCTAAGTACACGCATAATATTGTAAAGTATACATGCACTTTTTTTTTAATTTTACGTGTACTTTCTAATGTTATGCGTGTACTTTAGAATTCTTTATTTGTTCTTTGGACATAATGAAAAGTACACACATAATATTGTAAAGTACATGTGAAATTCTTTTTACTTTTACGTGTATTTTCTAATGCTATGCGTGTACTTTGGGATTCTTTGTTTGTTCTTTGGACATAACGAAAAGTACATGCATAATACATGCTTTAGCCCATAAACCTAAACATTCAAACAATTTACGTGTAATTATATTAATATATATTTATTATATCGTATAGCCTACGTATTGTATGGTCCATGCCAGTGGCACCATTATTATAGTACATCGTATATTGAATCATAATTTATTTTATTATGATATTTTTCATTACGTTTTCAGGCATTTATCCTCTTGTATATGCTATTGATGATTCAGAGACGAAGGATAATTAGATTTGGTTTATCATTAATTTACATGATGCACTAGCTCATCAAGATCGAAACATCACATTTATATCCAATCAAGACAATGGTCTAATTGAAGATGTTTCTAAGATCTTCCCGATGTCTGCACATTCCTACTGTAGTCGTCATTTACAAAGAAGTATAAAGAAAAGAATATGGGGGAATTGTGGGAACTTGCGAAAGAAGACTGTGAAAGATTATATGCATTGTGTATATGCTGTAATAGTCTACGAATTTAAGAAGAACATTGATGACCTGAAGAAGGAAGGGGGAACTGGTGTTGCAAATTTCCTTAATAATTTGCCTGCAGTTCGCGTGCAAATTTCTGCGATAAACGGTATGGTGACATGGCATCTAGTGTTGTGGAATCATTCAACTCTTGAATCTCAGAGGAAAGGCATTTACCAATAATGAATATGTTGGACAAACTGAGGATCAAGATTATAAATTTCAAGGCAAACAAACTAGGTGAATATGAAACATGGACAAATGAGTTGTGTCCTATTTTTTTAAAGTTACTGAATGATAATTGGAATAAAATCGAAATTGGAATATTAGGAGCTCAAGTAAACATGTATTCAAATTTCATTCAGATGTGTGGTCCACTGTTGACTTAGAACATGGAATTTATTCTTGTAAGAGTTGGCAGCTAAGGTGTTTTCCATGTTCTCATGCTGTTTCTATTGTATGGAGGATATGGGCAACTATTTATGTGTATATTGAGGATTACTATAAGGTTTCTTTTCACAAACAATCATACTCATAACTTATAGTTCCTCTTCCTGATTTGATGTCCCTAAACATTCTTATACATGTAAATCCAACCATCCTTCCTCTAATGACAAATAGACCAACTGACTTGCCAAGAAATATGAGAATAAAGTCTGTTGATGATGTCACAGTTAGGGAAGTTACTTACTGTAGGTGTAGTAATACGAGTCATTACAGATCTACATATGAAGAACCCATTTATTATTGTTCAATTCATTCATTGTAACAATAGTTTTCAATAAAATTATTGAAGAACTTGTTCGAATACATAAATGTAATTTTACTTTCGAGTATTCATTTATGTTGTTTTTGCTTGTGAATGGGATCTATGTGAAGTACACACACATTTTCTTAATAATATTAATGTGTACTTTATATAATATTGGGTGTACTTTAGATTTGTGTTAGTCATTTTGGACAGTACAAACTACAAGCAGAATTCAAGTAAGTAAACGTAGAAGTTACTCAAGATTATACGTGTAGTTTCAATAGATTAAAGCACATATAGTGTTTACTTATGATTTTGTGTAGCCTACATGTATTATGGTTCGCGCCAGTGGCAATATTATCAGAGTATAGATGTTTATGATCAAAATGACAAGACACGCATGACAAAAAATGAATTCATTTATAATGGAGAAAAAATATACAAAATATTTTAGACAAAATGAGAAACAAAATCAAACATCAGAAAATGAATTTGAAAAATAATTAAAACCCTTGATGGGGTTTGGAAGAGAGGCGATAAAATTCGAGAACTTGAATTTTCTTCTCCTACGCATATATGCGCCAATTGAGTTCTTCCCTTTTCTCCCTTAAATTTATAATATTCGTCATGACCTCATTTGTGTATAAATTCATGAGGTCTTAGTGTGTTTCTGGAGGCTCCTCATCCTCTTGGAACAAGTCAAAAGGGATGGTGGGATTCCATAACAACCTTAATTAAAGTAGCATGTAAAAGCATCAAATTCTTTTTGGTATGAGTAAATCTCTTCCTCAACCCTTTGCAATGATCTTCTTGCCATGTTTTCATTATCAATACTACTTCTCAAAGCCTCTGATGGGATAACCATTTTTATTTATTTGTAATTGAATTCGTAATGGTAGAGAAAAGAACAACGTTAGGTTTTTATAAGCCAAACTAAAGCTATTTATTTATGCGGTCAAAAATAGTTGGGGGATGTTGAGCCTAATAAATAGGGCAGTTTTTGGGCATACTGGTTGATATGAATGAACTAATGAACGTATAAACTTCCTAGATTTGAATTAGTTAGGGGATGTTGATCCTAATAAATAGGATAGGTTATGGGTGTACTGGTTGATATAAATGAACTAAAGAACATGTGTGAACTTCCTAATTTTGACATTTAAAATTATTATCAATGTGTAAAGTTCTTACTAATTAGATTTAAATAGTAAATTTAAATAATAAAGTAAATGTGATTGGAAAGAGACTATAACAAAAGTACACGCATATATAAAGAACCCAATTAATTATAGTATGTCATATATGGTACTATAATGAGTACAAAACAATTTACAATTTGTAAATATAGTATGTTGTTGTAGTAATTTAGAAATAATTTACAAAACAATTACAATTTAGAACCATTGTTTTTTGACCTGCGTGTACTTTCTTATGAACTGCGTGTACTTTAAGAATATGTGTTTGTTATTAGAAAATAATGCTAACTTCACGCATAATATTGTAAAGTACACGTAAACTTCTTTTTACTTTTACATGTACTTTTTAATGTTATGCGTGTACTTTGTGATTCTTTATTTCTTCTTTGGACCAAATGAAAATTACACGCATAATTCATAAGGTGCGTGTACTTTATATGGTTTACTCCATAAAATTAAACATTCAAACAATCTGAGTATACTAATGTTAGAATATAGTTATTATTTTGTATAGACTACGTGTTGTATGGTCCGCATCAACGACACCATTATTTGAGTACATCGTATATGGGACTATAATGAATACAAAACAAAAAAAATTACAATTATTTTTTCTTATACGAACCATCAGTAAATAAAATTTCAATAACTATATAAGCTCTACGTTGCAGCAATTTGCCATCTTGAAATGATGTTATGAGCTCAATCCATTTGGTAATTCGTTATTTGTAGTTTATACAGAAGACCCTGCAGTCAACACTGAAATTAAATATATATATATATATATATATATATATATATATATATATATATATATATATATATATATATATGAATTAGTATAATATGAATGAAATTTGTTTAAATGTGTCTTGATGAATTATAAGTGTACTTATTCAAAAGTGCGTGTACTTTATACATATGATGTTTTCACTTACTTATTGTATTGTTTCGGGTATTGATGATCTCTATTTAGTTGAAATTTGAGATCATGACTCAACAATCATCTTATTATTCTTTTTTCCTCTTCAGTTAGGGCATCTTCTAATATGTATCCTTCAAAGGTTCTTTTAATAACACCTGTTTTATTTAATTCTTTGTCTTCCGTTTCCAATTTATATAAAGCTTCTTGGAAAGCATCAAACTGTTAAGAAAAAACTACGAGTGTATATAAAATACAAAAGTACATGTAATGTAACTAAGTTTAGCATCTTTGAAGAATAATGTGATTTGTATAATGTCCTCCGACCGAAGGAATTCCATATGGACAACTTTATTTTCTTATTTGTATATGGTTAACAATGTGAAATGTCATGCTCCATGTATAATTGGAATGAAGAAAGTATCACAAGTGTCTAAAAATTTAAGAGGGGGTTTGTATATACTCTCCCGCTTCCCACTTTCATCATTTTTTCGAACGACTTCCTATTAAAAGTTATAGATTTGTTAGTAAGAAATAAAATGATAGCACTTATTTGATAGTTATGGATAAAGCTTTAGGTTTTATTTTCCTTACCCAAGCATGTGTGTTTAAAGTGTGTGTAGTTTGAAGCCCTTGCTTTCTCATTTTATTTTTTATTATTTCACTGAAGGCGTGAATTATCTTTTTCACACAATTAAAAAAGTAAGGATTTAATAATGAAAATTTAATAAATGTCTTATGTTTATATTACATACTTGTTTGATATTTAATCGCCTTTCAGTACTTCTTTCATATCGTTGCTCCAAATGAAGGATTCTTCTCCCTTATAGAGAAATAATGATTAGGCATAAATATTGTGTATTTATCCCCTTAATTTAGAGGTTTTCATCACCTCGTGTTACGTAAATGTGACACCCCGCCTAATTAAATACCGGGAGATCACTCCTTTATTAAATTAAAATCAAGGTGAACAGTTGGTTCATTCTTAGCATCACTGTCATAAAAATACTTTTCCAATTTAAACACCCTAAATAATTAAGCTAAGTGTCAAAACCCTTTAAAACCTTATTCTCATTTTATTAAATCCGGTTATAAATCCTTAAACCATTAACATCTAAAGAGTCACACATTAAGAATAAAAATAGAATTGAACATACACGAATTTAATCATCAATAATAAATCCCAACATTTACAAGACTAAAGGAAAACATCCTAACAGTAATAAATCCTGAAATAAAGGTACTGAAAATAAAAATTTCAATCTCTGACAATACCAACTAAATAATAGAAAGAGGGCAACACATGCCCCTGCTGGATAAAACTGAACTAGGAGTAGAATCAAATGGATGAAGTCGTCTAAATGACAGGCCTGCAACTCCCACCTAAGCTGCAGCACGTTCCTTCCAAAGGACCCTAAGTAAGACGCCCCTGTGGCTGGGCACCTGTAATACATACATATATATACAAGAGATAAAAGGAAAAAGAAACGGGTCAGAGCCCGATAGTGTATTTGATTTAAAAATTCGTTTAGCAAGTATTTAAATTGATTACAGGCTAATGCAACAACATATTAGTGCGATACTCTTTTGATAAATTCTCACCTCTCTTCTAATGTGCACACCTATTGCACTAACCTTCCCAATGGTCTATCTAGTCATATACCACACTATCTTTCCCCGATGATTTAACTTATCTTAGGTTATTCGCAGGATTTACAACTGAACAACACAAGTATTTAAAAAGATTTGAATTTGTAACCAAGGTTCTCCTTTTAACTTTATTAATCAATAAAGTTTTCCACTGTCATATTATACTTTCTCAAAACAATTATTTATAATTTGAGTCATCAACCATGTCCTACATATCAAATCACTGTAAGCAGTTCCAGATTTCAGATTTTCATATATATATTAACTACTCGTATAATATATATATCATAACAGCACCCCACATAAAAACTATGGTGCGGGCATACTCTGCTATCCAATCCCCGTATCAATCGTACTAAAGGGAATACAAGTTCGTAATCACTCTTGAACTGTATAAATACATACACAAACAACATTGAGGCGAAGCATAGTTTCCAAGTCCAAGAGGTCAGTACATACCCTCACGTCTCTTAGGACCGTGACTACCGATTCGATAGCCTGTACCTAGGATTCCTATCTTCTAGGGTACGAGTCAATATCCCCCATAAGGCACACGAGATAAGATCGTCCCAGCGCGGTAACCTCAGGGATAGCAAGTAGCGCGGGCATGATTTTCATAAGTATATAATATATGCATACACAATCATATAAATATACCACTTTTATTATATCAATTTAGGTTTATCCCATAACCCACATTCACAACATTTATCCTTATTTTCCCATTATTATTTATCAAGTGTAATGGTTCGTTTTAACTTTAATTCGAAGGGTTTTTCCAACTTACTACGTAACCCTCATGGACTCTATTCTTCCAAATGTACAATTCAGTAAATATCCATTTATGTTCCAACGTAACTCTCTCTTACATGTCTCTCCCCTTTAATATATACTTACATTATCCCTTATGCAAAATATCCCAAAAATATAGATTTCGCCTTACATTAAAGGGTTTTGAATTTTATTTTCAAAGATGAGAATTTCAAACGGTTTCGAAATCGAAATTAAAATGGAGTTTTAATTGAATTTTTTTTATTACTTAGAAGAGTCCTCAAAATATAAAACTCTCTAAGAATCCTCAAAACATAAAACTTTCTAGTAAAAATAATAGTTTTAGAAATCCGACCGTCTGATCAAGCTGAATTTTTGTCAGCAGTCCTGTCTCGCCATTCGCTACAACATACTAAAATTTCAAGCGATTCCAATGGTTCGATCATCCGAAATAATTTTTTTTAGTGTTTGTATCTGATTAGAACTCTTTTCTTAATCAAACTCTTAATCCTTTACATGACAAAGGGTTTCCAGAATATCATTTAAGTCATCACTACATGCAAATTTCCCATCTCAAATTTGGTTTTTCTTCCATAAATCTCATCCTAATAACTCCTAAACTAATATGGATGATGCATCAACGAAATAAGCAAGATAAAAACTTGCCTGGGATTTTTAGAAACCTGGTTTGGTGTTGAATTTGGTGTGGTTGCATTCCCCGTCTCGCAATCTACGCGTTGGCGGTGGCGGCGGTGCAAACGGTTGAGTTTTGAGCCTTGGAATGCCTTGAGAGCTCTCTCCTCTCCTCTCCTCTCTAATGGCCGTTCTAGTGTTTTGAGTTATCTAACCCTAGGAGATAACCTAAACATTTGATATAACCCCTTTAATTTTCGTGGGTTTAATTACCCAAAAATACAAAATGACTAAAATGCCCTCCCGGGGTACTAATTAGGCCTAAAAACGCCCCGAGACCCAAATCAAACCCCCGGGTATACTTTTTTGACTATCTTGACCCTTCTGGACGCGTTGGCGCACTCAAAATGACCATACGAACAACCTATAAAATATTCACTTTTATTAATCCACATTTAGTCCCGACACGACACAGGCGCGTCCCGACTTAAATTTCCACAATTGTCATTTTATTCACACGTGACAATATTATAAAAATAAATCTCATATATTACTACACTCATCCAGTAATATTCAACAAATAAAAAATTTCCAATAATTACTAACTCTCGTCACGCTAGTAAATATTTAAAACAACATTCCGGATTAAAATTAAATTAATTTATCTCAATTAAATTTAACAAATCCTTAAATTTAAAAGCTATGAAAATACGGGGTATTACATTAAAGTCCATTGATTTCTTTCATATTAGTGCTAATAACCTTTTCTATGCAGCGCATTGAGTTTTGTGTATTTCTCATACATTTTGCAGGAAATTCATTCAAGAGAAGAAAGGAGAAAACTCAAAGTCGAGAAAGAAAGATGAAATGCAAGATAAGGAAAGTTGAGGGGAGATTTCATAATTTTACA
This sequence comes from Sambucus nigra, assembly GCA_949130495.1. Taxonomy (NCBI): domain Eukaryota; kingdom Viridiplantae; phylum Streptophyta; class Magnoliopsida; order Dipsacales; family Adoxaceae; genus Sambucus; species Sambucus nigra. Next base: position 424,124,023 of record OX422217.1, read on the forward strand.
CTCAGAACTGGACACGAAATCCCCGAAGAAGTTAAAGTTTGTGGTCCCATGAGCACATAGGAAGAAACGGTGTCTAATTCCAAGTTACGAGTGAAAAGTTATGAAGGTTTGAAGTTGGGAAGAAATCATGGAAGAAGAAGCAAAAAGAGAAGAAAAGATGTAGAAAAATTTCCTAGCTCAAAAGTTCCTGGCAATACTGGAAAAGCAAACTGGTTCTCCCCCATAAAGCATAGGCAATCCAAACCAATTCGGCGGGCGAAAAATAAAATTTTTTATTTCAAAAATAAAGATGTGCATGAGAGGATAACTTAATAATACGTCATTATTTTTTTTTGGAGACCAGATATTAGGCAACGAGGTTTTTGATAGCTTTAGAGGGTTCTTGCACCCAAGAACGCTAGAGTTTCACTTTCTTCAACAAATATTCAAGTTCTACGCCATTAATCCAAGGTTTTGTTTCCAAAGTTTGTATTCTTCATCTCTATTCTTTTAGTTTAACTTTTATTTGCATGTTTTTCTTATTTTCGGATATTCCAATAAGTGTTTGCATGTTTAGAACTGTTCTCTTTATAATTATGTACCCATACACATTAGATTTTATATTTTTCATTAGATTCAACAAGTCTAGCTAAGTTTTTAAGGGTTGGGGTGCATGAACCCCACCCGATGTAATTCACCATAATGGGAAATAGACTTTTGAATTAAAATCTTAAGTAAATCATGTTGCATAACTATTGCAACCGTTGTAGGACTTTTGATCTCGCTTGTCCTAGGTAACCGATATGTTTAAGAGTGGGACGTACATATCAGTTAATGCAACACCGCTTTATTCTTGCCTTTGATTTCACATGGTGCGGGATATGACCCCTCATATATGGAATGCTTATGATTAATAAAGACTGGGTTCATTTAAAATCTTACTTCGGAATCTAGTATCCTATGAAGTGAATTACTAGGGTGAGGGGGATTGTAACCCAATCTCATTTTCTTATCTCATAGTTAAATCTTTAATCCATTTATCAACAGCATTTCGTTTAATTAACGTAGTTGCATATTGTTAGTTCTTAGTTTCATTAGTTGTTACTCTAAAATTTGCATCTAGTCGTAGTTGTTTCATCCCCCTAATCATCTTTTCATTTCTTTTAGATTCAAAGCTAGGATTCCTTCAACTTTCGAACATCACAACAAATTTGTTCATCCTTTTTCCCTGAGGATCGATATCCGACTTATCTGGATATTACTTGAGCGATAGGCTTGCACTTGAGCCTACATAGCACGCACACTGGACACATTTGTGGTCGCGTTAAGTTTTTGGCGCCGTTGTCGGAGAGTTAGGTAGACTTAGGTTAGATCGAGTCAATCTAAAGCTTAGACCAAAAATTAAAAAAAATAATAAAAAAATAAAAATCCAAAAAAGTCATTTCTCAAAAGCCTTTAATGCAAAATTCTGAACATACTCAAACTCCTCAAAATACTCCAACCAGAATTCATGAAAATCCAATTGTTGAGTATAATTCTGACAGTCCCCACATGCCTCGCGTTCCACAGTTTTGGTTTCCACTTCCTACTCCCGATCACTCTATTCCTAGTCACACTCTGAGTCAATCCTTGAGTCACACATCTAGGATGCCGAGTGAGAATTCTGAGTCATTTAAAGAGAGAACGATGTCTGATGCCACTAGTTTTCGCACTGGATAGGGAAATCCCCCTATCGTCCCATTTAAGACTTACTCTTTCCTGAACGAATTGTCACCCCTAGTTGCATTTTACTTCCGTATAATTCCAGCCAGTTCCACTTTCGCAATGAGATGATACAAATTCTCCCTACTTTCCATGGACTCGATTCGGAAAAACCATACCTTCACATAAGAGAGTTCGAAGAGGTGTGCGATACATTTAGTGACCAAGCTTGCACGCAGGATGTCATTCGCCTAAATCTTTTCCCTTTTTCCTTAAAGGATAAAACTAAGACTTGGCTATGGTCTCTACCCCCGAACTCCATTATTTACTGGAGGGATATGCAATCCAAATTTCTCTTAAAATTCTACCCACCGCACAAGACAAACTCTGTCAAGACTCAAATTCAAGCTTTTCGACAACAAGATAATGAGCCTTTTGACAAGTCTTGGGAATGATTTCAAGAGTTGGTAAGCGCATGACCATATCATAAATTTGAAAAACACCACTTAATCTCTTTCTTCTATAATGGGTTGACAGTGACTTCCAAACAACTTGTACAAACTATGTGTGAGCGACCATTCTGGGAATTAGACACTAGTGATGTTGAGTCCAATCTTAAGTACGTTGCAGATACTACTCAAGCATGGGACACATCTGATCTGAATACCCAAGTACGACCTAGACAAGCATCTATCGCTCTGACTGCATCCGGTCTACACTAATTTGATAGTAATACCTCAATAAACCGTCAATTCGATCAGTTTCATAGAGATATGAAAGATTTACTTGATAGTTGGTTGAGAGATATATCTGGATCCAGTCGTGTCGCGAAAGAAAAAGGTGTGTGCTATCTGTGAGGCGGGTCATTCCACAAAGGCATGCCCGACGATTTTCGCCTACAAAGCCATGCACACAGAGCAGATGGATGCTATAGAAGGGTTCAAGGGAAATTTTAAAGCCCCGTATGGGAACTCGTACAACCCTTCATGGAGAAACCATCCTGGTTTTAACTACGGGCAACCACAAGATGCGATGAGCCCACATTCACAGGTTGTCCCACCTCCACCCCCTCCTCAATTTCAGCTAGCCCCACCTCCTCCTACTCCATAAATTACTCCACCGTGGAGGAACCTCGAATATACAATAAACCAGTTATTCAACTCCCAGAGTGCAACCAATGCTAGATATGATCGCATGCTCGTTGACATAAATACGAACATCTCCAAGTTACAATCCTCGTTGAGTATCCAAGAGAAGGGCAAATTTTCTTCCCAGGGATAAAGACCTCCCCAAGGTCAACCTAGTGTTAGATCCACCTTTACAGAATATCAGGAGCATTGCCAAGATGTAACCACTCTTCGTAGTGGGAGAGTTGTTGATTTATCACCTCTCGCACACGATGCATCAAAATACAAGGAGGCTTTACTCGGCACGAAAGAGGCCGAAGATATCACCTTGAATGAGAGTGACAAAGAAGACAGTAATGAGCCCGCGATAATTATCAAGCCACCCTCCTACGTGCCATTCCCTCAAATATTGGTGCCACCCCCAAAAGGGACCCCCCGTGATGAAGTGCTAGAAGTGCTTAAAAACATGAAATTAAACTTACCTTTCCTCGATGCAATAAAGAAAATTCCAGCTTATGAAAAAGTCATAAAAGACTTATTAACAGTCAAGAAGAGGATGAAGGTACAGAAAAATGTGTTCTATCAAATAAAGTGACCTCAGTTCTTCTTAACGATCTCCCACCTAAGTTTAAAGATCCCGGTGCACCCACCATTTCCTGCACCATTAGAGAGAATAGAATTGAAAAGGCTATACTCTACTTGGGGTCAAGCGTTAATATTCTCCCCTATTCAATTTATAGGCAACTTGATCTGGGCTACCTTAAGCCCACAAGGATCACTATCCAATTGGCGGATCGAACCGTAAATATACCGACACGTATAGTCGAGGATGTTATAGTCCAAGTGGACACTTTCTACTTCCCGGTATATTTTGTCATTTGGGACACCGAGCCCTCCTTCGCATCGAGTAACCATGTCCCCATCATTCTTGGGCGCCCATTCTTAGCTACGGCTAACGCACTAATTAATACTCGAAATGGGCAGATGCAACTCACCTTTGGGAACATGACATTAGTGACTAACTGTGACACCCCGCCTAATTAAATACTGGACGATCACTCCTTTATTAAATTAAAATCAAGGTGAATAGTTGGATCGTTCTTAGCATCACTGTCGTGAAAATAATTTTTCCCATTTAAACACCCTAAATAATTAAGCTAAGTGTCAAAACCATTTTAGACATTACTTTCCAAATTTTATTTATAAAAACCCACATTTAAAACATTACATAATTCATAATTAAAGAACCGCACAACAATTATACTGGAACAAACAATCCAATAATTAAACATCCAACAACTAGATCCCAACATTTAAAACTTAAAGTAAAACATCCGGACAGTAATAAATCCCAAAGTGACAATACTAGAAATAGATGAATCACAATGTCCAATAAAACAACTGGATAATGGAAAAGGGCGACACATGCCCAACTGAATAACTATGCTAGGAGTGGAATCAAATAAATGAAGTCGTCTAAGCAAGAGGCCTGCAACTCCCACCTAAGTTGCAGCGCGTTCCTTCCAAAGGATCCTATGCAAGACGCCCCTGTGGCTGGGCACATGTAATATATACATATGTATACGAGAGAGAAAAGAAAATGGAAACGGGTCAGAGCCCAATTGTAAAAATGATTTAAAATTTGTTTACCAAGTATTTAAAATGTTTACTGGCCATTGCAACAAAATATTAGTGCGACACTCCCTTGAGGAATTCTCACCTCTCTTCTAATGTGCACACCTATCGCACTAACCTTCCCAACGGTTTAACTTATCTTATCTTAGTTTGCTCGTAAGATTTAAAATGGCGATTCAACTGTTTAAGGAGTAAATTCCATTTAACAAAAAAACTCTCATTTTAACTTTATTCACTAATAAAGTTTCCCAGTATCATATTATACTTTTCAAAACAAGTATTTCCAAATTGAAATCATTATTCATATCTTACTTACCATAAACACAATAGGAAGCTCCAAATTTCAGAATTAAATATATATACATTAAATACTCGTATAATATATATATTCTAACAGCACCCCACATAAAAATTATGGTGCGGCCATACTCTGCTATCCAATCCCCGTCTCACTCGTACTAAGGGAAATACAAGTTTGGTATCACTCTCGAACTGTATTAACACATACACAAATAATATTGAGGCGAAGCATAGATTCCAAGTCTCTAAGAGGTCAGTACATACCCTAACGTCTCTTAGGATCGTCTGACCATCTATCAGATAGCTTGTACCAAGGATATCTATCTTCTAAGGTACGAGTCAATATCCCCCATAAAGGCACATCGAGATAAGACTGTCCCAGCGCGGTAACCTCAGGGATAGCAAGTAGCGCGATCATGCTTTTCACGCGTATATAGTATATGCATAAACACAGTCATATAAATATACTACTATTACCATATCTCTTTAGGTACCTTTCATCACCCAAAATATAATATTTATGCTTATTTCTCAATCTTTAGTTATCACATATAACGGTTCGTCTCTTAATTTAATTGAGGGATTAATCCAACTTACTACGTAACACTCATGGACTATATCCTCCCAAGTGTAGAATTCAGTAGGTACTCATCTATTTTTCCAACGTAACTATTTTACGCGTCTCTCCCTTTAATACACAACCCCATCGTACCTTATGTGTAAGCATCCCAAAAATATAAATCTCGTCTTAGATTAAAGGTCTCATAGTTCTTAATAAGTCCTACTGGTCTCCTTTACCTTCCAAAATATTTTAATAAGGATGTCCAAAGATTTTTACTCATTTAATTTGAATTCAACAATTTAAAAGGGGAAATATGAGTCTTCCAGGAGGGATCGATCGATCAATGGCAGGATCTCGATCGATCGATGCGTCTGTCGATCGACACTCCTGGTTTGATCGATCGATCAAACAGATATGGCGAATTCTGCAGATTAACAGTTACGGGTTCTAACATGCAACCTCAACCAAATCAAGATTTTTAACACCCAAACTCCCAGAAATTTGTACTAAAAACATTAATAACCCAAACCAACATTCTTCTACGTAAAGCATGTGAATTTTCATCAATAACCATGGATTAAAAGGGGCAAAACTTATATAAACTTCATGAACCCTAGAATTTTCTTTAACTTTATTCGAATCTGTCTTTTTCCAGAATTTCTACTCCTAATACATCATAAATCCGTGGTTCAACCTCTACATACCAAGGGCATTTCCATATTTCCATCTATATCATTACTACATGCAATTTCCTATCTCCAACATGGGTTTTCTTCTATGAAATACATCCTAATCAATCCTAGACTAACATGAATGATGCATTAAAGAATTTAAGCAAGATAAATACTTGCCTGGGAATTTCAAAGATCTAATTTGTGAACGAATTTGGTGTGGTTGCGTTCCCCGTCGCGCGATCTACGCGTTGGTGGTGGTGGCGGTGCAACCGGGTGAATTTTCGGCCTAGAACACCTTGGCAAGCTCTCTCCTTTCCTCTCCTATGGACGTCACTTGTCTTTGGTTGTGTTAACCCTAGAAGGAAACCTTAGACATCTGATATAACCCTTGAAAATTCGTGGGTTTAATTGCCCAAAATTACAAAATGTCCAAAATGGCCTCCCGGGCCGCTAAATAAGCCTAAAAATACCCCGAGACCCAAACTAAACCCCCGGGTACACTTTTCTGACTATCTCGACCCTTCCGGACACTTTGGTGCACTCAAAACGACCATACGACCAACTTATAATTTATTCACTTTTATTAATCAATATTTAGTCCCGACGCGACACGGGCGCGTCCCGACTCAAATTTTCAAAATTGTCATTTTATTCACTATTGACATTTAATAGAACAAATATTATATATTACTCTACTCATTAGTAATATTCAACAAGTTTCCCATAATTACTAACTCACATCACGTTAATAATTATAAAGTAATTAATTTCTGGATTTATATTAAATTAATAACTCACATTAAATTTAATAAATCCCCAAATTTATAAAGCATAAAAATACAGGGTATTACATACTTCCCCCCTAATAACTGAATTTCATCCCGAAATTCAGAAAATAAGGCATACCTGGTAAGAATAAATCTGGATATCTCTCGCGCATATCTGCCTCGCGTTCCCAAGTGAATTCCTCCATATTATGATACTCCCACTGGACCCGTAAAAGTGGAACTACCTTCGACCTTAATCTCCTCTCGCTATGGTATAGGATAGCCACCGATCTCTCTTCGTAAGAGCTATCAGGCTGTAAGTCTATCTCCTCTATCGCGATGTGGGTCTGATCCATGTCATCCCGAAGGTATCGTCTCAACGATGAGATGTGGAATACATCGTGAATGCGATGTAAATGCTCTGGCAGTCCCAATCTGTATGATACCAGCCCAATTCTCTCGATAATGGAAAATGGTCCCACATACCTCGGGGCCAATTTACCTTTCTTCCCGAACCTCATCACTCCTTTCATAGGAGATACACGTAGTAACACTTGGTCTCCCACATTAAACTCTCGAAAAAACCGTTTCGCATCAGCATAGCTCTTCTGCCTGTCCTGGGCTACCCGAATGCGACTCCTGATCATCTTAATCCTCGCGGAGGTATCCTGAATCACCTCTGGCCCTAGCAACTTGTTATCCCCCACCTCTAGCCAACAAGTTGGGGAACGACAAGGTCTTCCATACAAAGCCTCGAATGGAGCCATGCCAATCGTGAACTGATAAGAGTTATTATAAGCGAACTCTACCAGTGGAAGATGTGGCTTCCAACCTCCTCCAAAATCAAGGACACACATGCATAGCATATCCTCCAGCATCTGATTAGTACGCTCTATTTTCCCATCTGTCTGTGGGTGATAAGTTGAACTCAACCTCAACTCTGTACCCATAGTCTCTTGAAAGCTCTCCCAGAAACGTGACACGAATATCTTGTCTCTATCTGACACAATATTCAGGGGCACCCCATGTAATCTGACAATCTCAGCAATGAACAACTGAGCATACTGACCCGTGGTATAGTCTGTCCGCACTGGAAAAAAATAAGCCACCTTGGTCAAACGGTCTACAATCACCCAGATAGAGTCGTGGCCCCGCTGTGATGTAGGCAACCCTATAATAAAGTCCATGGAAATACTCTCCCACTTCCACGCGGGTATTTCCAATGGCTGAAGCAGCCCTGACGATCTCTGTTGGTCCACCTTTACCAGCTGGCAGGTAGAACACTTGGACACGAACTCGGCAATGTCCTTCTTCACCAGTATTTCCGCCTCATATCCTGGTACATCTTATCTCCTTCAGGATGTACCGCAAATCGGGACCCGTGAGACTGAGTCATCACTGCATGACGTAATTCTGCTCCTTCTGGGACCACCAATCTCCCATTAAACCTCAAACCCCCATAAGAACTAATAGAATAGGACTCAGCACCCTCGGCTAAAAGTCATACAATCTGCTCCTGGCAAAACGGGTCTGCGTTCTGTGCCTGTATCACCCTTGTAACAATCTCAGGTGTCACTATCATGACAGATACGAAAGAACGAGCTACTGCCTCCTGGTGACCCAACTCTTTCCACTTTACTTTCCAGATGTCCGCTACATCATCTACCGGTCTATGGCTCAACGCATCAGCAACTACATTGGCCTTCCCCGGATGGTATTGTATGTCGAACTGATAGTCCTTCACAAACTCTAACCATCTGCGCTGACGCATATTCATCTCTTGCTGAGTGAACAAGTACTGCAGTGACTTGTGGTCTGTGAACAAGCAAAATTTCTCCCCCAATAAATAGTGCCTCCATATCCTCAATGCAAAAATGACCGCTGCTAACTCCAGGTCGTGGGTGGGGTAATTCTTCTCATGCGGCTTAAGTTTGAGGGAGGAAAAAGCTATAGCCTTCTCCTCCTGATGAAGTACTCCCCCAAGTCCCCGTAAAGAGGCATCGGTGTAAACCAGGTACTCCACACCCGACTTAGGTAAAGCAAGGACCGGTGCTGAAGTAAGCTTGTCTTTCAGCTCGTCGAAAGCCATTTGACAAGCATCATCCCAAACATATGGTACCCCTTTGCGAGTCAGGTTCATCAATGGACCCGCTATTTTGGAGAATCCCTGAATTAATCTCCTATAGTATCCGGCTAACCCCAAGAAACTACGCACTTTCATCGGTGTCGTGGGCTATCCCCACTCCCTCACCGCTGACACTTTACTCGGGTCACCTACTATCCCCTGTTTAGAAACAATATGTCCCAAGAACTACACTTCACGTAACCAGAACCCGCACTTCTCGTACTTAGCATACAACTGATGCTCTCGTAGAGTCTTAAGAACCTGCCTCAAGTGCTCGGCATGCACCTCCTTGGAGTGTGAATATATCAAAATGTCATTTATGAAAATAATGACGAACTGATCCAAGAACTCTCTGAACACTCGGTTCATCAAGTCCATGAATACGGTTGGAGCATTTATGAGTCCGAATGGCATCACCCTGAACTCACAGGACCCATATCTCTTCAAGAAAGCAGTCTTTGAAACATCCTTCTCCCTAATACGTAGCTGATGGTACCCCGACCTCAGATCTATCTTCGAAAATAAAGTTTCTCCCCTCAGTTGGTATAACAGATCATCGATTCGAGGTAACGGATACTTGTTCTGTATCGTGACCTTGTTTAACTCCCGGTAGTTCACATATAGCCTCAATGAACCATCTCTCTTCTTCACAAACAAAACTAGAGCGCCCCAAGGTGAGGTACTCCTTTGAATGAAGCCCTGACCTAACAGCTGCTCTATCTGATCTCGTAACTCTCGCATATCTGCCGGAGCCATACGGTATGGAGTGCGTGATATAGGTCCAGTATCTGGTAATAAATCTATGACAAAGTCTATCTCACGACTGGGGGGTAGGCCTGGTATCTCCTGAAATACATCGGAATACTCATAAATAACTGGGATCGAGTCTAAGGGAATCACAACCTCCTTAGAGGTATCCTCCTCTATGTAATATAAATGAGCGGTCGAGCCTCCCTCTGGGCGAGGCATCGCCACTACAAACATCTCTTGCCCCGGAATGGCAAAAACAATACTCCCACCGAAATAATCTATCATGGCTCTGTAAGCTGCGAGCCAATCCATACCGATAATAACATCATGCTCATGCATATCTAAGACTAACATGTTTGTTGGTAATACCAAGCTACCAATCTCTACCCCCACACCCCGACATATAAAGAAAATGAGCGATCCACTACCCAGTGGTGAGTCTACACACGTCACAGTGCTCTATGCTATGGCTAATAACCCTAAGGACTTTGCAAAATGAGTAGCTATAAAACAGTGCGTTTCCACAGTATCAAATAAAACCCGACCCATAGTACCATGGATAGGAAACATACCCTCAATCGCGGGTGGTGCCTGTGGAGCTGATGCCTGGTGAACGTTATAGACACGTCCATACTATAAGTGCCCCTGCTGCACTGGAGCTGCTGGAATGGCTGGTAGGGCTGGTACCTGAGCTGGTGCTGGGAGGGCGGCTGGAAAAGTGACCTCTGTGGCTCATTACGGGCACCTTGCTGCTGTGGGGCCCTCTCTCCCTCTGGACAATCCTGGTGCCTATGGCCATTCTTGCCGCGTCCGAAACATCGGCCTTTGAAATTACCTCCCCTCTGACCCTGCTGACCACGAACCTGTTGGCCGTTACCACCCTGCCATTGGCCCTGTTGGCCCTGATGAAAATGTTGTTGGCCCTGTTGGCCCTGCTGCTGACGGTGTTGGCCTTGCTAATTAGGCTGGCCCTGCTGACCCTGCCTATAACCCCGAAATCCCTGCCTGGAATCACCTGATCAGAAGCGCTTGGCAGGGTCCCCCTGATGGGAACTTTGCTCATACTGACGAGTCTGTCCCTGGGATGTCGGTGCTCCACCAGCGCCACTACCCCCTGTCCTGCCCTGCTGGCTGGACTCTCCTGCTCGCTTGCTTCCTTACAGATGGAAGCGGTGATCCTGGCAGTGTAGTAAAGCGGCATTGAGTACATCTGTGAACGTACTCAGAGACAAATTCCCTATAAGGTGCTGACGGATCCTCCAAGCTAACCTGTCCATAAACAAAAGTATTTTCTTACCCTCAGTAGGTGCCTCATCTGGCACTATGGTGAGAAGTCTTCTGAACTCCTCTTCATACTCGGCAACGGTAGAATTCTCTTGCTTCAAGTTCAGTAATTTACGCCTCATCTCAGTCTGCATGGTGGGTGGAAAATATTTGCGGTCAAATAGCTCCCAGAATGACTGAATCGGGATAGTATCCCTCTCCTCCAAGGTGGTGGTGGATTCCCACCACTGCAAAGCGGCCCCCACTAACTTGAAGGAAGCCAACAACTATTTTTGCACGTCTGTGCACTCATACATACGCAGATGCCTCTGGATATCTTTCTTCCATTGGCTGACGATAATGATATCTGAACTACTCGAGAACTCAGGGGGATGCGCCTTCTGAAAGGCATCCCTAACCCGCTCCCATACAGATGGAAGCTGTGCAGGCACTGGCGCCACTGCCTGAATCTGGGGTGGAGCCTGCTGTACCACTACTAACATGGCATTCACTGCTTGAGCAACAATAATGGCTACCTCATTAGCATTCATCGTACCCTGAGTCGGAGCTGCTGGTTGCTCGGCTTGGGCACGCCTATCCTTTGGTGCACGTCTCAGAGGCATCTGAAACGTGAAGAAATTTATTGGTCTACAGTTATTATTAAATCTCAAATAGCTGAAGACGTAAACGTAAAAGCAAGAATACAACAATCCTAAAATAGAGCTCCATAGCAAAAATGTTAAGCTGAAAGTGAAATAAGCTGTACAGATCCTAAAGACACTAGATACTGATGCTCTGATACCACCTGTGACACCCCGCCTAATTAAATACCGGGCAATCACTCCTTTATTAAATTAAAATCAAGGTGAACAGTTGGATCATTCTTAGCATCACTGTCGTGAAAATAATTTTTCCTATTTAAACACCCTAAATAATTAAGCTAAGTGTCAAAACCATTTTAGACATTACTTTCCAAATTTTATTTATAAAAACCCACATTTAAAACTTTACATAATTCATAAGTAAAGAATCGCACAACAATTATACTGGAACAAACAGTCCAATAATTAAACATCCAACAACTAGATCCCAACATTTAAAACTTAAAGTAAAACATCCGGACATTAATAAATCCCAAAGTGACACTACTAGAAATAAATGAATCACAATGTCCAATAAAACAACTGGATAATGGAAACGGGCGAAACATGCCCAACTAAATAAATATGCTAGGAGTGGAATCAAATAAATGAAGTCGTCTAAGCAAGAGGCCTGCAACTCCCACCTAAGCTGCAGCGCGTTCCTTCCAAAGGATCCTATGCAAGACGCCCCTGTGGCTGGGCACCTGTAATATATACATATATATACGAGAGAGAAAAGAAAATGGAAACGAGTCAGAGCCCGATTGTAAAAATGATTTAAAATTTGTTTAGCAAGTATTTAAAAAGTTTACTGGCCAATGCAACAACATATTAGTGCGGCACTCCCTTGAGGAATTCTCACCTCTCTTCTAATGTGCACACCTATCGCACTAACCTTCCCAACAGTTTAACTTATCTTATCTTAGTTTGCTCGTAAAATTTAAACTGGCGATTCAACTGTTTAAGGAGTAAACTCCATTTAATAACAAAACTCTCATTTTAACTTTATTCGCTAATAAAGTTTCCCAGTATCATATTATACTTTTCAAAACAAGTATTTCCAAATTGAAATCATTATTCATATCTTACTTACCATAAACACAGTAGGAAGCTCCAAATTTCAGAATTAAATATATATATTAAATACTCGTATAATATATATATTCTAACAGCACCCCACATAAAAATTATGGTGCGGCCATACTCTGCTATCCAATCCCCGTCTCACTCGTACTAAGGGAAATACAAGTTCGGAATCACTCTCGAACTGTATTAACACATACACAAATAATATTGAGGCGAAGCATAGATTCCAAGTCTCTAAGAGGTCAGTACATACCCTAACGTCTCTTAGGATCGTCTGACTATCTATCAGATAGCTTGTACCAAGGATATCTATCTTCTAAGGTACGAGTCAATATCCCCCATAAAGGCACATCGAGATAAGACTGTCCCAGCGCGGTAACCTCAGGGATAGCAAGTAGCGCGATCATGCTTTTCACGCGTATATAGTATATGCATAAACACAGTCATATAAATATACTACTATTACCATATCTCTTTAGGTACCTTTCATCACCCAAAATATAATATTTATGCTTATTTCTCAATCTTTAGTTATCACCTATAACGGTTCGTCTCTTAATTTAATTGAGGGATTAATCCAACTTACTACGTAACACTCATGGACTATATCCTCCCAAGTGTAGAATTCAGTAGGTACTCATCTATTTTTCCAACGTAACTATTTTACGCGTCTCTCCCTTTAATACACAACCCCATCGTACCTTATGTGTAAGCATCCCAAAAATATAAATCTCGTCTTAGATTAAAGGTCTCATAGTTCTTAATAAGTCCTACTGGTCTCCTTTACCTTCCAAAATATTTTAATAAGGATGTCCAAAGATTTTTACTCATTTAATTTGAATTCAACAATTTAAAAGGGGAAATATGAGTCTGCCAGGAGGGGTCGATCGATCGATGGCAGGAGCTCGATCGATCGATGCGTCGATCGGTCGACACTCCTGGTTCGATCGATCGATCAAACAGGTATGGCGAATTCTGCAGATTAACAGTTACGGGTTCTAACATCCAACCTCAACCAAATCAAGATGTTTAACACGCAAACTCCCAAAAATTTATACTACAAACATTAATAACCCAAACCAACATTCTTCTACGTAAAGCATGTGAATTTTCATCAATAACCATGGATTAAAAGGGGCAAAACTTATATAAACTTCATGAACCCTAGAATTTTCTTTAACTTTGTTCTAATCAGTCTTTTTCTAGAATTTCTACTCCTACTACATCATAAATCCGTGGTTCAACCTCTACATACGAAGGGGATTTCCAGATTTCCATCTATATCATTACTACATGCAATTTCCTATCTCCAACATGGATTTTCTTCTATAAAATACATCCTAATCAATCCTAGACTAACATGAATGATGCATTAATTAATTTAAGCAAGATAAATACTTGCCTGGGAATTTTAGAGTTCTAATTTGTGAACGAATTTGGTGTGGTTGCGTTCCCCGTCGCGCGATCTACTCGTTGGTGGTGGTGGCGGTGCAATCGGGTGAATTTTCGGCCTAGAACACCTTGGCAAGCTCTCTCCTTTCCTCTCCTATGGCCGTCACTTGTCTTTGGTTGTGTTAACCCTAGAAGGCAACCTTAGACATCTGATATAACCCATGAAAATTCGTGGGTTTAATTGCCCAAAATTACAAAATGGCCAAAATGCCCTCCCGGGGAGCTAAATAAGCCTAAAAACACCCCAAGACCCAAACTAAACCCCCGGGTACACTTTTCTGACTATCTCAACCCTTCCGGACACTTTGGCGCACTCAAAATGACCATACGAGTAACTTATAATTTATTCACTTTTATTAATCAATATTTAGTCCCGACGCGACACGGGCGCATCCCGACTCAAATTTCCAAAATTGTCATTTTATTCACTATTGACATTTAATAGAACCAATATTATATATTACTCTACTCATTAGTAATATTCAACAAGTTTCCCATAATTACTAACTCACATCACGTTAATAATTATAAAGTAATTAATTTTCGAATTTATATTAAATTAATAACTCACATTAAATTTAATAAATCCCCAAATTTATAAAGCATAAAAATACGGGGTATTACGTACATCTTCAACATAGCCCAATAGGCTGGGTAAGAAGATGATCTTCACGCGGTGAACTTAATTGATGAGATCGTAGAAGAGAACATTGAGGAGAATTTTTATGGAGATGCCTTAGAAGCTTTCTTCGTGTCTAGTCATGAGAGCAAGGGAACTTATATCGAGTTTGAGAGAGAGGTTGAGGAGTTGTGTGAGATACTTGATGAGAGAGCGTTGGATAAGGACGCAGTAGACGTAAGTTGGGTTTCTTAATTCGAAGAATTAATGTCGAAGGAGACACGCATGGTGCCCTTTGGTGACACATTCCAACTCTTGAGTTGAAGAAACTATCCTCCAACGTTAAATATGCTTTCCTAAGAGAGGGTGAGAAATTTCCAGTTGTTATCTCATCTAGCTTAGATGAAGAGCAGGAGGGTAAGCTATTAAAGATCTTGAGGAAGATCCAAGGTTCTTTTGGTTGGTGTACAACAGATCTAAAGGGGATAAGACCTCTAATTTGCACTCACAAGATTCACCTCGAGGAGGATGTGAAGCCCTCGAGAGAAATGCAAAGAAGGCTAAACCCCACTATGAAAGAGGTGGTGAGGGAGGAAATCATCAAATTATTGGATGCCGGGATTATCTACCTAATCTCAGATAACAAGTGGGTGAGCCCCATTCAAGTCGTCCCGAAGAAGTCGGCCATGACAGTGATTGAAAATGCCAAGGGAGAGCTAGTTCTCCAACGCACCACCACTGGGTGGCACGTTTGCATTGATTACCAAAAAATTAATGCAGGAACTAGGAAACACCATTTCCCCTGGCCATTTATCGATCAAATGCTTTAAAGAGTTATGGGCCACCCTTATTACTGCTTCCTAGATGGTTATTCCGGATATAACCAGATTGAGGTAGATGTACTTGATTAGGAAAAGACAACTTTCACTTGCCCCTTTGGTACGTTTGCCTACAAATGTATGCCATTAAGCTTGTGTAATGAACAAGCGACCTTTCAACGGTGCATGTTGAGCTTATTCAGTGACATGATTGAGAGAGTGCTGGAGGTGTTTATTGACGACTTTAGCATTTTTGGCACCTCTTTCGATCTATGTTTTGCCAATCTTGAGAAAGTACTAGCCCGGTGTGTTAATAAGAACTTAGTGTTGAATTGGGAGAAATGCCATTTCATGGTAACTGAGGGCATAGTTCTTGGCCACATAGTGTCATCTAAAGGGATCGAGTTGGATAGAGCAAAAATCGATGTCATAACTGACCTACCCCCACCAAAATCGCTAAAAGACGTGTGCTCTTTCTTGGGCCACGCGGGGTTCTATAGAAGGTTCATTAAGGACTTTAGCGCTATTGCTAGACCCTTAAGAAAACTTCTTATGAAGGACACCCCATTCAAGTGGAATGAAGCATGCCAAAGTGCTTTTGAAAAACTGAAGAGCATGCTTATTTTCGCTCCCATCATGCAAGCCCCTGATTGGTCCTTACCATTTGAGCTCATGTGTGATGCTAGCAATTTTGAAATAGGGGTTATTTTGGGCCAAATGAAAGACAAAAAGGCTTATGTCATCTACAATGCTAGCCGGACGCTTACCGGACCACAACTCAACTACTCCACCACGGAGAAGCAATTGCCAGCGGTAGTCTTTTCTCTAGATAAATTTTAGTTCTATCTCATTGGTTCCCCATCACCCGTTTCATCGACCACGTGGCTTTAAAATATCTCCTTGCAAAGAAAGATGCAAAGAAACGCCTCATAAGGTGGATCGTACTCCTACAAGAGTTTAATATCTCCATTAGAGATAAAAAAGGAGTAGAAAATGTCGTAGCCGATCAGTTATCACGACTTTTGTCTGACGTACCTAGTGATCCTATACCCATAGACGAGTACTTCCCGAATGAGCAACTCTTTGCCACATCTTCTTTGCCCTGGTTTGCGGACATAGTGAACTATCTTATCACGGGAGCCGTCCAACACTGCAAGATAAGAAGAGGTTCATTACTTGGTCGCGCATGTTTTTCTATGACGATCCACTCCTTTTTAAATATTTTGCCGACCCGACGATGCTACCGGATGAAGAGATTCCAAAGGTCATCCAACTCTGTCATTCAGAGGCATGTGGAGGCCATTTTTTTGTGAAAAAGACAACCGCTAAGATTTTCCAAAGCGGCTTGTACTGGCCCATAATGTTTCGGGATGTAAACAATTATTGTAAATCTTACGACATGTGTAGACGGATGGGGGCGATAAACCAACGAGACATGGTGCCATTAACCCCGATTCTCATCATTGAAGTTTTTGAATGCTGGGGTGTTGACTTTATGGGCCCTTTTCCCCCATCCTTTGGCTACCTATACATCCTAGTCATGGTAGACTATGTTTCTAAATGGGTGGAAGCCATAACTACCAAGAGGTGATTTGGTTCCTGCATGAACACATGCTTTCTCGCTTTGGTGCACCGAAAGCGATAATCAGTGATAATGGCATGCACTTTTACAATAAGACATTTGAGAAGCTTATGAGAAAGTATGGCATCGTTCACAAGGTTGGAACGACCTATCATCGACAAACGAATGGGTAGGCCGAATTGGCGAATCGTGAGATCAAAAACATACTCGAGAAGACCATCGATCCTAATCGTAAAGATTTGTCCCTTCGATTGAACGATTCGCTATGGGCCTATCGCACCGCATACAAGAACCCACTCGGAATGTCCCCTTTTCGCTTTGTGTATGGAAAACCTTGCCATCTTTCCGTTGAGCTGGAGCACAAAGCGTATTGGGCCATTAAGAGGGTGAACTATGACACGGACAAAGACGGTGAAGCTCGCAAGCTTCAATTCATTGAGTTAGAGGAGATACGCAATGATGCGTATGAGAACGCTAAGATTTTCAAAGAAAGGATAAAACTCGCACATGATAAAATTATTCGACGAAAAAAGTTTGTTCCTGGGTAAAAAGTGATCCTCTATAACTCTCGGTTTCATCTATTTTCGAGAAAATTGCGATACCGATGGACTGGCCCATTCGTTGTGAAGAACGCATTCCCCCACGAATCCGTGGAATTAGAAGATCCAAAAGGGGGAAGTACGTTCAAGGTCATTGGATAATTCCTAAAACCATACTTAGAGGATTATGTGGAAGAAGTCGACACCATTTGGTTGTCGGACCTCGTTTACAGGGAGAATTGAGCTGAATTCGAAAGGTCGTCACACCCCCGACGCGTATGGGGTGAATCTTCTGTATAGTAGGTTTGTATAGGTTAGGTCAGTTAGAATCGTTAGGGTCCGAGTTGAGTCTAGGAGAAGCACAAACGCACATTTTAGAAGAATTTCATGGGAGGCAAGGTGATTTTTTGGTGTTTTATAAGATTAGGAGTGAGGAAGAGTGTTTTGAGAAATTTTAGAAAAATGGGATTTTCGGAGTTCCAACACTTAGTTTTTTTTAGGATGTCAAAGTTGTAGGCATGCTGGAAATCTGAACCGGTTCGCCCTTTCTTAGCTATCAAGGCTGAATTGGTTCGCTCCTGGGTTCGAATAAAAAATTAATTTACCCGAATTGGTTCGCTCAGTCAGGTGCAAGAAATCGACAGTCCCAATATTAATCTTCCCCATATTTCCCCCCTTTCCCCTTTCCCTCCAAATCCTTCTCCCCTCACCCTCTTTCCCCCAAAATTATTCCTTCTAATTCCTACCATCCCACCTATAAATACACACCCTTTACCCCTCATTCCTCTCACACCTCCATAATCTCCCCTAAAATCCTTTTCCCTCATTCACCCATTCCAATGGCCAATGACAAATTACCCGTCAAATATGACTCTACCGAAATACTTCACGACGACAACCATGGCTACAGCTTCCTTCAAGAAAGCCGATGGGTGGAGGAATTTTTCTTATGCTCTCGTACTATCCACATTGAGCGAGCTATTAATTGGGAGGGACTGCCCCAAGTCGTTAATGCCATCTTTCGCCGCCAACGGTGGCGTCAATTCCTAGACAATCCCGACGAGGAGGTGTGGATGAATGAGGTGCAGTCTTTTTATGGCACTCTCGTCCACACTTCTAAAAATTCATATCAAGTTTATGTGGACGAGGTACCCATCCCATTTTCTCTCTCCATAATCTCCAAATCATGAGCGCTGATAACGTCCCATTTCCACCCAACTTTGATTATCCAACCTATGGCAACCCAATCCCGAAACACCAATGCATCGAATGCATAACACCCAACCACATTTGGGACCGCGACATTTTTGTGATTGGAAACCTTGATGAGACCACCCGACTCGCATTTATTATCACTTGTGGGGCTATTCTCCAAACCTCCAACGATTTCGTAATTCGCATCCGCTATGGTAATTTCCTCTACCACCTTCTTGGCAAACCGAGTACCATCAATCTTCCGTGCATCTTTTACTCGAAAATCATCACTGCTGCAATGGACAAAAATGGCAAAATGGGTCTACCTTATGCCCGATTCATCACCTCACTCCTAAAGAACGCCGGAATTCAGCCACGACATCGCAACCCTGTCTTCCCAAGACTATTGGATCGGAGTCCATCACTCGGAGCGTGCGCCAAATGGAAGTGTTGCACCCTCCACCGGTATTCGAAGATGTTAAAATGAGGAACGAGGAGGAAGAGTATAACGAGGAGGAGGATCCCGACTATGATCCGAAAGGGGACAACCTCAATGGGCAGATGGCTCGACTCGAGGGGGGATTTGATGGGTTCGTGAACGACTACTGTTGCAATACCTCTATGATGATCTGCCTCCAAGAGGAATTATATCATTTGCAAGTGGTCCCAAATGTCTTTCTCCCTACCTATTTTTATGATCAATATGGCCCGAATGCTCCCGGCCCATCCAACCCACCCACCCCTTAGGTTGCTTGTTTTGTGTTGGTTATGTAATGGTTTTCTTCTTTCCTATTCCCACAATACTATATGGTTACATTATCTATAAATGGAAATTGGTTTGTTTCATTGGTGAGTTTTGTTCTTTCTTTCCATTTTTGCATTTTTGTACGTTGTTCCTTGCTTATATCCTCTCCTTACTTTAATTTTTATTTTGTCGTATGTTTTGCCTCGTGACTATGCAAATGCCTAAGTTAGGGCAAATACGATGCGCTTTTATCAATTACAAAGTCCAAAAATGCCAAAAAAATAAAAAAATAAATATTTTTTTGAAAAATTCAAAAATATTTTTCTTCAAAATACATAAAAATTGGTGTTTAAACTTTTCGAAAATATCACCTTTATTTTATTTTAATTCTCGAATTTGAAAAAAATAAAACACACAAAGCCAAAAGTGACTAAGGATGGGAATTGAGCGTGAGTTGACGACTTAACGAATAAGTGTGGAGATTAACAAACCTGGTGAGATTTCGAGCCTATCATTTTTGTGAGTTTATAAATCAATCCAAGTTAATTGTTAACTCAAAGTTCATTTTAGCAGTTAGAATAAGTCGCTGGGATGTCAATTCCTTCACTTTAATCGATTATGGGAAATAGAATGTTGTTTTGAAAAACGCGCTAAATAAATGTCTAAATTTAATTATCCTTGAGACGCATATGGTAACGCAATTAGTAATTTGGAAAATGAAGTGGGCCGTTTGTTACCCAACAAGATTAGCCATAAAAAGTCATGAAAAATCCATCCCTTTGCAACCCAATTTGAGCGTAACAAATTTTTTCCTTTTCGTTTGATAACCCAACAAAACCCAATTAGCTTGGAATTGTGAAAATCGATATTCATCAAATAAAGTCCTAAAAGTGCATAAAAAGGGGCAAGAAAAAACAATAGAAGAATGCTCAATAAAAATAGCAAGAAAAAAAAGGAAAAAATAGAAAAAGAAGAGAAAATGTGACATAGCCCGAAAAAAAAGCACAAACGTACCCACTAAGAAAATTTTCCAATTTTGAAGTTCCCAACCATTCACATTTGACCCAATACACCTTACAACCCGAAAAAGTCCTAACCGAGTCCGAATTGCGAAATTGGTTACCGCGTGGAGAGTTAAGGCAAAATATACTAAAATAGATTAGAGATAATGCTTACGGTTTCCCAATAATTGTATCCCGTTGACAAGATCCCTCCACCTCAAATAGTCCGTCCTTCATATTCATGTGCGTAAAACTGCGTTTTATTACATTTACTCTTATAAATCATGCACACCGAGAGAAATAGCCACATTCTAAGTGATTTGTTTGTGAGAGCATCCCATGAGCACTTGAATCAAAACGAATTTTCAGAAAGTAACGGAATGACCTATCAGTGAAAATCTAAGGTTTAATTTTTGGCTTCACACATACACGAAAAGTTGAAACTCACGAATACAAATTTATGGTGACTACTTTTCAGAAAGTTTAAGTTATACAATTTTTGTGGATTTTGAACTTCTTTGAGTTAACAATGAATTTTGTGGGTATATTCACTGCAAACTCTCACGAGACACAACTCGTCCTACTGGGGTAACCTAGGTATTTAAAAGCTTGTTGCATACGCTAAATGCAATTGCTTGCTCGTGAAAGTGGTATTCTATCCATGTCCCGTGCTGGTTAGATATTCAACATGCTTAAATTCTTTTACATTGCTCGGGACGATCAAAGTTCTAAGTTAGGGGGTTTAATTAGGCCTAAATATTGTGTATTTATCCCCTTAATTTAGAGGTTTTCATCACCTCGTGCAACATAAAGTCCATTGATTTCTTTCATATTAGTGCTACTAACTTTTTCTATTCAGTGCATCGAGTTTTGTGTATTTCTCATACATTTTGCAGGTGATTCATTCAAGAGAAGAAAGGAGAAAACTCAAAGTCGAGAAAGAAAGATGAAAACAAGCGAAGGAAAGTTTAGAGGTAATTTCGTAATTTTACACTCAAGACTGGACACGGACTCCCATGAAGAAGTTGAATTTCGTGGTCCAATGAGAGCATAGGTAGAAACGGTGTCCAAATCCAAGTTACGAGTGAAAAGTTATGAAGGTTTGAAGTTGGGAAGAAATCATGGAAGAAGAAGAAAAAAGAGAAGAAAAGATGTAGAAAAATTTCCTAGCTCAAAAGTTCCTGGCAATACTGGAAAAGCAAACTGGTTCGCCCCCATAAAGCATAGGCAATCCAAACCAATTCGGCGGGCGGAAATTCAAATTTTTTATTTCAAAAATAAAGATGTGCATGAGAGGATAACTTAATAATACGTAATGTATTTTTTTTTGGAGACCAGATATTAGGCAATGATGTTTTTGATAGCTTTAGAGGGTTCTTGCACCCAAGAACGCTAGAGTTTCACTTTCTTCAACAAATATTCAAGTTCTACGCCATTAATCCAAGGTTTTGTTTCCAAAAGTTTGTATTTTTCATCTCTATTCTTTTAGTTTAACTTTTATTTGCATGTTTTTCTTATTTTCGGATATTCCAATAAGTGTTTGCATGTTTAGAACTGTTCTCTTTATAATTATGCACCCATGCACATTAGATTTTATATTTTTCATTAGATTCAACATGTCCAGCTAAGTTTTTAAGGGTTGGGGTGCATGAACCCCACCCGATGTAATTCACCATAATGGGAAATAGACTTTTGAATTAAAATCTTAAATGAATCATGTTGCATAACTATTGCAACCGTCGTAGGACTTTTGATCTCGCTTGTCCTAGGTAACCGGGATGCTTAAGAGTGGGACGTACATATCAGTTAATGCAACACCGCTTTATTCTTACCTTTGATTTCACATGGTGCGGGATACGACCCCTCATATATGGAATGCTTATGATTAATAAAGACCGGGTTCATTTAAAATCTTACTTCGGAATCTAGTATCCTATGAAGTGAATTACTAGGGTAAGGGGGATTGTAACCCAACCTCATTTTCTTATCTCATAGTTAAATCTTTAATCCATTTATCAACAGCATTTCGTTTAATTAACGTAGTTGCATATTGTTAGTTCTTAGTTTCATTAGTTGTTACTCTAAAATTTGCATCTAGTCGTAGTTGTTTCATCCCCCTAATCATATTTTCGTTTCTTTTAGAGTCAAAGCTAGGATTCCTTCAACTTTCGAACATCACAACAAATTTGTTCATCCTTTTTCCCTGAGGATCGATATCCGAATTATCGGGATATTACTTGAGCGATAGGCTTGCACTTGAGCCTACATAGCACGCACACTAGACACATTTGTGATTGCGTCAAATGACCTGCATTTTAAGACATGGAATAATGTTAGGATAATAATAATTAAATCATGTGTGTAATCTATGATCATTACAAAATGTGTGTACTTTATAAAACGACGCATGTACTTTATAAAACTATGGATAATCTTCATAACAAAATGCGTGTACTTTATTCCCAAATGCATGTATTTTGTAAAACCATGCATTTACTTCAGTACAAAATGTGTGTACTTTATAAAACAGTGCATGTACTTATATGACACGTGTGTATATTTAATTGATAATGCGTGTGCTTTTTAAACTATGTATATTCTTCATTTCAAAATGCGTGTACTTAATAAAAATATTGGAGTACTTATATATGGAACTATAATTTATATGATAAACAAGTAAGGTAATATTCGTATATACAAATAAGTGCATTACAACATAAAAAAATAATACACTTTACCCTGATTCCACCGTTGCTGTGAAATATTTGTGCAATTTCACTATGGCATCGTCACTAAGGTACTTTGTAGAAGGGTAAATTTGAAGGTCTAGGGCCTTTATGCTTGGTGTTTTGGTCATAGCCACTTTGATCACAACATTTGTTTTTGAATAATTTCTTTGATTGGTTTGTCGCCTTCTTTTATTCTGTGGCAATTCAATACCTTCATTAGAAGGATTTTTATTCTTTTTGCCTCTTATCACACTATTTATAGGCCCTTGATATTAACAAATGGAGTCTTTATTTTCTTTACAGTCCTCCTTTTCTTGTATTCGTTTGTACATTGAGTTTTGAAGCTCAATTTTTTCACCTTTTTCAATAATGAAGGACTTCAAAACCTCAATTTGTTTTATTAGATTTTGATGAGCTATTTACTAGAGAAAAAATATCATGCTTAATTTTTGGGTTATTTAATAAATAACCCAAAACTCTAATAAAACAAAGGCAAAGGGCCACAGTCTAAAGAAACTTGGTGGTGGAATGAAGAAGTACAGAATATAGTAAAAATTAAAAGGGAGTGCTTTAAAACATGGCAAACAAATAGAAATGAAGGGAATTTTGAGAAATATAAATGGGATAAAAAGGAAGTTAAGAAAGTGGTAAGAGATGCTAAGTTAAAAGCGTATGATGATCTTTATACAAAATTAGGAACACAAGAAGGGGAAAAAAGTATTTATAAGCTTGGTAAACTTAGGGGTAGGAAAACAAAAGATTTTAATAACGTTAAGTGCATCAAAAGTGATGATTCGAGAGTCCTAGTCAAAGATGATGAAATTATGGAAAGATGGAAAAACTACTTTGAGAGGTTATTAAATGGAGATAATAGGAGTAGATTAGATATAGAGGAACTTAGGGAGACTCGATAAGATATATTTATTCGTAGAATTAGGACAACAGAGGTCAGGATTGCTCTAAAAAAGATGAAAATAGGGAAGGCTTTAGGACCAGATGGTATCCCTATTGAGGTTTGGAAGTGCTTAGGGGAGGATGGAGTATAATGGCTTACAAAATTATTTAATAGAATTTTAATGCCTAATAGTATGCCCGATGAATGGAGAAAAAGTATTTTATACCTATTTATAAAAATAAAGGGGACATACAAAGTTGTTTAAATTATCGTGGTATTAAGTTAATGAGTCATACAATGAAACTTTGGGAGAGAGTGATTGAATATAGATTGAGATTGAAGACAACAGGATCTGAGAATCAATTTGGATTTATGCCTGGGAGGTCAACAATGGAAGCAATCTATTTATTGAGGAGATTAATGGAGAGGCATAGAGAGAAAAAGAAGGATCTTCATATGATTTTTATAGATTTGGAGAAGGCGTATGATAGGATACCCAGAGATATAATATGATGGGTGCTACATAAAAGAGGAGTGACTCGCAGATATATTGACGTGATCAAGGATATGTATGATGGTGCGATGACTACAGTAAGAACACCAGCTGGAGAAAGTAGTGAATTTTCAATTACGGTAGGGCTACACCAAGGTTTAGCATTAAGTCCTTATCTCTTTGCTCTTGTTATGGATGAGTTGACTCGACAAATACAAGATGAGGTGCCACGGTGTATGCTATTTGCAGATGATATTGTTTTAGTCAATGAGACTAAGATGGGGATAAATGCTAGGTTGGAATTGTGGAGAGAAACTTTAGAAATAAGAGGATTTAAAATAAGCAGAACTAAAACATAATATGTGGAGTGTAATTTTAGTAGTAATAGGAGGACAAATGGAGATGTGGTGAAGTTGGAGGGTCAAGAAATACCTAGAAATGATCATTTTCGTTATTTAGGATCGATTATACAAAAATATGGAGATAATAGTGATGATTGTCATACCCCGTATTTTTATGCTTTATAAATTTGGGAATTTATTAAATTTAATGTGAATTATTAATTTAATATAAATCCAGAATTTAATTATTTTTTTTATTAACGTGATGTGAGTTAATAATTATGGAAAAATTTGTTGAATATTACTAATGAGTAAAGTGATATATAATATTGGTTCTATTAAATGTTGCGAGTGAATAGAATGACAATTTTGGAAAATTTAAGTCGGGACGCGCCCGTGTCGCGTCGGAAATAAATGTTGATTAATAAAAGTGAAATATGTTTAAGTCACTCGTATGGTCATTTTGAGTGCGCCAACGCGTTCGGAAGGGTCGAGATAGTCAGAAAAGTGTACCCGGGGGTTTAGTTTGGGTCTCGGGGCGTTTTTAGGCCTATTTAACACCCCGGGAGGGCATTTTGGACATTTTATATTTTTGGGTAATTAAACCCACGAAAATTCAAGGGATATATCAGATGTCTAAGGTTGTCTTCTAGGGTTGGAACAACCAAAGACAAGTGATGGCCATAGGAGAGGGAAGGAAAGAGCTTCCAAAGCAATCCAAGGCCCAAAATCCATCCGTTTGCACCGCCACCACCACCAACGCGTAGATCGCGCAATGGGGAACAAAATCACACCAAATTCTTCATCAAACCAGAATGTCAAAAATCCCAGGCAAGTATTTATCTTGCTTATTTCATTAATGCATCACTCATGTTAGTCTAGGAATGATTAGGATGAGTTTTATGAAAGAAAATAAAAAAAATTGAGATAGGAAATCGCATGCAGTAATGGTTTAAATGATAATCTGGAAACCCCTTCATATGTAGAGGTGGTATTACAAAATTTAGAATTTATATGGATGAACGAATTGATGTTGATTAGGTTCTCTAATTGAAAATTTGGGAATTAGGGTTCTTACGAAGTAATTTGGGGATTTCATGTAATCTAAATGATTTTTGATGAATTAATGATTCTAGGAAGTTATTAATGTTATATAATCATGATATTATTGATTGGGATTGAAGAGGAGGCGTTTGGGATTAAACTATAGAGGTTTTTAGGCTTAAAAATGGTGAAAAATGAATTTGCCAAAGGTTGAAGACGAAACAGTGCAGCGTTCGAGCGAGATGTCAATGTCGCGCGAAGTCGTTCGAGCGAGATGTACATGTCGCGCGAAGTCGTTCGAACGAGAACCATTCTGGTTCGAGCGAGATTTTATTTTTTAGGGAAATTCCTATTTTACCCCTATTTTAGAAATCGGTTAATTTGAGTGAGGAAAACCAGTATTCGAGGAATTCAGATTAGTACAAGTTTTTTTTGGGGGTTGTGTAGGGTGGCAATTTCAGTATTTGGGACGGTGAGATTAATTTAAAGATCATGAGAGATAGATAACCGTAAATAACGATATGAGTCCGTTATACGGGATAAGTGAGTAAAAATGTCTTCAGAACAATAAGTTGTAATTATAAATTGTGGGTGCACCAAATTGAGAAATGTGAATAAGTGTTGTATATATATGACTATGTGATTGTGCATATACTATCTATGTGTAAAAATCATGCCCGCGCTACTTGCTATCCCTGAGGTTACCGCACTGGGACGGTCTTATCTCGAATGGGCCTTCATGGGGGATATTGACCCGTACCCTAGAAGATAGTAATCTTAGGTACAGGCTATCGAATCGATAGTCACGGTCCTAAGAGACGCGAGGGTATGTGCTGACCTCTTGGACTTGGAGACTATGCGTCGCCTCAATATTGTTTGTGTATGTATTAATACAGTTCGAGAGTGATTTCGAACTTGTATTTCCCTTAGTACGATTGATACGGGGATTGGATAGCAGAGTATGCCCGCACCATAATTTTTATGTGGAGTGCCGTTAGAATATATATATTATATGAGTATTTAATATATATATAAATTTATGAAATTTGGAACTACCTACTGTGTTATGGTAAGTAAGACATGTATAATGACTCAAATTGGAAAATGCCTATTTGAAAAGTATAATATGATACTGAGAAACTTTATTAATAAATAAAGTTAAAATGAGAGCTTTGTTACTAAATGAAATTATCCTTTTAAACCATTATGTTGTTCAGTTTTAAATCTTACGAGTAGCCTAAGATAAGTTAAATCATCGGGAAGATTAGTGCGATATAAGATAAGATAAACCGTTGGGAAGGTTAGTGCGATAGGTGTGCACATTAGAAGAGAGGTGGGGATTTATCAAGAGAGTGTCACACTAATATGTTGTTGCATTGGCCTGTAAATAATTTAAATACTTGCTAAACAAATTTTAAATTTTCTACACTATCGGGCTGTGACCCGTCACTATTTCTCTTTCTCTCTTGTATATATATGTATATATTACAGGTGCCCAGCCACAGGGGCGTCTTGAATAGAATCCTTCGGAAGGAACGTGCTGCAGCTTAGGTGGGAGTTGCATGCCTCTTGCTTAGACGACTTCATTTATTTGATTCCACTCCTAGCATGTTCATTTAGTGGGGCATGTGTCGCCCTTTCCATTATTCAGATGTTTTATTGGACATTATGACTCATTCATTTTAGTCTTGTCCTCTTGGGATTTATTACTGTCTGGATGTTTTACTTTAAGTTTTAAATGTTGGTATTCAGTTGTTGAATGATTAAATTATTTGGATTATATGTTCCAGGATAATTGTGGTGTGATTCTTTAATTATGAATAATGTAAAGATTTAAATCTTGGTTTATAATATAAAATTTGGAAAGTTATGTCTAAAAATGGTTTTGACACTTAGCTTAATTAATTAGGGTGTTTAAATTGGAAAAGTTATTTTTACGACAGTGATGCTAAGAATGAACCAACTGTTCACCTTGATTTTAATTTAATAAAGGAGTGATCGCCCGGTATTTAATTAGGCGGGGTGTCATAGGTAGTATCAGAGCATCATGTTCTAGTGTCCTTTAGGATCTGTACGGCTTATTTCGTTTCCAGCTTAACATCTTTGATATAGAGCCCTAATACTAGGAATGTTGCGTTCATCTCTGTACGTTGGGAATTCGTGCTTTTGCGATTTGTTTATGCGAATGATAAACTCATCCAAATTTATTTAAATTTTCAGATGGATCGTCAATAAGAACTAGCTAAAACGGTTAGGGGAGTCAACGAGCAAGATCGACTCATACCTCAGGTATCTCCAGAGAGAATATCAACCGCCGAGTTAGCAGGTATTGTGGCACAGGCAGTTACCAATGCAGTCTTACAGTATCAAGAATGGAGCACACAACTTATGGGGGGGGGGGGCAAAAGATCTAGAGAGTATAGTTGGTATGTCATGACTGGAAATAACAAGTGTGTGAAGATGCAAAAATTGCAACAACAATCTCTTCAAGACCGTAAAAGCCACAAAGGTAACAAATTGTGTAGAGAAACCCAAAAGCTTCAGGGTCAACAAAGTCGGGGGCCGAGTGAAGTCACGAAGAGGTGTTTTAAATGCGAAATGGACGGCCATGAACGTCGAACTTGTTCGGATCAGTCTGGAAAGGAACTTCAACCCAACCAGAGAGAACTTTCAGGACTCTGCTATAAATGTGTAAAACCGGGTCATAAGTGGAGGGATTGTCCTCACCCTGACATAGTTTTTTCGCAAATTTCCCATCAAGGCCAGCCAGACCAGGGAAAAAGCGAGACTAGTCAACAACGTAGTGAAGTGAAGCAGTTTCGAGGGAGGTGCTTCCAATGTGGCAGAAATGGCCATAGGCGTCAGGATTGCTCAGAGAAGAATAGGGCCCCACGGCAGGAATGTGCTAGTAATAAACCATAAAAGCCAGCTCCACCACCCTTTCCAACAGCCTCAGTTCACCAGAGACAACTACAGTACGGACGTGTCTATAACGTACCCCAAGCAGCAGCTCCGCAGGCACCACCCGCGATTGAGGGTATATTTTCTATCCATGATAATATGAGTCGAGTTTTGTTTGATACTGGGGCAATGCACTATTTTATAGCTACCCATTTTACAAAGGCCTTAGGGCTATTAGCCACAGCAGAGAGCACTATGACATGTGTAGACTCACCACTGGGAAATGGTTCACTTATTTTTTATATACCAGAGTGTGGGGGTAGAGATTGGTAGCTTAGTATTACCAGCAGACATGCTAGTCTTAGATATGCATGAGCACGACATTATTATCAGTATGGATTGGCTCGCAGCTTATAGAACCATGATAGATTGCTTTGGTGAGAGTGTTATCCTTGCCATTCCGGGGCAAGTAATGTTTGAGTGGCGAGGCCTCGCCCGGAAGGCGAATCTGTCGCCTATATTTTTATATAAATTAGGACACCTATAAGGAGATTGTGATCCTCCTGGATTCGATTCCAGTCGTTCGTGAGTTTCTGAATGCAAGTCAGGTGTTAAGTAACTTGAGTATCGAGGTATTTTGTGAAAGCGAGTAGAGGGGATAAGAGTATGGTACCTAGTAAAAGACAACGATTAAAGTAGTTTTGTTTGGTTTTAGTAGGCGTGTTACGTCCGAAGACCATTTGTACAGTCAAGATGATTGATAAGGTGGAAGAATAAGTTGTATCCTCAGAGGATGAGGCGTGTTTATGTGACACGAACCAGTCACTATATTTTGTTCACTGTTAGATTTGCATGTGAGACGAGTTTAATGCATAAAATTATAAACGTTATTATTATATGAATAATTTTCCCTAGTGTAGCGGGATTTTCATTTCTCTTTAGTGCTATCCGCGGAGGATGAATGGGTATATAAACAGTGTTATGTACCTTACTGAGGTTACTCGTTGTAGTGATGCGATACACGAGTATGATATTATCTTCGTTAAAATGTTATAGAAATGGTTAGTACTATAGTGGGCATTTATTACAAGGCTGTAGGAGTGGTTGCGTTAGTACATCATACTTTTGTTCTGGCTAGGTTTTACCTCTAAGAAGGTTGGACTCGCACTTATATCATCTATCCTAGAGACTTCGGAAGGGATAATGGGCTCGAGATATTCGATGCCAATGTATGTATAGACTTTATCATTATGATTTGGTATGTATCAGGTTTACGGTTGAGCAAAAAGATTCGACTTAGTATTATGTTGAGCACTCAGGACTTGGTAATAGGAAGAGTGCATTGTTATATCTATCCTCTAGAGATGTGAGAATTAAGAGTTATACCCCTATTATTAGGGAAAGGGATTTCAAGAATTTCGATTGTATGTATTCGAGATTCGTGGGACGCAAATTTTCCAACACCCAATTCTGAACGATAGTACGATTGGTGAGATGTTCTTTGTTAAGTTTAATTACGGGAGGAAATGTAAATTTTCTGTCAAATGACGGAGGAAAGGGGTAAATGCTATGGACGGAGGACCTAACGGATTTCGATAACCTACAATTCTAGGTAGTAGTGTATCGGGAGGGTTCCTTGTTTGGATTTCTCTTTGCGAGACATCCCACGCATGAAACTTAGCGTAAGGTTGGAAATAGGGAGACGTTTGGTCACTATTCCATGAGTTCGGAACCCCAATCGAAAGGGGATCAAGTAATTATATCTTTAAGTGGGAAGTTAATTTTTGATTTAAAGCCATTGGAGCCGGTTGTGTGGTAAGAAAGCATTGAAAGTTTTGTTTTTTACACCACGAGTTAAGGGGGCGGAATGATAATAAGGAAGATTTAAAATTTTGATTTTTAGGGTGATTAAAGTGTTGTAATCACGCTGCAAGCACCAGGGAAAATAAAGAATTTGTTTATTAGTATGGAGCGTATGTGATGCTTACGTTAGTATGCACGATTTATAGCGTGTGTAGACATCCTGGTTAACTGATGTTAAAACTCGTTCGAGATGAAGGGGCGTGGCGATGGACGTGTGGAAAATGTGTTTGTGGGGCTAACAGAACGAAGTGGATGTGATAGAGTGGATTACACGTCACATGAGGGGCGATAATACATACGTAAGTGTGCAATTAGAATATCACAACCTAATTTGATGGGAAGGCTGTGGGAAGCCATTTAAGAAAGGGTATCCCTTGAATAGAGTAGAAATTAAATTATTATGAAGAACCCTCGGAGCGGAGTATTTATTAGTCAAGCGTGAGAGCGAACTTGCGCATGCAAAGAGTGATGATGTTAGTATGGTGTAAAGGATTCAGAAGTGCGCTTCGTGGAGGAAAAGAGCACGAGTTGGATTGGAACTTTAGGCATACACCAAGGAAGGAAAGGGAATGTTACGTGTCACATAATGTGCAACATTTCAAGGAAAGATCGATGTTTAGCGGGACGTAGTGAGTAGTCCCTACATGCACCGCCCATAGGTACGGTTCGGTTGGAAGAGGAGAGCAACCAGAGAATTTTGCGTTTATCGACAATTCCTAAAATGTGAAGATGTCGGTAAAGTCGATAAAGTTCTTGGATGGGTGACCACCCTCAAAACAAGATCAATGCAATGTTAACTAGTGCTCCCCAGACTTCCTTTGAAAGGAAGGATCGCGCCAGTGCATGGTCTGGCGCAGTGTTAATTCTTGAATCGGGATGAGATTTGTGAATCCCACCTTTAATATGGGATTTCAGGAACCAGCGGAGATAACGTTTCGTTGCGAGAAGGATGTATCACCCCTAGACAGGAAATAGGCGCACGGTGATTAGAAATTAGGGTAAACACGTGAAGGAAATTTTGGAATCTTAGTACGGTGTTTTCAGGAGTGCTCTGAAAAGGCACTCGTATCTGTTAATCGCGTATGAGGTGCTTATTAAGGGTCTTGGTATGGAAGAACCTCGAATATTCTCCTCTCGTATATTTAGAGGTGAGTGGATACTCAGAATTTTGGATCGGTCAGGAATACTTCGATGACTATGGTGAAATTCCACGACTGTTTTAGGCGAACAAGAGTGGTCAGAGTTTTGTATGGTTTTCTCAGAATGAGAGTTTTGTATATAGATAAATCCGAGTAGCTGCCATGTAATGAGGCACAACCTTTGCGAATGTGGTCGGTTAGGAGCACCATGTAAAGTGTCTCCAATAAGAATGTTAATCAAGTTTGCTGTGAAGCGGGGACTATAGTGATTAAACGCCTTACTATGTAGATAGTCTGCGTACAAAGAGATATCCAGAATTGTTCTACCAATTAGGCCTTATTTCTCGAATTTCGGGATGAAATTCCGTTATTAGGGGGGAAGTATGTAATACCCCGTATTTTTATGCTTTATAAATTTGGGAATTTATTAAATTTAATGTGAATTATTAATTTAATATAAATCCGGAATTTAATTATTTTTTTTATTAACGTGATGTGAGTTAATAATTATGGGAAAATTTGTTGAATATTACTAATGAGCAAAGTAATATATAATATTGGTTCAATTAAATGTCGCGAGTGAATAGAATCACAATTTTGGAAAATTTAAGTCGGGACGCGCCTGTGTCGCGTCGGGAATAAATGTTGATTAATAAAAGTGAAATTTTTTTAAGTCGCTCGTATGGTCATTTTGAGTGCGCCAACGCGTCTGGAAGGGTCGATATAGTCAGAAAAGTGTACCCGTGGGTTTAGTTTGGGTCTCGGGGCGTTTTTAGGCCTATTTAACACCCCGGGAGGGCATTTTTGACATTTTACATTTTTGGGTAATTAAACCCATGAAAATTCAAGGGATATATCAGATGTCTAAGGTTGTCTTCTAGGGTTGGAACAACCAAAGACAAGTGACGGCCATAGGAGAGGGAAGGAAAGAGCTTCCAAAGCAATCCAAGGCCCAAAATCCATCCGTTTGCACTGTCACCACCACCAACGCGTAGATCGCGCAACGGGGAACACAACCACACCAAATTCGTCATCAAACCAGAACGTCAAAAATCCCAGGCAAGTGTTTATCTTGCTTATTTCGTTAATGCATCACTCATGTTAGTCTAGGAATGATTATGATGAGTTTTATGAAAGAAAACCAAAAAATTTGAGATAGGAAATCGCATGTAGTAATGGTTTAAATGATAATATGGAAACCCCTTCATATGTAGAGGTGGTATTATGAAATTTAGAATTTATATGGATGAACGAATTGATGTTGATTAGGTTCTCTAATTGAAAATTTGGGAATTAGGGTTCTTACGAAGTAATTTGGGGATTTCATGTAATCTAAATGATTTTTGATGAATTAATGATTGTAGGAAGTTATTAATGTTATATAATCATGATATTATTGATTGGGATTGAAGAGGAGGCGTTTGGGATTAAACTATAGAGGTTTTTAGGCTTAAAAATGGTGAAAAACGAATCTGCCAAAGGTTGAAGACGAAACAGTGCAGTTCGCGCGAAGTCGTTCGAGCGAGATGTCAATGTCGCGCGAAGTCGTTCGAGCGAGATGTACATGTCGCGCGAAGTCGTTCGAGCGACACGTGGAAGTCGTTCGAGTGAGAACCATTCTGGTTCGAGCGAGATTTTATTTTTTAGGGAAATTCCTATTTTACCCCTATTTTAGAAATCGGTTAATTTGAGTGAGGAAATCCAGTATTCGAGGAATTCAGATTAGTACAAGTTTTTTTTTGGGGTTGTGTAGGGTGGCAATTTCAGTATTTGGGACGGTGAGACTACTTTAAATATCACGAGAGAGAGAGATAACCGTAAA
This sequence comes from Sambucus nigra, assembly GCA_949130495.1. Lineage (NCBI taxonomy): Eukaryota > Viridiplantae > Streptophyta > Magnoliopsida > Dipsacales > Adoxaceae > Sambucus > Sambucus nigra. The sequence continues at coordinate 424,157,810 of OX422217.1, forward strand.
TAACGATATGAGTCCGTTATACGGGATAAGTGAGTAAAAATGTCTTCAGAACAATAAGTTGTAATAAGAAATTGTGGGTACACCAAATTGAGAAATGAGACTATCTATGTGTGAAAATCATGCCCGCGCTACTTGCTATCCCTGAGGTTACCGCGCTGGGACGGTCTTATCTCGAATGGGCCTTCATGGGGGATATTAACTCGTACCCTGGAAGATAGGAAGCCTAGGTACAGGCTATCGAATCGATAGTCACGGTCGTAAGAGACACGAGGGTATGTGCTGACCTCTTGGACTTGGAGACTATGCTTCGCCTCAATATTGTTTGTGTTTGTATTAATACAGTTCGAGAGTGATTCTGAACTTGTATTTCCCTTAGTACGATTGATACGGGGATGGGATAGCAGAGTATGCCCGCACCATAATTTTTATGTGGGGTGCCGTTAGAATATATATATTATATGAGTATTTAATATATATATAAAATTCTGAAATTTGGAACTTCCTACTGTGTTATGGTAAGTAAGACATGTATAATGACTCAAATTGGAAAATGCTTGTTTGAAAAGTATAATATGATACTGGGAAACTTTATTAATAAATAAAGTTAAAATGAGAGCTTTGTTACTAAATAAAATTATCCTTTTAAACCATTATGTTGTTCAGTTTTTAATCTTACGAGTAACCTAAGATAAGTTAAATCATCGGGAAGATTAGTGCGATATAAGATAAGATAAACCGTTGGGAAGGTTAGTACGATAGGTGTGCACATTAGAAGAGATGTGAGAATTTCTCAAGAGAGTGTCGCACTAATATGTTGTTGCATTGGCCTGTAAACAATTTAAATACTTGCTAAACAAATTTTAAATTTTCTACACTATCGGGCTCTGACCTATCTCTATTTCTATTTCTCTCTTGTATATATATGTATATATTACAGGTGCCCAGCCACAGGGGCGTCTTGCATAGGATCCTTGGGAAGGAACGCGCTGCAGCTTAGGTGGGAGTTGCAGGCCTCTTGCTTAAACGACTTCATTTATTTGATTCCACTCCTAGCATGTTCATTTAGTGGGGCATGTGTCGACCTTTCCATTATTAAGATGTTTTATTGGACATTATGACTCATTCATTTTTAGTCTTGTCCTCTTGGGATTTATTACTGTCTGGATGTTTTACTTTAAGTTTTAAATGTTGGTATTCAGTTGTTGAATGATTAAATTATTTGGATTATATATTCCAGGATAATTGTGGTGTGATTATTTAATTATGAATAATGTAAAGATTTAAATCTTGGTTTAGAAGATAAAATTTGGAAAGTAATGTCTAAAAATGGTTTTGACACTTAGCTTAATTAATTAGGGTGTTTAAACTGGAAAAGTTATTTTTATGACAATGATGCTAAGAATGAACCAACTGTTCACCTTGATTTTAATTTAATAAAGGAGTGATCGCCCGGTATTTAATTAGGCGGGGTGTCACAATGATGTCACTCATAGGATTAGAACATGCTGGGTTAAGTGGAGAAGTGTGACCGGTGTTCTGTGTGATAGGCGTATACCTTTGAAGTGAAAAGGAAAATTTTATAGGACGTCCATTAGACCCGCCATGTTATATGGGACAGAGTGTTGGGCAACCAAGAAACAAAATGTGCAGAAAATGAGTGTGGCGGAAATGCGAATGCTAAGATGGATTTGTGGTAAAACTCGAAAGGATAAAATTAAAAATGAACAAATTCGTGAAACGGTAAAAGTAGCTCCTATAGAAGATAAATTAAGAGAAAATCGACTTAGATGTTTTGGACACGTCAAGCGTAGACCAATGGATGCTCCTGTAAGGAAGAGTGATTTAGTTAGTATTGATGGTAACCCAAGGGGTAGAGGTAGGCCTAAATTAACTTTGTGGGATATTATATAAAAGGACATGATATCATGTGGTTTAACCGAAGATATTGCACTAGACAGAATGGAATGGAAAAATAGGATTCATGTATCCGACCCCTAATAATTGGGAAAAGGCTTTGTTGAGTTGAGTTGAGTATTGTCAAAGTACATGCACTAAAACTAAAAGAACATGAAACAAATGTCAAACTACGTGAGAAACTGTGGGTTTATTATATTGATAATGCATGTACTGTATGAAAATATGTGCGTACTTGATTAAACTATGGATGGTCATTATTACAAAATGCGTATACTTTATAATATTATGCTTGTAATTTATTCCAAAATGTGTGTACTTTATACAACCATCCATGCATAATACGTGTACTTTAAGTATTATGTGTGTACTTAAATAACAAATGCATGTACTTTATTGATAATGCATGTACTTTACAATAAATATGGAAAATCATTACAAAATTCACTAAAGTACCTGCTGAGATTCCTCGAGTTTAGCGTTAATAACAATTTCCCTCAAGGAGATGTTATCATCTTCGTTGTCTTTCAGAGTTTCCTTAATTTCTTTTCTGAGTCTTTCATTGACATCTAACATGGAGTTGTCTATTTTCTCCAGTCTTATTCCTTTATTCATCTCATTTTGTTCGGAATCTCTGGCAGTTTGAAGCTCATTCTTTAAGTTTTCATTATTAGCTCTGAGTTAGGCATTATCTTCCTCCAAATTTTTATTCTTTCTGTGTCATTATTCTTTGATTCATTCACTTGATTTTTCAAATAATTGTTCAAAGAATTAGTTGGGCATAATCCTCCTCCAACTTGTTTAACTTCACCTCAGCTTGCAGCCTTACTTCATTATCAACTCTGAGATGGGCATTATCTTCCTCCAACTTCTTTACTCTTTTAGTGTCATTATTTTTTTATTCATTAACTTGATTTTTCAAATCATCATTTAAAAGAATTAGTTGGGCATAATCGTCCTCCAACTTATTTAACTTCACTTCGACTTGCAGCATTACTTCATCACTTTTTTAAAGCTGGGAATTTTTCTCCTCTAACTTCAATTTTAGCTCAACATTTTCTTCGGTCAAATTTCTAACCTGTTGAGCCAAATTGATTGAATCATTTGAAGCTTTTTCATCATCTTTATTTTGAGAGGACTTCTCCATCTCATTTAGGGAAATGTTCCAATCATGAGAATCAGATTCCTCTGAACATATCTCAGCCAGTTCAGGACTTATTTGTGAAATATTCAAAGAGAAACTGGGCATGTCATCCGTGTTCCCTTATTTAATATTTCTTTCTGAACACTCCACTTTCAAAGCAACTGAAGATATATCATTATTAGACATCCATTCTTTTAAAGATTCCAAGATCCACAGAAGAAATTTCAGAGTCTTGTTCTCCTTCCTTTAAATGAATTTGATAACTTCATAGTTCTCACATACCCAGTGAAGTGATAATTAAAATAAATATTATAAGTAAATTATACAATTCAAACAAATTAGTATGCAAGAAATGTTAGTGTTTTGATCATTTCATTGTGCCTGTACTTTATAAAACATTCATGTACTTTTATAAAGTACACCCATAATACATAAAGTACACACACATTAAAAATGAACAAAATAATTTCAATGTATGTGTACTTTGTGTATTATGCGTGTACTTTATGAAAATACACGCATGTTTTGAAAAGAACATGCACAATAAAAATCTGTAAATGTATGTTCCTCACTAATAATGAAATGATACATCCACTGGTTGTGCTGGGCCTAGGTTCTACTGTTTTGTCGGGAGAGTTGATGAGAAAATTCGTGGACAGTAGAAGCCCAGTTAAATGTAATCATTTCATTTATGTTGTTGATGTATGGAGTAAAAAAATCCTCTTGTATGAAGTTATTACTGGGGAACAGGAGCACGACCATGAAATGGAGAGCAACAAGTTTTACAAAGTTATTCCTGCCATCATCGGTGTCTAACTGAACCGACTTTTTCAAACCATTTGTTGTTTCTAATTTTTTAATTTTTTTTATCTCATTAGAAGTACGGACTAAGAAATTCAGATTTCGAGGCTGACTGATCCAACCTCTTTTTGAGATTTATTGACTTTTGCCCATCCGCCATCAGGATCCCAAACATTTCACTTAGGGTCCGTTTCGTTGAAGTTGGGCAAAAGAGTTGGCACGACAAATTTTGCCCTGGCAAATTTTGCCTAGGCAAACTTTGCCAAGACAAATATTATTTTTCTCACATTAGGTTATCAAACAACCAAATGAGGTAAAACAAGTTTTTAGGCAAAATATTTTAATAACACATTTTTAAAACATATTTTTTACAACGGTTTCTAAAATTGTTATTAAAAAGTTTAACATAGTTTTTATAATATATTCAAAACAGTTTTTAAAAATGTTAAAAACAGTTTTTACAATATTTTATAAAACATTTTTTTAAAAAAAATGTAAAATATTTTCTTAATAATTTTTTATAATATTAAAAACAGTTTTTAAAACATTACAAAATAGTTTTTAAATATTCATAACAATTTTTTTTTAACTATTTACAACAGTTTTTATTTTTTTTAAAAACTTTAATATATTCAAAACAGTTTTTAAAAATGTTAAAAATAATTTTTACAATATTTTTATAATATGGTTTTTACAAAAAATTTGTACAACATTTTTTTAACAATTTTTTATAATATTAAAAAATATTTGTAAAACATTACAAAACAGTTTTTTAACTATTTAAGACTGTTTTTAAAATTGTTTTTTAAAACTATAAAACAATTTTTATAATATATTAAAAACACTTTTTAAACATGTTGAAAATAGTTTTTATAGTATTTTTATAATTCGATTTTAAAAAAAAATTGTAAAACATTTTATTATTTTTTTTATAATATTAAAATGAGTTTTTAAAACATTACAAATTTTTTTTAACTATTTAAAAAAGGTTTTAAAAATATTTTTGAAAACAATTTTTAAAATATATTCAAAATAGTGTTAAAAAATGTTAAAAACAGTTTTTACAACATTTTATAATACGATTTTTTAAAATAATTTGTAAAACATTTTCTTAACAATTTGTTATAATATTAAAAACAGTTTTTAAAACATTACAAAATTGTTTTTAAATATTCATAACAATTTTTTAATTATTTAAAATAGTTTTTAAATTATGTTTTAAAATATTAAAACCATTTAAGAAGTTCACAAATTTGTTGGAAAATGCTTCTCACTCAAATAGGTAAGCAAAGTTTGCCAACGCCTTATGTGTAATGGGTGTTGTACACTGGAAAACAATGCCACGGCAAATTGTGCAACCAAACAGCCAAAAAGTTTGCAAATTTTCATATTTGCCAACTTTTTGGCATTTACCATGGCAAATAATGCCAACCAAACGCACCCTTATATCTTTTTGGTGATTTGGGCAACACTCTTCATATTAAAATACTTTCTCTCCTTTTTATAGAGCTTGACAATGGAGAGCATGCTTTTATCAATTTTTTTATGTTGTACTTCTACTGCTTTATCGATGTAGTAGGCATTGAAAAGCTACCAGAATGGTGTCTTCTTCAACAACTCAATATGCTTATCATTGATTTTGCTGCTAATATCAGACAGACCGTGATAAAAACTAAGGACATTCGACCTATACTGGTCGAATTTATGCATTTTCCTTATACATTTATTCTCTTTCTTATTATAAGTTCTTGTATCCATCTTTGGACCACTTTCTTCACCACTGCCCTATTTTGTATGCTTTCCCTTCTGTGCCTTCATCTTGAACCTCATTTCGATAAAGTAAATGCGTAAATATCAAATTACACCCATAAATCAATAAATCACACGTATAAAATGATAAAGTACACGTACATAGCAATAAAATACAAGCTTCAAATCATAAAGTACACACAGATTGCAATAAAATACACTCATCAAAACACAAAGTATAGGTATAAAATAATAAAGTACACTTACATTGCAATAAAAAAATTCTTCAAAACATAAAGTACATGCCATTTCAATAAAGCACGCATCAAAACATGAAGTACACGCACATTGAATTAAAGAACAATATATTTTCATATATTACACGCATGTTTAACAAAAGTACATGCACTTTGCATTGAGTACATACATACAATATTCTCTCAAGACTTCATACTAATCTCCATGAAATACAAGAAAAGCTTAGTACAAAATTTCAATAAACAAATTCCCTATTGTCTTATTCATGGTAATACCTAATAGTTGTTGTTTTATAAGATATAAACCAAGAAGGACTTTTAGTAACATATTAAAAAAGTGATACAATAGCTCCATGCTAAACGCACCAACATTTTCAAAACCTCTTAAACAATACTGCTCAATTCCTTTTGCTAAATCTTTGACTTTTAATTCAATTACTTGTAACTTTTGTACATCAAAAGTACACTTAATGTCTTCAGAGTAGTTGTAGGAGCCAAATAACTTTTTGTCTCTATCATTGATGCGAAAAAGAAAATGAATTGTGTCATCATAAGTTGTATTGAGTGTCAATGTGAAAGGTTTCATATTCTTAAGATCTTCAAAGGTGCTCCCAACAACTTTATAATTAAAATGCTTATTGATTTTATTCCTAAATAATAAGAAAAATAAAAAAACATCACACAAACATTGTTACATCATTGAAATTATGAGTGTAATTTTTTTTTATTGTAAGTTGCATGTGAGTTTTAAAAATTATCTACATTAAGTAATATAACTCAATCATATTCCTCCAAAAATGTCGCCGGCATAGACCATAAGATATATATAGGAGGTATTAAACATAGAGAGTACGTAATAGACGCATATTGTATCTTCCCATTAATAACAAGATAATATGATTTCATCACTCCATACATACCTGATGATTTGATTCCTAAAAGTAATGAATTGTAAGATGATTATGCATTGCTAAACTATATTGGAATACATAATATACCTTAATCATATTCCTAAACAAATGTCGCGTACCATTATAATATACGAGCTATTAAATACAGAGAGCACATATATACACTCAACATGCAAAATTGGGAAATAAATTTAGAAGCTAGATGCATATACTTGATGATTTGATTCCTAAAAGTAATAAATTGTAAGATGCTTGTACATTGCTAAACCATATTGCATAACATAATATAACTCAATCATATTCCTGAACAAATGATTGCATTACATAATATACCTCAATCATATTCCTCAACAAATGCCGCTAGCGTAGACCACAATAATGTAGGAGCTATTAAATATAAAGAGCATGTATATACACTCAACATGCAAAATGGGGCAATAAATTTAGAAGCTATGCGCATATACTGGATGATTTGATTCCTAAAGGTAATGAATTTTAAGATTCTTGTGTTTTGCTAAACCATATTGCATTACATATTAACTCAATCATATTCCTCGGGAAATGATTGCATTACATAATATATCTCAATCACATTTCTCAACAAATGTCACTTGCGTGGATCACAATAATATAGGAGCTATTAAATATAAAGAGCACGTATATGAACTCAACATGAAAGATGGTGTAACATATGTAGAAGATACATATATATACTTGATAATTTGATTCCTAAGAGTAATGAATTTCAAGATGCTTGTGCATTGCGAAACCATATTGCATTATATAATATAACTTAATCATATTCCTCAACAAATACTGCTGATGCGGACCACAATAATATAGTAGCTATTAAATATAAAGAGCGCGTATATACACTCAACGTGTAAAATGCGATTTTTTTTTATTAAAATCAGGGCAACAAATGTAGAAACTAGACGCATATTGTATTTTTTTCGCATCAACAACAAACAAGATAATATGATTTCATCACTCCATACATAATATCTACAAATTTATACATATGAGAACACAAAATACATAATAGAAAAGGAAAATAGTTATATAAAGCCTAAGAACAAAAAAATAGTACATGGAATACACAACAAAAAACTCAAAATACAATGACAAATAGGTGATTGAAGAAATATAAAGTTAAGAACAAAAAATATACATAGTATATAATATAAATTTAAGAAAAAAATTATTATATTTAATAAACAATAAATTACATAAAATACATTATGGAATCATTCGTGTACGTTTGTGTTTTTCATTTGAGTCAGAAATCAAGTGAAAATGAGAAAAAAAGTTGATCGATTTAGGGTTCAAAAATAGAAAACCTTGAAAAGTAACAATATTTGAGCATGGATTAATACTTGTGAAAGTTCTTTTGAGTAATATCTGAGAATGAGAATCCTTTGTTTGAACTTCGACGATTAGGATATTGATCGAAAGGATAGCGTTTAAGGTTCTTTGCGGTTGAATTTGAAAGTGCGTTTGTTTTGGGGGTTTAGGGTATTTATATGTCGGACCTAATTATTTAGAATTTGTTAGGCCCGGTTTTATAGTCTAAATTTTTTAGTCCAAGGACTTAACAATAAAAGGCCCTTAAAAATATATGATTGGTTCCACATCGGTTCTATAAAAGGTACGTTTAGGTTCAGTTTATATTGGTTCAACATAAATTTAGTTCTCGATTTTGGTTGAATTGGGTTTGTTTAAAACCAAGAACCAACCCAATACGATAAGTTTTTTAAGTTTAGGAACGAGCACCTACCAAATGGTGTCAAAAAACCAAACCAAACCTGCCAGTTTGGTCGGCTTGGTTCAGTTCTTTCGGTTGACAGTTTTGCTGTTAATCCCTAGTGCCTATGTGTGGCACAATACCAAAACCTACCCTTAAATAGAATATAACTACAAAATAATAAATTTTAAAAGGTTCGGATTGATTCCCTAAAAATAATGAAAATTTTTAAGACCCTAAGATCATCTTCAAATCATTATGCAAAATGTGTAAATCTTATTTTGCATTACCGATTTGATAAAAATCACACTCTAGATGATTATGCAAAATTCCATAGTAATTATTTTGGTAAAATTTGGGGTAGAATGACACTTTAACTGCCACATTTGTTTGTGAACGAGAGAGTAGAGTGCAACTTTCGGGCCGTACCTCAACATTTGGAATGCCATGAGGGTTCCTTGGACAATTTTAAGCAACCGACTTCCTACTAAAAGCAATTTTTAAAACATAATGCGTAAAAAGTAATAAAAAAAATTAGGAACAAACTTCATTAAAATGTTAAATAAATGAGAAATGGGAACACATTTTAACATTTAAATTGATGTTGTATTAACACGCGACACAATCTAAATTAATGCATTAGAACTTTATAAAAATTCAAAAAAAGATATAAGTCATGTAAAAATTAAAATTCACCACTGGCTTAAGTATTCGCTAGTGTATTATATGGTAGAGTCATATTTAAACATAATATTAAACCCAAATTTATATGGTAGATGTGAGACCCAACCCAATTAAATGCTGGGGGATCAGTCCTTTGATAAATTTAAAACAGAATGTTCACTTGGTTCATTCTTAGCATCACTGTCGAAAACATTTAACCTTATTAATCACTTAATAAATAATTAAACTAGTGTAAAAACATTTTCCATTTTAATTTATACCTAAAATAATCCACTAATAAATTCTAATTATTAAGACACAAACCATTTACCATACACGTGAATAAAATAAACACTCGATATGAAAGAACTGCTAAAATAAAAAGACTGGATAAAAACATTCCAATTCAAAGTCTCAAATCATAAACTAATATACTGAATCCAACTATATACTAAATACGAAAATGAAGGAAATACAATCTCTCCAATAAAATAACTGAGGATGGGCGACACATGCCCTAAATAAGATGTCTAAAGAGAACTAAATGAAATGAGAGTGGAGGCGTCTAAGCGTAAGGACCTGCAGCTACCATAACTGCTACACCACGTCAAACAGTCTGAACGTTCATGCCTGGCGTCCCTGTGGATGGACACCTGATATAAATAGTACAAGACAAGAAAATATGCAAAAGACGGGCAGGGCCTGAGTTGTAGAAATATTTGAGCAAGTATTTAAAATTTTCATTAAAGCAAGTATTATGTGCATATTAGCTTTTCGTACTCTCACATGAGATTCTCACCTCTCAATTATTGTGCACGCCTAATGTATATCTAGTCCAATCTACCTATCCTAATCTCATTTAACTAGATTCTAGACTTACACCACTAACTATATCTCGAAGTAGTATCCCACATTCCCAAATACTTGTATTAACTATTTTAACATTTATTATTTCGATTAAGGGTTATCAACCTAAAGTTATGTAGTTAAAACTTAAGGTACTTAGGATTTCATTATCTTAATCATCTACAAACATCACACGGTTGATAATATAACTAGTATATATATATATACGACATCCCTAGACTCAGCTACGGTGCATGCATACTCTGCTATCGAGTTCTGGTACATCTCGTACTCAAACAAGGACAATCGGTTCGGAAATCTCACATGTACCATAAAATCTAACACACAATCCTAGGCCTTTGGGCTACGCACATACCTACGCACCCAAATGACCATTCAATACAATCGTACTCACAAATGGAAATCCAACTGACATACTATGTTCTGAGGTGCCAGATCTAAAATCCCCCCAAAGGCTTATCAGGATAAGACGGTCATCTATCATTTTTAAAACCTCTCGTGATAGCAAGTAGCTAGGTATGTCATACACATAATCAAACATACTATAGGTATTCCCACCACCCATTATTATAATTAGGTATACACATAACCCGAACATAGGTTCATATATAGTATTCGTTTCTCTAACACTTTCTTTATACTATAGATTACGATTTATTCTCTCTATTGCACCTTACGCAACATGATTCAACCATACGAGTCTTCCCTAGTAGTGTACCCAAGTCCCTCACTACTATTCTATGGCAATAATTATCGTGGCTAATCCCTCTCTCTTGAATTATCTAAGACGCATCGTTTAAAGCCAAGCCAGGAAAAATTACCATTTGTCTGAAATCTCATTAGAAGTGCCCAGATTGTTGTTCGAACGAGGTCGTTCGAACGAACTTCGAACGGACTATACTCTGAATTGTCGTTGGTAATGTCATTCGAACGAACTTTTGATGAACTTAACTCTGAATTTTCGTTCTTAATCTAGTTCGAACGAGTTCTACAAGTTTCGTGCCTAACCTCAAAAAAGTCTGTTTTCACCATTTTTAAGACTCCAATCCTCTACAGAGTTTACCCAAACACCAATATAGCTATTCTAATTGATAACCCAACATATTTACTCAATTTCCAACATCCTAATATCCTCAAATCATCATCAATCAGTACTAAATTTTGAAATCCCCAATTAAAACTACAAGAAACCCTAGTTATTTAATTTTATGCACAATCTTCAAATAAAGATCAAATTCGTTCATTATATTACATAAAAAATTCGGGATTCCTATTCAACATGCATATGGATTGAATCTTTGATCAAAATTAGTCCTAACATATGATTTAAATTCTCTAAATCCACCCAATTCAATTCTTAATCACGAGTTTAATCCCTATTCTAACTTGAACACAATTATTGCTAAAAGGAATAAAATATTAACACTTGCATTTATTATGATGGTTTGATCCGCTGATGTAAGTATGGGTGTGTTCCTCGTTCTCCGATCTACACAGTGGTGGTTCTAGTGTTGCAAGGTGGTGGTTTTAGGCCTTAGCTCCTTGGGTTTGTTTCTCCCTCACCCTCTGTGGCTCTCCCTCAAAACTTGTGAATGAAAACCCTAATTGGAGTCACGTAGCAGATATATTATATCTCCAATTTTCATGAATATTAATTGACCAAAAATTAAAATTACCAAAACGCTCTCTCGGGATGCCGGTTTGGCCTAAAACTGTCCCGATATCCGAACTAAACCCTCGGGTAGACTTTTTTGACTCTCTCGACCCTTTTGGACACGTTGGCGCACTCGAAATGGCTATTCAGAATACTTATAATTAATTTACTTCCTAATTCCTTTAAATTAGTCCTGACACAACTCACGCGCGTGTCCTGATATAATTTTCGTAACTATCGTATTTTTCACTCGCGATAATTATACTAATTTCATAATCATATATTAATTTATTCGCTCAGTAATATTCAACATAATAAACATCAATAAATACTAACCCTTAACTATCTAGTTAATATTTATTTTAATTCTGATTAATTCTCCAATTAAATTCAATTAATCCTATATTTAAAAATCATGAAAATACAGGGTGTTACATACTTTCCCCCTTACAATGGAATTTCATCCCAAAATTCGAAAAGTAAAAGTATATCTCGCAAGAAGAGATCTAGATATTTCTCGTGCATCTCATCCTCGTGTTCCTAAATAGACTCCTCGATATTGTGTTGCTCCCACTACACACGCACTAGTGGCACTACCTTCGACTTCAGTCTCCTCTCGCTATGATCTAGGATAGCCACCGGGATATCCTCATATGAACTATCTAGCTGTAAGTACACCTCATTCAGTGCAATGTGAGTGTGGTCTAACTCATCCCGAAGATATCGAAGAAGTGAAGAAATATGGAATACATTATGTATCCGATGAAAGTGCTCCGGTAATCCCAATCTATATGTCATTGGTCCGATCATCTCGATGATAGGAAATGGCCCTAGGTACCTCGGAGCTAATTTACCTTTTTTCCCAAATCGCATTATCCCCTTCATAGTAGATATTCGTTACAGCACCTGGTTCCCCCCCCCCCCCCCCCCCAATAAACTCCCTAAAAAACCGCTTGGCATCGGAGTAGCTTTTCTACCTGTCCTGAGCTACTCGTATACGACTCTTAATCATCTCTATTCTAGCCATAGTCTCCTAAATCACCTCTGGCCCTAGTAGTTTGTTGTCCCCCACCTCTAGCCAACAAGTAGGCGAACGATAAGGTCTACCATATAATGCCTCAAATGGGTCCATGCCAATTGTAAAATAGTAGGAGTTATTATACGCGAACTCCACCAATGGAAGATACTGCTCCCAACCTCCTCTAAAGTCAAGGACACACATGTGCAACACATCCTCTAACATCTGATTAGTCTGCTCTGTCTGCCCATCAGTCTGCGGGTGGTAACCCGTACTAAACCGAAACTCGGTGCCCATAGCCTACTAAAAGCTCTCCTAAAAGCGAGACATAAAAATCTTATTCCGGTCGGACATAATATCAAGAGGTACTCCATGTAGCCTCACTACCTCAGCAATGAATAGCTGGGCATACTGTCCTGCTGTATAATCTGTCCGAACTGGCAGAAATTGGGCCACCTTGATCAACTAATCTATAATCACCCAAATATAATCGTGACTCCTCAGAGAAATAGGCAACCCTATGATGAAATCCATGGAAATGCTCCCATTTCTACATAGGAACCTCTAGAGGCTGCATTAACCCTAAAGGTTTCTGATGGTCCACCTTTACCAGCTGGTAAGTGGTACACTTTGAGACAAACTCGGTAATGTCTCTCTTCATCCCACTCCAACAGTATTACCACCTCATATCCCGATACATTTTATCCCCACCAGGATGTATCGCAAATTGGGATCCATGCGACTTTAAAATCACTGCGTGTCGCATGCCCCCCTCCTTTGGAAAAACCATCCGCCCATTAAAGTGCAAGATTCCCTTAAAACACAATGAATAAGACTCTTCTCCCTCTACTAGAAGGTGTCGAATTTTCTCCTGACAAAATGGATCCACTGCCTAGTCCTGTACTACCCTCATCACAATCTGGGGGGTAACTGACATGAAAGGCCGGGAAACTGCGTCCTGATGTCCCAAATCCTTCCATTTCTCCTTCCATACCTGGGCCACCTCATCTTCTGGCCTACGGATCAACGCATCAGCAACTACATTAACCTTCCTCGAGTGTTACTGGATCTCAAACTAATAGTCCTTTATAAATTAAAGCCACCTACGCTGATGCATATTCAACTCTTTCTGAGTGAACAAGTAGTGCAGTGACTTATGATCTCTGAATAGGCAAAATTTCTCTCCCAAGAGATAATGTCACCAAATCCGTAGTGCAAACACGAATGCTGCTAACTACAAGATGTGGGCGGGGTAATTCTTCTCTTGAGGCTTAAGCTTGCGGGAAACATATGATATAGCTTGGTCCTCCTACTGTAATACTCCACTATGCCCTTACAACGATGCATCCGTGTAAACCAGGTACTCCACTCCTACTATGGGGAGTGCTAGTACGGGTGTTGAAGTCATCTTGTCCTTCAGCTCATCAAACGCCAATTACATGCATTATCCCAAGTGAACAATACTCCCTTACGATTCAAGTTAGTCATTAAACTCGCAATATTCGAGAATCCTCGAATGAACTGTCCGTAGTATCCAGCTAACCCAAGAAACTTCGCACCTCCATCAGTGTCATGGGCTGTCCCCACTACCTCACCGCTGACACCTTACTGGGGTCGACCGATATCCCCTATCTAAAGTCATATGCCCGAAAAATTGTAACTCGCGTAACCAAAATATGCATTTCTCGAATTTTGCGTACAGTTCATTCTCTCGTAAAGTCTGCAGAACTCTACGTAGGTGCTCAACATGCTCCTCCTCTATCCGTTAATAAATTAGGACGTCATTTATGAAAATAATGACAAACTGATCTAAGAACTCTCTGAACAACCTATTCATCAAGTCCATGAATACCGCAGGTACGTTGGTTAGCCCATATGGTATAATCCAAAACTCGTAGGACCCATATCACGTCAGAAAGGCAGTCTTAGACACGTGCTACTCCCTGATACATAACTGATGGTATCCCGACCTCAAGTCTGTCTTCGAGAAGTAGGATGCTCCTCTCAACTGGTCGAACAAGTCATCGATTCGGGGCAACATATACTTATTCCTTATCGTAACTTTGTTAAACTCTCGATAGTCCACACATAATCACAAAGATCCATCTCTCTTTTTTATGAATAGGACTAGGGCACCCCAAGGTGAGGTACTCCTTCGGATAAAACCCTATCCCAAAAGCTGCTCGATTTGATCCCGTAACTCCCTCATTTCCATATAAGCCACCCGATAGGGCGCACGAGCTATCGGTCGAGTATCAGGTGATAAATATATCATAAACTCTATCTCCCTGCTAGGCGAGAATCTTGATATCTCTTGAAATACGTCACCAAACTCGCGACCTCCCGAAATTGAATCCAGGGAAATAATTACTCCCATAGAGGTCTCTTACTCTATATAAGACAAGAGAGTGGAAGATCCTCCCTCTTAGCGAGGCATCGCCACTATAAACATCTCCTGACAGGGATATAAAAAATAATGCTCCTACTAAAGCAGTCAATTATGACCCTATACGCGAATAGCCAATCCATGCCAATAATGGCGTCGTACTCAGACATATCTAAAACAAGCATATCGGCAGGCAAAATAAGACTCCTAATCTCTATACCCACACCCGGACACTACCCAACGTCGAGTCTACACAAGTCATAGTGCTGTCGTCTGTGTCTAATAACCCTGTGGACCGTGCAAATCTAGTGGCTAAGAAGGAGTGTGAGGCCCTTGTGTCAAATAAAATACGTCCCATAGACCCATGGATAGAAAATATACCCTCAACTGCGGGTGGAGCCTCTAGATATGCTACGTGGTGGATGTTGTATACACATTTATACTGAAGCTGTCCCTACTGAATTGAGGCTGTTGGAATAGCAGGCAAAACTGGGACTGGTGCTAGCGCTGGGAGAGCAGCTGGGAAGATCGACGTCTCGGGCTCCTGGTGAGCACCGTGCTGCTGAGGATACTTCCCCTTATCGGGGAACTCAAATCATTTGTGGCCAGTCTTACCACAAGTGAAACATCTACTTGCGTAGTTACCCCTTCTCTTCCCCTGCTGGCCTCGGCCCTGTTGGTCGTTGTTACCACTCCCTTAGCCCTGATGGAACTGCTACTGTCCCTGCTATCCCTGATGGCTCTACTGGACCTACTGGCCATGCTGACCCTAATGGCTATGCCTGAAACCTCCCTGTCCATGACGAAGGCCCCCTGATATAAATCTCTTAGAAGAATCCCCCTGATGGGAAACCTGCTCACACTGCCTTTGCTGACTCTGACCTGTTTGTTCCTCACTGGCACTACCTCCATCTGTCCTGCCCTGCTGGCTAGACTCACCTACCCACTTACCCCCTTTAACATGGAAGCGGTGATCCTGGCAATGTAGTAGCGCAACATTGAGTACATCTGTATAGGACTGCAATAAAAGATTACCCAGAAGATGATGTCGAACCCTTTAATTCAAGCCATCCATGAACATCTGAATCTTTTTCTCCTCAATAGTCACCTCGGCTGGTGCTAAGTTTACTATTTTAGTAAACTCCTCTTTATACTCGACTACAGTCTTCCCCTCCTAGGTGAGGTCCAGGTTTTTCTTCCTTATCTCGATCTGAATGACGGAAGGGAAATATTTGCTATCAAACAGCACCCAGAAGTCTTGTATAGACATCACATCACGCTCCTCTATGGTAGTAGTGGACTCCCACTACTGAAGCGCCGCCCCAAATATCTAATATCTTCCTCTGCACCTCCGTGCACTCGTACATCCTCAAGTGCCACTGGATGTCTTTCTTCCATTGGCTCGCTACAACCATATCTGAACTCCACTAAAACTCTAGGGGGGGGGGGGCTTCTGGAAGGAATCTCTGACTCGCTCCCATATAGAAGGGAACGAATGTACTGGAGCTGGCGCTACTGCCTGTACCTATGGTGGAGCCTGCTGTATGACTGCTAGTTCTGCATTGACTACCTTAGCAACTAGGGCAATGACCTTTGCAGCATTCATAGTACCCTGAGCCTGGGCTGGCCGGGGCTCGGGTTGGGCATTTCTGGCCCTCGATGCACGTCTGGGAGGCATATGAAATAAGAAAGAATTTATAAGTCTACAGATATTAAATCTCAAAGATGCAACAATCCTAATAATAAGGCTCTATATCAAAGAACACTGAAAGCATAATAAGCTGTACATATCCTAAAAGACTCTAGAATCTGATGCTCTGATACGACCTGTGACACCCCGCCCAATTAAATACCGAGTGATCAGTCCGTTATTAAATTTAAAATAAAATGTTCAGTTGGTTCATTCTTAGCATCAGTGTCGAAAAAAATTTAACCTTATTAATCACCTAATAAAAAATTAAGCTAGTGTCAAAACATTTTCCATTTTAAGTTATAACCAAAATAATCCATTAATAAATTCCAATTATTATGACACAAACCATTTACCAAACACATGAATAAAATAAATACTGGATATGAATCAATTACTGAAATAAAAAGATTGGATAAAAACATTCCAATTCAAAATCTCAAACCATAAACTAATATAGTGAATCCAACTAAGTACTAAATATGAAATGAAGGAAGCACAATTTCTCCAATAAAATAACTGAGGATGGGCGACACATGCCCTAAATAATATGTCGAAAGAGAAATGAATGAAATGAGAGTTGAGGCATCTAAGCGCGAGGACCTGTATCTACCACAACTGCTACAACACGTCAAACAGTCTGAACGTCTATGCCTGACATCCCTGTGGCTGGACACCTTATATAAATAGTATAAGAGAAGAGACGATTCATGGCCTGAGTTGTAGAAATATTTTAGCAAGTATTCAAACTTTTCATTACAGGAAGTATTATGTGCATGTTAGCTTTTCGTACTCTCACATAAGATTCTCACCTCTCAACTATTGTTCACGCCTAACACACATCTAGTCCAATCTAGCTATCCTAATCTCATTTAACCAAATTCAAGACTTACACCACTAACTATATCTCGAATTAGTATCCGTCATTCCCTAATACTTGTGTTAATTGTTTCAAAATTTATTATTTCGATTAAGGGTTATCACCCCAAAGTTAAGTATTCACAACTTAAGGTGCTTAGGATTTCATTATCTTAATCATCTACAAATATCAAACGGTAGATAATATCAATAGTATATATATATACACACACTAATACGACACCCTAGACTCAGCTATGGTGCATGCATACTCTGCTATCGAGTCCTGGTACATCTCGTACTCAAACAAGGACAATCGGTTCGAAAATCTCCCACGGACCATAAAATCAAAACACGTATTGGTGGAAAACATAATCCTAGGCCTTTGGTCACCCAAATGGCCATTTGTAATACCCCGTACTTTTGGCTATATTTATTTTTGGGATTAATTAATTAAATGCATATTAATTGGAAATTAATCCGGGTAAAATACTAACGAGATGCGAGTTGGTATTTGATTATGTGCATACATGTTTTATATGAATTTGGAATTATGAAATTTGTTGTGAGATTTATATACGGCATTTTAGAAATTTTGTTGAGACGCGTGTGACCGCCGCGTCATGGTATATTATTTTAATTATAAAAGTGATTTTTATTTCTATTATCCGTATGGTCATTTTGAGTGCGCCAACGCGTCCGGAAGGGTCGAGATAGTCAGAAAACACTAGCCGGGGGTGTAGTTTGGGTCCCAGGGTATTTTTAGGCCATACCGGCATCATAAAGGGTATTTTGGTAATTTTGTATTTTGAGGAATTAAAAGTGACGAAAATTGGGAGTTTTAATCTGATGTGGATTTAACCCACTAAGCCCACTAACCAACCCATATTAATCCTTTAAGCTACGGAGGTTATCATTAGGTTTACAACTTTCCCAAAGAAAACCCTAGCCACCTTAAGCCACCATTGGAGAAGAAGTTTGGAGAAGAGAAGAAATTCTGCAGAAATCTTCATCAAACCATCATCCAAACTCAGAGACAATCAAGGCAAGTGTTTTAATTATATTTAAATTCGTAGAATGTTCCTTCCATGTTAGAAAATTGAAGAATATCAATTGTTCTTGATAGATAATGAAAACCCGTGTATTTTGAAGCTTAGAACTTGAAATCTTGAGGAGAATTGCATGTAGAATGATAGGTAGATGATTATTCTCATGATAGTTGTGATTGGAAGAAATTAAAACGGATTTATATTGGATTAATTCATGATTCAAAAAGTTAGGGTTCATGTTCTTGAAAATTGGGAAAAAGTGTAGAGATTTGTAAATTTGGTTAATGTTAGAATGGATTAATCCTTCAAAACGTGTTAGGATGTGATTATAATATGTTTAGGATTGTTTAGAGACCTTAAAACGATTGTTGGGACTTAGTTTAGAAGAGATTTGAGGAGTAAAAATGGTGAAAAACGTGATGTAGAAAATTCTGGGACGAAACTGGCAGGTCGTTAGAAGCCCCTGCCCAGGTCGTTCGAACGAACTCGTTCGAACGAGCTTCTAATGAATTGACCAGTCGTTCTAACGAAAGGGAGCCTCGTTCGATAACTTCGTTCGAACGAGATCTCATTAGAAGGTACAGTTCGTTTGAATGAACTGGAATCTCGTTCGAACAGTCTCGTTCGAACGAGACTTCTAACGAGTTGACAGAGGAATCTCGTTCGAACAGTCTCGTTCGAACGAGACTTCTAACGAGTTGACAGTTTGGACCTTTTTGGACTGTTTTGATTTTTGGAGTCCCGTAAACTTGTTCGAGGATATAGATAACATTCCAATGATAGAATTGGGACTTTTGGGTATTTATGAGAAGGAGATTATATACGAGAGTTACATTAAATGGACGGTTTGGGTTGAGACGTGAGTGTCTACTACAACATGACAATAGATTATGGCGCATATGATTATAAACCGGAATAGTATAAATTGCGATAATTATAAGTTAGTGCGAGAATGAGAATAGTACTACAATTAAACTACGGGATTACTAAGATGTGTGTTTACTTAGTATTGGTATATAATTGTGTGTATGACATACCTACCATACTTGCTATCACGGGAGGTTTGCGTTCGCTTAGGGCCCTCTAATCCTTGTGTTGCCCGGATTTAGACTGGTTACCTTGATGAACATAGGTCATAGAAAGACTTATTGGTATATTAATAAGTCCGCTGATCGTGGGAGCGTAGGTATGTGCGTGACCCATGTGATGTGACTGTGTTCGCCTCCATTACTTGTGATGTTGTTATCTGTGAACTATTCCTGAGGGATTTGGAATATGTAATCCTTATGTACGTGATGTACCGGGATGGATAGCAGAGTATGTGTGGACCGCAGCTTAGTTCTCGGGGTGCTTATATTGTATATTTATGATGTGAATAATATACACTTAATTAATGGGAACCTTCATGTTAATGTTGTGAATATAATTACGGTATTGTTTCGAGAAACATAACGAGTTAACTGATAGTGATATATATTGCATATTGAGCATCTGAGTTTACGTTAAACCCCTACTTAATTACGAGCGTTATAATGTTAATACAACCGAGTAATAAGGGTAGGACCTATGATAGTCTAGCTAAATATGATGGCACTTAGCTAGTGGTTTGTGTCGGTATAGATGGGTACTTACGTTAGGAGTGCACAGTTAGACGAGAGGTGAGAATATCATGTGAGTGCACGTCCTAACATGTACTTTGCATTTAATGTTTTAAATGTTTTTAAAGCACTTGCAGGTTTTTAAAATATAACTCCACATTCGGGCTCTGACCCGTTTGCTTTCAAATCTATTTTTCTTTGTAAAACCATTTTAGGTGCCCAGCCACAAGGACACCATGCATAGGATACTCATTCAGATGACGAGCTGTAGCTGTTTGTGGAAGCTACAGGGATTTTCTTGTAGACGCTTCTATCACTTGGATTCCAGATTCATTATCTATCAGTTGTAGGGCAGGTTGCCCATTTCTATTAGAGTTACATTTCCATTACAGTTTTCAGACTTTGGCATTGTATTGTTTTAGCATTCGGTCTATTTATTTCAGTTGGGGGATTTGTAGTGAGGAGTTTTTCCTCCGACTTTATTTACGTTATGTGATGGTTATTCTATTTACTTCATTATGGTGAATGGTGTTATTGTTCTTCATTACACTTGTTGCATGTTAAACAGACTTAAAGTAAAATTTAGCACTTACTTTTTAAATACTAGGTGGTTAGTAATCATTAAAATGTTTTCGACAGTGATGCTATTAACTGAGCCAACTTGGCATTTTGAATTAATTTAATAAAGGAGTAGCTACCCGGTATTTAATTAGTCGGGGTGTCACACCATTCAATACCATCGTTCTCATAAATGGCAGTCCAACTGACGTACTATGTTCTGAGGTACCAGATCTAAATTCCCCCCGAAGGCTCTTCAGGATAAGACTGTCCTCTATCATTTTCAAAACCTCCCGTGATAGCAAGGAGCTAGGTATGTCATACACATAATCAAATATACTATAGGTATTCACACCACCCATTAATATAATTAGGTAGACACATAGCCCGAACGTAGGTTCATATATAGTATTCATTTCTTTAATACTTTCGAGGCACTATAGCTTATGATTTATTCTCTCTATCGCAACTTACGCAACATGATTCAACCATGTGAGTCTTTCCTAGTAGTGTAACCAACCCCCTCACTACTAATCTATGGCAATAATTATCTTAGGTAATTCCTCTCTCTTGAATTATCTAAGACGCATCTTTTGAAGCCAAGTCGGTCAAAATTCCCATTTGTCTGAAATCTCGTTAGAAGTGCCCAGATTGTCATTAAAACGAGGATGTTCGAACGAACATCAAACGGATTATACTCTGAATTATTGTTGATAATTTCATTCGAACGAGTTCGTTCGAAAGAACTTCAGATGAACTAAACTCTGAATTTTTATCTTAATCTCGTTCGAATGAACTTCCCCAGGTTGTTCGAACGAGTTCTACCAGTTTCGTCCCTAACCTCCAAAAAGTCTGTTTTCACCATTTTTAAGACTCCAAACCTCTATAAAGTTTACCCAAACACCAATATAACTATACTAATTGATAACCCATCATGTATACTCAATTTCTAACATCCTAATATCCTCAAATCATCATCAATCAGTAATAAATTTCGAAATCCCCAATTAAAACTATAAGAAACCCTAGTTCTTTAATTTTATGCACAATCTTCAAATTAAGATCAGATTCGTTCATTAGATTAAATCAAAAATTCGGGATTCCTATTCTTCATACATAGGGATTCAATCTTTGATCAAAATTAGTCCTAAAATATGATTTAAATTATCTAAATTAACCCAATTCAATTCTGAATCATAAGTTTAATCTGTATTCTTGCATGAACACAATCATTGCTAAAAGGAAGAAAGTATTAAACACTTTCCTTGATTATGATGGTCTGATCCGCTGATATAGGTGGTATGTGTGTGTTCCTTGTTCTTCGATCTACATGTTGGTAGTTCCGGTGTTGCAATGTGGTGGTTCTAGGCCTTAGCTCTTTAGGTTTGTTTCTCCCTCACCCTCTGTGGATATCCTTTGAAACTTGTTAATGAAAACCCTAATTGGAGTCACGTAGAAGATACATTGCATCTCTAATTTTTGTAAATATTAATCTCCCAAAAATGAAAATTACTAAAACGCCCTCTCGGGATGCCGGTTTGGCCTAAAACGGTTCTGGGATCCAAACTAAACCCCCGGGTAGAATTTTCTAACTATCTCAACCCTTCCGGACACGTTGGTGCACTCGAAATGACTATCCATAATACTTATAATTAATTTTCTTCCTAATTCCTTTAAATTAGTCCTAACACGACTCACATGCACGTCCCGACTTAATTTTCGTAACTGTCATATTTTTCACTCGCGATAATTATACTAATTTCATAATCATATATTACTTTATTCATTCAGTAATATTAAATATAACACACATCAATAAATACCAACCCTTAACTCGCTAGTTAATATTTATTTTGATCCGGATTATTTCTTAATTAATTCTCAACATAATGCACGTTGTGGATGCTCAGATTCATTCCATTTGGATTTTTATTGTATAGTAATGGAAATGTCTTCCACCATTTGAAAATATTATAATAAACATTGTTGGAAGAAAATCCACTTTGGTATTATGCAAACTTTGAAAAAGAAGATTGCTTTAAAGTGACATAAGATAATGTGTGCAGATTTTTTTCCAGTAAGATATTCTTTAAAAAAAAGGTAGGATACACCTTTACTTTTTTCATCATTCTCTCCCCTTTTTCTTCTTCCACTTACCGTCTCTAACGGACATATTTATTCAGATTACCGAACCCAAAAAACATTTGGTTTTAAGAAGGAAAAGAAGAGAAAGCAGATTACATTTCTCTCAAATAATTTCTCTCTACAGAAAATCACCCTCTCTAAAAAACAAACACTTTTTGCTGAAAATATTTTCTTACAAAAATATTTCATACCCACGATTACAATATTGTGATATTATGACATTGAACAACTAATATTGAATGGGTGATAGTAAACCAGATTACTACCGTGCATAGTTTTATGAGACATTAATTATTTTCGATTCTAGGTTGTTTTATCCTTGGGTGACGGGGAAATATAAGGACCGAAACACAATTTTTTTGGCAGAGCCACGAAACACCTTAAAGAGAGCGACCTTGTTCTCGACTCAACCACATTAATTTTTTATTGTTCAATTTTTGCAGTTGGTAATTTCAATCCATTCTATTATTTCAGATACCACAATTTTAAGGTGATTTATTTATCTGTTACGGAATCCGAAAATCACTTTGCACCCAATGGTCTTACTGATTTAAAGATACTTTTCAAATTTAAAGGGTTAAATTTCAAAAGGTGGAGATAAAAAAATATTATTTTTTCTCACCACAAAAAATAACAGCTTGCATCATGTCAAATAAGCCTATTGCGTCTGAACCTCTTAGGGCTATTCAAACTTGGGAAGAAAATAATTTTTTATGTAAAAAATAGATTTTGAATGGCCTATGTGACTAACTTTACGATTATTATGCCTTCCGTAATTCTTTCAAAGAAGTTTCGGAAGTTCTTTTGAAAAAAATATGGTAACAAGGAGGCTGGAGATAAAAAAATATGCAGTTAGCCGTTATATGAAATTTCAGATGACGGATGATAAATCAATTGTTGCCTAGACTCATTAATTACAAAAAATTGCACATGATATTAATTCTGAAGGAATAAAACTCGATGAATAGTTCCAGGTTGTTATTATGATTGATAAAAAACCTCTTGGTTGGAAAGATTTTAAAAATACACTGAGGTATAAATCAAAAGAATTTTCATTTGAAAGTCACATCACTCGACTTAGAATTGAGGAGGAAGCCAGAAAACAAGATTATAAGGATGAAATTCGTGTAGTGTCAAACGCTAAGAATTATAACCAAGACCGCACTCCAGTTTTTTGAAACCAAATGGAAAAAAGATGAAATATCATAAAAAGAACTTGTAAAAGCATGTGCGATATCGCTTATCAATTTAATTTGCAAATTTCCAATTTTAAACTTATTTAATTAAATGTCAATTTTTTATCCAAGTTAATTAAACCCTAAAACATGCATCTAGGTGAATAAATTAATCATGACATCATAAATAATGAAAAAATTATTGGACACACTAATTTCAGGAAAAATTCCCTAAAAGGGCAAAACCTTTATTTCTATAAATTTTTGCAAATCGCAACGTACAATACACTTACAGAAATCTGCAATGAATCTACGGCAACAAACTCACATAGGTCACAATCTCAAAATCAGCAATCGACTCCCTCAAGAACGCACAAGAACCGCAGCTCTCTCTCCAGCAAGAAATACCCTCGAGTCTTCCCAAGTGATCGCAATCGTCAGCCAGCAACTCCCTCAAGAGCGACCAATTCAACAGTAGAGATGGTACTCCACAATAATAAACTTCAATAGAAGTGACTTGGGTTCCACAAAATATTCACAAAGGATTGGGATTGATTTGAAACATATAAAAAACCTTTAAAAGCGAAGACTAAAAAATTTTGCATATTGCACTTTCGTTTTCGTTGAAGTCTTGTAGTCTTAAAGGAAACAGGATTCCAAAGTAGTTATTTATAAAAACCTTGAGTCGGCGGGTCGATCAAATGACATCTGTAGGTTGTTTGAATGACATCTCATGTCGTTAGATCCAGGAAGTAACGACCAAATATAAACCAAAACAATATGTTGTCATTCAAAGCAAGCTTCAAGTGACTCTTCAAATGACCTTTCACATGACATCTCATGTCGTTAGATGAGTCGTTTGAATAACTTGTGCCAGTCGTTCTAACAACATACACTTGTCATTTGAACAACTAAAACGTAAAAAAATGTTATTTTAAAACTCCGCCTACAGGTCTTAAAAAATTAATTTTGCCTTAGAAAAAATGTCTCAGCTTATTAAAAACTATTTGAAAATATTTAAGTGTGCTTGAAATTTGAATCCATCTTCTTGAACATATGAACATGAACTTCTTCGACGGCTGTAGAGGTAAACGACATATCCTATGTAAAGTACGGACCACATAAAATATGTCCTTATAAATCTCCCCCTATGTCTATGACGATACAATATAAAAAGCATCCGAATTATCAAAACAAAAATCATATACAAATCTAATACCCTCCCATGAACCCAAAAGTGAAAAGGTACTAAAATATAAATCTTCAAATTCTTCAAAATTCTTCAACTCTAACATTTTCAAATCTCCAACGTTTCTTTGTCATAAACAGGGTATGCAAAATAATGATCCTTAAAATTTGTACCTACACGCATAAGACAAGAAACAAATACCTTCTGTACCACCCCGCCTAATTAAAAACGGGGTCATCATCCCTTTATTAAATTAAATCAGAATATTCGGTTGGTTCAAAATATGCATCACTGTTGAAAACTTTATTATTAACACTAACCACCTAGTATTTAAAAATTTGATGTCAAAATTTTATCTTTTAATTAACATAAAAATCAAATTAACCAATTACTAATCATACACCATTCAAACGAATCTCACATGAAATAAAATAACCAATGTAATAAATGTGACTGGAGTAAACACATCCAACCTAAATCCTAAATACAATAATCCAACAAAATAAACCAACAACTGAATGAAGTAAATAAATAGATCCACAATCTCTGACTATCTGAATAAGTAGAAAGGGACAACATGCCCCAACTGAAATAGATAACTCAAGATCCAGGAATGAGAATCATGGAGGCGTCTACTACCAAGTCCTATAACTTCCAAAGTAGCTACAGCTTGTCAAATAAATGAAACTCCTATACTTGGTGTCCCTGTAGCTAGGCACCTAAAATAATTTGACAAAAGAAAATAGAATAAACGGGTCAGAGCCCGAGTTGAAAACAGTTTAAAAATCAGCAAGTGTTTAAAAGGTATTAAACAGTAGATATTATATCCATGTTAGTTCCTCGTACCCTCACTTGAGATTCTCACCTCTTAACTAATGTGCACGCCTAAAGTAGACTCCTAACCCATCCTAGTAACGCTATCCCACTAATCTAGTTTAGCCCAAGTTCTTTACTGAAATGCCTAAGTCATTGTATCCAATCATAACACCCGAATAATACATTCTTGTAAGTATGACTCTAGTTTAATCGGATTCAAATAACTCATTAATCATCCAAGTTCTCACATTGTTGATTAATATTAAATATCATAATATTTCTCATCTACTAAGCAACACAGTAGAATAATCTTAAGTATATATATATATATATATATATATATATATATATATATATATATATATATATATATATATATATATATATATTCTAATACGACACTCCAAAAGGCTAAACCTGCGGTGCACACACATACTCTGCTATCAATCCTGGTACATCACGCATATAAGGTCTACGAATTCTGAATCACTCTGGAATCATATCAACACATATCACACACAATGGAGGCAAACATAGTTCCCCAGCCTCATGGGTTATGTAAATACCTACGCACCCACGTGACCGCAATCTTATCAACTCACAGATAAGTCCTTCCCAGACCTATGTCATGAGGAGGCAATCTAAAATCCCCCCGAAGGCTCATCAAGATAAGATTGTCCCCTTCCTAAGATCTCTCGTGATAGAAAGTATGGTAAGTATGCCATACACATAAGGAGTCATACAATAGGTACACACAACCCATATAATTAATAGGATCACACCACCTATATATTCCAGATTTGTATGAATTGTCATTCTTTACAATATTCACGATGTTCCCAATTATGACTATTCTCTCTATCGTATCGCACTACTTATAATGGATATCACTAAGGAGTCACTCTTACCCTTATATACTTCTATACTTCATGTTAATATCTCAAGAGATGTGGTTGCCCTACAGAACCTTAAGTAGTTCATTATTTTTGAATTATTTTCACCAAATTCCAACTCGTCCCATAAATTTCCAAAAATTTGAAATCTCATTCGAATGAAGCTTTTAACGAACTTCACTCTAAAATCTCGTTAGTACGTCGAACGTACTAACGAACGAACTCGAACGAACTTCGAACAAACTTTGAATGAACTAAACTCTGAATTTTCATTGGATTTCTCGTTGGATTCTCTTTCGAACGAGGTCGTTCGAATGACTTTCCTGTTCCTCAGGTCGTTCGAATGACTTTCCTGTTCCTTAGGTCGTTCGAACGACCTTTACCCAGTTCATCCTCTACCTTAGGAAACCTGCGTTTTTGCCCATTTTTGTTCACCCAATTCATATCAAACTTTACCCAACTCACAAATAATAGTTCTAAAGCCATTTTACATACATTTAGGTGATCCCTAACATCTTTTAACCATCAAACCTTATTAAATCTCATTTATGATTGAAGGAATTTAATAAATTGCCAAAAGCCCTAGTTTTACATCATCAATAATTTTGTTCACCCAAAACCCAAAATTAAATTAATTTTTCTTCATATATCAACCCAGATTCGTAGCCTCTACGTAAGGTCGTTCATCTAAATTAAGTTTCCTACCTAAAAGCTTAATTAACAATTCAATTTCAACCCAGATTTCATCATATCATGTGTATATCATCAATTCTACACTAACATGTATAATATATGCACTAATTAAAGCAAGATAACCACTTGCCTTATTGGTAAGGTCTTAATCGTCGAATGAGAGTGGTATAGATGCGTTCCTCTCTTCCCGATCTACACGTTGATGGTGTTCTTAGTGAAAGATGGGTGGGTTTGGTCTTGGAGCCCCTAGAAATCTCTTCTCCTTCTTCCACTTAGACTCTCTCTTTTCTTTTGCAGATAAAACACCTAACTTATCCCATGTACATGCATATATAGTTTTCCAATTTTCATCCATTAATTAGTCCCAATCTTTCAAAAGACAGAAATACCCCTTCTGGGGTGTCGGTTTGGCCTAAAACTATCCCCAAATCCAAACTAAACCCCCGGGTGGGCTTTTCTGACTATTTCGACCCTTCCGGACACGTTATCATACTCGAAATGAACATTTGAGTGATGTATCAATATTTTACTTTTTATTCTATTACTTTATGTAACACCCCGCCCGCGCCTCGGGGAGAGTGGGGCGGAGCGCTATTGTCGATAAAACTAACCAAATCCACAAATAACAGGGTATAGAGCATATAAAAATCCCACAATACAATAATAAGAATCCACTAATCTCATATCTCTTCAAATTAAATACAACCAATTATCTCTCAAAATAAAACAACTATCTATCTCGAAATAAAATGCTCTATACAACAAAAATAAATACAATCTTCTCAAGTATGTATTCTCCCACGCTAAATAAACGATCTCCAATTCCAATCCAAATCGCCCAAAATCCGCGCTAACCTGCCACTAAAAGAAAATATGGGGAAGTACACAATACGACAGGAAAGATGCTCAACAATTATTAGCGGTGAATAAAACGTAACAATACGAATACAAATATATAAATCAAATGCGAATCTCATAAGCATTTTTATCAATATATTTTCTCAACAACACATTAATCAGAGTCATCCGGCCTCACTATACCGCGCCAATACTTTATCAAGTAGCCGGAATAGGAATATTGCCAGGTGCCCAACCTCAGTGCCATATTAAAATCTCATGACAACATGCCCAACAAAAATAATAATACCACATGAATCAAAAATTATATTCCAACAATAATTTTCTAGAATTACAATGAATTTAGCAATTCAAATATGAGTCAATAATCACAAGAAAACAACGGGAATAACACTCGCGAGATTTAGGAGCATATTGTGTAAAATTACATACCTTAAACCACCAAAAAGAACCAACATGAATCATCACATAATTTTAGCCTCAAAATCTATTCACACCATCACGTTCTTCTCGCATAAATAATTAAATCTCGTTCTAGCCCAAACTCGAGAAAACACCAAATAAGCCTTATAATCTAAGGTTGAAATCTTGAACAAGTTCGGGGCTATGGTTTGTAGATTAAAGGGAGTAATTTTGGAGAGGTCTTCTAGTTGAAAGGTTTGAGAAAAAGTGGTTTGAAAAGCAAAGCCACGAATTAGTTGATATATAAAGTATTAAGAATTTGATTAAGAAGAGAGTTCTAATCAGATACAAACACTAAAAAATTTATTCCGGACGATCGGATCGTTGGAATTGGATGAATTTTTGGGAGAATTAGCTGAAAATGAGAGGAAGCTGCATAAAAAATTTCAGCTCGATCGAACAGTCCAATATTTTTAAATATTGTTTTTGCTAGAGAGTTTTATGTTTTGAGGACTCTAAAAGAGTTTTATGTTTTGAGGACTCTTCTATATAATAAAAATTCAATTAAAACTTCATTTTAATTTCGATTCCAATTCCGTTTGAAAATTTATTTTTCAAATATAAAAACCAACATTTTAAATTATAAAATTTATAAAACCCAAAATTTCATTTTTCTCCGATTTCCAAAATTAATTTAAAAAAATTCGGGTTGTTACACTTTAGTCTCGACACGACTCACACACCCGTCCCGACTTAAATTCCATAATTATCATATTTCTCTCTCGCGATAATTTCATAAATTCATAATCACATTCAGAATCATATATTACTTTATTCTCATAGTGTTATTCAACATAATTCTCACCAATAAATACCAACTCTCATCGCGCTACTAATTATTTACTTAAATCCATTATAAATAATTTTTCATATAAATTAATTAATCCCATAATTAAAATAAAATATTTCAAAAATACGGGGTATTACACCTTCGTGACGTATCGAGATTGAAATGCGATAAACATAAATCAATGCAAATTAAATAAATCTCAAATCTCCCCCATAATGTAAAGTCTCACTCCCCCATAATTTCATAATTCGTTCTCCCCCTTTTTATTTGTTCGAAATAGGCAAGGAAAAGAATAAACCGAAAATAAGCATAGAGTGTCACAATTAAGAAAATCATTAATAATATATCAACTACGATCATGCAAGGATAAACTCAAAAATATCCAAAGGCTTTTTTTTATTTTTCAAAATTTTTAAGCAAAGAAACTTTACAAATATAACACACACCATGAATTTACACTAAGATAACCAAACCGTGGAAATGGAATGAATGGGTGTGAACATATTTAATAGGTAAATCAACTCCAACATACATAACAAATATGCACCATGAATTTTGATACTCATAATGAATGAACTTCACAATCATCCTTAGGTGTAAAAATGATTGAATTTAAATGACATCGACTTAATCAAATCAACAAATCAAAGTCTAAAATGATTTCCACACCAATAACCACTAATACTATTTAATGCTTTCTCAAGACTTTGTTAGGACGTGCAAACCCATTGATATATTTCCAACCAAATTCCTCAAATGTAATAATGATCATATAATGATATTTCTTTTATTGTGAATTATCATATCAAACTAAACGAGTTTGGCCTTGGCTATTTTTTTTAATGCCACACTTTTTTCATTTTTTTAAACTCTTTGGAACTTGGCTACTTTTTATAATGCCCCACTTTTTTAGGTCCGATTTAAACGGTGTCTTAATCGCAAAGGATATTATGATTACCTTTCGTAGCCCTTCCCCATTTTTCGCACACACACACACCACACACACACACACACACATATATATATATATATATCGAAACAAATTCCTCACGAAAAAAAGTTCTTACATGCACTACCTTCATTATTAAGTTTTATCGCATATGGTTTGTTTTAAATACAGGATTTAGATGGAAGCACTTCGACCAACATGTGATAGACAAGTACTATAATCAAACAAATCCGTGAAAATGTGCATCAAAGGAAATCATGAGTCAAACATGTAGAAAGTAATCTCAAATCTCATCTTAATGACTCCAAACATTATAAAGCACATGAATGAAATGAGGTATCGTCTCAAAATACTATCAAATAGTGACATGGATATGGAATGATGTAGTGACTTGGTCATCTTAAATGTCCATCCATAAACGGTGTAAAACAAAATACAAAGATCTTTTGGTCTTTGTCCAAAAAATTTATCAAAAGAGAATCTTTTTGGCGTTCTCAAATTTTTCACCGAAAACTGTAAAATATTTTTCTATTTTTTCAATTTAAAAAAAACAAAAATCATTTTGATTTTTTGAAAAATATATCAAAAATGAAAAAGAAAAATATAAAAGTGATACACACTAGTAATAGGCATAAAATATCATCATGAAAATCATCCTATGCTATCAAACAAGTCTAAACCTCAACCGTTAGGTGCGGAGGATTTTTCCAAGGGTAGTGACAACCTATGAAAAACATCCATCAATTCATGTGAAGTTTTGACCAAAAACATAACTTGCTCTCGAATGTGTGCAAACTCTCTCAAAGTATCATGTGAGGGTGCGTGCGTGGAAACATATGGTACTATAGGTGACACACTACCCAATTTAAAATAAAATTTCCTAAGGTGTCCTCTCTTCTTACAATGGGAACAAACATACACAGGCCTAGGAACACCTTTCTCAAAACGTCAAGGACCCACTCTCCTATCTCGAATGGGATGCCTAGGTGGGTTAGGTTGAGAGCCATATGGATCTATCACAAACTCCGGAACCGGCTTGGGTGCAACATGGGAAGTAGACGCACCATCACGACCAATTCCTATTCTCTCAACTTTACCCAAAGTAGTACCGAGGAGAATCTTTCCTACCTTCTTAGATGTATCCTTTATAGTGACCTTTACCTCCGGGGCTCATTGGATATCTCTCTCGAGTTGGACCACATGGGCTTTAAGCTCACTCTTTTGACGATCAATTACTCACTTAAAGTAACTTTCAGTTTCTTGAATTGACTTTCCGACGTCTCAAATCCCCTCCAAATCTCTCTCTCCAAATCTAACACCTTAAGACCTAACTCTTTATTCAATATTTTCATCTTTAAGGTCTCGGCGTATAAATCCCTTAATGCTCTTTGGAGTTCACCTTCAACCTCACTTCCAACTTAAATTGAAACACTCACTTAAACCACTAAAATGATCATCACGGGTCTCACGTACACAAGTGTCCTCATCATCGTGGGATAAACAAGACGTGCTCACATGACTTTCCATAAAAGCGACACACATACCATGTGATGACTCATCCCTGAAATCATTCACTTTCTCCTCACTATCACTAAGAGAGGCTGACATGGTAATTTTCTTGCCCTTTCTCTTGAGCATGGTGGGACAATCAAATGCTTTGTGCGCTTTGTCTTTGCATTCAAAACATCTCTCCTCTTCCATTTTCTCTTTCTCACCACTCTCATTCACCACTTCTTTCTTATTATTTTTCTCAAAAATCTTTTTATTGGAAGAATTTTTAATTTTTTTTTGGAAAGCATGACCACATCATCCAAATCAAACTCGCCCTCAGAATTGGACTCATAAACTTTAACTTTCTTTTTCTTCTCTCTCTTGAACATTTGCTCACTTTTTATAGACCGGGATTTAAGTGCTATCCCTCTATCCTTAGGCTGGGCAATGTCAGAAAACATGTCAATTACATATGTCTGGAGGTCTCCTACTAGTTCTTATAACTTAAGATTTCTCAAATTTTCTAAGGAATTCAACACAGTGACTTTCGAGATGAAACGTTTAGGCAACGATCTCAAAATATTTTTAATTACTCGTGCATCAGGAATATGTTCACCAAAATTGAAACTAGTATTGACAATATCAGACAGATGTACATAAAGCTCACCGAAACACTCAGATTCAAGCATAGTGATTGTTTCAAATTGAGTAGTTAAAATTTTCAATTTGGACTCTTTCACTGCATTCGTGCCTTCATGGGTAAGTTGAAGAATATACTATGCTTCTTTTGACGTGTTTCTAGTCACGATGCGTCAGAACTCGTCAGGTGTGACGGCTCCAAAAATTGCACTTAGCCCACGAGAATTATATGTGCTCCATTAAAATTCATCCTCAATTCAGTTAGACCCCGATTTAAGATTTGTGACATTATTAAAAGTGACAGTGGGAGGAGTCCACCCTCTTTCACAAATAACCCAAACACGTTCATCGATTTCTTTTAAGGAATATTTCATACGGGCTTTCCAATAGGCAAAATTAGTGCCATAAAAATCTGAAATCCAATTATACAAGTTATCCATCGAAAAAATTGTGAAAATTTTCAAAATCAGATTAAAAAAAATTGATATCCCCAAAAGTTTTCCAGAAAATGGATCTCACGACAATTTCATGAAACCCTCTCGGATACCAGTTTGTAAAAGGGTGCGTGATATCGATTATCAATTTAATTTGAAAATTTTCAATTTTAAACCTATTTAATTAAATGCCAATTTTTATCCAAATTAAATAAACCCTAAAACATGCATCTGGATGAATAAATTAATCATGCCATCATAAACAATCACAAAATTACTGGACACACTAATTTTAGGAAAAATTCCTCAAAAGGGCAAAATCTTTATCTTTATAAATGTTTGCAAATCTCAACGTATATTACACTTAAAGAAATCTGCAATGAATCTACCGTAGAAAACTCACATAGGTCACAACCTCGAAATCAATAATGGACTCCCTCAAGAACCCACAAGAACCGCTGCTCCGTCTCCACTAAGGAATACCCTCGAGTCATCCCAAGTGATCGCAATCGTCAGCCAACAACCCCCTCAAGAGCTACTAATTCAGCAGTAAAGATGACACTCCACTAGAACAAACTTCAATAGAAGTGATTTTGGTTCCACAAAAGATTCACAAAGGATTGGGATTGATTTGGTTTGAATTAAACACATAAAAAACCTTTAAAAGTGAAGACTAATTTTTTTTGCAGATTGTAGTTTCGTTTTCATCAAAGTCTTGTAGTCTTAATTGAAACAAGATTCCTAAGCAGGTATTTATAAAATTGTTAAGTCAGTGGGTCATTCGATCGGCATCTGCAGGTCGTTTGAACGACATCTGCAGGTCATTTGAATGACATCTCATGTCGTTAGATCCACGATGGAATGTCCAAATGAAAACAAAAATAGTATGCTATCGTTCAAAGCAAGCTTCAAGCGACCCTTGAAACGACCTTTCGAATGATTGAAGCACCTCATATCTTTAACTAACTTGAGTTTATATTATATAGGCGCTTGTCTAGTATAGAAATAGTGACAAAATTTGAGTCATATCCTTGTCTACCAAAGAACCTCAGACTTTACATGATATTTCCTCTATTAGTCTCAAAGGTATAATACCAACACTGCACCTAGGATTGCATTTCTATTTGCATTCATATTAATTTAGGTGTGTGAGTATTAATTCCCATTATAATAATTTTTGGGATATTTAAAATAATTTTTAGGAATTTATAAACATTTTTAAAACATTTAAAATTGGTTTTAAAATATTTTGGGCTTATTTGTACATACTTTTATCTCCTAAAAACTTGGCTAGGCAGAATCCGAAATCGGCATAAACATTTGTGGTAAAAAAATTGTATTTTAAAAAGTTTCAAAACTCATGTTTTTGTTTTGATCCCTGCCCTACACGTGTTGGCTAGTTACCCATCAGATTTCTGTTTTTCCTCTCTCACAAACTTGAGACTCAATCTAAAGCATTGGATTTTTGTTATCTATGGTCTGAGCGTCTCTTATCTCAATCCATGTCTTTATAAATTGGACCAATCAAATGGACTTTAAAAGTGGTGGTTTTACAGCGTTAGGATTTTCTTTTATTTGACAAGATTTAATCCAAGCTCTTTATTTGGTTCGTCCTTCCAGATCCTTCTCTTGGCTTTATAAATAGAGACCAAGTGTTATATGTTACAATCTTTGGATCAGTTGAGTTTTGAGAGAAAATAAGAAGAGAGAGAGAGAGAGAGAGAGAGAGAGAGAGAGAGAGAGAGAAAAGAAAAAGAGAGAATATCAAACCCTAAATCAAACTCTTGTGATTTTTCCTCAGAAAATACCTTGTGAGTTTGAGTGTATTCGATTGTGTGTGAAGATCCATCCTCTCTGGTCTTTATTCTCTTTTACAACTAGTCACTAAGTTTGGATTACATTTTCTTTTCATAAAAAGTGTATATCTTACCTGTGTGTGATACAAAACACGTATACATACTTAGGTTGATTTATTTCTTCAAGAAATCCATATTTGTTGGTTGTTTTACTCGTAAATGTTTTTGTCAAAACTCTTACCAACAAATCCTTTTCTGTTTCTAGTTTTGAGAAAAACCAGATTTAGATTAGTTAATATCTTGAATCGCGTTTTACACTTTCATACTTATATTTCAAAATTTATGAAATAACTGGGTAGATAAAATAAAGAGGAAGTGTTTAGGACATTAGCAAGGTTGCCTCAAGATCTGGGGATATAAACAAAGATCAAAAGTCTGAGGTTTTCAAACAAACTGAGATTCAAAAATCATAACTGCATTTTAGAACGAAATCTGTAATTTGATAGGTATATTGTCTGTATAAGTGTGTATGTGTGTTGCATGCATGTGTTTAGGCACTTTACCACTTACACTATTCACATTGCAACACTAAATAAGTGTTAGTAGAGAGATCATTGACTTTAGAGTCGACTGAAAGCTAAAAAGGAGAAGAGGAACAATGCTGGGAGAACAACTTCAACATCAGAGCCTTCAGAGAAGTCAGAATAACCTAACAAAGCTAGTATATTTTTTGGACTTAGAATAGGTCTGATTGGTTGTTTAGTTTGTTATATAGCTTGTAACCTTTATTCTTTTTAATGGATTTTTGTTTTGAGGTGTAGAGATCTCCGCGGATGTTTTCCCAATTGGGTGGGGTTAGCATTGGCAATTTTTGATACAACAACCCATTTATGGTAATAACCCGAAATGAAACGATTAACTTATATAGATTTAAGAGTAATCAAAACTTATACTCAAATAAAAATCAATACAACTCGAAAATGACACGATTAACCCGAATTGCCACCCCTAGGTCGGGTTTTACCACGTTAAAATCTTGTGTTCTTGCATGTTTCGTCTTCCTCTCATCACCTTCTACTTGTGTGCTGATTTAGAATTTATTTAGTTTTGTTTTTCAAAAATTGTTTACTTAATAACTGAATATCTTGTTCATAACTTTTTATGCACATCTTGTGTTAGTACTTGTTTTGTAAAAAAAGGAGTTTCTCAAACAAACTGTTCGGAGCCATTTAAACTGTCTTAAACCATTTAAACAACTTAAGTGACATTATTTTTTCAATTGGTATCAGAGCATTGGTTTTTAAAATATTTTTCATCCTGAGTTTCTGAAATTGTTTTTTTTTTCAAAACAAAATAATGGACGAGAAATTTGAGAGATTAGGTAACCTATCTAGACCCCCACTCTTTGATGGAACCAACTTTCCTTACTGAAAATTGAGGATGGTTTCCTTCATCCAAGTTACATTGGGAGGTGATGTCTGGGATGCTATTGAAAATGGTTACACTTTCCCTACTAAACCAACCGCAGAAGGAAGTACAATGAGGATTAGGAAACTGCTAAGTGAATTCACCAAAGAAGAGAAACAGACCTCCCTTAATAATAATAATGGAAAAAATGCCACATTTCTGTGTATCAATGAATACGAATTCAAGAGGATATCTTTCTGTACTACCTCTAAGGAAGCATGGGCCACTCTAGTGACTGCACATGAAGGGGAGACACATGATAAAGCTGCTGAAACCCAAATGTTAATTCGGCAGTACAACACTTTAGTCATGACTGGGACTGAGTCATTTGAAGACTTATACATTAGGTTGACAAATATAGTGACTAAGCTTCATGCTAATGGTATAATTTATGATAGGAAGGAAATTGTTTCAAAAATTCTAAGGTCACGTCCACAAAAATTTAACAATAAGCACTATTCCATTGATGAGATGGACGATCCAAATTTAACACCTAAACTCCTCAGCAGCAAGCTAAGGATAATGGAAATGGAATTAGAGTTTAAGAAGCAATTAACTCAGAGCCAAAAGAAATAATCCACTTTTAATCTTGTCTTCACCTATAATTTGACCAAACCTGAGTTTAATTTTCCTGAAATTGACTTAGATTCTGATGAGGACTTAACTTAGATAGTTTGAATAATCGCATTGCCTTAATGTCTAAATAGTTTAAGTAAATTTTGAAATTTTGAAATAAAGTTACAAACAGACAAGGCAAACTTCCTTATTCAAAGTTATCTAATAATAGGCCTCATGAGAAAAGACAGGATAAACAATAAGAATGATAACCAAAATAAACTTGAAAAAAGACCTAAAAAATATTGGGTGTTTTAGATGTGGGAAATTAGGATATATGGCAAATGATTGTAGAGTCAACTTGAATAAGAATAACAAAAACAATAGGGCTAATTTGTGCAAGACCTGGTATGACTCAAGTGAATCAGAAACTGATGAGCCTGAGTCATCTAATTCTTTTGACCCATGTATGTCATTCTTTGCCAAAATTATTTATATCGATGAGCCTATGACTAGTACTGAATCTGATAGTAGTATTTCTAACCATGCTATGTTGAATGATATTGTTACTAATAGTTTATCTGCTTTGTTAGTGGAGAGTTCTACTTGTAGTTATAATTCCGTGTGTGTGAGTCGAAGGGAACATTCTATTGACGATGGAAATTTGTGTGCGAGTCCTAAAAATGAATCGCTAGGGGACACTGCACACTGTAGACTGTACACTTAGTGAATTCGATAATGAGGACCTCCCAGATATTCACATACTATACACGAAAACCCTCAACAAGAGTACTAACCTTGAAAAAGTAGTCAAGGAGCTTACCTTGAAAATAGAATCCCTAAGACAAATTATCAAACAGAATGCTGAAGAGTACACCTCTCAATGTCTAGATCATGAGAATGAGACTAAGGTTTTTGCTAAAAAAATCAAGGAACTATTAGAATCAAATGAAATCTTGGAAAAGAAATATAAAGGTACGTTGTTAGAATTGAAACAAACTAAAGAAAAGACATCAACAATCTTCAAAAAATTTGTAAAATTTGATAATAACTCAAACTGTTTTCAAGACTTTGCTAAAAGTAAAACCAATTCTGATGACAAAACTGGAATAGGATTTTTCCCCAGTAGTAATAAACAAATGAAAAATCTTGAAACTATAAAGTTTGTATCCAGTGGCAAAAGACTTATTAAAACCTGTCCAGATTTTCATGCCTTGAAAACCAACTTTGATTTGAAAGAACAAAAGATAGACATTGGTGAGTCCAGTATCTCTAAGCTTAATGTTGAACATAAGGCAAAATATGTCTGTCCTCCTATGGGGAAATGCGAATCATCTTTCCAACCCGTGCCCCTAGAAATAAAGCTAGAGTCTAACCTTTAGGCAAACTCATGTTTAACAGTTTTCCTAAGGATACGAATCCTACGAGCCGTCTTTATTCCTCATACTGCGATGTCTTTGGGCATTCCCTTGATGGATGTTTTTCTAAACGTCTATACAAACCTGTCTTTAGTTCACATGTCTATCATAACTTCAACTACTCTAGGAAAGGTAGAAATACCTATATTCTTTCTAGGCAACTAGATAAGAACTCTAACTATCGTAATAGGAAGAAAAGATCTAGTACTAAAAGATCATCAACAAGAGGAAATCCTAGATTCATGCCTAAACCAAATGCTCAAAAATTTGAGAAAAATAAATTTGGGCAAAAACTTTTAAAGAAAAGGCTAATGCTGGTAAATTTTACTGTATTCGAGATAATCAACGCAAACTTTTAAAAATTAGAGCAATTTGGGTTAGGAAGGATGAATTAAGACCCCAAATGAAATGTAAAATTGTGATCAGTGCTTTGAAAGCTGAGCACATAGCATTTGGATGTTATTTGGATTCAGGGTATTCTAAACACATGACTAGGAATGATACCAAACTTTCAAATAAAACTAGCTTCTCTGGAGATAAAGTTTTGTTTGGAGATGGGGTATCAGTCTAGATCATTGGTCAAGGGACACTTCATGAAAAAGGATTACCTACATTAAAAGATGTACTTCTAGTAAAAGGTCTAAAAGTAAATTTACTTAGTATATCACAATTTTGTGACTCTAACCATACTGTCACATTTTAAAAAAATAATTGCAAAATTTTAAATGAAAATGGTGACTTCATTATTATAGGCATTCGTACTCCCGGATAACTATTACACAGTTAATCCAAGTAATGAGGTTTGTAACATTGCCAAAATGGATGACAATGAGATTTGGCATAATAGGTTGAGTCCCATAAATTTTGATAGCCTTGGTAAATTATGTTCTCAAGAAATAGTAAGAGGTTTTCCTAAGATAAAGTCTATATCAAACATTATTTGTGGGCCTAGCCAAGAAGGAAAAATGGTTAAGTCTGCTCATAGGAAAGTCAAAGATGTATTGACTTCTAAATCCATAGAACTCATCCATATGGACCTAATAGGTCCTGCTAGAACGGTTAGTCTATGTGGAAATAGCTACATCTTAGTGATGGTCGATGATTTTACCCGCTTTACTTGGATAGCTTTCCTTAAACAAAAGTCTGACACCTTTCAAGATTTTTTAAAAATTCTTTAACGTATTGAGAACGAAAAGGATAATCAAGTAAATTGCATCCGTAGTGATCATGGGGGAGAGTTTAAAGACTTAGGAGTAACTGAATATTGTACCTATAATGGTTATCAACATGAATTTAAACACCCCAAGCAAAATAGTATAGCTGAAAGAAAGAATAGGACAATTCAAGAAATGGCTCAAGTTATGATTCATGCCAAAATCCTTCCTAAGTATTTTTGGGTAGAAGCTGTTAGGACTGCCTGCCACATCATAAACCCTATCTATCTTAGACAAGATACCAAACAGACTCCTTACGAACTGTGGTACGACAAAAAACCTAACCAAAAATATATTAGAACCTTTGGCAGTGCTTGCTATGTGTTTAAGGATAGAGAACATTTGTCCAAATTCGAAATCAGAGGTGATAAAACCATCTTGTTAGGTTACTCTCCAAATAGTAGATCCTATCACGTCCATAATCTTCGAACCAAAACCCTCATGGAATCCATTAATGTGATTATTAGTGTCACTAATGTTGAGAGTAAATCCACAGGACCAACTATCGTGGAAGGGTTAGAAAATAGCTTTAACTGTGACTCACCAGAGATAGATGATCCCTTACCACCTGAGATGACCGAAGTACCTAACTGGGTTTCTAAATATCACCCCTTAGACAACGTGGTTGGTAGTCTCACTGAGCCTGTTCGTACAAGATCCCAACTACGTAATTTTGCTCATTATGCATGCTTTGTGTCTCTTATTGAACCAAAGAATGTAAATGAAGCCCTAAGTGACTCCTTGTGGATAAGTTCTATGCAAGAGGAGATTCTTCAATTTGTCGCTCATGACGTATGGTATCTTGTACCCAGGTCAAAAAATAAAAAGGTTAATGGCACACGCTGAGTATTCAAAAATAAAACAGATGAGACCGGGATGGTCATTAGAAATAAGGCTAGATTAGTCGCCTAAGGCTACTCTCAAATTGAAGGAAACATTTGCACCAGTAACTCGCCTTGAATCTGTTCGTCTACTCTTAGGAATATCTTG
Organism: Sambucus nigra; assembly: GCA_949130495.1. Classification (NCBI taxonomy): domain Eukaryota; kingdom Viridiplantae; phylum Streptophyta; class Magnoliopsida; order Dipsacales; family Adoxaceae; genus Sambucus; species Sambucus nigra. The sequence goes on from OX422217.1 coordinate 424,198,645, forward strand.
TCATTTCCAATTCAGTCTATACCAAATGGATGTGAAAGCTACGTTCCTTAATGGTATTCTAACTGAGGAAGTCTATGTAGAACAACCAAAAGGGTTTATTGACCCTCACCATTAGAATCACGTTTTTCGATTGAAAAAGGCCTTATATGGTCTAAAATAAGCACCTTGTTCTTGGTATGATCAATTGTCTACGTCTTTATTAAATAATGTCTTTAGGAGAGGTGGTAATGATCCAACTCTATTTGTTAAACATTTTGACAAAACTGTTGTTATAGCCCAAGTCTATGTAGATGATATCATTTTTGGATCTACATCCTTAACAAAAGTTGAAATTTTTTCAAAGTTACGCATGGAGAATTTCAAATGTCTCTTAAGGGGGAGTTGCAATTCTTTTTAGGACTTCAAGTCAAACAGAATTCATAAGGTTTATTCATTTCGCAATCCAAATATGCTTTAGAGATTGTTAAGAAATTCAGTCTAGAAAATGCAAAATATGCTAGGACACCTATGAGTACCTCCGTAAAAATGTCTATGGATGAACATAGGAAATCTATTTATCCCACTCTTTACCATAGTATGATAGGAAACTTACTATATCTTACTACTTCACTCCCTGACGTTATGTATGTTGTTTGTGTCTACGCTAGATATCAGAATGCACCTAAAGAGAGTCATTTATCATGCGTTAAGAGAATTATTAAATATGTTAAAGTAACTCTCAATTTACGACTTTGGTATACCAATGACACATCCACCACTATAATTGGTTACACCAATGCTGATTTGGGAGGGTGTTCTGATGACAGTAAAAGTACGTCAGGAGCCTGTTATTATATAGGAAATAATTTAGTAGGATGGTCTAGTAAAAAATAAAATTGCACATCATTATCCACCGCTGAATCTGAGCACATTGTAATAAGAAGTTATTGTTCGCAATTACTTTGGATAAAACAGATGTTAAAAGATTATGGCATAATTGAAGATAAGTTGCACATCTATTGTGATAATCAAAGTGTAATTAATATTTCCAAAAATCATATGCAACACTCTCGCACAAAACACATTAAGATTCGATATCACTTTATTCGTGAATTAGTAGAATCTAAGGAATTGGAAATTGTGTATTTGCCCACAGATCTTCAATTAGTTGATTTGTTCACAAAGCCTTTAGATAATATAAGATTTGCGTCTTTACGGAAATCTATTGGCATGACATTTCTTGAATAAATGTTCGTTATCTCATAAAATATCATCCGGTCATATTCATGCTCATAATTGATCTTTGAGATATAGGGCACGAATGTTTCAAACATGACACACCTCCTATATCTGTTTTATGTAGGAGATCCTTGATGTGACTCGTTGATGTTTGGGCGTTGATGAATATTTATCTTCTTTCTACCTTATTTGTTCATGTATATTTGTTCCTACCCTTTATACATTTGAGACAAAATAGGGGAGAAACTTTGAGTCCACTTGGACATTATTTTGATTACTTCAACTAAAATACTTGATCTTAGTTATCTTTTTTTTCAGGAAATCAGTACTTCGTTTTATCAGAATATTGTTAGGGTATTGGTCTGTATTTAGTTGAGTAATGTAATTTTCTTTTCTAGGATTGGGGTAGATAGAATTTTGTATAGGAATATGATTTTCTTATTTTCTAGTATCCCTACGAGTCCTCGATGGCTCAAAGGAGATTTTGTCTCATATTTCCAAAGGGGGAGATTGAAGCACCCTATATCTTTGACTCACTGGAGTCTATATTATATATGCGCTTGTTTAGTTTGGAAATATTGACAAAATTTGAGTCATACCCTTGTCTACCAAAGAACCTCAGACTTTATATGAAATTTCCCCTATTTGTCTCAAAGGTATAATACCAACACTGCACCTAGGATTTCATTTCTATGTTGCATTCATATTAATTGAGGTGTTTGAGTATTAATTCCCATTATAATAATTTTTGTGATTTTTAAAATAGTTTTTAGGAATTTATAAATTTTTTTAAAACATTTAAAAATTGGTTTTAAAATGTTTTGGGCTTATTTGTAAATACTTTTATCTCCTAAAAACTTGGCAGGGTAGAATCTGAAATCGACATAACATTTGTGGTAACAAATTATATTTTAAAAAGTTTTAAAACTCGCGTTTTTGGTTTGATCCTTGCCCTACACGTGTTGGCTAGTTACCCATCAGATTTGTGTTTTTCCTCTCTCACAAACTTGAGACTCAATCTAAAGCGTTGGATTTATGTTATCTATGGTCTGCATGTCTCTTATCTCAATCCATGTCTTTATAAATTGGACCAATCAAATGGACTTTAAAAGCGGTGGTTTTACACCCTTAGGATTTGCTTCGATTTGATAAGATTTAATGCAAGCCGTTTATTTGGTTCGTCCTTCCAGATCATTCTCTTGGCTGTATAAATAGAGACCAAGTGTTAAACGTTTACAATCTTTGGATCAGTTGAGTTTTAAGACAAACTAAGAAGAGAGAGAGAGAGGAGAGAGAAAGAAAATCAAACCCTAAATTAAACTCTTGTGATTTTTCCTTAGAAAATACCTTATGAGTTTGAGTGTGTTCGATCGTGTGTAAAGATCCACCCTCTTTGGTCTTTAATCTCTTGTCCAACTAGTCACGAAGTTCGGATTACATTTTCTTTTCATAGAAAGTGTAGATCTGACCTGTGTGTGATACAAAACACGTATACATACTTAGGTTGATTTCTTTCTTCACGAAATCCATATTTGTTGGTTGTTTTACTCGTAAATATTTTTGTCAAAACTCTTACTTACAAATCCTTTTCTGCTTCCAGTTTTGAGAAAAACTAGAATTAGATCTAGTTAATATCTTGAATGGCGTTTTACACTCTCATATTTATATTTCAGAATTTGTGAAATAACTGTGTAGATAAAATAAATAGGAAGTGTTTAGGACCTTAGCTCTTTCTGATAGCAAGGTTGCCTCAAGATCTGTGGATATAAACAAAGATCAGAAGTCTGAGGTTTTCAAAGAAACTGAGATTCAAAAATCATGACTGCATTTTAGAACGCAATCTGTAATTTGATAGGTATATTATCTGTATAAGTGTGTGTGTGTGTGTGTGTGTGTGTGTGTGTTGCATGCATATGTTTATGCACTTCACCACTTACACTATTTACACTACAACACTAAACAAGTATTGGTAGAGAGATCATTGACTTTAGAGTCGACTGAAAGTTAAAAAAGAGAAGGGGAACAAGGCTAGGAGAACAACTTCAACATCAGAGCCTTCAGAGAAGTCAGAATAACCTAACGGGGCTGGTATATTTTCTGGACTTAGAATATGTCTGATTGTGTGTTTAGCTTGTTTTATATCTTGTAACTATATTCTTTTTTAGTGGATTTTTGTTTTGAGGTATGGAGACCTCCATGGATGTTTCCCCAAATGAGTGGGATTTTACCACGTTAAAATCTTGTGTTCTTCCATATTTCGTCTTCCTCTCATCACCTACTACTTGTGTGTTGATTTAGAATTTATTTAGTTTTGTTTCTCAAAACTTGTATACTTAATAACTGAAATATCTCGTTCATAAATTTTTATACATATCTTATGTTAGTACTTATTTTGTAAAAAATGGAGTTTCTCAAACAAATTGTTCGGAGCCATTTAAACTGTCTTAAACCATTTAAATAACTTAAGTGGCATTATTTTTTCAACGACATTTCATGTCATTTGAACGACTTATGTCTATCGTTTTAATGACATACACTTGTCGTTTGAACGACTGAAGCATACAAAATTTTACTTTTAAAATTCCGCCTACAGGTCGTAAAAATTAATTTTGCCTTAGAATAATGTCGCAGCTTGTTAAAAATTGTTTTAAAAATATCCCAACACTTAAGCTAAATCATTTTATGAAACTTAAACACATTGTATGAAATCTTACCTCATGTAGCGCAAATGTTGAGTGTACTTGGAATTCGGATCCGTCTTCATGAACAAATGAACATGAGCTTCTTCGACGGCTGTAGCGGTATACGACATATCCAGTGCAAAGTATGGACCATGGAAAATCTATCCTTACAAATCTCCCCCTATGTCTATGCCGGTATAAAATAAAAAACATACGGATTATCAAAACAAAAATCCTATACAAATTTAATACCCTTCCATGAACCCAAAAGTGAAAAGATACTAAAAATGCAAATCTTCAAATTCTTCAAAAATCTTCTACTTTGACATTTTCAAATCTGAAACTTTTCTTTGTCATCATTAGGGTGTGCAAAATAGTGATCCTCAAAATTTGTACCTACACACATGAGACAAGAAACAAATACCTTCGTGATGTATCGAGTTTGAAATGAGATAAATATAAATCAATGCAAATCATATAAATCTCATATCTCCCCCATAATGTAAAGTCTCACTCCCCCATAATTTAATAATTCGTTCTCCTCCTTTTTATTTGTTCAAAATAGACACGAAAAAGAATAAACCAAAAATAAGCACGGACTGTCACAATCAAGAAAATCATCAAGAATAAATCAACTACGATCAAGCAAGGATAAACTCAAAAATATCCACATGCTCTTTTTGATTTTTCAAAATTTTCAAGGAAAGAAACTTTACAAATAAAACACATACTATGAATTTAGACTAAGATAGCAAAATCATAGAAATGGAATGAATGGGTGTGAACATTTTCAATGGGCAAATCAACTCAAACATACATAACAAATGTGCACGATGAATGTGGATACTCCGAACGAATGAACTTCACAATCAACCTTAGGTGTAAAAATTGTTGAATTTAAATGAAATTTATTTAATCAAATCAACAAATCAATAGTCTAAAACGATTTCCACACCAATAATGTCTAAAACTATTTAATGTTTTTTCAAGACTTTGTTAGGACGTGCAAACCCATTGATATATTTCCAACCAAACTCCCTCAAATGTAATAATGATCATATAATGATATTTCTTTTGCTAGTGAATGATCATATCAAACTAAACTAGTTTGGCCTTGGCTACTTTTTTCAATGCCACACTTTTTTCGCTCTTTTAAAACTCTTTGGACCTTGGATACTTTTTACAATGCCACACATTTTTAGGTTTGATTTAAGCGGTGGCTTAGTTGCAAAGGATATTATGATTACCTTTCGCAGCCCTTCCCTGTTTCACACACACACACACACACACACACACACACATATATATATATATTGAAACAAATTCCTCACGGACAACGGTTCTTACATGCACTACTTTCATTGTCAAGTTTTATCGCATATGATTCATTTTAAAGACAGGATTGAGGTGGAAACACTTCAACCAACATGTGATAGATAAGTAAAATAATCAAACAAATCCTTTCAAGTGTGCATTAAAGGAAATCATGAGTCATACATGTAGAAAGTAATCTCATATCTCATCTTAATGACTCCAAATATTATAAGCACATACATGAAATGATTTATCGTCTGAAAACATTATCGAATAGTAACATGGATATGGAATGATATTGTGACTTGGTCATCCTAAATGTTCATCCATAAACGGTGTAAAACAAAGTACCAAAATATTTTTGTTTTTTTTCAAAAATTTTATCAAAATAAAATCTTTTTGTCTTTTTCAAATTTTACTCAAAAAAATAGAAAATCTTTTTGTATTTTTCCCATTTTTTTTAAATAAGCAAAAAATATTTTCAGTTTTTCAAAAATATATCAAAAATAAAAAACTATATATAAAAGTGGTACACACTAGCAATAGGAATAAAATATCATAATGAAAATCATCCTATGCTAGCAAACAAGTCTAAACCTCAACCGTTCGGTGCGGAGGAGTTTTCCAAGGGTGGTGACAACCTATGAAAACTCTATATGACACACTACCCAACTTAAAACAAATTTATTAAGGTTTCCTCTCTTCTTACAATGGGAACAAACATACATGGGCCTAGGAATACCTTTCTCAAAATATCTGGGCCGCATTTTTCTATATTAAATGGGACGCCTAGGTGGGTTAGGTTGAGAGCCATATGGATCTATCACAAACTCGGGAACCGGATTGAATGCAACATGGGAAGTCGATGCACCATCATGACCTATTCTTAGTCACTCAACATTACCCTAAGTGGTACTGATGAGCATCTTTACTACCTTCTTAGATGTATCCTATATAGTGACCTTTACCTCCCGGGCTTGTTCGAGATCTCTCTCGAGTTGGACCACATGGGCTTCAAGCTCACCCCTTTCCCGACCTATGATGATCAACTGCTCACTCAAAGTAACTTTCACCTTCTTGAGTTGACTCACCGACGTCTCAAATCCCCTCAAAATCTGTATCTCTCTCTCTCCAAATCTAACACCTTACTCTTTATTAAACTTCTTAGTCTTTAATGTCTCAGCATACAAATCTCTAAACGCTCTTTGGAGTTCACTTTCACCCTCTGTAAGGACATTTTTGTCCATTAACAATTTATTATGTCGCACGCCGTTACACCGTTGAAGAAATTCAAGATTTATACATTCATCAACGGATCCGAATATCAAAAGAAGAAGAGGAATCAAAGTCTGACAGACCGGACCGGCCCGCCTGCAATAAAAGAACCGATCCGGCTAACCGGACCGGTCCGCCTCAGACCCAGACCGATCCGTATGCTGAAGGCCAGTATACCTTGGACCGCAAGCGAACTGATGAAGCCTGGACTAAAAGAACCGATCCGGTCAATCGAACCGGTCCGCCTTAGACCCGGACCAATCCGCCTGGGATAAACTTAAACAGATCGTGTTCAGATAGTGCTCAGATTTTTATGGCTCAAGACTTCTTATTTAATCCCATTACGGGAAGTGGTTTTCTAAGACTTCTATACACGATTTTCAGAGTACAAAAAACTCTAAGTCTTCACCTATTGAGCACCAACACTCTAGGTTTTTGATTCACACAAATTTTCAAACACTTGTGAATCTCTTTGCAACCCAGGAACACATTTTTGCTGTTCATACCATTGTGGAGAAGACCGTTCTTCTTCTCCATTGCAGCCCTCCTGTAAAGGGATACTTCCAGCCGCCGACTACAGAATCCGAAACCTGAGGGTAATTCTTAGTCACTTGTATTTTCATTGTAATCCGAAATTGTACAGTTACAATATTATAATGAAAATAAATGGTTTTGCCCCTTTGGGGGATTTTTCCTCACAAGCCTGTGTTTGAATGTTCTTGCTTAGATTATCATCTTATTCAATCACATATTGTTGCATGTTTAGGGTCTGTTTGGGTTAAAAGGTGTTTAATATATAATTTGCTCAGTTGAACGCAAGCACATACGTTCTCAAATTGGTATCAGAGCAGGTTACGCTAATCTATCGCGTATTGCTATTTTCCGCAAAATTTTTCTAAGATATGAATTTTCTGAAAAAATAGATTTTTGAAAAAGTGCGTGTTCAAATGGAGAAGTTATATAATAAAATGCCTGTTTTTGACGGGATAAATTATGCTTATTGGAAAAGCCCAAATGAGGTCGGCTTTAAAAGCCATAGATGAAAGGGTTTGGATTTTAGTTGAAAGAGGGTGGACTCCTCCCTCCGTGACTGTTGATAATGTGATCAACTTGAAACCAGCCACTTCTTGGACTGATGAAGAATTTAAATGGTCATCTTTTAATTTTAAGGGTCTAAGTGCTATTTCTGGGTCTGTTACACCTGATGAGTTCAAACGCATAATGACGTGCACCACGTCAAAAGAGGCATGGGATGTTTTACAACTCACCCATGAAGGAACTAATGCTGTGAAAGAATCTAAGTTGCAAAATTTGACAACTCAATTTGAAACCATCACCATGCATGAATCTGAATGCTTTGATGAATTTTATGCTAGACTTTCTGACATTGTGAATACTAGCTTTAATCTTGGTGAACATATTCCTAATGCTAGAGTTGTTAAAAAGATTCTTCGTTCTTTACCTAAGCGTTTTATCCCTAAAGTCACTGTGCTAAATTCTATGGGTAATTTAAATACGCTAAAATTGGAAGAACTTGTAGGAACTTTGCAAACTTATGAAATTGATATGTTCCCTAAAACTGCTAAATCTAAAGATAAGGTAATTGCACTTAAAGCCCAAGAGAGAAGAAGTGAGGGGTCAGCTAGAAAAAGGGTAGAGTCGTCTAGAAAGAAAGAGAATGACACGTCAGATTCTGATTGTGATTTTGACCTAGATGATTTGGCTCTTTTTGCAAAAAATTTCAAGAGGATTCTCAAATTTAAGAAAAATGGCAATTTTTAAGATAAAAAGAAATTTGAGAAAAATAAGTTTGAAAAGAAAAATGAAAAAGACTCCAAAAATCCTCCTAAGAAAGAAAGTGAGAGATGATTTGAGTGCGATGGTAGGGGTCATAGAGCCTTTGAGTGTGCCACTCGTATGAATAGAGAGAAAGGGAAAGCTGTCCTTAATGCTACTCTTAGTGACGACAGTGAGGTCGAGACGGTGGATTCAGGAGATGAGTCACCGCATGAGTGTAACTTCACCGCATTCATGGCCAGTCAAGTGAGCACTCCTAGTTCTCTTCACGACGATAAAGATGATGCTTCACAGGGACACCTCGACAGTGAGATCGACGTGAGTGAGGGGGAGGATGACTCAAGTGAGAGCGAGAGTGATATTCAACGCGCCTACGCTGAGTTATATTCTGAGTCTTTTAAAACTAAAAAACGTAATAAAGCGCTAGTTCTTAAGATCACCGGCTTAGAGGATGATTTAAGAAAGGCGAGAGAAAGAGAGTCCTCCACCTTCACGGCCCTGAGAGAGAGAGAATCTGCCTGTGTCGAGAAAGAGAGTTCGTTTAGAGAGAGAGAGAGAGTGTTTTAGAGAAAGAGAGAGGGGACTTGACTAAACAAGTGGCTAGTCTTACGAGTCAACTCCATTCCTCCGTGGAGACTCGAAAGAAACTTGAAGCCCTTGTTGCCCAGCTGACTCATGATCTTGAGAAAGCACGGGAAGTCAAGGTACAAATCGAGGACAGATCTGGGAAGATGGGAAAGATGCTCCTCGGCCCCGCTTTAGGTTTTGGTGATCGACAAGGAATTGGTTATGATGGTGCCTCCACGTCCCAAATTGCACCTGGAACAGTTCCTGAGTTTACTACGACTCCTTATGGCCACCGTCAAAAACCTCGAAGGAAAGTTCGACCAAGAAAAGAAAACCAAGGTCCTCCTTTGACTGTGTTCTTTTGTAATTATTGCAAAAGAAAAGGCCACCTTAGGGAGTCTTGCTATAGCATGGGTCGGACATGACGTACTATTGCTCCACCACGTCATACTAATGAGTTTTCTAGTCTGAGAGAGCGAGTTGAGTTCTTAGCTGCCATGACCCAGAGTTTAATGGAAGAATTTCGACGGATGTCTTTGCCGTTAGTGAATGCTTCTCTCATTCCAGCTAAAACCAACAACAACAAAGGCAAACAAAAGGTCATCTCTGCTTGGGTACCTAAGAAAGATAAAAAGGCCTTCGTTGTTCATGTTGCTCTCAAAGCACACAATACCTCACAGGGGTATATTGATAGTGGATGCTCCAGACATATGACAGGTGATGCCTCATTTTTTACGACTCTTGAGGATTATCAGGATGGCAGAGTCACCTTTGGAGATGGGAGCAAGTCTAGCATTATAGGACGTGGTACTATCGAGTTACCTGGATTTCCTAAGATAGAAAATGTTTTGTACGTCAAAGGTTTGAAAGCAAACCTTCTCAGCATTAGCCAGCTGTGCGACACTGACTTTGCAGTAAAGTTTGACCGGGACACGTGTAAAGTCTACATCCAAGCCGGTAAACTTTTGATGCAAGGGGTGAGGACCGAGGATAATTACTATGGGACTGAGCCCATGTCCTCACTTGTCTGCAACAGCGCCACGATCACTCCTATGGATCTGTGGCACCAACGTCTAGGTCACGTGAACGTTAGAGATCTAAATCGCTAAACTATAAAAGACCTAGTACGTGGCTTACCATCTCTTGGAAAGTCAACTTCGACCGTTTGTGGGCCCTGTCAGTTGGGAAAACAAATTCGTAGTCCTCATAGGATGTTGCATTCCATTACCACTTCTCGTGTTCTTGAGTTGATTTACATGGATCTTATGGGTCCCACTCGTACTGAGAGTCTAGGTGGTAAGAGGTACATCCTCGTGATGGTAGATGATTTCTCCAGGTACTCCATTGTAGGTTTTCTGAGAGAGAAATCCGATGCTGTAGAATTTTTAACGACCAAGTGCCGTGTCCTGCAAAATCAACACGGTGTCACTATTAACAAGATGCGTAGTGACAATGACACTGAATTCACAGAAGCAAAGGTAGACCTTTACTCTAATAGCCTCGGGATCAAACATGAGTTTTCTGCTGTGAGGACTCCTCAGCAAAATGGGATTGTTGAGAGAAAGAATAGAACGATCCAAGAGATGGCTAGATCTATGCTTCTAGGTCGTAAAGTTTCTAGGAGATTTTGGGCAGAGGCAGTGTCTACTGCATGCCACACGGTGAATAGGGTTTATTTGCGTCCACACACACTACAGACTCCTTATGAGTTGTGGACTGGCAAGAAGCCCAACCTGGCATATTTTCGTGTTTTGGGAGTAAATGCTACATCCTACGAGATTGAGAGCAATTAGGAAAGTTCGACTCCCGGAGCGACGAGGGAATATTTCTAGGATATTCATCGAATAGCAGAGCGTACCGGGTGTTTAACCTAAAGAGCTCTAAGGTTATGGAATCAATAAACGTCACCGTTCAAGATGACGAACCTCTGACGGTTATTGATCCTAACCTTCAGTGTGAGGATGAGAATTGTTCTGACAGTGATTTACCTGTTCCTCTCTCACACTCTGTGGACCCTACTCCTGCGCTAGGGGATACACCTGCTTGGGTTCGCAAGAGTCATGACCCTTCTGCCATTGTTGGTGATCCCACTCTAGGGGTCAAGACTCGTGCTCAGCTAGAGAACGTTGTTAGCCATCTTTGCTACACGTCCAAAGTCGAGCCCAAGAATCATAAAGAAGCACTCAAGGATGAACACTGGATATCTCCTATGCAGGATGAGTTGCTTCAGTTTAAAAATAACAATGTCTGGGAACTTATCCCCCGGCCTAGTAAGACTAATGTGATAGGTACCCGGTGGATTTTTAAGAACAAAATGGATGAAAATGGTACCATAATCAGAAATAAGGCTAGGTTGGTCGCTCAAGGCTATACACAGATAGAGGGTGTAGACTTTGGGGAGACATTTGCTCCTGTTGCGAGGCTTGAGTCCGTCCGTCTTCTGATCGCCATCACATGTCATCTGCGGATGGATGTCAAGAGTGCCTTTCTGAATGGCATTCTACAGGAGGAGGTTTATGTGGAACAACCAAAAGGGTTTGAAGACCCTCAGCACCCAGAGCACGTCTACTATCTGAGGAAAGCCTTGTATGGTTTGAAGCAAGAACCCCGTGCTTGGTACGAGAGGCTTACTTCCTATCTCTTAGCTCGTGGCTTCAAGAGAGGGGGAGTAGATATAACGTTGTTCGTCAGGAGAGATGACGGTGCTATTTTAGTTTCCCAGGTCTATGTGGACGACATAGTCTTTGGATCCACATGCTCCCAGCATGCTCACCACTTTGAGGAGGAGATGAAAAGTGAGTTTGAGATGAGCATGGTTGGTGAGCTTACATTCTTCCTTGGTCTCCAGGTTCGTCAGCTAGAGGATGGGATGTTCATCTCCCAATCCAAGTATGCTAGAGACCTAGTGAAGAAATTTGGTTTAAACTCCGCTAAGCATGCACGTACACCTATGAGTACCACTACCAAGCTTAGTAAGGAAACTTCAGGCAAGGATGTAGAGCAAACCTTATATCGGAGTATGATAGGTAGTCTTCTCTACTTGACTGCCAGTCGTCCGACATCGCCTTTAGTGTTGGAGTCTGTGCGCGGTATCAGGCGTCCCCTAAAGAGTCACACTTACTTTCTCTAAAACGTATTATTAAATATGTAAGTGGGACTCTCTCATACGGTATTTGGTATTCCTTTGATACCGATGACCGTTTATCCGCCTATTCGGATGCCGATTGGGCTGGGGATGTAGATGGTTGTAGGATCACTTCTGGTGGGTGTTTCTATTTTGGTTATGCTCTTGTCTCCTAGCTGAGCAAGAAGCAAAATTCCATATCTTTGTCCACTGCGGAGGCTGAGTAAATAGCCGCCGGGAGTTATTGCACATAACTCTTGTGGATGAAGCAAATGCTGGAGGATTATGGGATTTCACAGGACACCATGACCATTTCTTGTGACAACATGAGCGGGATACACATATCCCGCAATCCAGTTCAGCATTCGCTCACCAAGCACATCAGGATACATGAGCACTTTATACGACAGCTAGTTGAGGAGAAAGTCGTATCCCTGAGTTTCGTTCCCACCGACCGTCAGTTAGCCGACATTTTCACGAAACCTTTAGATGCCCTTAGATTTGAGAGTCTTAGGAAGTCTTTGGGGATTTGCACAGTTGACTGAGGGGTTGGTCTTTGTCTAGAATAGGATCATTCTTCATGTTCATATCATATGATTCCTATTGCTAGTCTGTTTTATATGTACCATTGCTTAGGTGTACAGCTATTTATTTATTCTTTTTGCTTTTTATATTTCTTTTGAAAAATACAAAAAGATTTTCTTTTATAATTTTTGAAAAAGACCAAAAAGATTTTTGTATTTTTAAGCACCTTTTATGGATGAGCATTTAAGTTAGCCAAGTCACAACTTCATTCCATTTATCCATGTGACTGTTTGATAGAGATTTGAGAGGCTACATCATTTCATCTAGGTGCTTTACATTGGTTGGAGTATGTGAGATGTAATTAGTGATATCTTCCTACATGTTTGACTCCTATATCCTTTATTGCACACATGCACGGCTATATTTGATTATTGCACTTGTCTATCTCATATTTACTTGAGTGTTTCCATCTGAATCCTGTCTATACAATGTACAATATGCGATAAAACTTGACAAGATTGGAATGCATGTAACAACCGTTTTGGTGAGACTGTGTGTTTTTGTATAACGGGGAGGGGCTGCGAAAGGTAATTATCTATCCTTTGCGCAAAACCCACCGTTAAAAAGGACCTAAAAAATGGAGGAATTTTAATAACCGAGGTCCAAAGAGGTTAAAAGAGCCCAAAAAAAATTGAAAGGCAATAAAAAGCACTTCATGCCAAATATGGGCCACTTAGGTTTCACCATTAATTCTCCAAAGTTTGAGAATTTAGAATTCCTCTATTCAAAATTATATCTGAGGGAGTTTGGTTGGAGAATCTTTAAACGGGTTTGCACTTCCTTGAAAGTCCTGAAAAGCATAAAATCGTTTTGGACGTTATTGGTGTGAAAATCACTTTGAGCTTTAATTTTGTTGATTTGATTGAGTCAATATCTTATATTGTCATTATTTTACACCAAAGGATGCATTTGAGTTCATTCGCTAGGAATATCCAATATTCGTCGTGCACATATGTCATGTTTGTATGCATTGATTTTCCTATCGAAGTTGATCACACCACCTCATTTACGCTATAATCGACTTGGTTGGTTTGTGTTCATTCATGGTGTGATTTTCTACTAGTGACACCCCGCACTTGCTTATTTGATTTCTTTCTCTCATTTGTCTATTTGGGGACATCATAAAAAAGGGGAGAATGAATTATCGTATTTTGGGGGAGTTTTTGAGATGTAGCTTATGTTTTTATCATAAATTGGTATCCATGTTTTTCTCATTTCAAACTCGATATGTCACGTGGTATTTTTCTTTTTCTCATGTGTGCAGGTACTACATGGATGATCATTGGATTGCACACCCTGATGAGAAAAGTGTTGAGATTCCTGAAAGAGTTGAAGAGCAAACGCTGTAGTCTTATTCAATTGTATCTTTCCAGTTTTGGGTTCATGGAAGGGTAGATTTTCATAGGCATTTTGTTAGTTGTTTTGATAATTCGGATATTCGTTTTTATGTATGTACCGGCATAGACATAGGGGGAGATTTGTAAGGACATTTTTATCCATTAACAATTTATTATGTCGCACGCCGTTACACCGTTGAAGAAATTCAAGATTCATACATTCATCAACGGATCCGAATATCAAAAGAAGAAGAGGAATCAAAGTCTGACAGACCGGACCGGTCCGCCTGCAATAAAAGAACCGATCCAGCTAACCGGACCGGTCTGGCTCAGACCCGGACCGATCCGTATGCTAAAGGCCAGTATACCCCGGACCGCAAGTGAACCGATGAAGCCTGGAATAAAAGAACCGATCCGGTCAATCGGATCGGTCCGCCTCAGACCCGGACCGATCCACCTGGGATAAACTTAAACAGATCGTGCTCAGATTTTTATGGCTCAAGACTTCTTATTTAATCCCACTACGGGAAGTGGTTTTCTAAGACTTCTATACACGATTTTCAGAGTACAAAAAACTCTAAGTCTTCACCTATTGAGCACCAAGACTCTAGGTTTTGATTCACACAAATTTCCAAACACTTGTGAATCTCTTTGTAACCCAGGAACGCACTTTTGCTGTTCATACCATTGTGGAGAAGACCGTTCTTCTTCTCCATTGCAGCCCTCCTGGAAAGGGATACTTCCAGCCGCCGACTATAGTATCCGACACCTGAGGGTAATTCTTAGTCACTTGTATTTTCATTGTAATCCGAAATTGTACAGTTACAATATTATAATGAAAATAAATGGTTTTGCCCCTTTGAGGGATTTTTCCTCACAAGCATGTGTTTGAATGTTCTTGCTTAGATTATCATCTTATTCAATCACATATTGTTGCATGTTTAGGGTCTGTTTGGGTTAAAAGGTGTTTAATATATAATTTGCTCAGTTGAACGCAAGCACATACGTTCTCACCCTCACTCTCACACTCACTTGAAACACTCAAATCATCACCGGGGGTTTCACGTACACAAGTGTCCTCATCGTCGTGGGACAAACTAGGTGTGTTCACGTGACTTGCCATAAAAGCAACACACATACCATGTGATGACTCATCCCCAGAATCATTCACTTCCTCGTCACTATCACTAACAGAGGCTCGAATGGCAATTTTCTTGATCTTTCTCTTAAGCATAGTGGGACATTCAAATGCTTTATGCCCTTTGTCCTCACGCTAAAAATATCTATTCTCTTCCTCTTTATGTTTCTCACCGCTCTCATTTGCTGCTTCTTTCTTTTTATTTTGCTCAAAAATCTTTTTATTGAAATAATTTTCTTTTGAAAATTTGAGAAATTTTTTAGAAAGCATGGCCACATCATCAAAATCAAACTCACCCCGAGACTCGGACTTACAAACTTTCACTTTCTTTTTCTTCTCTCTCTTGGACACTTCCTCACTTTTTATAGACCGGGCTTTAAGTGCAATCCCTCTATCCCGAGGCTTGAAAGTGTCAAAAAACACGTCAATTTCATATGTCTAGAGGTCTCCTACCAGTTCTTCTAACTTAAGATCGCTCAGATTTCCTAAGAAATTCAACATAGTGACTTTCGGGATAAAACATTTAAGCAACGATCTCAAAATATTTTTAACTACTCGTTCATCAGGAATATGTTCACCAAGATTGAAACTAGTGTTGAGAATATCAGACAAATGTACATAAAACTCATCGAAACACTCAGATTTAAATATTGTAATTGTTTCAAATTGAGTTGTTAATTTTTGCAATTTAGACTCTTTCATTGCATTCGTGCCTTCATGGGTAAGTTGTAAAACATCCCATGATTCTTTTGACATGGTAGACATCATCATGTGTCGGAACTCGTCAGGTGTGATGGCTCCGAAAATGACACTTAGCCCATGAGAATTATATGTGCTCCATTTATATTCATCCTCAGTCCAATCAGACACTGGTTTAAGATTTATGATATTGTTAACGGTGATAGTGGGAGGAGTCCACCCCCTTTCACAAACAACCCAAACACGTTCATCGATTTCTTTTAAGGAAGATTTCATACGGGATTTCCAATAGGTGTAATTAATGCCATAAAAAGCTGACATCCGATTATACAAGTTATCCATCGAAAAAATTGCGAAATTTTTCAAAATCAGATTTAAAAAAAATCGATATCCCCCAAAATTTTCTAAAAAATTATCTCACGGCAATTTAGTGAAACCTTCTCTGATACTAATTTGTAAGAGGGTGTGCGATATCGATTATTAATTTAATTTGCAAATTTCTAATTTTAAACTTATTTAATTAAATGTCAATTTTTTTATCCAAATTAATTAAACCCTAAAACATGCATCTAGGAGAATAAATTAATCATGCCATCATAAAGAGTCACAAAATTGCTGGACACACTAATTTCAGGAAAAATCCCCTGAAAGGGCAAAACCTTTATTTCTATAAATGTTTGGAAATTGCAATGTAGAATACACTTAAAGAAATCTGCAATGAATCTACCTCAGCGAAATCACATAGGTCGTAACCTTGAAATCAATAATGGACTCCCTCAAGAACCCACAAGAACCGCATCTTTGTTTCCATCAAGGAATACCCATGAGTCTTCCCAAGTAGTCGCAATCGTCAGCCAACAACTCCCTCAAGAGCTACAAATTCAACAGTAGAGATGGCACTCCACAAGAACTAACTTCAATAGAAGTGATTTAGGTTCCACAAAAGATTCATAAAGGATTGGAATTGATTTGGTGTGAATCAAACACATAAAAATCCTTTAAAATTAAAGACAAAAAACTTCTGCAGATTGCAGTTTCGTTTTCATCAAAGTCTTATAGTCTTTTAAATGAAACATGATTCCAAAGTATTTATTAAAACCTTGAGTCAGAGGGTCGTTCGAATGACATCTGCAGGTCGTAAGAATGACATTTGTAGGTCATTTGAACGACATCTCATGTCGTAAGATCCAGGAAGGAGCGACTAAATGAAAATCAAAACAGTATCGTATTGTATCGTATCGTTCAAAGCAATCTTAAAGAGACCCTTCAAATGACCTTTTAAATGACATCTCATGTCGTTTGAACAACTTGGGCCTATTGTTCTAACTACATACATTTGTCATTTGAACGACTGAAACGTCAAATTTTTTTATTTTAAAACTCCACCTACAGGTCTTGAAAAAATAATTTTGCCTTAGAAAAAATGTCTCAGTTTGTTAAAACTGTTTCAAAAATATCCCAACATTTAAAGTAAATGGTTTTACAAAACTTAAACACGTTTTATGAAATTGTACCTCATGTAGCGCAAATGTTGAAGTGTGCTTGAAATTCGGATCCGTCTTCTTGTACAAATGAGGATGAGCTTATTCGACGACTGTAGCGGTAGACGACATATCCTATGTAAAGTACGAACGATGGAAAATATGTCCATAAAAATTTCCCCATATGTCTATGCCGCTATAAAATAAAAAACATCTGAATTATCAAAACAAAAATCCTATACAAATATAATACCCTCCCATGAACCCAAAAGTGAAAAGGTACTATAATTGCAAGTCTTTAAATTCTTTAAAAATCTTTAACTCTGACATTTTCAAATCTCCAACGTTTCTTTGTCATCATAAAGGTGTGCAAAATAGGGATTCTCAAAATTTGTACCTATACACATGAGACAAGAAACATATAGCTTCGTTATGTATCGAGTTTGAAATGAGATAAACATAAATCAATGCAAATCAAATAAGTCTCAAATCTCCCCCATAATTTCATATTTCCTTCTCCCCCTTTTTATTTATTCGAAATAAACAAGGAAAAGAATAAACTAAAAATAAGCACGGAGTGTTACAATCAAGAAAATTATCACGAATAAATAAACTATGATCATGCAAGGATAAACTCAAAAATATTCACAAGCTCTTTTTGATTTTTCAAAATTTTCAAGCGAAGAAACTTTACAAAGACAACACACACCATGAATTTACACTAAGATAACCAAATCGTGGAAATGGAGTGAATGGGTGTGAACATATTCAATAGGTAAATCAACTCAAACATACATAATAAATGTGCACGATGAATATGGATAGTCTTAACGAATGAACTTCACAATTGTCCTCGAGTGTAAAAATTGTTGAATTTAAATGACATCGACTTATTCAAATCAACAAATCAATAGTCTAAAATGATTTTCACACCAATAACGTCTAAAACTATTTAATGTTTTTTTAAGACTTTGTGAGAACATGCCAATTCATTGATATATTTCCAACCAAACTCCCTCAAATGTAATAATGATCATATAATGATATTTCTTTTCTAGTGAATGATCATATCAAACTAAAATAGTTTGGCCGTGGCTTCTTTTTTCAATGCCACACTTTTTTGGCTCTTTTTAAACTCTTTGGACCTTGGCTACTTTTTACAATGCCACACTTTTTTAGGTTTGATTTAAACGGTGGCTTAGTTGCAAAGGATATTATGATTACCTTTAGTAGACCTTCCCTATTTTTCACACACACACACACACACACACACCCATATATATATATATATATATATATTGAAACAAATTCCTCACGGACAACGGTTCTTACATGCACTACTTTCATTGTCAAGTTTTATCGCATATGGTTCATTTTAAAGACAGGATTGCGGTGGAAACACATCGACCAACATGTGATAGATAAGTAAAATAATCAAATAAATCCGTTCAAGTGTGCATTAAAGGAAATCATGAGTGAAACATGTAGAAAATAATCTCAAATCTCATAACATTATAAAGAACATGGATGGAATGATGTATCATCTCAAAACACTATCAAATAGTTACATGGATATGGAGTGATGTTGTGACTTGGTCATTCTAAATGTTCATCCATAAACGGTGTAAAACAAAATACAAAAATCTTTTTGTCCTTTTCCAAAAATTTTATCAAAATAAAATATTTTTGGCTTTTTTCAAATTTTTCTCAAAAAATAGAAAATCTTTTTGTATTTTGCCAAATTCTTTTTGAAAAAATAAAAAATCTTTTTAATTGTTTGAAAAATATATTAAAAATGAAAATGATAAATACTAAAGTGGTACACACTAGAATTAGGCATAAAATATCACCATGAAAACCATCATATACTTGCAAACAAGTCTAAACCTCAATTGGTAGGTGTAGAGGAGTTTTTCAAGGGTGGTGACAACCTATGAAAAACATCCATCAAATCATGTGAAGTTTTGACGAAAAACTTAACTTGCTCTCGAATGTGTGGAAACTCTCTCAAAGTATCATGTGAGGGTGCGTGTGTGGAAATACGTGGTAAAACTCTATGTGACACACTACCCAACTTAAAACAAAATTTCCTAAGGTGTCCTCTCTTATTACAATGGGAACAAACATACACGGGCCTAGGAACACCTTTCTTATTACGTCTAGGATGCACTATCCTATCTCGAATGGGACACCTAGGTGGGTTAGGTTGAGAGCCATATGGATCTATTATAAACGTGGGAACCGGATTGGGTGCAACATGGGAAGTGGACGAACCGTCATGACCTATTCCTAGTCTCTCAACATTACCCAAGGCGGGACCGAGGAGCATCTTTCCTACCTTCTTAGATGTATCCTCTATAGTGATGTTTACCTTCCGGGCTTGTTCTAGATCTCTCTACAGTTGGACCACATGGGCTTCAAGCTCACTTTTTTCTTGACGTATTACGATCAACTGCACGCTTAAAGTAACCTTCATCTTCTCGAGTTGACTCGCCGACGTCTCAAATCCCCTCAAAATCTCTTTCTCTCTCCAAATCTAACACCTTAAGACCTAACTCTTTATTTAACTTCTTCATCTTTAAGGTCTAGGCGTACAAATCTCTAAATGCTCTTTGGAGTTCACTTTCACCCTCACTTTTAAACTCACTTGAAACACTCAAATCATCATAGAGGGTCTCACGTACACAAGTGCCCTCATCATCTTGGGACAAACTAGGTGTGCTCACGTGACTTGCTAAAAAAGCGACACACATACCATGTAATGACTCAGCCCCAGAATCATTCACTTCATCGTTACTATCACTAAGAGAGGCTGACATGGAAGTTTTCTTTCCCTTTATCTTAAGCATAGTGGGAAATTCCAATGCTTTGTTCCCTTTGCCCTCGCACTCAAAACATCTCTCCTCTTCCTCTTTGTCTTTCTCACCACTCTCATTTGCATCTTATTTCTTTGTATTTTTCTCAAAATGTTTTTATTGGAAGAATTTTCCTTTGAAAATTTCAGAAATTTTTAAATTTTTTAGCAAGCATGGCCATATCATCAAATTCAAACTTGCTCTCTGACGCGAACACACAAACTTTCACTTTCTTTTTTTTCTCTCTCTTGGACACTTCCTCACTTTTTCTAGACTAGGATTTAAGTTCTATCCCTCTATCCTTAGGCTTGACAGTGTCAAAAAGTATGTTAATATCATATGTCTGGAGGTTTCCTACCAGTTCTTCTAACTTAAAATTGCTCAAATTTCCTAAGGAATTCAATATTGTGACTTTCGGGATAAAACGTTTAGGCAATGATCTCAAAATCTTGTTAACTACTCGTGCATTAAGAATATGTTCACCAAGATTGAAACTAGTGTTGACAATATCGAACAGACGTGAATAAAACTCATCGAAACACCCAGATTCAATCATGGTAATTATATCAAATTGAGTAGTTAAATTTTGCAATTTGAACTCTTTCACTGCGTTCGTGATTTCATGGGTAAGTTGTAGAACATCTCATGCTTCTTTTGATATGGTGCATGTCATGATGAGTCAAAACTCGTCAGGTGTGACGACTCCATAAATTGCACTTAGCCCACAAGAATTTTATGTGCTCCATTTAAATTCATCCTTAGTCTAGTTAGATACCCGTTTATGATTTGCGACATTATTAAGAGTGATAATGGAAGGAGTCCACCCTCTTTCACAAACAACCCAAACACGTTCATCGATTACTTTTAAGGAAGATTTCGCGCGGGCTTTCTAATAGGCGTAATTAGTGCCTTAAAAAACTATTATCCGATTATACAAGTTATCCATCGAAAAAATTGTGAAAATTTTCAAAATATGATTTAAAAAAAATCGATATCCCCAAAATTTTGCGAAAAAAGGATCTCACGGCAATTTAGTAAAACCGGATCTGATACCAATTTGTAAAAGGGTGTGCCATATCGATTATTAATTTAATTCGCAAATTTCCAATTTTAAACTTATTTAATTAAATGTCAATTTTTTTTATCTAAATTAATAAAACCCAAAAACATCCGTCTAGGTGAATAAATTGATCATGCCATCATAACTAATCACAAAATTGCTGGAAACACTAATTTCAAGAAAATCCCCCGAAAGGGAAAAACCTTTATTTCTATAAATGCTCGCAAATTGCAACATACAATACACGTACAGAAATTTGTAATGAATAGATCGCAGCAAACTCGCATAGGCCGCAACTTTGAAATCATCAATGGACTCCCTGAAGAATCCACAAGAATCGCAGCTCTGCCTCCAGCAAGGAATACCCTCGAGTCTTCCCAAGTGATTAAAATCGTCAGCCAACAACTCCCTCAAAAGCTACCAATTTTGTAGTAGAGATGGCACTCCACAAGAAAAAACTTCAATATAAGTGATTTGGGTTCCACAAAAGATTCACAAAGTATTGAGATTTATTTGGTGTGAATCAAACACATAAAAAACCTTCAAAAGTGAAGACTAAAAAATTCTACACATTGCAGCTTCATTTTGTCAAAGTCTTGTAGTCTTAAATGAAACAAGATTCCAAAGCAAGTATTTATAGAAACCTTGAGTCGAACGGTTGTTTGAACGACATATGCAGGTCGTTTGAACAACATCTCATATCGTTAAATCAAATAACAAACAACCAAATGAAAACCAAAACAATATGTTGTCGTTCAAAACAAGGTTCAAGCGACCATTTAAACGACCTTTCAAATGACATCTCATGTCGTTAGACGAGTCGTTTGAATGAATTGTGCTTTTCATTCTAACGACATACACTTGTCATTCGAATGACTGAAACGTTAGAATTTTTTATTTTAAAACTCCGCCTACAGGTTTTGAAAAATTAATTTTATCTTAGAAAAAATGTCTCAGCTTGTTAAAAGCCGATTCGAAAATATCCCAACACTTAAAGTAAATCATTTTATGAAACTTAAACACATTCTATGAAATTGTACCTCATGTAGCGCAAATATTGAAGCGTACTTGAAATTCAGATCCATTTTCTTGAACAAATGAACATGATCTTTTTCGACGGTTGTAGCGGTATACGACATATCCTATGTAAAGTCCAACTAAAATTATAAATCGAATCATAATTAGAATAAGTATCACCCCGTTGGAAATAGACAAACTAGTAACACCGAGAAGTTTATCTACTTTATGTGTAACAAGCCTGAACATATAGCTCGCAAATGTCAGAATGTACCTCATCCTGCACCACAAGCGAACCTAACCGAAGAGGACTTATGTTCCATGATTTTTGAAATCAATATGGTTAGCGGGGCTGATGGGTGATGGGTAAACGCTTTCTTGCCATATTTGCTATAATCGTTCTTTATTTAAGACTTATTCTGAGGCTAAAGATAAGAGGGTGTTGTCGAGTGATTCCCACTCCACTAAGGTTGTTGGTATTAGAGATGTGGAATTAAAGTTCACCTCTGGAAAAACTATGGTCCTTAAAAAAATATTGCACACTCCCGAGATAAGGAAGAACTTAGCTTCTGGCTATCTCCTCAACAAAATTGGTTTTACTCAGAATTTCGGGGCAGACTTATTTACATTAACCAAAAGTGAAAGGCAAAGGTTATGCCACTAAATGAATGTTTAAATTGAACACTGATGGTATTAATAAAATTTCTACTTCTGCTTATATTGCTTGTTCTTTTAATATGTGGCATGCTAGACTTTATCATGTTAATAAGCGACTTATTAAAAATATAAGTACTTTAGGATTAATTCTATAAATATCACTAAATGACTTTGAAAAATGCGAATGGTGTAGTCAAGCTAAAATAAATAAACCCCACATAAATATATTATTAGAGAATCTGAACCACTTAACTTAATTCATTATGACATTTGTGAATTGGATGGAATGACGACTAGAAATAACAAACATTACTTTATTACTTTTATTGATGATTGATCGGACTATTCATTTGTATACTTAATGAAAAATAAAAGCGAAGAATTTTACATACTTAATTTTTTTTGAATGAAATCTAAAATCAATTTAATCAAAAAATTAAGAGACTACGTAGTGATAGAGGCACCAAATATGATTCTTGACCTATTATTGAATTTTATAAAACTCGCGGTATTATTCACGAAAAAACAACCTCTTATTCTCCCGAAATGAATGGTAAAGATGAAAGAAAAAAGAGGACTTTAACTGAATTGGTAGCTGCTTTTTTATTAAGTTCCGGGGCTACCTCACATTGGCGCAAATAAATTATTTTAATAGTGGGACACGTGATTAACAGAATTCCTAAGATTAAAATAAAAATATATCCTTATGAAAATTAGGAAAATATTAAGTCAAACGTGTCATATTTTAGAATGTGGGGGTGCTTAGCCTATGTACGCATTCCTGTTCCTAAGATGTCTAAATTGGCTAATAGAGCATATAAGTGTGTTTTTATTGGCTACGCAGCTAATAGCAAAGCATGTAGATTTTATGATTTGAAAAATCAAGTCATTATCAAATCAAATGATGCTGATTTTTATGAAGATAGATATCCATTTAAATTAAGAAATAGTGGGGGCTCGACATCCACTAACGTTTCTATTCTTAAAAATTCAGAACCTAATACATCTTTAGAACCAAGAAAAAGTAAAAGAGCTCGTATTGAAAAAGATTTTGGTCCCGACTCTTACGCTTACACATTACAGGAGGAGCCTAACATCATTCAAGAAGCTTTATCTTCTTTAGATGCCGATTTATGGCAATAAGCTATTAATGATGAAATAGAATCATTAGAAACTAACAAAACTTGGCATTTAGTGGATCTTCCACCGGGGTGTAAAACAATTAGTTGCAAGTGGATGCATAAAAAGAAATTAAAACCCAATGGTTCTGTTGAAAAATAAAAGGCACGTCTAGTTGCCAAAGATTTTAGAAAACGTGAAAATATAAACTTTTTTGATACATTCTTAAACATGACTAGAATTACATCTATACATCTACTATTTGCATTAACTTCTTTAAATGATTTAATTATACAACAAATGGATGTTAAAACTGTATATTTAAATGATAAAATGGAAGAAGAGATTTATATGGACCAACCTGAAGGTTTATTTTACACGACCAAGAAAATAAAGTGTGTAAATTAGATAAATGTCTTTATGGACTAAAACAGACACCTAAACAATGGCATGATAAATTTGCTAGCTTAGTCATCTCTAATGAGTTTCGAATTGATGAAAGTGATAACTGCATTTAATATATATATGAAAATAATATTTGCACTATCATATGTCTTTCTGTGGATGACTTGCTTATATTTGGATCTAATATTCATGTTGTAAATAATGTTAGATCTTTATTATGTGCCAACTTTTATATGAAGGATACGAGTGGAGCTAGTGTAATATTAAAAATTAAAATTACTAGGTCTGAAAAAGTAATATCTTTAGATCAATATCATTATATTGAGAAAATTCTAAAGAAATATAATTACTTTAACTGTAAACATGCTAGTACTCCATTTGATCCTAGTGTAAAGTTATTCAAGAACATTAGTGACAGTGTTAACCAAACTAAGTATGCGAGCATCACGGGTAGCGTACGTTATGCTATAGATTGCACTAGACCTAATATAGCCTATGCTGTGGGAGTACTATGTAGATTTATCAGTAGACCTAGTATGGAGCATTGGCATGCTATTAAGAGAGTCAGGCTGTACCTTAAAAGGACGATGAACATCGAATTACACTATCAAAAGCATTTTGCTATCCTTGAAGGATTTAGTGATGCTGATTGGAACACCTTATCTGATGACTCCAAAGCTACTAGTGGATACATATTTAGTATTACTAGT
The DNA here is from genome assembly GCA_949130495.1 of Sambucus nigra. Classification (NCBI taxonomy): domain Eukaryota; kingdom Viridiplantae; phylum Streptophyta; class Magnoliopsida; order Dipsacales; family Adoxaceae; genus Sambucus; species Sambucus nigra. The sequence goes on from OX422217.1 coordinate 424,223,684, forward strand.
GGTCTAGTTTCATGGAAGTCTAAGAAACAGACTATTTTGACTCAGTCGACGATGGAGTCAAAAATGATAGCGCTAGCTATAATTAGTGAGGAGGCAGGATGGTTAAGAAACCTTTTGTCAGATATCCTATTGTAGGAGAGATCAATACTAGTTGTTCTAATCCACTGTGATAGTTTTGCAGCTATTGCAAAAGTTGAGAACCGTTGTAACGGCAAGAAGCGACAAATACGTCGCAAATACAGTACCGTTAGAGAGTTTATCTCTACGGGTTCTATGAGAGTGGATCACATACGGTCTACGAAAAATTTGGTTGATCCTTTGACGAAAGGACTAGCAAGATAAAATGTGTGGAACACCTCGAAAAGGATGAGACTCAAGACCTTAGATGTTTGAGTCACTTATGATGGTAACCCAACTTATAGATGGGAGACCTCAAGAAATAGGTTCATTGGGTAATAACAAGTCATAATGGCTTGAATCATGCTAATTATTGAATACGGAGTTTTCCTCTAAGTCCATCTCTATGGAGCATGATATCCTGAAGTGTGTCGAGGTTAAGTTAATTATAACTTTTAATAAAGATCTATAACTCTATTTTGAATGGAGTACTTAGATACAAGAGTATCCTTGATAGGTGAATGTGGAAGTGAGGTCACTTCATATGTAGTTTTTGACAAATTCCCTAAAGCGTTCACTATACTGGGATAGAAGCACACGATCGTAACGTACTGGATTAAGAACTATACCCAAGTAGGGTTGTGTGTTTGATGTTGTCAGAGATAGAGTTCAAAACTATAATTATTCTAGTATATTCTGAATCATCTTTACTACGTAAAGGTTCAAGTCGAAAGACACATTTGCTTATATACAATTCTATGAATTATTACCCAATAGATATGTTTTTCAAAATTTACAAGTGAGAGATTGTTGGAAAAAAAATCTACTTTGACATTATACAAACTTTGAAAAAGAAGATTTCTTCAGATTAAAAAAAAAACTATGCTTTAAAAAAAAAGGTGGGTGACACCTTCCCTTTTTTCATCATTTTATCCCCCTTTTCTTCTTCCACTTGCAGTCTCTAACAGACATATTAATTCAGATTACTGAAGCCAAAAACCAATTGTTTTTAAGAAGAAGAAGAAGAAGAAGAAGAAGAGAAAACATATTACATTTCTCTTTTCTCTAAAATAATTCTCTTTAAAAAACTAACACATTTTGCTGAAAATATTTTCTCACAAAAATATTTCATACCCACAACTACAATATTCTGATATTGAGCAACCAATATTGAATGAATGATAGTATTCTAGATTATTATTGTACATAGTTTTCTGAGACATAAATTATTTTTGATTCTGGGTTATTTTTTTCTGGGGCTGACGGGGTATTATAAGAACTGCAACATAATTTTTTGGACAGAGCCGCAAAATACCTTAAAGAGAGTGACCTAATCCGCGATTCAACCACATTAATTTTTTGTTGTTGGATTCTCGCATTTGGTAATTTCGTTCCATTCTCTTATTTTAGATACAACAAACATAGATTTTTTAAAAATTCTAATGGTATTGCTACCTTTCATATAGGGTATTTTTATTTAAGCCCTCATTTTCGTTTAACATCCCCTACTCTTATTATACCCCCACAAATAACCATTTAACTCACCCAACCTTTTGGGGTTATAAAAAGAATTCAGCAAAACATAAAACCCACGTCCATATTTACATGACGTATTATGAGCCTCATCTCCCGCCTCCAACAAGGAACGACACAGTCGAAACAACAATGCATTAAAGTCGGTCTGAGGGGAAAATCAAAATGAAAACGTACGGACACCTCGAATAAGGGTTCATTTTCAACCTTTGGTTCGTGTTACCATATGATATCGGTTATATGAAACCAGCAACATATTGGAGATGGTAGGTATGGGTAACAGAAGATTTATGTTACAGAAAAATTGTTCAGAATTCACTGATGATTTTGTAAAATTTACCGACATAGCTTGTTTTAATTCAATATATAAGTAAAATAATATAACTGTTATATATTGGCCCATTGGCCCAGCTATGCATTATTTTTTAGTTGATATAGAAATTTTGTATCTAACAGGGGAAGATATTGAATGGTGGGCTAATTCTGTATCTAACAAGTGAGGAAATTTGGGTTTTGTTGAGGTGTTTTAAGAGTGTCAGTCCCAAAATTGAAATCTCAAGATCGACGGGGGCTTTTAAAAGAATTGTGAAAGACTTTCTAATTTCAAAAATTTAAAATTTTTGGGAGTGTATAAAGAAATAATGGGTTTAAACAAAAACACCTTTCGTATAATGTGATTCCATATATTCTTCAATGTCATAATAAATTAAGCAATGCACAGATCCAAATCTCTTTAGATGAAAGCCACTTAAATCACTAATATTGATCGCAACGTCGGTGTTTAAAACGTGATATGGTTCAACGCAATAAGGTAAATCTTGAGAAAATGATATAAGCAATGTTTTACAGCGTTTCTTTTTGGTCAACGAAGAAAATCATTCCATCTTTGATATGGGTAGTTATTTTCTAGGCTTCCCATTACAGCCAATTAATTGTTAAGATATTACCATAGGGTCATTTATTTTTCATTGTTGAACTTGAAATTGGCTAATTAATAAACTATTAGTTGAAGTATTTAAAGATGAGAACGACCAAAAAGATGAGAACGAGAGTTTCCAGCTATTTCCCCATCGAAATCACTTGACCATATCTAGATTTAACACCAAAAGAAGACAAAGATCCTTGTAAGATAATATATCACATTAATTTCATATTTAAACTACATTATCCAACCACAACAAATCCTTACAACAAAGAAGCCAATTTACCCGAAGATCCTTTCTTTGGATTAACCGCCACATATTTTTGTCCAAATGTGCTAAGAAGCATTATAAGATGGGAATAGTCTGTTCTTTATCCCCTCCCCTTTCATTTATTCTCTTTTTATCCAACCAACTGTTAGAAGAAACAAAGCTGGATTTTCTCTGCATCCAACCGACTGCCAGAAGAAGGCTGAAAATGGAATCCTCAGCAATGGAGAAAGGTGTGCTGAAATTGGTGCATCCGGGCAGGCATGTGGAAATTCACAGACGACCTATAACAGCTGGTGAGATCATGAGGAAGAACCCAAGGCACTGCATAGCCCGGCCAGATGTGTTTGAGTATCCGTGGATCGTGGTTCGGCCCGAGTCCGTTTTGGTCCCTGGGAAAGTGTTCTACATTGTCCCTAATATCACTATCCATCAACTGCTAAAGGCCAGAGGTCATAACCAGCCAATGAAAAAACACAACCATCATCATTGGGCAGGTAAACGGGCCACTCCTAAGTCATGGGCTGGGATGACCCCCAAGCATCAGCCCAATGACTTGTGCCTCGAGAACGAGTTTCAAAACATGGCTCTGCATGAAAAAAATTCTCACCCTGACCCTGAGGAGACTGTTCAGAACAAGTCTATCCACCACCAAGAATGGCGTCAAATTGAAAATGGTGAGTTGAAATCTTGTATGAGGAAGCAGGACAGTGTTCGTAAATGGCACAATCTAAAGGTGACCTTTGCCTTGCCAACTATCACCACAAGCCGATTAGAAGCAGAGTCTCCAAAAGAACCAGTGATGAATCAAAGTTTAAATTGGAATTGGAATTAAGTTCTAATTACTGAAAATAATCAAGTGTTTTCTTTCACATGATTATGTATCTGATTGTAAGATTCGATTCTTCTCAAAATTTCTGAACTCTGCACTTCAGTAAGGTTGATATCAATGTTTGAGCAAGTCAATAAGAATCTCTCTCAACGTATTGGTCTACATTCGACAATTCCAAACCAATTAAGCCGAAACTCTCTCAACGTATCATCAATAGGAAAAATGATGTGTGGGTTTAAAATTTCATTCTCTTTATTTTGGGTGAAATAAATTTTCCAAATGTTGTTAAACTTAAGAAGCTAGAACAAATAATCTTCAGGGACAAGTTCAGATGTTAATAGCAGAAAAAGATTAAATTGTTAACATGTTATAAACTGTATCCCCCCTCCCCCTTCTCCAAATTTATGATTTAACAATGGAATTAACCCAAAATGAGTCGATAAACAGTGTAATTGAGGTTATATGCCTACTATTACATTTTGGTGTGTGTGTGTATATATATAGATATATAAAGGTCATATTCCGTGCACAAGGCTCCCGCTGAACTGTAGGGTCTCGGGGAGACGGATGTTGGCTGACTTTACTCTCATATATGGAGAGGCTGCTCCCATGTCTCGGACCCGAGACCAACCGTAGCTTCGGTGATATATATCTATCTGAAAATTCTTAACAATGAATTTGCTCAAACTCTGCTCGAAAAATACGAAGTAGATATTTTGCTAATATTTATCTATAACGTGTTTGAGGATGTCTTTTCAATTAAATTACCTATTCTCAAATATTTCAGACAAATTAATCCAAATTTCAAAACTGTCAATTTGCAAGCAACAGGCACACGCTAAACAATGCAGTTCAATTTGAAAGTGCTAATAATTTAGCTTTGTGGCAATGAAAAAGCAAGAGATCTACGACTAGCAAAATAGTCTGGCAGTTGGAATAATTTGTATTTGGAGTTCAGCATCATTATGATGTGAAGTGAAAAACCAATTCAAAATTGGTAGGTATGAATAATAAACTGAAAAGAAAGTATGAAATGATAATAATTGGGGGAAAACAACAGATGTTAAGTCAAAGAGAATTATAAATTGCCGTCACAGATCTTTTCCAAAGGAAAAAAATTCAACAGAAAGAAGATGAAAGCAGCTGTGAAAAATCATTTGATCTATGGAGTGCTTTTGGATTTAGTTCATCTATTATACATAGAAAAATATTATACATATATATATATATATATATATATATATATATATATATATATATATATATATATATAGGGGGGTTTGGAGAAAGATTCTCATAATTCTCAAAGTGTATAAAAATAGGACACTCCGTATAATTTTATAAATTTAGTCCCTGTACTAAAAACATGACAAAAACACAATGAAAAATGGTGCCGCTAGCGCGGACCAAAAAAATGAACTCCTAACTCTAAAGGGACTACGCAAATAAATGCTATTGTACCATAGGGACTAGTTTTATAAACTTGAAAAGCACTGTCCTAAAAATCCAAATACAGAAAGGAAGATGACCTTTACCTTAATTCTCTAATATATATATATATACACACACACATTATATATGTAGTCAGTGTAAAAAATTACAGTATGTGTAGATAACTTACAAAAACATGGAACTGTAAGCACAATGAAAACTTTGTCATCTAGTACAGATATTATAGAGGACCCAAAAGAACAACAATAAAATTAAAAAAAAAAGTAGAAAAAAAATTCCCACTAATATGGGTTAATTAGAAAGCGAAAATCTCTTCTTGGACATAAGTTCACCATTAACATAATTGAGGATTACTCATATGTTTACAGTAGACAAATCAATCTTCTAAAATTTATACCAAAGTCAAACTCACTGAAAACCATCTTTTGCACAAAAAACTTCTTTATGAAGCTAAAACAAAAACCCCACAACTCATATACAAAGGTGGAGAAAGAAAAAAAAATGTATGAAAGAAAAATAAAAAAAGACAAAAATAATTGAACAGATCTTGTACTTACTCAGCAGCAGTTCAATAATCCAAAACATGCATCTCTTAAACACCATGTCTTTTTATGTCATCTCAGTTGCTTTAGAATCCGTTCTTTGCGAATGTTTCGAGGGAGAACTTGATCCACCTGAAGAACTATGTCCAAAAATGTTTAGTCTTCCCATCTTTTTCGAAAAGGAGCTCATGAATTTACGTGAATTAGACTTTTGCATATCCCTCTTCATGCAAACATGTTCTTTCTCCAGATCGTTTAGTCTCATCCTCAATCGAGCTAGCTCGAGTTTCAATTCCCGGTTTTCTCGCCTCAATGATGCGTAGTTATCACGAGGGGACATTGCAGCACTGAGTGCCCCGCTACTGATCCGCCACGATTGGTGCATTGGCTTGGGGTCATCTTCAGGATAATTGCAGGATAATGCATTTCTAAGTCTCAACTGCTCGAAATAAAGCACCTGGACCATTGATTGGAGAGGAAGCCGTTCGTTTTGTGCAGCGTGTGCACCGGCTTCTTGTGAGAGCTTTTGAAAATCAATCAATTTGCAGAGCTTCTTCCTGTCTGGATCTGATAAACCCTGATGGGCCTGCAATATGCATTCGTAAATATTTAACTGGAAGATTAACGACATGGGCCTGTAAGTCAAGTCTCAATGACCACCCTTTTCATTTGATTATAGACAGGAAGTGCTAATTGGTTTATTCAAATTATGGGTTTAAAATGAAGATTAGTTCAAACGTTTTGAATAGAATAATGCTGCGAGTAAGTTCAAGCCCCTCCGATTAAAAAGAAGGTGCGTATGATCTAATATGATTCGTCTTTATTGAAAAATCCTCACCTGCAAATATGACTATCACTCGAAGCATATAACTATGTATTGCAAATCTATCATCTAATCAATCTGTACGTAATGTCAGGCACCATAAACAGCCACACAACGATGTGAGACTGTAAACAATACAAAACCATACTGTTTTCATTTTTCTTCTATTTTATGAAAACGAACTGAATGGGGAACCTAATATAAAAAATGTATAAAGTAAAATTGGCGAAAACATATTCTTTTGGAGTCTATTATTATTATTTTTAGAGTTAAAGCTTCTGGGATGAAAGAGGACCAGGTACTTGCTCCAATTATGAAGAAAAAATAAGATAAATTTAGAAGAACATGCAGCAAAAAGCAACTTTTCATCCATTTCATTCATTATTTACAGTAAATTTGCACACAACAAAAGACAAAAAAATTAACCTTACAAGAAAATAAATTTAGTACGTACTTTGAGGTAAACATCAATGGCTCGATACAATCCATCGTGAATTGTTCGTGCATGCGCCGGTATAGTTTCTGCAATTCCTATAAACTTGGTGAGCTTGAGGTTGGCATCAGGTGCAATTTCTGCAAGGTAATTGTCCACTAATTTTGAAACTTTGAACAGGGCCGTTTGGGAGGGAGAATCAGGACCGTCGGATTCAAATAGGGAGGCATCTTCCATATCATCTTCACTATCATCTTGCTGAGAAAAATTAACCAAGATTCTATGAACAGTGTCAACGTCAAATAAAGTATCACCAGCGTGGCGAAACGAGGGGATTAAAAGATCATCAATGGTGGCTATATCTAACTGGGATCCAATCCGCCTCTCAAGATCAAGCCTACTAGCAACCGTGCAATCAAGCATCACCGCACTTCTCAGCAACCCGAACAGAAAGCTGATGGGAACAGCAAGTTTCTCAACAGGAAGAAGGCTAACAATTGTCTCAACCACTAGCCTTTCATGTCCACTTGAACCGGCAACAATGTCAACTTTCGGTTGACTAGATGGATTCCATAAGCTGGATTTCTTGGTCAACTCCTTTTGGGCATAATTTATGAGTGATGCCCCGATACTCTCAGGCCTGACCCCACGACATTTCATGGCTGTGATGACTCTTTGATATAAATCAATCCGAAGAATGGAAAGATCTTCTATCCACCAATCTCCTTCACACTTGGCCTGCCGATTCATATGAAGTCTTCCCGAGCTACTATACTCCAATCGTGAGAAGCTTGAGGCTATTTGCTCCACACAAGCTTTCGAGGCTATTGCATCAATGCATCGGCTAACGATTTTGAGTTCATCAGCGAGAGGAAGAAGGGTTTCGCATTGTTGGAGGACTTCAACGCACATTTCGAGGTTCTTGCAGACAATACTGTCGATATATTCTTCGGCACGAGAACCAAGATTAATGTTGGAGAACTCCTCTGTCATTTCAAGGTAATCGGAGACACAACAAAGCTGAGCAACATTTGAAGATGTGATCTCAAAATTAATACCATAGCAAAATTTGGCGGCCAGCTCAAATGACTCAGCACCTCCGGGCAGGGTAAGAAGCTCTATCCTTGATATATCGGAATCTCTGTGTTCCGCTACTAATTTTCGGATTCGCCCGCTACGTGAGACAAGAGGGAACTGTATGTGGAGAATAAGATTATGAGAAGTTATTGTCGACAACATGGATTAGAGTATTATTCAATTGCTTAAACCAATACTATATTTTTTAGAGAGAAAAAGTAAAGAAAACTCAGTGGTTACCTTGTATAAAAAAAACATGATAGTTGCTTCAATGGAAAATTGCCTTTCATAACGATGGAATATATACATATAAGTGTGTGTTTGTGAAATGTATCAGTCACGGAGTTATATATTCAAAATATAGAATACAGCAACTTACCTTATGCAACGCAAATGTACCACCATTAACTTCTATTGTTATATCACTCGGAACATCCCGGAATATCCTGCAACATATCGATAGCTTATTGAAAACAGGAAAAAGAGGGAAAGAAAAAAGAAAAGGAAAGAAGCACTTATTACATATTAACATATCAACTAAAGACCTGAACAACTATGTCTTACCAAATATCAGAATCAAACAAGTAATGCAATAGAGAGAAAAAAACTACATACAAAAAAGATTAAGAGAATTTTAAATTGTTTCAGCATACAATTGGAGCTAATAATATTAGTGGCACGAAATAACACACCTTTAGGATTTGTTTGGGTGCTTGGAAAATGAGGGAACAAAATTTGTGAGTTCCATATTTTCCTCTGTTGACATATTTTCCATTGTTACACATCCTTTAAATATGAAAAACTCAACTTTAGTTAGTCCTAAGAGGCTAGTTGTGGGTCTTGTTTGTTTTGCCAGGTCCCAATAAAGATCTTAAGATCAATACTTAAGTAACAAAGTTTGAAAAAATAATATCAACATTACAAGCACCTTGATGAACTTTTTATATTGATAATTCATGCAAATGATCTGATAATGGTATAACAAAAATTTAAAGGACGATGATGAAGATTTCATTTTGATAATTTCAGAAGCTCAACTCCTAGCAAGTCGGTCAAGGCTAGTTGACTAGACTTGTTTGATTTAGAGTTCAGTTTCTTTTTTCTCCAACATTATTGTAACCAAAAAGAGCAATTGAGAAATGATCTAGTTGAACACCCTTGTTTCTTGATAAAAGATAATTCGTCGAACAGTTTCCATTCAAGAAGAGGGATTTTAAGTTTAGCAGCCAAGATGAGTTTTGCTAAGAAATTCCAAGATGTACAGGTCAACACATGAAGATGGAGATGCACTCTGTGTACATAATCCTTTGGGCACTTAAAGTACTATTCATCACCTTGATCGATGACTCTTTATCATTTTAAAGATTTTACATCTTACAGTAACTACAACACCGAAACCAAATACCTATATATATATATATATATATATATATATATATATATATATATATATATATATACAGAGCGGATCAGGAGCGGACCTAAACAACGGTCTACTAACGGACCACCCCCAAACGACGTAGTTTTGGGGTGAAATTACATAAAAACCGGGTGAAGTGAGGGTTTTCTTGTAATTTCACCCCCAAAATGACGTCGTTTGGGGGTGGTCCGTTAGTAAACCCGTTCTTTGAGTCCGCTGCTCCGTATATATATATATATATATATATATTTCTTTTTTTTTTTTTTTCCTCTTCAAAAGTTATTTAGCCCAAAGAGAAGTATTCAAGTTAAAGAAGGATTTGCACCACCAGCCGTAGGATGATAACATGAAAGTTTTGCTATCAAACTAAGAACTATTTGATATCCCATTAACTTTAATATTTGTCTTCATTGAGATACATAAATGACTTTCCATTAACAAAAAAACAACTCCCACTCTTTCTGCCACCCTACAAAGGAAAAAAATAATAAAGAGGAAAAAGCATAACCAAATGCAAACAAAAAACATCCCTCCCACTTTACACTTAAAATGAGTTGTTGAAGGACAAAGTTAAGAAATATTTATTCAAATAGATAAGCCAAAAAGACACATATAGCCAACATAAGTCACAGATGCATACAGAAAAAAGATCTCATGGACATTAAAACTAATAAAAAAAAAAAGATCCCAATTGAAGTTGATCAGAGCATAGCAATAGAGAGTAAGAAAACAAACCATTCACTGCACCGTTGCTGGCGTGAACACTTTGCTAAAGACAGCTGCTGGTGGTGCTGGTGCTTGTCCATGGAATGTGGAGAGAGAAAAGCAGTAGCAACCCAAAACAGAAGAATGGAATTATCAGAGATAGAAAATGAGAGTGTGGGGATAACTGAGGAGAGAGACAAAGACCCAGTTGGAGATGTTGCTGTTGGTTGAGTTTTTTGGCCATTTTTATCAAATAGATTGAGTTCAAATCATAGATTGCAATTGTCCAAAGCAATGGGCCTCTTTGGTGGGTCATGCCTTTGAATTTTTTTTAATTTTTCCACACAAATATATCCCCTTAATTGCCTTTACTGGCGACAGCTGATGAAACAATATTTTGCTAAACTTAAGCAGGTAAAGGGGCGGAAAGAAAGGAAGCGATTGTAACTTTGTTCTTTCTGAAAAGTCAAAAACTTTCATTAAAGGGTACTCAACAACAGCAAAAAATAAAGCGGGAAGAAAGGTGGTTATTAGGTTTGACATGTTTTACCCTTTGTCTCTTAAATTAATCATTACACACTTGCACCTTTGTCCTCTTTAATTTATACATCTCTCCTATTGAGATAGAGACTCGCTAGAGTAAGCTTTCACTAACTTAGTTCTCGCACAAAACTTATTAACTGTCACTCGCGTTTTGGGTAGGGATGGCAACGGGGCGGGTTTGGGGCGGGTTTTCAAAAATCCTAACCCGCCCCATTTAATAAACGGGGCGGGGCGGGGCGGGGCGGGTTAGGATTTTTGAAAATTAACTCCTAATCCGCCCCATTTAATAAACGGGGCGGGTCGGGGCTCCTACGGGTTGCGTTAATTTTAAAAATAGTAAAATTAAAAATATTACATTATAGTCTTAGAGGTATACAATGGCTCGTATTCCAATAAGTGAGACAATCCCCCAATTGTCAATTCATATTTTCACTTAAATCTTTTACAAAATTAACATACATATAAAGATTTTTTTTTAGTGTGTGAGTGTGTGTGTATATATATATATAATTTAATTATAATTAACATACATATAAAGGATATTTATATAAGCATAAGTTAAACGGGGCGGGGCGGGGCGGTTTTATTTCAGCTAACTCCTAACCCGCCCCATTTAATAAACGGGTTTTTTTCTTAAACCCATACCCGCTCCTAATTCATTAATCGGGTTTTAAAACCCGCCCCATTAGGGGCGGGGCGGGGCGGGACTCCTACGGTTCGGGTTAAATTGCCATCCCTAGTTTTGGGTGTAATTTTAAATTGATTGATTCTAAGCGTAAACTGAAGTAAGGAAAAAAAATTATTTTTCTGTTTGTTTAACATGAAAATTTGCCAAAAACATGTTATAACAATTATATACACATACATATAGTTAGTTAGTTACAACAAACAAAGTATAATATATTTTTTACTTTAAATAACCTAAAATCTTATAATTAATTTAATAAACATCCATGAGTTTCACATTACTTAATTATTAACAAATATTAATTAGGAACTACATATTTTTTAAACCATCAATAATTAGTGTATTGTTATTAATAGTTTAGCAGTAGTGCGCAACAGCAGAAACAACAATAAGAAATAAATAATTTAAATGTTAATTGTAACTTTTTTTTAAATTTCCCTTAAAATCTCGACATCTTGATAGGATGTGTTTGGTAAAAAAACCTTTTTTCATGCGGGAAAAATTGAAAATTGAAAAATTGAAAAATTGTTATAAAAGTTTTTATTTATAATGCATTTTTTTAAGAGCATATTAACTTTAATGATACATGATCTAGTAAGGATCAAACCGTACAAACCAATTTTTGTAAAATAATAAAAAGAATAATTTTGTTATCAAACTCGATAAGAGATGATGTACACTGTGAATATCGTTTTGAAAAATTTAGTGAAAAACTTCAATACAAAAGTGGGAGAAATGCAAATTTAATATGTGTAAACGTAAGCATTTTGTCCTATTTAATTTAATTATTTCATCAAAAAATTTGAAAATGATCTTTACACTATGTAGATCATGTTCGCCCATTTTTGGTTACTAAATTTTTATTTTTACTTTTTAAAAATTTTGATCCTTCTAATTTGGTCCGCACTTCCTTTTTGACTGTCCTTATAATTTGGTCCGTACTAGATCCCGCTCCTATCCTTAACCTTAATATAGTTAAGATGATTTTTAATTAATGGGAGCTCAACCATTCAGCCTAACCAATCTCATTTCCATGTATACGCAGGAAACGACAATATTTAATGGAACGAGGCATATAATAAGAGTGCTTGTTTACAGTTCATATTTTTCTAAATCCATTTATTTCAAATTTAATAACTCATTAGATTGTTATTACCAACCTGATGTCGAGCTTGTATCCCTCCAAAAGCAAAACTTAGTTAGGACAAACGGTGTATTTAATTTTCAATTGCTATTTTAAATTTCATCTTGCACATAAATAATGGCAGATTGCCATGAAGATTAACAATAACATTGTCTTGGGGTCTCGTAATAATTTATCATTATCTATTATATTAAATCCTTTAATAATGTCAGTAAAATTAAAGCCATTCACCATCTCAGTCTAATCTTAAATGTGTGTGGCTTTCTTAGGTTCTAGAGGCTAGGCCAGTAGGAGATTAGGGCACTGACTTTGAAAACACACAAATTTGTATATAGTCATCTTGTCAAAACAGACAAATTTGTATATAGTCATCCTAATCAGAGGCAGTACTCTTTGTTTGGAGCTTATATTACATCAAACATTTTTAAGGATGTTCCTCAAACTTTATTTCAAGGATGATCCTCAAACTTTGAGGAGTAAGCACAAGATTGCATGGGGAGGAGTTCTTGGGATGACTGTTAACTATGCTCCTATCTGTTAAAGTGGGATAAGTCAACTCGATTGCCACCAAAGACAAAAATGTATTTTTTTCCGGGTTAGAAATGTCAAATTACATATTGCAAGAATTATTTTTTTCTATTAGAGTTACTGTTGTTGCAGTAATAAACAATTAAATGCAGAATTAAATTCAGGAACGAAATTACCCAATTGGAGCAAATAATTCTGGGGCAGAAAAATTATATAAGAATTCTGGAAACTGGACAGCGAAGAACACGGCTGAGTCGCGGACTAGGCGCTCTCTTTAAGGTGTTTCGCGGCTCTGCCCAAAGTGTGCTGACAGTGTACAGCCCGTCACCCCCAGGATAAAACAGCCTCCAAAATTAAATTACGGATTGATGAAGCACAAGAATCAATCCGGTCTGTATACACCCATTCTGTATTAACTGCTCGATTCTAAATAATATAATTAATCTGTATAACGAACGAGATTAATTATTCTGGGGAAAAAAAAATATTCTGGGAGAAAGGAAGAAGTTATTTTGGGAGAAGAATTTTTTTTTCAATCAGAACTGTGTTGGAAAACTGTGTTGAAAACGGAGGTATCAACCTCTTTTTATGCAAAAAGAAATTACCGTTAGTGGGCTAAAACGTGGAGAGAAATCTGGAAACGTGGGTGGAACAATTCAATCAGTTAAAGGCCCACGTTTTTTTTTCGGAATTAATTACCGTTAAAAAAATTAATTTTTAAAGCCCAAAATCGTTAATTTATTTGTCCAAAAAATTAATTCTTAATGAGCCCAAGCCCAGGACCCGGACCCGGACACGGGCACGGGCCGGGCCGGACGGACGGCTGCGGCGGCGCGCGCGCGCGTGTGTGACTTGGCCCATTGGGTCTGCCCCACATACCCACAAAAACTTGAATGCCCAAAGGGCTGAACCTTTGTTCCCAAAAAATTGTATATTAACACACCACATTTTAAGTCTCCCACCGATGTGGGACACGGAAAGAACCAACCAAACTTGAAACTTTAGTTTTGCAACTTTTAAAACAAGCTGTCTATGACAGCTGTTTCCAACAATCCCCCACTTGCAAAACTTGAAAATATTATATCGAGCAATAATTCGTAGAATTGTGCATAAGCAAAGGTGTCTTTCGACTTGAACATTTACGTAGTAAAGATGATTCAGAATATAATAGAGTAACCGTAGTTTTGAACTCTATCTCTGACAACATCCCACACACAACCCTACTTGGGTGTAAGTCTAATAGCTAGCACGTTACGGCCATGTGCTTCTATCCCAGTATAGTGAACGCTTTAGGAATTTGCCCAAATTATCCATAGGAAGCGGCCACACTTCCACATTCACATAGGTGAGTCTATCAAGAATACTCATGTAGCTAAGTACCCCACTCAAAATAAAGCTATAGATCTCATTAAGAGTTATAATAACTCATCCTCAACTCGCTTCAGGATATCATGCTCCATAGGGATGGACTCGGAGTAAAACCCCGTTCTATATTAATTAATAATCGCATGATTCAACCCATATCACTTGTGACTTGTTATTACCCTTTGAACATAGTTCTTGGGATCTCCAGTCTATATGTTGGGTTACCATCACAAATGACTCATTTATCCAAGGGCTTTAGTCCCATCCCTTTCGTGGTGTTCCACACCTTCTCCCTAGCTAGTCCTTTCGTCAAAGGATCAGCTAAGTTCTGTTCAGACCGTATATGATCCACCCTCACAGCACCCGTAGAGATAAATTCTCTAACAGTACTGTGCTTACGACGTATTTGTCGTTTCTTACCGTTATAATAACGGTTCTCAACTTTTGCAATAGCCGCGGTACTATCACAATGAATCAAAACGGCTGGAATTGGTCTTTCCCATAATGGGATATCTGACAGGAGGTTTCTTAACCAACCTGCCTCTTCACTAGCAGCAGCTAGCGCTATCATCTCAGACTCCATAGTGGATTGAGCCAAAATAGTTTGTTTCTTAGACTTCCAAGAAACTGCACCACCAGCGATGCTAAATATATATCCACTAGTAGCCTTAGAATCATCAGATAGGGTGTTCCAATCAGCATCACTAAATCCTTCAAGGACAGCGGGATGCTTATTATAGTGTAATCTGAGGTTCATCGTCCTTTTAAGGTACCGCATAACCCTCTCAATAGCATGTCAATGCTCCATACTAGGTCTACTAGTAAATCTACATAGTACTCCCACAGCATAAGTTATGTCAGGTCTAGTGCAATCTGTAGCATAACGTAAGCTACCAATAATGCTTGCATAAGCATTTTGGTTTACATTGTCGCCAGTGTTCTTAAATAACTTTACACTAGGGTCAAATGGAGTACTAGCAGGTTTACAGTCAAAGTAATTATATTTCTTTAGAACTTTCTCAATGTAATGAGATTGATCCAAAGAAAGTCCCTTTTCTGACCTAGTAATATTAATTCCTAATATTACACTAGCTTCACCCAAATCCTTCATATCAAAGTTGGCACATAATAATGATTTAACATTTTCTACGGCATGAATATTAGAACCAAATATAAGCAAGTCATCAACATAAAGACATATGATAGTGCAAATGTTCTCATCATATTTATAATAAATGCATTTGTCACTTTCATTAATTTTAAATCCATTAGTGATGACTAGGCTATCAAATTTATCATGCCATTGTTTAGGTGCCTGTTTGAGTTCATAAAGAGATTTATCTAATTTACATACTTTATTTTCTTGACCGTGTACAATAAAACCTTCAGGTTGATCCATATAAATCTCTTCTTCTAATTCTCCATTTAAAAAAGCAGTTTTAACATCCATGAGGAAGGTCCACTAAATGCCAAGTTTTATTTGTTTCCAAAGAATCCATTTCATCATTAATAGCCTCTTGCCATAAATCGGCATCTAAAGAAGATAAGGCTTCTTGAATAGTGTTAGGATCCTCCTCTAAGGTGTAAGCATAAAAGTCGGGACCAAAATCTTTTTCGACACGAACCCTTTTACTTTTTCGAATTTCTAAAATGGATTCATTATTTTCTTTATTTTTAGAAAAAGAAATATTAGTGGATGACTCGCCCCCACTATTCCTCAATTTAAAAGGAAATTTATCTTCATAAAAATCGGCGTCATTTGATTCAATAATTACTTGATTTTTCAAGTCATAAAATCGGTATGCTTTGCTATTAATAGCATAGCCTATAAAAACACACTCATATGCTCTACTTGCCAATTTAGACCTTTTAGGGTCGGGTATACGTACATAGGCTAAGCACCCCCACGTTCTAAAGTATGACACGTTGGGCTTAATATTTTTCCAAATTTCATAAGGAGATATTTTCATTTTAGTCTTAGGAATTCTATTAAGCACGTGACACACAGTCAAAATAATTTCACCCCACCAATGTGAGGCAGCGCCGGAATTTAATAAAATAGCCACTACTAATTCAGTTAATGTCCTATTATTTCTTTCGGCTTTACCGTTCATTTCGGGCGAATAAGGGGCAGTTTTTTCGTGAATTATACCATGGGTTTTATAAAATTCAATAAATGGTCCAGAATCATATTCGGTGCCTCTATCACTACGTAACCTTTTTATTTTCCGATTAAATTGATTTTCAATTTCATTAAGGAAAATTTTAAACATGTCAAACGCTTCACTTTTATTTTTCATTAAATACACAAATGAATAATCGGAACAATCATCAATAAAAGTTATAAAATAACGTTTGCCATTTCTAGTTGTGACACCATCCAATTCACAAATATCCGAATGAATTAAATCAAGTGGTTCAGATTCTCTAAAAACAGATTTATGTGGTGTCTTAGTGATTTTTGCTTGACTACACCATTCACATTTTTCAAAATCATTTAATGATAATTCGGGAATTAATCCTAAAGTGCTCATATTTTTAACAAGTCGTTTATTAACATGACATAGCCTAGCATGCCAAATATTAAATGAACAAGCAATATAAGCAGAAGGAGAAATTTTATTTATTGCATCAACATTCAATTTAAACATCCCATCAGTGGCATAACCCTTGCCTACAAAAATTCCATTTTTGGTCAAAGTAAATAAATCAGCACCAATAGTTTGAGTAAAGCCAGCTTGGTTGAGAAGATAGCCCGAAACCAAATTTTTCCTTATCTCGGGAGTGTGAAGAACATCTTTGAGGATAATAGTTTTTCCCGAAGTGAACTTCAATTCCACATTTCCAGTACCAGCAACCTCAGTGGAGTGAGAATCACCCAACAACACCTTCTTATCTGCAGTCTCAGAATAAGTCTTAAACAGACTACGGTCATAACAGATATGGCGGGAAGCGCCAGTATCCAACCACCACCCTTCGGCACCGCTAACCATGTTGATTTCTGAAATCATAGCACATAGGTCATCTTCGGTCAAATTCGCTTGTGCTTGTGGCACATTGCGACATTTGCGAGCCATATGGCCAGGCTTGCCACACTTGAAACAGAGAAACTGTCCCGAGTTGCTAGACTGTCCATTTCCAGGGTTCTTATACTTATTCTGAGTCTGAGTCTGATTTTTAAAATTCTGGTTGTGGCTCTTTTTATGATTTTTCATATTTTTTCCGTTTGCCTTTAAAACAACTGGAGTGTGGTTCTTTTTCTGATTTTTGTTGTTAGACACAACAAGAATTTCATCTTTATAGTCCTGTTTTCGGGATTCCTCCTCAATTCTCAATTTAGTAATTAATGACTCTAGTGAGAATTCTTTAGACTTATGCCTCAAAATATTTTTAAACTCTTTGAACAGTGGAGGCAATTTATCAATAATTACAGCCACCTGAAATTGCTCATCTAAAGCCATGCCCTCGGAAATAATTTCATGGGCAATCATTTGCAAATCATGGGTTTGAGCAACAACAGATTTGTCATCCGTCATTTGAAATTTCAAATAACGGCTGACGGCATATTTTTTAGCACCCGCCTCCTCCGTGTCATATTTTTTAAAAAGTGCGTCCCAAACATCTTTCGCAGTTTTATAATTGGCATAATAGTCATAAAGTTCATCACTTAGAGCATTCAGAATATAGTTCTTGCACAAAAAATCATTTTCCTCCCAAGTTATAATTGTTTTGCTTTCCTCAACAGTAGGTGGATTATTAACTACGGGTTTGTCAAATTGAACACATGATGCGACCTTTTTCGTAGTTAAATAAAATAGCAATTTTTTGCTCCAACGTTTAAAATGAGTGCCTTCATATTTGAAAGGCTTATTTAGGTTACTAGAGTTAATTTCGTCCATGGCAGAATAAGAAACACCTTAAAATTGTTGTTGCAGTAATAAACAATTAAATGCATAATTAAATTCAGGAACGAAATTACCCAATTGGAGCAAATAATTCTGGGGCAGAAAAATTTATAAGAATTCCGGAAACTGGACAGCGAAGAACACGGCTGAGTCGCGGACTAGGTCGCTCTCTTTAAGGTGTTTCGCGGCTCTGCCCAAAGTGTGCTGACAGTGTACAGCCCGTCACCCCCAGGATAAAACAGCCTCCAAAATTAAATTACGGATTGATGAAGCACAAGAATCAATCCGGTCTGTATACACCCATTCTGTATTAACTGCTCGATTCTAAATAATATAATTAATCTGTATAACGAACGAGATTAATTATTCTGGGGAAAAAAAAATATTCTGGGAGAAAGGAAGAAGTTATTTTGGGAGAAGAATTTTTTTTTCAATCAGAACTGTGTTGGAAAACTGTGTTGAAAACGGAGGTATCAACCTCTTTTTATGCAAAAAGAAATTACCGTTAGTGGGCTAAAACGTGGAGAGAAATCTGGAAACGTGGGTGGAACAATTCAATCAGTTAAAGGCCCACGTTTTTTTCCGGAATTAATTACCGTTAAAAAAATTAATTTTTAAAGCCCAAAATCGTTAATTTATTTGTCCAAAAAATTAATTCTTAATGAGCCCAAGCCCAGGACCCGGACCCGGACCCGGACCCGGACACGGGCACGGGCCGGGCCGGACGGACGGCGGCGGCGGCGCGCGCGCGCGTGTGTGACTTGGCCCATTGGGTCTGCCCCACATACCCACAAAAAGTTGAATGCCCAAAGGGCTGAACCTTTGTTCCCAAAAAATTGTATATTAACACACCCCATTTTAAGTCTCCCACCGATGTGGGACACGGAAAGAACCAACCAAACTTGAAACTTTAGTTTTGCAACTTTTAAAACAAGTTGTCTATGACAGCTGTTTCCAACAGTTACCCATGAAATAATACGATACCTCCACATATCCATACATGTTCATTAATTAGAGTTACCATGTAGGGGAGCTACATACTGAATTATTTAGAGTTAGCATGTTCATTAATAAAAATGACATTAAAGCACGGAAATAGAAAATATGAATTTAATAGGAAAAAACTAATGATTAAACCTATTCCCCCATTGACATAGATGGTGTTAATCGATCATCGATGCCGGTGCCTATCCGATGTGTAGGGGTTGGTTCAGCAAATCCAAGAGGAGAAGAGCAAGCTTGCACTTCGAGTCCCGATCCTGGTCATGAAGAGCGAAAAAACTATGAAGTATATATATATATATATATATATATATATATATATATATATAATGTGATACCCGTCGAAGCCACTGATTGAAATCGTGAAGGGTTGTAGCAAAAAATATTTTATTAGCGCTAAGCTTGTTGACAAGGAGCATTGCACCCTCGCATCTTCAGATCTAAAACTCGATTTTTTATTTTATTTTTATTTTTATTTTTTATTTTTTTATTTGCTATAGTCTTGTTTACACTATAAAATCAGTTAATAGAAGAATTACACTTGACATCTTGCAAATTACACATGAAATATAAGTTGTGGGTATAACAATCAATGACTCAATAACAAGTGCCACACCATCGAAGTCTTGCTTGGCAGTTGAAGAATTCAACACATTGTGGGTGAGTTAATGGGGTGAGAGAGTCATAAATACATGGGAAGACACGAGGTAGAATTGAGACAAAAAAATACTTGCATTCAAATTCAAATGGGAACAATTGAGAATCGAACTAACATTTACTTTTCTTGTACTTTATGAATGAATTTAACTTAGGTGGACTCCTTCCACAACCTTTACTTCTTAGAAGTCAAATTTATTTCTTGCTATGAACTACTCCTTTACTTTATTAGTCAAATTTTCAGACTAATGCTATTTTATTTCATTTTACTTCATTAATGTTAAGTTCAAATACCAGAACCTTGATTCAATTTTTCTTTGTTTCATTTGATTAAATTATCGTTAGTCTTTTTCAACCTTCGATCCAAATTAACTCGCCCATTTCACACATGATAAAAGTCTCTTAGTTGAGGCTTTGAAACTGACACACAATCATTTAGTTTTCCCATTTGATGAAGAACTTAAAAGGAATCGCATCCAATAAGTAATTTACTAATTTGGCACGCTCGCATATGTCAATTATAAGAAAATCAAACAATACAAGTTTTTTTAAACGTCTAAATTGGATTTCTTAGAGAATACAAGTGATTTGACCAAAATAAAATTTAATCTAAATTCCAAATTACCAAGCATTGTTATAACTAGGGTTTCTCATTGATCATCTCTCAATTAAATGAGATTTAGAAGATTGAGATGATATAAGACAACGAGAATGTGATATGTGTATAAGTAGAGAAAGATTGTAAGGACCCTAGAACCTTAGGAGGTTAGTAGGAGTCACAACCTAAGGCCGTGGCTATCTTAGTTGGCCGCAGAAGCAAATAAATACAAACTAAGACAAGGTTAAAAAATATGACCGCAAAGTTTATATCTCAAGAGCCTGGGGAAGGCCCAACACATGGATAATGACGTGGACCCATTAGCTTATTTATTGCAAATCAAGTTTTAAAGATTCTATAAGCCTTTTTGAAGGGGAATTTGTGGAAAAGTAATGATATAAGTGGAAACTCTAGGTTCCCTAATGTTTCCTATAAACTAGCATAGAGCGCGCCCAATGCGCAAATGTTCATATATGATTTTTTAAATAATTTATCTTATTAAAGTTTAAAGTGAATAATTAAAAATCCATTTGATAAAATAATAAAATTTATAAACTCTCTCTCTCTCTCTCTCTCTCTCTCTCTCACACACACACACACACACACACACACACACACACACACATATATATATATATATATCAAGGTTCTAAAAAATGCGGGGCGTGATCGAGGCGTAGAGGTCAAGCCTTAAGCCTTAGAAGCCTAGGTGGGGCTTAAGAGTAAAAAGGCGTGAAAAGGCGTTTAGACCTTGTTAATATATTTTAATATTTTTTAACCATAACAAGGCTATTAAAATACTAAAATTGTACATATCATAAAAATATGTCGGAATATATGTAAATTAAAATACTATATGATTATTTTGGATGAGATAATGGTTCGGTTTGTAAAAAAAATCTTTAAAAGGCGATATCATTTCACTAAAGCATTGTTGTTTTTAGAAAAAAGTGCGCCTTAAGGGTTTTACCAAGAATAAGGTGTAAAAAATTTAAGGAGCGACGTTTCTTCCAAGCCTCAAGCCTAGGAGGATTTTTTAGAACAGTGATATATATATACTCACTCTTACCATTAGTTAGAAACTAAACATCAATACAAATTTCACGTGGAAATGGAAATTTCAAATACAGTTGCGATATTTCTCAACGAAGGTATGGAAGCTTTGTATAAGAGATCATTATTGTTTCAATATTTTATGCAACATTGCATTAAAAATTTGAACTTATCCATATATTGGAATTTTGTTGTAAATATCTATTACAAACATATCAATGTTAATATGGGCACTATTTTTTATCAATCTAATTGGTGGTATTTTTTTCAATTGAATATATGATTTTTATGACAAATTGATCAATGTTAACATGCACACTACATTATATTAATCTAATTGATGGTAATTTTTTTCAATTAAATGTCCGGTTCGAACATCTATATGTTTTGTAATAGCAAATCTAAATTTCATGGTTCTCCTATTATGTGCAAGAGATAAATTATTTTTGAAAAACTAAATAAGAGTCAGAAGCATATTCTGATAGAAAATTGTTAAGGCATTGCAAAAATATATATTTTTGGTAAGCGATAAAACACAGAAGATAAAAGAATTAAAATAGTCGATCAATTCACATAAACTTTCGAAAATACATGTGATCCTCTACTCAAAAGCGTAAAGGTATCCTTTAACATGAGCATGAGTATTTATATGTTTGAACTAGAGAACCGAAAATTAATAAACAGTGCTACAAACAAAATGATATATAAAAACACCTTTGTCCATTTTGATGAAAATAATAAAATAACCTCTTTAAGTACATAGAGGAATTATCTTTTCAAACAGGTAATTCTAATATCATATTCATATAAAATATAAAAATAGTCACAAACAAAAAATTGGTCCGACTACATCTATGATAACATGTATTTGTTTAACCAACATAATGGAGTTGTAAGAAACTAATTTCCCTTGATTGATACAACGCAAATATTGCGTATTTCACCCGTTAACCTACGCATTATTAGTCCTCTCGGGTATCTTAATCCCTACATTTATGCTCATTAACCAGACAACCTTAAATTTCTAGATATACATGCTTTGCAGGGGTTAATTGAGCTTTTGTAGGTATTTGGATGCTTAGTATGAAGTGCAGACGCATTCCGACGAAGTTTCGTACACAACCGCACGTGAAAGGGCATTTTATCAGTTCACATCTTAGGTATCTGTCCCAACATCTCATGAAAGTTGTATCCATCTGGTTAAGCTTCGCGTGGCCACAAACGGTGCGTGAATCGGAGCCCTAACGAAGAAGTTACGAAGTTTTGAGCGGAAGAGATTTACAACCAAGCCAAAACAGGGGAGAGGATTCAAGACCTGTAAGTCCGAATCGATTCGGCCCCTCCCGAAATGATTCAGGTGGAGACAGTGTGCCAATTCTTCCTTTTTGAATCGATTTGCCCCTCCCGAATCGATTCGGCCCAATTAAGCTGCCAAATGCCTTATTTTCGAAGCGATTCACACCCTTGCGAATCGATTCGTCCTGTTGCAGTCTCGAGAATTTTCCTTACCCGAATCGATTCGAACATCCCCCGAATCGATTCCGCCCTGCAGATATTTATTTTTCTTCCCTTTTATTTACAAGTTTTCTATGGGATATCTTTTCTATAAATACTATTTCTCTCATTTGAGAAATATATATAATTCATTTAGGATAGTTAGGGTTAGGGTTTGGAGATCTCTCCTTCTTCTTTCTTTGGTTTTGACCCCTTTGGGTGTTGTAAGTTGAACTTTTCACTATCCTTACCATTAATATAGTTGTATTTATTTGTTTATTCCTTATTTCCATTATTGTCATTTACATTTCCTTGCCTAGATTTACTTGCATTTCATTTATTTATTGCTTTCCTAGTGTTAAAGTAGTTTAATTTATGTATTTCCCTTAGATAAATAAGGTCGGGGTTGTGTTCCGCCATTAACGCGCCACGAGATCTGAAAACTAGATTTGGTATAAAATTGCATTTAATTAAAACCGCATGTATTAAAGTTAGATTGTTATGCGTTTAACTTTATTTGTCACGTAACTTTAGTATTTATAGCGACAATCCGAATTTAATTCGCATGTGACCATTTTTGATTAAATGTTTATTCAAGCAACTCTGGGCTAAATTCCTTCTTACGTGAAATTTATGCTTAATTAAAATGCTCGGTTAAATTTCTTTCGAGCCGGAATTTTGATTAGTAGTTGTTTTGATCCGTGTGGTAGGATGCGATCTCAATCCTCGCTTTACTTTTATGTAGCGTAACTTATTCTTTTCTTTTGTCACCATTCCCAACCAGCACTTTTTCTTTTATTTATTTTACACTTTTATTCCTGAAGTAATTAAATAATTAAAATTTAAAATTTAAAATTCAATCACTCCTTGTGGATTTCTTATGATACCAGACTTACCGCTGTGCTTGCTTGTCAAGTGTAGTAGTAGCTTAGGTTTTTGCATATAGAGCGGGAGCCGAAATCAACGATAGTGTCCCTACATAAACACTCGGTTTCCCTACTGAGGAGTGTGTTTTAGATTGTAATTATTTTATTATTTCGTAGTATTTTTTTCTTTTGTATTTGTATTCTTTATTTTATCCTTTCTTTTGACTTGTGCTAGATTGTTTCGAGAAATTGAAATTTTGGCTCTTGTCATTTTATTGAATTAGCTTATTTTGAAATGTCTCGCTATAACTCTTTAGATAACTTTAATTATTCTCAGAATACTTTTCCAAGTTATACTCCCAAAACAATGAGATAATGCTTACAAATTCTTGAAATGAACGCCTTGAGCTTGAAGTTCAAGAAGTTGTAAGTAGTCCATCATTGCCTTGGGAATGTAATTTGAAAAGCGGGGATCCCGTTAGCTATGAGAAAACCTCACAAGAAGATGTTATGTCTTCTTGTTCGTTTGATTATGATTTAATCATAAAGGAAATAAATGACCGTTCCAAAAGTTCTCAAGCTTAGTTTTTGGAGACTGATGCCATGCTCGATGAGATCATTTCTTTACAAAGTCGGGTCGAGGTTGAAACATGCATTTCACCTCCACCCCTTTTTGATGAAGAAATAATTGAGAGTGATCCAAGCTTTAGCACTTTCAAATTTCAACCTCTTATTAATTCTTCCAATTGTATTGAGGTTGATGGTCCTTATTTTCCTTTATTCCCTACTATTCTCTAACCGTTAAATTTATCACAATAATTGGTTGAAAGTCTTGAGGACTTTGACCCGATTTTTCAACGGGAATGTTATTTAGAGACGCTTCTTCTCATGGGCTATTCACTTGCACTAGCCCCACCTCCCCTTCCAATTGAAGAACCTTGGGGATGTGATTTTAATTATCCCGAGATTAATGTAGTCTTATCTCCCTTAAAGTCCAAACCCCCCCATCACACCACTAAAAATTTTATTTGGTGATGGTTCATTTCTTATGCCTTACACATGCCTTCCGTTGTTCAAACGGAATTCCTATTTTTTGGGAGGCATGCATGCTATGGAGGGTCCACCGTTGATCTTCCAAAGTTAAAATATTGTTTGGGTCGATCCTCAATTATTTAGACTTTTAGTGTATAGTTAGTTAGAAATCCAAATAATAGGTTGTAAATAGTTAGTTTTTATTTTGTTTTCTTTCTTTCTTTCTTTCTTTCTTTAATTTTCTTTCTTTTTATATTTACTCTAGTGTAATTAGTTAACTTTTTGTTATTTGTTTTTGCTAGGCTCTATACTAACTTGTTTCGTAGATTCGTTTGGACTTGCGCTTATTAGAGATCGCTCAATTTTGGGTAATGTCATTCTTTTCCTCTCTCTTTGTGTTGTGTTCTTAATGCGCATTAAGGACATTGCAATATTTAAGTTAGGGGGTGTGGGATATTTTATCCATTTCTTTGTTTAGTCCATGGATTTTATCACAAGTTAGTTACTAAGTATACCTTTTTGTTAAAAAATGAAAATTTTCAAAAAAATATTTTCATTCTTTTTTTTTCTCCCTTGTTGGGCATTTTGCCTTGTTTTCGATGATAAATGTCAATAATTGCCCAATCCAATAGACAATTCAACGATGCATGTTCTCGATTTTAGAATTTATTAGACTTTAGTCCTCAAATCATTGATATTATGAATAACTTCATGAATTAAACTTTATCCCACGAGCACATGCGCTTTTCTTGTTTTATTGATTTGGTTTAAGATTTTTATAACTTGGTAATCTTTTGTTGCATTGTATATACTTACACCGAGTAAGCTTTGTACCTTCCGTCGTTTGTGAGTGTATAAACTATTCTTTCCTCTTTAAAAACTTTGAATTCATCGGTAATCTCTTAATTCTTTCATTGATCATTCATTAATTGAGTTTATATCTTGAAAAGTGTTACTTGAGCATGATTTAAATTGTTTTGACTCGATAATTGCGTAAACTTTATGAAATGATCATAGGCAATCTTTGTTATATCAGCCAAATTAGCCTTAACCTCACCTGATATGTTTTCCCTAGTCAACCCCTTTGAGCCTAAATATTAGCCTTTCGTTTCATTACCCAAAATCCCATAACTAACTCCATATTGGAGTTTTAAACCATACATATAACCTTCTATACCTTTGTTTGGAATTTTGCTTGGGATTAAATGATGTTCATGTTTTTTTATTGCAATTTAAGCATATTAGAGTGAGAAAAGTGAAGAAAAAATGTGGTGAAAAAGAAAGAAAAGAGAAAAAAAGAAGTGAAAAACAAAACAAAAGAAAAGAAAACATGAGAAAAATAAGAAAAGAAAAGAAAAGAAAGATAAAGTTGTATAGGTGATGTATATAGTTCGAATAAGCTATGATTACTCTCCATTTTCATATTTAATGCTTGTTATGAAAGTTATTTTCCAGTTTTAAAATTGCCTGCATTTTCCCATTATTCCGAGTTTTCTTCTCCGAACACTTTGAATCCATACATATATATCCTTCATTTTGTACCCTAGCCTACCCTACATTATAACCTTATAAAGTCGTATATGATCTTTGGGTGAATTTAATTTAAAAGTTATAATAGTTTTGATAATCTGTGAAAATGCATTTCGCCTCATTTAATGAGCGGTATCTTTCATTAAGATTACAAGTTTTTATTTCCTAGATTAGCGTTCTTCATTTGTGACATGTGTGCGACCTTGTTTCCATTTACATTTACTCTTTATACCCGCATGTCCCGTATGTTACCTCCCTATTTCGAGTGAATTCATTTGATGAATGTAATGCCCGTGAGGATTGAATATATGCTTGCTTTTATGTTTATCCAAATTATTTAAGTTTTTGCCAAATCGTGCTATGCATGCGCTCTCCCCCCTCCCACTTTTAAAGTGCCAATTCTATGAGGAGGATTAACCTGTTAATAACAACGGACTTTACCTTGAATTCGTTCAATA
This sequence comes from Sambucus nigra, assembly GCA_949130495.1. NCBI lineage: Eukaryota > Viridiplantae > Streptophyta > Magnoliopsida > Dipsacales > Adoxaceae > Sambucus > Sambucus nigra. The sequence continues at coordinate 424,250,671 of OX422217.1, forward strand.
TGCTAATAACGTGTTTGAAATCTTTTTCTTTATTGTTAAGTTTGTTGCATGTTGGGTTGGGCATATTTTGAGAAAACTGTTTGATGTTTGTGGGTTTCATCCCTGAAAACCCTCACGAGACGACACTCGTCCACTAGGGTAACCTTGGGGTTTAACAGCTTATTGCATTCGCTAAATGTAATCGTTCGCCCGTGAAAGTGGCCTTATCTTTTTATTACTTTTTCATCACATTATGTACTTGTATCCTGCTTTTGGTTTACTTGTAGTTCTTGTTGTTTTCTATTTCATTGCTAGGGACTAGCAATGTGTAAGTTAGGGGGTGTGGTACGACGCAAATATTATGTATTTCACCCGTTAATCTACGTATTATTAGCCCCCTCGGGTATCTTAATCCCTATATTTATGCTCGTTAACCAGATAACCTCGGATTTCTATATATACATGCTTTGCAGATGTTGATTGAGCTTTTGTAGGTATTTGGTTGCTTAGTATGAAGTGCGGACGCATTTCGGCGAAGTTTCGTACAAAACTGCACGTGCAAGGGCATTTTTATCATTTCACAGCTTGGGTATCTGGCCCAACATCTCACGAAATTGTATCCATCTGGTCAAGCTTCGCGTGGCCGTAAACAGTAAGCGAATTGGAGCCCTAACGAAAAAGTTACGGAGATTCGAGCGGAAGATATTTACAACCAAGCCAAAACAGGGGAGAAGATTCAAGACATGTAAGTCCAAATAGATTCGGCCCCTCCCGAAACAATTCGAGTGGAGACAATGTGCCAATTCTTCCTTTTCGAATCGATTTGCACCCCTCGCGAATCGATTCGGCCCAATCAGGTCGCCAGATGCCCTGTTTCCGAATCGATTCGCACCTTTGCAAATCGATTCATCCTGTTGCAGTATCGAGATTTTCCCTTACCCGAATCGATTCAAACATCCGCCAAATCGATTCGGCTCTGCAGATATTTGTTTTTCTTCCCTTTTATTTACAAGTTTGCCATGGGATATCTTTTATATAAATACTCTTTTCTCTAATTTTTGAGAAATATGTATAATTCATTTAGGATAGTTAGGGTTAGGGTTTGGAGAACTCTCCTTCTTCTCTCTTTGGTTTTGACTCCTTTGGGTGTTGTAAGTTGAACTTTTCATTACCCTTACCATTAATATAGTTGTATTTCTTTGTTTATTTCTTATTTCCATTATTGTCATTTACATTTTCTTGCCTATATTAACTTGTATTTCATTTATTTATTGCTTTCCTAGTGTTAAAGTAGTTTAATTTATGTATTGCCCTTAGATAAATAGGGTATGGGTTATGTTTATCCATTAACGGGCCTTGAGCTTCGAAAACTAGATTTCATGTAAAATTGAGTTTAATTGAAACCGCGTGTATTAAAGTTGGATTGCTATGCGTTTAACTTTATTTGTCATGCAACTTCAGTGTTTATAGCGACAATTCAAATTTAATGTTTATTCCAGCAACTTTGGGTTAAATTCCTTCTCACGTGAAGTTTATGCTTAATTAAGATGCTCGGTTAAATTTCTTTAGAGCCGGAATTTTGATTAGTAGTTGTTTCGATCCGTGTGGTAGGATGCGATCCTGATCCTCGATTTACTTTTGTGTAGCATAACTTATTATTTTATTTTGTCACCATTCCCAACCATCACATTTTCTTTTATTTATTTTACACTTTTATTCCTGAAGTAATTAAATAATTAAAATCTAAAATTCAGTCACTCCCTGTGGATTTCTTATGATACCCGACTTACCATTGTTCTTGCTTGTTAAGTGCAGTAGTAGCTTAGGTTTTTGCATATAGATCGAGTGTCGAAATCAACGACAATGTCCCTAAACGAATTCGGTTTCCCTCTCATCATTGACCATTCAAACTTAATCCAAAAACCTCACCGTCAAAAATTCACTTTTTTGATAAGTTAACCTATGAATACCAATCCATTTAAAAAAAATGCTCACATAAATAAATCTTAACTGTACATTCAAAGTTTTTTAGGACAACAAAATATTAATAGGCAAATTGAATATTCTAATGAAGAAACCAAACTAAAACCCAAAATCGATCGAAACATGAAAATGAAAATAAATGTAACACTAAATTCCAAACTAAATAAAAATAGCACGAACAACAAAAATTAAAATACAAATGCAAACTCATAAAAAATGTCAAAAGACCATACTAAATTTAGAAAGTGATTGAAAATGTAAAACAAAAAATAAAATACAAAATCAAGCCAATTGAAAATTAGATATGGAAATGGAAATACAAAACAAAGAATTAGAAGAAGAATTAGATAATACAAAAATCAAATTAATAATCCATTTATGATGACGTAAGACCAATCATTTGTAGAAGTACTGATATATGTGTTATGAGGTCCATAGTAAGGAGGGTGGAAACTGATAACAGTGGCGTGAAGTCCATAGTGAGGAGGGTGGAGCCTGATAGGAGTGGCGTGAGGTACATCACAAGGAGGTTGGAGAGTAGTGACGTGTTTAGAGTGTTATATAAGCATAATATCAGGAAGAGATGGATGTTAAAATAGGAGGAGATGGACTGTTAAAATATTTGTAAATGGAGAGAAAATGGGTGACTCAAAGTTTGATAGGGAATATGAGACTTTATGTCCATCTATTCCTTTGATTTTCTCAATATTCAAGATGATAGAGGAAATGGTTGAAATTTTTGGAGATCTTAACGTTTACGAAAAGAAAGCAGAGGCCAATATATGACTTCAATAAATAATCGATGAAGAGAATGGGTACATTAATTTCTATTAAAATGTCTAATACTATAGTATACTATTAGAGGTATAATAAGGATAACAACACTTGGATCACTTTTCAAAGTTGATAAAACCCTAATCCACACTTTAGAGAGATAAAGTGAGATTTTAAGAAGAGAGGGAGGTGCTGTAAAAAAAACGCCAATGAGGCAAACTATTCATCGATGAGAAGAGGGGTGTAGAAGGCAATGAAAGCTTATAGTTCATCGGACTAAATCCTATTGGTAATGGATCTATCCTTTTACCTTTCTTTGAATAAACCCTAAATTCCATGTTTTCACTTGAATGAGATAAGCCCCTTTATATTTTTTGAGTTTTCAGGTTTAGAGGTCATGGACTTTTACTTTTCATTGTGATTTCCAAGGATCCTGGGTTTAAGGGTCATAAAATTTCACTATTTATTCCTAATCTATAGTATTGAGATTTCTTATGAGGATTTTGTTTTGGGGTTGGGTGCCTTGAGGTAGAATGACTTTTGAAGATATGCTTATTGAGCTTATGAGTAATTATTAGGGTTTTTTACTTAGATTTTTGGAGATTGATGTTATGAGTTATTTTGGATTTAAAACTTTCATTTTACTAAATTACCCTTGTTGTTTAAAGATCACGAGTTCTAATTCCTTCATTGAGTCCGCGGACTTAGGCAGTATAAGACTATGCCTAACTTGTGCAACATCCTGTTTAGTTTTGGTGTTGAGATCGTGGAATTATTATGCCAGGCCGAGGCATCACGTCTGGAGATGGACTCCTACTTGGTGTTTGAGGTCAAAATTACTAGTTATAGGGATATTGAGCTTAGACTAATTATGGGCCTTGACCCTTGGTAGAGCTCGACCAAGGATGTGGAGTTAACAACATACCAGGGATTGTTCGTCGAATTGGGAAGGAGAGGAGGCCGCAACTCGGTCAATGGAAACCTAGAATAAAGACATGGAGATCAAGAAGTCTAAGGTATAAGTAAAGGCCACATATTACTAGGCGAACCAAGGGATATTAAGCATTGGGGGAAGCAAACGAGTGGTGGGCCAAGGGAGATTGAGGCTTAGGACATCAAAATACTTTATGAGGTTGGAAGTAAAACATTTATTTTTCCTTCCTACTTATTCTTGTTGTAAATTATCTTAATCTTCACTTGATTTGATAGCTTTGTTAGTATATATAGTTCAGTGAATACTAACATTGGTAGGTGGGTTGAGGGCATTTGATTTAACCCTTACTCGGCTATTTTAGTTTATTTTTTTTATTCATTAACTTCCTTAGGATATGAGTCTGTGTGACACCTCGCCTATTCTAATACCGGGTGGCCAACACAATAAAATAAGAATCCAATATGGTTTCATTCTCATCATCACTGTCGCAATAATAAATATAAATATAAACTATTAAAAACCATACAACTAAATGAACATAATAAATGACATGCATGAATAAATAACTATGAATTGAATATACCATTGGTCATTAACAATAATCATCCAACTGAAATAAAACTGATAAATAAAATATCTCTGACATAAACATAAAGTCCTATCCAACTATCGAAGGCAACACGCCCAAAAGAAAAATATTGGAATGACACGGATCTTATCTTGATATAAAGAGATCAGGTCGCTAAGTCAACTCATAGCATCGGCAGCTACTGCAACGGTAAGAAACATCTATCCATCATGTCCCTGCTGCTGCTGCACACCTGAGGTTCTTAAAAGAAAATAAGAAAATAGATTTTCCCGCGAGTCAAAGCCCAAAAAATGTTCGAAAATATTTTGAAAGTAATTAAATGCTTTAAATCAATAAAGCACGTAGTGTATTACTTTCATAATTAAATTACCGATTGCACTCACATGAGTCCAAAACCTCACCTATCATCTATAGTGTGCATACAAAACCTCACATATCATCTATAGTGCGCGCCCTACATATTCATTTTATTATTCTATTTATACTACCCAATCTAACTAGGACATCGTATCCCAAACCTACTAATAGCCACCATTAGCTAATAAATACTACCCTCACTAGGTATACGTACATAAATAATATCGTATCAACACACATACTATAAATGAATGTTCACACATTATCACTAATATAGCTACACCCGTCTTATAAATAAATATAAACATTATACCATACAACGTACATATATATCGCTTGCTATATACGTATAATCGTATCCCCGGAGCATGGACCTCGCGGATACATCCCTCGTGTGCTATCTGGCTCCACAAATCTCACGCATCACACTGAGTGTAAGGACATATTTTACATAGTCCGTTTTAAATTTGAGTATATCGTATACAGCTACAATCGTAGAAGGAAGTTCAAGTTCATATGCTCGACAAGATGGATCCGAACAAGCCTCCACAAATTTGATTTTGGTAAGGTTGATGCTTAAGTTCCTTAATGTTTTATTTGAAGTGTAAAGATATTTTTCTAAAATGTTTTTATCAACCCGAAGCATTTTATTGAGTCAAAGTTATTTTTTCAAGACCTGTAGGCGAAGTTTTACATAACTAATTTTTCATTTCAGTCGTTCAAACGACAGGAGCAAGTCATTCAAACGACAACTTCAAATGACATTGCATGTCGCACGAAGGGTGGTCGCTTGAAGCTCGCTTGATGATTTCTTCTAACGACCGCATAGTGTTTTACATTTTTTAATGTCGTTAGAAGGGCACACGCAGTAAGATCGAACGACATTTAATCTCGTTCGAGCGACCTACCAATCTCGTTCAAATGACCCCACCGACTCAACTTTTATATAAATACCTAATTCTTGAGTCCATTTTTCTTATAAAGACCTGAGATTTTTTATACACAAAAACTGCAATCTGCAGAATTTTTGTCTTCTCATTTAAAGTTTAAAAAATTTATTTTTCAATTCAAAAATCATCCCAATTACTTTAGTGAATTGTTTTGGAGCCCAAGACACGATCTTGTTGAAGTTTCTCTCGTAGAGACGAAATCTCTACTGCTGATTTGGTATCCCTTGAGGGAGGTGATGATGACGATTGTGGTCACTTGGGAATGCTTGAGGGTGTTTTTTACTAAAGACAGAGTTGCGGTTCTTATGGATTTGCTGCGGTAGATTCATTTTTGGTTATAGGTTGCAGCCTATGTGAGTATTCTGTAGAATATTCATTGCAGATATCTGTAGGGGTTATTAGATTTATTGACATAAAGGTTTTGACCTTGCGGGGGATTTTTTTCCTAAAATCTGCGTATCAGTAATATGTGTTTTTTATGGCATGATTAATTTATCCACATATATGCATGTGTTAGGGTTTAATTAATTTGGATCGAAAATTGTCATCTAATGAAATAATATTTTAATTGGAAATTTACGAATCCATTAACAATCGATATCACATAACATTCATAAATTGGTATCAGAGCGAGTTTCTCTAATTTATTGAGTTATCCTTTTTTCGAATTTTTTTTGTGATATTGATTTTTAAAAATTTCACAATGTTTTCGAATGAAAACTTTTATAATCGGTTGCCAGTTTTTGATGGGACTAATTATGCCTATTGGAAAGCCCGTATGAAATCTGTCTTGAAAGCAATCGATGCGAGAGTTTGGGTTATTTGTGAAAGAGGGTGGACTCCTCCCATTGTCACCGCTAATAATGTCACTAATCTTAAACCTATGACAGACTGGATTGAGGATGAATTTAAATGGAGTACTTTTAATTCTTGTGGACTAAGTGCAATTTTAGGAGCCGTCACCCCTGACGAGTTTCGATGTTCATGAACTGCACCACTTCAAAAGAACCATGGGATGTTTTACTACTTACCCATAAATCCATGAATGGAGTAAAAGAGTCAAAATTGTAAAATTTAAGTACTCAATTTGAAATAATTACCAGGCTTGAATCTGAGGGTTTTGATGAGTTTTATGCACGTTTGTTTAATATTGTCAACACTAGTTTCAATATAGGTGAGCACATTCCTGATGCATGAGTAGTTAAAAAGATTTTGAGATCGTTGCCTAAACGTTTTATCCCAAAAGTCATTGTGCTGAATTCCTTAGGAAATTTAAGCAATCTTAAGTTAGAAGAACTGGTAGGAGACCTCCAGACATATGAAATTGACATGTTTCTTGACACTATCAAACCTAAGAATACGGGGATAGCACTTAGAGCCCCATTTAGGAAGAGTGAGGAAGTCTCTAAGAGAGAGAAGAATAAGAAAGTGAAAGTTTGTGACTCCAATTCTGATGGAGAGTTTGATTTTGATGATGTGGCCATGCTTGCTAAGAATTTCAAAAAGTTTCTCAAAATTTCAAAAGAAAATTCTTCAAGTAAAAGTTTTTTAAGAAAAATAAAAAGAAAGAAGGGGCCAAAAAGAGTGGTGAGAAAGAGAATGAGGAAGAGGAGAAATGGTTTAAGTGCGAGGAAAAGGGGCATAAAGCGTTTGAGTGTCCCATTATGATAAAGAGAAAGGGATAAAAAATTTCCGTACCAACCACTCTTAGTTATAGTAAGGAAGAGGTGAAAGATTTCAAAGATGAGTCTTCACATGGGATGTGTGTCGCTTTTATGGCTAGTCGTGTTAGCACACCTAGTTTGTCCCAAGACGATGAGGATACTTGTGTAAGTGAGAGCCCTGAGATTGATTTGAATGTTTTGTGTAAGAGTGAGAGTGAAAGGGATTTTGGTGGCGAAGGTGAAAGTGAACTCCAAATAGCATTTAAAGATTTTTACGCTGAGACCTTAAAGAAGAATAAGTTGAATAAGGAGTTAGGTCTTAGTTCATAAATAAAACTCCAGCTCTTTTAAATTTAATTTTAAAACTTGATTGAAATCATTATACGCACGCACAGAAATAAATACAGATTTATGATGGTGCTGCTGAAATAAAGATAATCAGAATGGGATGAGAAAAGGTAGATAGTGACACAGTATTTGTTCTCGAGGAAACCACTATGGTGGAAAACCCCGTGCCCCTAGTCCCAGGACAACACACACTACCAAGTCCACTATTACCAATTACAAGTTATAGAAAGTTCATAATGAATTAAACTAAGAAAATACACACCCGTATAACCATCCTAGTCTGAAACAATCCAACTTGACTGAAAATCAGTCAACCCAATAATGCCCAAGTAATAGTGACTATCACTCACTCACTTACACACGCACAACTACACACTTAAACCCGAGACCCTGTGAAGTTGTGCAACGCAGAAAATAATTAGAGGTTTATTTTTCTCAAAACACAAAATTTATTTTGTTTATAAAAAGAGACTAAACACTCACCAATTAAAGTCTACTTTTATTAACAACAAAAATTACCAATCAGTGACTAAGTGAAAGGTAAGTGTAGATTCAAATAAACATTCTCAAAAATCATTTTTGCACAAAACAAAACACACAACTAAAACTATTATGTTTTAAAAAAATATATGTGTTTAAATTAGATTAAACAAAATCAGAATACCCACATGTGATAAACTCACACTGAGATGCACAAACTAGTTGAGTTAAATAGTTGAGTCTAAAAGAGTTAAACACTAAGTTAAAATAACAAGATTAAGATGAGTTTAAACTAAGTTAAACATAAGTTATATACTTAGTTAAACTAGGTTAAAGGGGTGTTAAAGTAAGTTTAATAACTATCCAAGTTTAGTCCGAGTTAACACTGAGTTTTAACCCTAGTTAACACCGAGTTGAGTCCGAGTTCGTTCAGTGATTTAAGTTTGAGTTAAACACTGAGTTAAAATGAGTTAACACACACACCGGATTAAATACACACATGAGTTTAACGAAGCATGGATCTAAAATGATATATAAAAAAAAAGATTAACACACACACACACACACACACACACACACACACATATATATATATATATATATATATATATATATATATAAGGGAGATGAACTCATAGTTTAAGCCCGAAAAAAATTGGCTTTGGCAGATTGAAGATTGATAGGAGAATAAGAAAATTGAGTTGACATCAGGAGGACGGTCCCAGTGGAAATTTTGCTTCAGCCAACTATTGAGGACCCCGAGGGAACACTTGGCAATTGCCTAAATGTCTCTCAAGAAGCTTCGTGGATGGACCCCCTGATCAAATACATTAAAGAGGGTGAGATGCCAGAAGCGAGGCAGGAAAGGAAGAAGCTGAGGTAAAGGGCCGCAAAATTCACTGTCATCGAAGACACCTTGTACAAAAAGGGGTTTCTGCTCCCCTTACTTAGGTGTGTGCATCCCTCAGAAGTCCCTTCTATTTTGCGAGATGTGCACGAAGGATCGTGCTCAAGCCATATCGGGGGCAGATCCTTAGCGAAGAGGGTGATCACCCAAGGCTACTGGTGGCCGACCTTGGGGAAAGACGCCGCAGCATATGTAAAAAAGTGTGATAAATGCCAAAGATTTGCTACCATCCCTCATCAACCCCATCAGCCTCTTACCTCCATTACATCTCCGTGGCCGTTCGCAGTGTGGGGGATTGACCTGGTAGGGCCCTTACCCAGAGCAGTCAATAACTATCGGTTCCTCATTGTAGCGATTGACTACCTTTCAAAGTGGGTAGAGGCCGAAACGATGATCACAATTACAGAGCAGAAGACCTTCCAGTTCATCTGGAAAAATGTGATATGCAGGTATGGTCTGCCCAATACCCTCATTTCAGATAACGGGACGCAGTTCAAGAATGCCTCTCTGCAGAAGTACTGTGAGAGGGTAAATATCAAACAATTTTTCTTCACCCCAGGACGACCTCAGTCCAATGGGCAAACCGAAGTAACAAACAGGACAATCCTAGATGGAATCAGGAAGAGGCTTGAGGAGGCAAAAGGAAGATGAGTCGGGGAGTTATATGCCGTACTGTGGGCGTACAGGACAACAGTGAGGACTTCTATCGGGGAAACCCCATTCATGCTAGCCTATGGATCAGAAGCCGTCATCCCCACCGAAGTCGAGTTTCCTACTCATAGGGTCCAAATGTACGACCCCCAGGGAAACGCGGAAGAAAGGAGACTTGACTTGGACCTGATTGAGGAAAGGAGGGAGGACGCTGAGATAAGACAAGCTTCCTACCAGCAGAGGACCGCAAGGTTTTATAATCAGAGGGTGAAACAGAGACCTATAGCAGTAGGAGACTTGGTTCTCAAGAAGACTTGGCAAAAGCCCAACAAGCTCCATCCTAATTGGCATGGCCCATATAGGGTCATCGATGAAGTTGTCCCAGGGACCTATAGACTAGAAAAACTAGAAGGGGAACCTTTTTCCAACCCCTGAAATGCAGATCATTTGAAGAAATACTATCAGTAGTGTTGTAAGGTCTTGAAAGGCCATAATTGTAATGAGAGTTGCTCCAACAGAACACTTTGCAAAATTAATAAGAAATATCAGTGTTTCCCTCATCCAGTGGTTGTCAGTCCTAGCACGCATGGAAACATCTACAGAAAATTCATTAAATTGGTAAGTTGATCCCTCGGCTATAATGGGGACCAGTGGAGGTGACGACCCCACCACTGTCCTCAAGAAAGACGAGGGAAGACATTAAAATACATTAAATTGGTAAGTTGATCCCTCGGCTATAATGGGGACCAGTGGAGGGGACGACCCCACCACTGTCCTCAAGAAAGACGAGGGAAGACTTTAAAATCCATTAAATTGGTAAGTTGATCCCTCGGCTATAATGGGGACCAGTGGAGGGGACGACCCCACCACTGTCCTCAAGAAAGACGAGGGAAGACTTTAAAATACATTAAATTGGTAAGTTGATCCCTCGGCTATAATGGGGACCAGTGGAGGAGACGACCCCACCACTGTCCTCAAGAAAGACGAGGGAAGACTTTAAAATCCATTAAATTGGTAAGTTGATCCCTCGGCTATAATGGGGACCAGCGGAGGGGACGACCCCACCACTGTCCTTAAGAAAGACGAGGGAAGGCTTTAAAAACCATTAAATTGGTAAGTTGAACCCTAGGCTATAATGAGGGTCAGTGGAGGGGACGACCCCACCACTATCCTCAAAAAAGACGAGGGTAAACTTTATTGAAAACTGATTAATTTGAACCCTCGGCTATAATGAGGGCCAGTGGAGGGGACAACCCCACCACTGCCCTCAAGAAAGACGAGGGAGAGGTTAGTGACATTAAGAAAAGACAGCAAACCAACAAAGAGCAAACCATAAAAGCAGTAAATATGGAAGGCAGTAGAAGAAGAGACGATGGTATTGATAAAAGAGAATATTTAAGTGTTTTACAATACAGAGCACAAAAATGATAAGTACATTGAAAGGGTATGGGCTATAGGCAGCCACCCTATGGGACGACATCGGAGGGCAGGGCCTCAACATCTATAGGAATGGTCTCCTCAATAACCAGAGCTGGACGATCTTCAGAAGTGCCGACCCCCTCAACCTGAACTTGGGACTCTACTTGGGACAGAGCCTCGGCGATCAGCGGGTCATCCAACCCAACTGCCTACAATGAAGGACGAACCGAGGAGACGACATCATCGAATTTGAGAACGAACCATCGGCAGGCCGTCCTGATCCCCCTCTCCAGATACTCAAGGCCGAAGCCCTGAAACTCGTCAGAAACCTTGTAAGCCTCAACAGCGTTGGCCTCGGCTTTTCCGACAGCTTCTGCGAGATCAGTCTTGTGCTTGACTTCCATGTTCAGTAAAGCCTCATCCCTATCCTTGATGATCAAGTCCTTGGCTTGCAGGTCGGCATCGTGCTGCCTCATCAGCTCATCTAGGACCCTAGCATGCTCAGCCCTAGCACTCTCAAGCTCAGCCCTCGCAGTATCAAGCTCAGTCCTCGCAATATCAAGCTCTGTCTGCAAGTCAGCCTCATGCTAAATAGCCCTTTCGGCCTCATGGAACTTCATCTGATTCTAGGCCATCCATTTGGTGGCTGAGGTGAGGGCACAAACAGACTGCACAAAAAACGAACAAATATCAAGAGGGGCCGAGGGAACAGTTAGTGAAAGAATGAGATTAAAGAGGTGGGTCAAGACCAATACCTGTGCAAGGGAGTGCAGACCATAGTCGTACACTTTAGCAGGAGGCATCTTTGCTAAGAACTCATAGTCAGAGGCCAAAGGAGCAGAGAACATTGAGGCCTTGGCTGCCCTTAAGCTGGTGATCAGTGACGAGGGGTCGGCCCTCAAATGTGCCAGGTTTTGAGACCAGAAGGCCCCCATGCTCGACGAAGAGGTCGTCCCCTCAGAGGCTTCGACCCTGGCCCTTGTCCGAGGCTCAGGCCGATGCTCAACAGGGGCCTCAGACTCCTTCCTTTTATGACTGTCAGTGGTCGGCTTCACCACTGTCGGCCCAGCGGCCTTTGTCTTCCTCGGAGCCTGCTGAGGCTCCTTCCCCTTCTTCTTGGCCAATCCAGACAGTAAGCTGGGAGCCGTCATTTCCCAAAGATAGTCTGGAATACCTGCAGGACGATCTGATAAGAGGACGATACGTTAGAAAAGTGCAGATCTAAAGAGGAAACACTTGGGAAAAAGCAAAGAATAGGAAATGTTCAGTATAACTCACATAGTTCAGTCAGAGGGCAGACCCTCAGACCAGCTTCTTTAAGGAACCGAGGGGTCATCAAGTCTTCAAATTTGGTAAGCTCACCCTCTCGCCCTCGTCCTCTCAGGTAATCTACGATGTCCTTCTCCTCCAGACTAAGTCCATGGTCTGACCTGGCTTTCATGGAGGGGTTAGACCACTTCCTGGGGACCCTCGGGCTATCGACAACGGGCTCCCACTCCCTGGAGATAAAGAAAAACCTCTTCTTCCAATCATGGTTGGAAGTTTGTGCCACATGGAGGAGTTTCTTCTCAGACCTCCTTGCCCCCAGATGATAATATCCAGGCTGCTTGGACGAGGAGGTGATATTGTAGCAGCCCAGAAATAGGTCAGCCGAGGGCTCATCGGTAAAGGCATTCTTCCACAAGGAAATATAGCCCAAAATCGTCCTCCAAGAGTTGGGAGGAAGTTGAGAGGGGGAAACGCCGAGGGCAAACAGGATATCGGCAATGGCAGGGTGCAGAGGGAGCCTGACTCCAACCTTGAACATTTGTTCATAGACTGCAACCTCTCCCTCTTGACAATCAAAACCCCTCTCAGTCTCAGAGGGAACCCTCATAGTTACCCCGGAGGGCACTCCATAAATATGCCTCCATATCAGGAGGTCTCGATCCCTAACAGAGGAGATAAAGGACGAGGCGTGGGAGGTATCAACCTCATCATCTGTATCATCGTCCTCGTCCTCAGCTCTCTCCCCCTTGTCACCTGCAGGTGGACCCTGGGGAAAAGCCGCTTGGAAGGCATGGGGAGACAGGGTTGACACGGGGACAACCTCAGAGGGGGCCGTACCCTCGGCCTCTCGGCCTGGACTAAGGTCAGATGTGTCCCTTCTACCAGAAGTTCCAGCACCAGTTGGCGAGGAGGCTCTCTCGTCCATTTCACTTGGGTTGGGAGTCTCGACCGGACGAGGTGACGACCCACAAGACTCAGAAGGCTCAGATGGTCTTTTGGTGGCAAGAGGAATGGGAAAGATGGGTCGTACCCAATTAGGGTCGTCCCCTCGTCTCCTCTCTTCCTCTTCCTCTATTCGTCTGATCTCGGCAAAGAGCTTCTCTCTCAAAGACGGGAACTCAGATACTAAGCTATAAAGCCTCCTAAGCATTAAGGGGAAGATTCTACACTTAGCTATTACACCCAACTCACCTAACTTAGCTACAAACAAGTGGGAAATTGACCAGGTTTGACTTTCGGATTAAACAAAGGAACTCAATGGGTTTTGTCAAGAACAACCAAGAACCAGTTACCGGAAAAGACGCCGGAAAAGGTTATGGCACAACCTAAGGAGAATGCAGCCCCACAACCCTAGAAAATCAAGTAGAAATGAAGGCAAAAGAAAGTGCTTAATGAAGGAGAGTACCTGAAAACGAGGGCAGAAAACGTTGCTAAGACTTGGAAGAATCGAAGGTTGCAAACGGCGATGGAAGTTGATAAGTTTCTAGAGAGAGAATGCTTAGGCGCGAAGAAGAAGAAGAAGGAGAGAGAATTTGAAAATCTCTTAAATATCTTAGTAATGAGTGGGCCCATTGACCAAGGCAGGACACAGCCCACGAGGAAGGCATCATTAGGGCACAAATCCCTAAGTGTGCAGCCGCCATGCCTTGGAAACTTGAACAGCAATGAGTACCTGCCCAGGTGTCACTCACCTAACTGATCATACATGCATCTCATTTAAAACACTATCCCTCAGCCATCTCAACAGCACCTATGGATAAGGGCTGGGGGGTGATTGATATACCCGTTTATATCCTCGGCTTGGCTGATGATAACCTCCAAATGGACGACCTTACGAGGGGTCGACCCCTCATACAGGCTCCATACAACCCCTCAGAGGGCCGACCCTCCACCTGGCTTCAGACGACAGTACGAGGGGCCGACCCTCCACCAGGTTCCAGACGACCCTACGAGGGGCCGACCCTTCACCAGGCTCCAGACGACCCTACGAGGGGCCGACCCTTCACCAGGCTTTAGACGACCCTGCGAGGGTACGACAGTATGAGGGCAGAATTGGGTCAGGCTCACTACTAGAAGAAACTTTGCCCTCGGCCTCGGCTCATAGGCCGGGGGTGACATCATGACCGCGTGTGGTTTGGGAGACGCGTGGAACAGTGCGCGTGAGGCCCACATGGCACGTGGAAGACCGTTACAACCGAATCACCCCCCTCACGTGAGGGAATATTATGTCATCATTTGGCATCTACAGGTGTCAACAGGAGATTGGCTAGATCATCATTCACATGCACTATGCATACTTGGGGGGTACACTACACCCCCCAAGACCTATATATACTTGTCACCTACAACCCTACAGGGGATCGATCCATGAACAGTAGCCCTAGCTAAAACTCTGCTTGTACACACATTAGAGAGAGAGAGAGAGAGGGTTATGTGCATTGTATCCAAGGCCATTAGCACCCATACTTAGTGGATCACACACTCACAGTGGACGTAGGCCAAATTGGCTGAACCACTATACATCATTGTCTTATTTCCTCTTATACTCATCCCCTTCTACATACTTATACATTTATACATCTCTATGGCTGCCATGGATGCTACTGTTTGAGCTCACTATCACTTATCTGGTGGTGCTAAATCCAAGCATCATCAACAAGGTTGTCCAATAATCAAATACCCAAAATCTTTCCTCAAACGAGTTTGATTGAGGATTAAACCAGCTCAAACCATAACTCAAATCACAGTTCAAACCACACTCGAAACCACTGGAGACCACACCAATACTGAAAAACACCACCACCGAAAAACAAGCTTCAAATCCAACACACACACTTTCAAAGGCATAACCAGATTATAGTATAAAAGCGGGAAAATAATCTCACAACAAAAACCCCCAAATATGTAGAAAGAGAAAGAAAGGAGAAACAAAATGTTGGCTGAGTTAAACAAAACACAAACCCTAAAAAAAAGTAATCCCATCGCAACAATATATACCCAAAGGCACAATGGCATGGTTCGTAAAAAAAATAACCCATACAAAAGAGGGTATAAACGAACAACTACAACAACAGCCGTGGATAAAACCGAAATCCAGTCCATAGAGGGTACCAGTGTAAAAATCCAAAGGAGATAAGGGGTAAAAGAGTCAAATACATGGAGGCAGCCAAGCGTACAGAACACGCTAAGCAAGTCTCGAGAAGACCAATGCCTCGAACTCCCAAAACAGACAGTAAGGCCAACGACTATAACACCAAAAACCTACTCAGCCAATTTTTATGTTTGTTTAAACATTGAATTTAGACAAAATTAATTTTTCTTTAAAATACAAAATGTTTAAGCACTTAAAGTAGTAGACAACAATAAAAAAAATGAAAGGCAAAAAAAAATTAACTTAAAGATTGATAAAAAAATTATTTAAAAAAATAATGTTAATACATGGAGCAAATAAAAAGTTTAATAAAATAATAAACCTAAATGGCACACACAAAATGTTGTAATTGGGGTCCAAAACAATTCACTAAAGTAATTAGGATCGTGTCTTGGGGTCCAAAATAATTCTCTAAAGTAATTGGGATGATTTGTGAATTAAAAAGAAAAGTTTTTAAACCCTAAATGAGAAGACAAAAATTATGCAGATTGCAGTTTTCGTGTATCAAAACTCTCAGATATTCTAAAGCAAAATGGACTCAAGAATCAGGTATTTATAAAAAAATTGAGTCGACGGGATCGTTCGAACAAGATTAGCAGGTCGCTCCAACGAGATTAAATGACGTTCGATTCTGCTTCACGCAACTATCTAACAATGTTAAAAATGTAAAACAGTATGCTGTCGTTAGATGAAATCATCAACCGAGCTTCAAGCGACCCTTCGGGCGACATGCAATGTCATTTGAAGCTGTCGTTTGAAATACTTTCTCCCATCGATAATGAAATGAAAATTTATTTTCTTCAAAACTCCGCCTACTGGTCTTGGAAAAATAATTTTGACTCAATAAAATGCCTCAGGTTGATAAAAACATAATTTTATTTTGACTCAATAAAATGCCTCCGGTTGATAAAAATAATTATTTTCTCTACAACATTTTGTGTGTGCCCTTTAGGTTTATTATTTTCTTAGTCTTTTTATTTGCTCCATGCATTAACATTATTTTTTTAAAATAATTTCTTTATCAATCTTTAAGTTAATGTTTTTTTTTTGCATTTCATATTTTATTGTTGTCTACTACTTTAAGTGCTTAAACATTTTGTCTTTTAATTTTTTTTTTTGTCTAAATTCAATGTTTAAACAAACATAAAAATTGGTGTTTAAACACACATAAAAATTTACTTTAGTGAATTGTTTTGGACCCCAAGACACGATCTTGTGTCCTGAGTAAAAGTAGCCCCCGAAATCATTGACGCAATCGACATCCGTATACCCAATTATTTTTGTCTAAATTCAATGTTTAAACAAACATAAAAATTGGCGTTTAAAGACACATAAAAATTTACTTTAGTGAATTGTTTTGGACCCCAAGACACGATCTTGTGTCCTGAGTAAAAGTAGCCCCCGGAATCATTGGCCCAATCGACATCCGTATACCCAATTATTTTAGAACTTGTATCCATCGTATACATAATACCAAAACTTAAAGTAACACTAACATATTTTAATATGCGCTTAACCACAAACATGTGAGATTCCTTAGGTTCACATTGATATCTAGCACAACACATACACTATGCATTATATCAAGTCTACTAGCTGTTAAATAAAGAAGGCTACCAATCATACTACGATAAATGGCGACTTCAACCTTTTTACCCGATAAATCTTTAGATAGATTCGTAGTGGAACTCATAGGGGTCCTAGCAGTTTTTACATTAGTTAACTCAAAAAGCTTAACCAATTCAGTAGCATATTTAGTTTGAGATATAAAATGCAGTCCGATTTTTGAAAAACTTAAAAACCGAAGAAAAATTTCAGCTCACCCATCATAGACATTTAAAATTCAGATTTCATAATGTTGGCAAAAATTTCAGCCTCTTGAGAAGATGTAGACCCAAAAATAATGACGTCAACATAAATTTGGGCAATAAGCAAACATGTTGTGTTTATTTTGACAAACAATGTAAGGTCTACTCCCCCTCGATTAAAGCCATGGGTCAAGAGAAAAGATGTAAGACGCTCATACCAAGCACGAGGAGCTTATTCGAGCCCATAAAGAGCTTTCTTTGATTTAAACACATGATCGGGATGAAAAGGATCAACAAATCCTTTAGGTTCTTCAACATACACTTCTTTATTTAAAACCCCATTTAAAAATGTAGAGCTTTCATCCATTTGGTATAATTTAAATTTTAAATGACAAAAAACGACAAGCAAAAGTCTAATAGACTCTATTCTATCAACCGGGGAAAATGTCTCATCAACATCAAATCCATCAATTTGGGAGTACCCTTGAGCTATAGTCTATCTTTGCTACGCAAAACATTATCGATTTCATCACATTTATTTTTAAAAATCCACTTAGTTCCACTGACATTAGATGAGTAGGACGAGGAACTAAAAAACATACATCATGAATTTTAAATTGACCCAAGTCTTCTTGCATAACAAGAATCCAAGATTCATCAACAAGGGCATTCTTTATATTCTTAAGTTCTACTAAAGAAACAAATGAATACATTAAAGCATTTAAAGCTTGAGCTCTAGTCTTAACAGGTTCTTTAACATTACCCAAAATGTTCTTCTTAGGATGATTAGATCTAACCCATTTAGGAACATCTAAGTCTTCCGGTGGAAGGGAGTCTGAGTCACTTTTCATTTTTAGTTTTGGTAAATCATTTGACTGGATGTTTTCAACGGGTAATGATTTCGGGCTATCTTCTACCAAATGAGCAACACAATCATTTATCACAATATTAATAGATTCCATAATAGACTTAGTTTTCAATTTATAAACTCTATAAGCCCGACTATTTTGGGAATATCCAAGAAAAATATCCTTGTATCCTCTAGTGTCAAATTTATACAAGTGTTCACGGTCCTTACACGCATAGCAATCATTACTAAACATCCTAAAATATTTTAGATTGGCTTATCTACTATACATAATTCATAGGGAGTTTGTTTAGTAATTTTTTCTTAAATGAACCCAATTAATTATGTGACAAGCTGTTTGAGTAGCTTCTACCCAAAATTATTTTGGCAAGTTTTTAGCATGAAGTAAAACACGAGCCATTTATTGAATGGTTCGATTTTTCCATTCAACAATACCATTTTGTTGTGGTGTCGTAGGAGCACTAAATTCGTGTTGATATCCATTCCCAATGTAATAGTCAATGACACTTGTGTCTTTAAACTCTCCACCCCTATCACTACGAATACGAGTGACTTGGGTATCTTTCTCATTTTCAATTTTTAGCAAAATTTTCAAAAATTGATTAAAGGTGTCTGATTTTTCTTTCATAAAAGAAACCCATGTAAATCTAGTAAAGTCATCAACAATAACAAGAATATAGGAACTACCACACAAACTAATTGTCCTAGACGGACCCATTAAATCCATATGCAATAACTCCAAAGGGTGAGAAGTAAAAATACCAGTCACTTTCTTATGAGGGGTCTTGTGAATTTTACCAATTTGATATGGACCACAAACAGAATTTTAACTTCGGTTATTTTAAGCAGACCACGAATAAGATTATGACAAGTTAATTTAGGCAAACTATCATAGTTTAAATATCCTAACCTTTCATGCCATAAGTCTAAATCACTCAACCTAGAAGATAAATAATTTTCAGATTCAATTTCATGTTTAACAGCATAATAATTGTCTAAAGTCCCAGTTCCACACAAAACGAGATTCCCATTTGGGTCTAAAATTTTACAATCAGATTTGAAGAAATTACACTACACCAAAATGGGCAAATTGTCACCTTTCAGCCGGCCAGCCTTGTCAAGGTCATTGACCGTGACAAAAAAACACGCGTTTTATGTCATGGTCATTGACCTTGACACGACCGTGACAACTAATTGTCACGGTCATTGCCCGTGACAAGTCCGTGATAAATTTAATTGTCACGGTCTTGTCATGGTCATTGACCGTGACAATTCTTGTCACGTCAATGACCTTGACACGACCGTGACAACTTTTCCAGCAAAAACCCTTTCCCCCTTCTTTTTTCCCTCCCACCGTTCCCTCCCTCTCTCTCTCTCTCTCTCTCTCTCTCTCTCTCTCTCTCTCTCTCTCTACTTTCAGGTCCAATTTCTCTCTCTCTCTCTCTCTCTCTCTCTCTCTCTCTCTCTCTCTCTCTCTCTCTCTCTCTTCCATTTATATATATATTTGTGTGTATATTTATGTGTGTATGTGTATATATATATATGTGTGTATGTGTGTGCGTGTGTGGGGGATGGGGCGGGGTGGGGCGGGGTGGTGGAGGGGGTGGTGGAGGGGGGCAGGGGGTGGGGTGGGGTGGGGGTGCGGTGGTGTGTGTGTGTGTGGTGGTGTGTTTTGGGGGAGAGGGTGGTGGAGGGGGGGGGAGGGGGTGGTGGAGGGGGGCAGGGGGTGGGGTGGGGTGGGGTGTGTGTGTGTGTGGTGGTGTGTGGTGGGGGAGGGGGCAGGGGGTGGGGTGGAGTGGGGTGCGGTGTGTGTGTGTGGTCGTGTGTTTTGGGGGAGGGGGTGGTGGAGGGGGGCAGGGGGTGGGGTGGGGTGTGTGTGTGTGTGTGTGGTGTGTGGTGGGGGAGGGGGTGGTGGAGGGGCGCAGGGGGTGGGGTGGGGTGTGTGTGTGTGTGTGGTGTGTGGTGGGGGAGGGGGTGGTGGAGGGGGGCAGGGGGTGGGGTGGGGTGTGTGTGTGTGTGTGTGTGGTGGTGTGTGGTGGGGGAGGGATAATTCACGGGCTTTAGCTAAACTAGGGTTTTATAGAGTTTCTCTCCTACTACTTGGGCAATGACTATACTAGGGACCAAAGATAAATAAATAAACTGGATTCAAAGTAAATACTAGGAAATCCCAATTTATAACCGTCTAATTTATATCCTTTATTTATTTAATCACGATTCATTCCACTAAATAATCATGATTGCACTCAAATTTAATTATTTATACATCACTCGAAAGAATGTGTTCTTATTATTAAAGTTGATTACGGTATATTATGATTCCCCACGTTATGTTTTCGATACCCTCTTGGTTAAATAAATTTTCTACTAACCGATTTTAATGAATATCTGATCAATTCCTTAATTCTAAAACTTAATTCTATAGGATTATAAAATAGTTCATCGGTCGGGTAAACAAAACATATAAGTCTATCAAGGGGTATCACAATCCAAATTATTTCTTGGACGTGAATTCCTCCAAATTATGATCTCATACCTATTCACACAATGATTGACCAACTTGCGAGGATCTATTGTTCTAACATATAATTGAACTTCACCCATCGCAATCGAAGAAATAATTGTGAAAGAAATTTGATATCCATAACCCTAGGGATTAAGAATCTATGAACTTTTTGCAAACGATATGTGATTTCCCATTTTTAATCAAGAACATCCTTAGACTTGTAGGGGGTGGGGTGGGGTGGGGTGGTGTATGTGTGTGTGTGTGGTGGGGGAGGGGGTGGTGGAGGGGGGCATGGGGTGGGGTGGGGTGGGGTGTGTGTGTGTGTGTGATGTTCAATTTAGTTGGTGCACAAACAAGTCGGAGCTTTTGGCGAGATCCCTCGAGCTGCTAAAGACGGTCATCGGCCCGGGGTTTATGAGTTGGAAGGAGGTGCCGTATGAGCTCAAGTTAGCTGTTTGGGCGGCACTACAGGTAATATTTATATGAATATTTCAATTTATATTTTTTATCAACTAACATTGTATTTGTTGGACAGGAACAATTCAACTTGGATCCAAAGCTACGCGATTCCGTCTTGGAGCAGTTGAGGGAGCAACACAAGACGTGGAAGAAAAATATGCGGACACGGTACTTTGGAAAAACACGAGAGTCCATTTTACAATGGCGCGGATCCGTCCCGCCCAAGGAGCCGATCTCATTGGCACAATGACAAAAGTTCATTGACAATGAGATAGAGGATCGACAATTGGCATCTCGCCAATCGGGGAGGGAAAATCGGGCTAAAAAGACGGACGTGCACTACTCCGGCCGGACCTCTTACGCTGAGGTGGAGCATAGGATGCAGGTAAGATTTAATTTATCTATAACTACAGAAATATATTATTGGATATTATTTTACTTTACGGCGCCGATACTAATTTTACTTTACTCTATTTTATTTCAGGGGGTAGGGAATGGGCCAAGGGGTAAGCCACATAGGCTCGATACTTATGTGGCTCTTCGGACGAAGAAGGGGAAGGACAAGGAGGTGTCCCCGAGCGTCGCGGCCACGATTGAAAGTAATCCGACAGTTTAATTATTGTTAATTACGTTATAATTTTTTAGTTTACTTATTTTACTAATCATGTGCTTTTTGTCGTTTCAAGCAAAGCTTAAGGAAGTGCATGAGTCGCAGTCTGATGCCGACAAGGCATCTTTGTCCACAGACGCACTCAGCCAAGTGCTTGGCTCTGATCGCAAAGGGAGGACAAGGGGAGTGAGCTCGCGGGTGGCCAAATCTAGGATCATCGGATTGGAGAAGAGCGACACCGGGTTGTCTCGAACGGTGGATTCACACGACACGAAGCTGTCCCGTTTGGAGGCGACGGTCCAAGATATGTACACATTCATGAAGCGTACGTTGGGTGGAGACCGTAAAGGGAAAGGGAAAGGGATGGAGTAGGCGTTGGAGGAGGAGGTGCGGGAGGACGAGGCGCAGGATGACGAGGATGTGGACCTCGCTGCTTCATCACCGACACGTTCGTACTTCGATGATCCACTTCCCTATTTGACGCCCTCCAACAGACCATTGTCGAAAATTGGTTGGCCGAGCGTGTTCATATTGGACGTATTTGATGGCCAGCGGATAGGGCGGGGGTTGAGGGACCCGAATATCGTCGAGGGTGGAATAGTCCATGGACGTGTGCTTCAAGAGATGGAGTCCAGGGTGCTCGTCACGCATGTCATACCCGGGAAGGAGAACTCCCTATTGTGGTTGCGCGAACAATGCGGCACGACGTATATTAGTGGGTGCGTCAATTCGTATGTCGTGTGGCCTACTCACCTCCTCAGTTTTATCCAAGACATGTAGTAACATTATTTTTAAGTTTGTCCATTTTAATTAAATTTGGATTATATCGTCATGTATATTGCTTTTACTTTGAATATTTGGATTATATCGTCATGAATATATATTTGCATTATCTTTAGTTTGTGTTGGATATATGATGTTTGGAACAGGTACAACGTTGCTATAACAGGTACAAATATACTGCTGGGCAGTGGCGGTGACCATACTGCCCAGCAGATTTTTTTTAAATTCTGCCCAGAATTGTCACGGTCATTGACCGTTACAAGTCCGCGACAAAGTTGTCACGGACGTGTCACGGTCATTAACCGTGACAATTGGGGTCACGGTTATGTCACGGTTTAGAACCGTGACAAACGTGTCACGGTCATTGACCTTGACACGACCGTGACACAAAACGCAAGTTTTTTGTCAAGGTCAATGACCGTGACACGACCGTGATAAAAAAAGTTGTCTCGCCTCGAAATGGCACGGTCATTGACTTTGACAAGGTGAATTTGTCAAGGTCAATGACCTTGACAAATGGGCAGATTTGGTGTAGTGTTAACAGCATGGTCGGTGTCACAAAATTGACTAATACTTAATAGATTTACTTTTAAACCTTCAATAAGTGAAACTTCCTCTAAGTTATCGAGCTCATCCGTCTAAATTGACCCGTTGCCTATGATGTGGGACATCTTTTCATTACCAAAAGTTACAACACCACCAACAAGAAATTTTAAGGTGGTAAATTTGGATTTTTCCCTCGTAATATGCCTAGAGCAACCAGAATCTAAATACCATCAAGAATTTTTATTACGATAATTTTGTGTTGATAAAACCACATTGCATCTGTATGAGTAATTTGATTCAGATTTTTTAACACAATCAACCGTAGTTTTCTCAAAAATAGTTTTGTTTGATAACGCTACTTGTTAGATAGATTAGGCTTCTTAACAAATTCAATTTTACAGTAAAACCAAGCTAGCCTGTTTTGAGTTTGCAGTTTTTTTATAACAGAATTCAATCAAGTGACCATTTTTATGACAAAAATCACAATGGAAAAATTTCCTATAAATAATTTTGGTCGGAACAGCATGTTTTTGGGTTGGTCTGGATTTAACCATGTTTTCCTTTAAAACAAAACGGTTCTAAATGACCCAATTTAGAGTAAAATCCAGATTGGAAAGTGGTCTTAGTGGTTTGAAATTTCTTTCCATTTTCAGTTTGCCTAAATTTTCCTAAATTAGGTCCATTTTGTCCTAATTTTAAAAAGAAATATTGCATTTAAAGACAGGTTTAGAAGAGGTAGAACAACCCTCATTTTCAACATGTTTGTATGACAGCCTAATTTTATTAGACTCAGAAAATTATTCTTTTGAATTAACAAATTGGTTACATCAAACTCTTCACCCTTAAATCGAAGCCCATTAGTAGGAACAAAATCAGAATAAGAATTGGTTGGATCATAGCAAATATTTTTATTAATAGTTTTGACTGCATTACCAGCATTCCAAAATCTATTTAACTTTTTGGAGGTGATCTCTAGTTCCTTTTTACATTCATCATATTTATTCAAAGCATCCTTAAGTTCAATTTGAGATTCATCACATTTAAACAAAATTTCCTTATTTTTAGTCTTAAGATAATGATTCAAATCAGTTAGCATAGCAGTCCTCTTTTCAAGTAAAACAACATATTTTTTCCAATTATCCTATGTGAAAAGAAGATTCTTTATACATAAGTCTGATTTGACTATTTAAAGCGTCAATTTTAGCTAATAGTCTAGAATTACCCTCACCTAAGTGTGTGCTTTTATCAAGTGTGTTAATTTCAGAAATATCACACACACAATCTTCAACATTTGTAGTAACCGCAGGCATATCAAATTCATATAAATCAGCATAAATATTTCTAATGTCAAAAAGAGAAGCCGTGACAATGGGGTGATTTTGATCAGGAAAGATGTGAGATAAATTTACAAAGTCTAAATCACAATTATCATCACACAAATAAGAAATATGAAATAGACTAGATAAATTATTTAAGATGTCCTCCGATATAATAGTACATGCAAAAGTAAATGCCATAAGATTATCAAAAGTTTCTTCATTATCACTATCAGAGCTATCATCCTATGTTTTGGACAAATGTGCTTTATTTGAAGGTTCCCATTTTGATTTAGAAAAGCACTTATCAGCATAGTGACCATATTCATTTCACTTATGACACTGAATACGACTCAAATTCTTTGTAGGTCCATATTTTTCAAAGTTTTTCTTCTCAAAATATTTTTCATGAGATCTATCGAAATAACTAGGTTGGCCTTGTTTTGATACAAATTTATTCCTAAAATTCACAAATTTCTTATAGTGTTTTGTGAAGAGAGAAATTTCATTATCCAAATAATCTAAAGAGATTTCATATTCATTCACATTATATAAGGAGGATACACAAGCCAAACTATTTTCACTAGTTCTAAAATTAAGCACATGTTGAGTTGCCATGTGTGCAGCTGCTTTGCCTCTTTGCTCATCTCTTAAAGTATTTTGATATTCATAAGTTTTAAGTTTGCTACACAAGATATGAGATGTATAGCTATCGAAATTATCATCTATAGTGTGGGAAATTAGATCAAAATTCTTAGGAAGAGACATAAGGATTTTATCACATGTTTCAGAGTCGGCATAAATGACACCATTAACATGTGATTGATTTACAACATCTTACAAATTTAAATGGAATTAATCAAATTTCTAGCTATCTTTAATGTAGAGAGAATCATAAAGTCTAACTAGCATTTGGGACATGACCCTTTTAACTCTAGAGTCTCCTTCATGGGTAGTCATTAAAATGTCCCAAGCCTCTTTAGATGTAGTGCAGGCTGAAATTCTTTTAAATTCAGTTGCACCCATCGCTTGAAAAATAGCATTTTTGCCTTTGTTATTAGACTGTGAGCATTTCGTTTCCTCTTTGGTCCATTCTAAAAGGGGTTTTCGAACAAAAATTTCAGCATCATCATCACTAGGTTTAGTAGGAGCAGAGAAACTAGTTTCAACCGTATCCCATACCTCATCTCCCAAGTGTTGGAGGTGAACAACCATTATTACTTTCTAGTAAGTGAAGTTGTCACCATCAAACACGGGATGACGTACGGAAGACCCATTATGGTCACCCACAATAAAAGGTTGTAAATTTTAAAAACCAAAGAGTTCGGGATCTTTGCGGAATAAAACTTTTAAAAAGTGAGTCTTGAAGCTCTGATATCACTTGAAATAACCTAAACACCCTAACATGTTTTAGTTAATAAATAAAACTTCAAATCTTTTAAATTTAATTTTAAAACTTGATTGAAACCGTTGTAGGCACGCACACAAATAAATACAAATTCATGATGATGCTGAAATAAAGATAATTAGAATGGGATGAGGAAAGGTAGATAGTGACCAATATTTGTTCTCGAGAAAACCACCATGGTGGAAAACCCCATGTCCCTAGTCCCAGGACAATACACACACCTAAGTCCACTATTACTAATTACAAGTTACAGATTATTGTCCCCAAGTTCACAATGAATTAAACTAAGCAAATGCTTACCCGTATTACCAGTCTAGTCTAAAAAAACCCAACTTGATTGAAAATAAGTCAACCCAATAATGTCCAAGTAATAGTGACTATCACTGACTCACTTACGCACAACTACACACTCAAACCCGAGACCCCGTGAAATTGTGCAACACATAAAATAATTAGAGGTTTGTTTTTCTCAAAACACAAAATTTATTTTGTTTACAAAAAGAGACTAAACACTCACTAGTTTAAGTATACTTTTATTAACAACAAAAGTTACCAATCAGTGACTAAGTGAAAAGTAAGTGTAGATTCAAATACACATTCTCAAAAATGGTTTTTTCACAAGCCAAAACACATACTCAAACTATTCCGATTTAAAAAAAATATGTTTTAATCAGTTTAAACAAAATCAGAACACCCACACCTGATCAACACACACTGAGATGCACAAACTAGTTGAGTTAAAAAAGTGAGTCTAAAAGAGTAAAACACTAAGTTAAAGGAGCAAGATTAAGATGAGTTTAAACTGAGTTAAACACAAGTTATATACTGAGTTAAACTAGGTTAAAGTGGGGTTATAGAAAGTCCAATAATAGTCCAAAAAAATAGTCCGAGTTTAGTTCAAGTTAACACTGAGTTTTAGTCTGAGTTAACACCGAGTTGAGTCCGAGTTGGTTCAGTGAGTTAAGTTCGAGTTAAGCACTGAGTTAAAGTGAGTTAATATACACGCCAGATTAAATACACATACGAGTTTAACTCAGCATGGATCTAAAATGATATATAAAAAAATATTAACACACACACACACATAAAAAAATATTAACACACACAAACTTTCCAAAATTTAGAAATTGAGCTGTTTGATCGATGTTTTGAACGTTTTAATCAGTTAGTTACTTCCTGCCCTCATCATGGACTTAATAAATAGCAAATCATTTCATTCTTCCATAATGGGCTGAACATCAACTCCACACAACTTGTTGAGACAATGTGTGATGGCCCTTTCGTCGAATTAGATGGTAATGATGCTGAACTCCACTTGAGGTATGTTGCCTACACCATTCACGCATGGGATACATCTGACCCTAGCACTCAAAGTCGAACTCGCCAAGAAGGCACCACCCCATTGGCATCTGGTCTGTTCCACGTCGAAAAAGATACCATGACGAACCATCAACTCGATCAAATTGAGAAAGGTATGAGAGAGCTACTCACTATGTGCGTAAGATAACCAACTGGCCCAATCCACATCCCCGTTGAGAAGGTATGTGCTATTTATGAAGCAAGATATTCAACAGAAGAATGTCCAACGATTCCCGCTTACAAAAGTATGCTTAATGAGTAGGTGAGTGGTGTAGGAGGATTCAAGGGTAATTTCGGTGCCCCGCGTGAAAATTCTTATAACCCTTCATGGAAAAACTACCCAGGTTTTAGCTATGGACAATCGCAGGCTGCATTGAATCCTAATTCACATTTTGCCCCTCCTCCACCTCCACACTTTCAACAAGCACCACCTATGCAAGGACACGGGCTAGCACCACCTCCTCCAACTCCATATATCACTCCACCGTGGAGAACTCTTGAGGACACGATACACCAATTCATAAACTCCCAAAGTGAAACCAATGCTAAATATGAGCACATGTTCACCGACATAAATTCCAACATTTTGAAGTTGCAATCATCGTTGACTGTCCAAGAGAAGGGTAAGTTTCCTTCTTAGGGCCAAAGACCTCCTCAAGGTCAAACTAGTGTTAGCTCTACTTCCACAGAACATCAAGACCAATGTCAAGCCATAGCCACTCTACGTAGTGAGACAATTATTTATTTATCACCTCTCCCACACGACACACCAAACGACATGGAGATTTCACCCGGCACAAAAGAGGCCGACGATGTCCCTTTAAAAGAGAGTGAAAATGACGACACTAGAGAAAACATGACGCAACCACAAATGTGTATCTAGTATTCGTGCTAATATAGGCTCAAGTGCAAGCATGTCGCGTTAGTAATAAACCTGGTAAGTTGGGATTGTCTCCACAGGGAAATAGGACGATGAAATCATGACGACGTTGGAAAGAAACGAGAATCCTAACTTGACTCTAAAAACGAAACAGAAAAGATGATTTGGGATGTGAAATAACTACAACTAAAAGGAATATAGAAATAAACTACTGAACTCGGAATTTACGAATGAAATTCTTTTTAAAACACTTATGAAACTGAACTTTGGCATGAAAATATTTCAAATGAGAAGAAACCAGGTTAAAATACAATCCTCCAACCCTAGTCCGTTTACTAATGTTAAAACCAAATCTTGAATTGCAATAAAAGATAAAACCCAGTCTTTATTAATCTCAAGCATTATATATATGAGGTTCAAGCCCACAATCAAGAGTAAGAATAAAGTGGTGTCGTTGTAGCTATATGCGCGTTGCACTCTTAAGCATCCCGGTTACCTAGGGAAAATGAGATCAAAAGCTATACAATGGTTGTGATCACCACACAACACGGTTGAATTAATTACTTAATTTGAAATTTAATTTTATGCATTTGTAAAGAACATCGGGTTGGATTCATGCATCCCAACCCTTAGAAAATTAGACGGACATGATTAACTTAGAGAAAAACATGGTTTTTAAGAAATAGAACATTAAATCTAAAGAAAATAGATGAAAAGAGAATTTTCGAATCAAATCAACAATCAAATTAATGAGCAATTGAAAACTTAAAGGAAAGATGTTACTTGAATTGCAGAAATTCGATTCAAATCCTTACAACAAAATCTTCTTATGGAAAAATTAGGGTTTTTTACTACAAAAACCCTCTACTCCTAATTAGCAACCTGAAAGATCGAACTCCTATTATTATATAACAACCTAGCATAAATAGCTCCGAAATTTTCAAGATATTCACCAGCTTAAAACTCTGAGAAAAAGAAAAAAAAATTTGAAGAAATTCTAAGCTATTCGGATCCATCGGGCAAGGCGGTCCGAATCCTTTTTAGATAAAAGGTCCTGATCGCACCCCTTTTTCATTCAAAACTTTTTACCCATGCGATCAGGATCCTTTTTGAATAAAAGGTCCGTATCGCCTCCACTTTTCATACAGAACTAGCTGGGGAACCAGTCCATCATTTTCTGGGCGGTCCGGACCACCCGCCAGATTCATACAGGGATCTTTTTTCGAGTTTTCTCATCTTTAAATGCTTGTAACTTTTTCACCGTAGCTCAAATTAATGTGTCATTTCTTCCAATGTTCTTGTAATTGAAATATCTTCAACTCTCCAGTTGGCCTCGACTTTCGACTAAGGTTGCAGAATTACAAAATTGCCCCTTCGAATTTCCTTCTTTGATTTCTTTCTCTGCTTTTCCAATTTCTTTCTTCCTTAATGCTTTAAATATGTGCAAAACTCATGAGAAATACATGAAACTAGATGTACTTGTTAAAAGGAGTCAGTAGAAAGGAAATGCAATAATTCAACTCATTTTGCATTACTCGAGATGGTAAAAGTCCCTAAATTAAGGGGATAAATTCGGAAGAATTTGAGCCTAATCAACCCCCCTAACTTAGAACTTTACGCGTTCTGATCAATGTAAAAGAATTTAACTATGGATCAACTCTAAAAAATTTCCCTTTATTTGGATAGAGTACCACTTTCGCGGGCAAGAGATTGCATTTAACGTATGCAACAAGCCTTTAAACCCCTAGGTCACCCTAGTAGGATGAGTTGTGTCTTGTGAGCATTTGCAGTGAATATACCCACAAAATTCGACTTAAAGAAAATTCAAAATAACCAAAAATTGTTCAATTTAAATTTTTCCAAAAAATAGTCATCATCAATTCATGTTAAAGAGTCTCAAATCATAGTGTGTGTGTGCGAAGCCAGAAATTTAACCGCGAATTTCCATCAATTGATCATTACGTTACTTTTTTGAAAATTCATTTTGATTCAAATGCTCACGGAATACTCTCACAAACGAATCCCTCGAAACTGTGGCTATTTTCTCTCGGTGTGCGTGATATAAAGAGTAAAAGCAATGGAACACGAATTCACGCACACAAGATTGAAAAGACGGAAGTTTATGGTGAATGGATTTCATCATTGGATTACGGTCATAAGGAAACGGAAACATCGCCTCTAATTCACACATTTAATCTTTTTTATTATCTTTTGTGCCTTAGCTCTCCATGCTGTAAGTAATTTTTCAATTTGGACTCAGTTAGGACTTTATCGGGTTATAAGGTGTAATGGGAAATGGTTTGGGATATTTGGAATGGGAAAATATTCTTAAAATACCCATTGGTACTTTTTCGAGAATTTGCTCATTTTCTTGTTATTTTTGTTGAGCATTTTCTATTTTTCTTGCCTCTTTTATCAAACCGGTGGGATTAAATTTCTGGATTTCAAATCTTCCCAATTCCAGGCTGTTTGGGTGTTTTTGGGTTATCAAACGAAAAATGGAAGAATTTTTATTCGGCTCAAATTGGGTTGCAAAAAGGGTACTTTTTCACAACTCTTTCTGGCCAATATTTTGGGTGACGAATGAGAACCTACTTCATTATCCAAATTTCTAAATGTTTTACCATATGCGTCTCGTGGTGAATTAAATTTAGGGATTTATTAAGTGCATTTTTTTAGGCAACATCTCACGCGTTTTCGTAACTAATCAAAACAATGGTATTGAGATCATAACGACTTACTTTAAATGCTGAATTGAACGTTGAGTTAGCCATTAACTCGGATTGATTTATTTCCTCGAAAAACAATGACAGGCTCAAAGTCTCACCGGATTGGTTAATCTCCACACTTATTTGTAAAGTCGTCAATTTTCTTTCAATTTCCATCTTTGGTCAATTTCGGCTTTGTGTAATTTATTTTCACAATTTGAGACTTTCAACCGAATTTTAATGATATTTTTTGAAAATTTAAATTCCAATCTTTGTTTATTTTGAAGAAAAATATTTTTGGCCTTTGAGAAATTTTCAATTTATTTGGAAAATTTTGAAACTTCTATTAATTTTTTTTTTCATTTTGGGAATTTGTGGAGTTTTAGAAATACGCACTCGTCACCCCCCCAACTTAGACTTTTTCATTATCCCCAATCAAAAGGACTAAAATCTAAATAAGGAAAAGTAAGAAGTACGATAAATAAAACAAACAAATGGAGAAAATGAGGATTTCAATATAAATATGGGTTGGGGTACATTAAAAAGAAAAGGAAACAGCAACATGCATAACAACCCACGCAACGAAAATAATAACCAACACAAACAACTACAAAAAGCTTCACTAGGGTGGGGGGTTGGAGCTACCAGGCGTACTCGGGTCATAGGGATCATAGAAATAGCTCGAAGGGGGCCCACCAAAATTGAGTTGATATATATGAGCTTGATCCCTATACCACTCAAATTCGTCGGATCAGACCTTTGACTTCCAGGCAAATATCTAACTTGCTGTTCTTTAGTTAATAACACATCCATGCTAGTGTAGGAGATAATAATTTTCTGTCTCGTGAAAATTTATTGTCGTTTGGATGATTATTATTGCAATTTGAAGAAGAAACCATGTTAAGATGAATATCATGTTATATGTAGAATAGTAACTATGAAATTTGATGCCCAGCAGAGATAGAAATCTGGAAACTAATGGACTTATTGAGAAAATTAGATAAACTAGGGTTAAATGATAAATTCTTGAATTAATCCATTTGATGACGATTCTTGAGGAATTAACGAATGTTTTACGTTAGAAATCATCCATATTGGTTTATGTTACATCCATGATGTTTGGTTGGGAGTTTGGGACATGTTAATGGAGGTTTGATGCTTTATATTGGAAGAAAATCGTAGGCCTGATAAACAAATTCTGGGCAATAACTGTTTGATCGATCGATCGACTCAAGAATGTTGATCGACCGATTGACCCTTTTCATCGATCGATCGATCGACTCCTCCTAGAAATTATAACTTTTTCCCCTTTTAAATGTTAACCCAACCCAAATTCTTAAGGACCCTTAGGCATAATTTTAATATCATAATGGGACATGGGAAGGACCAGTAGGGTATAGGCGAGGTCCAGGTAACGCGACTTGATATATGAAATTTAACCGTGGGATTTCGAGAATATGAAATGGAGTGGAACTTGTGCATACGTTAAATTAGGTCTTGTGAGTATTAAGAATGTCTTAGACTAGTAAGGTAGAGAGCGTGAACCTACTAATTTTATATTTATCATGATGATACACTTCGAGAGTCGAGAAACACTTAAGAACATACGGAAATTGAGAAAGTAAGAGTGGATTAATTATACGTGGGACTCAGGCGCTACGTGTCGCGTATGGCCAGAATATTACGTGAGTCATGTTTGTACCTATCTTAATGACGATAATATAAATATGTGTGTGAATATTTATCATATATTTTTGTGTGTAATCATACCCGTGCTACTTGCTATCACGGAGGTTTCCATGCCGGGACAGTCTTATCTCGATTGGACATTATGGGGGATATTAACTTGTACCCTAGAACATAGCATCTCTGGATATAGTCTATCTCAGAATGATAGTCAGGCGGTCCTAAGAGACGTGATGGTATTTGCTGACCTCTTAG
Organism: Sambucus nigra; assembly: GCA_949130495.1. NCBI lineage: Eukaryota > Viridiplantae > Streptophyta > Magnoliopsida > Dipsacales > Adoxaceae > Sambucus > Sambucus nigra. The sequence goes on from OX422217.1 coordinate 424,283,318, forward strand.
TGATTGGGAACTATGCTTCGCCTCAAATATGTGTGCCCTGTAACACCCCGCCTAATTAAATACCGGGTGGCCAGTCCCATACCAAATTAAAACAGAATATATAGTTGGCTCATTCTTAGCATCACTGTCGAAAACATTTACAACTCACCCAATACCCGATTAAGCTGGTGTTAAAAACTTTTCAAATTTTAATTTAACAAAATCCATTTCCAGTTTAAGAATAACACAACACATTTTATTCTACAACACTGATAACCAATTAGATAACACCAAATAATTTGAATGCAATTGGAATAAACATTCCCAAATAATATTAATCCATTACAGTAATCCCAACAATATCAAATGTATTAAAATGACACGAATACCATAGTATTTGACCCCTGATATAGAAGATACAATAGAAAAGAAAATAGGCAAGGAAACGGGTCAGAGCCCGAATGTGTAAATGATTTTTAAAACAGCAAGTATTTAACAAGTGCAATAAAGCATTTATTATGTCCATGTTAGATCCAACTCTCACTTGCTATTCTCACCTCTCAACTAGAGTGCACACTTAACGTTTCCTATTAACCTCCTAGTTAATGGTTCCTCTTTTCTAGTCTCCATATTATAATTCCATTCCCATATCATAATCCATGTATGTCCCATACCATACGTCACATTATTAATCATTTACATTTCTCATTTATATGAATCGTTTCTCATTAACATGAATCATTTCTCATTAATATGAATTAAGCTCTTCAATAAATATTCATGAACTTATTTCAATTCTTTTCTCAATTCACCGTTTTCTACAATTATCACACAGTAGATAATTTAACCACAATATAACCATTCGTACGTTTAATTCATTATATATATATTTATATATAATACGGCACCTCGAGTCACAGCTGCAGTGCAATTCATTACTCTGCTATCATGTCCCATTATCGCGGGTCGACGAATAGGGGACTAAAGGTTCGGTAAAGATACCTCGAACCATAAACAACAACACAATCATTGGAGGCGAACATAGTTCTCATACCCATGGGTCACGTACATACCTACGCACCCACAGTCAGCGGACTTATCAACTCCCCGATAAGTCTTTCATAGGCCTATGTTCTCGAGCAACAAATCAAAGATCCCATGGATTCATCAGGATATGAGTTCCCTCACGCGCAAACCTCCCACCGATAGCAAGTAAGCTAGGTATGTCATACACATAATCATTAATCAATCAAATAGGTATTATCATACCTATAGTATACTAACAACAAGGTACTCACATTAACCTTAGATTATTCCCTTACGTAGCATTATATCTCTTTAAATCCCACGTATTAAAATGTCATATCTTTACTTCATAATTTAATTATCCTCGCATCCTATAACATCTCTCCACTCCCGACGTCGTTAAGGTTCATGCGCGGAGCGTCTCGCAAAGCGAAATCCAAACAAGGAACCCCTCCAATACACTACTACTTAACTTTGTCGATCGAGGAGGTTCGTCAACTTCAAATATGCGATCGGAATAACCTCATCCCCTCTTTCAACCAAATGTGTTCTAAACTACCATCTCTATCCAGGAGCCATACCACTACGCTCTTGTACTACACTCAACCCTTGCGAAATCAATAATGAGCTTATACTCAGTCCTTGATGTTTAAATTGTAACCCTAAGTCTACCCATGTGTAATATTAAATCTCCCCTACTTGAACTATCCTTAATCCTCATACAAACAGATTAGAATCCAACACAAGAATCTAGCAACCGAAATCTCTTTAACTTTAATTATCATAATTCTAATCAATTAAATCCCAATCAAATTAATTCAAATCTTAACTATGGCTTACTGATCTTCTCTAAGTCCCATAATATCCAATTAATAATCACCGAAGATCTGCAAAAGTTTTGGGATAAGAACCAACATTAAAAAGAAACAACATCATGAATTCTCATATTTTAAATACTTAGAAAAATCAGATCCAAAAATTATTCAAATCATCAATCCGAATTTAGATTTGGATTCTACACGAAAAATTGAGTCAGGTATGTGTTTTGAGTTTTTCTTAAATCTCATCCAAATGCACTCAAAAAGAAGATCTAAACATTCAAATTGGCTCTTCTCATTCCACTCGTTTTTGCCTCTTTTTCCAGAAAATTATCAACATATTATCTTCAAGAACACTAAATTATTTTTAGAATTTCTTCCACAAATTGATGAATATTTATTGGATTACTAACTACCTACAACATGAGTTTAATTCCTATATATTTTTAGATTCCAAAAATCCATTAACAACTATATCCTTTCATCTTCCAAGCATGAAAATCATCTCTTTTAATAACTATCCTAACATGGACAATATACGAACTTAAATTGCAAATATCAAACACTTGCCTCTAATGAAGATCTGGTCCTTTGGAGTTAAATAACACCGGTGGTGATGGTGGTGGTGACCTTTGACCTTTGGTTTCCTCCTTCCCAAGCAAACTTCTTTTTCTTTCCAAGCAACCTTCCACTCTCTCTAAGAAGATGACTTTTAAATTTTGTGTAGAAGAGATGAAATGAACCTACATACACTAATCTCCAAATACTTATAATAAGACAAAACCCGAAATCACTATTCATTCCCCTTGTAAAAATAACCAAAATGCCCTTTTGGGTTGTCTTTTCATTTCCAAATGACCCGAGACTCAAAATTAACATCCAAATAGACTTTTCTGACTATTTCGAACCTTCCGGACGCAACGACGCAGTCGAAATGACTATAAGGTCGATAGAAAATAAATTTCCTTTTTAATTTAATAAATTAGTCCCGACACGTTCCATACCGCGTCTGACTAAAAAATCCAAATTATCGAATTTATATCATACCGTCATATCAATGACATCACATTCATATATTACCTAAATATCTTTAAGTAATATTCAGAATCATCGATTTTAATATCCACAATTCGGATAAAACCCAAATGAATTAATTAATAATAAAATCCAATTAATCCATTAATTTAAAATATAACCCATTTTAAAAGTCATTAAAAATCACGGGGTATTACATACTTCCCTCCTTATAACAGAATTTCGTCCTGAAATTCAGGAATATAAATCATACCGGTAAGGTCAACTCCGAGTATAAATCTCACATCGCAAGAAATCTAAGACGTACCGCCCATACAATACATTAACGAAAATCCCTATCGATGTTATATGCCAAGCCTCACCATATAGTTCCAACTGAATCGAATATAAACTTTACCCAACCTTCCCTATACCATCCTCGTGACAAACTTTGGGAAAAATAAATGATCCTCTCGTATTGAACAAATAAATCCTGAAGTCTCAACTACTTACCTTTTTCACAATTATGAAAACTACTACAATCCAATCATCCAGGGCGCCCATACACCCTATCGTACAACTTTCATTATAATAGCAAAGGTTATAAACTCATATCCTAAATACCTATCTTATTTCGACTCCCAACGGTTATTAGTTTCATGCGTGGGGTGTCTCACAAGAGAAATCCAAACAAGGAACCCCCCCGATACACTACTACCTAAAGTAGTCGGTCATCGAAACTCCTCAGGTCTTTAGTCAATAGTTTATAACCTCTCTACATGCTTTATTAATTCGAATAAAGTCTACTCATCTACTCTCTTATAAAAGACAAGATGCTAGCTATAGTAGTAGTACATACGCTCTCCTATACCACAAGTCAATGCATGCCGATAGTCATATCATGCTCGGACATGCCCAAAGTAAGTAATTCCGCGATAAAAATCAAACCCACGTGATGACATGAAAATATAGGTATCCTACACCCGTCGGTGAGTCTACGTAAATAACAGTGCTATTGTCAAAGTTTAGCAACCCATTTTCCCATATAATATTAATCGCTACAAAAATCTATATACGCCTTATAATTCCTTAGATAGAGAACATACCCTCATTCGTGGGTGGTGGCTGTTGAATCCCACTATTATAACTTTGCTCCGATAAGTCAAGAAAAATTTTACCCCAAATTTTCAGTTCTAGTTAACCACACTCCAGTATATCCCCAAGCCTTTGAATATATTGCCTTCGTTAGGTAACACACACAATTCCCGCATTTCAAGAACTTCTACTAATGACTCTCCACAATTTTTCCATAATAGGGGTGACCTCGACTACGGTCATCATACTCGAACATATTTCATAACCTCCTAAGTACGATCTCCGCTATCCGTCCAATGGCCCTCATCTGCCATACTTCTCGAACGAACCCGTTCAAACACAATAAGCTTCACTAACATATACGCGATTTTACCAAAGAAATCAACAATCCTAAACATAGGGCTCTACATCAAAGAACGCTAAGCTGAAAACACAATAAGCCGTACAGATCCTAAAGGACACTAGAACCTGATGCTCTGATACCACCTATAACACCCCGCCTAATTAAATACCGGGTGGCCAGTCCCATACCAAATTAAAACAGAATATACAGTTGGCTCATTCTTAGCATCACTGTCGAAAACATTTACAACTCACCCAATACTCAATTAAGCTGGTGTTAAAAACTTTTTAAATTTTAATTTAACAAAATCCATTTCCAGTTTAAGAATAACACAACACATTTTATTCTACAACACTGATAACCAATTAGATAACACCAAATAATTTGAATGCAATTGGAATAAACATTCCCAAATAATATTAATCCATTACAGTAATCCCAACAATATCAAATGTATTAAAATGACACGAATACCATAGTATTTGACCCTGATAGAAGAAGATAACTGAATCGTTTGGGCGACATGCCCTAACTAAGAATACTGTGAATCAAATGAAGATAGGCGTCTAAGCAAAACTCCATAAATCTATAGCCTGTCATAATCCGCTAAGGTTGGCGTCCCTTTTGCTGGACACCTGATATAGAAGATACAATAGAAAAGAAAATAGGCAAGGAAACGGGTCAGAGCCCGAATGTGTAAATGATTTTTAAAACAGCAAGTATTTAACAAGTGAAATAAAGAATTTATTATGTACATGTTAGATCCAACTCTCACTTGCTATTCTCACCTCTCAACTAGAGTGCACACTTAACGTTTCCTATTAACCTCCTAGTTAATGGTTCCTCTTTTCTAGTCTCCATATTATAATTCCATTCCCAAATCATAATCCCCGTATGTCCCATACCATACGTCACATTATTAATCATTTACATTTCTCATTTATATGAATCGTTTCTCATTAACATGAATCATTTCTCATTAATATGAATTAATCTCTTCAATAAATATTCATTAACTTATTTCAATTCTTTTCTCAATTCACCGTTTTCTACAATTATCACACAGTAGATAATTTAACCAAAATATAACCATTTGTACGTTTAATTCATTATATATATATATATATATATATATATATATATATATATATATATATATATATATATATATATAATACGGCACCTCGAGTCACAGTTGCAGTGCAATGCATTACTCTGCTATCATGTCCCATTATCGCGGGTCGCCGAATAGGGGACTAAAGGTTCGGTAAAAATACCTCGAACCATAAACAACAACACAATCATTAGAGGCGAACATAGTTCTCATACCCATGGGTCACGCACATACCTACGTACCCACAGTCAGCGGACTTATCAACTCCCCGATAAGTCTTTCATAGACCTATGTTCTCGAGCGACAAATCAAAGATCCCATGGATTCATCAGGATATGACTGCCCTCACGCGCAAACCTCCCACCGATAGCAAGTAAGTTAGGTATGTCATACACATAATCATTAATCAATCAAATAGGTATTATCATACCTATAGTATACTAACAACAAGGTACTCACATTAACCTTATATTATTCTCTTACGTAGCATTATATCTCTTTAAATCCCACGTATTAAAATGTCATATCTTTACTTCATAATTTAATTATCCTCGCATCCTATAACATCTCTCCACTCCCGACGTCGTTAAGGTTCATGCGCGGAGCGTCTCGCAAAGCGAAATTCAAATAACGAACCCCTCCAATACACTACTACTTAACTTTGTCGATCGAGGAGGTTCGTCAACTTCAAATATGCGATCGGAATAACCTCATCCCCTCTTTCAACCAAATGTGTTCTGAACTCCCATCTCTATCCAGGAGCCATACCACTACGCTCTTGTACTACACTCAGCCCTTGCGAAATCAATAATGAGCTTATACTCAGTCCTTGATGTTTAAATTTTAACCCTAAGGCTACCCAGGTGTTATATTAAATCTCCCCTACTTGAACTATCCTTAGTCCTCATACAAACAGATTAGAATCCAACACATGAATCTAGCAACCGAAATCTCTTTAACTTTAATTATCATAATTCTAATCAATTAAATTCCAATCAAATTAATTCAAATCTTAACTAGGGCTTACTGATCTTCTCTAAGTCCCATAATATCCAATTAATAATCACTGAAGATCTACAAAAGTGTTGGGATAAGAACCAACATTAAAAAGAAACAACATCATGAATTCTCATATTTTAAATACTCAGAAAAATCAGATCCAAAAATTATTCAAATTATCAATCCGACTTCAGATTTGGATTCTACACGAAAAATTGAGTCTGGTATGTGTTTTGAGTTTTTCTTAAATCTCATCCAAATGCACTCAAAAAGAAGATCTAAACATTCAAATTGGCTCTTCTCATTCCACTCGTTTTTGCCTCTTTTTCCAGAAAATTATCAACATATTATCTTCAAGAACACTAAATTATTTTCAGAATTTCTTCCACAAATTGATGAATATTTATTGGATTACTAACTACCTACAACATGAGTTTAATTCCTATATATTTTTAGATTCCAAAAATCCATTAACAACTATATCCTTTCATCTTCCAAGCATGAAAATCATCTCTTTTTATAACTATCCTAACATGGACAATATACGAACTTAAATTGCAAATATCAAACACTTGCCTCTAATGAAGATCTGATCCTTTGGAGTTGAATAACACAGGTGGTGATGGTGGTGGTGACCTTTGACCCTTGGTTCTCCTCCTTCCCAAGCAAACTTCTTTTTCTTTCCAAGCAACCTTCCACTCTCTCTAAGAAGATGACTTTTAAATTTTGTGCAGAAGAGATGAAATGAACCTACATACACTAATCTCCAAATACTTATAATAAGACAAAACCCGAAATCACTATTCATTCCCCTTGTAAAAATAACGAAAATGCCCTTTTGAGTTGTCTTTTCATTTCCAAATGACCCGAGACTCAAAATTAACATCCAAATAGACTTTTCTGACTATTTCGAACCTTCCGGACGCAACGACGCAGTCAAAATGACGATAAGGTTGATAGAAAATAAATTTCCTTTTTAATTTAATAAATTAGTCCCGACACGTCTCATACCGCGTCTGATTAAAAAATCCAAATTACCGAATTTATATCATACCGTCATATCAATGACATCACATTCATATATTACCTAAATATCTTTAAGTAATATTCAGAATCATCCATTTTAATATCCACAATTCGGATAAAACCCAAATGAATTAATTAATAATAGAATCCAATTAATCCATTAATTTAAAATATAACCCATTTTAAAAGTCATTAAAAATCACGGGGTATTACAGTTTTGTGTTAATATAATTCGAGAGTGATTCCGGACTAGTATTTGGGGGCCTGATAGCAGAGTATGCCGACACCATAGATTTATGTGGGGTGCCCTATTAGTATATATATTGTGAGTGATAAATATATATACTTGTGATTAATCTGCTGTGCTTGTAAGTAGATACAAATTGAATAATTAATATTAAATGAATTAAGTGGTTGCAAACTTAAGTTTGTATTGAGATGAATATAACTGGCTTAATATATTCATAAGAAAAGGTTATCTGATATAAACTATAATCATGCGATTACTTGAAACAAAATTTGGTGAGGGAAAATTGTGTTAGACTAGTGTATTGGGTTAGACTAGTGAATTGGGTTAACTTTATCTAGATTAGTTCATTAGTGTGTTGGGCGTGCACACTAATTGAGGGGTGAGAATTCCCAAGTGAGTGTCGAGGTACTAACATGTATGTAATATCACCTGGTAAGCATTTTAAATACTTGCTAAACTATTTTAAATATGTTTTACACTCTGGCTCTAACCCGTTTCCTGTCATCTCTTCCTTCTCTTATATATATATATGTATTACAGGTGCCTAGCCACAAGGGCGTCAGGCTTAGATCTTTGGATTGTTGACGTGCTGCAGCTAGTGTGGGAGTTACAGGTTCTTGCAGTAAACGACTTCATCCATATCTTCTCAGTCTTCTATTTAGTCATCATTAGATAGGACATGTGTCGCCCATTTCCAGTTTTATCTAGTTCAGAGAGATTTGTACTCTTGATTTATTTCAGTATTCTATTTTAGTTGGGATTGCTTTTGATTATTACATTGTCCTGCGATTTGGAATGTTTTATTTGGATTGATTTATCTAGCATGCTTCTTTCATTTGGATGGTTTGGTTTTTAATATGATTCGTGTTTATGAAAATGGTTTCGTATATTAAATAAGAACAATAGGACTTAATCTCTAAAATGAAATTTTTTGTCACTTAGCTTAATTATTTATTAGGTGATTAATAAAGACAAATTGGTTTTCGATAGTGATGCTAAGAATGAACCAATCAGATACTATGATTTAATTTAATGAAGGGATGATCACCCGGTATTTAATTCGGCTGGGTGTCACAGCTGGTATCAGAGCATATGGTTCTAGTGTCCTTAGGATTTGTGCGGCTTATAATGCTTCCAGCGTTGCTTTGTTTGATCTAGAGCCCTATGTTTAGGATTGTTGATTTCTATGGTGAGATTTCATTCTACCACTATAACGTATATATATTAGTGAATCTTATTTGCATTCGGGCGTGTTCGAACAATGGAGTATGACAGGCGAGGGCCATTAGGTGGACAAAAGGAGGCAGGGCTTAGTTGAGGTTGTAGATTATATTCGAGGATGATGACCGTAGTCGAGGTCACCCCTATTATGGCACGAGATGCCAGGACTGTAAAGATGGCTAGGGCGCATCATATGATTTCCAAGTGTTGCTATAGTCGAAAGTGGAGCCAAATTAGACTCACCTAACGTGGTAGGACTGGGAGAGAGTCAGACGAAGCATTGAAGAGAACCATAAGTGAAACTTATAGAAATGTGGGAATTGTGTGTGTTATCCAACAAAGGTAAAAATATCCAAGGGCTTGGACATATGGCGGAGTGTGGTTAACTGGAAGTGAAAATTTGGAGTAAAATTTTCTTGGCTCGTCGGAGCAAAGTTATAATGGTGGGATTCAACCACCACATTTAAAAGTGAAATGTTGTGTCAATGGAAGGATCTTAGGTACGGTTTACGGCTTGACCGCAAGTTTCTTCATCAGATGCTCAGGTTAAGATGTGAATGTTGTTCTGAACTCATCACAGGAAGGCCGGGCAGAGGTCCATATATGAAAATAAATTTAATTATTTAGCGAATCTTGTGTCGAATAAAGTAGATACAATTGGAGAGGAGGATTTCAAGTGGGAAATTGACTCGTAAGGAAAGTTGACAACACTTAAAGGGAATTCTACTGGACAGTCGATCCATATGGTGACAATGTCATGCATTGTCCGTAAAGATGTTAATGATTCTCTATGAAGTGAGCTAAAGGTATTAAAAGTTCTAGTTGGGGAGTAAGACTGGATGAAACACAGTTAGCAAAATGCCGTGAGGGGGAGACCCATCAGGGGACTTATTTAAATGATTCGGGTAGCTGAATCCTTACCAAGTGATGGTGAATTCAGTAAGAGTTATCGAAGCCAGTAGTGTGTTCCTTAGGGCTAACAAAGCTAAAGGAACAACGGGGGTAGCCATCAGGAATTGAGCCTACCAAAGTCGGAGAGAAAGACAACCCTCATATGGTCAGTATGACCGGTGATAAGTGGATTATGCATATATGTATTTTATGGAAAGTGAAATCACGTGCGCTAATATTTCCCGAAGCGAGTAAAGGGACAAGAGTAGGGTGCCTAGTAAAGGGTAATGATTAAAGTAGTTTTGTTTTGGTTCGGACATGATGTTATGTCTGAAAACCATTAGAGTAGCCAAGGCGATTGGAAAGGTATAAGTATGAGTTTTACCCTCAGAGGATGAGGTGTGTTTTATGTGACACGAGCGAGTCATCGTATTTTGATTATTTCTAGATTCGCACGTCAGTCGAGTTTAATGCATATATCGATAATATTACTATTATGTGAATGTTTTCCCTAGTGTAACGGGGTTATCCTTAGTATTATCCGTGAAGGATGAATGGTGTATTGATAGTGGTATATACCTTATTGAGGTAACTCATTTTAGTGATGTGTTATAAGAGTATAATATTATCTTTATTATGGTTTTATAGTAATAATTAGACCGATAGTGGGCGGATATAGTAAGTTTATTGGGGTTACTGTGATAGTGCAGGATGTTTTGTTCTAGCGAAACCTCACCTACGAGAGGGTAGGTCTCACATTTACATCATATATTATAGAGACTTCGAAGAGTATAGTGGTATCGAAATGCTTAATCCCAGGGTGTATAGGGACTTTATTGTCATGATTCGGTGTGTATTGGGTTTACTATTGAGCGGAAAGATTTAACTCATTGTTATGTTTAGTGCTCAGGACTTGGTGATAGGAAGAGCACATTATTATATCTATCCTTTAGAGATGAGGGAGTTAAGATTTATATTCATATGTTTGGGGACAAGATTTCGAGAGTCTCGATTGTATGTACATGAGGTTTATGGAATGTGGTTACCACCAATGCTGAGCGATAGTGCAATTGGAGAAACGTTCATTGTTTAAGTGTAATTGTGGGAGGAGATGTAGCTTTTATGTCAAGAGACGGGAATATAGGGGTACATGTTATGGACGGAGGGCCTAACGAATTTCGATATCCGACAATGCTAGGTAGTAGTGTATCGAGGGGTTCCTTGTTTGGATTTCTCTTTGCGAGACATCCCACACATGAAACTTATCGTAAGGTTAGAAGTAGGGAGATGTTTGGTCATTAATCCATGAGTCTGGTACCTCGATCGTTATAGGAGCATATAGTTATAACGATAAGTTGGAAGTTAAATTAGGATTTAAGGCAAGTGGAGCCGGTTGTGTGGTAAGAAAGCATTGAAAATTTTGTTTTATCACCACGAGTTGAAGGGTGGAACGATGTTAAGAAGGATTTAAATTTTGATGGGAATACCTAAGTGTTATAGCCACATTGTGAATACATGGGAAATAAAGAATTGAGTGTTACGTGTGAAGGGTATGTGATGGTTATGCTAGTATGCATGGTTTATAGGGTGTGTGGGCATCTTGGTTAGCTGATGTTAGAATCATCTGGGTTAAAGGGACGTGGGAATAGATGTGTGAAATATATGCCTGTGGGACTAATATAATGAAGTAGAAATGGAATAGTGGATTAAGCATCATGTGAGAAGGAGGATAATCCATATACGTGTGCAATTAGAGTAGCACACCCGAATTTAGTTGAAAGGACGTGGCAAGCCATTTAAAAAGGGGTATTCCTTGAGAAGGGTAAAATTTAACTATTATGGAAAACACTTAGAGTGGAGTTTAGCTAGTTAAATGTTGAGAGAGACTTGTGCGTAGATAGAATGATGATGTTAGTAAGGTATAAAAAGTTCAGAAGTGAACATTGTGGAGAAAAGTGCACGGGTCGAAACTTTCAGTATATGTCGAGGAAAGAAGGGGAGTATTAAGTATCACTTAATGTGAGACATTACAAGTGAAAGTTAATGTTGAGCGGGACATAATGAGAAGTCTCTGTGTGCACCACTCATAGATAAAAATCGGTTGGAGCAAGAGGATCAGCCAGAGAATTTTTTAACAAGCCGACGATTCCTGTAATGGAAGAGGGAAGTCCATTAGGTAAATTTCTTTGATGGGTTGCCAACCTCAAGATAGGGTCACGAGTTCCTTCGAATGTGTGGAACAGGCTGACCTAAAAGAAATTGATTGTTATTCTTTTGGGTGATTTACACTATTAGATAGTATGCCCCAGTCTTTCTTTGAAAAGAAGGATCGCGTCGATAAGTTTTCCTGCTCGGTATTATTCTGAACTGGAATGAAATCCTTGAACCCCACCTTCAATGCAGGATTTCAGGAAGCAGTGGGGATGACGTTTCGTTTTGAGCAGGTTGCATCACCTATAGCTCGAGGAGTAAGTCAAAGGTGATAAATGACTAGTGGAGTTGTATGAATGTTATTTTGAACTCATTGTGGTCATTTCACTCCCACAACAATTATAGCTGGTAAGTGAAGTAGAGTACGATACTTGGGAGAGGATATTACCAAATGGTAGAGTGGTGTGTAATCACTCATACCCGTTTATTGTGGAAAAAGTGCTTATTAAGGTTTTTTGTGGAAAAGCCTTAACCTTTTTTCCCTGGTTGTTTAGAGATGAGCGGATAATCAGAATTTTTTTATTGGTCGAGTTAGAGTCCGAAGACTAGAGTGGAATTATCACAGACTATTTTAGGTGACGTTTGAGTGTCGTAAGAGTTACGTCGTCGAAAATCGAGACTCTAAGAACTGTCAAGAGTGGTCAGATGTTCATATGATTTCTCTCAGGATGGGAGTTTTGTGTTTAGATAAATACGAGTAGTTGACACGTAGTGAGGTACGACCGCCTCCCAATAATATTGAGATAATGGGGGCTAATGATGTATAGGCTTGTCTTATTCGAATGTCATCGGATAGGAGCACAATTTGAACTGCCGTTATTAAGGTGTGACCCTATAACTGATAAAGTTTTGAGAGTGTTAAACAAGCTTGCTGTGAGGCGGGAGCTATAGTGATTGAGCGCCTTACTCTGAAGTTGGTTTTGCGTACTGATAAAGTATCCAGAATTGTTTTATCAGGTAGGCCTTATTTTTCAAATTTCGAGATGAAATTCTGTTAGAAGGGGGGGGGGGGGAGTATGTAATAACCCGTATTTTTATGGCCTTTAATTATGGGATTAATTAAATTTAATTGGGATAACTTAAATTAATATTAATCCGAATTTTAAATTGAATATTTACTAGCGTGACGAGAGTTAGTAATTATTGATAAAAATTATGTTAAATATTACTTATCGAGTAAAGTAATATATAAGATTGAATTTATTAAAATTGTGGTGAGTGAATAATACGATAATTATAAAAATTAAGTCGGGACGCGCGTGTCAGTCGCGTTGGAACTAAATTAATGAGATAAAAAGTAAGTTAATTTTAAGTAGTTCGTATGGTCATTTCGAGTGCACCAATGTGTCTGGAAGGGTCGAGATAGTTAGAAAAGTGTACCCAGGGGATTATTTTGGGTCTTGGAACGTTTTTAGGCCTAACCGGCAACCCGAGAGGGCATTTTAGTAATTTTCCATTTTAGGCCATAATTAATGGCGAAAATTGTAGGGTTATATCTGATGGGAGTTAAAGTCCTCAAAGGTTATAAATATTGGAGTTGCAGAGAGGATAAGGAAGAGAGAAGAGAGAAGGTTCCCAAGGAGGAGAACCACCAACCCTACACCATCATCACCAATTCCACCACCAACGCGTAGATCAGAAGAAGAGGATCGTCCCTATACCAATCATATTCATCGGATAAGATCTTTGACTTCCAGGAAAGTATCTAACTTGTTGTTCTTTAGTTGATAACACACCCATGCTAGTGTAGGAGATTATAATTTTATGTCTCATGAAAATATAATGTCGTTTGGAAGATTATTATTGCAATTTGGAGTATAAACCATGTTAAGATGAATATCTGGTTATATGTACAACATTAACTATGAAATTTGATGCCCAGTAAAGATAGAAATCTGGAATCTAATGGAATTCTTGAGAAAATTAGATAAACTAGGGTTAAATGATAAATTGTTGAATTAATCCATTTGATGACGATTCTTGAGGAATTGAAGAATGTTTTATGTTAGAAATCATTCATATTGGTTTATGTAATGTCCATGATGTTTGGTTGGGAGTTTGAGACATGTTAATGAAGGTTTGATGCTTTATATTGGTAGAAACACGTAGGCTTGATAAACATATTCTGGGCAATAACTGTTTGATCGATCGAACGACTCAAGAATGTCGATCGATCGACCTTTTTCATCGATCGCTCAACTCCTCCTGGAAATTGAAACTTTTTTCTTTTTTTAATGTTAGCCGAACCCAAATGCGTAAGGACCCTTATGCATAATTTTAATATCATAATGGGATGTAGGAAGGACCAGTAGGGTATAGGCGAGGTTTGGGTAACGCGACTTGATATATGAAATTTAATCGTGGGATTTTGGGGATATGAAATGGAGTGGAACTTGTGCGTACGTTAAATTAGGTCTTGTGAGTATTAAGAATGACTTAGACCAGTAGGGTAGAGAGTGTTCACCTACTGATTTTATATTTATCATGATGATACACTTCAAGAGTCAAGAGACATTTGAGGACTTACGAAAATTGAGAAAGTAAGAGTGGATTAATTATACATTGGACTCGGGCACTAAGTGTCGCATATGGTCAGAATATTATATGAGTCGTGTGTGTGTACCTATCTGAATGAAGATAATATAAATATATGTGTGGATATTTCTTATATATTTATGTTGTAATCATACCCGTGCTACTTGCTATCACGGAGGTTTTCATACCGAGACAGTCTTATCTCGATTGGACCTTATGGGGATATTGACTTGTACCCTAGAACGTAGCATTCCTGGATATATGCTATCTGAGAATGATAGTCAGACGGTCATAAGAGACGTGAGGGTATGTTCTGACATCTTAGTTAATGGGAGCTATGCTTCGCCTCCAATATGTGTGTTTTGTGTTAATACAGTTCGAGAGTGATTCCGGACTACTACTTCCCTTTGTACGAGAGATACGGGGGCATGATAGCAGAGTATGCCGACACCATAGATTTATGTGGGGTTCCCTATTAGTATATATGCTGTGACTGATAAATATATATACCTGTGATTAATATACTGTGCTTGTAAGTAGATACGAATTTAATAATTAATATTAAATGAATTAAGTGGATGAGAACTTAAGTCTGTATTGAGATGAATATAAATGGATTAATATATTCATGAGAAAAGGTTATCTGATATAAACTATAATCATGCGATTACTTGAAATAGAATTTGGTGAGGTGAAAATTGGTTAGAGTAGTGTATTGGGTTAGACTAGTGAATTGGGTTAGCTTTATCTAGATTAGTTCATTAGTGAGTTAGGCGTGGACACTAGTTGAGGGGTGAAAATTCCCAAGTGAGTGTCGAGGTACTAACATGTATGTAATATCAACTGGTAAGCATTTTAAATACTTGCTAAACTATTTTAAAGATGTTTTACCCTCGGGCTCTGACCCGTATCCTGTCATCTCTTCCTTCTTTTGTATATATGTATGTATTACAGGTGCCCAGCCACAGGGGCGTCACGCTTAGATATTTGGACTGTTGACGTGCTGTAACAAGTGTGGGAGTTGCAGGTCCTTGCAGTAGACGACTTCATCCTTGTCTTTTCAGTCTTCTATTTAGTCATCATTAGATAGGGCATGTGTCACCCATTTCGAGTTTTATCTAGTTCAGAGAGATTTGTACTCTTGATTTATTTCAGTATTCTGTTTTAATTGGCATTGCTTTTAATTATTACATTGTCCTGCTATTTGGGATATTTTATTTTGATTGATTTGTTGAGCATGTTTCTTTCATTTGGATGGTTTAGTTTTTAATATTATTCGTGTTCATGAAAATGGTTTCGTATATTAAATCATAATAATAGGAGTTAATGTCTAAAATGTAATGTTTTGTCACTTAGCTTAATTATTTATTAGGTGATTAATAAATAAAAATTGTTTTTCGACGGTGATGCTAAGAATGAACCCACCGAACACTTTGATTTGATTTAATAAAGGACTGATCACCCGGTATTTAATTAGGCAGGGTGTCACATGAAACAACGAAAGTGAATTCTACTCTATGAATGAAGTAACCATAGCGACTAAGTCCAAATCTTACAAGCATCCACACGTGATGCATCTACGCATCCTTGGAATAGTTCGTCAAGCTTGGCGTCCCTGTGGCAGGACACCTAAAAGATTTTGGAAATATTTTTGCAAGTACGAGACAGAGACCGAAGTCCTTTTGAAAATATTTTGCAAGTGAATTAAAATGCAACAATTTAAAATGTATGAATGCTCTTTATATTTAAGCTGGTGTTGCATTCTTTTGAGATAGTCCTCACCCCTCATCTAAAGTGCACACCTAATGCTTTCTTCCTAACCCTCCTACTTATACTACCCCGTCTAACTAGCCCTGTTCTGAAAACCTCCTGCCCTACTCTAGCCAAGTCGTACTATTACTTCATAAGTTATTTCTCGCATTAACTTAATTGATCACTTTTAAACTCACCTACATAACAGTCTCAATAGTTATATGCAATTATTACCATTTTACTTCATGTAATTCACCTGTATATAAATATCTACTATATTATATACGTACCATTACTACAACATTCACACACATGTCATATATATATATATATATATATATCCATCCTCCTGAGTAAGAACTCACCTGATGTTTTCTCTAAATTGCTATCGCTCCAGGTATACCCAATCCACCTGGATACCCTGAGACGGTTAACTCACCAAATAAAAAAAATAAAAATAAGCGTAGCGGAGGCGGTCATAGTTCCTCGGTTGTGAGATTGAATCATACCCAAAGCGTCTCACTCCTAAAAAATCACAATATAAAATAATGGACGCTATGACCTGGAGATCATACTCGCCCTGTGTTCTCTAGCTAGGGGATTCACTCGCATCTCACAACCTCATGTGATAGCACTAGAGGGGTATGTATTCCTATAAATATTACTCACACCAATATTTATAAAGCACACACACACACACACACACACACACCACACACACACACACACACACACATATATATATATATATATATATATATATATATAAATTTGACACTATTCATATGACATCATAAGAGACATTGTGTATGTCATAAGATGATTTTTCTTGCAATACCCATTTTACCCTTGAACATTTTGGTTTCCCCCTATTTTTTTCTCACTAATTAATTCCCCCTCTTTCACTTTAATCATAAGAGACATTGTACGTGCTATTGCCGTTTTTAATAATATTTCTGTTGGTTCGGCCCCATATTTGGCCGTTCCACCATAGCGGGGCAGCAAAAACAATAGATTGGCCTTATTTTAGTACATAAATGTTGTTATCAGAGTTCTTATTGGGCATTATATCTACTCAAATGGCCTCTTTACAGTGGTTTAATATGCTGACATTAAACAATTTAATAAATTTGGCCCTTAGGTAATGAAAAGTAGCTGTTACGAATTTCTGTGTTTATATTTTACACAACTCATCAGACATTTCACTGATTTTTTACACAGCTCATCAGACAAATTTTTGTGTTTATTTGTAGAAACTCATTATGTTTATGGTTTGAGTGATTTCAGATCTATACCTTATTCTACACATAAATCACGAAATCTTCTATACACTGAGATTACAGTTGGCGAGGGGCCTATTTTTGTAAACAATCTCGGTTTGAGAGTTTTATTTTTTACATGGCTCATTAGACAAATTTTTGTGTTTATTTTTGTAGAAACTCATTATGTATATGGTTTGACTGATTTCAGATCTATACCCTCTTCTACACATAAGTCACGAAATCTTATATACAATGAGATTACAGTTGGTGAGGGCCCTATTTTTTGTAAACAATCTCAGTGTGAGAGTTTTATTGTTTTGTCTCTATGTGTGTGTAAGAGAGAGATTAACACTTTTACTTTATTTTTAAGTAAATAATAATGTGTAGTTGCTACCGTTTCGTAGGATCATTATGGGTTATTTTTAGATCATTAATGGCTATGTTGATGTGTCCAAAAATAATGAGAAACAACTTCTTCAAGCTGTGGCAACTCAACTGTAAGTGTAGGCATATGTGGCACTGAAAGAGAATTTCAACCGTACTAAAAGGTTTGGCTATATTCATAATTTCATTAACCTTTGGCTATATTCACCCAAATTTACATGCACACACAAGATTGTTATTTATTGGTTTGATGATATTTCTCAAGAAGGGGATATTTAGTGGGCCATGCTCAACTTCTTTGGATCATGTTGTATTGAATGTGGGCTACGATTCGAAAAATGGAGTTGATTATTGGATCCTAAAGAATTCATGGCAATCGATAAGGGGTTTGCGGGATCAATATCCTAGCTTCTTATCCAACTAAGACTAGCCCAAATCTACCTCCTTCGCCCTCTCCCACCAAATGTAATCTGCTTACGTCATGTTTTGAAGGTGAAACCAGCTGCTGTGCACGGTGCCTTTTCGGGATATGCTTTTCATGGAATTGGTGCGAGTTAGATTCTACTATGTGTTGTAGGGACCGTAGCCACTGTTGCCCTCATGATTATCCAATATGTGATACCAAAAACAATATGGGCCTCAAGGTTCGTGACGAGTTTTCGTGCTTTTCATTTATATTTACTCTCCTAAGTAATTTAGTTTTGCCATCAAATTTCATCCACTGCTAATACCAACTACTTAATTGGATGCAACACTAACACCACTATTCAATAAATGTTACATCAACAGTAGTAGGTATTAGCTGTTGAATGTTGAATGTTACACAATTTATAATCAATAAATGTTACACAGTTAACATTTAATAAATGTTGAATGGTAACTGTGTTGAAGTTAACATTAAATCTTTATATATTAGGTTTCACCATTCCTTCTTATCTAAGCATATTAGGTTTCCCGACATCGTCTTTCATCTGACCGCGACATTAGTTCATAACATACCATAAGCACTCTTCTCCAATGACAATTATCACCGTGACATTAACACGCATATACAAAGTAGCTAATCGTATACCATGTTTATTAGTTTTATTTATTTTAATCATTAGCATTGTCATGGATGTGAACAAAGTGGGAATTACATGATAAAATAAATTTTCTGTTAGTGAACATATTATGGATTTATGTTTTAAAGTATTATTTGTTTAAAAAACATGAAATATTATTATTTATTTTACATTGCGTATGTATTTTGTAGATATTATTAATGCAACAATGAAGTTAGTGATATTTTGTGGCGGTCCATCTGTGAAATATTGGTCCATGACATGTATGTTTTATTAGAATATGATTTGTGTTTAATTAGAATAGGCTTTATATTATTTATAAACCTTATCTGGCTTATGTCTGTATGGTTTATATTATTTCTTTATCTATATTTTTGGTACTCATTGTTTAGACATTAAGTTAATGATATTTACGTTTGGTACTCATTTTTTAGACATTAAGTTAATTTTTGTTATATTTAGTATGGATTTACACTAATAGGTCTATTTTTGTTGTTTAATTTTCAAATTATGACAAATACGAGGATAACGTGTCAATTGGATGCCTGAGTTTAGGACCCTATTTAGCTTTGAGCCCTATGTCGTCCCCACTACAAATGTACCACTAGTTGTTTGATTGATCGACGATTTATATTTTTGATTAGATTGAAAGTTTACTAATGTGTTCAAGTATTATTTTTATCATCATTTTGTTGGTAAAGTTGCAAATAATGATTTGGTTTATATAATATCTGGGATGGACTATTTGTATAGACGATTAGTTTTGGTTTATTAAACAGGAGATAGTCTTATAAATAGAGAAAACTCTGGATAGACTTATAAATAGAGGAAATTTTTCCCAAATTTTCTAAATCGTGTACACATTTATGTATTTTATAAAAAAATCTATGATTACAAGTCTTAGTTGATGTAGTTTTTTAGAAGTGTTCGTCGTGCCATATTTTATCATAAAAGGTTCGTACCACAGTGTATGTATGTATTTTAACTTATTTGTATTGAAATTAAATCGGGTTGATTGTTATTTTGTTGTCATCATTTTAACATAAAAGGTTCGTACCACGATGTATGTATGTATGTACATAAACACGGTGTCTGTCTGTATGTATACAAATAGGACCTATGGTCATATCAATGATGTATACGTTCAAAAATTTGCGTTGTGCCTTCAGGCACGGGCATACCCTAGTATATATATATATAAGCTAATGAAACCGACTAATCTGTGCCGAACTTCCGTAGCACCAGCTCTTAATAACTGAATAATATCCCTAACTCTTGGGTTAATTAATTACACATTAATTAATTTATTTATGTTATGTCACTCAACTATAATGCCCGGACACATTCACTTGACCCGTAACTAAATACTTATGAATTTATTTCCCAAAGTCCCTTTTTCAAGGTCATACCCCCTTTTGACTTTTAAATCACTTAATACCCATATCCTAAGGCTTTAGGTATTTTATTCAACATTATTTTTCATTAATTAACTCATTTATTCCAAATCTTAACACTTATAAATTTATTACCCAAATTCTGTAAATAAATTGGATAGCATTGTTAACTTTAATACTCTTTGTTGCCCATATTCCAATACCATATGAAAGATCCACTAATAAAATTTTCTACCAAATAAGTCCCTTTAGAAACTTCTAAAAATTTTAGGCTAACCACATAAAAAGGGTGGCACTGTCAGTAATTTTGACCCATCAATCGATCGGTGCCCTTTGATCGATCGATCGTCTGGTAAATTGAGCCCTTCTTCTTCGCGGCTTAGGTTTCTGCGATTGCTAACTTCACGAGCTTTTAAACTCTTCTCATCATTCAACCCAAATACAGTAAGCATGTGATATACATCCAATGTGAGTTCAAATCACAATCTAACTCTTCAATCATCATTAATCTTCATCGAAAGTCAAAATCTCCAAAAATGGGTTTTCACGATTTTCGTTCGTCATTTTCTAAGATTTGATCGCATAATCCTAATTAAAAAACCTTGATTTGCTGATCTATGAATATAAGTCAAATTCCCACACTTTTGAGTCCTAATACAACATCAATTGAACCTAAAATCGGCCTAAATTGCCCAATTCCTAAACACCCATTTTTTATGCGATAACTCACCCAAAAATGAATTTAATTTACACCCACTATGATATGAATGATTATCATAGATTTACATTGAAACAAATTAACCACTTGCCGATGTTTATTCGTAGTGTCTGATTCCTTTGACGAAGATGATGAATTTGACACAAGCAACTAAATCCCTCTTTAAATTGCCTCCCCAAAGCTCCTCAATTTCTCCCTCTTTTCTCCTCTACAAAACTAGGGTTTTTTATTTAAATTGTGTCTGCCACATACTCGTTATTCTAGGTTTTATTATACAAATCCCGAAATTAAGCTTATGGGCCAAATTAAAATGGCCCAAACACACCCGTGTGAGACCGGTTATGCCTAAAAATGTCTCGAGACCCAATTTCTGCCCCTAGGTACTTTTTTCTGACTATCTCAACTCATTTAGAATCAACCGTGCACTCCGAATTATCATCCGAGTTAATATATATAAAATCCTCCAATTTCGACCTCAAAAAACAACACATGTGAAATCTAAAAAAATAGCCCAAATTAATTAAATCTCAATTCACCAAATTAAATCAATTCTCCAATTTAAATAAATTCTCCATATCATCAATTTAAATTCTCCAAATTAAACAATTTCCCAAATTAAATAAATTTCTATTTCACCAAAATAATTAAACTCCCTGCCTCAGAATTATGAGGTGTTACACATATTTTACATAAATTATATTCTCGGATGTTTGACTTTAAAATCGAGGCTTTTTATAAGGAATTCAAAAGGAATTTTTTTTGGTCTCGTTTTAACCAGCTTCAAACGAGATATCCCTATCTTGGTGAAAAAGATTTATCGTTTGAAGCTTGTGAGATGATTATTCTAATGAGAAAAGTGTTTCGTTAGAACGAAACATGATGACGTTCGAATGAAAGTATTATTTTTAGTCAAACGAAGTCCTAATTTATTTCAAATGTCCACTGCCACCTCAGAATTCGTGTTTTTTCTATAAAACTTATTTTGTTCAAAATTTCACAAGAGTTTTTGGCAAAAATGACTTTCCAATACCTGTTCCAAAAGTGTTATTAATTTTTTTTTCCAAAACATGATTTCATTTTCCAAATCATACATCCCATGATTTGTGCGTTTATGAATCCCTAATTTCCATACACCTTGCATAAACCCTTATAGAGTCCATCTCTAGTCATGAATTATGGAACCGTGGTTACAAGCTGAAGAAAAAGAAGGTTGATCAATGGATACTAAGGGAAGACTGCTTCCTATGGAAGACACTGAACTTGGATGTATTCTGTAAAAGAATTAAGGACTCTACACGGTATACTCAGCCGTTCTAAGTAGTCTGTAACTCGATTGTGTATGTCAAATTCTTTAAAGGGTTGAATAAAAGGTTTTTCCCTTTTAGGAATTTCCCTACTTCTTCGGGCTTTTACCTGCTTAGTTTTGTTTATTTAATTGGGATCCATCTATGCATGCACACTAAATGAATTAAAAGATAAAATTTGGTAAAATTGAATGTATGCATGGTTGGCCTAATAACCGAACCATTCCATAGAATCCCCACTTTCTCAAATTAGTATCGAAGCTGGTTACACTAAGTTTTTGTGTAATCCTTTAAAAATTTGGATTTCATGGATAATTTGTAAAATAAGATGTCTGTGTTCGATGGATCAAATTATTCTTACTGAAAAGATGAGATGAGGTTTGCTTTAAAATCTACCGATGAAAGAGTATAGCTTGTATGTGAAAGAGGGTAGTCACCACCCACTGTGACGAATGACAATGTCTAAAGTTTTAAACCTGTCACAGCTTGGATGGAGGATGAATTTAAATGGATCAATTTTAACTCACATGACTTAAGTGTTAATTCTGGAGCCGTAACCCTTGACGAGTTCCATCGCATCATGACGTGCACCACGTCGAAAGGAACTTAGGATACTGCCCAATTAACTCATGATGATGTGAAAGTTTCTAAGCTACAAAATCTCACCACACAATTTGAGACTATTACTATGATAAAGTCTGAGTCATTTGATGAATACTATTATCTGTTATCGTAACTCTAGTTTTAATTTAGGTGAGAAAATTCCTAAAACACGTGTTTAGTGAGGATGCGTGATAGCAATAAGGGTGATTTCAAACAAAAATTACAATACTAATTTTAAATGCAAAAGCGAATTTTAAATTGATTTTATCTTTTTTATCTATGTGTGATAAAATAGATAAATCAAACCTCATAAATATGACAAGGCCAAGTTTCAGAAAAAAACCCTTTTGGTAAAAATCTTGATTTCACTATATAATGTAAAGCACAACTTACAAATTACATAGAGAAATCTGCAATGGATTTCCCGCAGAAAATCCCCATAGACCGCAGCCTAAAATCAATAATGATTCCCTTGAGAACCATAATGGACCGCAACCCTCCGTCAGCCTCAGCCTTTGTCTTTGTCTTCAGAAGTCAATCCTCGCAGGTATCAAAAGTCAGCAATGGAGATCCTCTCCACCACGGTATATACAAATATACAAAAATTTCTACGGTTCTAAACTAATTCACAAGAACATTATCGTTATATGTTTTTCTTGTGAATTAAAACTCAGTTTTTCAACACAGAACTTGAAGTAATTTTGCAACAGATATGCAGAAACGTACTTGGCAAAATTCTTCAATATTTTGTCAACGAAATAGATATTTATAAAAACTTTAAGTCGGTGGGTCATTTAAACGAAAAATAAATGTCGTTTAAATGACTTCTCATGTCATTTGAACGATATACATATATCGTTTGAACGATCATAAAAATAACTTAAGTAAAACCAATCTAGTAGCATGTCGTTTGATCCGAAATCGATCCAAACTAAAAACGACGATCTAACAACCTTGACTTGTCGTTTAAACGACATGGGGATTTCATTTGAATGACATAATTTTTCAAAACTCCTACAGTATCTCAGAAAACATAATTTTGAAAATAAAAAATTCCTATTCATCTTTAAATAAAAATAAACATCCCAAATATAATCCTATGAATGAATTTAAACTCTAAATCGTTTTATACCTTTTGAAATATCGGGAAGTCTTCAAACTTGGAGTTTTTTGAATTTGGTTCGTCTTAACGGTGCGTGACGATTTGTAATAGGATACGCGATACTACCTTAAAACTATGCTATGAACAATGTAGCAAAACATGTTCTTAGAAATCTCCCCCTTTGGCTATTACAGTACAAAAAAAACAAATAGAGCGAACACCAAATTCAAATCAAAATCTCATATTACAAAGATACTAACACCCTTCCCAACCCTAGAACGGATTGGTATAAGTCGTATTGTCTTCAAAATCCATATTCTTATTCCCATAATATTCTTGATCCATGACAATGTTTGAGAAACCTACACACATGAAACAAGAAACATATACCCTCGTGGCGCTTTGATTTTGAAACAAAATATAATTCATCAATAAATACTCCCCCATAATTCAAACTCATCAAAAACTCCATTTTAATTTTCTCTCCCCCTTTGTTTCTATCCGAAATAGACAAATGGACAAAGAAGTAGAACCAATAAACATTTAGTGCAAAGCATCACGATGAATAAAAGATATCATCATAAAAGATGTAAATCAAGCATGTGTAATGAGCATTTCAAAGGCAAACACAACTAACTATTTTTGAAAATTTTCAATTTTTCAAAATAGATGCAAATTTCACAAATATAACATGCAATACCATATATGATATATGCACAATATATAAAAAAAAATCCGGCACACATATATAAGTATAAACTACCACAAAACACGACACAAAATATATAAGCTTTACACACTAGCATAGTATCGATGTGTCCAAACTTGTGGAAGTGAATTAATGGGCGTGGACTAGAAACACAAGAATTATAATCCAAACACTCAAATACGTTCAAGAAGTTCTAATTGACCGCAAAACATTATGAAACTAAGCTTTAGCCTCAATTGACAATTAAAGTTGAACTTACTGAACAAAACAAGCACAATTCACACAAGCCTTGATGACTCTACAAATCAATAGCATCATGACAAAATAAGATTAACTAGG
The DNA here is from genome assembly GCA_949130495.1 of Sambucus nigra. Taxonomy (NCBI): domain Eukaryota; kingdom Viridiplantae; phylum Streptophyta; class Magnoliopsida; order Dipsacales; family Adoxaceae; genus Sambucus; species Sambucus nigra. Next base: position 424,308,471 of record OX422217.1, read on the forward strand.
ATAATTGTGATTGTTCAAACCTATTGATATTTTTATCTAAATTCTTTCAAAGTATAATTATTTTCTTTTCTTTTGAATGAATATATCAGACTAAACTAATTTGGACCTATTTGGCATATTATTCTTTTCATTGCCTTATTTTTTTTCATTTGGGCCCTTTTCAAACAGTGGCTTTCACGACAAGGTTATAATTTTCTCGCAGCCCTTTCCCTGCACATTCTTGTTTTTTCAATTCTAAACAAATCATTACGGGCAACGTTTCTTGCATGCGCAAATCCTCCATAGTCAAATACACACGTAGATGGAAAAATTGATAGGAGAACATCTCACCAAGCTCAAATGTACATCATGAAGTCAAGATACAATAAGTTCGTGCATGTGTGTGTGGAGGCATGAACAAAGTCGAATCCATAAAGCAAGTAAATTTTGAAACAACTCCATAAACATAGTTAGGATCAATCTAAGCATCTAAAGTCATAACCAAATGTCCTAGCCACATGAAAATTGCTTAGTGAATTAGATTCAAACACACTAATATGCCACACTAAATGTATAAAATTAAAATACACAAAGAACCAAAAATCTTTTTTAATTTTTTAAAAATATATAAAACCAAAAATCATTTTGTATTTTTTTCACTATGACTCAATAAAAGAAAAATATGATTAAATAAGTACACATGTCATAACACTAGCAAACATATATCATGAAGCATAACTAGCATATGTAAAACAAAACCATGCAAGCAATCAACGATATGAAATATCATGTGACACATCATGTTCACGCATGTGAGAATCTTTGCGTCTCCAAAATAGATTTCCTAACCCAAATCGATGCATACCTAACTCGAGGGGTTATGGGGACTGATGGGACACTATCCTTAAATTTTCTAGGACCTCTTCCAAGATCAAAACAAAACTACTTAAGGTGATATTTCCTACCACAATGTGAACATGTGTAAACGGGAGGAATTACCTATGTGTTGATCTTTTCTATTGTCCTTGATTTTGGTTGACCCTTTAAAACAAACTATGGTCTTAGCTTTAACACTCGAAGAATGAGAACAAGACGAGTCATTACCATCACTATTAACACTATTCTGGTCTTTTAAGTTATATTTCAACTTCAAAATTTTATACTCAAGCAAAGAATTAGACTCTTCCAATTATAGGGAGTCCTTCTTAATATTTTCAATTAATACTAGAAGGTTATCTCGCTCTCCCTTAATGATAGAAAACTTATCTCTAAGAGTCTTCTCATGTACTTTAGAATTATTAATCAAAAATATTTTTATCCTCTTTTGCACAAACACAAACAGTGGAAATTTTCAACTCCTCTAATTATTTTTCCAACACAATGAATCTATCATCAATCTCCTTTTTGGCCATTTTTAAAGATTTAAAGTCATTATAAAAAGCCCCAAACTTCTCATGAATGATGATTTTGAACCGTTTGCAAAAGTTCTAAAATATTTTTAAAATGATTTTTAAGAAATTCAATTCTTTCGGCAAACTTCAAATTCAAATGAGAATCCATAGAGATACGCAAAAAAAAAGACAAGAGAGATGAAAAATAACAACCCAAAAAGCAGGAAAATAAAATCAAATACAATAACTTAGTGTAATTTGCTCTGATACCAATTTGAGAATGCATGATATCGATAAGGGTGATTTTAGCCAAAAATTCCAATACTAATTTTAAATGCGGAAGCGAATTTTAAATTGATTTTATCCGTTTATCTTAAACATGCATCTATGTGTGATAAAACAGATAAATCAAACCACGCAAATATGACAAGGTCAAGTTTAAGGAAAAAACCTTTTGGGTAAAAACCTTTATTTCACTATATAACGTAAATCGCAACTTACAAATTACATAGAGAAATCTGCAATGAATTTCTCACAGAAAATTCATATAGACCGCCCCCTAAAATCAATAATGATTTTCTCAAGAACCACAATGGACCGCGACACTCCGTCAGCCTCAGCCTTTGTCTTGACCAATGAATCCCTACAGGTATGACAAGTTAGCAATTGAGATTCTCTCCACCAAGGTGTGTGCAAAGATATAAAACTTTCTAGGGTTCTAAACTAATTCACATGAACAATATTGCAATTTTTTTTTTGAGAATTAAAACAGTATTTTTTTACCACAAAACTTGAAGAAATTTTGCAGCAGATATGCAGAAATGTACCTGGCAAATTTTTTTAACATTCTATCAACTAAAAAGACATTTATAAAAACTTTAAGTCGGCGAGTCGTTCGAACGAGATAAGAAGGTCGTTTGAACGACAAAGAGATGTCGTTTGAATGATATATATATATATATATATATATAGTCTGAACGATCACAAAAATGACTTAAGTAAAACTAATCTAGTAGCATGTCGTTTGATCCAAAATCGATCCAAACTAAAAACGATGATCTAACGACCTTGACATGCCGTTTGAATGACAATAATGAAAAAAATTATTTTTCAAAACTCCACCTACAGTATCTCAGAAAACATATTTTCGAAAATTAAAAAAATGTTCGTCTTTTAATAAAAATAAACATCCCAAATATAATTCCATGAATTAATTTAAACTCTAAATCATTTTATACCTTTTGGGATGTCGAGAAGTCTTCAAACATGGAGATTCTTGAATTCGGTTTGTCTTGATGGTGCGTGACGATTTGTAAATGGATACGCAAAACTACCCTAAAGCTTTGCAAAACATATTTTTATAGTTAAAAGGATTTGAGATCACTTCTGGACATTTTATTCCTAAGCTTACCGTGCTTAATTCCTTGGGGATATTGGATACACTTAGGTTAGATGAACTTGTAGGAGACACTTAAGAAATCGATATGTTTCCCAAAATTGTTAAACCTGATGAAAAGGGAATTGCGTTAAAACTTCAATCTAAAAGGGAAATGTCGTATGACTCCATGTATGATTTTAATTTGATGACTTAGCCCTTTTTACAAAAAAAATCAGAAAAATTCACAAACTTAGAAAAGAAAATACTTCTAAAGAAAATAAAAGTTTTGAGAAAGATTAAAAATATAAATCAAGTAAGAATTTGAAAAAGAAAAAAAAGAGTACCTAAAGAAATATGAAGGGCCACAAAGTTTACGAGTGTGCTACGCAATTAAAGAGACAAGGAAAAAGCAAAACTGCCTTTAAGGCCATGCTTAGCGTGAGCGATGTCTAGTTAGTAAATTTCGGGGATGAACCATTTCATGGACATAACTTCACCGCATTCATGGCTAGCCAAATTAGTACATCTAGTGCACCTCACATTGACGAGGAAGCTACTAAACATGATGACTTGATATTGAGTCTAGTCATTCCGAAGAGAGTGAGGGAGATGTTTTGAGTGAGAGCGAGGGCGACCTTCAACATGCTTATGCTGAGCTTTACGTTGAATCTTTTAAAATGAAAAACAAAACAAAGGTTCAGCGCTTAGAGTTTTATCTTTGGAGAAGGAGGAGTTTCTTAGGGAGAGATAGTCATTTTAGTTGAGAGGGAAAATGTTGACTTAACCAAGAAAGTGTCTAGTCTTATGAGAGATCCTCACGCATTCGCGGAGACTCTTGAGAAACTTTAAGACCTTGTATTCCAACTCGAGAAAGATCTAAAATGTGCTCGGGAGGTCAAGGTTACTATATAGGATACATCGAAGAAGGTTGAAAAGATGTTCCTCGATCCCACTTTAGGTTTTAGGGAGAGGCAAGGAATATGTTATGATGGTGTATCCATTTCCCATACCACACCAGAAATGGTACCTAAATTTGTGGTAGATCCTTATGGGCCTTGACCTAAATCATAAAAGAGAGTTCAACCTATGAAAGAGAACCAAGGTAGACATATATGATTTTATGTTTGCACTTTTTATTAACGGAGAGGTCACCTTAAAGAGCTTTCTATAAATGAGGAAGAACTCAATGTAAACATACTCCCACGCACCGCTATAGTGACTTTGCTAGTCTTAGAGATCAAGCAGAGTTCCTAGTCGCAACTTCACAAATCTTAATGGAAGAATTTCAATTGAATTTTTTTTCCATTTGAAGACGTTTCTAATGCCCTGACTAGATCCAATAACGATAAGGGCAAACAAAATATTACCTCCATTTGGGTGCCTAAGCAAGACGATAAAGCTCTTGTTGTTTACGTTGCTCTCAAGGTTCAAAATACTTTCCAATGGTATTTTGATAGTGGATGCTCTAGGCACATTTTATCTTCTATTAAATTAGGTGTGCATATTAAGATGTGGTCCAAATTTAATTCAGCAAACCAAGCATGCTAAAAATATGAATAAGTAAGGAAAAATCCCTAAAAGGGGAAAAACCTTTAATCAACATGATATAAGATTTGATAGACACTGTCGACTTACAAACTACTTAGAACAACTAAGTATGATGCACAGTTCTTCAAATCTTCAATAGTAATGGCATGTCTAGCACCGCCCACAAGAAGAAATCGTCCCCAAGTATCCACCAATCAGCCTCCTTTTTTAACAGTAGATCCTTTGCTCCATAAATAAGCAGTTAAGATTAATCTCTCCAAGAGTGTTTGAACTAGAAATGTTCTTCTTGATTTGATGAAGTAATCTTTATGTTTCCAAGGGGTTTGGAATAGCATTGGAAGCGTTTGCTCACAAATAGAATTCAAAAAGAGTATGAAAACCTTTCAAAAAGAGTTATTGGAGACTCTAATCCTGCATATCTATTTATAAAGAAAATAGTTACAAAAGGATAAATAGTAGAGATTTGGATCAACTTTAATATTAAAAATAAAATCTCGCACGTTTGCTCGAACGAAAGGTATCCATTTTTGTTCGATCAGGTATCTAATAACATATTGAACGAGATTCCGTGCTGAATAAAAAAGCACCTCGTTTGATCTTTGGAAGGCTCGAGATTCCTGAGCTTGACTAAAGGCATCGATCCATATTTCGTTCAAACCAAGAGAACTCATCATAACAACATAGGATAGCTCGTTTAAATGACAAGTCATTCTGGTTCTAACGAGTTGGCGAGTTTTTTTTATTTTTTTTAAAAATATTTTGAAAAACAAACTCTAAAAACTTCTAAAACCCCTGGAATTTTTTGTTTTACCAAATGTATCCATAACTTCTTCTAAATGTTGTTGAGACGTACAATTCTTCAATCTTCCAAAACTCTTCAATTTAGTCTTTAAATCCATAGAAGTCATGAAGGTGCAGTGTATGTGTAACGGGATACGCCAAAATAAAAATAAATTAAGCAATTATAAAAATTGTTCTTATAAATCTCCCCCTTTGGCTATTCCGGTGCAAAACACAAACCGAAGCCAAATTGAATCCTAAATAATAATACAATAAATTCCCTCCCAAATTAAGAAATGGAAATTGTAACACCCCGCCCGTCCGGGGAGAGCGGAGCGACACTATCGATAAAAATAACCAAATCCGCAAATAGAAAGGTATAGAGCATCTAAAATAATCCCACAATAAAATCCACTAATCTCAATACTCAAATTCAAATACAACAATTGTCTCTCGAAACAATTCAACTATTTATCTCGAAAGAATATAAATCACCAAATGCTCTATACAACAAAAAGAAATACAAATCTTCTCTCTTGAATATTTTTCCCAAAATATCCAAGCGAAAAATCAATCTCCAATTAATCCATTGCGCCCAAAACCGCGCTAGCCTTCCACTAAAAGAAAATATGGAGAAGTACACAATACGACAAGAAAGATGCTCAATAAATATATTAACGATGAATAAAGCGTAGCAACACGAGTACGAATATTCAAATCAAATGCAAATCTCAAAGTATTTATCAATAAATTTCTCAACAATACATTAACCGGGTCACCAGGCCTCACCCCATCCGCATATGCTTTATTAAGACATAGCCCGGAAAGCAGGAATTTTGGCGAGTGCCCAACATCCGTGCCATATTAAAATCTCATGACAACATTCTCGACAACAATATAATAATGCCACATGAATCAAAATAATTCAACAATTATTTCTCCAGATTTAAAAGAATTTAACAATTCAAATATGAGTTCAATAATCGCAAGAATTCAAAGGGAATAACTCTCGAGAGATTTAAAGAGCATATTATGTAAAATCCCATACCTTAAAATCATCACATGAATCATCACATAAAAATTAGCCTCAAAATCTGATCGCACCATCACTTCCTCTCACGAAAATAATCAAATCACGTTCTAGCCCCAACACGAGATAACCCCAAATAGTCCTATTTTAAAAACTCATAAAAATTAGCTCCAAAAATTATTCAAATCGCCAATCCGACTTCAGATTTGGATTCTACACGAAAAATTGAGTCAGGTATGTGTTTTAGTTTTTCTTAAATCTCATTCGAATGGACTAAAAAAGAAGATCTAAGCATTCCAAATTACCGCTTCTCATTACACTCGTTTTTGCCCCTTTGGATTTCGTTTTTGGCCTCTCCTTTTCATATCCCTTGCCTTATAATCACCCATAACATTCCTTATATAACCCCTCTCTCAAACCCTAGCTTGGAGACTAAGTTAATGCATATTACTATATTGCCCTTTAATTCAATATTATCAACTTTACATATTTAAACCATTACAAAATATCTAAAAGCCATTTAAATTTAAATGTTTGATTCAATTTCAAATCAAAATAACTTATTTTATCTTCGATTAATAAAATAATAATATTACTGAAATTTTGTATAATATTCATAAATAACCCTCCGAATAATGGGGTATTACAGAAATGCGTACTTGTATAAGTCTTCCAGTGAAAATTTTCTTCCCTTTGGTTAGTTTTGTCTTAAATTTGTGCAGGTCCAAGTAATCATCATCTAGGTAGAACGTCCTACACACACGAGACAAATAAAATATCTTGACGCATACGGGTTTTAAAAGATAAATAAAACTCCAACTTAATTTGTTCTCCCCCTTTTTTGTTCGTAATAGACAAAGGAGTAGAAACTAATCATGAAAAATAATCATCACATGAAGAGGTAAGATATCATTACAAAAATAATCATTAACGCATATGTAATGATAATCTTAAAAGCATAATGAGAACTAAATTCGGAGAACATATGCCTCTATTTTTGAAAACTTTCAAAATTTTCAAGTATAAATTTTAAAGAGTACATATAGGTACAAAACACATTGTCTCCATGGAATAACACTAAAATATCCGAATTGTGAAACATAAAGTAATTGTGCGAACATTTTTCATAGGCAAATCAATATAAACAATTATAACATAGGTGCAAGAAGTCATGAGACACTTCTAAAGAAAGAACTTAACGTCCACCTTAGGTTTAAAAAAATAGTGAACTCATATGAAATTGACTTAACTTAATCAATATGCCATGAACCTAAATGATTCTCACAACAATAGCACCAAACTATTTAATATTTTTCAAGAAAGTTCGTTCTGCAAACCCATTGAGCTTCTACTTTACAACTCTCCCAAAATCTCTCATATATAAGAATTTACTCTTAAATACTTTGAAGAAATCATAACCTTATAGGTAGCGAAGCATCAATGAATTTGAATTAAATGTCCTAGCACTTTTGTTTCTGTGTGCCGCTCATCTTTTCAGGCTCTTTTATGAACATGGTGGCGTTTAACGCAATGAATATTTTGATCTTTCGTAGCCCCTTTCCATTTCTTAACATATTACAATATTTTGTGAAAAAAATTAAATACTAGAAATGGTTCTTACATGTACAACTTATCTCTTTTCACGTTTGGTTCATTATGAAGGAGAATTGATATGAGAACATCTTATTCGATAAAGCACAATATTCATAAAGCTCGTGCACGTGTACAACAAAGGTGACAAGGAGTTTAACATGTATAAAGTAGTTATCAATTATCAATGTAATGATATTCACACATTATAAAGCACAATATTAAAACAAAGTCATGTCTCAAAACACAATGAAGAATTCACGTGAATGGATGGAATGTTGGGGTGATCCGAAAATCTTAAATTTTCATCCATATATGGTGAAAAATTAAAATACAAAACTTTTTTATTTATTTTCAAAAATTTTATCAACATAAAAATCTTTTTCACTTTTTCAATCTTTTTCATAAACACCAAAAATCGTTTTGAATTTTTCAAAGTTTTTTCATAGAAATGAAACTCTTTTTGGATTTTTCTAAATATATCGAAAGGAAAGATATATAAATACAATCTAACAATAGGAATATAAGATATGAACATGATAAGCATCCTATACTACAAATAAGTCTCGACCTCAATCATTAGGCCTAGAGGAGTTCTCAAAAGGAGAAAACATCCTATGAAATTCATCCATCAAACATTTTGAAGTCTCGACTAAACTCAACTTGCTCTCTAAAACTAGCAAAATGTCTATGACGTTGTGAGGGAGCATGTGAAGTAATATGCGTGGGAGTGTGTGCGAGAAAACACATATGAGAAACTCTCCTTAGCTTAAAACAAAACTCCCTAAGGTGACCTCTTCATTTATATTAGTGACAAACATACACGAGCTTGGGTCCTCCTTATAGAAAATGTCTCTAACGAGATATCCTAGGTGGGTTAGGTCACCTTGAGGGGTTAGGTTGAGGCCGATAAGGATCCATCACAAACTAAGGAATCGGATCGGGTGTGACATGGGAAGTGGATGCACCGTCATAACCTATTCCTTACCTCTCAATGTTACCTAACATGGGACTGAGGAGCATCTTTCCAACCATATTAGATGTATCCTCTAAAGTGACCTTGACATCCCGAGCATATTCAAGATCAATCTCAAGTTAGGAGAAATGGGATTTAAGTTTCGCACGAGTCTCTAATGAGTATTGAAGATCTCTCATAAGACTAGCCATGGTGTTGGTCAAATCGGTCTTCTCCTCATCGATAACAATCATTTTCTCACATAAAAAACGTTCACATTATCGAGTTGACTTACCGACGCCTCACACTCTCTCCAAACATTCACCTCTTTCTCTAAATCACACACCTTAATAAACAAATTTTTATTAAGCTTTTTTGTTTTTAAGGTCTTGGTGTAAAGATCACTAAAGGATTTTTGGAGTCCACCTTCTCCCTCACTTAAATTTTCTGCCTCACTCTCACTCTTTCCTGAATGAATCAAAAAATCATCAAGGCTCTCACATTTAAAAATGTCCTCATCGGCGTGGGACAAACTAGAAGTACTAACGTGACTGGAAATGAACTCAATAAAAGGTTCATGCTGTGATTTATTCCCGAAATTCACCAACTCAACGCCACTATTGCTAAGAGTGGCCTTATGTGGAACTTTATTGCCTTGTCTTTTTAGCCTAGTGGGACACTCATGTGCGTTGTGCCATTTTACGTCACATGCATAGCATCTAACTTCATATTTCTCATAAACATTCTTTCCCTCATTCTCATTTTTATTTTTCCAAAAAATCTTTTCTTTGGAAGAATTTACCTTATTAAATTTGAGATTTTTTTTGAATTTTTTTGCGAAAAGGGATAAATCATCCATCTTAAAATCAAATTCAAACTCAAAATCCCAGCCTTACTCTTTCTTCTTTTTAGAACGAGATATTAGAGCAATCCCTATTTCCTTTTTCTTAACAATTTTGGGAAACACGTCGATCTCATTAGTCTGAAGGTTTCCAATGAGTTCTTTTAACCTAAGTGTATTTAATAAACCCAAAGAATTAAGCACATTAACATTAGGAATGAAATGGGTTGGAAGTGATCTGAAAATCTTCTTAACTACACTCATTTCAAGAATTTTCTCATCTAAATTAAAACTAAAGTTTATGATGTCAGATAATCGTGCATAAAATTCATCAAAAATTTCAGACTCTATCGTGGTAATAGTCTCAAATTTTGTGGTGAGGTTATATAGCTTTTAATCTTTCACAATATTGGTAACCTCGTCAGTGAACTGGAGTATATCCCTAGCTTTTTTAGACATGATGCATGTCATGATACATCAGAACTCGTCAGGGGTGACGACTCCAGAGATGGCACTCAAACCGTGTGAGTTAAAATTTCTCCATCTAAAATCAACCTATGTCAATGGAGAGACATGCTTTAGACTTTCGATATTATCTTTAGTCACTATGGATGGTGTCAACCCAATTTCACAGACAATCTAAACGTGTTCATCTACTATTTTAATGCAGACATCACCTTGCTTTTTAGTAAGAAAAGGTTGACCCATTAAAAATTGGCATCCTATTATACAAATTGTCCATAAAATCCAAAAATTTTAACGGGTGACACAAAAACTTAGCGTAACCAACTCCGAAAGAGTCCCACTTACTAAGAATATAGGGATTTTATGGAATGATTCATATATTAGTCAACCACACAAATTCAATTTTACCAAATTTAGTTTTGATTAAATTAAGTGTGTATATAAAAATGTGGTCCAAATTTAGTTCGCAAACCATGCATGCCAAAAACACGAAGAAGTAAAGAAAGATATCTAAAAGGGCAAAACCTTTATTCAACACTATACAAGAGTTGATAGACACATTTGAGTTACGAACGACTTAGAAGAAATATGTATGATGCATGGTTCTTCAAATCTCCTACAACAACGGTGCAATCCAGCACAACCCACAAGATGAAATCTTTCCTCAGTATCCACCAATCAACCTTCTTCTTTAGCAGTAGCGCATTTGCTCCACAAATGAGCAGTATAGATTACTCTCTACAAATGTGTTTGAACTAAAACAATTCTTCTTGATTTGATAAAGTGATTATTAAGTTTCCAAGGGGTTTAAAATAATATTGGAAGAGTTTGATCACAAATAGAACTCAAAAAGGGTGTGAAAATATTTTAAAAAGAGTTCTTGGTGACTATAGTCCCGCATCTCTAGTTATAAGCAAAGTAGTTGGAAAAGGATAGATACCAGATATTTGGATAAGATTTAATATAAAAATAAAATCTAGCTCATTCGTTCGAACGACATGTGCCACGTGAGAACGACACACCCATTATCGTTCAATCAGGTATCTAACGACATATTGAATGAGATTTTAGAGCTGAATGAAAAAGCACCTCGTTCGATCGTTGGAAGGCTCGTTTTAATGACCTACCTATACTCGTTCTAACGACTTTTAACGAGGTTTCTAATGAGATTACAGAGCTTGCCTAATGGGAGCTTGCCTAATGGTGTCTTCCAGATTTCATTCGAACCAAGAGAACTCGTTCTAACGTATACGTAGCTCATTCGAATGACAAGCCATTCTCGTTCTAACGAGTTGGTGAGTTTTTAAAACTTTTTCTTAAAAATATTTTGAAACATAAACTCTGAATAATTCTAAAACCCCTTGAAAAATAAATATTGACCAAATGCATCCATAACTTCTTTTAATGTTGTTGAGACGTATAATTCTTTAATCTTCCAAATGTCTTAAACTTTGTCTATCAAACCGTAGAAGTCATGAAGGTGTACTGTATGTGTAACGGGATATTCCAAAATACAAATAAATTGAGAACTTATGAAACTTATTCTTACACTTGGTCACACTTAAATGTATCATCAAATACGTGAGTGTCACTCTTTCATATGGTATTTGGTATTCTTTTGATATTGATGACCTCCACCTATTTGGATGCCGATTGGTCCGAGGATGTTGATGGTTATAGGAGCACCTCGGATGGGTGTTTTTACTTTGAGAGTTCTCTTGTCTCGTGGTTGAGAAAAAAAAACTCCATATCTATGTCCACGATGGAGGCTGAGTATATAGCAACCAAGAGTTATTGCACGCAAATCTTATGGATGAAGCAAATGTTAGAAGATCATGAGATTTCATAAGGCAAAAATACTATTTCTTATGATAATACGAGCGCAATCCATATATCCCATTATTAGGTCCAACATTCTCGCACAAAGAACATTTGGATATGTGAGCATTTTATATGTGATCTTATTGAGGAGAAGGTCATGTCCTTGAGCTTTATGTACCCCATACTTAAATTAGCCAATATTTTTTTGAAACCTTTAGATGCACTTACATTGAGGATCTTAGGAAGTTTTTGCGTATTTGCTCCGTTGACTGAGTTCAGATACTTTATCTGGTGTAGGATGTTTATCATGTTTATATCTTATATTCCTATTGCTAGATTGTATCATCATTGTATTTATATATTTTCCTTTTGATATATTTTAAAAAATTCCAAAAAGAGTTTTCTTTTTATGATTTTTTTTAAATCAAAAGGATTTTTGATTTTGAAGAAAAAGTTTGAAAAGGTGAAAAAGATTTTATTTTGATAAAGTTTTTGAAAAGCATAACAAGATTTTTGTATTTTCAATTTTTCACCATATATGGATGAATATTTAAGATATTTGGATCATCCCTACATTCCATCCATTCACGTGACTTTTTCATAGTGCTATGAGATATGACTTTGTTTCGTTAGTGTGCTTAATAATGTGTGGATATCATTACGTTGATCATTGATGACTACTTTTTACATGATTGACTCTTTGCCACCTTTGTTGCACATATGCATAAACTTTATGAATATTGTGCTTACTTGTCATGTGTTGAGTACGATGTTCTCATCTTAATTCTGCTTATTAGCGAACTAAATGTAAAAAGAGATAAGTTGTGCTTGTAAGAACCATTTCTTAGATTCCGTTTCCTGAAAAATATTATTATGTGCTAAGTAATGGAAAGGGGCTATGAAAGAGCAAACTCCTTTTTGCGTTAAAAGCCACCATTTGCATAAAAGAGATTAAAAAGATTAACGACACACAAAAATAGAAGTGCTAAGGTCATTTAGTCTATATTCATTGATGCTTCGCTACACATGAGCATTATAATATTTTCAAAAACATTTGAGAGTGAATTTTTATATATGTGAGATGTTGAGAGAGTTATAAAGTAGAATATCAATGGGTTTGCCCAATAGACTTTTCTGAAAAATATTAAATAGTTTTGCATTATTGATTTAAGAATCATTAAAATTCATGGCATATTGTATAAGTCGAGACAATTTCATTTGAGTTCACAATTTTACACCTAGGGTTGAAATTGAGTTATTTCTTTAGAAGTATCTCACGACTTCTTGTACCTATGTTATGAATATTTATGTTGATTTGTCTATGGAAAATGTTCACACAATTACATTCCGTTTTCACGGTTTGAATATTTTATGTTATTCCACAGTAACTGTGCATTTTTTGTACATATATGTTCTTTTCATACTTATATTTGAAAATTGTTGAAAAAAGTTTCAAAAATAGTCGATATGCCTTTTGAGATTATCATTACAAGTGCATTATTGATTATCTTTGTGATTATATCCTTGCTTCTTAATGTGATGCTTATTATTTATGACTAGTTTATACTCATTTGTCTATTACGGACAAAACTGGGGAGAAAAAATTGAGGGTGAGTTTTATTTTGACTTAAAACTCATACGCGTCACAGTATTTCTCTGTTTCACGTGTTTAAGTCTCTTTTGCTTTATTGATGATTTCATGGACTACACAAGATGAAGACAAAGTTGACCAAGGGGAGAATAAGTCCAGCTGAAGACAAGTATCAGACGTCGTATCATTTATGGGGTTGAGAGGACATTATGATTCATTAACTTAGTGTGATTTATTGTAATTAGATTTTCGATTTTGTTTTGTACCTAAATAGCCAAAGGGAGAGATTTGTAAGGGAAAGATTTCATAAGTTCTCATAGCTTAGGCTTTTAGAAAGTTTTGTCATATACTATACAAATTGGTATCTTAAACTGAACATCCACATTATCTCCAAGTTCATTCGAAGATTCGTTACTGACCGCGCACCGTTTATGGAATCGTCACCAACACTTTATAGAGGTATAAAACTTATGGTTTTCATGTCTTATATAAATTAGATTTTGGGATGTTTGACTTTGAAATCGAGGATTTTTATAAAAGGATATAAAAAAGAAAAAGTCTTTTTGGTCTCATTCAAAAGAGATTAGATCTCATTCGAATTATAAATTTGGTTTTGTTTGAACTAACTTCAAATGACCTTCAAACGAGGTATCCCTTTCTTGGCAGAGATTTATCATTTGCAGCTCGTAAGAAGGCTGTTCGAACAAGAAAAGGGTTTTATTAGAACAAGACATGATGCCATTTGAATGAAAGTATTTTTTTCGTTTAAACGGCTCCGGAGTCCTAATTTCATTTGAATGACCCCGTCTCCTCGAAATTCTTATTTTTACTTTAAAAACCTGGTTTGTTAAGAATTTTATAAGACTTTTGATGAAAACGATTTTCCAATATCTATTCTAAAATTGTTCATGCTTTATTTTCCAAAATAAGATTTTATTTTCCATATCATACATCCCTATATATGAATTATGATTTTATGAAACCCTAGTTTTCATACACTTTTTTGAAACCCTTATAGAGTTCATCTCTACTGCTGAATTATGGAATCGTGGTGGTTCTACTGCTGAAGAAGAAGAAGGTTGATCGATAGATACCAAATGAATACTTCTTCCTATGGAGGCGCTAGACTGGGCCGTATTCTATAGAAGAATTGAAGACTCTATGCATTATAATTAGTCATTTTGTTAGTCGACTGTGTCTTTCAAATTCTCTATAATGCTGAATAAAAGATTTTGTCCTTTTAGGGATTTTTCGTACTTTTTCATGCTTTTACCTTCTTGGTTTGATTTATTTAATTAGTACCACATATTTGCATGTATACTAAATTAATTAAAATATAAAACTTGATAAAATTGAATATGGGTGTGGTTGGCCTAATACGAATCATTCCATATAATCCATACTTTCTCAGATTTGAGCACATTTTAAGGATTACATAGAATTAAGAGATATATCTATGCATGTAATATATACTATTATTATTTGGAATGATCTTTTTAGTTTTTGCCTTCCTACTTATGATGAATGAATATTTTACCAATTTTGATAGTAAGGATGATGCCTCTTAAAGTTCGCGGCCTAATAATCTTACCCTAATTAAAATTTTAAAATCCTATTGTGAGATCAAGTCAAATAATCCCTCGGGCTAATAGGATAAGGTTGAGGGCATTACAGAGATAAAGAGACCAAGAAAATGTTATTTATCATCCTAATTAGAAACAAAATGATAAATCACATAATTAAACTACTGGGACAAATGGGGAGCCCAACACACCAAACATTTATGTGTGGCTTAGTTTTTAAAGAGAACAAATGCAAAAAAACCTTTTATAAGGTGTTTATTATATTTTAAATAAATAGGGCTCTTAAGAGGAATTCAAAAACTACTTAAAATTACTACTATACTTACGAAATTTACAAAAGTAAAAGTATTGCTACTTTTACCTTATATGGGTACCCACCATATATTTAATGTTCAAAATTTCATTTCTCTCATTTTCTCTAAGAATCCTTTTGTACCATTGCACCACATCCCTAATTATGACAATATAAGACTTTTTAATAAGAAAAATGACCAAAACAAAAACACATATTTTTCATATTCAATCCATAAAAAATTTAGAATGAAATAAATACTAATATTGTATGGAAAACATACATGACTTTAAAAACATGTTCACAATCTGAAAGACATATTTTTGCTCCCCTCCTAAAAAACAATGACCAAAGTCAGTGTAGGTACAATTATCCCACAATAAATGATCTGAAACAAAAAATACCAAACATAATAAAACTAGTCATACGACACAAGTATTTATGTGTTTCTTCTTTCTTATTCTTCTTCTCTCCCAATAACAAGAATTACATGTCCCATTTCCCTAAGGCGAGGATTATATTTATAGGGGAGAAGAGATGGTGCCATTAGGGGCTCTGGAACTTGTTCATAAAGTCACCATTTGATTGTAATCATCTTCCCCCAAGATCCACGTGGGTGGAAATCTTGTTCATTATTATCCTAAACAGCGATACCTTATTCGCTTGTGGGCCGCTATTTATCCGATCAAACTATTTGGGTTGTCCGAATAATTTAGCCATAATTTCCCTTAAAATTATGCCGCTTGGATGAGGTGGAGAGGTTGATAAGTAAGTTGGTCGGCCGAGGTGGTTGCTCCCAGTTTGAGATGGTGTCTTCCCATTCTTGGAAAAACTTTTTGGAAGACGACTTTGCTCTATTTTGACCATTGGGCCCTTGACGGGTGTGCTTGTAATTTCTCATATTAGTTTTGAGTATGTTGATAAAAATCCTACTTAGAAATCGAAGCTCCTCTGCCAATTATGGCCTTGGGTTCTGTTTTCAATGATGAGATGCCTCGAAATATGAACCAAGCTATTAAATTTTATAACTGTCGTTTTGCTCTGTCACTTCAGCTATTCAAAGCACAAGAGGTTTCTACAATAATTCTTAACTTGTAAATTTTCTCTCTTTTATATATTTAATTTTTCTTACAACGATCCTCTATATTTCTTAATTTTTCTTATTTTTTTCATTCTGTATTTGAGGAAATTGGTTTATACTGTGAACGATATAATTATAGGGGAATCGGGGGTAAATATTCCATTTTTAATTGAGTGACTGTAGAGTGTCTTCATATTCCAGTCGATTCTTACAATGTTGAAGGCGTCAATTAGATTCATACAATCTCGATAACTGAGGGGGTGTATAATGTTTCCCCCTAACCAACTCTTCTTAGAGTTTGTGACTTCTTCCATATGGTTCCTTCTCAGTGTTCCCCAAACACATGGAGAATCGTGAATGATATTCGTAGAATAAATCATTTGTACGACACTTAAAAATAGGGATTCCAGAAATTAGATATTATTATTTGTGGTAAAATATGAATAACAATGTATTTTATCTTAAGATAAGAAAAGTAGATAGGGTTTTAGTTGTTAATCTTCCTGATTCTAACAGGGAATATTGGGGCTAAGGATTCATTGCAAAAAAATGGTTGATGGTCGGATGAAATGAATACTAATATTCACTTTCTTATTTTCTTTGTTCAGTTGGGTCAAAGAAAATGGAGCCTTCTCATTTCAACTATGAGGAGATTATCAAAGTTTGGAAGATAAGGAAGCATTTGGTTCTAGGTGCAAAGCACCGTAGGTTGGCATAATTTCTGCTTGCGTATACTAACTCTATGTCTAACTTCACAACATGGCCTGTGGATTCCATCCATGAGATACCAATCCTTTTAATAAGTGAGGAATCCTCTAGAGCCTCCACCTCGTCCTCTTTTGAGAATTTGAATGTGAATACCATCCCTGCTATCAAGGAGGATGACATGGCTCCACGAAAGAGAAACCTTACTCTCACAAACAATTCTAGCCTTCCCATCTCACTAAAGGAAAAGGTAACCAAAGGAGGGAGGTCAGAGATCCCTCCGATCTTGGTACTCTTATCGATTCTCTTGCAAAGGAGAAGGAGAAGGAGAAGGAGAAGGAGGATAAATCATTCATTCTTCTTCTATTGTTATTACCACCAATACGGTGGATGCGCCAATTTAGGAAGGGGCCAACACACCGAACCATGTTGGTGGAAGAGAATCAATCTTTTTCCCTTGTTCTGCTGAGGGGGGTCATAGGGGCGCTGGATCGAGAGAAGGTCAATAGGCTGACCTCCGATCATCTTTCTTCTCACTCCATATAGGCATTATCTTTGGTTAGTTTAATAATTTTTTATTCAATTATTACCTTATTTGATCTTTGCATTCACTTGTGGTTTTGTCTTTGCAGTTTATGGTAGATTTTATTGCCATGCTCGACAGGGGAGCCAAATTGGTAGAGACTAATAATGACCTGATGAAGGCACTAGACAAGTCTCAAGAGTCTTTGGCCACTGCCAAAAAATCGCATGATGATGAGAAGAAGTCCACTGACTTAGAGTTCGGCAAGATGACGACAGAGCATGACATGCTAAATAAGGTTACTTACGATCATGCTCATGTTTGGGAATGGCTAAAGATGAGGACTTTAATCATGGGTACGTGGAGGCCCTCACCCAGACTGAGAAAAATTGGCTTTCATTCGAAAGTCGAGCTTTAAGAAAGGTTGGGATGCATCCTTGGTCAAGACTAATGTTCGTTAAGAATCAGAGTTATTTTGGGAGCATGATCCAGACTCTCCACTAAGGGAAGAAGAAGGAAACAAGGTCTCAGGATGTGGTTAAGTAAAAAACGTGGTAGATAAAGAGACAGAGAATGTCGATCAATGCAAAACCCCAAAATCTCAAGAGAAGGTGAAGGAAAAAGAGGGTCAAAGCTCGTTAGGATTAACTTAGCTCACCAAAGTACTTATATTCTTATATTTTTGAGTGTTTGTAAGGTCTTGTCCCACTCTTTGATCTAATGAAAAATCTCAATGTTTGAAATTGTCTCTTTTATACCTAGATTTTTTTTTCTTTTCATTCTTGTATCTTGAAAATAAGACTCTAGAGGTCCCACCCTTTTCAGAGATTGATGCCCTGGATCTAGTACTTGGTAGGGATACCGGTACCCAAGCACGGGGAGATTTTATCTCGATTTGATGAGCTCTTAAAAAATGATAAGTGTTTTTGACAAACAATATTGTTTGTCCACTGGTCTGAAGAGTGAAGGTAGGGATGCCAATGATATTGCGGAGCTATTGCGTAATGAAAATAATTCTTTAAGAGAGAAGCTGGACAAGCCAAAGAGAACTTAAAAAAAGATGGTGAGATCAAGTTGGGCATTGGTCACGACATAATGAAGTTAAAGTATCTCTTTAAAAAAGGTCCTCGCACAATTTGGGCCACTGGTTATTATGACAAATATGTGGATGCCCCCTTAAGATTGACGAAGCCAGTAAGGTGTCATATAAGAATGTTTGGATTAATACCTAGACTGTTATCAAAGTCCCCAAATACTCTGAGCTTTGGTACTGGTACCAAGTGGAGTTCCCCTCTTACAATGGCCCTCTGTTTAAAAGTGATAAAAGTTGTATTCCTCTTAATGCTATTCCCTTTCTACTGGTAAAAGATTACTTTTCAACATATGATAGTGATGATGATTTTAGGCCAAACCCAGATGATAAATGAAGAGTCGCAATTGTCGAGATGTTAAATCGTTAGAGATGAACGCTTTGTGCCAGGATAGTATGTGTTCATTTTGTAATTTTGCTGGTACAAGCTTTTTATAAAATGAATGCTCTATGAGATTTTCAGTTAACTCCATGTTTTGTATTTTTCCACTTTTTTAGGTCGAGTATGTTTTTATTGTTTGTCTTACCTTTTAGATTTTATCGTCACACAAACTTATGCCTAGGAAAAAATCTAGCAAAAATGCACCTGGTTGTAAGGCCGTCCACCCATTCGGAATTTTTAGCCAACCAAAGTTAGGACACTTAGTGCCTAGGTATCCACCTTAGGTATTTTGCTTGTCTGGAAAAATCTTGATGCTTTCGTGTTTTTAATGACAAAAACATGTAACCTTGAGGTTTTGATTAAGTGTAATCATACTAAGGCATTCATGCCGATGACCAAACTTTGATCGGACAATGATAACTCATAAATAAAAAGAATTGGTCTGCCATTTGGAACAATGATGGAACACTAATGAAGCTAATTTCTATTAAAGTATTACAGGAAACACAACCAATAAAGCTGAAATTTATTAGAATGGAACTTGTGAGAAATAAACTTTCCTAAGAGCTAGAAATAAAATTTTCCAAGATTGGCCGCATTCCAGACCCTTATGCCCCCTATTATTTCCAAATTATAGGATCCTTGGAGACCGCTTATAATGATTTTGAATGGTCCTTCCCAATTAGGACATAAGTTTCCATATAAAGACTTTTTGGCGCTGCCGAGCACTTTTATGCAGACATAATCTCCAACTTAAAACCTTCTTTGATTGATGCTTTTGTTTTATTTCTTGATCAACTGTTGTTGGTAGGAAGCTAACTTGATGAAGTATTGTCCCTTTCGTTCATCGGCTATGTCGAACTCAGTCCTTATGATTTCTCCATTCAAGTCTTAGTAAAAAACTGTGGTCTTCATGGTTCGCAAGCCTACTTCTAGAGGGATAATGAATTCCACTACATAGGTTAAAGTGAAGGGTGTTTCCCCAATCGATCTTATAGGCGTAGTATGGTATGCCCAAAGGATATTGGGAAGTTCATCCACCGAAGCACCTTTTGACTTCTTTAATCTCTTATTTATGCCATCGAGCACTATCTTATTGGAAGCCTCAACACATTCATTGCTTTGAGGGTGGGCCACTGAACTGAAGTGGTGTTTGATGCTGTGATTGCCATAATTTTTTTTGAATGGACCACTTTCAAATAATGTTCTACTGTTTGTGATAATTGTTCTTAGCAGCCAAAACGAGTCATGATATTCCTCTAGATGAATATGATCATATCATTATCTCTGATGTTCTCTAATGTCCCCACTTTAATCCACTTTATTAAATAGTCTGTGCTGACTAGGAGATATTTATGATTTCTAGTACTATAGGTAGTGGGCCCATGATGTCTAAACCCTACTGAGCGAATGATCATGGGCTAGTTAATTACTTTAAGTCACTTTTCGGATGGTGAAGCATGGGTCAAAACTTTTGGCACTTCTCGCATCTTCTAATGTAAAAGACTACATCTTTCTGTATGTATGGCTACCAGTATCCCTCTTTGATCACTCTAAATGCTAAATATCTTTACCTTGTACGCTTCCATAAATACCGTCATGAAGCTCAATAGCACTTGGTTGACGTCATTTAGGTGAACACATTGAAATTAGGACCCGTGAAACATCTCCTATAGAGTTTGCCTTCATATGATAAGTAAAAATGGGCCACTTTTATCTTGGCTTGGTGGGCTTGTTTCTTATCATCCAATATGACGTCCTTTTGTAATAAGTTATGATCGGAGCCATTCATCTAGGAGCTTTTTGTACGACAAGGAATTGATCGACTACCTTTGGTTTTTAAATATTGGGTCGCGTGAGGAAATCCACCTCGATGATTGTTTTAAGATCGGTGTCTACTGCTGACCCCAAAATGGCTAAGGCATCGATATGACTGTTGTTCCCCCGAGAGAATCATTGAATGTGGACCCTTTCAAACTTAGCAATTAAGTTTTAGGTGACCTACAGTCATGCTGACATTCTCTTATCTTTGGCATTGTAATCTCCTAACACTTTATACGATACTAGCCTTGAGTCACAATAGATGTCGAGGTGGCTCGCACCCAAATAAAAGGTTTTCATAATATGACGATAAGGGATTCATATTCGTCTTTGTTGTTGGATGCTTTAAAGCCAAGTTCGATCCCCTATTCAATCATAGTCTACTGAGGAAATATAAGGACAACTCATATTCTTATTCCTCTTGAATTAGAGGCTCCATCTATATAGAGAGTCCACTTTTTGAATTAGTCAAACTTTTGTTTGATTGATTAGTCGATGAAGTTCTTGACACTGGTCCTTTATTCCCCCATGAACTCAAAAATGAAGTTTGATAGAACTTAACCGTTTATCGTAGTCCTTGGTTGATAGTCGATATCTATCCTTCTAAGTTCCAATAACCATTTTGACATTCATTTAGATAGGTCAGATTTTTTTAGGAGTGCTTTGAGTGGAAAAGAGGTGATGACTATGATTGAGTGAGATTCAAAGTAATGCTTTAATTTTCATGAAGCAATGACCAGAGAGTAAGTCAACTTCTCAAGTGGAAGGTATCATTACTTTGCGTCAGATATTGTCTTACTAATATAGTAAATAGGATCTTGATGCCCTTTTTTCTCGCACATCAAAGCTGAGCTGGTTGCATGATCGGATACCGTAAGATACAGGTAAGTTGGGTCCCCTATATTTGTAATTGAAAGAAATGAGGTTGGTTTAGGTAGGACTTAATTTGGTCGAGTGCCTTCGAGAATTCGTCATTCAAGGTTAGGCCTTTCTCCTTTTTTAATAAATGAAAAAATAGTTGACACTTCTTGAATGACTCGGAGATTAAACGGTTAAAAGCTACCAGCATTCCTGTTAACCTTTTAATATCGTGAAGTGTGTTTGGCGACTGAACATTTTTTATCGCCGATCTATTCGGGGTTGGCCTTAATCCACCTTTGGTTGACCAAGTACCCAAGGAACTTCCCAGATTGGACACCGAAGAATCATTTGGATGAGTTGAGCTTTATTCTGTAGTATATGAGAATCTTAAAAATATTTTCCAAGTCCTGCAAGTGGTCAACTTTATGCTTTATTTTGATAAGCATGTCGTTTATATAGACCTCCATGGTGTCTCCTAGTTGTTCGTTGAACATTTTATTGGCCAACTGCTAATACGTCGCTCCTGCATTCTTAAGACCAAATGATATGACTTTGTAACACTATAAACCAAAAATGGTGATGAATGAGGTTTTATCATGATCGGATCCGAACAAAGGGTTTGATGGTACCATGGGTATGCATCCAGGAAACTCATTCGTGCTTGTCTATCTATGTAGTAAAGGAAAGTTATCTTTAGGACAAGCTTTGTTGAAGTTGGTAAAGTCTATTCACACTCTCCACTTCCCATTACTTTTCTTTGCTAACACTGGGTTTGATATCCATATAGGGAATTAAACTTATCTAATGGACCTTTCCTTCATAAGTTTTCCTAACTCCTCATCCATGGCCTTTGCTTTCTTTGGGGCTGTTCAGCGAGCCTTTTGTGTGATCAGTGGGTACGTTGGGTCCATGTGAAGTCAATGACATATGACTTAGGATTAATCCCAGTGATATTACAAGTCTGCCAATTAAACACAACTTGATTTTCCTTCAGTAGAGAAATTAATTCTTTTCTTTTCTTGTTTGTGAGTCAACTCTTGATCAAAAATTTCTTCTATGGGTGTGAATCATCGAATATTACCTCTTGTAAAGGTTCCATGACCCTGTCTTTAGAATCCACCCTTATCTCTTCTTCCACCCGTCTTCCATACTTTAGTTTCCATTTAGATGGTCTGTCTTTTTCCTTAGCCGTCTGAGTGGCGACCTATTTCTGCCTTTTTTTTTTCTCCTGTTTGGGACTAATAGCAGTGATAAATCATTGCCAAGAAATGACTTGTTTTCTTATAATCTCCATTATCACACAATTTGTGATGAATTTTATCTTCTAGTGTAAATAGAGGGGACATCTTTTATAGCATGTAGCCATCCTCTTTCAAATATAACATTGTAAGGAGAATGAATTTCCACAACTAGGAACTCAATCAGCTTCGATATGTTCCTAGTTTTGATTGGCAAGACCATTTTTCCTAGTGGCATAGTCATATTTTCAGCGAAACCGACCAATGGGATGGTCACTTCTTTAAATTTTACATTTTAAGATTAAGTTTGTTGAATAGCTCTATATACATAACCTCAGAGGAGCTTCCCTGATCAACTAGTAACTTATCCACATCCTAGTTTGAAATCTCGAGGGTGATTACTAGTGCATCGTGATACGAATTCCTAACTCCTATCAGGTTATCCTCCATGAAGATTATTTAATCATTATAATGTGTGTCTTCCAAGCATCGACTCTTACCCGCTGGAATCTTGGCAGGGTCAATTTTGAATGCTTCCATCACCAAAGTGATTTTCTTCATTTCTATTGAATAACGTTGCTTTGGATATGCTTAGGACTTAAAGCACCGTGGATGACAATAAACAAATGTCCTAATTTGTCTTCTAGGACATTATTCGGCTTCTAGTCGATGTCAATGATGACTTTGGCCCCTTTCTTATCCACAAAGTCACTCAAATCGACAGTTTGAGCCAATTCTTCTAGATGGAACTTGAGGGCCTTAGACTTATCTATTTTGTACCCATTCTCTTTGTGGTATACGCACCTAAGTGCGTTATTTCTCTTTGTTGGGTCTCCTTCATCGTCTTTGGCGACTTGAGGAACTACTGATCCTTGATTTTTCTCAAGATCTTATAAATTGACTCGTTGGATAAGGTGTTTATTGCTTGGAAAGCCTTGACAGGATCTTCCTTAACCCTATTCTTTGATCCCCCATTCTTATTTTTTAACCCTCTCTTTAGCGCGTTTTCTTTATCATCGCTCTTGGTGGCCTTCGAGCGGCCGTTGTCATTCTGGGCGTTGACGACCACATCTTCCACCTTTAGGTATTTTCTTATGAGAGACATGAGGTTGTCAATGGTGTTTATCTCCTTTTTAATGATGGAATGATATAACACAGAGTTGTTGGAAAACCTTTTTTTGAACATGGCCATAACGACATGTTCTGAGTAGTTATCAACTTCATCATAAGTTTTCTAGTACCGCCTAACGTATTCCTGTAAAGTTTTTTGGGGCTTTTTCCTCAAAGCGAGGAAAGAATCCATTCTCTTCGAATAGGCAGTGCTGGTGATGAACTGAGAAGTGAAGGATTCAATGAGATGCTTGAAGTTCTTGATCGAATTATGTGGCAATTTTTCAGACTATTTTTACATGATATCCCCCAGATTGGAGGGGAATACGCGTCGTATAAGAGTGTCATTGTGATTTCACAAGGTCATAGCCTACCTCTATTTATGTACGTGGTCTATGGGGTTGGTCTTTCCACTATAGATTTAAAACTTGGGAGTTACAAACTTCTTAGGGATTATGGTTCTTTAATTTCTCTTAAAAAAGGGGATTGCATTTGGGTGATGAGGGCCCTCCTGGACAGTTCTTTGATGGATTTAACCCCACGATTAGCGAGGTGTTAATCCATTTCTTTCCTGATGAGATTGCGGTCATCATGCTTACGATGTCCGATCTATTGATCTCATCTTGTCGGACGACTCTCATGCTCGAACTGCTCCTTAGTTTTATACAAACTCCTTTCTCGATTGCAATTTTTACTCTCCTGAGGGCTAGGGGTCCGGTCGTGGCGTTTGAGTTTGTCTTTGTGGATCTTTCACTCTATCTTTTCCAGAGGTCATTGCAGACACACATTTTCCTCTTCTTGGAGGCGTGTGGTATATTCTTTCTAGCGGAGCCACTGTTCATGTGAATTTTGCGGTCATGAGATCTGAGTGGATCTAGGTTTCTCGTTGCTTTTCTCAGTGTATTTCTCTTATGGGTGGTAACGCGCATGAGGAGTGTCTCGACTCCTACTGGGGTGAATTTCGGATCTAACTCTTAAGAAATGGAATCCCATCCTACCGTCTGCCGTTAAACAACAGAGGTGCACTTTGCAGGTGAGATATAGCTACTTTTTCATGCTAACATATTTGGAAAAAAAACTCATTTTCCACAGACGTCGCCAATTATAGGTGCAATTTTCCCGTAATAAATAATCCCAAATAATTAATACCAAACAAAATAAAATTAGTCACACGACACAATGATTTACGTGGTTCAACAATGGCCTACATCCAGGGGGTGTTTCTTCTTTTTTATTACCATTCTCTCCCAGTAACAAGAATTGCATTCCCTATTTCCCTGGGGTAAGAGTTAGATTTATAGGAGGAGAATAGATGGTGCCGTGAAGCGCTCTAGAACTTGTTGATAAAGTCACCTTTTAATTGTACTCATCTTCCCTCGAGATCCACGCGTGTATAAATCTTGTTCGTTGTTATCCTGATTTGTGATCCTTTATTCGCTCGTACCATGTCGGTGTTTATCCGACCCGATCTATTTAGGATGTTCGGATAATTCCCCCACATTCAGCACACAATTTTGAATACATATAAAAACATTAAAGTCACACTCATGTGAATATTGTACATACTCATGGACTTCTCTCTTAATGTGGGAAATAAGTTGCTGAATATGTATAATTTTCAAACTTAATGCGAGTGTATATACTTGTCAACTTTCCTCTAAATTATTATACAATTTGGGTGACATGTGATTGAATGTATACACTTTTCAGATGAACATGAGAATTGTACATACTAGGCGACTTTCCCCTGCAAGTTTCACATCATTCGCCGCATGCCTCTAAGTATGTATAGTTTTTACAATGAACATGAAAATTGTACACACTCAATAACTTGTCCCCGAAATTTGTCACTATATTAGGTGACATGTCTTCGAGTAGGTACAATTTTCACATTTATAAAATTTTATATCATTTATGTGTATTCTAGGACTGTTAAAATTATCTTTTATTCGGGACAAAGGAGTGCATATGCATGTCTTTGCATTGTGAACGTTTCTTCGAATGAATGCAATGTTAGTATATGAAAAATCTCATGAAGTATACACAATATTGCGAAGATCCCTTCTTTGGAGACTTTAGTAATTAAAAAAATAAAAAATCATGATTTTCAACTACAAATAGGTCGATATTGCCAAGAAAATGTCAATTCAAATTTTTTTTGAGCAGTTTCTTGCAGAACATGAATAGTTTATTTGTTTATTTACCTTCCCCTCTCTTCCCCCCGCTAAAAAAATGTGTAATTTTGGTTTTGTTTCTTTAAATGTGTAATACATATCCCTATACTAATCTAAAATGCTTTACAAGCATTCAAGTCGTTAATAGTAGGAATATCCACATAATTGAATCCTCTACATTAGCTGCCATTCAAATTTCTAAGAAAATGAATCTCCAAGCCACCACGTGAGTTGCCATTCAAATGCTAGAGAAAATGAATAGCCCATTAATACAAGAATGGAGCTCCAAAGATTAAAATCATCTCAACACTTCATCCATTCATTATTTCTGTCCGCTCTCTTCATTACGTTGGATGTCCTTTCCTATTCCTCATCTTGTCTCTCCATCCCCAACCGCAATCGTAATTGTAAGCCTATAACCCCATTAATTCTAGGTCACTTCAACAACCTCACAAAGAGTATTTATATGCCGATGCATATTTCACATCCTTATATTTCTGAAATGAAGAAAAACCTCCGATAGAAGTCCCCTTTTCCACTTACAATGCAAGTCCTTTTCTACATTATTTTCCATTTTCAATTCAATGTAATTTATATATTTTTCTTCGATTAACACTATCGAGGAAGAATCAAATGTTGTCATCCCAAATTTATCAAAATTTCTTTCTAACTTTCACCAGTTTGTAATGGGATTTCTTTATAGAATATACAAGCACTTTGGTTATGTAATTTTTCCTTTTCCGTTATTTCATTCACTCTAATGTCATTAGCTAATTCTGAGACAATGACTGTGATTGACAAATAAAAAAAACTCACAAATATTTTGGGCTTCTTACTCTTACATGGTGCCTCGGTAAAAACTGTGAGTGTTAAGTAAAATTTGTTTTGTTTTTTAGTTTTGCATTTTTCATATTGTGCTTGAGTTATTTGTGTTAATGAAAATCATATACGTAGTCAGTAGAAAGTTTTTACTCATAGATTTTATTCTTTGGGGAATACTCATGGTATATTTCTGGGGTGAATTCAAAGTTTTTCCTCACTTTATTATTTAACAAACGGTTCCCTAGCACATCAGTCAAGAAGTTTGATATTTGGGGGTGCAATTGGGCTAATAAATGGTGGGATTGAAATTGGTATGGTGTTCATGATAGAATGCGATGATATTGTGAACAACATGGTGGCAAAGCTGGGAACATTAGTTGTAGAAAATATGATCGTGAGGGGTAAGATAAAATCAAATTGAAGGTGGGAATTCTCTATTAAAATCTTCTTTGAATAAGTTTTCAGGAAACACTTATTAGATATTTGACAATTATTATTTAATGTTCATCAATTCATATTTCTATTCAGTTGACTATTTTATCAATTCATAAATACTCTTTCATTTATGCATCAATTTATACATCCTTATTCATTGGAAAATGAATCCCCAAGAATTAGATTCAAGTAACGCAACACATCTAACTTTTTGAATGAAAATTTATGTTTTCAGTAGAAAAATTCATTGAACATTTTTGGCACTTGATTAAGCTAATCATTTCATTTTTATAAACTGACTTGGCAATGCCATTTTTTGTAGTAGTAGAAGTTCTTTTTTCATTATGTTGATGAATTTTTAACAAAATTTTTGACTGTATTTTAAAAACTAGTTTGGTAGTTTAAATTATCTTTAAGATCTCAGTCATTACCATATGTGCGATAAAAAAATTCATACGTGTAAGTATTAGTTACTTTTATATCAGGTACATATATTATTTTTACAAAATGACTATGAAATAATATAATGCGTGCATCGCACGAATTTATACCTAATTTTAAAAATAATCCATCAAAACCGCAGCTATTGAAGGATGAGTGTCATTAAAGGATAAGATGTAGAATCTAGAATTGAAACCATATAAATAGCGAAACTAAAGTGCAATAGTTGATAGTCGTAATTACAAGTTTAAGGCTTTGGGTGAGAGTGAAACTACAAATCCTGGTAGGACGAAAACGAGAAACTTTTGGAAAAAGGAACGAAAAAGCACAATCAAAACTTGAAGGAGTGAGAGAGAGGCGGTGGCCACTTTTGATAATTATATATGATTTCCCACCCACCATAGGTGGGTCATGTTGGATCATAGTTGTCGTGGGGTCAATATGTCTCACTCCCATTATTATGAAAGCTCATTATGATAACGTTTGATATGATATTTTCCACCACCACCTCCACTATTCCTTTCATGTAAATGAGAACAAAAATTCATTAAAGTCAAAAGTCTTTACTCCGAGGATATGAATGGCATTTTCATAGAGCTATGCACTGTAGGACAGTTAGAATGGAGTTAGATACACACGTGTACCACAATTAGAGTGGAGTTAGATACACGTCTTTTTGGTTGTTGTCGCCGTTTGAGATATAATTTCCAATTGGGTGTATTTGGTTTATGGTATTTTGCTGCTGTTGTCTTTTTTATTTTTTTATCCCCTTCTTATTTTTGCCTTGCTTGAGATATAAATTGAATAAGATATTTTTGCTGCTGCCTTAGTTTTTTCTTTTTTTTTTTCAACGAAATGAGAGATGATTTTATGAATAATTAGTTGGTAAGTTATATTAAACAAGATATTTTCAAGAATATTGATAAGAAAGAGGTCCTTCAATATTTTCAAAAAATAAAGCTACGTAGGAGAATATTGTAAACAATTGCTTGTGTTTGCGTATGAAACATTGCGAATGAAGATTTTGTACTTTATTTTATGACTTTTTTATTATCAATATTTGTGATTAAATTTGATTCAAATTAAACTCGAATTTCGAAGTAACTATTAAAATTAACTAAAGTAACCAAAATTTTGTATAAAACTCGAATTAAACTTGAATTAACCTAAAAAAAAATTGTTTCAGGTCCTCCTGCTCCCGAACCTCTTGCACCACTCGAAATTTAGGATCCCCTGAACAAAAAATTTGGATCTGCCAATGGTACCACGTATTAGGTTTTAAATCCTTTAACTTTATACAATAACTAAGTACTAAAATTATCATCTTGATAATTTATTATGAAGTAAATGGTCAAGATGAACTCATTTATGATAAACAAAGTTTAATATGTATACGGTATGTTTTAACAAATAAATCACCCTGTAAATCATTTTTCAAAACTATCATTGATTGTAGATCTTTTAGAAAAAAACATGTTAAAAGTGCAACAACCACTTGTAAAAAAATCACATGTTCCAAACCAATCCAAGATTATTGATTGTTTTGAAAAATAATTGAGAATGCTTTTCTTGTAAAAATCCATGAGAGTATGTCAGCATGGAATGTGAAATTTTCTAACGCTCCCATTCACCCCAAATTAATAATCGTTCGTATGAAAATTAAACATTTTCAAAAAAATTCTTATTTTTCAAATTTATTTTTTTAAAAATTATGAAACCTTTGCCTGCGAAACATACACTAAGGTCATTGTTCTCTTACGAGTATTGTTTGGAAACTTTGCAATTTTAGATAAATTTATATGTCATTTTTTGAAACACAACTATTAATTTTAGGACAAACTAAAAGGAAAACCATGATTATTAATTTTGGACGAAGGAACTAACGGGTTTTGAAAACAATATAATGCGATATAATTGTTACCAGTTATTTTTGTAACTAGTGGATGGGATTCACTTTAGCCCTTCTTATTTGAGTTAATTTACAACTTTTGAAGATATCGTATTGTGATACCATAACCCTTTTCAAAAAGTCGAAGATCGGGTTCAATAAAACTCTTGTTACAATTATATAGTGTGTTTATTAAATGTGAACAATATTTAAATAAGGGCATCAAATAATCCAAAATTCTTATATATATATATATACCGTCATGCTCTTGTGCGGACTACTCCGCATTTTAAGAATGCGGAACAGACATGTGTCACCTGACGCTCAACCAAGAAAAAAGAGATAGTGTACCTATAATTTAAGCGATAATTTCTAGGTGCACCGTTAGGTGACACATATCCATTCCGCGTTCATTATTATTATATATATATATATATATATATATATATATATATATATATATATATATATATATATATATATATATATATATATATATATATATATAGTTTTAGAAATACCTTTTTGTTAGTGTAGTATTAGTGGTAGTGTAATTTTATTCATACGACATTTGTGAACCAAATCCAACTCGCATGGACACATGATATTAAAATTGAATAAGAGCAATGAATCTTTATCTGAACGCATTGGATATATGGTGGGTTTCGGTCGGTTTGACAGGTAAATGAGGCATACCAATATCAAACTAACTCTGAAGGCATCAAATCAAAATTACCAGTCTTATCAGTCGGTATGCCAGCTGGTAAATCAAAATCAAATCGCGTTGTACATCAGTAAAGTCGATTTTTTTTTCGGTAAAATCGATTTTTCAGAAAATACAGTAAATTTCGATAAATTTGTCTTTACGATAATTTTGATAGTACTCAGTAAATTATGTACCACTTACGTAAACATGTTTATATCTACATTTTAAAAAAATAATAAGAAAACTAAAGGTTAAATTACAACTGTGTACATCTATTTTAAAGACTAAATCATAACTCTCTACATCTTTAGTAATAGTCACCACTCTAAGTCGTAAGTGTCTACATCTATTTTAAAGGTTAAATCATGTAATATGAAGTTGATCATAAATAGTTTATTCATCAAGATAATAAAACAAGTTTAATGAGCACACTAACAAATGTGACCTATTCAAGGAGACCAACATTTTACAGTTCAAAAGTAAGGAGAAATAGTACAATTCACCAAGTTAATGAAGCAAGTTAGAAGAAAACTGAATATACTTTGTTACATATCGAAATTGAAAGGATTTCACTCTACACTTGAAACTAAACACTTCGTTAAAATTTGGTATTTTTAATTTGGTAAGTTTGGTAATATCATTTTAGTATTTTCGGTACATTAATTTCGATACTTTATTTTGGTAGAGTAAAGTCGATAAATCGATTATTAAAATGTTAATACCAAAATTAACAACAAAAAATTTAGTATTTTCAATTTCGATAGTTTCAGTTTCGATAAATAAAAATTTAATTTATTACTAATAATTTTCGATACGAAACGATACAATATGTGTTTTTATCGTACCACGAATAGCCCTAATTGGACATCTTACATTTGGGATGGATTAGAAGCATTTATATCCTTGGGGATGATTTGGGGAAATGAATAGGGGAGACAGCATATTCCACGAAATATTTGAGCAATCTCCACGTATTATGAGAATATTAGATTATTTTAATCAACCAGCTGGTTTGAGTTTGATTCCAAAATGCGGTATCAATAAGTCAGTGAAAATAGAGTTCATATGTCAGCTCGTGCATATGGCAACAGTTGTGAGTTAATTCAAAGTCAGCAGTCCATTCTTTCACTTGTGCCTTTCAGTGGTAAAAAACATGACACATTGTGTGCCTTTCAGTCATTAAACCAAATATTTAGATATGCATTCGACATTTTGTGGCTTTTACTTGCACGCATTGCTCGTTACCGATACACATACGATGCACTAGACATTTCACATCCCATACTCATCACTGTGGAATGGGGAGTAATGGGAAAATTGTACTAACATGCACGCGCTAGATAGCTGGAACAAAGATTACAAACATGGGTGGCCCCAGAATATTATGTGCCTAGGCGAAATGCAGTCTCTTTTTGTATCTTCATACAAATTACTATTAGCATAAATCTCTCTCTCTCTCTCTCTCTCTCTCTCTCTCTCTCTCTCTCTCTCTCTATATATATATATATATATATATATATATATATATATATATATATAATACTTTTATGCGAACTAGTCCGTATTTTAAGAATGCAAACCGGACATGTGTCACCTAACGGTGCACCTAGAAATTATTGTTATTCCTACTATTTAATTTCGAAATAGTACAGAATTAATAATAAAATAATAATTACAGAAAGAAAAATAAATTACAGAAAATTAAATTACTCACTTGAATTTGCAGAAATAATAATAATTAGAAAGAAATTCGAGTCCTGTTGAACAGTCTCCTTAAGACAAAATTATTCCTCCAACGTACTTGAGTTTAATGAATAATTGTCTCCCAAGATAGAACGGATTTTCGGATTAATCAAGCAGCACAGCAATGACTAATTCCAGCGAACACAATTTCTGTGTTTTGTACTCAACGCATCCAAGAACATGTAATGCAGAAATGAAGAAAAGAATTTTCTGGGCAAAGGAAATATTGCAGTAGCATTTTCGGAATTTTGGAGGGATTATTTTTCAGTGTTTAAAACTGAGGGGGAAACATTTTATTTATAGTAAATGTTTTGACTGTTGGGAACAGTCAAAACCGAAATTAACTGTCAAAGCAGTTAATTTCGTTAACTGCTGACTCTTGGAATTAACTGATTATCAGTTAATTAAAGATTAATTAACTCCGTAATTAATTAAATTAAAGCCCAGAAAGTTAATTAGATTCGGCCCAAAAATTTAAGAATTTTCCCAAGCCCAAGCCCAAGCCGAGCCGAGCCGGCCTGACAGACGCGCGCGCGCGTGGACCTTTGACCGAAAGTCAACCCAAGCATAGCTTAGGTCATCTCCCCTTCAAAGAGTTGGGATACCCCAAAGGCATCCAAGCCTTAGTCCATCAATTGGGTTTTATTAACTCATCATTTTTCCACTACTCTTCCAATGTGGGACAAGAGTTAAAACATACCCAATACATTAACTTTCATTGCTTTATGAGTCACTTTGGGGACATAATTATCATTCATAACTTATTGAAATTGGACATATGAATATACTACGTTAATCTCCTTGCGGAGGTGAACGCGTTCGTATATGGTCCCATAATTTCCATAGTGTGGGTCCCACCTAAATTTGAGCTCAAAGTTGCTCAAAAATCTGTCCAGAAAAATCTGGACAGCTTTATAATACCCATTTAAGTTCCAATTTTCCAACAATCCCCCCCATGAATGATATATCGCTATAAATAAAACAAAACAGATGCTGATGCAGATGCAGACATAGGTTGAGTAAAACTGAAGACTTATTGCATCGGGAGAAGTCGCCTAGTGGCCTTGAACTTTCCTTAGTGATATACTATCGGATTTACTTGGTTAATCAGTAGACTTCACGTCCTTGAACCGTCAACCATTTTTGTAAACCTAGACAACAGTATTCACACAACAATTCTTCAACACAGTTGGTTCTCACGTTTGTGTTCATTTTGGCCGTGAACACCACTTGGTTCCGCAAGTATTTTAGAGAATATGCCTTTCATTATTCTCATAGAAGTGGCCCCCTTCTTACTTACGTAGGTGACTTCCATAAAGAGTATTCTGCAATACCCCACTTAGACGTACTAAGATATAGATGTCATTAAAACCATAACTTATCCTAATTTCGCGGCAGATATGTACTGTCTCATCTTTGGAATGGATAGGAATATATATCCTCCAGTGCTTACTGAATACAACGTAGTTCGGTTTGCCCATTGAACCTAGATCTTGGGATCTCCAGTCAGCTAGGTTGGGTTGCCACTATATTGATTCTTATTTATTTATAGGCTTTAGACCCATTCCTCTCGATGATCTTTCAACTTGCTCTCAGTTTTAAACCTTTCGTTAGTGGATCCGATATATTATCTTTTGACTTTACATAGTCAATTGTGATAATTCCGTTTGAGAGAAGTTGTCTAACGGTATTGTGTCTACGATGAATATGTCGTGACTTTCCGTTATACATGTGATTTTGTGCCATTTCAATCGCTGATTGGCTATCGCAATGTATACATATTGCGGGCACAGGTTTAGACCAATTTGGAACATCCTCTAAGAAATTTCGAAGCCATTCAGCTTCTTCTCCAGCTTTGTCTAGTGCAATGAATTCAAATTCCATTGTCGATCTAGCAATGCACGTTTGTTTTGAGGATTTCCAAGATACGGCTGCACCTCCGAGGGTAAACCCATACCCACTTGTAGACTTAGAGTCTTTTGTATCAGATATCCAATTTGCATCGCAATGTCCTTCAAGAACAGCTGGATATTTTGAGTAATGCAATCCATAGTTTTGAGTATATTTTAAATAACCCAAAACTCTCAATATTGCTGTCCAGTGATCTCTTCCTGGATTACTCGTAAATAGACTTAGCTTACTTATTGAGTATGCTATGTCTGGTCGCATACAGTTCATGATATACATTAAACTGTCGATAATACGAGAATATTCTAGTTGAGATATGATTTCACCATTATTTCTTGCTAGATGTAAATTTACATTTACAGGTGTCTTGGTAGGACTAATATCATACTTCTTGAATTTTTCAAGTACTTTCTCAATGTAATGAGATTGAGATAATATAAGTCCATCCGATGTTCTAGAAATTTTAATTCCTAATATAACATCGGCGATTCCCATATCTTTCATGTCAAATCTACTACTCAACATTTGTTTTGTAGTTTTGACAATTTCCAAGTTACTACCCATGATAAGCATATCATCAACATAGAGGCATACAATGACATATCCATTATGAATGTATTTAAAGTAAACACATTTATCACATTCATTAATTTTGAAACCATTTGATAACATTGCATTATCAAATTTTTCATGCCATTGTTTAGGTGCTTGTTTTAATCCATATAGTGATTTAACAAGCTTACATACTTTTCCTTCTTGTCCGGGAGCTTTGAACCCTTCAGGTTGCTCCATATAAATTTCCCCATCTAGTTCACCGTTTAAGAATGCAGTTTTTACATCCATTTGATGTATTTCAAGTCCATTAATAGCAACTATTGCTATTAACATCCGAATGGACGTTATTCTTGTTACCGGTGAATATGTGTCGAAGTAATCCAACCCTTCCTTTTGCCTATAGCCTTTAGCTACAAGTCTAGCTTTATGTTTATCAATTGATCCATCGGCCTTTAATTTCTTTTTGAAGATCCATTTATAACCTAACGGTTTTGAACCTGGTGGAAGATCCACTAGTTCCCATGTATGATTTTGTAATATGGATTCAATTTCACTATTAATTGCTTCTTTCCAATTGGAAGCATCGGGCAAGGATATAGCTTCTTTATACGATTTAGGTTCATTTTCTAACAAATATGTTAGAAAATCTGGACCGAAAGAAGTCGAGGTTTCTGCTCTTTTACTACGCCTTGGTTCATCCTCTATTGATTCAATAGATTGATGAGTACCACTTGTAGTAGCTTGATTTGTCCTTTTAGAAGGACCAGATTCTCGGGTCATGTTATACGAAAATTCATTTTCAAAAAATGAAGCATCCCTCGATTCAATAACCGTATTTACATGAATGTCCGAAATCTCAGATTTACAAACTAAAAATCGATATGCATTGCTATTAGTAGCATAACCGATGAATACACAATCCACGGTTTTTGGCCCTATTCTTACCTTTTTAGGTTTAGGAACCATCACTTTGGCTAAGCACCCCCACACTCGTAAATATTTATAGGAAGGTCTTCGACCTTTCCATAATTCATAAGGTGTCTTGTGAGTCTTTTTGTGAGGTACTTTATTGAGAATGTAATTAGCAGAAAGTAAGGCTTTCTCCCACAAATTTTGTGGAGCTCCTGAACTTAATAACATTGAGTTCATCATTTCTTTCAAAGTACAGTTTTTGCGTTCAGCAACACCATTCGATTGAGGAGAATAAGGAGCGGTTGTTTGATTAATAATCCCATTTTCAGAACAAAATTCCTCAAATGGATATTCAAATTCACCTCCTCTATCACTCCTAATAGCCTTTATTGTTTTGCTTAATTGATTCTCAACTTCATTCTTATATTGTTTAAATACATTAATAGCCTCATCTTTACTATGTAACAAATATACATAGCAATATTTTGTGCAATCGTCAATAAAAGTAATAAAATACTTTTTCCCACCTCTAGTTTGAACAAATTTCAAATCACAAATATCGGTGTGAATTAAATCTAAAGGTTCAGTTATCCTTTCAATAGAATGGAAAGGTAATCTAGCTAATTTAGATTCCACACAAATATCACATTTATGATTTTTATCAATATTAAATTTTGGCAAAAATTCCAAGTTAATTAATCTACGCAATGTATCAAAATTAACATGTCCCAATCTAGCATGCCAAATATTAGATGACTCAATCAAGTAAGAAGAACTAGCAACTTCATTCATTGAAACAGATGTTTTAGGGGTTACAGTAAGAACATTCAGTTTAAAGAGCCCCTCATTTAGGTAGCCCTTTCCTACATACATGTCATTTTTAGACAACACAAAGCGATCAGACACAAACACAAGCTTGAAACCATCTTAGTAAGGAGAGATCCAGAAATCAGATTCTTTCGTATATCAGGCACGTGAAGAACATTGTTGAGAGTAAGTTCCTTTCCAGAAGTCATTTTCAAAGCAATCTTTCCTTGTCCCACCACTTTAGAAGTGGAAGAATTCCCATTAAAAGGTTCTCCTCATTTTCCAAAGGCTTATAGGTGGAGAACATCCATTTGTTTGCACAAATGTGTCGTGTGGCTCCAGTGTCCACCCACCATTCCTTGGTATTTCCAACTAAGTTACATTCAGAGACAACGACAGAAAGATTCATATCCGCCAAATCATTGGTGATATTCTCACCCTCAGTCACATTTGCTTGAGAGTTATTTTTATTTTGCTTCTTAGGCTTACGACACTCACTTGAGCGGTGTCCCGGTTTACCACAATTGTAGCATTTTCCTTTGAACTTTTTCTTGTTATGTTTGGAAGTGCCTTCCCCATCATACTTTCATTTGTTCTTTTTAGGACCTTCAATGACATGGACCTTTGTTTCCATCGGATTCTTCCCACTTTTCTTTTGAGACTCAAGGTTGTCTTCTTCGATTCTTAGCCGGACCACCAACTCCTCCACATTCATCTCCTTACGCTTGTGCTTGAGATAGTTTTTTAACAAAGTCCAAGAAGGTTGCAACTTTTCAACAATTGCAGCAACTTGGAAAGTTTCACTAATTGACATTCCTTCAGCATGAATGTCGTGGAGGATCACTTGGAATTCTTGCACTTGCGAGATCACAGATTTAGAATCAACCATTTTGAAGTCCAGAAAACGCCCAACGATAAATTTCTTCATCCCAGCATCTTCAGTTTTATACTTCTTTTCCAAAGAATTCCATAATTCCTTGGAAGTTTTGATAGTGCAATAGACATGGTACAAAGTTTTGTCCAAGTAGGCCAAAATATAATTTCGGCATAGGCAGTCCGAGTACTTCCAAGCATCGACAGCAGCAACCTTTTCAACGTCATCTCCCTCTTGAATAGAGGGCAATCTTCATATACAAACCTCCCAGTTGGCAGGTAGTGAGATAGAAGTACATTTGTCTTTGCCAACGTTTGAAGTCAGCCCCAATGAACTTTTCCGGTTTCTCCCCGTGTGGCATAGATACGGGTGCAGTCACATTTGTGTTGGTGACAATCAGTTTCGTAGGAGTAGTGTTCGTACTTTGAGATTCCATTTCTGTTACAAAAACAGAATTTTTATCAATGATAAAATTCATATATAATGAATTAATCAAAACAGAATACAAAATTCTGTGCACCAATTTCCTCCAAATATAATTCACAATAAATGAATTAATTGTTGTGCTGCTTGATTAATCCAAAAATCCGTTCTATCTTGGGAGACAATTATTCATTAAACTCAAGCACGTTGGAGGAATAATTTTGTCTTAAGGAGACTGTTCAACAGGGCTCGGATTTCTTTCTAATTATTATTATTTCTGCAAATTCAAGTGAGTAATTTAATTTTCTGTAATTTATTTTTCTTTCTGTAATTATTATTTTATTATTAATTCTGCACTATTTCGAAATTAAAGAGTAGGAATAACAATCTTAAGACAAAATTATTAGTTCTACTGTTTTTAGTGTACAGAATTTTCTTTTATTACAGAAATTTATTTGTTGAAAATAAATCTGTTTTGACAGAATAAAATGAATTAATTTACTGCTTTATTGTAGAAATTAGTAAAACAGTTTGATATAGAAATTAATTTCTATACTGTTTTTATATTTTAGAAAATAAAATTTTATTTGTGTACTCTTGTTAAAATCTGTTTATCTATATTTTTTTCTTAAATTATAATTCTGTTTTGTATGGAATTCTTTTTATTATTAAAAATTAGTGTGACACAGATTTTAAAAAAATTAATTCTGTTTTGTACGGAATTCTGTTTTATATTCTGAATTATTATTTTATTATTAATTCTGTACTATTTCGAAATTAAATAGTAGGAATAACAATTTTTATTTATAGTAAATGTTTTGACTGTTGGGAACAGTCAAAATCGAAATTAACTGTCAAAGCAGTTAATTTCGTTAACTGCTGACTCTTGGAATTAACTGATTATCAGTTAATTAAAGATTAATTAATTCCGTAATTAATTAAATTAAAGCCCAGAAAATTAATTAGATTTGGTCCAAAAATTTAAGAATTTTTATAAGCCCAAGCCCAAGCCCGAGCCGAACGGCCGGACGCACGCGCGTGGACCTTTGACCGAAAGTCAACCCAAGCATAGCTTAGGTCATCTCCCCTTCAAAGAGTTGGGATACCCCAAAGGCATCCAAGCCTTAGTCCATCAATTGGGTTTTATTAACTCATCATTTTTCCACTACTCTTCTAATGTGGGACAAGAGTTAAAACATACCCAATACATTAACTTTCATTGCTTTATGAGTCACT
The DNA here is from genome assembly GCA_949130495.1 of Sambucus nigra. NCBI lineage: Eukaryota > Viridiplantae > Streptophyta > Magnoliopsida > Dipsacales > Adoxaceae > Sambucus > Sambucus nigra. The sequence goes on from OX422217.1 coordinate 424,347,450, forward strand.
TTGGGGACATAATTATCATTCATAACTTATTGAAATTGGACATATGAATATACTACGTTAATCTCCTTGTGGAGGTGAACGCATTCGTATATGGTCCCACAATTTCCGTAGTGTGGGTCCCACCTAAATTTGAGCTCAAAGTTGCTCAAAAATCTGTCCAGAAAAATCTGGACAGCTTTATAATACCCATTTAAGTTCCAATTTTCCAACAATTACTACCTAAATTATAGGCACACTCTCTCTCTTTTCTGGGCGCAACGCCAGATGATACATGTTCGGTCCGTATTCTTAAAATGCGAAATAGTCCGCAGAAGAGCAAGACTGTATATATATATATCAAAAATTATTATTTTAACTATTTTACCCCTATGTTCAAATCTAATTACGTATGTAACATAAGTATCCTATTAATTCTCTCTGTCCTCTCTCTCATCCTTTCTTCCCTCTATTCAAATGATCTGAATCTCATGATGATTAGTGTTTCTTTGAAAAATTACGATGATGTATCCCGATGGTAAATCCTCGATAAATGAATATTCGATAAGTTAATGACATTGCTTAAATAATAAAATATTTTGGTTTCAATTTGGACCAATGTATTAAATTAATAAACTCGTTAAATGCATAAGATAAGAATTTATTTTAAAATTCTTTAGGGCATAAAGAATATATAAATTAATAATTGATTAAATATATAAAATAAACAACACATAAAATATATTGTTTAGAGTCGAAGAGTAAAACTAATTTCTCTCAGAAAGATTATCATTTAGAATCTAGGAGTAAAACTAATGACTCTTGGTCTAAGAGTAAACAATAATTCTAGTTTGACTCTCATTTGGGACTCAACTGGTGCAACTCTGTGACATGTAACACCCGTAGTGGCTCGTGTTTGGACCCGATTGGTGTTGTGCCCGGACATGAGCTAATGCGAGTACGACACGTCAGTAAGTGGCACATATTGAGTCACAAAAAAGAGTCTGCGTATAACTACTCAAGAGTAAAACTAATGATTTTAGCGCTCAACAAAAATATGAATATTGTTATGATTTGGAGTCTAAGAGTAAAACTAATGACTTTATTTATAGAGATTATGTTCTATTTACTTGAAGCATCTTAAAACATTTTGTCTTTGAGGGCATTAAATTTCAAAAGCACATCCATTGTATGTATGTACTTCTTTTTTTGAAAGTAGAAATTTATAAATAGTAATAAAAGCGGGGAATAGCCCCCCGCCCGTGGCTTACATCAAGTATGAGTAATATGAGCACCTATGCTTGAAAAGGCTTTTAAAACATCTATACAAAAGCTAGTTTTAGTTCCATTAAAAGGAAATATACGAAAAGTCATCTTAATCTCTCCATTAATGAGATTAAAAGTAGAAGATTCCTGTATAGGAGTTCCTTCGAAATTGGATTTGTTCCTCGCACACCACATATGCCAACAAATGAAAGTTGGAATGATACGACATAGGATACTTCTAATTTTTTCCACCCTTTGAGTTAATCCACCACTTTATCAAATTGCCACCAATATTGAAAGATGTAATCCGTAAGCCAAGAATGCTCGAGAATATTTTCCAAATAGATTGAGCAATAGTACCACTTCAAAAACGTTGTTCTCTATCTTCTACCCCAGGAGTCATACACCATTTACATTTTGAGGCTAAAGGGATATGATTGCTTTTGATGTATTCGTCAATTGGAATCCCTTTATGGAGTAACCGCAATATAAAAATCAAAATTTTAGAAACAATCCTCTCATCCCAAATTAAAGAGAAATAGTGTTGTATACATCCTTTTTCCCTCACTAGATGCCAAGAGGATTTGATATTAAAGACACCATTTTTTTGTCAAAGTCCATTTCCCAGTATTTATATCCACAAAATTTGAAAATCCCACCACACATTTTGCATTCTTTTCCATACTTGAGAAGAAATTGAAGTGGATCCTTTAAAATTGTGAGCTTCCAATTTTTTGTATTTACTATGCATGAACTGTGACCATAAAGAAGAAGAATTAATAAATTTCAACCATAAGTTATGAGTATAAGCTCTAGATAAATGAAACATACATCTTAAGTTTAAGCCACCTTCTTTTTTAGGTATGCAAATATCGGACCATTACACCCATTAAAATTTATATTTGTCTTCTTGTTTACCCTATAAAAAACTGGCGAGGAGTTTGTTTATGTGATTGAGAACCATACCCAGAGCATTAATTGCGGCTAAAAGGTGAATGTGCATGGATTACGCCACTGATTTGATGAGAGTTAATAGACCTCCTTGGAAAATGTTCTAATGATTCTAGAAATTAAGTTTCTCCACAAGCTTGTCAATGTAGGGAGCAAAGTAAGACTTATGTCTTCTACTCGTAAATAATGGAATCCCCAAATATATGATCGGGAGATTTTTGGGCTTGAAACCTGTAATAGATTCAATAATCCTTCTCGTTCTAAATGACTCATTCCTCGGTAGGTAAAAGGAGCTCTTATTACAATTTACCACTTGAACTGACGCCTCGTCGTAATCCTTTAAGAATCCCATAACTCTTTTTAGATATCTCCAATCGCCATTAGGAAAAATAAGCTGTAATACCCCATATTTTTAATGATTTTTAAAATAGGGATTAATTAAAATGAGAAATTAATCCGGTTTGGAATAAATATTGATTAGCAAGATAAGAGTTAATATTTATTAATGTTGTATATTACTTAGTGAATGAATAATAATAATAATGATAATAAAATATTATAAATGTCGTGAGTGCGAAACATGACAATTACAGTAATTTAGTCGGGACGTGCGTATTAGTCGTGTCGAGACTTAAATTATGGAATAGAAAAGTAAATTGAAAATAAGTCATCCAAATGGTCATTTTGAGTTCGCCAAAGTGTCCGAAAATATCGAGATAGTCAGAAAAGTCTACCCGGGGGTTTAGTTTATGTTCCGGGACAGTTTTAGACCAAATCGACACCCCGGGAGGGAAATTTTAATCATTTTTACTTTTTGAAGAAAAAGGACCTACGAAATTATGAGGTTTATACCATCATCTGCAGTGAGGGAATTAGGGTTACCAAACACGAAAATAGAGAGAGTCAATAAGATGGAGAAGGACAGGTGCCCAAGGTGTTCCAGGGCCAAGGACCACCACTTTTACACCACCATCGCGTTGTTCGGGAGAGAAGGATTGAAGCCATACCATCATCTACAATGGGTCAGACCTATTGTTAAAGGAATGTATTTATCTTGGTTAACTTAGAAAAGAGACAATATCCATGTTAGAATTAAGTTATTAGTTCAGGAATATCACATGTTTTGGCTTAATTTTGAGAATGTAAAACATGATCTTGGGTATGTACTGCATGTAGACTGATATATTATATGTTTAGAAATCGAAATCAGATTATAAGGAAGTAAGCAAACAAAATAAATCTGAACTTGGGGGTATATGAATATGGATGAATATGAAACTTGGGTTTTGTTGATAATCGTGGGTAAGTCAGTTCTAAGGTTGAATCTTTGATGTTTTAATGAATATTTAATTTGGAAATCACCCATAAGTGTATATTAAATGGTTGGGAATCTGGGTTGTTGAATTGACGAGGAACAATGGGATTTGGGTTAAGAAATTTGGAGAAAAATGTAACTGCGTATGGAAGAAGATGAGACATGTTGCATTTCGAATCGATTCGAGGCCCAAGGGAGAATCGGTTCGATTCCCCGGATTTTGAAAGTTCTACCCTTTTTTATTTAGACCTTATGGGAAATGATCGAATTACCCTTCTAAATGATTTCTAAATTATAGTTGGGGATATACTAAACACCAGTAGACAAATGTTAGATGTTGAGACTTAATATTGGATATGAATATAGGGTCGAGGCTAAGTGAACTTAGTTAAAGAATGGAATTTAAATTCTGGAAAAATACGATGATGTCATGGGTATCTTAGGGAACTTACGACTTAGACCAGTAGGACCACCTACTGAATTAACTTAAGGGACACTTAGGAATAGTATTGAGTAATAGGGAACACTTGGGTTGTTGTGAGAATAAATATTATGCTAAATAAATGATACGTAGGGAATTCGAGGCTTATACACTACGTGTGGAATATTGTGTTATAGGTTGTGAGTATACCTATCTTAACGAGATAAATGTAGATGTGGTATGGATACCAATTATGTGACTTATGTGTATGACATACCTACGCTTCTTGCTATCACGGGAGGTCTCAGAAAGGGGATGTCTCATCGTGATGAGCCCATTGGGGGGATTTTAGATTGGTGCCTCAGAACATAGAGTCTAGGTATGGGCTATCTGTGAAAATGGTAGTTTTGAGGGTCATATGGGTGCGTAGGTATGTGGGTATACCATAGGCTTGGGACTATGTTCGCCTCTAACTGTGTATGACTTTTATTTATATGGCTCGAGAGTGATTCCGAACTAGTAGTCCTTTATTTAGTACGTGATGTACTGGGACTTGATAGTAGAGTACACATGCACTACAACTCAGCATAGGGGTGCCGTATTGTATATATATATATATATATATATATATATATATATATATATATATATATATTGTAAGGGAAATAAATATGTATATATGTGAAGTATTCTACTGTGTGACTCATAGATGAGAAAGATAATAATATCCCAATTAATGTAAGTGGATGGAAACTTAAATAAAAAATAAGAACCCCATCTAACATGTATATAATATCTGGTATTTATACACTTTAAATACTTACTAAACTTCTAAATTATTTTCACTCGGTCTCTGACCCGTTTCTTCCACATCTATTTCTTTTAGAAATATATTTTAGGTGCCCAGCCACAGGGACGCCAGTCCTAGGAGTTCTTATCCTTTGACGTGATGCAACTGCTATGGATGTTGTAGGAGCTTGCTATTAGATGCCTCCACGTTTACCATTTCTTTCCCATGAGTTACTTATTCTAGTCGGGCATGTTTTCCATCATTATTCAAATGTTATTCAGAGATAAAGGATTTATATTTTCATTCCTTTTCAGGATAGGATTTTATTTTCATGTTAGATTATTGTATTTGGGATTTCGGCTGGAAGAACTTACTCCAGTCACATTTATTTTATTTTTTCTATCTATTTCCTTATGATATTGATTATTGAATGGTGCATGTTTCATTAATTATGTATTTGGCTTTATGTTAAACAACAAGATAAAATTTAACACCATCTTTTCAAATACTAGGTGGTTAGTAAATATTAAAAAGTTTTTGACAGTGATGCTAAGAAGGGACCAACTGGATATTCTATTTAAATTTAATAAATGACTGATCACCTGGTATTTAATTAGTCGGGGTGTCACAGATAGTATCAGAGCATCATGTTCTAGAGTCTCTAGGATTTATGCCCCTTATTATGTTTTTAGCGAGACGTTCTTTAATGTAGATCCCTATTACCAGGACTGTTGTATTCTTAATTGTGCATTTACGTCTTCAGCTAATTTGAGATATATTAAATTGATGAATTATGTAAACTCTTTCTCATTTCAGATGTCTCCCACATGTGCTCAGCGACCTCCTAGGAATGTGCAACCGGAACCTCAGCCAGCTCCGGCCCATGGTACTATAAATGCTGCAAAGGTTGCCACTATAGTTGCCCAGGCGGTTAATGCAGCTTTGGTAGTAGTACAGTATACCCCACCCCAGGCACAGGTGGTGTCACCAGCCCAGACACATGTGTTCCCTTTTGCTTGGGAGTGAGTCATGGATGCCTTTCAGAAGGCACATTCTCTAAAGTTTTCGTAGAGTTCCAATGTTGTTGTGGCCAACCAATGGAAGAAAGATATCCTGCGGAACCTGAGGATGTATGAGTGAACCGATATTCAGAGGCAGATCCTATCTACATTCAAGATAGTCGGAGTGGCACTATAATGGTGGGAGTCTATTACCACCACTGAGGAGAGAGACACTATGCTGATACAGAAGTTTTGGGAGCAGTTTGACCGCAAGTACTTCCCGTTCGCCGTTTAGACTAAAATGAGGCAGAAATTGCTAGATCTCACCTAGGAGGGTAACACTGTTGCTGAGTATGAGGAGAAATTTATGAGGTGGAGAAATATCTTGCCAGGGGAGGTACCTACTAAAGAAAAGAGGATATAACTATTTACGGAGGGACTGACTTGGAGGATCTAATAACATCCTTTGGGAAATATTTCTTTAAGGATATACAAAGATGCACTAAATGCTTCTTTGTTACACTGTCAGGGTCACTGCTTCCATGTAAAGGGAAGCAAACGAGAAGGAGAGTCTAGCCATCAAGACACGACAGGGGGTAGCAGTGCCGATGGGGCACAATTGCTCAAAGGCAATCCAAGAAGGTTGAGCAGAGTTCCCGTCAAGGGAATCTTGCTAAGAGATTCAGATCCGGTGATTATAGATAGGGACAAGGAGGTTTTAAGCAAGTCAATCAGGGCCAACAGAGTCAGTAGGGCCCTCAGCGTACACAGCAGGGCCAATAGAGGGGTGGTAATTGCCAGTAGGGCCTAGGACAACAGGGTCAGAGGTAGGAAAATTTGCTAGTAGGTGTTTTATTTATGGCAATACTGGTCACAAATGTCAGGACTTCCCGCAGAAGGGTAAGGCCCTGCAGCAGCAGCAGGATGCTCGCTAGGAGCCCCAGCAACATATATTTCTTGCCGCCCCCTGGCACTAGCATAGATGCCAGCGTTGCCTTCCATCCCAAATATACCAGTAGACCCACCTCAACAGGGGCAGTTACAGTATGGGTGTGTGTATAACGTCCATTAGGTCACATCTCCACAAGCTCCACCCTCATTTGAGAGTATATTTTCTATACATAGGACCATGGAGTGTATATTATTTAATATTGGGGCTTCACACTCATTCATAGCCACTAGATTTGTATGAACCACGGGGTTGTTAGCTATGGCAGATAGTAAAGTTGCTTCTGTAGAGTCACCATTGGATAATGGGACGCTTATATTCTTTATATATCGAGGTGTGGGTATATAGATTAGGATATTACTTTTGCTTGCCGATATGCTTGTGTTAGACATGACTAAGTACGATTCCATTATAGGAATAGATTGGCTAGTATCTTATAGGGATATGATTGGCTGTTATAGTAGGAGTATTGTGTTTGCTATACCGGGTCAGGAGATGCTTTTAGTGACGATGCCTCATCGTGAGGGAGGATTGTCCGCCCATTTATACTATATTGATGAGGAGACCTCTAAGGGGGTGGTGATTTCCCTAGATTCGATTCTGGTCGTTTGTGAGTTTGCTGATGTGTTTCAGGAGATACCTATACTACCGCCCAGTAATGAGAGAGATTTTGTAATAAACGTGACGCCGAGCACTCAGCCGATAGCACGTGCACCTTATTGTATGGCCCTGAAGGATATGAGGGAGTTACAGAATCAGATCGAGCAGCTGTTGGGACAGGGTTACATTCGTAGGAGTACCTCACCTTGTGGTGGTCTAGTGCTATTTATAAAGAAGAGAGATGGGTCGTTGCGATTGTGCATTGACTACCGGGAGTTGAATAAAGTCACGATATGGAATAAGTGTTCGTTACCGGGAATCGATGACTTATTCAACCAATTAAGAGGAGCTGCCTACTTATCAAAGATAGACTTGAGGTGGGGGTACCATCAGTTGCGTATTAGGGAGCAGTATTTGTCTAAGACTGCCTTTCTGATGATATATGGATCCTACGAGTTTCGAGTTATGCCATTCGAGCTAACCAATGCACCAACTATGTTCATGGACTTAATGAATAGGGTATTTAGAGAGTTCTTAGATCAGTTTGACATTGTCTTTATAGATGACATCCTGATTTATTCCCAGACTGAGGAGGAGCATACCGAGCATTTACGATGGGTTTTGCAGACACTACGTGACATTCAGTTGTATGCTAAATATGAGAAATGCGAATTCTGTTTATGTGAGGTATAGTTTTTTGGGCATATTGTATTGAATAATGGGATATTGGAGTAAGGTGTCAGCGGTAAGGGACTGGGGACAACCCATGACATCGATAGAGGTACATAGTTTCTTGGGTTTGGCAGGATATTACATGAGGTTTATTCGAGGGTTTCGAAGATTGCGAGTCCTTTGACTAACTTAACTCGCAAAGGGGAGTCGTTCATTTAGGATGACGCTTTTCTATTGCCTTTCGATGAGGTGAAGAACAAGCTGACTTCAACACCAGTTCTAGTATTGTCCAGGCCGAGAGTGGAGTATCTAGTTTATACTGATACATCCCTATAGGGACTTGGGGGAGTACTTCAGCAGGAGGATCAGGCTATAGCTTATGCTTTTCGAAAGCTTAAGCATCACGAGAGTAATTACCCCCATATGACTTGGAATTTGTGACCGTCGTGTTTGCATTACGAATTCAGAGACACTACCTTTTGGGAGAGAAGTTTTATCGGTTCACAGATCATAAGTCCCTTCAGTACTTGTTCACTCAGCGAGAGTTGAATATGCATCAACAGAGGTAGCTCGAATTTATGAAAGATTATCAGTTTGATATCCAGTATCACATGGGAAAGGCTAACGTGGTGTCTTACACATTGAGTCGTAGGCTCGAGGGTGAGGTGGTCGAGGTGTGGAAAGTAAATTGGAAGGAGCTGGGACATCAGGATGCGGTGGCTAAATATTTTATGTTAGTTCTGATGGTTACACCCTAGATTGTCACGAGGGTGTTATAGGCCCAGACAACAGATCCATTTTTGTCAGGAGAGGATTTGACAGCTTTTGGTCGAGGGAGCAGAGTCTTACTCAGTGAGTTCAGAAGGAGGTTTATACTTCAACGGTAGAGTGATTGTTCCAAAGGGAGAGGAGTTACGACACGCAGTGATGACAGAGTCATATGGATCTCGATTTGCAGTACATGCCAGTGGGGATAAGATGTAGCTAGATATGAGGCGATAGTATTAGTGGAGTGGGATGAAGAAAGATATTGTTGAGTTTGTCTCGAAGTGTACCACTTGCCAGCTAGTAAAGTGGATGATAACAGACCAATAGGGTTTCTACATCCATTAGAGATCCCTTTGTGGAAATGGGAGAGCATTTCCATGGATTTTATCACTAGGATTCCAACTTCTCAAAGGGGTCACGATTCTATATGGGTGATAGTGGATCGGTTGACCAAGGTAGCTCACTTTTTGAAAGTTCAAACAAATTATACTACGGCACAGTATGCCCAAATTTTTATTACAGAGATAGTGAGATTATACGGGGTACCCCTAGATGTTGTGTCCTACAGGGATAAGATTTTTGTGTCTAGATTTTGGGAGAGCTTCCAGGAGGCCATGGACACAGAGTTATGACTGAGTATGGATTATCACCCACAGATGGATGGGAAGACTGAGCAGACTAATCAGATGTTGGAAGATATGCTACGGATGTGCATTATTGATTTACGGGGAGGTTAGGAGCAGTATCTTCCACTATTAGAGTTCGGGTATAATAACTCTTATCAATTCACTATATGCATGGATTAATTTGAGGCATTGTATCAGTTCACTATACACATGGCTCAATTTGAGGCATTGTACGAAAGACCTTGTCGTTCTCTCGCTTGTTGGCTAGAGGTGGGGGACAACAAGCTTCTCGGGCCAGAGTTGATTCAGGATACTTTGGCCAGAATTTAGATGATTCGGAGTCATATATGGGTAGCTCAAGATAGACAAAATATTTAAGCTAATGCCAAACATTTCTTTCTGGAGTTTAATGTGGGGGACCATGTATTACTACACGTGTCTCCTATGAAGGGGATAATGAAATTCAGGAAGAAAGAAAAATTGGCATCGAGGTACGTAGGGCCATTTCCTATTATTGAGAGGATTAGGACAGTGGCTTATAGACTTAGGTTATCGGAACACTTGGAAAGGATTCATGACGTGTTCCATATTTCTTCTCTAAGGAGGTATCTCCGGGACGAGTTAGCTCACACCCACGTTGCTTTAGAGGAGATTGACTTACAACCCGATATCTCATATGAGGAGAGTCCAGTCGCTATCCTAGACCATAGTGAGAGGAGATTGAGGTCGAAGGTAATTCTACTTGTACGTGTTCAATGGGGACATTATAGTGCCGATGAGTCTACTTGGGAGCGCGAGGATGAGATGCGTGATAAATATCCAAACTTATTCTTACCTGGTATACTTTTGTTTTCTAAATTTCGGGACGAAATTCCATTTTAGGGGGGGAGTATGTAATACCCCGTATTTTTAATGATTTTAAAAATACGAATTAATTAAATTAAAGTGATGAATTAATCCGATATGAAATAAATATTAATAAGAGAGATGAGGTTTAATATTTATTTATGTTTTATATTACTTAGTGAATGAGTAATAATAATGATAATAAGATATTATAAATGTCGGGAGTACGAAATACGAAAATTATAGTAATTTAGTCGGGACACGTGTATTACTCGTGTTGGGACTTAAATTATGAAATAGAAAAGTATATTGGAAATAAGTTATCCAAATGGTCATTTCGAGTGCGCCAAAGTATCCAGAAAGGTCGAGATAGTCAGAAAAGTCTACCCGGGGGTTTAGTTTGGGTTTCGGGGCAGTTTTAGACCAAATCGACACCCCAAGAGGGTATTTTGGTCATTTTTACTTTTGGAGAAAAAGGAACTACGAAATTCTGAGGTTTATATCATCATCTACAGTGAGGTAATTAGGGTTACCAAACACAAAAATAGAGAGAGGCCATAGGAGGCAGAAGGAGAGGTACCTAAGGTGTTCTAAGGTCAAGAACCACCACTTTTACACCAACGTCACCACCATCGCCTAGATCAAGAGAGGAGCATCGGAACCACACCATCATCTAGAACGGGTCACACCTACGGTTAAAGGCAAGTATTTATCTTGCTTAACTTAGAAAAGATATAATATCCATGCTAGAAGTAGGTGATTTATTCTGGAATATCATATGTTTTGGCTTAATTTGGAGAATGTAAAACATGATCTTGGATATGAATTTCATGTAGACTAAAATATTATATGTTTAGAAATTGAAATAAGATTGTAAGAAACAGAAATAAATCTGGACTTGGGGGTATATTAACATGGATAAACATGAAACTAGGGTTTTGTTGATAATTGTGGGTAAATCAGTTCTAAGGTTGAATCTTTGATGTTTTAATGATAATTTTGTATTGGAAATCACCCATAAGTGTATATCAAAAGGTTGGGAATCTGGTTTGTTGAATTGGTGAGGAATAATGAGAGTTCGTGTTAATAAATTTAGAGAAAAACGTAATTGCGTATGGAAGAAGATGAGACATGTAGGATTTCGAATCGATTCAGCCCAAGGTCGAATCGATTCGACTAGCGAATCGATTTGGCCAAAAGGGAGAATCGATTCGATTCGATTCCCCAGATTTTGAAAGTTCTACCCTTTTTTATTTAGACCTTATGGGAAATGATCGAATTACCCTTCTAAATGATTTCTAAATTATAGTTGGGGATATACTAAACACCAGTAGACAATTGTTAGATGTTGAGACTTAATATTGGATATGAATATAGGGTCGTGGCTAAGTGAACTTAGTTAAAGAATGGAATTTAAATTCAGGAAAAATACGATGATGTCATGGGTATCTTAGGGAACTTACGACTTAGACCAGTAGGAAATAATGGGTTACCTACTGAATTGACTTAAGGGACACTTAGGAATAGTATTGAGTAATAGGGAACACTTGGGTTGTTGTGAGAATAAATATTATGCTAAATAAATGATACGTAGGGAATTCGAGGGTTATACACTATGTATGGAATATTGTGTTATAGGTTGTGAGTATACCTATCTTAACGAGATAAATGTAGATGTGGTATGGATACCAATTATGTGACTTATGTGTATGACATAGCTACGCTGCTTGCTATCACGGGAGGTCTCAGAAAGGGGATGTCTTATCGTGATGAGCCCATTCGGGGGATTTTAGATTGGTGCCTCAGAACATAGAGTCTAGGTATGGGATATCTGTGAAAATGGTAGTGTTGACGGTCATATGGGTGCGTAGGTATGTGGGTATTCCATAGGCTTGGAAGTATATTCGCCTCCAACTGTGTGTGAATTGTATTTATATGGTTCGAGAGTGATTCTGAACCGGAAGTCCTTTTTTTAGTACGTGATGTATCGGTTCTTGATAGCAGAGTATGCATACACCACCGTTTAGCTTAGGAGTGCCGTATTGTGTGTGTGTGTATGTCTCTCTCTCTCTCTCTCTCTCTCTCTCTCTATATATATATATATATATATATATATATATATATATATATATATATATATATTGGAAGGGAAATAAATATGTATATATGTGAAATATTCTACTGTGTGACTTTTTGATGAGAAGGATAATAATATCCCAATTAATTTAAGTGGGTGGAAACTTAAATTACAAAGAAGAACCCCATAATTGGCTAATCGATATTTAGAATTTCGGTAAAGTATTATATAGACAAAAAGAGTGGACGCAACGGGTTAGTTCATGTAATAAGTGACTTGGATCGGCTGGTTAGGGGGGTAGCATAACTAGGGCGGGTTAGAAATATACGTTAGGAGTGCACAATAGTTAAGAGGTGAGAATCTCAAGTGAGAGTACGAGGATCTAACCCATATACAATATCTGGTATTTATGCACTTTAAATACTTCCTAAACTTTTAAACTGTTTTCACTTGGGCTCTGTCCCGTTTCTTCCACATCTGTTTCTTTTGTAAAAATATTTTAGGTCCCCAGCCACCGGGACGCCAGGTTTAGGAGTTCCTATCCTTTGACGTGATGCAGTTATTATGGATGTTGCGGGAGCTTACTATTAGATTCCTCCGTATTTACTATTTCTTTCGCATGAGTTACTTATTATAGTTGGGCATGTTGCCCATCATTATTCAGATGTTATTCAGAGATAGAGGATTTATATTTTTATTCCTTTTCAGTGATGGGATTAGTACTTACTCCAGTCACATTTATTTTATTATGTATCTCTTTTCCTTATGAGATTGATTATTAAATGGTGCATGTTTAATTAATTATGTATTTTGTTTTATATTAAATAACAAGATAAAATTTGACACCAACTTTTCAAATACTAGGTGGTTAGTAAATATTAAAAAGTTTTCAATAATGATGCTAAGAAGGGACCAACTGGATATTCTATTTTAATTTAATAAAGGACTGATCACTCAGTATTTAATTAGTCGGGGTGTCACATAAGGGTGTCATATGCAAAAGAGAGACAAGAAATAATAGGACAACCCCTTGTTAGAGCAAAATGAGACATCTTTCCTTCTTCCATCTTTTTTGAACCCCTCTATTGAGAACTTATGCTGCTATAACAAAAAGCGCTGGTGACAAAGGATCCCCTTGTCTCACCCCTCTAATTGATTTGAAAAAACTACAGCTTTTCCCATTAAACCCAATCGAGTACCAACAATTGGAAATAATCCTCCAAATTAAGTCAATCACCATCTCCGAAAACCCAAAGCTCCTAAAAGTTTTTAAGAAGAACAACCACGACACTCTATCGTAGGCCTTCTACATGTCAAGTTTAAGAATAAGATTAGAGCCTCACACTTTCTTTTTAAAAGATGATATAAGTTCTTGGGCCAATAATACATTTTCCAGGATGGACCTCCCTTTAATGAGAAATTATAAAAGACTTATAAGACGCAAGTCTCCACAATTTGTAGGTCTGGTAATTATAGGGATCAATATGATATTGGTGGAGGTCCAACTAACCTGGAGAACATCACCTAGGAAAAAGGAGGATATCTATTTGAATAGATGTTCTTTAATAATCTACAACCAAATTATAAAAACCCACCATTAAACCATTTGGACCTGCTGTCCCATCACCATTCATTTAAAAAATAACTTCACAAATTTCTTCTAAGGTCGGAACGTTAATCAATATTGAGTTGTCAACATGTGTTACAGAATTTGCAATACAGTCCCAAAGGAAGTTAAGCAAAGCAAGTGGATCCCAAGCATGCCCATTTGCAGACCTAGCATCTAAAATCTAATTGACAGAAGAAATCGCATCATTATTATTGGGAATTAAGCAGTCCGAGACTGCCTTTATAGTGGCAGGTATGCACCTTGTGTTATTGCTGTTCGAAGTGCCCAGTAGGGACTGAAATGATTCCACAATCATTTTCTCAACCTCCAGTTTGTCGTCTACCTAAACACCAATGTCGTTTTGAATGCGAGAAATATCAAGAACATCTCTTTTCTTCTTAGTGATACTATGGAAAAATTTAGAATTTTTTCACCTTCTATTGCCCCCCTGAATCTCGCTTTTGTTTCCAATAATCTTCTTCCACTTTTAATGCTTTCAAGTATTCCGCTTGGATCTTATGGAATTTCACTTTATTTTCCATGGATGGATTAGCATCAATCTCCACTTCATTTCTTACCATGTCATCCTCCGCTTTCCTTGCAACTCGAAAAATATCACCATAGCTTTATCTAGACCAATATTTAAAAAAATATTTCACCCTTTTAAATCTCTCCTCAAAAATAATAAGAGGTTGACATTTTATATCATAAAGCCAAGTTTATTCAACAACTTGAAGGAATTCATAATCTTTGGTCCAAAAAGAAAGGGATTTAAAAGGTTTTTGGGAATTTAGATTCTCCTCTTTAAGGTTAAAGAGTAGAGGGCTATGATCCGAGTTTTCCCTGTGAATATGATCTGCCGAACTAATAAACTTTTCATAACCCAATTAGAGTTACCCACCACTCTATCAAACCTTACCCAAATTCAAGCATTAGCATCACGCTTGTTACACCACGTAAATCTCAAACCGTTGAAAAAAATTTCTTGTAAACCAACAATGACAGGCAACAAAGTGAAATCCGTCATACCTTCCCAATTCACCCCATTACCTCTAATTGTTTCTTCAACATTCACCACTATATTAAAATCTCCTTCGATAATCCATTTAATATCATCGAGAGTAGCTAAAGAATCAATTTCTTACCAAAGAGTCAATATCTCTTCCCTCTTACATTTAGCATAAAATGCCAAAAATAGGAAGGGAGATTCAAACAACTCGTTGATCAACCAATGTGATAAAGATTGATCCCCAATTTTTGCTACAATAACCTCCCAATTATTCTTCGAAAGGATCCAAATTTTATTAGAACTATTAGCAGTACCACCCAAAAAGTGAAATATCCTACACACTTCTTCTATATTAGTCTCATCAATATTTGGTTCTAACAAGGCCTTAATAGAAATTGAATGAGTGCGGATAAGCCTTTTAAGTCTACGTATCAAGGGTCCATTACCCAGACCTGAATATTCCAAAAAAGGAAGTGCATCATTTGGAAGAATTAAATTTTAAAGTTTTAGTCACCTTACCTCCTGAACGAGTCTTAGAAAAGGATGGTTCGTTGGCCGAATTTTTTTTTCTGGGTCTTCTCTTCTTAACTACAAAAAATTCTTCCTCCCTCAATTTTGGATCCGTAAAATAATTTTTCAGGTCAAGTCTTGGAAAATTTTTAGATAAACCCATGGAAAAGGTGTCCTAATCATCATTAATCTCCCTCACCAAATGTGTTTCATAATCTGAAGCATAAAGGTGGCTCCAATCTTCCATAAGGGACTTATCAATTTGAATTATAGGTGGTCTAAGAGAAAGACCAAAGTTCTTTATCGTAGATAGATCTGTGATAACCTTTTTGATTTTTGGGACATCAGCCATATCAAAATCCCACTCCACTAAAGGTTTACGTTGTAAATTATCTACTAAACAATTAACCTGATCATGTGCTGATAATGGGTTTACTTTATTATTAGGTATTTCACCCACTTCCAGTAGAGAATTCAAGTTCAAGGCCTCAAAAGTATTCGACGTCTGCATCGGAACCGTCTTCTTATAAAACTGAGATTTTATGTTAGAATAAGAGGGATATTTCACGTTGGTTATTTGTTTTGGGGCATCTCTACTCGTACTGGGTTTGGAGGAGATCTTCAAAATTGATTCATTATTATGTGTAGGTAATTGTTTAGATGAAACATGAGGTTCACCCTATTGAATGACAACTCTTCTATTAATCTGCTTCCAATGAACTTTCTTAGCATGTGGGTCATCATGGACAATAGCCTTACCTTTATCTAGGGTTTCGGTCAAGTAACTTTCATCACCTTTCTTGCATTCTAAACCATCTAGGCCTAGTTTTGAACAAATGGAGCAGTATTGTGGGAGATTTGCGTAGATAATCTTCTGCCCAAAACCCTTATCAGAAGTGCTAATCCAGATCCGCTTCAGGAGATGTTTAAACACATTAACCTCCACACAAATTCTAGACATAGTAGGTCTAGAGAAATTCCCCGTGGCCTCGTCAATCTTGATGGGGTTACAATGGAATTAGCAATAAAAAGGAGAGTCATTTTGGAGAAGAAATGCACTGGGATGAAAGGAAGATTAACCCATATAGGGATGTAAGGGCTATCCACATTCGCTTGGAATTCATTCGACTATTTTAACACTTTCATAAGGAATCTAAGGATATACCAAAGATTCCTCAACCACATACGAAGGTAGTCTTCCTCACATTTTAAACGAATTAAGATGTGTTTGTCATCCAAAAAGCCAATATTGAAACCAAATTTAAGAGAAAAGGTCAAGAAGGTTTTCTTAATAATCTCAAAGGAGGGCTGACCATGGTGGAATTCATTAATCAATGAAAATTTGAAGGGGGTAGCCAACGCAGAGATATCCTCGTAAGAAAACAACAATGCGATCTCGCCTTTAAAAAGAGAAGTGGGTTTAATGGCAGTATCCGAAGAGACAATGTTGTTGTGAGAAAGAATATCAATGAACGATTTGATTGAGTTTCTATCACATGGTTTTGGTTCCGGTTTAGGGTCGATCGAAGTCTGTGATGATGGCTCATTGGGCAACAATGCCATAAAAAGCATCGAAAAATAGTTACGGTAGAAGTGAATGAAGCAATTAAGGTCTGGGGGAGAAAACGGTTAGAGAGAGAGAGAGAGTTCTATGTATGTACTTATTAACCTTTATGTATATATATATATATATATATATATATATATATATATATATATATATATATATATATATAATAAGAAGTAAAAGTTTGTTACTATTCAATAAGTTGATAACTTAATTAGAGGTTGAGATTAAAACACCAATGCAAAAAATGGAGGGTTGAGATTAAAATAATACTATTACCATTTCTACCCCTTAAATATTTGGATTCCCTCTCATTTTTCCTCACTAATTTATTCCCCCTCTCTCACTTTCATTCAAACACGGGGGCAGTATAGTAAACACATCTACAATTCACTACACCACTCAACTCAAACCCAACCTGAACCCCCCGTTCCCATACAAGGTGCCCTCTCTCTCTCTCTCCACGCCTCCCAACACAAACCCTCCTCCTCCTCTGCGTCGCCTCCCTTAAGGTAACCCTCCCTCTTTTACACACACAAACACACAATCACCCTTAATTTTCGATTTTACGATTTCTTAATATGTGATGGTGCAGATTTTTTCATAAACAAATCTGATGGTACGATTTGTTTCAGGCACACACATATGATGATGCGATTTCTTAATATTCATACTACACATTGAATGATTCAATGTGATTTTTGCATGCGTATTGTTTTGTTGTAGGCATTAGGGCTGATTTATAAGATCTTACATGTTATGCACCACGATCACTTTTTTATAGGTTTTATTTACATTCGATTTGTTTCGAATTAGGGCTTTTTATGATTTTGGATTCAAATGGAGATTTTTTTTGTTTGGTTTTGTAGATCTACATGGAAGGTTTCAAATGGAGATTCACAATACACCAGGTATACTGTATACTTAAGGTTGGAGTTTCTTTTATAAGTTCCATTAAATACTTGCTCAACTAACACCTTTTTGTTTTTCAAGAACTCATCATGGTTTTGTGTTAATTAACATGTAGAGCACCTGTTTGGTAGTTGTGGGGAATATGATTTCAAGAACTGACCACAGATTTATAGAAATTATTTGTTTTAAACAAATCATAGTTTATGTATGAGTGTTGAATAATTTCCTACTGACATTGTGATACACACACCTGGTTCAATGAATGTGAGTTTCACATGGTTTGATTTTTATTCGTGCGGTTTAACCTTCTGACCTTCTATTTCTGATTTTAGTTTCAAATTAGGGCTTATTTGAGGAGGTTCATTTTTTTTGTTAGTTTAACTGTAAGAGGGGTAATTAGGCATTTACCACTAGATTTTTGTTTCAAATTAGGTATTTTAGTTGCAAGAACTAACTGATTTATGTTTTTTCCTCTCAAATGGTGATCCAAAACAAATCAAATGCAATACATCTTTATGGTACGACAGGCACGAGTCCGTTAAAATGGACATTTGACTATTTTACATCATGTAGTAATGTGTCCAATACATGTTCTTTTATTTACTATTTTTATTGATGATATGTTATTTCTAATATATGATTTTATTTATTCAAAGTTCACAATTATTGTTATTTTCTTTTAGTCAAACAATCAATCAATTTCTATGGTTTTCGTATTGCAGGAAATGACAGATGAATTTTCTAAGTACCCTGCTGCTGAGATGATTATTTTGTACTTATTGGGTCCGAAAAACTATACTATGTAAGACTTTGATTAGTTAGATAGTCCTTTTTAAAGTTCAAGAATATGGTTGTTGGTTGCAATGTTTCTGGTAGTCTCCATGCCTATGCCCCACCCTCCGAGCTCCTCGCTGCCGCATCTACTCCACGTTACCACCCTCACCACCAACTTCATTTGAAAGGTAGTCTCCCTCATAGCTAACATCATTTGAAAGGTAGTCTCTGCTGATTGATAAATTGGTGCATACATGTATCAGCTACTGTGTTTTAGTTTTTTATTTGGCCATCATGTTCAACATTTTTTGTCCAGATTTTTAATTGGTGCATACATGTATCAGCTACTGTGTTTTCCGAAATAGGATTCTGAATGGAACACCGATTTTGTTGGTTCATTATTTAGGTTGTAGGCTTCAAGGTGTGAATCGTCATAATTTATTTATCAAAATGACCAAACAATGTTTGGAGTTTTTGTTTTTTATTTTGTAACAAATCTAGACATTGTGTATTTCACTACTGATGCACTCCATTACTGATTAAGGAGTAATTTACATTAGGTATATGTTTGTTTCGTGTGCTATATAAGGAATGCAGTCGATTCACTAATATGGCATACTATGTTTAGGGGATTTAGTTTTTTATTTTTATTTTTTCATAAATGGACGTGTCATGTAGGTTCTTTTGGATATTATTTGAAAGCATGTTACGTAGTTGTGGTTATGAGATTGGGTTATATGGGATTCTCTATAATTAGTGTGCAATTTTAGTGGAATGAAAGTTTCATTCTATATCACATGTATGTGACGGAGTTAATCTATAGTGAGTGCAATGAACATTGCATCAGTATGAATTGAAGGCCATCCTTTTGTATTTAATTCAGCATATGCATATTTGTGAGTGTAAGATCTTACTGACGGTATTAGTGTATGACTAATCATCTCGGCATAGATTTCTTTTTGTATTTAATTCAGCATATGCATATTTCCTTATATTATCAGAAATATTAGTGATTATTTTTTGGGTTTGTGTGTAATATTGATTATGTCTCTAGATGCCTATGTTAGGTATTAGTGTATGACTAATCATCTCGGCATAGATTTGAGAACGGAAAAATACAATCTAAAATGGAAAAACAAAACATAAAACCGAAAAAATAATCATTCTGATATCACACTATAATCTTAGCATAGTTTGGAATACTGTTCTTTACAAATAAGCAACCAAAATGTAAATTTCACGCCTGGTCCCCAAAGACCAAAATGGTCATCCAAGAAAAAACTCAAAAAACCATACCCTAAGATGTCTACGCAAAACGAGACGACCCTCCAATGTGTTCTTATATAACTGACAAATACGACTTATCTTCATAACTTTGAGGTGGAGGCAACAATAAGACCACAACAGATTATATTGAGAAGGTCCAGAAGGATTTGAGTGTTATATTGATTTCCTCTCTCTATATATATATATTTCATGAGTGCTTACTCTGTTTTTGTGTCCAAGCAGGTCTATATCAGGTCATGATAGTTGGGGGATCAATATGCATCAAAGCTTGGAAGAGTACCATATGCAAAACCCATCATTTACTCCAATTAGAGGCCTGCAAGTTGAAACAGAGAACACAGAAAATGAAAATAGAAGTGCTAAACATTAAAGTGGTGAGGAGCACCAGTTTGATATCAATGATATCAACTATCATTTTCTCATACCAGAGATCACAAGGCCAAAAGAAGAGAAGCATCAAAAGAGTGATTGTGCAGTCAGTCTCCATCATGTTTTGGAGTATTATTTTAGCACTGAAGGTGTTAAAATTAATGTGCCCAGTGAAGTGAGTTTAGGTGAC
Source organism: Sambucus nigra (assembly GCA_949130495.1). NCBI lineage: Eukaryota > Viridiplantae > Streptophyta > Magnoliopsida > Dipsacales > Adoxaceae > Sambucus > Sambucus nigra. The sequence continues at coordinate 424,367,935 of OX422217.1, forward strand.
ACATATCTATAATCGTTTTTGTTTCAATTTTATAGGTACTCCTCTCTCTCATTCCCTGATTGGTGATCTAAATTCTGCTATCTCAATTTTACACATTTATGCTCCCTCAATTTTAGAGGTACTCAATTTTACAATTTACTTTTCTTTGTAATCTAAATTCTGTTTTTGGTTATGCGGAGAGGCACACAGTCATAGATTGGTGATCCCTCATATTAGTTTTTGTTGTCACACACTTATCATCTTCGCTGCAATAATTGAAGTTGAAAATTGTCATATTATATATTCTTTGTACAGGTTACATTTGAAGTTGAAAATTATCAAGAAAGACTCTTAACTAACTAAAAATGAATCGATACAATTTGTGCATGGAGTTAAACTAATCGATACAACTGTCAAGAAAAACTTTATACAGGTTTTGTTTTGTTTTCTGGTGGGGTCGGGAGATTTAAATATTGTCTTTTGTTTTTGTTGGTGATGCTGAATATATAAAGAATAGTTGATGTTGATGCAGCGCGGTGTATGTGATCGCATGTGTGGTCTCTTTCAATTGTATCTCTATTTCCAGGGCAGTTTTTCTAATCTTAGGTGTACTCATGATTCATCCTCACTCTCCAGCTCCTCTTATCGTCGATCACTGATCTGGTGTGTGTTATACAAATACTTTGGTGTTGTAGCTATACAACAATTGACTTCAATGGCTTGGGGGGGGGGGGGGTAATATAGATGCACATCTCAAAGAAATTTTACCATTTCCATATGCTTAGTTAGTTGGAGTGAGATATATTGTGTGCAGAAAAAAGGACCATTGAGAGATGGCCGAGCAAGATATCATGTTATGTGCATAATTCTTTCCTATGTTTGGTTAGTTTCTGTTTTATTCCCATGTTTGGTTAGTTTCTGTTTTTCACCACACATTTTTACTTTCACTTACCCTATTTCATTCCTCTGTTTCATTCCACTTGAAATCAAATTATATTGTGATTTGCTGTGACCACTAAATATTCTTGACCACTAAAGATTCTCTCATTATTATAACTGACCTATAAACCTGTCAAGTTTTCCTCATAAAATTACTTCTAAAGTCATAGCTAATAGGCTTAAACACCTGCTCGCCCTCATATTTGCCATAATCAAAGTGCTTTGTGCAAGATACATTGATCCAAAATGATGCTATTGTTCCAAGAAAAAATGATCGAGACTATTTATAATTATTTTTCTTTTTTTAAGACCATTTTACTCCCGCCTCGAATTTTGGCTGTTTGTAAGCTGAACTTTGGACTCTTAGTTGTGATTTATTTTTTCAGGAACATGGTACCGTAGTTTTGCGTAACTTTCTCATGTCACTACACTTTCTAATCATTCGTCTATATGCTTTATCATTTAATCATCTTATGAATTGAACATTTTGTACTTTTCCCGTTAAACATTACTGAAATTGTGTTGTGCTTTTTTCCATTTGAAATAATGTTGAAATTAGAAGATTGGCTTGATTATATCTTTGTCTTTTTTTGTATATCTCTCACACTTGGATTCACTAAACTATGGTTTATAGCAGGTATATTCTGCATTTTATCTTATTTTAATTTTTGGAGATTAGCTATACTCTGTTTTCGACTCTGAGTGTGGGATGGGTAAGGGGCTCGAGCTGGTAAGATTTAAGACAAGTTTAACTACAGTAATTGGTGCTCAGAGATAAAAAAGAACCACCTTAAAGTGAAGAATAATGCATGACGACACCACCTGATAACTCTTTGGTTTGTCCTCATGTGTGCCTCACAGTCACGACTGGTTCGTCTTTTCGCCTGTGCCTCTATTCTCTTCACAAATTTTTTGTTGTTTTTTCTTTTTTGTTAAGAAAGAAACTTATATTTTTTTCATAAATCTGTCTATGTATATATATCTGTTAGATAATTAGTTGGTTTATTGAACAGTAAATGTGTGATTAACTTATGTAATTAGAAGATTCATTCATTATTATCATTCTCAATTCAAATTATTTTATTAGTTGGTATGTTAATTTGAATTATTGATATTAGTGTTTAAACAAGTACATTGCCTACAAAAGGGCTAAATCTGACCGAGTTGGTTTAAACGCTATTTGGTTTCAAATTATTATATAAATAACATTGAGCTTTTTCATGAGCAGGTGGTGGAAGCTACATCAAATGTAGAGCTTGGTAATAAAGAACCGTCTCAATCCATCAAATGAAATAGCAGCAGGAGAATGTTCCTTTTGCCTTTTCTATTTGTACTTACTTTTTAATCCCTTTTCTTGATTTGTACAGTTGTTATATCTACGGCATTTTCTCCAGGACCGGTTGTTTCTAATCCCGTTTCAGTGTCGGTGGATGCGCCTGCTAAGAGACGAGAGTTCTTTTCAAAGATAGATGAGGATCTTGACATTTAAAGCTACTAAGAAAGAGCTTGACATTTAAAGCTACACCTATGCCAAGTTTCTACAAGGATCCCCCTCTAAAAGTTGAACTTAAGAAGATACCAACCACTCAGCCAATAGGCCCTAAGCTTGGAGGGAACAAAAAGTTTCATTACTGCATCGAAAAACTCCTCAGAGGGTGGCGGGTAATGTCTTATCCCCCGTATAAATCGTGATTAGGATATAACTGCTTCAAAGAAGCCCATTAAGAAGGCCCAATCCAAGCCATAGCCTCAATAACCTGGGCCCATTAAAACTGAAGGACATTTTGCCAAATCAAAACAAAACCCGGTTAAGGAGATTCCGATGAAATCCAAAATCACTCGGTAAATCCAATTTAAGTTAAAGGTTGGTCAAATGTTGAATCTAAAAACATCCGTGCACAGATTACACCAACTGAGGTCATTATTGGAGGTTAAAGACAGGAAATGTTAGTAATTTTGAACAGAATTTCTACTTAAATAGGTTTTTAAGTTTTATGACTCCTTTTGGGTTGGGTTGTGAATGGTGTGGTTGTAAGTTACTTTGAGAGTATAAAAGCAAGATCCCAGATTTCTAATTATTCGTGTCTAAATTTGGTGGAAGCTAACTTTGGCAATTATTTTTTAAACGCATTCCATGATTTTTTGTGGTTTATTTACCATGATTACGTTGGAATATGGATGTTAACTTTGCTTTATTCATCTCATGTACGTGGGATTAGTGACTCCTTTTATGTAGTTTCAAATTGATTGTATATATTGATTTGAATTTCCTAAAATATTTTTCAGAGCTTTACTATTTTGTTGCTAATGCAGGTTAATCCAAAAGAAGTAATGACTTTGGGTGGGATTATTTGCTACACAGTTGTAGGTAGTATTGTAACTAAAAGTCTTTTATACAATGCATGCAAGGGTAAATAATTTCATATTAATTTATGGAATTATATGTCGTTAATCATGTTATCGTCATTGATGATATTCTTAAATGGGAAATTTGTATACTCGGAATGTTAAAACTGAGTTTCCTCTTAATATCCAAGTACATGTTATTTCTGTTGGACTTGCAATAATACATACTGTCTCTCATTAAAAACTTCGTTAGAGCCTAGGAAGCTAATGTTATACAATACAATGAATTAGTAGTATTGAGAATATACCTTATTATTGGAGTAGATGTTGATATGATATTTTTGTAAAGAATATCTTTTGAAAGGGATAGGTTAATGTTTTTTACTTTGATGTGTTTATTTGATTAACGTTAGAACTAAAATTGTTGTTACATGGCTCTATTTATGTTGACCATAACTTAATTGAAAAGAAGACAAATAAGAGGGGGGTAATTCATAAAATTACACTTCATTTTGTTGGGTAATGAAATTTTTGCTGTTTTGCATTTCGTACTTTGGAATTTTTTGTCGTGCCTTTAGGCACGGGCATTCCGCTAGTATATATATATATATATATATATATATATATATATATATATATATATATATATATATATATATATATATATATATATATATATATATATATATATATATATATTAATTTTTAGGATTCTATGTATGTCCATACAATATATATTAACTTTTATGTATGTACATGTTAACATTTAGTTTCTATATGTATGCAAGTATTAACTTTTGACCACATCCACTATTTTTTTTAAAAATTTATTTATAAGTCATACATTTATAAGTCATACTAGACTTTCCCCCTCCTTTTTAACTCCTTGGTTCGGTGCGGGTTGACCCAACAGTGACTCAAATTCGGGTCAGGGCATTACATTGTTAATCCGTGATGTTATGGTAAGACGGTGAGGGCAATACCCTATCGTGAGTTTGTGAATATGAGATGAGATTTTTTATTTCGGGGTCATGGATTATTCAGAAGATAAATTACAAGAGAGTATAACGAGAGTACATACCGAATCGAGGGGAGTGCGATGGGAATTTCCTATATGGGTAATTTTGGTATGTGTAGGGACACATGGAGAGATCCTAGGATTTAATTGTGATTATCTCAGGATTTTAGTCGAGCGGACATATGCATACACTTTTATATATGTGCCTGCACACACGAGGATGTGTAGTTCAAGTGGAGCATTCATAAGATCCTACTGAGTTTTCCTCTCACACCCGGACAAATTATATATGCATTTCAGGTTTTGTACAAGTTTGGATTGATTGCGACTATATTGGAGTTTGGGATTCTTTGGGAAGTTTAGTTCACTCTTCACGCTAATTTATTGAAATTGAAAATAAATTCGTATTTTATTTTTATTTAAATGTAAAGGAGAGATTTTGGATATCAATGGGAAAATAAATTATTTTCTTTATATATAAATTGTTATCTTAGCTTCTGCGGCCGTTTTTTTAAATTGAATTTTCTTTTTAAAGAGTTTCAATTCACACGTTATTTTATTATTTTCAAAGTTCACAAGTATTACAGTTTTTCAATGGGGTCCATATGCGGTATTGTATATATGTTTTTTTTACTGTGTACATAAATTTTTGTAGTATAAACATGTTAGTTTTGTGTATACACTAACATATAATATATTAGGGTTGAGAGAACTTAGTGCCCGAAAATAGATTAGTTAACTAGCGTAAAAAATATTATCGGCTAGGAACTAAATTGACACAATGCTAAAAATCTAACATTATGATAGTTTTGGAACGTGACAAACTACATTGGTCATGGTCTTGGACTGTGACAATTTTAGGGGTGACCATTTTGGAGGTCACGATCAAAATCTTGACCAAGTCAAGAGTTACGATCGCCTTCCATTACCTAATGTTAGGGACATGGTCAGAGTCTATAACTATGATCACTGATCACGGTTCAAGGTCGTGACCCCAATTTACTGGTCACGGGTTTGAATCGTGGTCGCCTGCCATGGAAATAGATCCTATGATCACGGTTTTAGACTGTGACCATCTTCCATAAACATTGATTGATTGGTCACGGTAATGAAGTGTGACCCCCTCTCATGCCCACAAGTCCTTTAGTCACAGTTGATGACCGTGACCACCTTTTAATTCTTAAATTTTTTGTCACGGATTTGGTCATAGCTGTTTATTTTAAAAAAATAATTTTGATTTGTTTGCTTCCAAATAAAAACTTATACATGTTTGAAAACTTGTATACAAATCCATTATAGAACTAGCGAATAAATCAGTAAAAAAAAATAATATTAAAATTATCAAGCCATCAAATTAATTATATGAATCCAAAACTAATATTATTAAAATCCTCAAAGTGTTCCTTCCTCGAAGAATATGAAATGTTATTGTAATCGACATCCTCTTACACCCAACTAGAGCTGGCAAATTTTAAAGCGTTTCAAATGGTAAGAAAGGACTTGAATCACTAAATGACTTCAGGATGCCTACGTAGCCAAAAATGGCATAAAATTTCACGTAGTTCACAAGATGAACAAGGTTGGGGTCTAACCCATAATTCAAATCTAGTGTGTCTCTTTTGATTATGAAAAGCATATGAAATGTGATAAAAGTGTAAAAGATTGCACTCTAAATTGGAAATTATGGTATAAGCCCTTTTTTAGGTTTTTGATTTATTAAAATAAATTTAAATGTATATATGATAATGAAAAGCACATGATTAATGATATAAGTAAAATAAATAAGCTACAAATGGAATAAAAAACTAAAATATGCAAAATAGGATTTAGGGGACTAGTAAAACATAATGGATATTATAAAATGTGAATGACAAAGTAAAAATTTATAAGAAAGGACTTGAATCCAAAAATGACCATGAAATGGCTATGTAGCTAAAAATAGCATTAAATTACACTTAGTTCTAACATTACATAAAATTCGTCTAATATCCTACATTTTACCCGACCGGTTATACAAATTGGGAATGTGATTGTTTTGTTGAGAAAATTGGTATTAATCAATGGTACTCACAAATCTTGTTTTAGTTTTGTGTGTGTACCCTAGAAGATTCTCTTATAGGTTTAATCGGTCCAAGTTTAACCAGTCCAACTCGTTTGGGGTTTCTAGATTCATAATAAGACTATGACATAACCTTGATAAGACTGAAATCCCAATTGAGTGTGACATATTAAACCCCCAAGAAAAATTCTACCAAATGTTCCACAAAATTAGTCTCCATGTGCATCACATCAATTACATGCCTTACACGGTGCTCTTACCAATAGGAAAAGACAAATAACATTGAGTGTCGTGACCATGCTTTCATTTTACTAGGAACTTTTAAATCCCCCTAGCTTTTCGCTTTTGGCCTTCAAACCGAGGGTGTTTTCTTATAAACGTATTCCCCGAAGTCGCAACCTCTGCCTTCTCTTTGATTTGGTAACTAAAATCCGAAGAAGTTACGTTCTATGCTTATTACCAATAAATAAAAAGTTAGATTTTTAGTTCCTAAAAGGGTAATTGCTCGGTAGAAATCTACGGTGACGGGCATAACATATCTTACCTTTCAGCCAAGTGGAATCAGTTTCCTCCCCACGGATGGGATATCCATAATAAACATAAACAATTCAACTAGACAAGGTCCCATGGATAAAAAAGTTATGATCCCCTACAACACCATTGCTTTAAGTGTGAACTTTTCACACTTATGAGTGTCAAAACGTTGATGACTTCATCCCATAACTTTTTTAGTCCTTCAATCAATGGGGCTAAGAAAATATCAATATAATCGCTGGGATCGCTTGGTCCAGGTATCAACAACAATAATAATGTTAAAAAATTTCATATTCACAATGTTGGGGGAGACCTAAAGGTGCCAAGAGAAGTGTCCAATAACTCTGATAAGTTCTTAAATTGTCGAAAGGTTAAACTCGTTGGTTGATAACCCAAGTCGAATATTGCACACTTACTTTGCAAATTTAGGGTGTTATGGATTTTAAAGTTATCATATAATTGAATCAATTGGATGACACTGAAAAATGTTCACTAGTTCTTTAACTAAAAGTTAAATATTAAGTAAACTATGAAATAAACTCGTTTGATGAAACTCCTTTTTAAATACAACACAAGATGTGTAAACAAGATGATTTAGACTTGGATGTTAAATTTGGTAGATAGATTACCTTAAGTTTTAAGATAAAACCCTATACTAATTCTTTGATTTGAAACCACATCATATAAGAAGTAAGAACAAGAATAGTAAGTTTGACGCGGTTTGTTTTAACGTGGTAAAACCCTAAATTAGGGAAAACATCCATGACTACCTCTACGGACTAAAACAAAAAATCCACTATAAACAAGTTTACAAGCACTTAAACATGCACACAAGATCCTAAGATAAAATAATAAAAATATACCTACACGAGCATAAAATCTCCTCCACGATAATTCTGTTCTGGCTTTGATCCCTGGCAGTTTCTTTACGGTAATCCTTATTCCTTACTTTAATGGACTCAGTAAACACAAAAGCTCTCAAATGAACCAAACTTTATCTAGGTGTTCGTGTGAGAGTGCATTGACTGTGAAGTGCAAAAAACACATGCAAAAATGCTAGTCACATCTCTCAATAGATTTATAAAGACAAATCCTAATGAATAACAAAAGTGTATATGAAATGCAAAGATTTTAATTTTCTTTTAAAATCAAACTTCTGAACGAAAGAAATTCAAAAACAAGATCAAATGCTTCAAACACTTATTTTATAAACAAACTAATTTCACAAATTGTGAAACTGAGTTTTTCGAAATAGAACTTCAGATCTAAAATAATGACTATCTTGGAAGTCTCTTTTCAAGAAAATTCAAAACAAGAAATGGATCTAAAATGATAAACAACAAGAGAATCAAATACAATAAGAAAAAGTAAGAGAAACCCTAAAATACTACATGAAATGTATCTCTGAGTAACTCTTACAATTTCTATGAAGAAAAGTGAGATTTACAGTGAGACAGGATTCCTAAGAGAGATTAAGTATGAAGAGTAGGTTCTTCAGACTTGAAAAACACCGAAACTCTAAAGAAAAACCTAAATATCTAACTCTCAATCAAAGGTTTTTTGGTTTTGATATAATAGGGAAGGTGTTTAGTTTGGTGTTTTGGGAGAAAACATATGATTTTGATCTTTTAGACTCTATTTTCTCTCTCTCTCTCTCTCTCTCTCTCTAACCTTTCTCTTTTCTCTCTCTTTTGTTCTCTAAAAAATGATGAACTCTCAAAAGTTCTATAATGATAACCCTATGGGTATTTATACTACTTAAGGAAGGTTCTGGACGATCATTGAGTTTGAACGGATGAGATTGTTTTGACTATTTGAATTATAATCCAAGGGTCATAAAAGGACCGCAAAACCTCACTCTCCTATTGCTTAGTTCTGGCGTCACAAGGATCATCTAAGATAACATGTAGATCATTGATAATGTTTGATCTAACGGTCACAAATGAAACGCTAAACTGTGAGAGGGGAAAAACACACAATGGACCAACAAGGAGACAACACGTGGGGTTATGAGGATGGTTAAAAAATGTGTGTTTTTGGTTTTTAAACAATTCAACTTTCTACTGTATAAGTTTCTACTGGTTTGAGATTCTACCTTGAAAACTTTTTAAGGAATAAAACTATTTTCATTTTAGCCCACGACATTTTAAAGCCACTATTTTAAATGTTTAAAAATCATTTTAAATGTTTAAAAATGTTTAAAAAATTCCTAAAAATATTTAAAACATATGTACAAACACTCACACTCAATTATGCATTATTTATGTCCTATAGTGTCTTCAGTGAAATATTTTACTTCCCTTTTAGGTCGAGAGGATGTCTTGGACATGATCAATATTGATGAATCTTTTCAAACCATGGAGAAGATTGCTAAAAAAATCTAACCTATTTTCTCACCATATCCAAACTAGGTAGAACTCCTATATATGGTATAGACTCAAGTAAGTCAACCATATAGTGTGTTCTCAATCTCCCCCTTTTGATATTAGAGACAAAATTCCCTTGAGTTACCTGTACTCGGGGGTAAAAAAATAAAAAACCCTAGATTTCCTATACAAAAAAGCTATCTACCCTTTCCTATCCTAAAACCGAAAATAATAGAAATAAAGTTCATAACTCAACTATCATACAGACCATTACCCTAAATAAGAAAAGATGTATAATCTGATATAAAATTCCTGAAATATAAGAACTCAATGGGCATATTAGTTGAGTCAAGAAGTGTAAAGATAAAGCCGGTTACTCAAGTACTGCTCCCCCAATCTTTCTCAAATATACAATGGGGTAAAAGAGATATATAAAACAGGGATGGATGAAGATTTTTTATTCTATACAAATTCAAATCATAAACAAGGGGAGATTCATGGGTCTTCTACATTAAATAGATTAAGAAGGCGTCTTTACTCATTTGTGAAACGTCCGTGACCTAAATCCTCATAAAACCATTTATTAGCTTGAACATAATGAGGTTATGACAATTATGCAGAATTGATTAAGTAAGGACGATCATATCTATGGAATTTCTAAGGGATTCAAAGATAAAACTATCCAAAGGTTTTATGAATAGGTCAGCTAATTGCTTTTTAGTGTGTCAATACTCAATATCAAGTTCTTTTGATTCTACAAGATCTTGAAGAAAATAATGTCTAATATTAATGTGCTTAGTTCGTGTGTGTTGAACATAATTTATATATATTTATCGCACTCTAGTTATCACAATACATAGTCAATTTTTCTTCAGTAATACCATAATCACTAAGCATCTGCTTGATCCATAAAAGCTGGGCATGACAACTACCCGCTGCTATGTATTCAGCTTCAGCTCTTGAAATTGATATGTAGTTCTGTTTTTTACTACTCTAGCCTACTAGGTTATTTCCTACATAATAATAGGTGCCAGACGTGATTTTACTAGCGTCTGTACATCCTGCTCAGTCGGCATCAGTGTATCCAACAATGTAACTAGTTGTGTCCTTTTTGTACCAAATACCAAAATTTAAAGTACCTTTAATGTATTTAATTATTTGTTTAACACATAGCATATGAGCTTCTTTAGGTGCGCCTTGGTATCGTGCACATATACACATAACAAAGGATATATCCGGTCTAGAGGTAGTAAGGTATAACAAACTCCCCATCATACTTCTATATAAAGTCAGGTCAACGTCTTTCCCATTTTTTCCTTAGATGATTTCGTGGACGTGTTGTTTTTGAATGTTCAAGCCCAAACATTTTAACAAGATCATTAGCATATTTTGATTGTGTGATAAATAGGCCATCATTAAACTGTTTCACTTGTAATCCTAAGAAGTATGTAATTCGCCCATTAAAGACAATTAGAATTCAACGTGCATACCAGGCTATAGGATCTTGCTAACAAATAATGTCTAGTCATTGCCATCTCACTCAAACCCTTTATTGACTAAAAAGGTCGAGAGGCTCTCATACCAGGATCTAGGATCTTGCTTTAAGACATTTAAAGCCTTCTTAAGTCTGAAGACATGGTTAGGAAACGAGGGATCTACAAAGCCCTTCGACCGTTCTACATATGTTTCTTGTAAAACCCCATATTTTTCAGTAATTAAAAATGAATTAAGTTAAATTTAAATTACAAATGTGACGTAATTTAATGGAAATTAAATATTATGGGTTGATTAAATTATTAATCGGAGAGAAATGATTAATGTTCATTGAATAAAATTACTAAGTGAATAGTAATTACATATTTGAGGTCACAACGAGTGATAGTGACGTGATAATATGTTATCTCAACTGGATGTTGTGTGTGGACTAAATGAGGTAGAGATAGGAAATAAAGTATGGGTGACTCGGATGATGAATTTGAGGTTACGGTTGAGTCCAGAAGGGTAAACACGGTCTAGCATACCCGTGAGTGTAGTTTGGGTCCCGGGGTAGTTTTAGACCAAACCGACATCCCGAGAGGGCCTTTTAGCCATTTTATAACCTAGGGTTAAGGGGATTTTGAAATTTCAAGGATTATATATAGTTGTGGTGATGTGAGGCTAGGGTTAAAAGTGTAGAAAATAATTGGAGGCCAGTAGAGAGGAGATAAAGAGTTTTCTTGGAGCTTAGGAGAGGATTTTGGTGAATTAAAGCTCATTTTGGCATCACAACCATTTTTAGAGGAAGGATTAGAAGAGAAGCTTCATAATAAAGGATCAAATTAGACCATTTCTATATAAGGCAAGTATTTATCTTGCAAACTTTATGATTTATAATACCCATGTAAAATAGGGACTTTTAATTAAGGAATAATGATACAATTCATATGATTTAATGAATACATATCATTATTGGAAAATAGGATTTACATGTAGAATAAACTCAATTGCAAGATTTATAAATAAATCAGAAGTTTTAGGATTTTGGATTCTTGGTGACTTTATATAAAGAACATAAAAATATATGGTTAATGATTAATAGAGTTTTATTGAGATTTTTGGAGATGAAAATAATGGAATTTTAATTAGATTTTAGGATGAAGTTTGATGAAATTTCACATAATCTAAGTTGGGAATTCTTACCACATGTATCCTTGATGATTAGTTAGGGTGAACTGAAATTGAGATGATTATATGAAAGTATGAGAAATGGAAAGTGTAGAAATTTTGTAACAACATTTTCCCTTGATACATTACGAATCGATTCGGCCATTGGGCGAATCGATTCGATTTTCCCAGAATTGAATTTTTTTCATTTCTAACCCATAATTATGGAGAATTCGTGAGTAGGCTTTTGGGACAATCTTAAATCCTAGGGGGGTATATAAAAATGGTCAGTAGGCCGATAGGAAATATTAGAATTATGCAAGATGGAGAAGAGTAAATAATTTATGGAAATTGACAAAATATATGTAATTGATAAATGAGGGAAAATTCGAGGATTACGTAGAGATGAGTGAACATACATTTATGACCCGTAGGATACGATGGGATTAACTATAGATTTTAGAATGGGTAATTAGGAATATTAGAGTAGTGAACAATACTCGGAATTACACAAATTGGAAGTTTAATTGAAATTTATGGTATGTCGAATATGCGAGTGATATATATTACGTACGACTTGACAAAATTGGTTTGTGTGTATACCTGCTGAATAATATATAAATAGGTTATGTGAATACCTATAGACTTGATTTGATTATGTGTGTGAACATACCTACGCTGCCTGCTATCAAGAGGTTTACTTGCATAGGGCAATCCAACCTTTACGACTCGTTTGAGTTCTGGATTAGTGGCCTAGAACATGTAACTTAGGGTGGTCCACCGTGTGTTGTGTATTAGTAGGATTGGAATGGAATTTGGGTACATTAGGTATGTGCATATCCCAAAGGCTTAGAACCATATTTACCTCCACTATTATATTGATTGATTTTGGATTCGAGGAGACATGCCGAACCAATAGTCCTTATTTGAGTACGTGAGGTACATGAACTTAATAGCAGAGTATGCCAACATCACGAGGGGCCATTCCGGGGATGCTATATTTCTATATATATTATATGCGTGATGAACATATATAGGATTGTAATATATCTACTTATGTGAAATAGTAGAATTGATCGAGGATTTATATGTAAAAGAATTTAAGTAATGAAGCTTAAATGATTGGCTCAATAATAAAATGAGAATAAATAAATTTATTATTGAGACTGTAATATTGGGTCGTATAGGGAAATACGAGGTAACGAGACTTACTGAGAATAGTCAAATACATTAACTAGTTAGGAGAGTGATACTAGTCACGTAGAATACGTTAAGCGTGCACATTAGTTGAGAGGTAAGGATCTCAAGTGTGTATGTGAATAATACATGTATAATAAATAACTGATTTAAATTATGATTTAAATACGTGCAAAATATTTTACTTGGGCTCTGACCTATGTCAAAACCTTTTAGGTGTCCGGCCACATGGATGCCCAACTCATAGATCCTATCCAGTGACACGTAGCCGCAACAGTGTGGAGGCTTGCATGATATTTTATTAGACGCTTCAGCTCGTTCTTACAAGATAAGAGATTTTATTAGAATTTCATATGGTCGTGTTGCCTTCAGAATATTTCTTTTATTCAGTTATGCATCATATTATATTCAGATTTTAATTACTTAATTTAGATTGTGATTGGATTTTATGCTTATAGAACCGATGGTTTATTCGGTCTCATTTATTTATATATTTTTCATGTGCTTATTTAGATTATATTCATGTTTGAATGGTTTAGTTCATTTAAATCATTTTCACATGCGTTGATAAAATTTGACCCCAACTTAATATAGTATAGGTGATTAATAAGTAAAAAAAAGTTTTCGATAGTGATGCTAAGAATGAAACCATTAAAGCTTCCTATTTAGTTTAATAATGGACTTATCATGCAGGATTAAAATAGGAGGGTGTCACAGATGGTATCAAAGCATCAGGTTCTTATGATTTTAGCGTAGCATTCTTTGACCTAGAGCCCTATTATTAGGACTGTTGCATTCAGGATTATGCATTTAAAATTTGTCCATCTGATATTATAATTGTATTGATTGTGAACACATACAATTAGAATGTATTTTCATATGCCACCTAGGAGACGAAGAGCAACGACTCAAAGTAATGCGGAGGAGACTCATCCAGAGCCAAAGACGCTGCAGCCACCAACACCACAGGGGACAGTGACAACAGCTGAGGTGGCGGCGATAGCGGCATAGGCAATGAATACGGCTATGACTGCTATGGCTCAGCATTTTCCTTAGGTCAAACTGTGACCGCAACCAGTGGCACCATGGATTCAGGAACAACGAGGACCAATCCAGTGGCAAAGGATTAGGGAGGCTTTCCAAAAGGGCCACCCACCAAAACCTAAGGGGAGTTCTGATGTGATTGCGATGTGTCAGTAGAAGACAAATATTCAGCACCACTTATGTATGGTTGACTGTAGTCAGGTGCATAAATGGATGCTTACTAGTTTCAGGTTGGTTGGGGCAACATTACAGTGGTTGGAGTTAGTTAGCACCGTTGCAGAGAGGGATACTATGATTATTGTTGATTTCTGGGTGCATTTTGACCTCAAATATTTTCCACCAGCTGTAGAGACTGAAATAAGGAAGAAGTTTAGTGGGGTGAATCAGGGTGATCGTTTTGTTACCGACTATGAGGGAGAGTTTACTCGTTTGGCTAATTTTATACCAGACGAGGTGAACAATAAATAAAGGTAGAAGGCGAGGTTTATGGATGGTTTGGCTTAGAGGATCCTCTAGAACTTGATTGGTAATTCCACATTGGTGACTTATACGGATGTCATCAATGTTGCACTATTACATTGTTAGGACCATCTCTTCCATGTAAAAGGGAGCAAGTGAGGAGCTGAGCCTAGCCAGTTAGGCAAGACAGGAGGGACGGTGCTAATGGAGCACCACAGAAGCATTAGTCAGGCAAACATCAGGGGTAGGATTCCTGAATGGGGGATTAGGCCAAGCGATTCAGATCCGGGAGTTATTGACCCGAGGGTGGTTACAGGCTGCGCCAATAGGATCCTCAATAGCAACAGGTTCCTTAAGATTGCCAGGGCAAAGGGAACAATAGGGGAGGTCAGCAGGGTCGAGGATAGCAGGCCCAACATCAGGGTCAATACCGTCAAGGTAGTTAGGACCATCATCAGAGAGAGTTTCCAGGTAGTGATTTATTTGTGGACCGACGGGCCATAAGAGGAAGGGATGCTCACAGTAGGTGTTTTTAATTTATAAAATACCACAAGTGCATGGACTATTATAGAATAGCGAGTGTAAGTATGGGTTGAACCCACAGAGATTTGTCAATTTTAACTTTTAAAAGAATTGCAACTGTTCAACTAGACGAAATGGGATAGAGAATAATTTTGAACTAGCAACTACAATAAATGAGAGTAACACAAGATATTTGTAAATAATTAGGAAGTAATTAGGATTCGGGGTCCATTTATCACGTAACTAATATTGCACACTAATTTAATGTTGTCATTCCCTTTTTATAACTCAAATTAAACCGACTCTCGCCGCATTTAATTTGAAAAATATGACGGTTATGATCAAAATATTTTTAACGTCTCTAATAGACGGCTAAAATTCCTATTCCCTTAGAAAATACAAGTTTTAAAATTCGCAAATGCATTTAAGCATGGACTATCAAAACAATCAAAGTGCAAGCATAATCCATAAAAAATTACTATCGTCAAATTTCAAAACTTTATTGACAAGACAATTTTGAAGGTTTTAAAACACACTCTCGTGTCACTTTAAAATGAATATCGAATCTTTAATAACAATTAAAACAAGTAAGGAATAAACAACGATAAAATTAACGTGACAATATTAGCTAACTATGATAAACTTCAGCCTACTCCTAATATAAGAATCACGCTACCATATTGAAAGAGAAATTGTAAAAATGAATAGAGATCTTCATTAATAAACCAAACTTACAAATAGTTCTCTCACAGCAATCTTCAATACTCTAAAAATGACAAAAAACTTAGCCCTCAAATTGATTACAATCACTCAAAGTTGCTCCCCGAAATCCTCCATGAAATTCATCTCTAATTGTCTCCGAAATTATGAGCCCAAGGGTCCTTTTTATAGGACAAGTGGTGAGATATTTGAGTTGCGGTGGGACTCTTTCTAATTGGTCGAATGGTGTTGGTAGCTACCTCTCCACCTCTTTAATCTTTGGATTGTGATAAGGGACGAAATTTCCCCCCACTCGAAAACTCTTATCTTTTCTTGCTGAACACGCACGCCAAGTTTCGTCCAAATCGGAGAATAAAAATTTCTGACTTTTTTACAAATTTCGCAAGTGGAAAAATAGCTTTTTTTTAACGATCGTAAAAATCAGCTTTTTTGCGCCTTTTTTGAATTGATCATCAATTTGCACCAAATTCCATCATTATCTGCAAAAATTTCACTAGGCAACTTTTTTCACAAATTAGCGCAAGAATATTATAAAATTATCGAAGTGCCCATTTTTACTTAAAATTGCCATTTTCAATATGAATTCAATTATTTTCGCATTTTTCATCTTTTTAATAAAATAGTCCTAAGAACTTATTAAATACACTAAAATGGGACTAACAAAGTATAAATTTGGGTATTAAATATACAAAATGTACAAGAACTTATTAAATACACTAAAATTATTTTTGCATGTGTTGATTTTGACACGAACTTAATTTAATATAGGTGATTAGTAAGTAAAAAAAAGTTTTCGACAGTGATGCTAAGAATGAAACCATTAAAGATTCTTGTTTAGTTTAATAATGGACTGATCACCCAAGATTAAAATAGGCGGGGTGTTTCCTTTCCTCTGTCAAAATACCGTTCAAAAAAATGCATTTTACATCCATTTGAAAAAGTTTGAATTGTAAATGACAAGATATGGCAAGGAGGAGACGAACAGACTAGAGTCAAGTGATAGGGGAAAAAGTCTTATCGAAGTCTGTTCCCTCAATCTGAGGATATCCTTGGACTACTAACCTAGCTTTATTTCTAATTACCTCCCCATTTTTGTTACTTTTATTTTTAAAAATACAAGGGGTGCCTATAACCTTTTTGTCTTGAGGTCGTGGGATGAGATACCAGACATCATGACTTTGAAACTGGAAAAGATCTTCTTTCATAGAATTGATCCAGAATTAGTCAGATAGTTCATCATTTATAGTTTTGGGTTCTACTAGAGAAACAAAACATGCAAAATTAGCCACATGTTGAAGTTGGGATCTCGTTCTCACGAGCATAAACGGGTTATCGACCACCTTTTCGAGAGGTTGGTCCTTAGAAACCCAGGTCGGTACCGCAGGGACCTTAGGTGGCAGTGAATCAGCTATCTCAGAAGAGTCAATGGTAAAAACATTTTTAGACTCATCCATGACCACTGTTTGACTCTCACGACTCTCTGCGCTAGTGCCATTTACAATTACATTAATAGACTTTGTAAAAGGGTGTCTTCCCCAAAATACTTTTTATAGATATAGAGAGGGAACCTCACCTAGGTGGCGGCAGAAGCCCAGGTTGAGAGGGACCACCACAAAGGTCCCTGCAGAAACTCAAGTTGAGAAGTAATCGTTGTTGAGAGGACTTCCCCCAAGGTCTCCGCAGAAACTCACGTTGAGAAGGAACCCCACCAAGGTGGCAGCAAAAGCCTACGTTGAGAGGGCCCCCCGTAAGGGTCCCTGCAGAAACTCAAGTTGAGAAGAAGCCTCTGTTGAGAGGGACTTCCCCCAAGGTCTCTGCAGAAACTCACGATTGAGAAGGAACTTCACTTAGATGGCGGAGGAATCCCAGGTTGAGAAGGACTCCCCCCAGGGTCCCTGCAAAAATGACATTTGAGAAGAAACCCCCCAAGGCTTCCTCAACAACAAAAATGATGTTTGAGAAGGAACCCCCACTAGGGTTCCTCAACAGCAAAAACATAAATGGTAGGAGGGACCCACAAGGTCCTCGCCCCTCAGCTCCCGGAAAACCAAGTTAGGATGATGGAGTGTCTACCATAAGAAACCCCTCATCATGAAAAAAGAACAAAAGTACTAACACTTATTTTCTTGTAAAGGTTGCCTGGTTGAGCAAGCAGGGCTCAAGTAGGCCAGTTGGGATCTCTTGGGAGTTTTGGCTTGGCGACTGAGGGACAAGGTATGTTGAGCAAGCTCAACCACTTAGCACTATTGGATTGAGAAAATATTAGTTGGAAGACCCAGAAGTCACTCAAGACTACACACACCGCACACTTGGTCACAAGTGAAGTGGGCAGCCAAAGAGTTGGCTGCTCACAAGGAATAAACTCTTAACAAAAAAATGACTTTTTTTTCAGAAGAGGGGGTACTCTAGGTCCGTCTCAAGAAAAATAGTGATTTTAGAGGAGAGGGGTCCTTAAGGTCTCTTCCCTCAAGATTTTCAAAGATTGCACCGAAAGTTATCGTTCTAAAAGATATTTACCAAATCGGATATTTTGTCATCTAGCGTAGACATATTTTCTTTTTGACTTTGGTTTGCATCAGGTGGCACCTGCCTAAGGGGAAAGGCTGCTACACATAGGTAGGGACAAATATTACACTGTAGACCTTGTCCCTCACTAACCCTCTAAGTTTTGGCTCCAAAAGTGCTAACCCAGCCCTAGTACCCAAGTATAAATAGGACCCTTGGGCAAGTTCAAGAAGATAGAAAAACTCAATTGCAAAGTTACTCGTCAAAATCACACTAGAACCTATCTAGTATTCTCTCCCTACTCTCTCTCTAAGTGCTAAGTGACTTGTTCTTTCACTCCCCACTAACAGCCATCACTCTCCGGAGTTCTTATTGAGAAAATTACTATTATTGTTGTGGAAGTTCATCTTCTTGTAGGGAGGGAGTTCCAGCTTGAGCTCCATTTTTACCAAAAGGAGAAAGTTTCATCATAAGGTGCTCCAAAAGTTCTTGAGAACCTTGCAGACAGCGTCCATTGGAGTGGGTCACGCCTCACCCTTTTCAATTATTCATAGACCCCAATTTCACTACCCTCCCACATTTGGCGACTCCACTAGGGAGGTATCCTCACTTCCATGGACAAAGAAAGTTTTAATGTTTCTAAGTAGCTAGTGTTTGAAGATATTCCTTTTGGTAATGGACCTCAAAGAGACCAGACCATTCGGGAGGATGTGGTGGTGACCGGAGCTAGAGTACCTATTCCTCAGGGAGGGCAGACCAATTCATCGACAGCTGCTCCGATGACAGGTATCAACCTTATGAGCATTTTTTTTGAGTTTTTGAAACAAAATAATGTTGACATGGCAAATTTGGGTCAAAGTTGTGTAATACCAGTAGTTGCCCCCTCTGGTGGGGCAGCCACTTCTACAATGATTCCGCGGAAGTAGCTCTGCCAAGGAAAGTGGTGCCAGAGCAAGTAGTGGTGCCGTCAAGTTCACCAGCAGCCAAGGGTATGGGTTTGGAGGAATCACGCTATAAATTGTTACTATGGAGGAGGCTAGGAAGTCTCTCTCCTCTTCTCAGAGGGAGGGTCATGATCGGTATGATGAGTTACGGGATCCCTACCCACAAGTGCACATATAGTCTTCCCAAACTTGAGGAGAAGATGAGGTGGTCGGAGAAGTGCCAATGGCCATTGGTTACAGTAAGGAACTCACAGTCGCAGAGGGACCAAAATGAAAAACTCCCCTCTTCTCTAAGGGAGAGGCACCCACAGTTGCAAAGAACCACAGTTCCAAAGTGTACCTCCCCACCAACAGTGGCGCGCGAGGACCTCTCCTGAAAAATATTTTTCGGCGAGGAACCCTGGGTTTCCCTCACCGCGAACAAAGAAGTCGTGGAACCAGTTCCTCTAGAAACACTAACTTGCAAGAAACCCATGGGCGAGGAACCTTGGGTGTCCCTCATCGACAATAAAGAACCCTCAGTTGTAGTGGCCCCGGATGGTAATCCCAAGCACGAGGGACTCTTAAACCCAATACCACTAGGCGAGGAACCCTCGACGAAGCATGAGGTCGAGATACCCCCACTTGAAGAAAGTTGCAAATTGCTCGTTTCACCAAACACGACACCACCAGGCGAGGAACCCTCGATGAGGCAGTAGGTCGAGACACCCTCGGATGAGAAGTTGGCACGCGAGGAACCCATTGGCAGAGAAGTGACACTTGATGAGGAGCCCGCGGCCATAAAGAGGTTTGAATCCACAACGGGAAATAGCATCCACGAGGAACCCCCAGGTATTTAGTCCACCCATGAGGAACCCTTAGAAAACAACACAATTGACGAGGAACTCATGGGGGTAAGACCGGCTCACGAGGAAGCCTCGCTCATAGAAGGAGCCAATTCAGCAATTAGACCCAACCCGCGAGGGGAAGCTGCGAGGTAGTGGTCGAGGAGGCCTCTGATAAAGACCCAAGCTGAGAGGGACTCTGGGTAACATCCATCATCATAAAAAAATTCTAGGCGACACAACATCCAGCGAAAATGATAACTGGCGAGGGACCCCTGGTTGTTTAAGGAAATGACGTAATTACAAGTGGAGAGGAACCCTCACTAGCCAAGTTACCCAAATAAGGGAATGGTGAAGAACCCACCCTAAGAACTGATGACCGCGAGGAACCCTCAACCATATTACTTCCGAATGGCAAACCAAAAGTCGCTGCTAATGGAACTGTAGGCGAGGAGCCCCTAGGCATTGATGGGGCCCATACAAAACCTAGTAAATTATTTGTAGTAGTCGAGGAACTCTCAAAACAGGAACCAACAGATGAGGAACCATCATTAGTGGCAAAACCTACACCAGCAACCTGTCATACTGCCGACGAGGAACCCGAGATAAAAAAAGGCTTCAGTGTCATTTCCAATGAGGAACCCATGAGACCTGAGATTGGATGCGAGGAACCCATGAGATCTGGGACTGAACACAAGGAACTCGACTCAAAATGACGTGCTTCGACAGCGCGGGAAGAATTTATGGGTCGTGAGGAACGCTCGCTAGTTAGAGCAAATGGCGAGGAACTGCCACCCATATTGACCGCTAATATGGAACTTTATCATTTTTAGCCCCAGATTTCAATCCACCATCAACAGATGCTCTAATCGAGTGCGGATCAGACCTATGTTCCAACGAGGAACCCAGTGAAGAATGGGTTTAGGGACTCCAAGCGGGGAACTCTCATCGGCAAAGAACCCCCTGCCACAATTTTTTTTTACCAGCAGCTGCTATAGGCGAGGAACCCAAATTCTGTGACGCTTCTGATGAGGAACCCTAAGGGTTACAAAATCCCAAGCGAGGAACCCTGGATGGCCGTAATCCCAGACAGAGAACTTCCCATAACTGATACCTCGCACGAGGAACCCCTTGAAGCATTTAAACTAAAAAAAGTAGATGCGATCGGAATATAGACAGAAGGGCAAAGAATCGCTCAACAAAAGGTACACCAGACTAATTCTTTCTCTTTCTTAATAGTATAGTAGAACCTCTACTAGATTAGAAGAGGGCCTATGATATACGGAACTTTCCTCATTATACTTGGGGATATATCCAACCCCAAAGTAAAAGTATAGTGAGTAAAGCCCCTGCAGACACGACAGGACTAGTAGGAGGTTATCCTCCTAGTAATATTAAAAAAAATTCACTACATTTTTTTATTATTATTCCATACAGATTTATAACCTAGAGAATAAGTCCTAAACTCTGTTCTCAAGAAAAATTTACTTGACCAGTTTTCAGAAAATAAGGAAAAATGGGCCTACCCCCTCTCTAAACTTGTTATTTTTGTAAGACAAAACAGTTCCTAAGAAACGTTTGGAACAAGGACCCTACAGACCAAGGAAAATTTTTAGTATAAAGAAATAATTATATCTTTACTTATGATATATGCGAAAATTTATTCAAAGTTTATGGGAAGGAGAAGGACTAACCCCATCTCCTAACTACTCCCTAAGAAATGAATGTGCATAACAAAATACCCCACAGTCATTCAGGGTTGCTCTAAAAAAATAATACCCCAAAGTCACACGGAGTTGCACTAAAAAGTACTGCATAGTCACACGGGGCTGCGTTAAAAAAATATAACTTGCTCAGTTATATGTAAGTACCCCGCAGTTAGAGAGGCGGCTTCCAAATTTTAACTTGCTCAGTTATATGCAAGTACCCCGCAGCTAGAGGGGAAGCTTCCAAATTTTAACTTGCTCAGCTCATATACGCGTACCCCGCAGTTAGAGGGGTAACTTCAAAATTTTAACTTGCTCTGCTAAATGCAAGTACCCCGCAGCTAGAGGGGCATCTTCCAAATTTTAACTTGCTCATCTCATATGCACATACCCCACAGTTAGAGGGGTCAATTCAAAATTTTAACTTGCTCAGTTATATGCAAGTACCCCACAGTCAGAGGGGCAACTTCAAAATTTTAACTTGCTCAGTTGTATGCAAGTACCCCATAGCTAAAGGGGAAGCTTCCAAATTTTAACTTGCTCAGCTCATGTGCAAGTACCCCACAGTTAGAGGGGTAGCTTCAAAATTTTAACTTGCTCAGTTATATGCAAGTACCCCGTAGTTAGAGGGGCAACTTCAAATTTTTTTAACTTGCTCAGTTATATGCAAGTACCCCACAACTAGAGGGCCAACTTCCAAATTTTAACTTGCTTAGTTATATGCAAGCACCCCGCAGTTAGAGGGGGAGTTTAAAAATTTTAACTTTCTCAGTTCTATGCAAGTACCCTTCAGCTAGAGGGGCAACTTCCAAATTTTAACTTGCTCAGCTCATATATAAGTACCCCGTAGTTAGAGGGGTAACTTCAAAATTTTAACTTGCTCAGTTATATAAAAGTACCCCACAATCAGAGGGGCAACTTCAAAATTTTAAATTGCTCAGTTGTATGCAAGTACCCCGCAGCTAGAGGGGCAGCTTCTAAATTTTAACTTGCTCAGTTATATGCAAGTACCCCGCAGTTAGAGGGGCAACTTCAAAATTTTAACTTGCTAAGTAATATGCAAGTACCCCGCAACTAGAGGGGCAACTTCCAAATTTTAACTTGCTCATCTCATATGCAAATACCCCACAGTTAGAAGGAGGAAGTTCAATCTTGAAGTTCTCACATAAAATAGAGCAACTTAGAGTATTGAGCAAGTGAAAGTATACATATAAGGTATGACAGTCTAGTACCTAAGGCTCGAAGGGTATAGGAGTGCTCACAATCTTGAGCAAGTGCCAAGTATAAATTTAAGTTACGACTGTATAGTACCTAAAGGCTCCAAAGGCATGGGAGATCTCACAGTCTTGAGAAACTGCCAAGTATAAATATAAGGTAAGAGAGTTTTGTACATAAGGACCTAAGGGCACCGAAGCGCTCAGATTATTGAGCAAGTACCAAGTATATATATAAGTACGATAGTTTTGTACCTAAGTATCCAAGGGCACCGGAGTGCTCACAGTCTTGGGCAAGTTCCAAGTATAAGTATAAGGTATGACAATTTAGTACCCCAGGCTCCAAGGGCAATGGAGCACTCATCATATCGAGCAACTGCTAAGTATAATGAAAAGGATCGGCCCCCAATTTTTTAAATTCTTTACTACAAAAAGTAATTTCCTTTTATGAAATGAGGAAGCGAGATGGTTCAATTAAACACACACAAACACCAAATTTTAATTTCTTTTCAAATTAAAATAAAACAAGTAAAATAAGATTAAATCCACACAAATTTTAATTTCACTCAAACCAACTTAATTCAATCCATGTCCTAGAAATTTGCCTATAACATATTTTCAATATAACCAAATTAGGCCAAACCAATTTTATCCAATTAAGTGATGACTTGAATTAAATTAACATAAACATTACCCAAATTAATTTCGCACAAAATTAAAGATAAGTAGAGATTTAAACAAATTTTATCTTTTTACGTAAGCATGCGTTCTAGGTTAATTTTGCAAAACATAAAATAAACCAATAAATGACTACGCCGCGATGTACGAGGAAAAACCCACAACGGGAAAAAACCTCGGACGGCCCTAGCCTTAAGTCCACTAAGTATGGTCTTTTTTAAGTACAAGCAAAAATACTTACAACACTCGACTCGACTCCCTTCAAGCCCCGATGCTCCTTCTTGTACCGACCTCCGCTTAGTTGACAATCCTGGACTCCACCGGAACCATGGAATCCACCAATGAGGAACTAGAAAGCAACTGTCAACCACACATAGTGCCTTTCACCATGTGAGAATGCCGCAACCAAAACAAACTTCTTCTTCTTTGAGGGATTTAGAAGTAAACCCAAATACTCTTCTAATGGTAGAGATAGAAACCGGTGCCAAACACTCCAAGCAATGTATATATATATATATATAGGAACTTGGATAAACTAAACAAATGGGTGTAACACAAGTGTTTTAAAGATTTTTCTTGAAAGATAAACACTCAAACATGAAATTTTCTTTGCAAATTGAAGCTCTCTAAAACTCTCTCTAGGAGATGAAAGGTTATGAAAAATTTAGTTCAAAAGAGTTGGTTCCCTCACTAAGTAGTTCTGTCAAAAGATAGTGGGGAAAAGAAGTGGAAAAAGTGGGAAAACGGTCAAAAACGCCCAAAATAACTGTTCCCACCAATTTTCTTTCGAACGAATTTTCGTTCGAACGGATTTACTAACGAGGTTCCAGAATGAAAAAAGGAAAATCGTCAGAAATCTCGTTTGAACGACCTGGCAATCTCATTCGAACGAGATGCCAGTTCGTTCGAACGACCTATAATCTCGTTCAAACGAGATTCTAGTGTGGTTCGAACGACCTGCAATCTCATTCGAACGAGATTCCAGTGTGGTTCGAACGACGTCTCAAAAAAATAAAATATTAAGTTTTAAGCCCAAAACGTTTTATGAAAAGTTCTAAAAAATATTTTCTGAGTAAAACAAAGTCGTTAAAATTAATTTATAAACATTATAAATTACACCCAATAAAACTTGTTCCAAGCTCCTATATAAATATATAATGCATTCATACCTTAGGAGTAAATGGAAAAAATATTGTTAACATAGAAACGAGGCACTACAAACACGGCATTTGATGAAGCTTTATGAACTTGGCCGCTACGTCTTCAACTTTAGTATATCATAGGCTTGAAGGATGGTCAATAACTATATCCTATGACTCAAACGTTTCTGTCCGGAATTGAGCCAAAACTACAAAGGACTCAATTGGAAATTTGTGTCCTTACATATAAGTATAAAGTACGACAGTTTAGTACCTCAAGCTCCAAGGGCAACGGAGCGCTCATTATATTGAGAAACTGCCAAGTATAAATATAAGGTACGACATTTTAGTACCTAAGGCTCCAAGGGCCCCGAAGTGCTCACGGTCTTGAGAAACTGTCAAGTATAAATAAAAGATACGACAATTTAGTACCTGGGGCTCCGAGGGCATTGGAGCGCTCATAAATAAAAGGTACGATAGTTTCATGCATAAGTCTCTCAACACTATAAGACACTTCTGCACGAAGGGGCTAATATTGAGAAGTCCTCAAGCCAGCGAACAAATAGTGAAATAGCCTAGAGTATGGGGATCCACTTGGAGTGGCTCCACTTGCCCAAGATTGCAAGTTTGACAGAAAATAACCAAGGGCGAGGGGCTCACGCGAGCAACCCCTCTACCCAATCTAGAAGGCCACAGAAGAAGGCCAAGGGTGAGGGGCTCACCGCGAGCAACCCCTCTGCCTAAGATAGAAGGCCAAGGGTGAGGGTCTCACCACGATAAACCTCTCTGTCCAAGATAAAAGGCCACAGAAGAAAGCCAAGAGCGAGGGGCTCACCGCGAGCAACCCCTCTGCTAAAGATAGAAGGCCACAGAAGAAGGCCAAGGGAGAGGGGCTCACTGCGAGAAACCCCACCACCCAAACTAAATGGTCACAGAAGAAGGCCAAGGGCGAGGGGGTCACCACAAGCAACCCATCTGCCTAAGATGAAAGGACACAAAAGAAGGCCAAGAGCGAGGCGCTCACTGTGAGCAACCCTTCGCCCAAGACAGAAGGCGAAGAGCGAGGGGATCACCATGAGCAACCCCTCTGCCCAAGATAGAAGGCCACAGAAGAAGGACAAGGGCGAGGGGCTCACCGCGAGCAATCCCTCCGCCTAAGATAGACGGCCACAGAAGAAGTCCAAGGGCGAGGGGCTCATCGCGTGCAACCCCTCTACCCAAGATATAAGGCCACAGAAGAAAGCCAAGGGTGAGGGGCTCACCGTGAGCAACCCCTCTGCCCAAGATAGAAGGCCACAGAAGAAGGCCAAGGGTGAGGGGCTCATCATGAGAAACCCCTCCGCCCAAGATAGAAGTCCACAGGAGAAGGCTAAGGGCGAGGGTCTCACTGAGAGAAATCCCTATACCCAAGATAGAAGGCTACAGAAGAGGGCCAAGGGTGAGGGGATCACCACGAGCAACCCCTTTGCCCAAGATAGAAGGACACAAAAGAAGGCCAAGGGTGATGGGCTCACCCCAAGCAACCCCTCCGCCTAAGATAAAAAGCCACAGAAGAAGTCCAAGGGCGAGGGGCTCACCGCGTGCAACCCCTCTACCCAAAATATAAGGCCACGGAAGAAGGCCAAGGGTTAGGGGCTCATCGCGAGTAACCCCTCCGCCCAAGATAGAAGGCCACAGAAGAAGGCCAAGGGAGAGGGGCTCATCGTGAGAAACCCCTCCGCCCAAGATAGAAGGCCACAAGAGAAGGATAAGGGCGAGGGGCTCACTGAGAGAAACCCCTATACCCAAGATAGAAGGCTATAGAAGAGGGCCAAGGGTGAGGGGATCACCGCGAGCAACCCCTCTGCCCAAGATAGAAGGACACAAAAGAAGGCCAAGGGCGAGGGACTCACCGCAAGCAACCCCTCTACCCAAGATAGAAGATCACAGAAGAAGGCTAAGGGTGATGGGTTCACCGCGAGCAACCTCTCCACATAAGATAGAAGTCCACATAAGAACGCCAAGGACGAGGGGATCACCATGAGCAACCCCTCTAAACACGATAGAAAAAAGGCTAAGGATGAGGGGCTCACTACAAGTAACCCCTCTAATAAAGATAGAAGGCCACAAAAAAAGGCCAAGGATGAGGGGCTCACCATGAGAAACCCCTCTAAACAAAGTAGAAGGCCATAAAAGAAGGCCAAGAATGAGGGACTCATCGTGAGTAACCCTTCCGCCCAATTTGATACCTAGATAAGCAGGT
Source organism: Sambucus nigra (assembly GCA_949130495.1). NCBI lineage: Eukaryota > Viridiplantae > Streptophyta > Magnoliopsida > Dipsacales > Adoxaceae > Sambucus > Sambucus nigra. The sequence goes on from OX422217.1 coordinate 424,395,013, forward strand.
CCACCATAAGTGGCCTCATCTACAAAACTTGGGATGAAGTGACATAATATTTAATAACCCTAAGGCGAATGATGAAGGAACCCTAGGGTCCCTCAGAATAAAAAATTGGATTTATGACGTACAAAGCCTTTTGGTCTACCCAACACAAAAGTCTTTGCACGAGGGTATAATGTATATGGGTGTCTTCCCCGAAATACTTTTTATATGTATCGAGAGGGAACCTCACCTAGGTGACGGCAGAAGCCCAGATTGAGAGGGACCACCATAAGGGTCCCTACAGAAACTAAAGTTGAGAAGGAACCGCTGTTGAGAGGGACTTACCCTAAGGTCTCTAAAGAAACTCACGTTGAGAAGGAACCCCACCAAAGTGGCAGCAGAAGCCTAAGTTGAGAGGGACCTCTGTAAGGGTCCCTGCGGAAACTGAAGTTGAGAAGGAACCTCTGTTGAGAGGGACTTCACCTAAGTTTTTTGCAAAAACTCACGTTGAGAAGGAACTTCACTTAGATGGCGACAGCAGCCCGAGTTGAGAGGGACCACTACAAGGGTCCCTGCAGAAACTCAAGTTGATAAGGAACCACTGTTGAGAGGGACTTCCCTCAAGGTCTTCACAGAAAATCACATTGAGAAGGAAAGTCACCAAGGTGGCAGCGGAAGCCTACGTTGAGAGGCACCCTCCATAAGGGTCCCTCTAGAAACTCAAGTTGAGAAGGAACCTCTGTTAAGAGGGACTTCTCCCAAGGTCTCCGCAGAAACTCACGTTGAGAATGAACTTCACTTAGATGGTGGCAGAAGCCCAAGTTGAGAGGGACCACCCAAAGGATCCCTGCAGAATCTCAAGTTGAGAAGGAACCGTTGTTGAGAGGGAATTTCCCCAAGGTCTTCGTAGAAACTCACGTTGAGAAGGAACCCCACCATGGTGGCTGCAGAAGCCTGCATTGAGAGGTCCCCCCATAAGGGTCCCTGCAGAAAATCAAGTTGAGAAGAAACCTCTATTGAGAGGGACTTCCCCCAAGGTCTCCGCAGAAACTCATGTTTGAGAAGGAACTTCACTTAGATGGTGGCAGAAGCCCAGATTGAGAAGGACTCCCCCTAGGGTCCCTGCATAAATGACTTTTGAGAAGGAAACCCCCAAGGCTTCCTCAATAGAAAAAATGATGTTTGAGAAGGAACCCTGCACTAGGGTTCCTCAATAGGAAAAAAATATATAGGAGGAGGGACCCACAAGGTCCTCCCCCCTCAGCTCCTAGAAAACCAAGTTAGGATGATGGGGTGTCTACCATAAGCAACCCCTCATCATGAAAAAAGAACAAAAGTACTAACACTTATTTTCTTGTACAGGATGCCGGGTTGAGCAAGCAGGGCTCAAGTAGGCAAGTTGGGATCTCTTGGAAGTTTTGGCTGTAATTCCCCATATTTTTATAACCTTTAAATTTGGGAATTTATTAAATTTAAATTGAGATATTAATTTAATATTAATCCGAAAATTGTTTTAAATATTTACTAGCGTGATAAGAGTTAGTAATTATTGGGAATTTGTTGAATATTACTTAATGGATAAAGTAATATGTATAATCGAATTTATGAAATTATCATGAGTGTATAAGTTGATAATTGTGGAAATTAAATCGGGACACGCCTGTGTCGTGTCGGAATTAAATTATTATTACTTAAAGTGAATAAATTATAAGTCGCCCGTATGGTCTTTTTGAGTGCGCCAATGAGTTCGAAAGGCCCGAGATAGTCAAAATAATGTACCCATGGGTTTAGTTTGGGTCTCGGTGCGTTTTTAAGCCAAATTGACATCCCGAGAGGGTATTTTAGACATTTTACATTTTTGGATAATTAAACCCACGAATTTCCTAAGGATATATCAACCTTTAGGAGTTATCTTCTAGGGTTAACAAACCCCAAATCAAAGAACGTCCATTAGAGAAGGAGTTGGAGAGCTTTCCAAGCAACTCAAGGCCAAAGACTCACCCGTTTGCACTGCCACCACCACCAAAGCGCAGATCGCGCGACGAGGAACGCAACTATACCTTTTTCATCCACAAATCAGAAACCCAAATTCCAGGAAAATATTTATCTTGATTTATTTTTAGTTAATGTTTCAATCTTGTTAGTCTAGGATTGTTTAGAACATGTTTCATGAAAGAAATTATATTTTTGAAGATTACAAATCATATGTAGTAGAGGAAGTAGATGTATTCTGGACATCTAAATCACATGTAGAGGATAAGACACGAATTTGTATGGGTTTAGAAGCAATAAATTTGGGGAAGAATTAAAAGAATGGAAACTAAAGGAAAATTAGGGTTCTTATAGTTTATGTGAATTTTACCCCATTAAATCATGATAGTCGATGAATTCGGATATGTTTTACGTAAAAAATCATGCAGTTAGGTATATGGTACTTGTAGTATTGTTAATTGGGAGTTTGGGAATCATTAATGGAGATTTGGTTGAGGTTGTAGAGGTAAACCCGTAACTGGAAAAGAGCAGGTTTCATCATAACTTCTTGATCGATCGCTCGATCAAGAACATCTCTCGATCGACGATCGATCGGTTGACCCCTTACATCGATCGATCGACCCCTCCTTGAAAACTGGGTATTTTTCTTTTTTAAGTTTAATTCGGTTAAAATGCGTAGGAAACCTTAATCATCATTGATAGAGCATAATGAATTATAAAGAGGACTAGTAGGGCCTAGGTAGACCCCGTTGAGTGAAATTTAAGGTAGGATGAAGTTATGGGTTAACGGGGAGTTATTCCCACATTCGAAATCATGCGTACGTCTAATACAAGATCGAGACTCGTGAGTAAGTTAGACTAAAAGATAAGTGAGAGTGACTACTGAAATTATACTTAGGGATATAGAATACTTCGAGAAATGAGAAGAAGTATGGAGTAACTTATATATGAGAATAAAAGTGACGGGTCCGTTATGCGAGATAATCGAGTAAAATGTGCTAATAACGGATAATTACAATTATGGGCCATGGGCGCGCCAAATTTAGAAATGTGAATACTTATATATATATGATTGTGTGATTATTCATATATTATATATCTGTAAAAAAACATACCCGAGATGCTTGCTATCATGGGGGTTTTCGCGCCGGGACAGCCTTATCTCGATTGTGCCTTTATGGGGGATATTGACTTGTACCCTAGAACATAGGATTTCCTTGGTACAGGCTATCTAATTGATAGTCAGACGGTCCTAAGAGACGTGAGGGTATGTGCTGAGCTCTTAGTGATTTGTAACTATGCTTCGCCTCCATTTTTATGTGTTTTATATTAATACAATTTGAGAGTGATTCCGAACTAGTATTTCCTACGAGTGATACGGGGACTTGATAGCAGAGTATGCCAGCATCATAGATTTTATGTGGTGTGCCGATAGTATATATATTATATGAGTGACTAATATATATATATATATATATATACTTAAGTATGGGAACTTTTTACTGTGCATAAAAGTAGTTAAGTAATGAATAAATACACCAACTTTATTATAATTGTTTGGGAATTTTGTGACCTCACTGAGTTATTTAAAATAATATAAGATATATGAGAGAGATTAATTTTCAAAAATTAATTACCTTAGACACGGTATTTATCAGAATGAAACCTTATGGGAAAGTTAAGTTAAAATAAACTTTTAAGATTAATAGTACGGTAGGCGTGCACACTAGATGAGAGGTGAGAATTTCTCAAGAGAGTGTCGCATACTAACATGATTGTTTCATTAGCCGGTAAGTATTTTAAATACTTGCTAAACTATTTTTAAACTGTTTTACACTCGGGATCTGACCCGTTTCCTGTTATTTCTTTTTTCTTGTATATATATGTATATATTACAGGTGCCAAGCCACATGGGCGTCATGCTTAGATTCCTTGGTACGGACGCGCTGCAGCTTAGGTGGGAGATGCATGCCATTGCTTAGATGACCTCGTTGATTGACTCCACTCTTATTATAGTCCTGATTAGTTAGGGCATGTGTCGCCCGTTTCCTTATTCAGTTGGATTGTCATAATTTTTATTCATTTATTTTTTAATGTTTGGTACTCTTTGGGATGTAATTCGTGTTCAGATGATTTCATTTGTAGTCTTCAGACTTGGTATTGGTTTATATGAATGGTTAAATTCTTGTGTGTTCATTGACATCTTTAACATTTATGTGATTCTTAAGCTGTTAATCATTGAAAAGGTTTTCTTAATGGAATTAAATAAAATAGAAATAAGGTTTAAATTATTTTGACACTTAACTTAATTATATAGGGTGTGTAAATTGGAAATTGTTTTTTGCGACAGTGATGCTAAGAATGAACCAACCGTTCACCTTGATTTTAATTTAATAAAGGACTGATCACTCGGTATTTAATTAGGAAGGGTGTCACATTGGCTTGGCGGCTGAGGGACAAGGTATGTTGAGCAAGCTCAACCACTTAGCACTCTAGGATTGAGAGAATACTAGTAGGAAGACCCAGAAGTCGCTCAAGACTACACACACCGCACACTTGGTCACAAGTGAAGTGGGAAGCCAAAGAGCTGGTTGCTCACAAGGAATAGACTCTTTACAAAAAATAACTTTTTTTTCAGAAGAGGGGGTCCTCGAGGTCCCTCTCAAGAAAAACAATGATTTTAGAGGAGAGGGGTCCTTAAGGTCTCCTCCCTCAAGATTTGCAAAGATTGCACCGAAAGTTACCGTTCTAAAAGATATTTACCAAATCATATATTTTGTCATCTAGCATAAACATATTATATTTTTGACTTTGGTTTGCACCAGGTGGCACCTGCCTGAGGGGACATGCTGCTGCACACAGGTAGGGATAAATAGTACACTGCAGACCTTGTCCCTCACCAACCCTCTAAGTTTTGGTTCCAAAAGTTCCAACCCAACCCTAGTGCCCAAGTATAAATAGGACCCTTGGGCAAGGTCAAGAAGATAGAAAAATTCAATTGCAAAGTTACTCTATCAAAATCACACCAGAACCTCTCTAGTATTCTCTCCCTGCTCTCTCTCTCTAAGTGCTAAGTGCCTTGTTCTTTCACTCCCCACTAACAACCATCACTCTTGGGAGTTCTTCTTAAGCAAATTACTATTATTTTTACGTAAGTTCATCTTCTTTCAGGGAGGGAGTTCCAGCTTGAGCTCCATTTTTACCACAAGGAGAAAGTTTCATCAGAAGCTGCTCTAGAAGTTCTTGAGAACCTTGTAGACAGCGTCCATTAAAGTGGGTCACGCCTCATCCTTTCCAGTTATTCATAGACCCCAGTCTCACTACCCTCCCCCAGACTCCACAATGACCTTGGTACGAAGGTTATAAACACGATAAGCCCGACTTGTCTTTATAGACGTTCTCTATCTTTATAGACATAGCAAACACTCTCGAGGGTTCAAAAATATTTTAAGTTAGGCTTTTTATTGTACCAGAGTTCATATGACGTCTCTTTGGTATTTTTCTTGAGGTATACACGATTAATATTCTAACACGCATTTTGTATAACCTCAACCCAAAAGTATTTTGGCAAACATTTTGCGTGCAACATCACCCTAGCCATCTCTTGTATGGTCCTATTTTTATATTCAGCAAAGCCATTATGTTGAGGTGTCTTAGGTGAACTAAACTCGTGTTTGTACCCTTTACCTACACAATATTCTGTAACATATGAGTCTTTGAAATCTCCAACTCTATCACTTCTAATATGACTTACTTGGGTATCCCTCTCGCTCTCAATTTTTAAAAGAATTTTTAAGAACTCACGGAAGGTGTCAGTCTTATTTTTCATAAAAGCGACCCAGGTAAGTCGTGTGTAGTCATCCACCATAACTAAAATATAATTGTTACCACATAGGCTAACAATTCTAGAGGGTCCCATAAGGTCCATGTGGATAAATTCAAGAGGCTTCGTAGTTAAAATGTCTTTAACTTTCTTATGAGCAAATGTCCTCATCTTCCCCACTTAGCAGGGACCATAAGCAGAGTTAAAATTATTTTTGATTTTGGGTAATCCTCTAATTATTTCTTTGGAGCTTAACCTACGATGGTTATCAAAATTTGTGTGTCCGAATCTATTATGCCATAAATCAGAGTCCTCAAATCTGACAATTTTAAAAGATTCAATCTTTAGAATAACTATGTAATAGTGATCCGTAGTCCTGTTTCCAGATAGAATACAATTACCCTCTTTACTCAAAATTTATGACAACCCACATAATTAAATACCGGATGATCAGTCCTTTATTAAATTAAATCAAAGTGTCCAGTTGGTTCACTCTTAGCATCACTGTCGAAAATAACTTTCTTTATTTATCACCTAATAAATAATTAAGCTAAGTGTCAAACATTTAATTGTATAGATTAAGTCCCAACAATAAGAATTTTACACATACACGATTTAAATGGAAACTATTAGTACTGAATACCAAACTATTCAACGGAATTAAAGATGTAGTAATAACATCCCAAAAAAATATCTCAAAACCACGAACAATAATAATACTAACAATCCCAACTGAAACTGAGCGCGAAAATAAGAAACTAAAATGTCTCTCTGAACTAAATAGAAACTGGAAATGGGAGACACATGCCCTATCTAAATTAACTAAGTGAAGAGCTGAGATGACAAGGATGAAGTCTTCTAAATGCATGGAGTTGCAACTCACACACTAGCTGCAGCATGTCAACATTCCAAGGATCTAAGTCTGACGCCCATGTGGCTAGGCACCTGTAATACATATATATATACAAGAGAAAGAGGAGATGACAAGAAACGAGTCAGAGCCCGAGTGTAAAATTGCTTTAAAATAGTTTATCAAGTATATAAAATGCTTACCATTTGATATTACAAACATGTTAGTGCCTATACACTCACTTGAAAATTCTCACCTCTCAACTAGTATGTATGCCTAACGTACTACTAAATAAGTCTGGATAAATCTAACCCCGTCTCTTCTCATTAATCCTGATTCACTTGATCGCATAACTATAATTTATACACGATAACTTTTTCTTATGAATTTACCAAGTCAGCTATGTATATCTCAATATAGCCTTACGTTCTCAAACACTTAATTTATTTAATAACAATTATTAAATCTTATCGACTTAGAAGCACAGTAGATGAATCATAGGTACATATATTTATCACTCATAATATATATACTAATAGGGCACCCGATGTAAAATCTATGGTGTTGGCATACTCTGCTATCAAGTACATGTACCTCTCGTACAAATGAGGGAAGTACTTGTTCGAACTCACTCTCGAACTATAATAACACAAAATACACATACTGGAGGCGAAGCATAATTTTAAGTCACTAAGAGGACAACACATACCCTCATGTCTCTTAGGACCGTCTGACTATCATTCTCAGATAGCCTATACCAAGGATCATATGTTCTGGGATACGTGTAAATATTCCCCATAAAGGTCACATCAGAATAAGACTGTCCCAATGCAAAAACCTCCATGATAGAAAGTGGCACGGGTATGATTAAACACATATATTCATATATATATATAATAAGGGAGGAGGAATTTTTTGTCGAGGCCAATTGATGGTTGGGATTAAATCTTAAGAATTTGGTGTTTATCAACTGGTGGCTCAGATATAATGTTAGGATTTTGAATCTAACGGTTGTGAATGTTTTTACATGGAAAATATTCTTTAGTCATTACGCTTTACATCACAAGTCTCGAGGTAACTAATTCCTAATAAAGCACAAGGCTCGAGAGGGCTCTATCCAAACCTCTCTCTCCGTAAACTTGATTTCAATTTTCATTTCAAGCTTCTCCGTCCTCAACACACGATCTCAGGTAAAACTCTTTTTAATTTTTTTATTCTACAAATCTCAGGTATACGGTCCACACGGTCTCCTTTTCATTTTTTTGTTCTACAAATCTCAAGTTTCTCTATCTGGTGGAAAGATTTGAGGTACTCTCTCTCTCTCTCTCTCTCTCTCTCTCTCTCTCCCTCCATCGGTCCACACAGTCCATAATTGGTGGTAAGATTTGAGGTAATTTCTTCTTCACCGGTACAACTGGTGGAACAGATCTTTCATTTTATATTTTTTTAGTTTATTTTTAGTTTTTAAGTGTTTGTTTGTGATGTTGGTTTTGAAGATTTTGGTATCTAACTGTTTGTTTGTGATGTTGGTTTCGATGATTTTTAGTTTGGTATCTAACTATTTGTTTGGCTGAGATGAAGATTTTGGTATCTAATTTGAACGCAAATCCATCGTCGAAGAAGCCCATCGCTACCACGTACAGAACCAAAATCAAATCCAACTGATTAATGTCTTAACCCATTAATTTAACTTTGATGTAGCATTTTTTGCATTTTTTTGCATTCAAATAGGCATTCGACATAAATATAAATCGGTATGTCCATTTTTTGCCTTTTTTTGCATTCAAATAGGTATTCGACATAAATATAAATAGTTTTTTTGCATTTTTTTTTATTTTTTGGTTCAAATTATATACCAATTTTCTTTGTTTACAGGTATGTCCGTTTTTGCCCCAGCTTTGAAGTAATGCTCATCTAACTCATTATTGCCTCTCATTTCCATTTTGTGTTTTTTTTAGTTCTGATGTTTTATTATCTGTAAATATTACGGCAGGAAGAAAGTTATTTGTTGGCTTAGCAACTGAGAGTGGCGGCAAGATCAAACGTAATATGTTATGTTTCACCTCTCTCTCCACGCATACAACCATGGGATTCACTCGTAGTGTAAATTTTTTCTTTCGATTTCTGTGTTTTTGACATTTGAAAACATATTAATAAGTTATGGGTTATTGCTTTCGATTTCTGTGTTTCAAGGATGAGGGTTTGGGTTTCTGATATTTTTAATCTTTGTATGTTTTTTTTTATTAAGGATACAAGAGCTTATTTGGTGTGTTATGCAATGGTTATTTTTAATCTTTGCGTTTCTGTTTGTTTGAAAATTGTTGTTAATCAATATTGACAAAATTAATCCTATTATTTTTTGTATTGATTTTTTACTACTGTCATGGAATCTGCTACAAGCGTGGGCCCAAAGCCAGCCTAGAACCGAAATAGAAAATACCTAATAAAAAATATAAATAAGCATGTATGTATGGTGTAAGAGATAAGATTTTGATTGTATAAGACTCGTGGCTTAAGGCCATTTTGATAGATTACTTCAATCACGAGGCCCTTAAACAAGCTTTATATATAACTTATATATATATAAGAAAACATTTTTACTCGCCCAATGAAACAACATAAAAAATATGTATAGTATCAAAAAACATTTGGGAAAAAATTAGATTATATATAATATGATTTAAACGCTTCATGGAATATATATATATATATATATATATATATATATATATATATATATATATATATATATATATATATATATATATATATATATATATTGATAATGTATAGTTATGGTCGCTGGAAGTCTTGAGTGAAAGACATACACGGAGTGCAATCCTGACACACAAGCCATGCAGCATACATGGCCCATTCCTAAGATGAGACCAAAGATTTTGAATTATGGGGCCAAGAGTTCAAAGAAGCTGACAAAAGTTTTAAACAATTTATAGTTTACTACATTTAGTCAACACTAAGTCATTTCGTGAGTCAATAAGAAAAGTCTGGATACTCCAAATAATACATAACCAAATATGTATTTTGTCCTTGAAAAAGTACCCCACTTGTCAATTAAATGGGAATCAATAATGATGGTGGATGACAAATATGATTTAGATTTAACATGTAAAGAATATTCAATAGTACATAATCACGGGAACAAATTTATCGTCATGTCATTGGCACGTGAACAATATCACTGGAAAAAATTTATCACCCGTGCCATCAGATTATTATTAATGATAATAAGAGTATAGATTGTACAAATAAAAGTATTATTAAGAAATATTTACATACTACTCAAGGGATAATTGGTACTCGACACACCGAGCATGTAGTGAACGTATCATCATTGTGTTTGATAGTCATGTGAACCTGCATCTTTTTTTTTTCTTTTTACTGTTAATGCTTTAGGTGTAGAATTTCATCACGAGAACAAAATATCGTGGAAACAAATTTATCACGGGAATAAATTTATCGCTGTGCCATCGGCACGAGTACACCCGTGTGTATATATATGCACTAATATATATATTTACATTATTCAGATATGTACATCCACGACCCATAACATGTTCTACCCATGCACGTCATGTAATACCCGAATTTTACGTATAATTAGTTCATTCTTTTATATTCCCTTTTCATCGCAAGATCCTAAGTACTTCTCGACCCTCGAAGTGTATCATTTTAATAATTATAGTATCAGTAGGTGTACTCTCTCTACCCTAATGGTCTAAGTCACCCTTAATTCTCATAATACCTAATTTAACATACACACGATTATCACCTCATTCTACACCCTCGTGACCTCCCGCTTAAATCACATATAAAAATCGTACTACCCGAACCTTTCCTACCACCCTACTGGTCCTCCTCAAGTCCCATCATGGTATTTAAGTCAAGTCTAAGGGTCCTTATACATTGGGGATGGATTAACATTAAAAAGGAAAGAAGATTCAAATTTTAGGAGGAGTCGGTCGATCGAAGGGAAGGGTCAATCGATCGATCGATCAGTTATTGGTGAGTTTCTGCAAAATTTTACCCTACGTATCTCATCAATTTCCACTCTCAAATCCTCCATTAATTCATCCCAAACTTCCAAACAATCAAACCAAAAGTTTTACTAACCGAAGTACATGATTTCTAACGCAAAACAAATATAAAATTCATCAAGGGCCATCAATTAAAGGGATTATTTCAAGCTAATTCATTAAGAACCCTATTTTAATCACCATATTCAGTATCCTCATAATTGTTCCAGATTTCAACCTCCACTGGGCATCAATTTCGTAGTTAATCTTCTACATACATCAAGAGAGTTGTCCTAACATGATTTCTACTCAAAATTGCAATATAAATCTCCCAAACAACATTTTATTCACATCAGAACTTGAAAGCATATCTCCTACACTAGCATGAATGTATTGTAAACTCAAGAATAGCAAGTTAGATACTTTCCTGGAAAACAAAGGTCTGATCCGACGAATTTGAGTGGTATAGGAACGATCCTCTTCTTTCGATCTATGCTTTGGTGGCGGTGGAGGTATAAAACGGGTGGTTCTTGTCATTGAACACCTTGGAAAGCTCTCTCCTTATTCTTCCTATAGTTTTCCTCACTTTTTGATTCTCAGAACCCTAACTTCCTCGATAGACCATCTGATATAACCTCTTAATTTTCGTCATTAATTAAGGCCCAATATTAAAAATTACCAAAATGCCCTCCCGGGTTACCAGTTAGGCCTAAAAATGTTCTGAGACCCACACTAAACCTCTGGGTACACTTTACTTACTATCTCAACCCTTTCAGACATATTGGCGCACTCTAAATGATCATACGAGCAACTTAAAATTAATTTAGTTTTTATTTCTTTAAATTAGTCCCGACACGATTGGCACGCGTGTCCCGACTTAATTTCTATAGCTGTCGTATTATTCAGTCATGACAACTTTAATATTTTTATCATCATATATTACTTTAATCACTAAGTAATATTCAACATAATTATCACCAATAAATACTAACTCTCATCACGCTAGCAATTATTTAATTAAATTCGAATTAATTATAAATAAATTTACTTCATTTAAATTAATTAATCGTAATACCATAATTAAAATAAAATACGTTAAAAAATATGGGGTATTTCATAATTCCCCCTTAATAACGGAATTTTGTCCCGAAATTAGGATACAACCGCTACTAAGACTGAGGATCTTGCAACACCACATCTTTTAGTACTCAAAACCACCTTCAGAGTAAGGCTTGATCACTATAGCCCCCGCCTCACAGCAAGCTTGTTCAACACTCTCAACACTTTATCAGTTATGGGGTCACACCTCAATAACGGCACCTCACATTGTGCTCCTACTAATTGAGATTCTTATAAGATGAGCCTATACATCATTACCCCCATTATCTCAATATTATTGGGAGGCCACACCTCACTACATTTTAACTTCCCGTATTTATCTAAACACAAAACTCCCATCCTAAGAGAAACCATATGAGCATCTAACCACTCTTGTCCGTTCTTCAAATCCTGGTTTTTGGTGACCTAACCCTTTCGACAGTCAAAAGTCACCTAGGACAATTTGTGGTTATTCCACTTTAGTCATCGGATTCTAACTCACGACCAATCCAAAATTCTGATTATCTGCTCATCTCTACACAACCATAGGGAGAATGGTTAAGTTTTTTCCACACAAAATCTCAATAAGAACTTTGCCCACAGTAAACAGGTATGAGTGATTACACATAACTCTACCATTTGGTAATATCTTCTCCCAATTATCCTATTATACTTCATTTGCCAATTATATTTGTTGTGGAAGTGAAATGACCACAATGAGTCTAAAATTACTTTCATATAACCCCACTAGTCGTTAATCACCTTTCGCCTACTCCTCGGGCTATAGGTGATACGACCTTCTCAAAACAAAATGTCAACCCCACTGCTTCCTAAAATCATGTATTGAAGGTGGGGTTCAAGGATCTCATCCTAGTTCAGAATAATACCGGCCAGGACCACGTACCGGCACGATCCTTCTTTTCAAAGAAAGACTAGGCCACACTATTTAATGGTGTAAATCATCCCAACAAAATAACAATTACTTTCTTTCTTTCTTTGTCAACTTGTTCCAGACATTCGAAGGAAATCCTGACCTTATCTTGAGGTTGGCAACCCATCAAAGAAATTTACAAACTTGACTGTCCTCTTCCATTACTGGAATCGTCGGCTTGTTACAAAAAATTTTAGCTGATCATCTTGCTCCAATCGATTTCTATCAGTAAGTGGTGTACGCGAAGACTACTCACTATGTCCCTCTTAACACCGATTTCCACTTGTAATATCTCACATTAAATGGTACTTAATACTCCCCTTCTTTCCTTGGTATATACTGAAAGTTTCGACCCGTGCACTTTTCGCCACGATGTGCACTTTTGGACTTTTTTTATACCTTATTGACATCGTCCTTCTATTTACGCGCAAGTCACCATCAACATTTGACTGGGTAAAAGTCCGCTCCAAATTTTCCATACTAGTTAAATTTTACCCTTCTCAAGGAATACCCCTTTTTAAATGGCTTCCCGTAGCTTTTCAACCAAATTAGGGTCTGCTACTCTGATCACACATGTAAATATGGATTATTGTCCTTCTCACACGACTCTTAAACCACTCTACCATTTCAACATCGTTATATTAGTCCCACAAGAATATATTTCACACATCTATTCCCACGTCCCTTTAACCCGAATTCTGACATTAGCTAACCAGAGTGCCCACACACCCTATAAACTGTGCATACTGGCGTAAAACATCACACAATCTTCCCACATAACACCCAATTATCTATTGCCCCTGTATTCACAACGTGGCTATAACACTTGGGTATTTTCAATCACCCTAGAAATCAAAGTTTTAAATCCTCATTAACATCGTTCCGCCCTTCAACTCGTGGTGATTAAAAAAAATCTTCAATGCTTCCTCACCGCACAACCTGCTCCACTGGACTTATATCGTGATTTAACTTTGAACTTACAGTTATAACTACATACTTATATAATGACTGAGGTACTGGACTCATGGACTAATGACCAAACATCTCCCTACTTCCAACCTTACTCTAAGTTTCATGCCTGGGATATCTCGCAAAGCAAAATCCAAACAAGGAACCCCCCCGATATACTACTACCTAGCCTTGTCCATCATTGAAATCCGTTAGGCCCTCAGTCAATAACATCCACCCCTATATTTCCTTCTCTTGACATAAAAGTTATATCTCCTCCCGCAATTATATTTAAACAAGGAACTTTCCCCCCCAAAGGCACTATCACTCAACATTGGTGGTAATCAAATCCCATAAATCTTGAATACAATTGGGACTCTCAAATTCTTATCCTCAAACATATGAATATAAGTCTTAACTCCCACATCTCTAAAGGAGTTATATAACAATGCGTTGTTCCTATGACCAAGTCCTGAGTGTTACACATAATAACGAGCTAAATCTTTTTGCTCAACAGTAAACTCAATACACGCCGAATCATATCAATAAAGTCCCTACACACACTGGTATTAAACATCTCGATACCATTATACCCTTCTAAGTCTCTATAATATATGATAGAACTGCGAGCCCGACCTCTCACAGGTCAGGCTTCGCTAGAACAAAACATCCTTCACTAGAGCAGCAACCCCGATAGACTTGTGAAATCCGCTCACTATCTGTCTAATTATTACTATAAAACCATAATCAGGATAATACCATACTCGTGTAACACATCACTAAAACAAGTAATCTCAATAAGGTATATACCACTATCAATACACCCATTAATCCTCCGCGGGTAACACTAAAGATAACTCGCTATACCAGGGAGAACATTCACATAATAATAGCGTTATCGATATATGCACTAACTCGTCTCACATGTGAATCTAGTAATAATCAAAATGTAGTGACTCACTTGAGTCACATAAAACACGCCTCATCCTCCGAGGGTAAAACTCATACTTCTACATTGCCAATCGCCCTGGCTGCTCAAATGGTTTTTGGACATAACACGCTTGTTCGAACCAAACCAAAAATTACATTAACCATTGCCCTTTCTAGGCACCATACCCTTGTCCCTTTACTCTTTTTGGGAAAAATTAACGCATGTGGTTTTACGCTCCATAAAATACCTCGACACATAATCCACTTATCTCCGGTCCTACTGACCATATTAGGGTTGCCCTTCTCTCGAACTCTGGTAGTCTCAACTTTGATGGCTACCCCCGTTGTTTCCTTATTCCGTTGGTGCTAAGGAATGCATTGCTGGTCTTAATATTTTTGACTGAATTCATCGTCACTTGGTAACAATTCAGCTATCCGAATTATTTAAATGGGTCCCCTGATGGGTTTCCCCATTGTGGTGTTTCACTAATAGAGTTTCATCCAGTCTTACTCTCCGAATAAATCTTTCGATTCTTTTAGCTCCCTTCACAAAGAAGCGTTAACATCTCTACTGACAAAGCGTGACATTATCACCATATGGATCGAACGTCCATCTGAATTTTTCCTTGAGTGTGGTCAACTTTTCTTACGAGTCGATATCCCACTTTAAATCATCCTCTCCATTTGTATTTACTTCATCCGGTACAAGGTTTGCTAAATAATTATATTCATTTTCACACATGGACCTATGTTCATCCCTCCTGTGACTAGTTTAGGACAACATTCACATCTTATCCTTAACATCTGATGAAGGAACTTGCGATCAAACTGTACCTAAGATCCTTCCATTGACACAACTTCCCACTTCAAATTATGGTGGTTGACTCCCACCGTTATAACTTTGCTCCGACGAGCCAAGAAAATTTTACTCCAAATTTTCACTTCCTGTTAACCACACTCCGCCATATGTCCAAGCCCTTGGATATTTTAACCTTTGTTGGATAAAACACACAATTCCCACATTTCTATAAGTTTCACTTATGGTTCTCTTCAATGCTTCGTCTGACTCTCTCCCAGTCCTACCACGTTGGGTGGGTCTAATTTGGCACCACTTTCGACTATAACAGCACTTGGAAATCATATGTTGCGCCCTAGCCATATTTACAGTCCTGGCTTTTCGTGCCATAATTGGGGTGACCTCGATTACGGTCATAATCGTCGAATATACTCTACAACCTCAACTGATCCCTACCTCCAGCTATCCACCCAACGTCCCTCGCCTATCATATTTCATTGTTCGAACATGCCAGAACAAAAATAAGATTCACTAATATATACGTTATAGCAGGAGAATAAAATTTCACCATCGAAATCAACAATCGAAAACATAGGGCTCTATATCAAAGAAAGCTACGCCGAAAGCATAATAAACCGCACAGATCCTAAGGACACTAGAACCTGGCTCCGATACCACCCGTGACACCCACCCTAATTAAATACCGGGTGATCAGTCCTTTATTAAATTAAATCAAAGTGTCCAGTTGGTTCATTCTTATCATCACTATCGAAAATAATTTTCTTTATTTATCAGCTAATAAATAATTAAGCTAAGTGTCAAAACATTTAATTTTATAGATTAAGTCCCAACGATAAGAATTTTACACATAAACCATTTAAATGGAAACTATTAGTACTAAATACCAAACCACTCAACGGAATTAAACATGTTGGAATAACATCCCAATAAAATATCTCAAAATCACGAACAATAATAATACTAACAATCCCAACTGAAACTGAGTGCAGAAATAAGAAAGTACAATGTCTCTCTGAACTAAATAGAAACTGGAAATGGGAGACACATTCCTTATCTAAAATGACAAAGTGAAGAGCTAAGATGACAAGGATGAAGTCATCTAAATGCAAGGACTTGCAACTCCCACACTAGCTGCAGCACGTCAATTGTCCAAGGATCAAAGTTTGACCCCCTACGGCTGGGCACCTATAATACATATATATACACAAGAGAAAGAGGAGATGACAAGAAACGGGTCAGAGCCCGAGTGTAAAATTGAATTAAAATAATTTAGCAAGTATATAAAATGCTTACCAGTGGATATTACATACATGTTAGTGTATAGACACTCACTTGAAAATTCTCACATCTCAACTAGTGTGTATGCCTAACGTACTACTAAATAAGTCTTGATAAATCTAACCCAGTTAACTAGTCTAACCCAGTCTCCTCTCATTAATCCCGATTCACGTGATCGCATAACTATAATTTATACACGATAACTTTTTCTTTTGAATTTACCAAGCCAACTATGTATATCTCAATACAACCTTACATTCATAAACACTTAATTTAATTAATGACAATTATTTAATTTTATCTACTTACAAGCACATTAGATGAATTAAAGGTACATATATTTATCACTCATAATATATATACTAATAGGTAATGCCACATAAAATCTATGGTGCTAGAATACTCTGCTATCAAGTCCCTGTACCTCTCCTACAAATGAGGGAAATACTAGTTTTAACACAAAATACACATATTGGAGGTGAAACATAGTCCCAAGTCACTAAGAGGACAACACATACTCTCAAGTCTCTTAGGACCGTCTGACTATCTTTCTCAGATACCCTGTACCAAGGATCCTATGTTATGGGTTAAGAGTTTGTATTCCCCATAAAGGTCACATCAGAATAAGACTGTCCCAGCGTGGACACCTCTGTGATAGCAAGTAGTGCGGGTATGATTAAACACCGATATATATATATATATATATATATATATATATATATATATATATATATATATATATATATATATATATATATATATATATATATATATATATTTACATTATTCAGATAGGTACATCCATAACCCATAACATGGTCTACCCATACACATCATGTAATACCCGAATTTTACATATAATTAGATCATTCTTTTATATTCCCTTTTCATCGCAAGATCCCAAGTACTTCTCGACCCTCAAAGTGTATCATTTTAATAATTATAGTATCAGTAGGTGTACTCTCTCTACCCTACTGGTCTAAGTCACCCTTAATTTTCACAATACCTAATTTAACATACACACGATTATCACCCCATTCTACACCCTCGTGACCTCCTGGTTAAATCACATATAAAAATCGTACTACCCGAACCTTTCCTACCACCCTACTAGTCCTCCTCAAGTCCCATCATGGTATCTAAGTTATTTCTAAGAGTACTTATACATTGGGGTTTCCTTAACATTAAAAAGGAAAGAAGATTCAAATTCTAGGAGGAGTCGATCGATCGAAGGGAAGGGTCGGTCGATCGATCGATCAGTTATTGGTGAGTTTCTGTAAAATTTTAACCTACGGGTTTCATCTATTTCCACCCTCAAATCCTCTATTAATTCATCCCAAACTCCCAAAGAATCAGACCAAAAGTTGTACTAACCTAATTACATGATTTCTAACGTAAAACAAATACAAATTCATCAAGGGCCGTCAATTAAAGGGATTAATTCAAGCTAATTCATTAAGAAACCTATTTTTATTAGCATATTCAATATCCACATAATTTTTCCAGATTTCAACCTCTCGGGGCATCAATTTCGTATTTAATCTTCTACATACTTCAAGATAGTTGTCCTAACATGGTTTATACTCAAAATTGCAATATAAATCTCCTAAACAACATTTTATTCACATCAGAACATGAAATCATATCTCCTACACTAGCATGGATATATTATCAACTCAAGAACAGCAAGTTAGATACTTTCCTTGAAATCAAAGGTCTGATCCGATGAATTTGAGTGGTATAGGAATGATCCTCTTCTTTCGATCTATGCTTTGGTGGTGGTGGAGGTGTAAAATGGTTAGTTCTTGGCCTTGAACACCTTGGGAAGCTCTCTCATTCTTCTACCTATATTTTTCCTCACTTTTTGATTCTCATAACCCTAACTTCCTCGACACACCATCTAGTATAACCTCTTAATTTTCATCATTAATTAAGGCCCAAAATTAGAAATTACAAAAATACTCTCCCGGGTTGCCGGTTAGGCCTAAAAATGTCCCGAGACCCAAACTATACCCCCGGGTACACTTTTCTGAATTTCTCAACCCTTCCAGACGCATTGGCGCACTCAAAATGACCATACGTGTGACTTTGATTAATTTATTTTTTATTTCTTTAAATTAGTCCCGACACGACTGGCACGGGCATCTTGACTTAATTTCTATAACTGTCATATTATTCACTCACGACAACTTTAATATTTTTATCATCACATATTACTTTACTCACTAAGTAATATTCAACATAATTATCACCAATAAATACTAACTCTCATCACACTAGTAATTATTTAATTAAATCTGAATTAAATATAAATAAATTTACTCCATTTAAATTAATTAATCCTAATCCCATAATTAAAACAAAATATGTTAAAAAATACGGGGTATTACAAAATTTTGCAGTTGTTTTTTGAGAATTTTACGATATAATTGCAATAAAAAATTGAGATATGCTTAATAGGTTAACCTTAAGACCTTTAACTAATAAGACTTCATCTAAAAGAGGGAGCCCTTCTTCATATAGTGTTCCCTTACCTATGATCTGAGGTGAAATGCTATATCTAAATAAGACATTACCTCCAAGGAAGTCTATCTTATTCTTCATTTTTGTTTTCTTTCCAGTCGTATATTTGGAATACCCTGAATCCAAGTACCAACTAGCTGACGTACATTGGGACTTAAAAGGTATTATCACCACAATGCACTTGAGCTGGGGTAACAAGTCTTCTTATCTTATCCAAATAGGCCCGGTTTTAAAAAAAATTATTGCCCTTGGATTTAGAAAAGGACTGAGGGGTCTTTCTAAATGCTTTTTTCTTAGTCTTAGGTCCCCCTTTCTTTTTTTTATAGTTAGAATTATGTGTGGTCTGCTTTGGGAGAACATATGTATTCTTACTTTTTCTCGAATAGTTAATGTTTTGATAAGTTGGTGTAAATAGTCTTTTTTGAAAACACTCGGTATTGGTGTGCCCATAGAAATCACAATAAGAGCAATGCTGATGCGACGTAGGCTTAACTTTATCACAAATGCCCTTAAAAATAGGTTTAGTCCTGTAAGACATAGTAGTCCAATTACCCCAAGTCTTAGTGGCTTGTCCGAACTCTCTTGCATGCGGACATATATACTTAGATTTTTCATTAGGTTTTGGCTGTTGATTATACTAATTTTGCATTGCCTTAGAGACATTGACCTTGTAAATTCCTTTTTGATATTTTTTGAAAATTCTGGCCTTCTTTTACAAAAATGACATTTTCAGGAGAGATGTTTGTTTTGCTAGTCACAACTTTTTTCCTGAAACCTAAGCCAAATTTATCTTGAGAATCCATCTTACTTACTAAAATTACCTCTTCATAGGTTTTAGCTTGAGTTTCAAAATGTGGGAATTTTTTAAAAACATTTGAAAACTTTTGTTTGGATTCTTCCAATTCAACTAAGGCACCCTTATATCTTTCCTCTAAAATAATGTTTTTCTCAAATAGGTCTTGCAATTTTAATGAAAACTCGTTTGTCTCTGTCTTATGAGGAACGCACTGTACAGTGTAACTTTTTGCGTTCTTCATAATAGTTTTACTAAGTTGTTCAACACATTCAGTCAATTGCTTAACCATTTTATCAAGTTTGGCACTATTTTTAAGAGTTTTGGTGTACAGCTTCTGAATATCAAGAAGGTCATCATCAGACTCGCTAAGTGTATTGTGTGCAATGTCCCTTATTGATTCATTTTGTGCAGTGGAACTCACACACACGTTCAGTTCGTTAATAATATTTCACGTTGACTCACCCGTAAGCTAGGATTATCTACTCTATTATCAACAGCAAGTACAACAATATCACTAGCTGGTATGACATCAATATCAATAGGCATAATACATTCATTAATCGATGGGCATGCATTATCATCAGAATATATAATCGTGGCATAAAAGGACATACATAACTCATCAAACTGGATTGACTCAATTTCATCTTCATCAGAATCACTTAAGTCATCCCAAGTCTTACATATATTAGTTCTAGCATTGCTATTGTTAAGTTTGACTCAACACTTATTGGTATAATATCCCATTTTACCACAACGATGACATTTGACATTTCGAATATGAGTATTGGGTCTATTATTGTCCTTGTTCTATTTTCCATCGTTTCTTTCACGAGTTCTGTGATTTTGATGGCTTTGATAACCAGGTCTGCCTTTTTTAGAAGCCACATAATTTCTAAACTTAATGATTTTCTTAAAAAGTTTGCTAATAAGTGCTATGTGGCTATCCAAGTTATCCAAATCACAATCTTCACTCAGGTCAAGGTTAAAGTCCGTCGTGTTCATTTTAAGGACATGAACTTGGGATAAAAAGACAACATTACATCTAGAGGATATTCTATTTTGGGCAGAAATTTTCTTTTTGCATTCCAAATCCATATCTACAGTCCTTAGTTTACGACTTAGTAATTCAGGAGTCAGGTTTGGGTCGTTTATCTCTTCTATGGCATGGCGTTTATTGTCACATTTATCATGCCAAGATCTAAGGATTTTAAGAACAATTTTATTTCGATCATAGGTTATTCCATTTGCGTGCAATTTTGTGACAACGTCTGTTAACATTATATAAAAGTAATCAAATGATTCATTATAATCCATTATACGAGTATTATATTGCTGAACTAACATTTGGGTTTTTCCAGCCTTAACACATTCATCACCCTAATGGGCGGTGATTAATGTGTCCCGAGTGTGACACCCCGCCTAATTAAATATCGGGTGATCAGTCCTTTGTTAAATTGAATCAGAATATCTAGTTGGTTCAGATTATGCTTCACTGTCGAAAATGTTTTTATTAAATATTAACCACCTAATATTTAAAAAGGATGATGTCAAAATTTTATCTTTTAACAAATATAAACTAGGTTAACGAATAATTAAACATTTACCATTCACCCCCAATCTCATATATGATAGGAAATAACTGCAATAATAAATATAACTAGAGTAAACACTTCTAGTCTAAGTACCAAATACAATAATCCAACAGAAATAAACCAACAACTGAATTAAGTAAATAACTAAATCCAAAATCTCTGAATATGTGAATAGAAAAGGGGCAACATGCCCTAACTAATAAAATAACCCCAAAGGAAGAAATGATGGACATAGAGGCATCTACTACCAAGGTCCTGTAACTTCTACCGCAGCTACATCTCGTCGAAGGAATGAAACTCCTATGTTTGGTGTCCCTGTGGTTGGGCACCTAAAATAGTTTGACAAGAAAAGAGATTTGTAGAAAACGGGTCAGAGCCCTAGTTGAAATGCAGTTTAAAAATTAGCAAGTGCTTAAAATGAGTTAATAGCACATATATTATTCATGTTAGATTATCTTACTCACTTGAGATGCCCACCTCTCATCTAATGTGCACGGCCTAACGTACCTTCAAACCCTATAAGTTTCTATTCCCATGCTAACTAGTTCTTTCCAATCTAACATCTAATCATAGCCCAATGTCGTTCCCATGTGTTTATCTCGCAATATAAGTAATATATATACATACATATATATATATATATATATATATATATATATATATATATATATATATATATACATATATATATATATATATATATATACATATATATATATATATATATCCAATTTCTCTTTAACATGGATAAGCACTTTTCAATTTAAAATAATTATGTGTTCGCCAACTTAATTTGTTTCAGATTTCATTATCAATCAGGTCTACTTAATTATGTAAAAATAGATAGTATCATAAGTATAGATATACGTACACTCTCTCTATATATATATATATACTAGTATATGCCCGTGCCTGAAGGCACGGTGAAAATTTTCCAAGTACATAATCGCAAAACAACAAAAATTTCCCAAGTACGTAATAACAATATGACAAAAATTTCATAAGTACAAAATCGCAATACGATAAAAATATTGTTCCCCAACAAAACATCTATATATGGCGTCGCTTTTTTGGGTATTGCATCATATCGTGTTCAAGATTTAAGTTGTGTTCAAAATTTAAATTGGCTAAACATGAAAAAGCAACAATTTTTCACAGTATATAATAGCGAAACGCAAAAAATTTGAAGTGTAATTTTAAAACAATGTCAAATAGTCCAATAACATTCAAATAGTGTAGATTCATCAAATAAATTCACATATAATACAAAATATACAATATTCATCCATAAAATTCACATCGTGTCTCAAAAAAACAAAGTGTCAATTTTTTTAAAAAAATTGGGCATAGCCTCCTTTGTTTATTGGACTATCCACCCTATTTAAGGGGTAACAAAAAATCCAAAAAATTAAAAAAAAATCCCAAATTCGACAGATTTAGGCAGCGGGCTACATCGGCGGAAGTTTGAGGCAGATTTAGGCAGCGGGCTACAGCGACGATCGAAGATTAAGTCCATGTTTGATTGGTCTTGAACTAAAACCTGAAACGAAAAGAAAAAAAAATTAGTTTGTTCCCAAAAGCATTGTACGTTAACCTAACTACCATAGCTAGTACACAATGATCATATGTGGGATGGAGTCTATAAATCTCATCCTCACATGGGGAATGGGGAGGAGACGTGTGTGAGTGGGGAAGGGGGGAGGGGGCGGGGAAGGGGGTGCGTGTGTGCATATATGCAGTGCATACATGGGTATATGCAGTGCATACATGCATATATGCGTGTGTTCCTAAACTAAAATCCTTACCTCTTGACACCGAACACGAATTGGAGCAACTCATAAACAGTTATCTACACAGCAACATAACCCACTTTTGCAGGAGTTCAATTCTTAAAGCTCAGTTGCCTCGCTTGAAGTTGGGTTGGGTGCTGGAGTCCAAGTATCTGGTCTTAACACTATCAGATCGCCTGTTTACATGTATATAACAGATCCATGTTTAGCATTTGAACATGTGTATTATGTTCTTCCTTTTTCAAGAAATGAAAATTAATCTCAGGATCATAGTGAGAGTGAGAGAGAGAGAGAGAGAGGGAGATACAGTACCATGAGATTTGAGAAATGCATGTTCTTGCAAATGTGGATCCCAGTCAAGCTGAGTGGTTGGGAGACAAATCTGTTGCATAATCACTATAAAAAATGGCCAAAAGAGTCATGGGTTCAAGAGATACATTATGGAATAATAGAACGAAGGTTGCAAGACAATGGTATTTACAACTTTGTTCTTCCCGAGCAGCATAAAAGATGATGTTTACTGCTGCATAATCATGTTAAGAATTAGTAATTAGTAAATAGTAAATTTAAACTAATTCATATATAGGTTCTTATTTTGTAAAGCATGACTTGTAAATACAATACTTTTTAAAGGTTCTTATTTGTGAAAGCAAGCCTACTTTGTGAACCTATAAGAATTGCATTACTTTGTGATAGCCGACAATTCAACATGATAGTACAAATTGAATATGCTACATAAATCAGTAATGTAGAGGGGGCCTGAAGGTAATCCTGGGATTAGGGATAATCCACTAATTAGCAACAGTGTTCTGAGGATAAGCTCAAGCGTGGCAAACTCAAGCGTGGCATCTTGGTGAGGCAGCTCAGCGTGGCAACTCAAGCGTGACATCTTGGCGAGGCAGCTCAGCGTGGCAACTCATATATTAGCTTATTGTTTTAATCACATCGTACTTTCATTATTGATTTCTGTAAGCTCTAACGATTGTAATGACGTAACGATAATAACTAAAGGGTTTTGTATGAGGTCAAACGGTACTTGCGAGAGACCAGGCTTGGCAGGGCCTGGGAGAGCTTTCATGCTCTATCGAATGACCTCACTGTGGGAACTTTAGAGGGACCTGGTTTGGAGGATTGAGAAGTAAGGCACCGTTGGGGCTTGTCCTGACCACCTTAGATACACCTGGTAAAACACCGAAGGACCCTGACCGTGGAACCTCAAGCGGAGCAGCTTGGAGTTCTATCGGGCATTAAGTTATGGACCAAACAACCCTATACTTAATGTCACATCTACTATGGGTGATGTCACTAGCCATCTAAACGTTTGTCAGACATACACTTGAGTAAACCGCTGTGGTATTTGGGGCTGTCAGGTAGTTGGTGAACCACCTCTGCGACAACAAACCCCTGACACACAGTGGATAGGCAAAAGGCATGTCTTGGCATTTAATGTTTATGACGTGGAGACAACTAGTGCATCAGGCATTTAATGTTGTGACATAAAGTATGAGGGATGTCTTTCATACTCTTTAATGACTGAGTTGCCTCGGGGGTGGTGTGGGGGGCTATTTAAGGACCCCAACCACCTTTGAGGAGAGGATGATCTTTTTGGAGAATTAAGAAAAAGAATCATTGCAAACTAGAGAGTTCACTGACTCACCATTGTCATTTATTGCGAAGCTTTTAATATTTGACAAAGATTCTTGAGGGAGTTTGGTGTGTTGCTACCTGCCTATCAGGATGTATCTAGGGTGCTTATTTTCCCTCTCCCTCTAGCTAAGTCACTTCTAAAGTTCATTATTATTCCCTGAGTCATACACGAGAGGCTTTGTGAGTTTAAACTGAGTCCATCTTCATTGAGTTTTGTGTGTGTGTTTCCTATAATTAGTCTAGGGTGTTGGCTAATTTAACTCGTGGTTACCATACTCAATAGGGGTTACGCCTCCACATATATAATCTAAAGTACCCTCTTACATTTGGCGACTCTGCTGGGGAGGCATCCTTCTAGAGAAGGAGTATGGCGCAGGATAACGCTACTAGAAGACTCAATTTTGATGACATACAGCATAATGAAGAACAAGCTGCAAGGGAGCAGGAGGCCCTAAGAGATGGGGCTCCTCGGGGAGAGATACCGCTGGCTCCAATAACGATAGGCGTCCCAGGGGCTGCACAACCCTCCACGAGCGTAGGGCTGGGACCTACCCAGATGGCGCTCCTCATGAGCAAATTTTACGAGTTTTTGCAAACCCCAGTAGCTTCCACTATGCTGGGAGGATTGGAGACTAGTGCCTTCGTGACACCAGGAGTGGCCCCAGGGGCCCCACCAGGGGCAGGCGTTACGGGAGCGGTACCAGCAAGTGTACCCTCTGTTGTGAATCCCACTGTGGGCGGCTCAGGCGTTTCAACGGCGCAACCGATAACGTTCGCTCCAGTTGCAACGAGCGCTCAACCATCTGCTCCGTTGCAGGTGGCCCCAGTGGCCTCGCCCCTGGAAGAGATGAGAAAAGAGATGCAGAAGGAGATGCTGAAGTTCATGCAGTCTTCCTCGTAGGCTGTGGGCGAGGTGGCAGCAGTCTACGACGACTTCCGGACACCTTACCCCCAGGAGTACAATGACGAACCCTACCCGAAGGACTATATTCCCCCTACCTTTGAAAAATATTCAGGGAAGGGGGGGAACCCGAAGGAGCACATCAAGCGTTTCTTCGAGCACCTGGGGGCGCATTGCAATGACAAAAAGCTTAGGCTGAGGGAGTTTTCCAAATCCTTGACTGATAAGGCCTACACTTGGTACTCTCACCTGCCTCCCAATAGTGTCTCCACGTGGGAGGAGATGCACGTATTGTTTGTCCGAAAGTTCTTCTTGGCAGAAGATGAGTTCACCCTAACCCAACTTGGCAGGGAGAGGCAAAGGCCAGGAGAGGAGGTAGTGGCCTATATCCGAAGGTTTAGGGAAAGGTCCCTTGACGTGAGGGAAGAAGCTAAGGAGGCCAGGTTACTACAAATTTGTGCTGAGGGATTACTTCCTGAGTATATCTGTCACTTGATCAATGAGACACGCGAGGGAACTTTTTCAGCTTTCTTAAAATCTGCAAGAAATATATCGTTGGTGGTGCGACCTAGCCCGGTAGTAGCCCCCATGATGTTCAGACAGACGATACAACCCATCGGGGGAAGGACTCAGGCCCCACGGGTAGGATATGTCGAGAGAGAAGATGGGGGCAAGGCTCAGAGGAAGGACAACAAAAGAAAGTTCGGAAGGGATAGGGAAGACCCGCCACCGTTGCCTTGTACGGTGGAGGAGGCTATGAGTTGCTATAACGCAATGGTCCAAGGCGGAACGGTTTACGAGCCAAAAGGTGTCCCGATAGAGGAGCCCGACGTGGCAACTAGGGCCAATCCCAAATATTGTCAGGTGCATCGAAAGGTCCAGCATCCAACAGAAAGCTGCTTCACGCTGCGAAGAATCATAGACAAGTACGTGAAGGCGGGAACGCTGCAAATTCCCCCACAAAACGTTAACAATAACCCGCTCCCGGCGCATGGGGCCAATGTTGTGACGGCCTATGATGAAGAGGTAGAGCGAGAGGGGAGAGGGGCAACGAGGGAGTTCGATAAAGCACTTGAGTATTGCACTAGAGGAATGGCCAACGTAGTTCTGGCGTATGATGAAGCAAGTGCTAGGGACGCAGAAGACGCCTATAGCGTTGAGGGCGAGGAAACAGGTCCAGTCATAGAATACAGCGCAGTTTCAAAATCCCCAAAGTTCGCTTGGTTCTTCGATCAAGTGGGGATACCAAAGGAGAGCAGACTGGAGATAACTCGGGCGATCCTTGACATCGCGAAGAAGGACGCGGTTCCCTCGCTGAAATGGAGAGGACCCATGGCGAGGCTGGTAAAAAAGTTCCTATCAGAGGTGACCTTCAGCGATGCAGATAGAGCTGTGAGGTTCCCTCATAACAGGCCCTTGTATGTGACGGCCAGTATCAACGGGGTTAGTTTTGCAAGAACGCTTATGGATGGGGGTGCTTCCATCAACATTATGCCGATCAACTCCTTCCACGCAGCTGATATCCCAGAAGAAAGGTTGGTTCCCATGCCTCTGGTAATCTCAGGGTATGACAACCAATCTTCCAAATCCATTGGGTATGTGAATGTGGGAATTGTAATGGGAAATCTGAGTTCCCACATCAAGTTCCATGTAATAGAAAGTGCAACTTCCTATCATTTACTAATAGGAAGAGTATGGATGCACAATCAAGGTTTAGTTCCTTCAACATATCATCAATGCGCCAAGGCGAATGTTAAAGGAACAGAAGTGACCATTAGGGCTACAAAAAGGCCCTTCGCCATCGAGGAAGCTCACTTTGTGGATGCGGCCTTTTATACGGAGTTGGAGGAAGATGCTCGAGTCCTAACAAGAAGAATGGAGGGGGCATGGGTTCCCTCGATCAGAGATAGAATGGGGCCTCTGAACGAGCAAGGCAAAGAAGCCGCGAATAATGAAGGGGTGAGGGCCGAAGAAACCCATCAGGTGATCCCTCGACCCCAAGGTACTACGAAGCAGCTCAAAAACAAAGTAAAGCTTAGAATGGATCCTGTGGAGCATGAGGTCCAACGGCAAAGCATGCTGAGTCGCTTTTCAGGAGGAAGAATCGCTGAGGCTTCGAGAGAAAGGAAGAGGAAGGCCTTGGCAACAGCTACCAACAGGCAATGCAAGAAGGTGATCACTGAGGAGGGGAAGGTGGTATACCGTTTATAACGATGTGAGCGGGCGGCCGAAGAGACCGAGGATGGGGCTGACCCGTTATATGAGTGTTTCTTGATAGATCAACAGGGACAGTGTATGGTGATAGAAAACTCCAACATACAGGAGTTCGTGGAGGAGGTCGCCGAAGAACCAGACTACATGGCAAATCAACCGAAGCCCCAGGCACAAGAGTTGGAGCGGTTGAACCTGGCAGGAGAAGGGGAAGACCCAAGGCCCATCTTCATCGTGAAGGATCTCGGTAAGGCGAAGCGAGAAGCCCTGGTTGGGCTAATCCGGGAGTTCATAGATGTCTTTGCGTGGAAGTATACCGAAATGGAAGGGCTAGATGAGGAAGTGAGCTGCCACAAGCTAAACGTGACACCTTCAGCCATCCCGGTAAAACAGGCAACAAGAACTTATAAACCTGAGTTGGACTTGAAGATCAAGGAAGAGGTTCAGCGTTTATTGGCAGCAGGATTCATCAAACCAATACAACACCCCCTGTGGCTATCTAGCATTGTGCCAGTAGGGAAGAAGGACAAGAATCAAATAAGGATCTGTGTGGATTTTAGAGATTTGAACAGGGCTTGCCCCAAAGATGAGTTCCCTCTACCTTCCATCGATAGCTTGATAGATGCCACGGCTGGACATGAGATGTATAGCTTCATGGATGGGTACGTTGGGTACAATCAGATCAAGATGGACCCCGTGGACGCAGAGAAAACGGCATTCAGAACCCCGTTGGGCAATTTCATGTACAAAGTAATGCCGTTTGGACTTAAGAACGCGGGAGCTACTTATCAAAGAACAATGATAGCCATTTTTCACGATTTCCTCCACAAATTTGTAGAATTCTATGTGGATGATTTGGTCATCAAATCGAAGAAGGAGGAGTCCCACCTAAATGACTTAAAGAAGGTGTTTACTCGATGTAGGAAGTATAAACTAAGGATGAACCCATTGAAGTGCGTCTTCGGAGTAACATGTGGGAAGTTTCTGGGCTTCGTGGTTGATCGACAAGGGGTGCAGATGGACCAGGATAAACAACGCGCGATCTTAGAAATGCCGTACCCAAGAACGGCGAAGGAGCTAAAAAGCTTCCTCGGAAAGGTCTCCTACCTCAGAAGATTTGTACCAGGATTGGCCGAGGTAACACACCCGTTGATGCAACTGCTGCGAAAGAACACAAAGTTCAGGTGGGAAAAGGATCACCAGGAGTCCCTCGATGAGTTGAAGAAACTGCTCGTTTCACCGCAAATCATGGTTCCTCCACAGGCAGGAGCACCGTTGCAGCTATACCTCACCTCCACTACAAGGTCCGTTGGAGCTTTGCTGGCACAGGAGATCGACGGGCAAGAACGGCCAGTGTATTACCTCAGTAGGATCATACATGGGCCGGAGATTAGATATAGCAGCCTAGAAAGGCATTGTTTGGCCTTAGTCTTTGTAGCACAAAAACTTAGACATTATATGCTGTCTTTTACAATTCATATTGTAACTAGATGTGATCCTATTAAGTACTTGTTGGCTAGAACTATCTTGATTGGCAGGGCAGCTAGGTGGTTCCTTATTCTCTCCGAATATGATTTAAAGTGTATGGTTCCTCGTGCTATCAAGAGCCAGGCGTATGCTGATCTGTTGGCAATCTTTCCATCAGGAACGTTTGAACCACCTAAAGAAGACATTCCGGGAGACGACTTACAAGCCAACTATCTGGACACAACCGATGAGGAATGGACGATGCAGTTCGATGGGTCTTCGGCTGAAAAAAAAGGAGGGGCAGGGGTCATCCTTTCAAAAGGAACGGAGGAAATTTGCCTTTCCTACAAACTAGATTTCCCTTGCTCCAATAACGAAGCAGAATACGAAGCGTTGGTACTAGGGTTGCTGGAGGCTCTTCGAAGGGGAATTCGTTCACTCTGCATCAAGGGTGATTCGAACTTAGTAATTCAGCAAGTTAATGGAGAATATGCGTTGAAACACATGAATTTGGCACCGTACAGAACGATCATTCAAAGGCTCCTCAGCCAGTTCCATCGGGCCAAAATCAGAAGGCATCCCAGAACAATGAACCGACATCCAGACGCTTATGCCACTATTGCTCAAAAGATGGTCATGAGGAGCGATACGACTATCATTACGATCCAACGAAGAACAGCTCCTTCGGTGATACAGTCAATACTACCGACGGAGGGAGACGCGGGTTGGAGAGGAGAGGTCAGGAAGCAACTGGAGTCTGGCGAAGGAGCTATGGGACTCAGAGAGTTGGCCCAATACTTTACAAACCAGGGAAATCTTTACTTCAGAAATGCAGGGGGATGGTTATCGAGATGCATTGGGCCAGAGGAGGCAGAGCGGAGGTTGAAGAAAACACATGAGGAGCACTGCGAAACAACTGAGATACCTCTTTATAGGAGAATTCAAAGAGGGGGATATTTTTGGCCTAAAATGAAACAGGATGCGGCAGAACTACAACGGAATTGTGATAAGTGTCAGCTATTTTTCGAAGCAGCTGAGTGCCATTTCATTGAAGCCCAAACAGACTGGAGGCAGCCCTATATCGACTTTATTCAGGGTGGAATTGTCCCAACGGAGAAATTGGATGCGATGGGACTAAGGCGAAGGGCCCCGAGGTTCTATATCCAAGAGGGGCAGCTTTATCGAAGGGGGTACTTCAACAGGCCGTTGCGTTGCATTATAAAAGAAGAAGCAACTGAGGTCCTCAAACAAGCCCATGACCCAGCTCACATGGGAGGGGCCAAGTTATATGATCAGCTGATGACGTTGGGGTATTATTGGCCAACGATGGAGAAAGACTCCGCCGAATTTGTCCGAAAATGCAAGGCTTGCCAGCTTCATGGAAATATGATCCATGCCCCATCGGTGGACTTACACTCTCTGGCAACGCCTTATCCTTTCCACACTTGGGCGTTCGACCTCGTGGGGGCGATACATCCTTCGTCGAGGGGTAAGATATGGATACTGGTAGCAACGGAGTGCTTTACAAAATGGGCTGAAGCAATACCACTTAGAAGGGCAACGGCTGGAGTAGTGAGTAGCTTCATCAGAGAGTATATCATTTGCCATTTTGGGATCCCAAAGGTTATTCTCTCAGATAATGGGACTCCCTTCGTCAACTCAGAAGTAACGATGCTCACAGACAAGTACTCCATTGTTCATCACACTTCAACGGTAGCATACCCGAAGGGGAATGGTCAGGCTGAAGCAACTAACAAAACTCTGGTTAATATCTTGGCTAAAACGATGGAGGACTTTCCAGGATCGTGGGATGACAAGATACCAACAGTGTTGTGGGCCTATCGAACGACGAAGAGGAAGCCCACAGGGTACACTCCGTTCTCCCTTGTCTATGGGGCTGAGGCAATTCTTCCAGTAGAGTTGGAAGTTCCCTCGGCTCGATACGCCTTGCGAAGCAGCATGCTCCCTCAGAACAGGCATGTGCAGTTGGAGGCATTGGATGAACACAGAGACAACGCGATGCAACATTTTCAAATGTATACAAAGCAGCTCTCTAGGGCATATGACAACATGGTAAGACCAAGGAGGTTCGTGGAGGGAGATCTCATTTTGAAGGCAGCAGTGAAACACATTAGGGGACTTCCTCTGCCAAAGTTCGCAGCCAATTGGGAGGGACCTTTCATCGTGAACGAAGCTCATGATTCAGGTTATTGCCTAATTTCTAAGTTGGAGGAAGATAGGCCATTCAAAATTAACAATAAATGGCTGAAAGTATATCATGTGTAGACAGTTTGTTTGTACCATCGATGTATTGGGTCTTCTTATTATGAATATACAAGTTTTACTGATGATATGAAATATAGACATTGATATTAAAGCAAGCATAACTCAGAGATAAACTAAACAACGTACATTATTCCATTCATTAAAGAAGAGAGCATTACAAGCAAAATAGGGAACTACTGCCCAGGAATTACATGAATGAAAGAAAGAAAATATGTACAGGAGTTTTACTACGCTAGGAGAAACCACAGATCCGGGGAAGAGAAAAAATCCCCGGGGAGGCCCGAAGAAGCTGATGCAAACGAATTTTGAGCGTTGACAGCAACCTCTAGCCTGGTTTGCACCTGGGCGCGTTCAATAAGGAGCTTTTCCCGTTTTAGCTTAGCCAAACGCAGAGCTTCTTCGGCTTTCGTTACTTCTTCATCGGCCGATTCCAAAAGAGGTGCCAGCTCGGCTAACTTAACCTCCTCAGCCCGTTGGTCCTCCTGGTACCTTATCAACACTTCCCTCTGGCCGATCAGTTGCTGGTTCTTCAAAGTCTTCAGATGCGTTATAAGCCAGTCAAAACGGAAACCATCACGCCCCAACTCCTTCAGAAAACCTAGAAATTGGTTGAGAAGGGATCTGGTAACACTGGCAGTGGGGGTACTAGCAATTTCAGCAACAACGATCGCCATGCCTTGCAGCCTGTGACTCATCACATGAATATTTGAGCGCAGGCAATCCGGTGTGAAGGTCTCAGGATGATGATCCACCAATTGTTCAATCACCAGCCGATGGTTGACGGGCATTTGAGGAGATTGCCGAAGCACCATGAGACAGAACGAGTGAGGAGCTAGGTCGGGAAGAGGGACCTCACACCCAGATTCGCTCTCGACTGCAGCACCAGTCGTAGAACCTTGATCATCATGAATAGAATTTTCCGAAGCATCAGGTTCTCGGAAGGGCGAGCCTACAGGTGAGAGGACTGGGGGCGAATCTTCCCGAGCAACCTGAAAAGAAAAGCCCAAATAAGGATATGAAAAATCTTAACAAGCGTTTTCGTTGTTAAGTCACCGTTATAAGGTGGAGTTTATGAAAAATCTTAACAAGTGTTTTCGTTGTTAAGTCACCGTTATAAGGTGGAGTTTGCGAAAAAATCTTAACAAGTGTTTTCGTTGTTAAGTCACCGTTATAAGGTGGAGTTTATGAAAAAAACTTAACAAGCGTTTTCGTTGTTAAGTCACCGTTATAAGGTGGAGTTTATGAAAAATCTTAACAAGTGTTTTCGTTGTTAAGTCACCGTTATAAGGTGGAGTTTGCGAAAAAATCTTAACAAGTGTTTTCGTTGTTAAGTCACCGTTATAAGGTGGAGTTTATGAAAAAAAACTTAACAAGTGTTTTCGTTGTTAAGTCACCGTTATAAGGTGGAGTTTATGAAAAAAACTTAACAAGTGTTTTCGTTGTTAAGTCACCGTTATAAGGTGGAGTTTGTGATAATAAAACTTAACAAGTGTTTTCGTGGTTAAGTCACCGTTATAAGGTGGAGTTTATGAAAAATCTTAACAAGTGTTTTCGTTGTTAAGTCACCGTTATAAGGTGGAGTTTGCGAAAAAATCTTAACAAGTGTTTTCGTTGTTAAGTCACCGTTATAAGGTGGAGTTTATGAAAAAAACTTAACAAGCGTTTTCGTTGTTAAGTCACCGTTATAAGGTGGAGTTTATGAAAAATCTTAACAAGTGTTTTCGTTGTTAAGTCACCGTTATAAGGTGGAGTTTGCGAAAAAATCTTAACAAGTGTTTTCGTTGTTAAGTCACCGTTATAAGGTGGAGTTTATGAAAAGAAACTTAACAAGTGTTTTCGTTGTTAAGTCACCGTTATAAGGTGGAGTTTATGAAAAAAACTTAACAAGTGTTTTCGTTGTTAAGTCACCGTTATAAGGTGGAGTTTGTGATAATAAAACTTAACAAGTGTTTTCGTGGTTAAGTCACCGTTATAAGGTGGAGTTTATGAAAAATCTTAACAAGTGTTTTCGTTGTTAAGTCACCGTTATAAGGTGGAGTTTGCGAAAAAATCTTAACAAGTGTTTTCGTTGTTAAGTCACCGTTATAAGGTGGAGTTTTATGAAAAAAATCTTAACAAGTGTTTTCGTTGTTAAGTCACCGTTATAAGGTGGAGTTTTGTGAAAAATCTTAACAAGCGCTTTCGTTGTTAAGTCAACGTTATAGGATGGAGATTATGAAAATCTTAACAAAAGATAGGAGGAAAGATATACCTCAGTCACAATGGGAGCATTTGAGGCAGCCACAGGGACAGGAACCGTTGGGGGAGCAATTATTACCCCAGATGCCATAACGGGATCCCTGGACGCAGAAGCCTCCACGCTTGTCCAAACCTGATCACCCGTGTAGGGCACAAGGGCAAGCATATGGGGTTCATCACGAGAGGACACGGAGCCCTCAAACAAAGCCACATCAGGAGGGGGTGTAAACACACCAACCTGGGCCCTCACTACAGGAGTTGATGCAAGATCGGGAGAAAACTGTGCACAAAGCCAAGTGTTAGAAAAGAAGAATGGGCACAGAAAATATGAAGAAATAGCTCGACGTGTTGCTTACCTCAGTTATGGTGCTAAACAAAGGAATGACAGTCGGGGGTCTCATCAGCATCGTTGGAAGAAGAATACTTTCCAACAACGAAGACACTTCAACCTGGGGTACCCAAAACATATCACAATTCAGTAAGCCAAATAAGGAAAGAATATGACTGAAAGAACTACAACAAACAAATTACAGATCACATCATACCTCGGGTTCACTCTCCTCAGCAAGTACAAGGGGCAGAGGAACCTCGGATGAGGCCTGTAAATCTGAAGGGACCAAAGGTGTTATCTCGGGAGGTGCCACTTCGGGCAGGGTCATCGCTTCAGGCGAGGAAGCACTCGCAGGGTCAACGGCATCACCTCCCGCAATGACATCCCTCGCACGTTGGCTGACTAAACGACGAGAATACGTAAGCCCTGTCATGGGGGAACGGGGAGGAGTCACATCGGTATGAGATACACCGAAGCGTCCCCCCACAAAAGGGCTCACGGGAGGACTGGACGAGTCTGGTTTTTCTATTTCAACCCCCTGCAAAACAGTTGTCAAAGAAAGGGGGGGAGGGATAAGTATACACACAAGCAAAGACAGTCACCCTCAAGCAAAAAGGAGATAATAATTAAGTCAGCAATGCATACCTCAGATTGGGAAGAAGAAGGAGAAGCTTGCACCGAGGAAACTTGCTTCCGCTGGGACTTGGTGCCTAAAGTCTTCCTCCTCAGCCTTGTCATGGCACTACCAGTGGCTTGAGGAACCTTCGAACCTTTTCTCCTCTTTGCAGCTGGCTCAGTGGGATCGACGACGATCGTGGGGAAGACAACCGAGGGAGGAACGACGACAGCGCGCCGTTGAAACTCTGCATTCACCCGATCTACCTCAGCCTGCGCCTCCCTCCTTAACCTCTCGGCCCTTTCAGGAGATATGGGAGGAGGAACGGAGGCTATGGGTAGGGCTGCCACAGGAATCTGGGATTTGGACTTTGCCTTTTTCGTGGAGGCTACCCCACTCTTGGCCTTCTTGGTCGACGGCCGCGAAGATCCTTCATCACCAGTAGCTCCAGTCGAAGGAGCAGTCTTCCTGGATACCCCAGCACCTTTCCCTTTGGATATGGCAGTGGGAGTCATGGGGCATAACGGAGGTAGCTCTTTGGAAGGCCCCTTAGGGGTTTTGCTTAGAGGGAACTCAATCCCCAGAATGGAGTTGCCTTTGAGTCCCAGCTCCATCGCAGCAAATGAAAGAACTGGAGGGTACACCGGCTCGCCATCTATGAATTCAGCAATGTTAGCCAGTTGTCTCGGCCAGAACTCCGTGGCAAATAGACTGGTCACATTCCCTTGCCTCTTGTTGGAGGGAATGGTGACTCTCCCAGCCATTGATTCACTTATCCCCCACGCAGCAGTGGAGGAAAATAAGGAACATGCCTCACTAAAGCTAACCTTCGGGTTTGAGGATTGGAAAACTGAGCGAGGAGCCCCCTGATCAAACCCAAATTGACGACTACACCGATTGGGGTTGTAATGTTCGCTGGAATATCCCCACTCGGTGTAGGAAGGCAGATACCCCGGAGAAAGGAGAAGCACCACGGCTAACTGAGGATCTTCAATGTCTACCCCCACCTGTACCACCCTGGATTCGTCCTGAAAGAAATCACAAGTGTGAACAAAGGCGTCCTCTCCGTAAGGCCTCATAACAAAGTCCTCAAAACGATCAATTGAGGCGATCAGCTCTTTTCGGCTCTGCCTCTTGTGATAAATATAAGAGCGGGGGGGCAAAATGGTTTCCCCAGAAGGAGGACGGTTGGCCTTGGCCGCCACAACAGGAAAGCGCACGTAAAGAAAGCTGGTTAGAAGGATGCTGTTAGCAAAATTGGCCAGGTTATAACGGCCAAGGGATCGTTCCATATCGAACAACGTTCTGTCAAGCCAGGTGTAGAGGGACCCTAGGGCAATTGCAGCCAAAGGAAGTTTGATGCCCCGGGCCAAACGAAGGGATATGTTGATAAGGTCCCTTCGGGGCTGATCGTTTGGTTTTCCCGTCAAAAGAAAGCGGGACAGAATCACAAGGATGTAAGCAGGGAGCTCTAACGAAGTACCTTGGCCAGGGGCATCCGTTGAAATTGAAGAACTACCTTCACTAGAACCCTTGAAGAAATAATTAATCAGCGGAGTGAAGGTAGCTTTGTTTGAAGAACCGATGCAACTTCGGCATATTCGGTCCAACGCCAAAAGGTCAGCAGTCTCTTCGGCGTCAAGAGGCTCATCGGTATAAGGCTCATGACCTGTTGCTTCGAGCCCCAGAAGCTCGCAGACATCTTCTAGGGTTATCGTGAACTCGCCCCACGCAGCAATAAATGTGTGAGTCGTCACGTTCCAACGAGAAACAAGAATGGGGAGAGCAGCATTATTTTTGGAGAGAGTAAACTCACCAAACCATTTGGCCCGTTGAAGGCCAATCTTACTCAAAATATCACCATAGGAACTCACCATGTGAGAGTTCCAAGCAGCAAAATGGGCAGGAGAACCACCTGGTGCTTCGAAGTCAATTTGGGACCATTGGAAGTCCCCTCGCTCCAGACGAAACCGGAGAGTCCCCTCTGGAGGAAGAAAGCCCCACTTCGAGGGTTCTTCGTCCTCGTCACCCAGCACTAAGGACTCAAACTTGCATTCAAAGTTGACAGTCTTGCAAGCAGCAGCAAAGCAATCATCTTCGCCAAAAATGGGAGAGCGACGATAAAACCTTAACTGATCACGACGGACAGCATCCAAGGCAGAGGCACCAGTAGTGGTGGCGACAGCAGTAGCAGGCGGCGCACTGGTTGAAGAGATGGTGGGATAACTTTGAGAAGCCATGATAGAGTGTTAGTGCAAACAAAAAACAACCTTGAGTCAGAGGAGCCTGAGCACGACAATGGCGAAAGAACAACCACAGGAGGTGGCGAAGAAGATGAGAGCAAGAAAAGGAAGGCACAAGCTTGAACAGCAATGGAGGTTTCAGAGGCTCAACAATGGAAGCTCTCTCTCTCTAAAAGCGAAGGAAATTTGAAGAAGGTAGTGGCAAAGTAAGAGAAAGAAAGGTTTTAAGTGTTTGGGAGATTTGGCCGTTTAATTTTTTAAGTTCGTCGTTTAAGTTTCCCACCATTGCACGTGTGTAGCCGCCTGCAATCATTTCAAATGTACACGTGGCACTTCGGGAAGTGTTTTGACATGGAAAAGACAACGCTACGTCATTTAATGAAGTAACACCTGGGGAACTGCCATCAATTAATGAAGTGACACCTAGGGAACAGCCACCGTTACCTTCCTAAGCAAGATTGAGTTTTGGGCGCCAAGATTTTCTCTGACATATCCAATAAACCCCCCAACAAAGAAGGTGTCCCAACGGTTCAAAAAAGCCACGATGTCCCCTCGACAGAAGCTCAAACGTTGTTTAGTTATGACTTAGTTACATCGGGGAGAAT
This sequence comes from Sambucus nigra, assembly GCA_949130495.1. Classification (NCBI taxonomy): domain Eukaryota; kingdom Viridiplantae; phylum Streptophyta; class Magnoliopsida; order Dipsacales; family Adoxaceae; genus Sambucus; species Sambucus nigra. The sequence continues at coordinate 424,432,939 of OX422217.1, forward strand.
TTTTCGCTTTTTCGAACATTACTGGGAGAATATTAGCAGGTCCTTCGGGAGAATTTCAGATATTCAAGCTGGAACGATTGCGGCTCAGCATTAGAAAAAAGCAGCAGGCCAGACAGAGAAGGTTCATCGGATTAAAAAGTTTTCGTGGAGGCACTTCTTGTTCCCACAACAAATCCCTCCACGAAGGGGCAAATGTAGAGGGGGCCTGAAGGTAATCCTGGGATTAGGGATAATCCACTAATTAGCAACAGTGTTCTGAGGATAAGCTCAAGCGTGGCAAACTCAAGCGTGGCATCTTGGTGAGGCAGCTCAGCGTGGCAACTCAAGCGTGACATCTTGGCGAGGCAGCTCAGCGTGGCAACTCATATATTAGCTTATTGTTTTAATCACATCGTACTTTCATTATTGATTTCTGTAAGCTCTAACGATTGTAATGACGTAACGATAATAACTAAAGGGTTTTGTATGAGGTCAAACGGTACTTGCGAGAGACCAGGCTTGGCAGGGCCTGGGAGAGCTTTCATGCTCTATCGAATGACCTCACTGTGGTAACTTTAGAGGGACCTGGTTTGGAGGATTGAGAAGTAAGGCACCGTTGGGGCTTGTCCTGACCACCTTAGATACACCTGGTAAAACACCGAAGGACCCTGACCGTGGAACCTCAAGCGGAGCAGCTTGGAGTTCTATCGGGCATTAAGTTATGGACCAAACAACCCTATACTTAATGTCACATCTACTATGGGTGATGTCACTAGCCATCTAAACGTTTGTCAGACATACACTTGAGTAAACCGCTGTGGTATTTGGGGCTGTCAGGTAGTTGGTGAACCACCTCTGCGACAACAAACCCCTGACACACAGTGGATAGGCAAAAGGCATGTCTTGGCATTTAATGTTTATGACGTGGAGACAACTAGTGCATCAGGCATTTAATGTTGTGACATAAAGTATGAGGGATGTCTTTCATACTCTTTAATGACTGAGTTGCCTCGGGGGTGGTGTGGGGGGCTATTTAAGGACCCCAACCACCTTTGAGGAGAGGATGATCTTTTTGGAGAATTAAGAAAAAGAATCATTGCAAACTAGAGAGTTCACTGACTCACCATTGTCATTTATTGCGAAGCTTTTAATATTTGACAGAGATTCTTGAGGGAGTTTGGTGTGTTGCTACCTGCCTATCAGGATGTATCTAGGGTGCTTATTTTCCCTCTCCCTCTAGCTAAGTCACTTCTAAAGTTCATTATTATTCCCTGAGTCATACACGAGAGGCTTTGTGAGTTTAAACTGAGTCCATCTTCATTGAGTTTTGTGTGTGTGTTTCCTATAATTAGTCTAGGGTGTTGGCTAATTTAGCTCGTGGTTACCATACTCAATAGGGGTTACGCCTCCACATATATAATCTAAAGTACCCTCTTACAGCATGACTTGTAAATACAATACTTTTTAAAGGTTCTTATTTGTGAAAGCAAGCCTACTTTGTGAACCTATAAGAATTGCATTACTTTGTGATAGCCGACAATTCAACATGATAGTACAAATTGAATATGCTACATAAATCAGTAATGCATATATAGGGACATAAAAAAGTTGGCATAATCAAACATGACAGCACAAACTGATTGAAAAAGTTGGCATTAATTCAACCCTATGTTATTGGAAGCAGTATAAGCTCCCACCTGCTACCAGTTGCTGCCCCAACACCCCAACCCCGCCCAGCTAATACCCAAACCCAGCTTTATGTTAAATCCAAAATTGTCCCAATATGATTATGGAAATAGCTTTAAATTTAATATTAGATGCAAATTATGACATCAATTATCACTTATCATATATATTGAAACAAAACAGCAAGGCATGTAAATGCAAGCAAGGAAAGTAAACTCTAAAAAGTTCAAAATAAAGTTTGGTCCCAAAAACTCATTTAAACCCCTCAAGTCATGATCGGTTATTGAAATCAAGTTTGGTGAAGATGGAGTTGAGAGAATTGGTCGGGGTTCACAACGAAAGAGAGAAAATGTTCACATTCTGTTTCTTTATTTGTAGAATGGAAAGCGGAATGGTTACCTTAAAAAACATGTATTGATCGTTCAAAAGAGTGTGTGTTTTAGGCGGCATGTCAAAAAACGTTTAGGCGGGACATCAAAACTTGTGATGAGATCGTAGCCCTTAATTTTACATTTTTCTGGATTCAAAAACCTTCCTATCTTATTATATGGATTTATTACAACTACGATGACCATATGGCTATAAACTTATGAAATGACAAAAAAAAAAACATATCATGCTGAGCATATATATGCGAAGCAAGATGTCCCCATCCTACAAAAAGTTGGCATTTAATATATTTTAAAAACCATATATACTGAGGGATGGAAAGAGAAGTAAGATTAATGCACAAAGTCACTCGAGAGAGGAAAATGAACTAAAAATGCCAGTGTTTAAACTGTAAACCGAAAAGGACATGTTAACTCCATAGATAAATATTTATATAACATTCATTTTAACCAAGTAGTAGCATATAGCAGTGGGGAGATATGAGCTAGAAAATGAAACTCACCATATGGTAACCTATACATTCTCAGACATGAGTTCTTATGGTCTCACACCCAATAAACCTGAGAATAATAAAACCGCAGTTAACTAAATGACATTCCAATTAAGCCCAAGCCATATCAAACTATTCTTTATAGTATACACCAAACATGAATTATATATATCCTGAATTACAGTATGCACAAAGCATGAATTACAATATGCACCAAACATTCATATTCTTTACGGTATGCATTGATTATTTCATAGAGTTATAATAATAAAAGAGTTAATTGGTAATAAAAGTTCAACATAGAGTTATAATAATAAAAAAATCAACAATCAATAACTAATTTAAGTAAAACTATGCCTAAAGACCTAATGGGTTCTAAGCCCTGTTTTCCAACCAAAATATCAATAAAAAAAGCAAGAAAACTGAACTTCAATTTAAATCAAACAACATATTGTTTCAATCGAAAAAATATCCTAAAATCTACATACCCAACAAAACTAATAATAGATAACAAATATAACAAACCATATAATTACAGTGGAGTGGTCGGTAGTGAGAGAAACGTTCAAGAGATAATGGGGGCTATACCTGCAAAATGAAAATAAATGCAAAAAATTAAGATACAGATTATACATCAAAGCTAAAAAAAGAGACAAATTGGTACAATTAAAACCTATTTAGATCTATAGATCACAAAACCCTACTTCTAACCTTGAAAAAACCCCATAAAATAAGAGGAAAAAAAAACGTGTTAGATCTGGAAAATATAAAACTAAAAATTAATATATGCATTTACTAAAATTGAAATAAAACAAAAAAACAAAACCCAACACCAACCCTGGAAAATATAAAACTAAAAATTAATATATGCATTTACTAAAATTGAAATAAAACAAAAAAACAAAACCCAACACCAACCCTAAAACAAATTGAAACCAAACACAAAAAACAAACCCCCAATTAAAAATCCAGCTCAGAATTAACGTGTAAACAAATTTCAAACCATGAAAAAAAATAAAAAAAAATTCAAACCAAAAGAATGTACATACCAAACCCCTGCAAAATAAAAACTAATTTAAACACTAATATGCCTTATTTTTTTCTGTAGTGTTTCCAATAGCTACCCTTGCATCTATATAGTCAAAAGTGTTCCAACCTCTGAAATCCTCTAAATCTTAAAAAACATTATGAGAGAAAGAATACATACATGGGTGATTTAGTGATGTTATGGGGTGAGTCAAGAGACGAAAATAGATTGCATTTTTTTTCTTACCATCTCAAGAAACCGCAAAAAAGCAAAAGCCAAAAACTTAGATCTCATATCAGGAAGAGCCCTAAATTTCAAAAAAACCCAAAAACTAATACATTAAAGAAAATACATGATTAGGGTTTAACTTCAATCTCCACAACAAAGCAAAAACATTAAAGCAAATTAGAGAGAGATGAAGAAAGTACTTGTAAACCCAAACTCACAATAAAAAAAAATGTTTTGGAGGCACAAAAACTAAAATCTCGATTTTACCTGCAAACAAACATGATTTAAAAAAATGGTCGTGAATTTGTGAGATAGGGAATCACGGTGGTGCGGTCATATATGGAAAAATTAAGGCTTTGAGGTCAGATATAGAAAACCAACATACAGTTGCTAATTGTTTGAATTGAAAAAAATGGATAACTGATAAACAATATAACATTTCTTGAGGTTTATGGTTTGGAAAACCCAAGTCATATTCCTAAACCCAAAAATCTCATGACCCCCCTCCCCTCAAAACAACAATACAATCTGAAAACTCATAAAGAAAAAAACCAAGTCCATGGAAGGGAGGGGGGTACTCACCTGGTTGGACAACGAAGATGAGAGACAGAGATCGAGAGAGTGAGAAGTGAGATGGCGTGAGAAATCTGAAGAGAGAGAGAGTTGTGTGAGAGGCTGAGAGAAAAATGGGTGGGGAAATTAAGTGGTGTTTAGAATGAGAAGGGGGGAAATGATATGTGGGGGGAAATTATAATTTTCAAATTTTTGAATTAAAGTTGAAGACTAAATCTAAGCCCTTCATTTCTAGTGGGAGATGTGGCAAGATCTAGGCCGTTATTGTGCTTAGACAATTCAAAAACCATGCTATCTTATTATATGGATATATATATCCAATTTCTCTTTAACATGGATAAGCACTTTTCAATTTAAAATAATTATGTGTTCGCCAACTTAATTTGTTTCAGATTTCATTATCAATCAGGTCTACTTAATTATGTAAAAATAGATAGTACATAAGTATAGATATATGTACACCCTATTACATATATATATATATATATATATACACACACACACACACAACACTGCACCCCAAGATATCGTTGCGGTGCATGCATACTCTGCTATCAGTTCATATTGCAACTCCTCCCCCATAAGGATGTACTGCAAATCGTGAACCGTGAGAATCTACCATCACTTCATATTGCAACTCCTCCCCCTTTGTAACTACTAGTCTGCCATTAAAGTGTAAACCCCTATCTGAGCTCATCGAGAAGGACTTTGCTCCCTCGGCTAGAAGTTGGATAATCCGATCCTGACAGAAGGAATCCTCTTCCTGAGCCTATATCACCCTGGTTGCTATCTCGTGTGTAACCGTCATCATTGACATGAATGAGCGGGCAACTGCATCCTAATCTTCGAGTTCTTCACATTTCATCTTCCACACGTCGGCCACCTCACCTGTCGGCCTACGGCTCAACACGTCTGCTAACACGTTAGCCTTCCCTGGGTGATAATGGATGTCGAACTGATAATCCTTACAAGAAAATGAGCTATCTTGGTCAACCTATCCACAATCACCCATATGAAATTGTGACCCCTTTGTGATGTAGGTAGCCCTGCGATGAAATCCATGGAAATGCCCTCCCATTTCCACATAGGGATCTCTAATGGCTCTAGTAATCCTCCCGGTCTCTGGTGGTCTATCTTCACTAGCTGACAAGTGGTACACTTTGAAACAAACTCGGTGATGTCCTTCTTCATTCCACTCCACCAATACTTTCACCTCATATCCTGGTACATCTTATCCCCTCCGGGATGTACTGCAAACCGTGAATCGTGTGACTCTGCCATCACTGCATGTTGTAACTCCTCCCCCTCTGGAACTACTAGTCTGCCATTAAAGTGTAAACCCCTATCTGAGATCACGGAGAAGCACTCTACTCCCTCAGCTAGAATCTGGATAATCCGATCCTGACAGAAGTAATCCACTGCCTGAGCCTGTATCACCCTAGTTAATATCTTAGGTGTAACCATCATCGCTGACATGAATGAGCGAGAAACTACATCCTGATCTTTGAGTTCTTCACATTTCGCCTTCCATACCTCGGCCACCTCTCTTGCCAGCCTACGGCTCAATGCGTCTGCTACCACGTTAGCCTTCCCTGAGTGATAATGGATGTTGAACTGATAATCTCTCCCGAAAGAGATAATGTCTCCATATCCACAATGTAAACACCACTCCCACTGACTCCAAGTCATGGGTGGGTTAACTCCTTTTGTGAGGCTTAAGATTACAAAAAGCATAAGCAATCTCCTTATCATCCTATTGAGTTACACCCCCAAGTCCTAGTAAGGATGCATCAGTGTAAACCAGGTATTCCACCCCTGGCCTGGGTAGTGCTAAAACTGGTGTTGAAGTCAGCTTGTCCTTCAGCTCGTCAAAAGCCAACTGAAATGCGTCATTCCATATAAATGCCACCCCTTTGCGAGTCAGGTTTGTCAATAGACCTGCTATCTTCTAGAATCCCCAAATAAATGGCATGTAGTATCCTGCTAGACCCAAGAAACTACGTATCTCGGTTGGCATTATTGGTTGTCCCCATTCCCTCATCGCTAACACCTTCCCGTGATCTACTAATATCCCTTCTGCATAAATGATGTGCCCTAAGAACTGAACCTCTCTCAGTTAGAACCCACACATGTCATATTTCGCATATATAACTCGTGCTCACATAGTGTCTGTAAAACCACCATCAGATGTTCGGCATGCTCCTCCTCGGTCCGAGAATAAATCCTAATGTCGTCAATGAAGACAATGACAAACTGATCTAAGAATTCTCATTCAAAATAATCAAAAGACAAATGGTATCCCAAACCTCTTTACCTCTCATCCAAAAAAATGCGCATTTTTTCTTTCTTTTTTTGATTGTTTTCTTAGCATTTAAAAAAATAGTATTTTAGTTTGCATATATTCAAACATATTTTAAAATATATATCATTTTAGTATTTTTAATAGCCTTGTTATAGTTAAAAATGTTAAAATATAATAAAAAGGGACTAAACGCCTTTTCCCACCTTTTTTATGCTTAAGGTTCGGCTTCCACACCTCGGTCACGCCCCACGTTTTTTAGAACCTTGCTATAAGTACTACACTCATGTACCAACCTATGGTATAATTGATGCTATAAGTCTCAATCTCTAGCTTGTAATATCATAAAATGAACAACTAACATGGAACTCTACTAATTACCCAAATAGGGTTTCACCTCAAAACCCATGCACATGTTTCATTCAGATATTCGTAGTCTCATAAGGGCAACACTTTCTCTATCTTAATATCTTTTAATTAAACGTGTTCTTATCCAAACTACCATAAATGATAAACAACTATGTACTATGGAAAAGGGATGTAACTAACTACACGTGTAAGAATACAACCCAAGTACCAACCCTCGCAATGTCACTCACAAGGAAAAATAAAAGTAAACCACATAAAGTATCTAACATGACATAGGGTTCATACTCAACTGTCTATCTTTAGACTATATTAGTTCTTTCTCATTATATATTACACCACACTAAGGCCATTACCTTCGGTGTCTATCTCATGCCTCTATTTGTAAGTTTGTAGGAATTCAGCAACGGGCTTAAGCAAAATGCACAAAACAATGGGGCGATAAATACATAATAGCACCACTAACGGGCCCATACCCAACCCGACCAATAGATACAATCAACCGACCTTCTCTCATCTCAAAGGGTTGACATCACTGAATGCATGATCTAAAATAATGACCTCCACTATGTCCAACACATCTCAGTCGGTGAGTGGTGCACGGTCCCGATGTCAAATGGGAACCCTAAATCGATAGATTCACCACAAGTAAAGGTATGTTCACATAATCAACATAACACACACACACACACACACACACACACACACACACACACATATATATATATATATATATATATATATATATATATATATATATATATATATATATATATATATATATATTGACACACACACACACACAAATCCCCACATTATTGGGTCCTCGCCTCAATTAGGTTTACTATCTCTCAAAACCATGTCAAACATATATAACTAAGTAGGATACCGCGACACTCAAGCGTACCCCAAATCATATAAATCCCTAAACATCGAATTATTCGTTACATTATTAGGTTTATCAATTCTTAACCTTATTAAATTCGACTCCTAATTTATTGCGTCTCCAAACCATGAGTACATATATCGTTATATATATACACACTATCTCTGGTAACGTAAATATGTGTCTCCTTATTTAATTACTAAATTAATTGCACGACCTATAATCTATCAAGACCTGAACTAATCTCCCAAACGCTTTAACTCATTACTCTATAAGCTCAATCCGTCCACACGACTATTGAACACCGCTCTCTTAGGCATCTACCCAATATAATCCAATCTCCAATGTGAGATAGTATAATTAATTGAATTATTAACCAAGGTTTTACCTTAATGAAAGTTATACAGTTTGTCTTTTGGTTTATACATTAATAAATTTAACTTTCGAATTTTCCAACCATCTCTCATATGGATAACCTCTAGCATACTCAAATCAATTCAGGATTGCTACACAATCCATCTCCCTAACCCGACCCTAGTTCAACCTTGGGGGCGAATCGGTTCACCCCTGGGCCGAATCTATTTGCAACTGCCAGAAGGCCCTGGTTTTCTTAAAATGAAAGTTTACTCACAAAATCCTCCACTAATGGTTTCAAAAGCTCCAAATTAAGCCTAAATAATATTGAAAAATAAATTTAAGTGTTGAAACATGTCTCTAAACATTTTTACAAAATCATACGAGTCTAATAACATCAAATCCAAGATCAAAACCTAATGATCCAAATTTTGCAACATAACTCATTTCTAAATGATCTCAGGTTTTTTTATCTCTAATTCCAGCCTTAAACCTCAAATTAACATTGGAATAATTCACAATATTGAAGTTTTATTCTAAGACATCAATTATAGTTCAAATCTACAACATTTAACCCATCAATTTCATGTTTTAATTAACAGGGTACAACTATTCAATGCAGGGCATATTCATATCATTCCTAGTTATCCCAAATCCTTAGTATATTCAAACTTATCCCTAAACATGCTTCAATATTCAGATTTCAAAAAGGAAAAACACTTATTCTAAATCAATTACAGATATACATTGAGGATTGTTAGATATTCTTTCCTGTAAATCAAAGAACATGTTGTTATAGGCTTGGGTCCTTGTGGATTGTCCTCCTTGGAATTTCTCTGCTTATCCCAAAGACCCATGGATGCTAGGGTTTGCTTCTACTTAGAATAAATGGTAATTAATGACCCTTAATTCCACTTAAAAATGTAAATTCCCACACTTACATTAAATGAATATTTTTGGACCCCCAAATATGCCAAAAATACTACCTAGATTGGCCTGAAACTCATCCTAAGGTATACTTACCCCTAGGCCAACTTAAAATGGTAAAAACATATTAACGAACATCGGTGACACTCCAGAGTCCAATCCAAATGATACTATCCACAATACACGGTAATACCTCACGACGTCAATAAATTATTCACTTAGTTATTCTACACATACACATAGTCCATAATCATATAATCAATATCACTGATTATTTATTCCAATCATATGTTACAAAAATTATACCGCTTAAAATTTTTAATTGTTATCTAAATTATGCCAATTTACTATTGCTAAACCACAAAAGTAATTAGTCACATTTATTAATTTATTCTCACTTAATAATTAATTCCATGAAAATACGTGGTATTATAGTCTTCCCCCTAATAAAGGAATTCTGTTCTCGAAATTCGCTAACGCATAATGTCATAACTTAATCCACACTAATAGCGTAGTAATCCACACTAATATCTTAGGCTTATACACAACTAGCACGTACCTGTATAACATGAGATAAAAGGAAAGGCTCATATAAGCCTACCATAGTGTGCCACAATTGGGAAGCTCGTGCACCCTATTCCACATGTACACACACACATACATCACATATGTAACATATCTATACATACCAAGCTCAACCACATATATAAGTCATGACTATAAAGTAAAGGTATACTATAATACCTTACTAACCGTGACTAAATTCTTCTTGAGGTTTCCCCACTCATTCAACTAGTGGTGCGAACATCCTTTAGAGTTCTCGATGTTGCACTCTTTCGCCCCGATGGCCCTAAACCTTAAATTTTCTCGTCACTCGGTGTGTTACCTCTTCACATAAGAGACACCTAACATAATAATCAAATCTCCTAGCTCCCAAAATTCTCTCAACTACTAAAACTTACTAAGATTCATGCGTGGGACATCTTGCAAGCGAAATCCAAACAATAAACCCTCCTGATACACTATTGCCTAGTCCAGTTGGTTATCGAGATTCATTGGCCTAAGACTAAACATGAAACAATGCGCTAACCACACAAATCTTAACTTATGATAATTCCAACAAAAGACTCACCCTTCCGAGAGGGATACCAAACCCCTTAAGTTAATCAATCCAATAACCCTAAAATATCGTGATTTCCTTAAAAATACGGTATGACACCCTCTCCGTATCCTTAAATCCAATGGAGTTCTTATCCATTCCTAAACCTCTTAACTTCTAATCATTCGACTAAGCGCCTACTATCACCAGTCGCCTTGACAATGTCACAATACGTGACGTTTCACAACTTCATGTAGGCGAGGCCATTTCTAGCCATAAAATTATTAAAACAACCAAAATGTTTACAATATAAATGCTTCTCCTCACTCATATTGAAAAATCGAGTTTTATAATTGATCATTTTTTTCTTTATTTGGCTTATTCCATTACACCCCACTGCACCTTTATCACCGTTCTCAAGTCTTCGAAGAAATGAAATATTGGCGAAATTTGCAAGATTGAAGATTGTTCATCACAACTTTATCGTAGAAGAGTTTAGAGGTGGTTTGGTAAAGCTTTAAATTTTCAGGGGTTCTTTTTACAAGAGTTTGCATTTAAAATTTTCAAAATATTTTTAAAATGATTTTCTAAAGAATTTTTGGAAAACTCGCTAGCTCGTTAGAACAATATTGATATGTCATTCGAACGAGTTGCATAGGGTTGTTATAATTACGTTCCCATGTTCGAACAAAATCTAGAACGCCGCATTTTGAGTACGCTTTGGAATGTTGCTCGAAGTTTCATTGGAAGTCATTCGAACGGGAATAAGTACATCGTTCGAATGAGGTGGCAGTTTATTCGAAAGAGTATGCGTGTTTTTGTTTTTTTTTTTAAATATTTTTTAATATTTAATCCCTATCTCTTTGCAAAAACTTTCCTTATAAATACAAACCCCTTGGATCAATTTTTTTATAGTTCTTTTATGATTAAACTCTATCAATTTTTTTTATCCAAACCCCTTGGATATTTGAATATCACTTTCCTTATATATATATATACATATAATGATATTGAATATATAATTCAGAAAAAAATAATACGAATACATGAATTGATAATATTTTTTAAAACATATGTACTATATGTATATTTTACATTATTCCGAACATTAATAATACATGTATAAAACTATATATAAGTATCATGTATCTATTTATAATATTATTTAACATATGGATCTTAGTATATTATATAATTTAATAATATAAATAAACGTAATTTTGTGTACATGGACATATATATATATATTATATTTATAAGAATTACACACATATTAATGTATTATGTATATATATATATATTATATATTAAGGTATAGATGCATTAAAATATTAAGAATGAATAACTATGAGTTGAAAAATAAAAAAACATAAGTTATAAAATAGCTTTTTGCTATTTTCTAAAAAACATGATTATAACACAAAAATATTATAATTCAGTGTTTGAAAAAAGGTTGCCAAACACAAATTTTTATCATAATTGTATTTAAACACATAAAACATAATTATAGTTGCAAACCAAGCAAGCCCATCCACTTAAGCAAGTTGGGGTTGGCAGCGTAACTAACCACCAAGCTTCCTATCATAGTTATATTGCATTGGGAAGGATCTTACATCAAGTGTTTAGGAGGATGAGATTACTGATGAGACATGACTTGAGGGCTATTAAAGAGCCCCTTGGAATGGTTGGAAGTCTTCGCCCTTCTGTGTAATCAGTTGCTCTTTCCCCTTCTCTTCTTATCCAAAATGTCTTCTGAAACCATCTCGCCCTCAAAGGTCTTGAACCCCACACATCTTTTGGATGTGGGACCATACATTTCTCCACCTTCAACCACAGAGAAAGGGGATGAAACTTCAGTCTAGCCTCCCAAATAGTTTATTCCCTATGGTACTCAAGTGATCAGCTACCTGGGTCCAAATGATCCTAACTTTAATGGTGGAGCCCAAGTGGCTTCGTGAATTAATGATCGGGACCTGATGGAGAACTAGGAAAAGTATCAAATCCCTTAGTCTATCATTCTAAGGTTGCAAACCCTAAGCTGAGGATATGCTCTTTGGTCTCCAAACATGTCTACTTCAATAAGAGATTCTTGCTTTAGGGAGCCAAGTTTCCATTACCTTTGTCGGTGGCGGAAAATTTTGAAGGCAATAGGGATAACCCCTTCTCAATTAGTTACAAATTCTTAGAGGTCTCTAATGGCCACAGTCTTGGACTTTTAGGAGTCTGATAGAGGGCAAAAAGTAGCGCATTGTCAGCACGCCAATCGAAGTTTTCATTTCACCTCCTCTATGCAAAAACCTAAACTTATGACTACACAAAAAAGGGAGTATAGCGGCAAAGTCCGGGTATCGAAAATTCACAGAGACGAGTGCAAGAATTTACTAGGTTTAATATTTCTAGAATAAAAGTGTAAAAGGTAATTTGTTAACTAAAAAGAAATAAAAGATAAACTAGGCATAAGTGTATTTAAACTAAATTAACGAAGAAAATAAAAACTATAGGTTACGTCGAATATCCCTCACTTCGAGTCAATTGGTATAAATGGTTACATGGGTTCACAAGTGATTAAGATTGCGTCTCATTTTGACAGTTAATTAAACTCAGAGTTGTCACGCCCCTAAATTCTCATAAAAGTATAATAAGATTTTGTCATCAACAAATACCGCGGAAATTACGCACACAAGGTCGTAAATACGGAGCATACATGATATAATCCGTTAAATCTCCTAGGCGTAATAACTAGGACAACCCAATCGAAATAAACACGTAAAACTCCATCACCATAGCAAAGCAACCAATCAACCCTAGGTGAGTTCAATCCGACCCAACCTAGATTAAACTATTCGCTACACATTACGAACAACTTAACTAATTAATTTAACAACAACTAATTAAATTAACACTACAAATTAAACTAGGCTTCAAAATAAATGGAAAGCATGAAAAACTAGGGCATAAAGCACAAAAGAAATAGAGAAGACAATAAATAGTATGCACTTACATTAATGGGTGTTAAACCACCAAGAAAATGGAGGAGATGGGGTTATCTCCAACAAAATCCCCTAAATGCACTAACCCTAGGAGAGAGAAGCTCTCAAAATCTAAACTAAAAACTATGTAAAATAAAGAGTCTCTATAAAAATACACCAAGTGGGTCTTATTTAGTAAGCAACATAAAGGAAATAAAATAAAAAGAAAGGAAAAAGAAATAAAAAGGGAAAAGTCTCCTATTAACTAAATAAAGAAAAGTGAAAAAGAAAATAGAATCGAAAAATAGGGTAACAGCACAACAAAAATCTCGGACAAAAACAAAAAGTAGATCCCCGGTCGATCACGTGGAGAAAGAAAACACACAGCATTGGTCTTATGCATAAAATCCAAACACCGATCGGCCGGTGGCAGAGGCACGATCGATCGGGTACACCTTCAATCGCCCACATAATTTCCCATCCAAGCCAAGACCGAGACCCACTAGCGGCTGCAATCAACAAAACTGAGACCACCCATGAAAGCTCCATGGTTACAGTATCACCACAAGACCACCATAGTAAAAATCAAAGCTCCAATCAAGATGCCAAAACCAATATCAGCAAGACCCATTTCCACCATTAATGGACAAAACCAGAGCTCCAAGAATTAAAGCCAAAGACCTGAGGCCCCTAATCAGTTGTTCAAAACCTGAGCAAAACCCGATTTGTGTGTGGCCAAAACCTGAGCAAAACCCGAGCACAATGGAGAAATCGTCGTTTCCATTTTGAAAGTGTGCTGCAAATGAAAGAGAAAGGGACACAAGGGGAATTAAATAGATTGTTAGTTAATAAATAAAATAATATCTTATATTTCTTCCCCGATTAAAGGTTCGTGGACTATTCGTTTAGAGTCCGATTCGATCACCATTCACGTCCACGCGAATCTTGGCCCGAGAGCTACAACTTTTGTGAATACTTAGAGCAGAAATCCCGAAGTGTGAAATTACCGCATTGCCCCTGAACATGCGAATCGCGATGGAACTTTATCGGAACGTGCTCAAACTTCATACTAAGCACCGCAACACCTATAAGAGCTCAATTATACTCAAATAACATGTTAGCATATAAAATGATTGTTTTCTGATTAACGAGCATAAATATAGAAATTACGGTACTCGAGGGGGCTAAATGTACAAGTTCGAGGGCATAAATGTGCAAGATTCGATACGAATCAGAGTCCAATTATTCAACCTCTATAGGGTTGAAGAATAAATAAAACCCAAGGACAAAGGGCAAAAATACTTTGCACCCAAATCCTCGATTGTCTTTGATAAGAAAAAGCACAATGCCCCAAAGCAATGAAAGGATTACTTCTTCTTTATTGGGTGCGCTTGGGCTACCCCTGCGCTAGTGGAGAAGATAGGCTACCCAACCATATGGTGACATCCTCCAGTCGTGGGGAAGATGTCATTTGTCTCTAAACTTTATTTTCACCTCTAAATGGAATTTTGCTGATGTCTTTTATCTTGCAATATCAACCGAACTTAGTCAAGAGGAAAATAATAAGCGAGCAGAGGCCCTAAAGTTAGTCGCCCTTCCCTTTTCGGCCTTTATTACCCCCAACCATATTTTTAAGAATAGCCCCGGGATTAAACCCAAGCTTATTGTTCCTGTAAGAATCCCCTAGGCCCCTAAGATAGTGCTTGGGGAGTCTTTGGGGGTTGAGCCCTTTGACTTGGTTCCCAAGAAGTGAAAGGCTATTGATGTTGTTACTTTTAAAGTGTCTGAGGTTTCTAAGGGTGATGAAGACAAAGATAAAGGAGGAGTTGAGCTTCCTCTTAGTATTGAGAAGGTCCTGACCTCTGCCAAAGGAGTAGTTGTTGTGAACTCTTCTTTCTCTCCCAGTAAGTGTTCCAAACTTTTCCCTCTTTTTCATTTATTTTTTTACTTTGATCTCAGTAATTGACTCTAAAATATTGTGGTTTCAGTAGACGAATGAAAGCAACGAAGGATGGCTTGACTCTACTCTAAGAAGGCCTCTGCTTTACCTACCGTGAATAAAAGGAAAATATCTAAGGCCACCAAGCACACTAAATTCAGCACAGTGGTGGACATTCAGGTCCCCATGTCAAATTTATGGAAGAGCCTGAGCTAAAGTCTGATAATAATGAAGGCTTGTTACTGGAATTAATCATGAAATTCTTGCCCTGACTGCAAGCATCTTTGGGGGAAAGTAGGACCTCTAATCAACTATGACTGGTCCTTCTATTCCAAATGACTTGAATCCCTTGTTCTTAAAGGTTATTGAGGACAAGTCTGGTGATATCCTATCAAATGGGAAGAAAGTGGTGGTGTATCCTTTAAAGGATATGGTCAATTTTGGTTCCCCTATGGTCTCTGGTCAGTCAGGTGGGCCAACTTAAGTGGGGAAGGAGGGATGAGGTTCTCTGAGCACAAAAACTACTCCAGACCCTCTTTTTTTAGGATAGGAAATTATATGACTCTATTATTGAGGATTTAACATCGATGATCAGAACTAACTATTTTACGATGGTAGCCACATTAAAGGACAGGGGACCCTTAGATAGCTCGAGAAGTTGGCTTATCTTCTTAGCAAGGTACCCTTGTACTTCTTTATCTCACTTAATAGTGTCTTTTTCTTTCATATACCTCATTCTAATACCTTTTCTTTGTTTTAGCATGCCCAACACTTGATGGACGCCCTCATGGCTAATCATGTTGAGGGTCAGAGGGCTTGTAAGTAGGACGTGCCTATGTAAGATCAATGGGACTTGGCTAAGATGGAGATGCACCAGGTGGTCTATGATTAGTGGATGGAAATGTCGACTTTGGAGGCCGACCGAGAGAGTATAAGGTAATAAATTTATTCTCTTAACGGACTTAGCTTCTAAATGATAAGATCATCAGGGATAGTGCATCTTTAGTTGATGTTGCCTAGGATGATCTTGTTAAGGCTAAGGGGCTGGTGCTAAGGCCTTAATTGAGCATAGGGTGGTCATGGAGTCCCTATAAGATCAATCTCTCAGGCTTCGAGGTTCCTAGAACAAGATTGTACACTCAACTGAGGACAATGATCTTTTGAAGATACAAATTATAGATCTTAATTTTGTAAAGGACTTGCTGACGTCCGAGGACCAAAAATAATAGGAGGAGCATTATAAGATTGAAGTGAAGTATTTTGAGCTTCAAGGCATAATTAATTATGCGATAAAAGTCATTTGGATCCATACTTATACTCTAAAGGCTACCAAAAGTTTTTCTTCCAGAAGTATGCTTGGGCTTTAAAGCCTAAAAGGCCAAGGTTGAGATGTTCTTCCTAGAGGTTGATGTCTCTAGTCTCTTTCCTGAGGACCCCCACTCTGTTGATTTTTTTTTATTGTGAGAGCAATAGTGGGGGTGAAGCTATTTAGGTCTCTTCTCCAATTGCTAAGGAGTAAGAGGCCAAGAGTGAAGTGTGTGCTTCTCTGCTTGTGCTCAGCACTAAAGTTCCTCATCCTCTTACTGTACCAAGTCCCCAGTGAAGGAACCCGCGATTGAACCCAATGGTTGGAAAGGATTTTTTTATTTGTGTTATTTTTGTCCATGGACCACTTAATGTAATCCCTAAACTCTCCAGCTTTTAATGACAATTGGATTCATTTTAGAAATTTGACATCTTCTTTACTATAATTTCTTTTATTTTTGTTATTTTTTCTTTGCCAATGAATGTTTTCTTTTGCATATGTTTGTCTGAGTTCAACCAAGTAGGTGATATTCCCCTTAACCCCCAAGATTTCTTGCTAAAGCAAAGTAAAGTTGAGTAAAACCCTTCTGAGGAGGATCTGAGGGTCCGTAGACCTTTGTTGTGTGAATGCGATAACATTTGAAGTCAAAACTTAGGTCCTATTGTAGGTCATAAGACCTTAGAACGATAATTACATTAGAAATACATAACTTACTTTTTTCAAGACTAAGTGTCTTAAATTTTTTTTGCACAAACCCTTAGCCGCCAAATTTGTTTATGAATGGAAGTTAAAAAGTAATTCCATTAAGGGTCCTAAGACCTCAGATTCATAATTAACTAAGGCCAAAGCCATCTGAACATTAAAAATGTTACTTCATAAAGGGTCCTAAGAATTTTGAAACATATTTTACTAGGGACAAAAAACCTCAAATGTTTAAAATTTGAAGTCCAGCAAAGGGTCCTAAAACCTTTGAATTCACTTAATTAAGGATGGAAGCCTTAGAAGTGTAAAACGTTGAAGTTCATAATGGGATTTAAGTCCTTTGAACTATAATCCACTAGGATAAAGGCCTTGTGGTATAAAATTGAGGTTCCATAATGGGTTCTTAAACCTTTGAACCATAGTCCACTAGGATGAAAGCTTTATGATATAAAATATGAGGTTTCACAATGGTTCCTTAGACTTCTGAACCATGGTCCACTAGGATGACATCCTTTTGGTAAAAATATGAGGTTCCCTAATGGGTCTTAACACCTCTTAACCATGTTAACAAAGGAAAAACTCCTTAGGGACTTGGGACTTTTTCACCTTTACCTTTAAACTGGAATTTTAAGCCATTTTTTCATATGAACAATTAGCCCCCTCAAAATTATGAGAATGGAAGTTTTTTTAGGTCTCACCTGTAACACCCCGTATTCGTGAGCATTTATATTTAATTAATTCGGGTAATTTTAAACTACAAGTGTGTTGTAATTTATTGGAATTAATATTTATGTGCCGATTAGAATATTAATCGGGAGAGTTAATGGTTAATATTTATGAAATATAATTACTAAGTGAATAGTAAGTTATTAATTCTACGTCCTAGCGAGTGATAGTGATGGGGGTATTTTATCTCAACCGGGAGTCGACATAGATTATTTGGGGATGAGATAAGACTTTGTTGTAGAGTGGCTCATATGATAATTTATAGGTCACGGTTGACTACAAATGGGTCTAGAGAGTCAATATAGTGTACTCGGGGGTTGTAATTGGGTCCCGGGACCTTTTTAGACATAACTGGGCCCATATGGGGGTGTTTGGGTCATTGGGATTAACAATATTAAACCTAAATTATAGAGTTAGTGGCAGCCATAACTCAAATTGAAAACCCTAAATCTTGAGAGAAGAAAATAGGGAGAAAGTGAGGAGATTTGGGGAGTCAATTTGAAGAGGGACTGAGGTTCTTGTGTCAAATTCTTCCTCTTCATCAAAGCTATTAGGATCTACGTAGTTAACTTGATTTCAGTCTAGATTTCACTATTTCGTTTCATATCATAGTGGGTGTAATCGAAGATTCATTTTTGCGGGGGAATAACATAAACAAGTGGGTTTCGAATAAATGGGATAAATTGTGTAAAATAAAAGTTCATTAGGTAATGATATATGATTCAAAAATGTTAGAATTTGAATTTTATTGGAAACCCAGTAACAAATGCTAATTTAATTTGGATTGTAAAATCGTAATTGAGAAAATGATCGAATGAAACCTTGAAAGCCCAATTCGGGAATTGAGGACTTTTGATAAGAATTAATCATGTGTAGAGGTTATTACTATGATTAAAACCTATCATGGATGTGTGTTACATATTAACATCGATTAGATTGAGTTCTGAGATGAGATACCAATGCTTGGATGGATATCAATGGCGAAAAAGAGAACAGCGAGGAAGAAGAGGGCTGAACCTGGACGGTCATTCAAACGACCAGGGGCCTCGTTCGAACGTTGGTGGGAATTCTTCAGAATGGAGGTTTGTAATTTCCCTATTTTTGTTTGGAGTTTCTGAAGGGATTTAATTAAAATAAAACAAAAATGGAGAATAATACTTAGAGCCTTGGGATATGGGTTTTTAAGTAATATAGAATTTGGAAAGAGTGCCAAACTAAATAATGAAATTTTGCGAAATAAATTCTAAAGGGTAAAACTACGGACCAAGTGAGTGAGTCCGGGTATTGTAGCTAAGTGAAACTACTTTAATAAAATTAATTGAGGTGAAATTAATTCAATTAAGAGTCGAAGAATAGACTTTGGTATTATTTTTGGCTAGTACTATGGGATCTAGGCACGGGTTAGCGGGTTTAATTAAATTATATATATACGGATATATATATATATATATGATTGTGTTCTCATTAAATATCGGTGTGAAGTATTTTATAAATACATACCCCTCTAGTGCTATCATACGAGGTTGGGTGATGTGGGTGAATCCCCTGTCCAAGTTAATGCAGGGAAAGTATAGTCCCCAAGTCATATTGCCTGATGTTTTATTGTGTGATTAATTTTTTGAGATGAGACACTTTGGGTCTGATTTGGTCTCACTTTCGGGGGGAACATGACCGCATCCACTACATTTGCGATAATTTTTACCCAAGATCGTGAGTGAGTCCGACTTCAAGTAACCGAGTTAGAGTGAGCATAACTGGGATATTATAGCATTTTAGAGAAGGCATCCGGTGAGTTATTACTCAGAAATGGATGTTTATTATACGCGACATGTATATGAATATTATAGTATACTCGTATGTATATAAAATCAGTAGATGATTATATACGAAATTAATACATAAGTGTGAATGTATTCCTTACATAACTGGTGTGAAAGTTATACGATTAAAAAGAGGTTTCCTATATAACTAGTGTGAATGTTATATGACTTAAAATAGTTAAACTGATTAATAAGTTAATGAGTAGATAACTTAATGATCTAAGTAAGAATACTCAAGTTAGAGTAGTGCGATAGAAAG
This sequence comes from Sambucus nigra, assembly GCA_949130495.1. NCBI lineage: Eukaryota > Viridiplantae > Streptophyta > Magnoliopsida > Dipsacales > Adoxaceae > Sambucus > Sambucus nigra. Next base: position 424,452,964 of record OX422217.1, read on the forward strand.
AGGTGTGATAAGGATAGTTAGGTGGGTTAGAATAATTAGTGAGGTTAGAAGGCAAGCGTTACGTGTGCACATTAGATGAAGGGTGAGTTATACCTCAAGAGAGTGCGACACTAGCTTAAATATGAAAAGTCTGGATGCATATTTAATCAATTTTAATTTAAATGCTTGATAAATATTTTCAAAATGTTTTACTTGGGCTCTGACCCGTGTTAAAATATTTTCCAAAACATTTTAGGTGTCCAGCCACAAGGACGCCCAGCTTGAGGATTCTATCCAAGGATGCGTCGATGCAGCTCGTGTGAAAGTTACATGGCTTTCCTATAAATTCCTCATTCATTCACTCCTAGTGTAGGGACGTTATTCAGTATTCATTTGGTCATGTCGCCTTTTAGACTATTTCAGTATTTCAAGTTTATGGATTTGACTTTGTGTATTCAGTTTATTATTTCAGATTTATTATTGGATTTTATTGTTGAACCGATAGTTGATTCTGTATTCTTTATACATATTATATATTTGTATTGGATTCAGTTTTTAGTTTGTGTGGATGGTTTAATTATTATTATTTTTCGCATGTTGTTAATTAATTTAAGATAAAATTTGGCACCAGCCTATATAACTACTAAGTGGTTAGTAACTTTAAAAATCCTTTTGACAGTGATGTTAAGAATGAGCCAGATGAGACCAACGTTTTATTTTAATAAAGGTTTGGCCACCCGATATTTTAATAGGCGGGGTGTCACATCACCTTTATAGACGTGGTCATTAAAAAGATTTGTCATCTATTTTAACGTTGGATTTCTCCAAAGACTTATGTTAAGGGTTGAAAAGGTTTTGAGAGATGGTTGCTAAGGTTTCTGCATTTATTGTATACTTTTTCCTTAAAAACATATTTTAGGTGTGAAAGAGGTCCTTTAGGCTGACTGTTTTGGGTTCTTAGACCATAGTCAACTTAGGTGGAATCAAGGATGAAAGCTTTGGTAATTCTTTTAATCTTTTTGGCGTCCTTAGGCCTTTGACTATTTATTCGAGCCAATGATGAATTTCTTGTAACTCTTGTTGGTTCATTTAAGACCTTAGAGGCTTTGGGAACCAAAGGATGAAAGCCTTGAAATTCCAGGAGTATTTTGTCTAAATCCTCTTGGACCTCAACCATTTTATTTTGAGCCAAGGATGGAAGCCATGTAACTCATATTTGGGTAATCAAACCTTATGTTTAACCTGGAGTCAAAGATTGAAGCCTTGTAACTCACCTGGGGTCATTGGACCTTAAGTTGAACCTTAAGCCAAGGATTGAAGCCTTGTAACTCACATAAAATACTATATAGAGACATTATAGGTAGAAAAAATGTTATTTTAATTTCATTTCAATAGTAGAGTACGTCATTGGAAGCATTTCTAGAGATGTTCTACATTCCAAGGGTGAGTAAGTTCGTATCCATTTATATTCTTCAGATAATAACATCCTGGCCTTACTACTTTGGCCATCATCTAAGGGCATTCCCAATTATGGTCCAGATTTTCCTCCTTTGGATTTCTGGTGGTAATGGTGACCTCTCTTAAGACCAAGTCCTCCACTTTGAGTTCCATGTGGAGAACTTTATTACTGAAGTAAGATGTCGTTATTTACTTATAAGCAACCATTATGACTAGCACAACTTCTCGCCTCTCTTCCATCTCATTTATGAATCTTTTGATCCCTTCATCATTAGCCTCTGGTTCAAATCGATCCAATATTTCTATTGGTATCTCAATTTTGGTTGGTATAACTACCTCAATGCCAAAGGTCCAAGAGAATAGATTTTTCTCCATCAGACCTTTGACTGTGGTTCTATAGGCCCATAATATGCTTGGTATCTTATCATCCCAAATACCCTTAGCTTTATCCAACTTCTCGTCAAACTATGGAAGATAGTTCAATTGGTTAACTCAACTTGTCTGAGGATGACCTGGAGATTAGTAGTGGTTGTTTATTCCATAGTCTGAGAAAATCTTTCAAGGCAAGGTTGTCCAACTACTTCCTATTGTCAGAGAAGATGAATCTTAGACAGACAATCCTACATATAATGCTTTTTAAGATGAAGATGGTGGTATTATTTTCTATGATGTGGCTAAGGGCTTAGCCTCAGCCCCCGCAATGAAAAATTTATTCTAGCCTTTTTTGGGAGGCAAGGGCCCTACTAATTCCTAAATTGTAAATTTTATACCCCAAATAGACGTACTTTAGTTGCTAATTCTCGGCAACATGGGTCTTATGTGCTTCAATATTTATATTATAGGTTAAACGTCCCTTTGCGGTGTCAAAAGCTATATATCGAGGCAAATGCGCGTTGAATGGTGCTAATTCCCTCTCCCGTAACCAAACCCGAGCCTAAACCTAGCGTAAACCTACCCCGAACCCCGTGTGTGTCTAATTTGTCCCTTTTTAATATTTTTTAGATTTTTAGTTTGAGTCATTTTTATTTTTAGGATTTATTTTAGATTTATTTAGAATTTTTAGGTTTCATTTTATAATTTTCTATTTTATATTTTATTAGTATAATTTTATTTTATTTTGATTTTTATTAGTTTTTAGTTTTTATTAGGATTAGATTTTTTTAGGATTTCATTTATTTTTTAGTTTTATTTGATTTTACATTTATGTAGGATTTTGGTTTTAGCTTTATTAGATTTTATTTTTATTTTTTATTTCTTTTTAGATTCATTTTTAATTGAGTCTTTATTTTATTATTAGAAGTAGGATTTTTATTTTTTAGATTTTTATTAGTTTTAGTTTTGTATGTTATTTTTTAGGTGTCCAAATAAAACACACATAAACTCCCATTATCCTAAAATCACTCACACCTTTAATCCTACGCATATCATCACACCCAAACATAACCCCTCACCCTCACCTAACTTCCTACACCACACAGACACAATCTAACCCACATCTTATTCAACCTCCAACTACCTTCTCTCTCCTCTCACCTAACCTAACGTCCATTAACACAAACAATAAAACCTTCTATCCACCATTCGAAATCCCTCGGGTGATGAAATCCCTTCTCGTGAGTGATCGGGTGTAGGTCTTAGTCAATTAATTCATCACACCATTTGAAAATAAATGCGAGAATAAAATCAAGTAAGAACACACAAAGCACCCAAAAGAATTCACTCGCTAACACGAGAGATGCGAGGGTATAGAAATGTACCTCCCACGGTTTTTACACTGTGGGGTGCCGAAAAATTTGAATCGATCGGGGGGAGATCACACCTATCTCAGTCGTCCCTGGGAGTCCTACCGACCCAAGGTAGAGAGGCTTCTAAATCCTCGCCTTTGGACGCCCTCTCTCTACCTTGTCCGGTTTCCCTATCACGCTTGTCTTCGATTATTATAATTTTTAAAATGAAAAATAAAATAAAGGTGTCCTATGGACCGCAATACAAGCAATGATAAAATAAACCTAAATACAAGCCTTCTAAAATAAAGAAAAAATGGTACTACAAAAAAAATAACAAAGTGCGAAAAATATTGAAATCCGCTCCAAGTGCTTCACGCTCTCAAGAATGGCAACGGCGCGACCATTATCATCGCCCATTCATAGAACGGTCGTGTGATTTTTATGAGCCCCACCCCATCACTATTTCTACACCTTTTTGCCTCCCTCACCAACTTTATCACCAAGCTTATAGGGTCCTAGTTGCCTTCACCTTCCGGCTCAATAAGGCTCGTGATCGATGCTTTATCACCCATGCCTTTCTCACTTTTACCCTAATACCCACCCACCCATGGTCCACCGATGCTTTGCATCGTGTGATTCCCTTTTCCATACAAGTGCATTGACCCGTTTTAGCCTCTATCCAACAAGACTGATGCTTCAGTCTTGTTTGGGGGTGATTCTCATCACCCATTTTCCTGTCGCCCCCGCTCTTTCATAGATCCAATCCTTAGGGTGAAATCCCTTCGGTCTGGCTGAAGACATTAAACTTAGTGCTACCGGGAGGCAGCCCGTTGTTTCTTGTACTAGTCTCATCCTATTTGGGGGTGGTGTTTCACCTCACCCAATGCTTTATCATGCTTATAGACTTGTACACATTTTTTTTCTCTCTTATCACTTTTTATTCAGGTTTCATTTTGGCTACATCTGTCCACTTCATTAGCGGTTGATTCTGGTATTATCTTTCCTACCTTATGCTCTCAATTTTAAAAATCATTTTACTTAACATCAAGGACGATGTTCCTTTTTGTTTGGGGGTGGGGAATTTTATCAAAATCGTACCTCTTTTGAAAAATTTTGAGTTTTAAACCTGATTTTTAAAATTTCGTGCAGTTTCTTTCATCTCACTCATTGATGTGAATTTTCAATCATCCATCTTCTTAAATCTAGGAATCAAGATAGAGAATATTTTTTCTAAATAGCTTATGTAATACGTAACAAGGCATGTTGCACCATGAATTTCTATACTCAATAAAATTTACGCACTTATCACATCACTACGGTTAGAGTTGAGGAGTACTATAATTCTCAAGAAAACCTTAAGGATCACTAGTAGAGACTTTAGCTTGTGAGATTCATGCCTTTCACCCTTTCAAAGTGTCTTACGCAATCTCCGAGTCACAAGTTGATTCAACTTCGTTTGGGGTCATATTAAATTGTTGTATGATCTCATTATTTTTCATTAAATTTTTGGCTTGATCACTGAGAATGACATCACTTTCGAGTTGTAAGAGACACGTGTCTTAAAATTTGTCCCGATCACTAGGATTTTCACCCATACACCTACCACTTTTTCCCCATATCATATTCCCATTCATTTCACCCATTTTTACCATATTCCCATATATTCCCCACACCATCACCTATCATCTCCATATCATATTTCATTTTCAAATAAATGAGTGTTGATTCCAAATGTAAATGTCTTCAGTGTTGATTTGAAAAGTGAGAGAAAAACAAAAAAAAAAGAGACAAAAACAAAAAAAAATAGAAAAAATAGAAAAAGAAGAGAAAAAAAAAGAGTGTATAATTAGTAGTTCTTGTGTAATAAAGACATTTTGTTCTTCATGTATAAAACACTCCTCTCTTCTCGCATATCTACCATACATCCATCATTTCACACATCCATCCTATCCTACCTCATCTCATCCCACATATCCCATTTCTTTTTCCCCTCACCCATTATCATCCATATTTTCCCATAGATGTTCGGGCAAATGAAAGTCGACATGGTAAATAACTCGACGTTCTCACTATAGTGATTAGCATTTCTTTCATGAGATCAATTTTCCTTCTAATTGTTCGTTCTTTCTTATATGTGTGTGAGACGTTTGAACTTGCTTACATTTACTCACCTCTTCACACACAAGAGAGATACACTAACCCATATCTCGAGAGTTTGTTTGAGAGAGTTATATCCTGTGAGATTTGAAGTTGAAGCGTTGATTTCGAAGAGGCAATCTAGGAATTACTCTTGTGATACTCGAACCGTTTTGACTGATTCACACTACACACGTTGAGTTCTAGGAAGGATGTTCTTTGAGTATTTACTTAGCTTAATCTTTTTACACATTCTAGCTTGTATTTCTGAAATCATTAATCTCATGATGGATTGTGCAATCATTTTATGTCTAATAAGATATTGACTGCATTTCAATAAATCTTTGCGAATAAGAATTTTGTGGGTATATTCCCTGCAAACCCTCACGAGACACAACTCGTCCTATAGGGCAACCTATAGGTTTAAAGGCTTATTGCACATGCTAAGTGCAATCGCAAGTGCCTGCGAAAGTGGTACACTTTTGGTTACTTATCTATCTCTTTCTCTCTATCTTATTTCTCGAGGACTAGTAACGCTCTGTTTGGGGGTGGTGTGATAAGCACCCAAAACTGTACATTTTATACCCCGAATAGACGTACTTTAGTTGCTAATTCTTAGCAATATGGGTCTTATGTGCTTAAATGTTTATCTTGTAGGTCAAATGTCCGTTTGCAGTGTCAAAAGCTATATATCGAGGCAAATGCGCGTTGAATGGTGCTAATTCCCTCTCCCGTAACCAAACCTGAGCCTAAACCTAGCATAAACCTATCACAAACCCCGTGTGTGTCTAATTTGTCCCTTTTTAATATTTTTTAGATTTTTAGTTTGAGTCATTTTTATTTTTAGGATTTATTTTAGATTTATTTAGAATGTTTAGGTTTCATTTTCTAATTTTCTATTTTTTATTTTATTAGTCTAATTTTATTTTATTTTGATTTTGATTAGTTTTTAGTTTTTATTAGAATTAGATTTTTTTAGGATTTCATTTATTTTTTAGTTTTATTTGATTTTACATTTATGTAGGATTTTAGTTTTAGTTTTATTAGATTTTATTCTTATTTTTTTATTTCTTTTTAGATTCATTTTTAATTGAGCCTTTATTTTATTATTAGAAGTAGGATTTTTATTTTTTAGATTTTTATTAGTTTTAGTTTTTTATGTTATTTTTTAGGTGTCAAAATAAAACACACACATAAACTCCCCTTATCCTAAAATCACTCACACCTTTAATCCTACACATATCATCACACCCAAACATAACCCCTCACCCTCACCTAACTTCCTACACCACACACACACAATCTAACCCACATCTTCTTCAACCTCCAACCACCTTCTCTCTCCTCTCACCAAACCTAACCTCCATTAACACAAACAACAAAACCTTCTCTACACTCTCTCCCCATCTCACCACCATACAACCCCTTACCCACCGGACCTGCTCCGGCCTGAATCCCCGGCAGCCCCCCTCAACCACCTCTGGCCTGACCTCCCTTTCCGGTGTCATCTCTGGCAACCCACCAACCTGAAATCGACGCCCAACCACCTTCGTAACCCAGAAACCCCTGACCTCCCCGCCGCTGTCAACACTGTCCGATCCTTACCTCCGGCCGACGAGCGCCACCGACCCTCCGACGAGCTCGTTAAACGACCCGAAACAGCGACCTCAACCCTTGTCCGCCCCAATCGTGACCCGACTCGATCTATTCCGTCATTTTAACCCCAATACAACCTAGGTCCATACCCACCATGCCAAACCTTATTCCCATCTTCCATTTCAAACCCAAGACCCACTTCTCCAAAGCCAAAATCGTGTACCTGCTTCTAAAATCCCAAGCCAACAAAACCAAAGACCAAAATTAAAACAAATCCACATGTGTTAAAACTAACTTATACCTCTTTTCCCTTATTTCCCCCCAACTAACCAACATAACCCCGATTCCAAAATTACCCTCATTCTTCCCACTATCATAACCTCACACCCAAACCACATGCACATGTGCTCACCCCATGCTCCCCTCACCATTTCCACACACACTCAAGCTAATTCCCAAGAATACCCCCATGCTCCATGTGCCTACTATAAATGAAGATGAAGACCCCATTTGAAAAGGAGCGTTTAGAGAGGAATTTGTAAAGAGTATTGTAGAGAGAGAAACACCTTTTTTTAGTTTAGTTTTTTTTAGATTAGAATTTTTATTTTATTTTTTTAGATAGTGAGGGAAAAATAAATTGTTGTGAAAATTAATTTGAGTGAAGTTTGTGATATAATTTTGTTTGGATCATTCAAATTGAGGGATGTTGATTTCAACTCATGGATTGAAGTTCAATTAAGCATCAATAGATTGGGTTTGATTGTTCTTTTCTCTTCTCATTTATTTTATGCCTTTGATTATTAATTTGTCAAATTTCATACCATGTTAGGCTAAATCCCCTTTCAAGGGGTCGAGAGAAACCCTTATTTGATGTTATTTTAGTTTAATTAGTTTGATTACTTGAAAATTCCTTTTGAATATTAATTTTGATCGCTCACCCTTAAATTTATGCATCGAGAGAGGGTTAATGATTTTCGAGAGAAAATCAAAATTCTAAGTTATAATACCCATTTTATATTCGAACTAGAGATATGGGTTTCTTAAGTGGGGTATTATTACTTGAATTTCAACTCTATTTTTATTTTCTAAGATTTACATAAATTTTAATTGATCAATCCTAGCGGGTGTTTAATTAAAGGAGTGTAAATCTATTTTCGAGAGTTGTGGGGGGTTAAACTTGATTTTATAAAATGTTACTATTAAAATTACATTTGCAACGAGAGTTGATTTGTAAGTTTGATATTAATTTGGGAGAATTAAATTAATTCAATTAATTAATTAGAATAGCTAAAATTTGTGGTGTAATCCCACTCCTTGATTGTTCTCAAAATTTATTTAGATCACTTATCTCTTATTTTAGTGTTAGACTTTGTTTTCATTTTAGTAACTTTTTAGTTAGTTGTTATCATCTCTCATTTAGTTTAGTTTAGTATTATTTCACCTCACCTCACCCAATTGTTTTAATATTGAAAAAGCTAAAAAAATTAGAAAAAGTGAAAAAGAATAAAACGAAGAAAAAAAGTGAATTACAATTGAGTTTGTCTCTAGCTTACCCCCTTGATGTGGATTGATACCCTTACTTACCTCTACACTTGAGTTTGTTATATATTTGTAGGTAATTGAGGTTTTGATTAGAGAATCTTTTCTAGCAACGGAGAAAAAAAAATACACGCAAAAGTTCTTTCTATCAATCTTGTAAACTAAGGTCTTGGGGCTTGTGTGGGCACTATAGACACCTTCGTGGATATTTGTGAGGACATAACTAACTTTTGATGGGCTGAGGCCTCTTTGAGGTGCTTAGTGGTACGCATTCTTGAACAACACCCCATTCTCTAGATAATATCTAGAGGCTAAGGACTTCAGTCATTTGGCTTGGAGCTTATCCTTGGGCAAGACTCTGTCTATGAGATATGACTTGATAAGAGTGGTTTAGTCTAAAACTTGGTTAACATCAATAACGTTGATTTGGAGTTTGTTAATGCTTGGCTAATCCAAGGTGATAACCAATATGTCTGGATCTAATTTATATAAAGATAACACTTGTGCAATATTATCTGCCTCAGAGTTTCTATCCTAGAAACTCTCTTAATATTTTATGTGGGGATCCTATTGATAAGGTGATTTTAATGAGTCAATTCACATGCCATTATGCCATCCTTATACTCTTAGACCTCAGTGACTTGGTTGACCACAACTTGAGAATCACTTATAACCTCAACCTATTATTCTTTCAAATTAACGTCCAAACCTAGTCTCGCTATAAAGACACACACTCGGCGTCATTATTAAATGTTTTGAATTGAAAATGGAGGGAAATATAAATTATACCTCCTTCTGTGATCACAAGATGAAGTCTAGTTGCTTGAGCAGTTGGAAGAGCCATCCACAAGCAAGACCCATGTTGGAAAGTTGGGGTCTGTCTCTTGGAACAATGGTTGCTTGGGCTCTTTAGGCATAGTTGCTTATGTTCTTGAGCTCCTAGTCTCTTCCTCTACTTCTTCAAAGATTCTAAACTTTATAATCGAGTCAACTAAGACATGGACTTTTATGGCACTTAGTGTATGGTACTTGATTTCAAACTACCCCAACACCACAAACCACTTAACAATCCTTCCCGAGGTATCAAGAATATGTAGGATATATCTAAGGGATAATGGTATGTGATTGTAAGTAATGCCTCACACATCTGGCTGGGGTAATGAGGTAGAAGGCAATCTTTTCCATCCTTGGATACTTTATTTTGGCCTCTTACAAAGCTCAACTGAAATAATACACTAGGTATTAGGCCCTAATTCTTTTAGAATCAGGGATAAGTAGATAGTGGTTGGAGAAGCAATAAGGTATAAGTACAAGTCTTCCTTGATGATGTCTCAAAAAGGATAAGGTGGAGACTCGGGGTACTTCTTCAGGCTTTGGAAATCTTTCCCAACCTCTAAAGTCCATTGGAAAGATTTCTTCAATACTTTGAAGAAAAGGAAACATTTTTCATAGCTTCAAAAAAAATTGATTGAGGGTAGTAACTCTCCTGGCTATGTTTAAGACCTTCGTGACTGTTCTCAGGGATTCCATACTTAACAGAGATTGGATCTTCTTTGGGTTGGATTATATGCCATATTTGGTGACCATAAATCCTAAAAACTTGACTATATATACCCCAAAACACATTTCTTTAGGTTGTGGACCATTTGGTTACTTCTGAGGATGGTGAAGGTCTTTTTGAGGTTCTGTACATGGTTTTAAGCTTCTAGACTTTTGACAAACATATCATCGATGTAGACTTACATGGATTTTACAATGAGGTCTTTAGAGATGGAGTTCACCACCCTATGATATGTTTCACCTTCATTCTTCAGTTTAAAAAGAAAAAACTGTGATATCCATAAAAATTCATAAATATATTGATCAAGTCTACTATGAAAATCAAGGGAATAAAATTTTTTGATAACATTATTAACATAAGATATAACCAGGAATTGAGAAAACAAGGAAAAAATAATAAAATACTGAATCCATAAAAAATTGACTCTCATACCAATCACCAAAAACATAACATAGATCCTCTCTAAATGTAAATAAACATATACAACCAGACTGAAAATAAAGGATCAAAATAAAAGGATGAGCTACACTTGCTCGACTCCCATAATTTTGGGAGTAAGAAATGGGACGTTGCTAGAGATGCTTCTCCAACTATCTCGCATCTATAGGAACTACCACAATAGGGACCTGTAAAAACAGTTTTTGAAAGAAAATTTAAACAACAAGCCTATGTAAAATATGATAATACTTGTAGGGGGGTTGAAAGTAATCTCTAAGTTAGATAAAGCTTCCCCAATTAATAGGAGAGACCCAAGAGAACGAAGCAACATAAAGCTCAGCAAGGCAGCTCAGGGAGACAACTCAACGAGGTAAATCAGTGAGGCAGCTCAGTGAAGCAGCTCAGCGAGGGCTTGTCCTGACCATCTTAGATACACATGATAAAACACTGGGAGATCTTTATCGTGGAAGTTTGTGTAGAGTAGGCATTGAGTTCCATCATATATAGAGCTCCATCGCAGATTGAGTTTCAAATCAAAAAAACCTCTACCAAATGTCACATCTACTTAATATGATGTCATTAGCCAGCCAAACACTATCCAAATCCAAACTTGAGTAAACCACCGTGGTATTAGGTGCTCTCAGATAGTTGGTGAACCGCCTCTGTTGTAACAATCGTCTGATGTACAGTGGTTAGGCAAAAGGCATGTCTTGGCTTTTGATGTTTATGACATGGGACAAGCTGGCCCATCATGCATTTAATGTTTGTGATGTAAAGTGTGAGGGGATGTCTTTCACAAATATGAACGACTGAAGCACCTTAGGAATGGGGTGGGTTTATTTATTGGCCTCAATCACTTCTCAGAGAGAGAGAGAGTTATTTTTAGAGACTTATTACTAGAGAGGGAATATATTAGGGAGAAGTTATTGCAAACCAGAGAGTTTACTCACCCACCATTGCCATTTATTGTGAAGCTTTTAATAGATTTCCAGAGATCCTTCTGAGGTTGTTGGTGTGTTGGTTGCCTGCCAAGGTGTATCTAGGGTGCTTACTTCTCTCTCCATTTGAATGAGTTGTCTCTGAGTTTCCTTTATTGTTTTTTGAGTTATACAAAAGAGACTTGTTAGTTCAATCTGAGTGTTGATTATATACAATATTGTGTGGTCACTTGTATTTATTCACTACATCAAAAATAGCAATATAGCATGGCTGTGAGCTGTGCCAGAATCAGGTGTTCCAAAATGACCATTTTTTTCTGGCACGGTTTAAAAGTGTGTTAGATTTGGCCAAAAAAGAATACTTCTGACACACTTTAGAATTTGATATTTCTGGCACACTATTTGGCACAGTTTATAACTGTGTCAGATTGAGTATTTTTTATACACTTTTGACACAGTTCAAACCCGTGCAAAAATTTGATACACTTTTGGTGTGGTTTTGAACTGTGCCAAATTTTTGAATCAAAGAAAAAAAAATTATTTGAGAACAAAAAAATTCACAAATCGCAAATCTCGCACGTTGTTGATAAACTAATGTACATACAAACTTCTAAATCTTAGTAGTTCACAGACCGGAAAAATGGACAGAGTTCCCTCTATTTTTTGGACATTCTTAAACCTGCTAATATAAAACTTGCGTAATGTAACAGCTATAAAATATAGCAATAAAATTACAAAAGCCCGCATGACCCTAAAAATTAACAATAAAACTACAAAAGCCTGCATGGCCATAACACAAAAAAATAGAATCCAGAATATTAATGACAGTAAATAAATAATTTCCTTGTTGTAAACCATTGACTTCTTCGTGTGTTCCACGATAATAAAAGCTAACGATAAAATGTTATCCTGCAAAAAAACAGGATACAAAAAAGATATGTTATTAGTAACTAGGTATTTAAAAAAAATCTTATTCAAGCTGAAAAATTGCATATATGAGTTACAATTATTATTATATTCTCAAATTAGAAGTCTTGTGACAATGTGGCCAGCTACTACGAGTTACATTAGTCCCATGTGAGGTGTTAGTTCCACTTACGGAGCCATTTGAGGGCTGGCTTGAGTTTTCACGCTCAAGCGGCATTTTTTAAGCACAATCTAAATATTTTCAAATTATCATCATATTCTCAAATAGGGAGACCCGTAACCACATGGCCAATTCCTACAATTTAAAATAGTCCTGTGCGAGGGGTTAGTGCCTCTTACGGGACCGTTTGAGGGTTAGTTTCGGCTTTTACCATCTAACGACATATTTTTAAGCTTAATCTATATATTTTTAAATTATCGTCATAATCATAAACCAAGAAACACGTGGCTACACGGTCAATTCCTACAAGTTACATTGGTCTTGTACGAGGTGTTCATGCCTCTTACAGGGCCGTTTGGGGGCTGGTTTGGGCTTTCACCCTTTTAACGACTTGTTTTTAAGATTAATCTCAATGTTTTTAAATTATCATCATATTCTCAAACCGGCTAACGTAATCAGTTTCTACGCTACATTGGTCCCGTGCGAGGTGTTAGTGCTTCATATCGGGCCGTTTGGGGATTATTTTGGGTTTTCACCCTTTGACGACATGTTTTAAAGATAAATTCTTGAAATTTTCAAATTATTGTCATATTATCAAACCATAAGTTTCGTGAATATGCGGTTAGTTCCTATAAGTTACAATAGTTCCGTGTGAGGTGTTCGTGCTTCTTACAAAATCGTTTGAGGGTTGTTTTGGGTTTTCACCCTCTAACGACATGTTTTTAAGCTTACTCTAAATATTTTTAAATTATCGTGATATTCTCAAACCAGGAGTCCCGTGACTATGCAGTCAGTTCCTACGAGTTACATTGGTCTCGTGCAAGGTGTTCGTGCCTCTTATGGGGCCATTTGGGGGCTGGTTTGGGTTTTCAACCTTTAACGAGCATGTTTTTAAGCCTAATCTATATATTTTCAAATTATCATCATATTCTCAAACCGGGAGACCCGTGACTATGCAGTTAGTTCCTATAAGTTACATTGGTCCCGTGCGAGGTGTCCATGCCTCTTACGGGCAGTTTGGGGGATGGTTTGGGTTTTCACCCTTTAACGACTTATTTTTATGCCTAATCTAGATATTTTCAAAAGTATCGTCATATTCTCTAATCGAGAGACCATTGACTAAGCAATAAATTCCTACGAGTTATATTGGTCCCGTGTGAGGTGTTAGTTCCCCTTAAGGGACCGTTTGAGGGTTGGTTTGGATTTTCACCCTCTAACGACATGTTTTTAAGCACAATTTAGATCTTTTTAAATTATCATCATATTCTCAAATCGAAAGACCCATGACTACATGGGCAGTTCCTACAAATTACATTGGTCCCGTGCGAGGTGTTCATGCCTCTTACAGGGATCGTTTGGGGGGTGGTCTGGGTTTCACCCTTAACAGTTTATTTTCAAGACTAATCTAGATATTTTCAAATTCTCATCATATTCTCAAAATCGAGAGTATCGTGACTATGCAGTCAGTTCCTACGAGTTATATTGGTCCTGTGCGAGGTGATAATGCCTCTTACGGGGCCATTTGGGGACTATTTGGGATTTTCACCCTCTAACGACTTGTTTTTAAGCTTAAGTCTATATTTTTGCAAATTCTCGGCATACTCTCAAATCAGGAGACCCGTGACTACGTGATCAGTTCCTATAAGTTTCATTGGTCGCGTGCGAGGTGTTCATACCTCTTATAGGGCCGTTTGGACGTTGGTTTGAGTTTTCACCCTTTAACGGCTTATTTTTAAGCTTAATCTATATATTTTCACATTATCGTCATATTCTCAAACAAGAAGTCCCGTGGTTGTGCCGGCAGTTCCTACGAGTTAAATTGATCACGTGCAAAGTGCGCATGCCTCTTACATGATCGTTTGGTTTGTTTTGGAATTTCACCCTCTAACGGCATATTTTTAAGCCTAAGTCTACATATTTGAAAATTCTCGTCATATTCTCAAACAAGAAGACCCATGACTACGCGGTTAGTTCCTACGAGTTACATTGATCCCGTGTGAGGTGTCCGTTCCTCTTACGGGACCGTTTGGGAGCCAGTTTGGGTTATCACCCTCTAATGATGTATTTTTAGGCCTAATTCTTAAAAATCCGTTTTATGTGATGATTACTCTAAGTCTTTTCATATAAATCTGTGCAATATAATTAAGGGTTGTTTTTACTTGGATCATCATTGAGGGAACTAAATTTTTGGTCATTATTACAAAAATAAATTTGTGTTCATTATTACCTTAGCAACTATAGTATCTTCGTCTGATTATCTCAGCCTAACAAGAAGCTCACCAACAAAATGAATAGCTTATGTATGTCTTTAAGCTCTAAGCAAGGGACTTGGCAAAATAAGATCTCTGGTCTTTACCTCCTACTTTTGCAGCTGCGCTTTTCACGTCTGCTTTTATAATTATAATTATAATCAACATTGTTGAAAAGCTTAATCAGAGCTGCAATAAATGTAGTTCTATATTATACATAGATATGAAAAGAATAAGTTACACAATGATGTCTTAAATATAAATCTAACACATGTGCGAACCTGAAGATTGAATTTATTCGTGTCTTTCACGCCCACAAGGTTGTCTATTCTTTGTGACATTTATCGATCACCGATGTAACCACCGCTAATGACTGTAAACACAAAAAGGAAAATATGAAATAAGGTAAATAATGGCATCAATGCATTTCTAACTTAAATGCGATGTTAGCGTATAAAGTCAACAAGTCTAAAATCTAATTATATGAGGTTCGCTACTCCATCCAATTTATTTCCATCCATCTATATGAAAGTCTTAACCTTAAATAATCATAGTAAAGACGAACTTCATCAGATTATCATGTAAACAAGCTTCGAAATGATGATGTTTCCTAAATATCATTCAGCATGAAGAAGAAGCAATTCCCACTAGTTCGTAAAAAATCAAAGAAACAACAATCATCTTTGAACAAGGAGACATCAAAAGCACTAAGTCCACAAGTGCAACTCTATTATTTAGAAGGGAACACATTGAGGGATATCTTTCCCATAATATCATTGAAGATGTTTATTTTGTCTACTCCACTTGTCTTGGATGTAAGGGTTTATCCCGTTCTCTTTTATTGGCATATAAATATAAAGATAAATCTCATTGGGTTATACGCTGAGATAAGGACATGACACTTACCGAGGGTTTTTTCAATAACACCAGTCACCATGCACAACTTTGGGAAGTTATAAAGTATCAGTAGGTTTTAATCAATACAACAACTAAAAAATGAAAGCAAATAAAGGAAGGGGGAATAAGGAAATAAAAGTGTTTAGAGTGACCACAATGACAATATGAAGGAACATTATATTTTCTTATACAATTTACAACTTCAATTTGAACCACGGACTTCTTAATATAATAAAATTTTAAAATGTACATGCTCCAATATAGATATTAAGGTATAATGAGAGGGAGAACAAAATAACAAGAGGGGTAGTAAATAAACAAGTTAGTGAACAGATACAACACAAACACATTTATAGAAACTTAGCGCTCAAATTGGTCTGTTCCATTAACTACCTTACATATACAGATAGGAAGAAACGCTTCATGTTAAGAGGGTTAAACTGATCTTTCATTCCCATGGAATGCTCATTGACATGCCTAATCTCCAATGACTATTTTGAGCAACAACAATAAACTTCTACAAACCTGTGTTTCTCCACGTGTGAAAATAGCACTGCCATGTGCTCTCGGGAGCATTCCATATTTTGAATTGATTAAGCATATCTCATTCGGAATTCTTACATCACTTATTTTTCCTCCCTACAAACAAATAAAAAAATCAAAATGAACATGATGGTATCATATAATTGAGAGTTTAGAAAGCATCGACATAGATATGATACAACAGATTTTAAAAGTAGGATATGAACACATCACTTGCAACTAACAATATTTTAAAAAAAAGACCTTGTGACAAATATATCCATGTTATGTACTTGAAACCATAATATTGTTACTTGTTGATCATAATTTATACGAGTATGCAATAGTCGAGTCAAGCTCTCCAACATACCAAGAGAACATACATCCACTTTTGGGAGGGTAAATGAATGAATATTTTAATAAAGTTTGGTGAAGATGATGATTTAATTAAACAAAAGGGCACATAAGATCAATTACAAGATGAAAAGAACTTTATTTTTTTTTACTATATGATATACCCAAATGGGATTAATACATCCCTATTTATATCCTAGGAAAGTGTGCAGCAAGGACAACACACTCAAAAGGGAAACCGACATAAAGGGATAAAAGGAAATATCTAGAACCAACCTTTTATAGTATAGAGCTTATATCCTCCTCTACTATCCAGATAAATAAAACTAATATAAATGGGTTGCTTTGGTACGTGGCACGGTTACGGGTACGTGGTACGTAAATATAGCCGGTATGTAGTACAATGGGTGTATAGGCTTAGTTTGTTAGTTCGGATTACGAAAATTTTTATTACTCTTGTGGAGATTATTTTAGAACCATGAGTACATTATCAAGAACATATGTACTCCAATTTATAAATTCTCACTAAAATTGTGTGCCCTGTATAATTTATGCAATATATTAAGAAGATATATAAACCATTCTCCTAAACTTTGGTAGGAAGTATCTTTTTTCTTCATTTATTTCATTTATTATATCATCAGTTCATTTATTACTTATGATATCTATTAGCATTTATTATTTATGATATCTATTAGCATTGGGTACACCATTTTTGGAGATCTAGATTGTGAACCCACCATTTTTTGGATCGGTGATCCTGAATCACGGTACGTAGAGGGATGTAGAGAACCCGGTAACTATGAATAGGGCATTCATCCATCTCTTTCCCTCTCTTGTAACATAAAAGGTGAACTCGTTGATCAATTGGGCCTAAAGGGTTTACCTTGGGGATAAAATTCGAGACAGAGAATGCTCGATACTCCAATTATCCCCCTACGAGCGTATTATGTCCTTGTGGGCATGGTTTTCATAATAACTAGGTCCATCGCTAACAACAAGACTCAACAACAAATAAATAAGAAATTAATTTAGTGGGAAATTAATTTACTATGAACAAATAAATAAGACATTAAATTATCTCGTTGATTTGTTTGTCTACATCAGAGCCTGTGAAAACCAGATATTAAATTCCACTAAGAAAACAATTTGTGCGCAAAAATGTGAATGAAATATATAGTTCATCATTAATTTTCCAACTTTTATAATGAAGAAAAAAAGATTTTACAGATAATCACATCTGCTCGGGCACGCATAGAAACTATCTCTTTGGGACTCGCATTAGCTATTTTTTCACCAATCTCAGCCATATCATCTGGATACATATGTTTCAACTATTCTGCTACATTTTTAATGCCTCAGGCCTCACGTTTTTCATGCTCTTTGTGGCCATTCTAATCAACTCGGGATTAGACGCCATCTGCAATTTTAATGATGGATCACAAACAATCAATAAATAGGATAATATGATTCCATTAACACAAATCGGAAAGTAATCAATCGAAAAAGCAGTAAAAATGATAAAAAAAAACAATTAAGGAATTGTTTGGATAAATTACAGAAAGTGCACTAGTTTTTTTCGACAATTGTACATAATAATACCCCCTTTCTATTATATCAAAAGTAGCAAAATGATTATAAAGAAATAGGACGAGATTTTCTCAAGAGTACTATACAAAAAAAGATAATAACAAAAGATATTCAACATGATTCTCCAATTACAAAATGGCATCGGCTCAACTTCAAATCAACATAGAGGAAGGAAAGTTTACAAAAACTTTGGATAAATGAGATTATGAGGTGGCCATAAATTTCAAGGTTTCCAAAACCGAATCTTTCTCCTTGTCCTAACTTTTTACACATTTCTCTAAGTTCCATTATGCATCTCGAATGCAAATATGCCCCAAGATCAATGAATTAGTATATGCCCCAAGCCTATTGGCTCGGACCCAATAAGCTTATATCCCCAGAAATACGGATGACCCATAAAGGCTCCTGTGATTTCAAATTCCCATTTAAGTCCTCTTTGGCATCTTGCAAGGCGATGTAATGGACAATATTAGCCCAAGAACTGTAATGTTACCAATTATAATTGTTTGTCATTAAAATTATCATCTCTATAAACATAAATAGGAGAATATGACAAACTTCAAAAATTTGTTAATCTACCAAGATCATATAAAGAAAACTTGACAAATAATGAGGACCAAGCAGGATAAATAAAAATGAGTTCGGGTCTTCAACCACTTGATCTCCTGATCATCTAAATTAAAACATTTATATTTACACATTGCATCCTGGTACTTGTCAAACATGTAAAACTATGAAATTTTAGATGATAAAGTTGTGGTCTCCAAATAAGAATCCATTACTCACAGTCTAATTACAAAACAACATATATAATGCGCATGGAAAGATGTCACATGTCTTTCTTTCAGTAAGTGTACAAAGAACTCTATTGCAATTAAAAAAACAAGTAGAACCATACAGTTTACAAATCTAAAGTCCTATATGATCAGAACAAACCATACATATTTCAAAACATCTTCTACATAAGTCAATTTCACAAATAGAGTATATTATATTAAAATCATTGTATCATGAATGTCAAATGTAAATTGAACATCCTAAGAACCAATAAGGATTTTAGCTAACAACCCAATGGTGTCAAATAACTATAACATCATAAAATTATGGCAACAAATGGGAACAATTTCAGGGGGAACATGAAAGAAAAACATTATGCCATGTAAATTTCATCAGTGAAATTGAAAAAATGACAATAAACGGATAAATAAATGTTTTTGTCTCGTTAATAGGAGAAAAGAAAATACGTCAAATAGCCAACCCAATGTTAATCCTATGGCCATCCTTCTATTAAGCTTAAATACTAAATCAAAGTACCAGTAATTAAAATACAAGATATTGAAATACTTGTTTTGTTCGATTTTGGAGCTCCAACAGATGGTGGCGGTTCAATGATGGAGGTTTGTGGATGATGGCAGTTCTTGGATGATGGAGGCACCGAGAGGCAGCGATGATGAAGCGTTGGGTAGTGTGGATCGTGGAGGCACTGGGTAGCATGGGTAGAGAAAGAGAGAGAGAGATACTTAGGTTATAATGATTTGGTCCCCTCTTAAAAATTTGGGGTGTTATTTTTTTAATAAAACGTACCCATTTTTGGCACGGTTTAAAACAGTGGCACCGCACCAGATTCTAGCACGATTTTAAATCGTGCCAGAAACTCCTTGCCTGAGCGTGCCAGATTAGTATTTTTGGTATAGTGATTGAAGGGATATTGGGTTATCGTTGATCACCATATCTATATGGATTATGCCTCAACTAGTATTACTGTACTCCCAGGCTTCAAAGGGACTACCCTCTTACATTTAGTGACTCCACTGCAAAGGTATTCTTCTAAAAGTATGGAGCAAGATAACGTTAGCCGTACCATAGATTTTGACGCTATCCAGCGTAATGAGGAACAGGCGGTGAGGGAGCTTGAGGCTTCCTGGGATAGGGTTCCTCGGGTGGAGGCTCCCCAAGTTCAAACGGAAACAGGAGTGCCAACGATGACACAAGCTTCCACTAGCTCCGTATTGTGACAAATATAGATGGCCCTTCTCATGGGCAAGTTCTTTAAGTTCTTGCAGACTCCCATAGCTGCAAAAACTTTGGGAGGGGGATTTGATCCCAGCTCCTTCATAACACTAATGGCGGCTCTGATAGCCCTATCAAGCGCAGCTCTAATGGGACTTCGCCCCACAAACATTGTGCCTACCCCTGTCCCAATGGTGAGTTCCCCAGGAATGGAAAGTATTCCACCTGGGTCCCCTCAACCCATTGCTCCAGTGGTGGAGAAAACTCTTGTATCTTCCTTGGAAGAAATGAGGAAGGAGATGCATAAGGAGATGCTAAAAATGATAGCATCTTCCTCACAGTCAACCAGCGAGGTAGCATCGGTGTACGATGATTTTTGTACTTCTTACCCTCAGGAATATAATGATGAACCTTGCCCGAAGGACTACATTCCTCCTATCTTTGATAAGTACATAAAAAGGGAGGAAACCCGAAAGAACACATCAAGAACTTCATTGAGCATTTGGGGGTTCATTCAAATAATGAGAAGCTAAGGTTGAGGGAGTTTTCCAAATCCCTAACTGATAAGGCTTATAGTTGGCACTCTCACTTGGCACCAAAGGGTGTGTCAACGTGGGAGTAAATGCATGTTCTGTTTGTCCAGAAGTTTTTCTGGTACAAAATGAGTTCACGGTGACACGGCTAGGGAGGGAGAAGCAACAACCAGGGGAAGAAGTGATAGCATACGTCTAAAGGTTCAGAGAAAGTTCTCTCGACGAGAGAAAAGTGGCCAAGGAGTCTAAATACTTTAGATATGTGATGAAGGTTTGCTCCTGAGTACATATGTGACCTCATTAACGAAACGCGTGAGGGGACTTTTGCGGAGATTTTAAAGGTAGAAAGGAACATATCTATAGTTGTATGGACAAACCCGATTGTGGTGCCTGTGATGTTCAGACATCCAATACAACCTGTTGTGGCACGTGTCCAGCCCCCATGAGTGGGGTGCACCGAATGAGGAGAGGGTCCAAACAACTAAATAAGGACAACAAGAGAAAGTTAGGTAGATATAGAGAGGATCAACCACCACTGCCTTGTACTATTGAGGAGGCTGTCAGTTGTTACAATACCATGGTCCAAGGGGGGAAAATATATGAACTCAAAGGTATTCCAGTTGTGGAGTCAGATGCAGAGACAATAGTTAATCCCAAATATTTATAGAACCGTCGAAAGATTGGTCATCCGACAGTAACCTACTTTACGCTAAGGAAGATTATAAGCAAACACATGAAAACAGGGACTCTGCAGATCCCTCAGGAGAATGTAAACAACCCCCTGTTAGCACATGCGACTAAATTGATAGTTGTTTATGATGAAGAGGCTGAGTGGGAGGTGAGGGAGATGGATATTGAATGGTAATAGTTTGAGGAAGCGTTGGAGGACTGCACCAGTGGAAGGGATAACTTAGTAATAGCCTACGATGAAGCTAGTACCAGAGATGTGGACGATGTGTACAATCTGGATAGTGAAGAGGTACACCAGGGGCTGGAATACCATTTTATATCTCAGTCTCCAAAATTCTCATGGTTTTTCAACCAAGTGGGGATTCCGAAGGAAGGTCATCTAGAGAAATGCAAGCGCTACTGGACATTGTACGAAAGAATGCAGTGAAGTCGCTGAGATGGAAGGGGCCCATGTCCATATTAGTAAGAATTTTTTTATCCAAAGTTACTTTTAGTGACACCGATAGGGCTGTAAGGTTCGCACATAATAGGACCTTATATGTTACGACTAGTATTAACGGTTTAAGTTTTATAAGGTCCTTGATGGATGGGGGAGCATCGATAAACATCATACCCATCATTTCCTTCCATATTCATGAGGCAAGGTTGATACTAATGCCTTTGATGATTTCTGGTTATGACAACCAGTTCTCTAAGTCGATTGGGTATGTGAATGTTGAAATTGTGATGGGGAACCTCACTTCACACATTAAATTTCATGTGATTGAGAGTGATACTTCTTAACACCTTCTGATAGGAACGGTATGGTCCCTTAGACATATCACCAGTGTGCAAAGGCAAACGTAAAAGGGACTAAAATAGTTATCCATGCGCCCTTTGCCCCTGAAGAGGCTCACCTGGTGGACAAAACATTCTATAAAATTTAGAGGAGGATGCTAGAGTCCTAACGAGAAGAAAGGATAGAGCTAGAGTTCCCTTTATCAGGGAAAGGATGGGGCCTATGAATGGCTAGGGCAGCGAGGGAACAGGAAGAAGATAAGTAGTTGAGGAGGTTCATCATGCTAATCCTAAACCCCAGAATATCTCTAAACAACTCAAGGATAAGATAGGGCCCAGGATGGACCCGATGGAGCACGAAACCCAATGAAAGAGCGTGTTAAGAAGGTTTTTGGGAAATAAATTGGCAGAAGCTTCGAGGGAAAGAAAGCAGAAGGCAGTTATAACGGTCGACAGATAGTGTAAGAAGAAGATAATAGAGCATGGGAAGGTGATTTATCTCCTCTGAAGGTGTGAGCAGACAGTCAAAAGAGCTATCTCAGAAGCAAACGAAGAGGATGACCATGTGTATGAGTGTTTCCTAGTAGACTAGAAAGGGTAATGTATGGTTGTAGATTCAAGAGTTTGTGTAAGAAGTGGGAGAAGAGCCAGAGTGCATGATGGATCTCCTGAAGCCACAAGTGTAGGAGTTGGAACAACTGGATTTTGACAAAGAAGGAGAAGATCCAAGCCCCGTCTTCATTTTGAAGGATCTGAGCGAGGAGAAAAGAAGGGCCTTGATTGAGCTAATTCAGGAGTACAGAGACATTTTTGCATGGAAATACACAGAGATTGAGGGGATAGATGAAGAAGTAAGTTACCATAAGCTTATCGTTATTCCTTCAACCATACCGGGGAAGCAAACCATAAGAACTTACAAGCCTGATCTGGATTTAAAAATCAAAGAGGAGGTGTAATGATTGCTAGCAACGGGGTTTATTAAATCGATACAGCACCCACTTTGGTTGTTAAGAATCATCCCAGTGGGAAATAAAGATAAAAATCAGATAAGGATTTGTGTGGACTTCAGGGATTTGAATAGAGCTTACCCAAAGGATGAGTTCTCCCGCCCTCCATTGGTAGCTTGATCTATGCAACTGTTGGGCATGAAATGTACAATTTTATGGGCAGTTATGTAGGGTAAAACCAGATTAAGATGGATCTAGCTGATGCAGAGGAAATGGAGTTTAGGACCCCGTTAGTATATTTCATTTACAAAGTGATGCCTTTTGGGTTGAAGAAATGCTGAGGCAACATATCAAAGAACGATGATGGCCATTTTCCATAACTTCTTTCATAAGTTTTTAGAATTTTATGTGGATGATCTGGTCATCAAGTCGAAGAAGGAGGAGACCCACCTGGATGATTTGAGGAAGGTGTCCATCCAATGTATAAAGTACAAGTTGAAAATAAACCCGCTATAGTGTGCCTTCGGAGTTACAAGTGGAAAGTTCATGAATTTTGTGATAGATTGGCAGGGAGTACAAATGGACCAGGATAAGCAACGAGCGATCCTGGAGATTCCATATCTAAGAATAACGAAGGATCTTAATATTTTCCTCGGTAAAGTCTTCTATCTCAAGAGATTTATGCCGGGAATGGCTGAGATAACTTATCCACTGATGGAGATGTTGTGAAAGGGCACAAAGTTTAAAAAGGAGGAAGCTCATAAAGAATCTTTGAACAAGTTTAAGAAGTTGC
Source organism: Sambucus nigra (assembly GCA_949130495.1). Lineage (NCBI taxonomy): Eukaryota > Viridiplantae > Streptophyta > Magnoliopsida > Dipsacales > Adoxaceae > Sambucus > Sambucus nigra. The sequence continues at coordinate 424,476,785 of OX422217.1, forward strand.
TCACTTCTCCATAAATGATGATTCCTCCTAGGGTAGGGATGTCGTTGTAACTCCACCTCGCGTTTACTACAAGGTTCGTTGGAGATCTCTTGGCACAGGAAATAGATGGGCAAAAAGACCAGTATACTACCTAAGCAGGATCATACATAGACCAGAGGAAAGGTACAATAGTATAGAAAGACATTGGTTAGCCTTCATGTTTGTAGCACAAAAACTAAGGCATTATATGCTATCTTTCACAATTAATATTATGACAAGATGTGACCCAATTAAGTTTTTGTTGGGGAGAACTATTTTGATTGGAAGAGAAGTTAGGTGGTTCCTCATCCTTTTAGAATATGACTTAAAATTTGTGGTCCCTCTCACGATCAAGATCCAGGAGTATGCAGACTTGTTGGTAATTTTTCCATCTGGGATATTTTAGCTATACCGAGAGAGCATTCTAGGGGATGATTTGTAGGCCAATATTCTGGATGGGAACCTTGAAGAATGGACTATGCAATTCAATAGTTCTTCAGTAGAAAAGAAGGGAGGAACAGGGGTTATCCTTTCTAAGGGGAAGGAAGAATTTTGCCTTTCCTATAAGTTAGATTTCCCTTGCTCCAATAATGAAGCAAACTATGAGGCATTAGTATTGGGGTTGCTAGAGGCCCTCTGAAGGCACATCCGTTCACTATAAATCAAAGGTGATTCGAACTTGATAGTTCAGCATGTGAATAGGGAATATACGTTGAAGCACCTCAGCCTAGCGCCCTATAGAACAATTATCCAATGGTTGATCAACTAGTTCCTTCAGGTCAAGATAAGGAGACATCCTAGAACGATGAATGGACATGCTGATGCTTACGCCAACATTGCTCAGAAAGTGGCCATGAAGAGCAATACAACAACGGCAGTGACACAGCGAAGAGCAGCTCCCTCGATAGTGCAATCGATCTTACCAATGGAAGATGGTTCAGATTGGAGGCAAGATCAGGAAGCAGTTGGAGTCTAGAGAAGTCAAGATGAAAATGAAAGAGATAGCGCAGTACTTTTCCAACCGAGGAAGTCTTTACTTCAGGAATGTGGGAGGATGGATGTCATGATGCATCAATCCAGAAAAAGTAGAGCAGAAGTTAATGAAGACACATGACACACACTACGAAATAACTCATATCCCTCTATACAGAATAATTTGGAGAGAGTGATACTTCTGGAAAATGATGAAGCAAGATGCAGTAGAGGTATAATAAAGGTGCGATAAATGTCAACTTTTCTTTCAAGCACCTGAATGTCACTTCGTTGAAACTCAAAGGACTGGAGGTAGACTTACATTGATTTTATCAAGGATGGAGTTATTCTTATGGAGAAAATTGACGTGATGAGACTCAAGCAAAGGTCTCAATGGTTCTACATTCAAGAGGAGCAACTCTATCATGGAGGATACTTTAACAGACCATTGAGATGCATCACGAAGGAGGAGGCAATGGAAGTTTTGAAGAAAACTCACGATCCATCTCACATTGGAGGGGCAAAGTTATATGACCAGTTAATGACCTTGGGTTATTATTGGCCAACCATGGAGAAGGATTCAGCTGATTTTGTTTAAAATTGCAAGGCGTGATAGCTATCCGTGCTCTTTCGATGGATTTAAACTCTTTGGCCACTCCTTACCCTTTTCACACTTAAGAGTTTGACCTGGTTGGGGTATTACATCCATCTTCGAGGGAAAATATTTGGATATTAATGGCAATAGAGTGATTTACGATGTGGGTTGAGGTGATACCACTAAAGAGTGCAACAATAGGTGTGGTGTCCAACTTCATTAGAGAGTACATAATTTGAAGGTTTGGATTCCAAAGGTTATCCTCTCTGATAATGTGACCCCATTTGCCAACAAAGAAGTAATAATGCTCATAAACAAATACTCCATCATCCATCATACCTCAATGGGGGCATATCCTAAGGGCAATGGTCAAGCCGAAGCAACTAACAACACCTTGGTCAACATCTTGGCCAAGACGATGGAAGACTTCCCAGGATCATAGGATAACAAGAATCTAGTAGTTATGTGTACCTATCAAATGACAAAGAGGAATATTATAGGATATACATCGTTCTCTCTCGTGTTTAGAGCCAAAGCAATTATACAAGTAGAGATGGAAGTTCCTTCGACCTGATATGCCTTGCGCAGCAGCATGCTCCCTCGGAGAAGACATGTACAGTTGGAAGCACTGGACAAACAGAGGGAAAATGTGATGCAACACTTCCAAATGTACATGAAGCAACTCTCCAGGGAATATAACAACTTGGTGAGGCAAAAAAAGTTTGTAGAAGGGTATTTGGTTTTAAAGGCAGTAGTGAAGCACATTCTGGGGCTCCTATTGCCTAAATTTGCTACGAATTGGGAGAGACCTTTCATCATAAAGGAGGCTCACGATTCAGGTGACTTCTTAATCTCTAAGATAGAAGAGAATAAACTATTCAAGATTAACAACAAGTGCTTGAAAATCTATAATATTTAAGTGAGTAACCTCAGTTACAAATTTATTTTATGTTAGAGTTATGTTGCGATTCGTTATATGAGTTATTTCTTTTGTAATGAGATAAGAAGAAAGAGTTTTCTTGTAAATTATAATAGTTCAATCTTTGCAATAAATAGAAGCATTGAAATAAAGTAGTTCATGATAATGAAATACTATTTCTTTCGTTGATATACTCAAAAGCTTTACAAAATTGGAAACTATTGCCCAAGAGTTACATTTGAGGAAATAAAGAAAAGAATTACAACACAAAAGAAGAGACATTAACCCAGAAGGAACCACAAGTCAGGTTGGGAGAAAAAGTCTCTAGGAAGTCCCGAAGAAGCATACAAGCACGTTCTTTGAGTAGTGATGCGACCTTCAAGCCCAGTCTGCAGTTGAGCCCATTCAATCGACAAGGCTTCACGTTCTTGCTGGGATTTGGATAGAGCTTTTTCAACAGCCCTAAATTTATCATCAACTGCTACTAATAGAGGGGTTAACTCTGATATCATTTTCTCCTCAGCCTATTGGCCCTCTATATGCTTTAGATAAAGATCCATCTAGCCATCAAACTATTGGATCTTTAAAAGTTTCAAGTGGCCAATCATCCAGTTCAATTGGAAACCATTCTTGCCCATCTCCTTCAATATGCCTGAGAACCGATTGATGAAGGGCATGGTGAGGTTGGGCGTTTGGGTAGTAACTGCCTAAAAAATAATGGTTTCCAGACCTTGGAGCCTATAACTCATCACCAAAGTGTTTGAACGAAGGCGATCGGAAGTGAAGGTTTTAGGATGGTAAATGGCAACCTGCTCAATGATAGAACGATTAATTAGAGATACTTGACGAGACTCATAAAGAATCATGAGGCATAACTCATGAGGATCCATGTTTAGTGAAGGAACCTCACAACCTGACTCGCTATCATCTAGAAGGTCTATAGTTGAACCACGAGTGTTATGGCTTGAATCCTCAGAAGGGAATGGTTCTTGATGTGTGGATTCAATAGGTGAGGGATCATACTAAGTTGGCCTTTCGGTAGTAGAAGGCTCCCTATAGCCTGAGACAAGATAAAGAGAAAAGATTTTAAGAAAGAAAAATCTTAACAAGTGGTTTTCATTTTTAAGTCACCGTTATAGGTGGAGTTTATGAAAAATCTTAACCAGTGGTTTTCCTTATTAAGTCACCGTTGTAGGTGGAGTTTAGGAAAAATATTAACAAGTACTTTCATTATTAAGTTGCCATTATAGGTGGAGTTTGTTATAGGTGGAGTTTATGAAAAATCTTAACAAGTGGTTTTCATTGTTAAGTCAACGTCATAGGTGGAGTTTATGAAAAAAATATTAACAAGTGGTTTTCATTATTAAGTCACAATTATAGGTGGATTTTTAGGAAAAAAATCTTAACAAGTGTATTTTTATTGTTAAGGTATCTTGAAGGCATAATGATGAAGATACTTGTGCAAAAAAGAGGGACAAATCAATAAATACCTTAGGGGCAGCTGAAGCAGTAACGATGGAAGGAGTGGCAACTTCAGGCATAGTAATTACAGGAATAACTCCAACGTCCCGCTGACTATCAGTTGGACCTTCAGCAAGGGGAACCTCAGCCCTTGGCGATGCACCTTCCTTCACGAAAAGGCACAAGTGACAAGTTGGGGGAAGGTTCAACCAATACCATTTGAGCTTTAGATGTTATATTAAACCCCATAGGGGACGAAGTAACCTTTTAGCGAGAAGATGAACCAATTGTATAATGAGAAACCTAGGGGGTCTCAGAGAATGAGGGAGGAATCAGACCTGAAGAAAGATGCAAACAAGTTTTAACTGTCAGATGCAAGAAATAGTCTATAGAAAAAGGAGAAAGTTATAATGAGTAAGCTTACCTATTTGATGTTAGAAAAAGGGGTAAACATAATTATAGGCCTCCCTAGAGGAACTGAAGAAGGTACCCAACAAGAGATGTGGTTAGGTCAAAAGCAGCTACAACCTAAAAGCCAAGAAAAATACTAAGTACACAGTACAGGTAAGGGGAAAAGATGGCCATAAGGGAAAACTATTACCTCTAGAGGACTAGAAGACACTAGAACAACGTCCAGAGGGACCACAAGAAGAAGAGATACCTCAAAAGAAGCCAAATGAGTTTCCTCTAGCTAATGAGAAGCTCTAATGGATTCTATAAAAAGAAGTTGCTCTCCTGGAAGCCTCCTCTGCACCTTTAAAGGAATATTAGAGAGAATAATTCAACCCATACATGCTAGTATGTGGAGGAGATGCATTGGACGAGGTATTCCCGAAGCGTCCTCCTATGAAAGATCTCACAGGGGGAGAAATCCTTTCTCTTTTAATCACCTGCATAGAAAGAACAAATTTTGATAAAGTGTTAGAGAATAATACCTCACAAAGTTTGAAATGGCTAAGTGTGGGAAAATTTACCTCTTACTCTGGAGAAGAGTGAGATGAAATGACCATGGGCGAAGCAGGAGGCGAATGTAACGGAGAAGCTCTCTCAGTGGTACCATGCTCAGCATCAGGGCTATCATCATGGGTAATGGAATCAACGGGAGTTTGAGGAGGAGAGGTCCTAGGAACATGAGCAGCAGGTGTTGGTTGTACTTCATAAGCACGCTTCCTACGAGTTTTTATACCTAGAGTCTTATTCCTGGCACCAGATCCACCAGCAGTAGAAGGGAATCTAGAACTTCTTCTCCTTGATGTGGCCCCCTCAATGGGATCTACCACGATGGTGGGAAATGCAGCAGCAGTGGGAACAGGGGGAGTATGTTATTGAAACCCGCGTTGTACCTATTTAAACTCAACATAAACTGCCTATCGAAGTTCCTCATATCTTTCCTCAAATAAAGGAGGGGGAACGGAGGCAATAGAATATGCATCCACGGGAGTTTTAGACTTAGGTTGGGACTTGGATTTTGAAAAAGTCCCAATCTTAAAGATCTTGGTTTTTTTGGAAGGATTGAAGGCCCTCGCTAGGAGCCCCTTCAGTAATGGTAACTTATTTAGGAGTGGGATCTTTCTTGGCCTTGGGTGGTAGTGGGGATCATGGGGTAATATGGTAGCAGCTCGCTAGGAGGATCCTTGGGGGTGCCACTCAGAGGGCACTCAACCCCCCAAATGGAGTTACCTTTGAGACCCAACTCTAGGGCTGGGACAGTGGGAACTAGGGGATAGATCGGAGGACTTAGAAGAAACTCCCTTATTCTGTCCAGCTGCAATGGACAGTACTGGGTGGCAAAGAGAGATGTCACATCTCCCTTCCTCGTGATAGGGGGATGGTGATTCGACCAATAATCATTGAACAAATGAAGGATACAACAACATATGTGTAAAAAGAACAGGCCTCAAAGAAAGTGGCCTTGCGATGGTTGGCCTGGAAAATAGGACGTGGGATCCCCTAGTCATAGAAAAACTGGTAAGAATAATGGTTAGGATTATAATTCTGTGAAGAATATCCCCAATCAGTTTACGAAGGAAAATAACCTTGGGTGAACAAAAGAACCATGGCAAGTGAAGGATCTTCGTTGATGAGCTCTTTTGATATAGCACAAATCATTATGGATTCGTGAGTAAAGAACGACCAAGTTTGGGCAAATGAATCTTAACTGTAAGGTCTCATATCGAAACAACTGGGCATGTTGATAACAAGAAGAAGTTCTTCCCTACTTTACTTCTTATGAAACCTAAATAATCGACGGGGCATAAGGTCTTTCAGCACAAGAAAAGGTTCTTCGGTGGCAACTATATCAGGGAAATGGATATAGAGGAAACTGGTCAAAATTATAGTGTTGGAAAATTTTATCAAGTTATAGCGACTGAGAGACCCTTCCATAACTAGGTGGTTCCTTTCCAACCAAGTGTAAAGGGACCCCAATGCCAAGGCCGCCAGAGGGAGCTTAAACACCTTGGCTAAACGAATAGAAATTTTGATAAGGTATCGTCTAAGTTGGTCATTGGGTTTGCTAGGTAAGACAAAGTAATATAGGATAACAAGAATATAAGCTGGTAGCTCTAAGGGTGTAGCTTTACCTTGGCGAATCACAGAAGGACCACCTTCACAGAATGGGCTTGGAAGAAATAGCTGATGAGAGGGATAAAAGTAGCCTTGTTCGAAGTCCCTATGCACCTTCGACATATCTTATCTAACTCAGCATGAGAAGCAACCTCTTTAGCATCTAAAGCCTCATCATCATAAGAAGAGGTATGTGTGGGCTCAAGCCTAAGCAATTCGCAAATATCTTCCAGGGTCACCATGAATTCTCCCTATGCAACCAAAAAACTGTTCATTGTAATATTTCAATAAGAAATAAGTTCTTACAAGGCAGCGTTGTGTTTGGACAGAGTGAACTCACCAACCCAGGTCGCCTGATGAAGCCCAAACTTTATAAGAGCCTCTGCGTAAGTGGATTGTATATAATTATTCCAGTCAGCAAAATGTAGGGGGAGCCTCCAGGCCCTTCAAAATTGATCTGAAAAAAGGTGGAGTCACCACGGTCAAGGCAAAAATGCAAAGTTCTCTCTGGGGGGAGAAACCCGAATTGGAAGCTGACTTATCTTCATCACCAAGTGTTACAGAATCACACTTAACATTTAAAACCACAGTCTTGCACGCATCAGAGTATTCATCTTCCTGGACAAAAATAGGAGGACGATAATGAAAATGCAGATTCTTTTGGCTGGCTATCATCAAGATGGTGGCATCCAAGGCAGGGGAAGGAGTGGTGGTTGTAGAAGCAGAACAGTGGTGGTGGGAACAACTGGTATGTCTGGTGCACTAGAAAAAGATTCCATGGGAGAAGTATAGGGCAAAAATCTTGAAGGAAGAGAGCGTGGAGTGGAAATAATGGAGTAATAGAGTTTAAAGACGACAAAGGAAGAAAGAAACAAAAGAAAAGCTTGAGCAATACTGGGGGGATAAGACTTTCTCTCTCTAAAAGATCTGAAAGTATGGTGGAAAATAAATAGACGAAAGAGAAAAATGACTAAGTGTTGAGCATTAGACATTTGAAAATCAAGTGGACGTTTGAGTTTCCCATAACGGCACGTGCCAAGCCATCAAAATGATTACAAATGGACAAGTGACGCTTTGTGGCATGCTTTTACAGTTGAAAATACCGACCAAAGTCATTAATGAGGTGACGTTTAGAAACAGGAGTATTGCTTTCAAAAGAAGTTAAGTTTTGGCACCTCATTTTTTGAACTACAGCGGACACCCAAAAGCCTAACTAAATAGACTCCTCACGCTGAAAGCCCAAATGAGGATAAAACGGGTTGAAGAGGCATCAAGGAGAATCTTAACTACAAAATAAAGTCACATCGCAGCACAGTTCAAAAATTTCAAGATGCCCTCTCGCCATAAGTCTGATCGTAGTTAACTCTGGCTCAGGTAGATCGGGGAGAATTTTACTTTTTGAATAATTTGAAACGGGGATGGCTGCAATCTAGCTACATCGGAGAGAAATTACATTTGGATCAATTCAAAATGAGGAAGTCCACAAATAAGAAAAAATAAAGATAACTCTTTCCACAAAGGGCAATCGTAATAATAAGGTCCCCTCACTAAAGGTTCACTCAGTAGGAGAACATAATGAAAATACTGGGGAGAATTTAAAGTTTAACAGTTACTTTGGGAGAATTTACGCGAATGTTGAAGAAGATGGAAGGTAGGGGATGTAATGCCAAAAAAAATTAAGATGTCCCCTCACCATAGGCCCAGGTATTACGGATCCTTGGTTCAGATGATGGTCCATCTAAATGAGAAGTTTTTCCCGCAGACATTTCTTGTTGTCATAATAAATCTCTAAACGAAGGAGAAAATTTAGGGGGCTTAAAGGTAATCTCTGAGTTAGAGAAATTTTCCTCAATTAATAGGAAAGACCCAAGAGAAGGAAGCAACATGAAGCTCAGCAAGGCAGCTCAGCGAGGTAACTCAGGAAGGCAGCTCAGCGAGGCAACTCAGTGAGGTAACTCAGTAAAGCAACTCAGCATGGCAGCTCAGTGATGCAGCCTAGCGAGGAAGCTAGTCGAGAGAGCTTCTCTTCTCAGATCCTTTTATTACCTAGTCAAATTTTACCCTTTAAATAGATTATTTGTAACACTGCGATGATTTGCAATTTTAAGTGTGAGGTCATATGTTACTTGTGAAAGACTAGGCTTGGCAGGGCTTGGGAAAGCTTACATGGTCTATCGAATGACCTCGCCGTGCGAACTTCAGAGGGTCTTGGTTTGGAGGATTGAGAAGTGAGGCATAGTTAGGGCTTGTACTAACCACCTTAAATGCACCTAGTAAAACATTGAGAGATATTTATCGTGGAAACTTGTGTAGAGTAGGCATTGAGTTCCATCAAATATAGAGCTCCATCGCAGATTAAGTTTTGAACCAAACATCCCTCTACCAAATGTCTCATCTACTTTATATGGTGTCCTTAGCCATCGAAGCACTGTACAAATCCAAACTTGAGTAAACCACCGTGGTATTCGGTGCTATCAGATAGTTGGTTAACCTCCTCTGTTGTGACAGTCCTCAAACGTACAGTGGTTAGGCAAAGGCATGTCTTGGCATTTAATGGTTATGACGTAGGACAAGCTGACCCATCATGAATTTAATATTTATGACGTAAAGTATGAGGGGATGTCTTTAACAACTGTGAAGGACTGAGGCATCTTGGGAATGGGGTGGGGCTATTTATTAGCTTCAACCACTTCTAAGAGAGAGAGTTCTTTCTAGAGAGAGAATATATCAGGGAGAAGTTATTATAAACTAGAAAATTTACTCACCCACCATTGCCATTTATTGTGAAGCTTTTAATAGCTTACCAAAGATCCTTCAGAGTTTTTTGGTGTGTTGGTTGCTTGCTAAGGTGTGTCTAGGGTGCTTACTTCTCTCCCCCTTTGAATGATTTGTCTCTCAGTTTCCTTTCTTGTTATTTGAGTTATACACGAGAGACTTGTGAGATCAATCTGAGTGTTGATTTTATACAATATTGTATGTTCACTTGTATTTATTGAAGAGCTCTTGGGTTATTATTTATCACCATATCTATAGGGGTTACACCTCAATTAGTATTAATATACTCTCAGTCTTCAAGGGGACTACCCTCTTACAATAATTAAATTTGGTCAACATCACAACTACTCACCTTTCTCTTGTGTTTTAACATATTTTAGGTTATTAGTTACCTAAACCAACCTCCTAAAATATCACGTGGCTCTAAATCCCGAACCCATATGTTTCCTATGTGATTAAATCTTTTCATCTTTTTTCTTTAATCTCTACTTTCTCATCCTTAGGTTTATCTCTTTCATTTTAAAACATAAGTTTTGTTATAGTCTCAAACCTACGGTTCGTCTCACTAAATAACCAACATACTAATAACAAACTTATATCTCAAGTCTATACACAATTGATTATTTCATGACAATAATACAATATACACATCTCTAGTATATGTAAAACACAAGTACGAAACATAAGTATGTAGGTGGACGTCCCTACTATAAGTCTCATACATCACTTGTATAACACATAAACAGGTATAACTATCTCTAGAACCGCTATACAATAATCACATATTATAGGAGAAAGACTCTACTCGTGTCTAACGTCCATACAATGGTACAACCGTAGGCTTGTAAAATTAGATGAGCATCCCTCGTGCCCACACATAACAAAGTCCTACTCTTATTGCCTTCGAGTATCTCTCACGCATACTAGGTACAGTCTTAGTTCATCCCAAACATAGGACCTCAACACAGTTAAGGGGTAAATCACCACCTCTACCCATCAGTTATAGAGCCTACCATACCCAAGACTTTATAAAATAAACCTCCCAAATACCTTCTCGATCGTGGGTACCTAGACGTGTGATCAAGGTTAAAAAAATGACGAAGGAAGAGTTCATCTACTCATCGAGGTACCAACGCGGTCTGCGTTGCACGTGCCTCCTCATGGAATCCCTCTTAGTACGATACGCCATGAGAACTCACACATAGTATGCGTTGTACATAAAATACAAAAGTAATTTCCACCCTCACTAACGGGCATAAGCATACACACAAACAACCCTCACAAACGGGTTAAAATAATCCACATACACATACCAACCCTATGCTACCAGGTCATACTGCCCAATTCTGGGTGTAGACTCACCCTATCATACATTAAAAATTGTACATCACTATATTTAATCTTGATTAGCCCTAGTTTATTCTACCAAGGCATTACGTCTAGGTATAACTCCACATTCAATTTACATAAAACTATCAACTATGATAACTATCCTTCCCTAGGGGTTTTTAACCAAATTTCGAACCTCACCCAAAGGAAATACACTCCATGAGTCAATCACAATGATTCTCATAATCCAGATCAACAAGCCCCAATCCTCTAAGATTCTAAATCCCTAATGAACAAACCTATTCTACCCTCGGGTCTACACTCAAATGCCAAATCCTTAATTAAAATCAACAATTTTTCGAAGCATTAAAATACCCCCAAATCAGTTTCCAAGGATTCGAATCATAAGAATTTATATCTCTATTATATGAGTACATAAAAACTATAGGTAAAAAAATTCTAGATTACGTTAATCTTGGATTTAAATTAATTAATCATTCAAATCAAATATAGCTAATGATTATATTTAGATTCCAATGAATAATCACAATAATAACACACATTCTATCATAAACATATTGTATATTAAACTTGCCTCATAATTTGTGGAGAAAACCCAAGCCAAATCTATGAATTTCTCCTCCTCTTCACGTGCCTTCTCTCTAGTCCCTAAATTTGCTCCCCACTTGTGGTTTATGATAAATGAGGTTTCTAATTACCTCTTACAATCCTTACCCACAAAATTATTTGGGGCCCTAACAAAAAGGTCCAAAGTAGTCTCCAAATGGTCTGATAACCATCCTAGGTCCTATACTAACCCAATAGGCCTAAATTACACCATTTTAAATTAAAAATAGGCATTATGAGCGTCCACTAGCCCGATACAAAATATAACAAACCAAATAATAAACAACTCGATTATTTAATAATTTCACGATGCGAGTTCAAATATTATTTAATTGCATTAATTAATCATTGTGTCTTAAGTCCAAATTTCAATCCGACTTAAATAACATATAACAATATAAATGGTGACATCTCTAGTCACAAAAGAACATATAATTAATTTTCACAATTTAATTAATTAAATAATATGCATAAAAATATGGAGTATTAATTCTTCCCCCCTTAAACAAAGAATTTCTTCCTCAAAATTCGAATTCATTATATTCTTTGTCATAATTCTAAGAATACCTCACCCGTAGCGTCCTCCCACTATTGAAATATAATCTACTCGTCTGTAACTTAGCATCCGTTATGTTATCTTTTATCATAAATCATGTTCAGCTATATATTCAACCAAACTAATCAAATCGTTAAAACACCAACTTGACACTCTAGAATTCCTTCTGACATACCCCCAAAGAAATGCATGTTGCACACTGATGGTGGTAAGGTGAGGTTAAACGACATCAATCTCACCCTACCTAAACCTTCTAAAATGATTCTTAGCTGGTTACCTATCCCTGTAGGAACTTGGACTCCACAATTCCTGTGCTAGAGAGTTCATTAACTACACATGAACTCCCTCTTGAACCCACAAATCAAGCCTCTGCTCATTCTCTATTTTCCTTAGTTGTTTCGGTAAACTTCACATTCTCAATTTCGGACACACTATCCTTTAAGGTGTACTAATCACTACCTGACAAAAATGGTTTACATCACACATATCTCTAATCAACACGGTCAATATATCTCTCGTAACACCAAATAGTCCTTTGTCCCTCTTAGAACTCTTGAACCGTATCACAATCAAATGAATATGATTTCTTACCTCAATACTCCTACTCATATATGGAACGTAAAGTGAATTACCAAATATGCATATTGGTCAAAACGACCATTTTTTATTTGGGGACCCCCTCGACAAAAAGAATTCCTCCGAAAATGCAGCCCTCTTATGTCCTCAATCGGAGAAATGACTTACTCCCAAATACTATACACATACCTATTCTTGGTAAATTTCAATATTGAGGCATAAACCACCCTTAGTAACATATTTGGGTGTAGTGTACATCATTAATGTATTGTTCCCTCTTTAACGAGGTATCATCACAATTCACAACAAACTACCCCTTCGCGATCAAAAACCCACTAGTGATGTGCAAATTCCATATTGTTTTAAAATGTTTTCTTCAAGACATCCTCCTCCCGTTATCACAAACAATGATAAGTCGCTTCTATTTCACTTATCAGGAGGAAAAATTCTCCTTAACTGCCTCGACAGGTAATAAATACGTAACAGTAAACACTCAACCCGTATCCTGACCTTTTTCTACTCCTCGTGGTTCACACATTCATTTAGTGAACCATCATCGTTTTGGAACACCCTCAAAGTAACGATGTCCCCTAATGCTAAACTATATATAAAATTATGGTATATACTCCCACAAAACATTTACTATCGTTAATGAAGTTAATTCCATGAAATTCCCTTATGAAAGATTTACTGTTATTGCCACTTTTAAAGAAAAAATAAGTCTCTTACATAGGTGATAACTCAACACCCATCTGAGTAAACTGTAAGAACGTAGGAATATATGTGACACCTTCACATGACCGTAATCCCTCATAACTTACTCACATTCATACATATACATGTGTACTAGCCCTTTATCCCGAGCCTAAGCATAACTACCAAAGAAAAACCTTACCCAAACATGGCATAGAAAGCCAACCCCCGATAGTCAATATAAGAGTAAAACATAGATATTTAGACGAGCTCACTAGTATTACGATGATATCTCATCTAAAAATCAACAAGGTGGTTGAAACTGAGCGAACCAAACAAACTGTCAGGTCTTTATAATAAAGACTTAAAATGTCCCTCTCCTGGTTGGGGGTAACCACAAATACAAATAGATTAAAAGAAATATATCTACCTCATAATAGTAGAGCACACACCCATTAAAATTAAAAATGAAAAGTCATCGATGTCTAAGCCAGACTCATACACGTGAGCTATAATGTACCCATAACTATTCCTCGAAGGTACTCAAAAAAGTTGGTTTCCACTAAGGCATCTAATAACTAGGTGTCCTTACCTTCAATGAGCGCAACATCTTTCTGTAAAAAAATTATCAAAATGGTAGCCCGACTCGCAGCCCTGCTGACCTTGCCTCATTGGTCATATATTCCAAAATTTTCCATATTTACCCTGCTCTCATAGGTCATGGCTTTACTAGACATAATTTCCCTGGCCCTACACCGTAGTTATAAATATATATATATTGAATATTTAAATTATGCGGGTGACACATAATTTAATTTACGAAATAATGAGAATTTAGATATTAATTTAGAGCGAAAAGAATTAATATTTATATGATTATTTATTTACTAGTGTACTACAATAAATAAAATTGGATTAAGTCGTAAGTGAGTGAACGTGATGGAATTTAATATTATCTCAAACAGGACACGCGCGATTAGATTAAAATAGGTTCGGATGGAAAATTATTGTTAATTTACTCGGGTGACAATTTCGAGTGCACAATTGATCCGAAATGGGTCAAAATAGTCAAAATTGAGTACCCAAGGGTTGTGTTTGGGTCTGGGGGCTTTTTAAATTAATCGGGAAGTATTTAGGTGACTTAAATATGAGACCAGTATGACATCATTACCAAGGGTTGTGTTTGTGATTGGGTCTCGTCATACTGTTGGATACTCCTTAAATACAAATGAAAAGCCAAAAATGGTATTTCAATTATAAAATGTAAGGGTTAAGTCCTAGGGAAGAGTTATTTCACAAATTCAAAAGTTAAAAGAGTTATACTAAGAGTTAGAGTGAAAGTGAAACAAATTGAGAAGAAAATTCAAGAGTTTAAAGGAGGAATTGAAGAACTTTGCAAGAACACTCTAGGATTGAAGAAGTGAAGGGGAATTATTGAAGGATTAAGCGACATCTTTATCAAATCAGACTCTACGAATCATAAGGCGAGTAATTAACTTGCTATTTAATTTGTATATGCAATTTCAGTCATATTATAGTTGGAACATAATATGTTGAAATATTTTCACATAAAAATGAAGGAATTTTAGAAAATCATTTATAATTTGGAAATATTTCTAATTGGAAAAAGTTATAAATTATTATTTTTGGAGAAATAACATTAATTGATAATTCTAAATTTCCAAGAGTTGATGTTGACAAGAAGAATTGAGAAATTTTGGGTGATTTTGTGAGAATTTTATGTTAATTGGAGATTAAGCATAATTTTTAAACCATCATCTTGTGAAGTTGAATTCTAGATAAAATTGGATGTTTTATATTTGGGATTATATAAATTTGATATGTTGGTTGTGATATGAATTGGGATTGAGGTGGTTAAAATTAAATGGAGAAAAATCGATTTTAGAGAGTTTAGGTCTTATTTCTGAATGCTTTCGAAAGATGTTTGAGAAAAACTCAAAACACATACCCAACTCAATTGTTGGTGTAGAATTCAAATCTGAAGTCAAATTGGTGATTTAGATAATTGTCAGATCTAATTTTCTGCATATTTTAAAACGGGTCTAAATTGAAATTTTTTGGGGTGAAATTTAGAGTATTTGAGGTGAATCTTACTTGGGAATATACCAATGAATTGTGATGAAAATTTGGGAATTAGGATTCGGTTTAAGTGATGTAGTTGTGTATCCAAAAATTGTGTTTCGAATATAGATTAATTAAGTGAATAATTAATTAATTGAGTATATAATGGAGCATTGGATGATAATGCATTTTGTGCCATTTGTGATAAGCATAATTAAATCAATTATTGTAGAATATGTACATGTGTGGAAATTGTATATATATATATATATATATATATATATATATATATATATATATATATATTGGTGTGAAAAATATAATTATATATGGATATTATGACATACCCCTCTAAGGGCTATCATCGGAGGTTGTGCGAGTGAGTGATCTTCCCTCGCTAGTGAATGCAAGGTTAGTATTATTCACACGTCATTACCACCATGCATGTGCCTGTTAAGGTTGAATTTAAGGTGAGTTAATAATGGGTATGGTTATTTCTCAGGATTGAAAAACTTATAACCTCATCCAACATAGTTTTGTTTTCTGTCGTAGTTCAGTGTGAGATTCCGACGTGGTAGCCAGGATGATGAGAGTATTCCTTGAATGATGATAATATTATAGACCCGCATCTGGGGAAGTTATTATTATTATTACGGATGGCGGTTATACATGTATAGAAAGGTATATATATATATATACACACACACACACACACACATATATGTTCAGAAAATATGTATAGGCATATTTAATTAAAGTGTGAAAGTTAATAACTAGTGAAAATTATTAGAAATGATTTAATAAATAATAAAATAGGATTATATTTAGCGAATGTGAGAGCTACATAGATAAATTATGGAGGATAGGATAGCGTATGGACTTTAAGGATACTTGGGAAATAGTTAGGCGGGTAGCATAACTAGGTAATTAAAATGCATACGTTAGGTGCGCACTTTAGATGATTGGTGAGTAATGTCTCAAGAGAGAGTGGTGTACTAATGTAAATATGAGTAAATGGATATACATTTATTTATGCATTTTAATTACTTGCAAAATATTTTCAAGTGGTTTTGGGTTCTGACTTGTGTCAAAATATATTTTCAAAACCTTTTAGGTGTTCATCCACATGGACGCCACACGTGATCATCCCCACGTACTGGAGTTGCGATAGCTATGGATGTTGCAGACTTTTTTAGTCACTTCTATTTCTATATTCTAGTTCAGGAATCTCTTTTCCTATTCAGGCAGGTTGCCTAAGACAGTCTGTTTATTCTCATTTATGTTTATTTCATTCTAAGTATTATTGTATGGAGAATTATTCTGATGATTTAATCGAAACAGTTTGGCATGTAATAAATTTACAGTTTTGATATATTTATGATTGTGGATCATAATTTAAGTTATTTAGATAATTATGGTTCTTTATTATATTGTTGTGTCATGTTAAACAAGATTAAATTTGACTAACAGCTTAATTTAATAATAGGTGGTTAGTAATTAATTGAATTCGACAATGATACTAAGAATGAGCCAATTAGATTCTTGTTTTATTTTAGTAGAGGGATGGCCACCCATTATTTTAACACGTGGAGTATCACATATGGTATTAGAGCATCAGGTTCTAGAGTCCTTAGGATCTATGTGGACTTATTACGTTTCTATTGTAGCGTTCTATGATGTAGAGCCCTGTGTTTAGGATTATTGATTCCTACTACGATGTACGTTCTCCTGCTATTATGTATAATGGAATTTAAACATATATGAGTTCGATTAGGTTTCAAAAGCCGAATAGGATAAGGACAAGTAGTATGGGCCGTTAGGAGGACTATAGGAGGAGAGGCTTAGTCAGAGCTGTAGATTATTTTGGAAACGGTGGCCGCAGTAGAAGTCACCACATTTATTGCTCAGATGGATAATGTTGTTGTGATCGCTAAAGCATAATAGCTTCCCCAAATATCGCCACAGCAGATGGTGGTGCTAATTCAGACTCATCCAATACAATTGGTATGGGAGAGAGTTGGGAGGGCTTTTCAGAGTATCCATCCACATGTCGTTGGGGAAAAGTGGGGATATGTAATAGTTAGCCAATGAAAGGAGAGCATCGAAAGCTATTTGCGTATCTGGAGTGCAGTGACACTCATGATTAAATTTTGGACGATTTCAAAGCTCTTAGGAGCAGAGTTGTATTGATGGGAGTTATCCACCACATTTGAGAAGAGAGACACTAGAAAGTATCAAGGAATTTATGTGCGATTTGATTGAAAATGCTTTCATCTATTGTCCAAGCAGAGATGCGAAGAAAATTTTTGTATTTATTATAAGTGGGTCGGACAGTGGCTGAGTATGAGGAAGAATTTTCATGTTTAGCAAACTTCGTACCCGATAAGGTGGATACGGAGGAGAATAGGGTCCTTAAGTTTGATGACGGACTCCTGGGTAGGATACACCAGTATTCATGGGAATCCAACTTGAATGACTGGTGACGTTGTCATCAATGCTGTAATTTTATAATGTCAACATCGATGCTTCCATGTGAAGGAAGCCAAGAGCATGGGAAAGTCTAGATCGTACAGTGAGACTGGGTGTATCGGTGTTATAGGGCACCACAAGAGAATTACCTGACAAAGAGACCCGTTTAAAAAGATTTAAATAAAGGAAGTCCCGATCGAGTGACGGTGGATTTAGATTAAGTCATCAAGGCTAGCAATTCATGTCATAGGTTCAGCGAAGCCAAATGAACAACGGGAGTAGCCACTGGCCGAGGCTATAGTGCTAGAGAGAAGGAAACCCCATTATGTCCAGCAGAGCCAGAGACAGGGGATTATGCAGGGAGGTGTTTTATATGTGGATAGTACGACCACATGTGCCAATTTTATCTGTAGAGAGTTAAGGTGACAGGAGTCAGGGGAACAATTACATCAGTTTTGGGGAGAGTTCATACAAGAGTATTACATACAAAATTCATTTAAATAGCCAAAGACATTGGCAATTGGAAGTATAAAATTTTATCCATGGGAAGATGGGATAGGTTCAATACAATACAAGTGCATCATAGTATTTGGGTTAACACTAGATTTGTGCGTGAAATGGGCTTAGTAGATATATTGTTGGTATCACTATTGAATGTGTATATTTTTTGTTGGGTAGTGGGACTCTCTTTGGTTCTATCTGTAGGGGAGCGAATGAAGACACTGGGAGGATATGTTTTTAGAAATTTTCTCATTTTAGAGAGATGCTACGCTGGTATGATGTTATCCTAGGTATGGAATGGTTAGCGATGGTGAGTGACAGTGGACTGTCATAATAAGGTTATCGTGTTCGTTGTTCCACGGCATGATGTGTTGTTTTTACGATATTTCACCTAAAAGAGGGCCTAGTTATGTATATATTATATTGAAATGGAAACTTCAAAGAATATACTGTGTGATTTAGGGGTTATCAGGTTTAAGGCCAAGTGGAGATATTTAGTTCGTTCTTGATTTAGCGTTGGAGATTTAGTGATAGTGCGAGCGTAGTATTATATGACTCTTTTTGAGCTGGGGGAGTGGAAGATTAGACTTATACGTCTGAGGACAGGACTTTGAGTGTCCCGATTATTTTTCTTTAGGTCAAAGGATGTCGATAGCCGATAATGACAAGTGATAGAGAATTTGGGCAAATTTCATGGTTGAATTTTAATCGTGAGACGTTCCATTCATTAACCTTATTAAATTTTGGAAGTTTGGAGCCGTTGTTGTGTAGAAAACAATTAGAGTTAAGAATTGTTATACGATATAATACCAATGGACCCAGGTAATGTTGTCTAAGAAACACTGGGAAATTTTTACACTACCACTGGATGGGTGGGACAATCTTGAGGATAATTAAATCGCGATTAGTGGGGTGATCGTGAATACCCTTACGATATAGACACGCCGAGCATGCGGGATAAAACTTCTGATAAATATGTCAGGTATTTGATGTTTGTGCAGATATGCATGAGACATAGGGTGTATGGGCGCCCTAGTTAGTTTAATTTTTAGTATTGTTTGAGATAAGGACAATGAATAAATGTGTTGAACCGTATGCTTATAGGTTAGTGAAAAAAATT